>CM060383.1:17106903-18496070 GCA_030545235.1 Helianthus tuberosus
AGATTATGATGGTGGAAATGTAAATTTTGCGGGTGCTAAAGGTGGTAGAATTACAGGTCGAGGAAAAGTGACCAATGGGAAGATCACACTGGACAAAGTGAACTATGTGGAGCAGCTTAAACACAATCTGATGAGCGTGTCTCAAGTCTGCGACAAGGGTCACTCGGTCGATTTTACCAAGAATGAAGCATTAGTGTTGAAACCAGGTTTGAAGATTCCGGACGATTGGATAGTTATGCGAGCGCCAAGGAGAAATGACACTTATGTCATGGACATGGGTGCTAAGGATCCAACTGTTGTGGTGGCGTGCTTACTATCAAAAGCATCTGAAGCTGAATCGATGTTGTGGCACAGACGCATGGCCCATATTCACTATCGAAAAATGAATTACCTTGTTAAAAATGAGCTAGTGAAAGGGGTTCCAATGCAGAGGTTTCAAGTGGAAGATAAATGTCTTCCATGTCAAAAAGGAAAACAACACAAGAAACCTCATAAGTCTAAAACAGTAAATTCCATAGATGCCCCTTATGAATTACTTCACATGGATTTATTCGGTCCAGTGAACGTGTGGAGCATAGGTGGAAAGTACTATTGTTTAGTTGTCACTGATGATTACTCACGTTATTCATGGGTTTTCTTTTTAGGTATAAAAGATGAGATGGCGGAGATGCTGATAGATCTTTTTACAAAATTGGAAAACGTTTATGATGCAAGGATCAAGAGGATAAGGAGTGATAATGGCACGGAGTTCAAGAATCGAATTCTGGATCTCTACTGTCTTCGAAAAGGAATTGAACATCAATATTCTGCTCCTTATACACCTCAACAAGATGGAGTTGCTGAGAGGAAAAACAGGACGTTGATTGAAGCCGCTAGGACGATGCTTTCAGATTCAAAGCTACCAGTTCTTTTCTAGGGAGAAGCTGTGAATACAGCTTGCTACGTCCTAAACAAAGTTTTGACTGTTAAACGTTTTAACAAAACATGTCATGAATTAATGTTTAACGAGAAACCAAACTTAAAAGGCTTTGAACCATTTGGATTACCCTGCACCATTGTGCGAAATAAAGATAAACAAAAATTCGGTGAGGTGGCTGACGATGGCTACTTTCTAGGTTACGTGCCTGGCACACCGAATAAAAGGGTTTTTAATCTAAAAACTGGTAAAATTGAGGTTGTCTTTAATGTTGAAATTACTTCATACAAACCTCAACAATCAACGAGTGGTCCTGCTATATTATATGATTATGAAAGCACTTTTAAATCATTTAATATTCCTGAGTTTCCAAATGCAGATCATTCTCAGTTGATTCAAGCAATGATTGGTGGAGACGATGAAGGCGAGTTCATGCCTAGATCGAATGTTGATATGGCAGATGCTCCAGAAAATTCCCAAGGTGCTGCTGATCCTGATTCAAGCGATAGTGACTCTGAACCCATTGAGGGGGAGGATTTCATTAATCCATTTGCGGATCAGAACATTCAGGGGGAGGTTGGATCAAACCTGGGTGACAATCTAGAAGTCGATGCTGTTGCTACTACACGAGCAAATAGAGATCATCCAGTTGACATGATACTTGGGGATCCTAATGCAGGTGTTCAGACGAGAAGAAGCATAGCAACGAATTCTGGCTTATTTGTGTCGATTGAGAAGACTGGATAGTGAACGAGTGCTTGTATAGTTGCTTTATTTCCCAAGAGGAGCCGAAGAACATTCATATGGCTCTTAAAGACAATTCATGGGTTTAGGCTATGCAAGAGGAATTGGCCCAGTTTGCAAAGTTGAAGGTTTGGGAGTTAGTTGACCTTCCTAAAGGTGAAAGAGAGATAGGCACTAAATGGGTGTTTAAGTGCAAGAAGGATGACAGAGGGATAGTGACGCGAAACAAGGCTCGATTGGTGGTTAAAGGTTTCAATCAGCAGGAAGGGATTGATTACAATGAAGTGTTTGCACTAGTGGCAAGGTTGGAGGCAATTCATTTGTTTGTAGCTTTCGCAACATTCAAGGGCTTTAAAGTTTACCAACTAGACGTGAAGAGTGCATTTCTTTACGGAAAAGTCCAAGAAGTGGTGTATGTCTCACAACCAGATGGGTTCATTGATCCAGATTATCCAGATCGGGTGTACAAACTTGATAAGGCTTTGTATGGATTACATCAAGCTCCCAGGGCGTGGTACGAGACACTGTCTACACATCTGATCAAGAATGGTTTTGAAAGAGGTCAGATCGACAGTACACTGTTCATCAAGAGGAAGAAGGAAGATTTTCTGCTAGTACAGGTGTACGTGGATGACATCATCTTTGGGTCATCAGATGAAAACATGTGTAAAGAGTTTGAGCAGGTGATGAAGAGCAAGTTCGAAATGAGCGCTATGGGTGAGCTGTCTTACTTTCTGGGATTACAAGTTGAACAGAAGGAGGATGGGATGTTTATTCATCAAACGAAGTATGTGTATGACATTTTGGATCGGTTCAAAATGAATGATTGCTCTACTTTCAACACACCCATTTGCGAAAATCACAATCTTGGTCCAGATCATGAAAGTACTGAAGATGTTGATCCAACTCAATACAGGGCAATGATTGGTTCTCTAATGTACTTGACTGCTTCAAGACCAGACATCATGTTTGCTGTATGTCTGTGTGCAAGATATCAGGCGAATCCAAAAGAGTCACATATGAAAGCAGTGAAGCGTATTCTTCGTTACTTGAAGGGGAAACCTAAACTTGGGTTGTGGTATCCAGCTGATAGTGATCTGAATTTTGTTGCTTACACTGACTCAGACTTTGGAGGATGCAAGTCGAACAGAAAGTCTACAACAGGTGGTTGTCAGTTCTTAGGAGGCAGGATTGTGTCTTGGCAATGCAAGAAGCATCTTGTGTGTCTACATCTACGTGTGAAGCTGAATATATTGTTGCGGGTAGCTGCTGCTCTCAGGTTCTCTGGATACAACAGCAAATGCGCGATTACGGTTTGGATTTCACTCGTACTCCTATTATGATGGACAATAATGCCACGATTTCTATAACAAATAATCCCGTGAAACACAGTCGCACAAAACATATTGACATACGTCATCATTTTATACGGGATTGTGCTGAAAAACGATTAATTGAATTACATCGATTCGACACAGAAGATAACCTGGCAGATCTTTATACTAAAGCTTTTGATAGGGCTCGCTTTGAACATTTAGTCGAACTCAACGGGATGAGGAATCCTGAATAACTGGTTTTTCATAAGAATTTTTGTAAATAGTTTACTGTTTTTCTTAAAAATAAAAAAATACAAAAACATTGAAAAATCAAAAACATATAAAAAAATAGAAAATCAAAAATGAGTTATCACTGTGTGAAAAAGAAGAAATGATAGTACATCAGCAAGTTAGACTGTCACACTGAAAATGAACTTAAATTGCTTAAGTGTGCTAGCAGCTTCATCATATGATGTACCAGTAGGCAAAAAACATGAAATAATCAGCTTACCAATGTGATATAAACCTAAATGAACTGAATATGAGTGGGGAACACATCAGTGGTGTATGGTTTAATGACCTTAAATCTTGCGTTGATAGATTGCCAAAATCTGAAGTTTTGGGTCTTTATACTGTTAGTTCATCCGGGGATATCAGGGGTGTCCTTATGCTGCATCCAGATATATGCTGACCTAGACACACCCAGGATATCTTAAAAGAGCTAAAAATGTCAAAACCCTTAAATGAAGAAGCTCTCAAAGAGAGTCATTCAAATGTGCAAAATGCATAAATCGTACCAAAATGGTATTTGTCTTAGCCCTCGTTAGATATTTTGGTCTCTCTGCTGTACGGAAGTACTGACCTGTTCACCAATTATCTAAACGTTGAAAAACAAAACGGATGAATTCAGTATACTCACCTACTACGATGAATCTTTGTGCATACCTTGATCGCGGGGGTATATCCTGAAGTGGGACACGCTAGTATATCAGTAATAAAATTACCTTAACGTATCATACGGTAATGGAACTTGAAATGTTCATGCATTTTGTTTAAGTGGACAAACATACTGGTAATCGTCTTGGACTGCTTTTCACGAAAATTAAATAAAGAATTATATCATAGTGTGAAAACGGTTTGATTTTGTTGATATGATCTTCTTACCAGTGATTCTCACAAAAATAGAGTGTTTATTGCTTTTGTATTTACTTGCTTTCAGAAAATATAAAAATCCAAAAATAGTGTCTTTTTCTGTTTAAAATTCTTAATGTACGGAAAACTGTTATTCTTGGAGGAATTGTTACTGATAGGGGGAGACGGTGTTAGTAAGTGAGTTCAAAATTTTAAATCATGCGGGTTATAGGGTGTGTGATTAAAAAGTTTTGCGTGTTGGTGATGAAGTTGAAAATGCTTAATCTGTAATATAGTTTAACTATCTCTTGAAAAATAATAATTTATTTAACTTTGTTGAAAAATTCTTATGGTTTCTCGAGATGTTTGTTTTATAGTATACAGATTGAAGTTGTATGTTGCTGAGAAGTTAAAGTGATGAGTTGCTGTGAAGAGATGATAGTTTGATTGGATGCATGGTAGAACCTCCTTTCTACACTGCAGACAAGATTGAAGAGTTTAAAGATAGCTATACATATGTTGAACTGGAGTTTACTCAAACGCTAAAGTTTTTAAAGATTTGGTGATTGGATGCATCAGCTTAGGGGGAGTCTGTTGCTGACAGAGCTATTGAAGCTGAAGCTATCCAAAGACCAAAGACAGTACAAGATTACATGAAGATTGCAAGAAGACTGAAGACAAAGTTATTTTATGAAGCTATTGTCAAGGGGGAGTTTGTTGGTGCATGTTTGTGACAACAGCTTAGATTTGGTCTTTGGATATCTTGTAATTAGTTAAATGATAAACAGTTAGCGGGTTTAGCTTTGTATTAGTGGAATTATAGAGTTTGGGCTAAACAAAACCCAGTTGGGTCAAGGGTGGACGATTTGGGCTTTGCCCATGTAGGAAACCTTAGCCCAAGTAGCAAACCTTGTGTTATATAAACAAGGTTAGGCTTTAGGGTTTAGGTTAATCAGCCAAAACAGTTTTTATAGAGAATTCGTGAGAGCATTACTAGCTTGGACAAATTTGGAGTGTTGGTTAGGGTTTGATTGATTGTAATTCTCGTAATCGATAATCAATAGAAACCCGGTTTGAAAGTGATTTCTGTTTCTACTCATTCTGCTATATTCTGATCAAGAGGATTCCGCACTCTTGATTAGATTGACAATTCTGTGAAAGATCCATACATCAAGGGGACCTACACGTTCCTCCTTTGCCTCCACCACCTTCTGGATCCCAGAAGAATGCTGAAAATGCTGCGAAGAGACAAACCCCCATTTTTCCAAAACCACCAACTTCTTCTGTTTCCTCTAATCCTACTACTAATGATCTTTTTACTCTGATTTTGCAGATGAGAGATCACATGCAAGAACATGATAAAACCAATGAAAGGATCCTCCAGGAGATTGGTGATATCAAGAAACAGAAGAAATCAGTGGAGGATCACTCTCCTCTGATACCAAGGTCATTGGCTTTCGATACTCCAGTTGTAACTACCTTACAATCGGCAGTTCCGGGCATCCAGTATCAAAGTCGTCCATCAGAAAGGCGTTATGGAACAGCAACTATGAGTCAGGCATTCGGCTCTCACTTCCAGCCTCAAGGGTGTAACAACCCTCGGTAAAACCAATACCCTCATAATATTTTAGACGCCTGAGTATATTATAAAATGTCTCAATATGTCTTATAATACACCCCGTATGTGAAAACCGAGCCCTAAATAGATTATAACATATAAAATAAAATAAAAACAAGAAATATAGGGCTGAGGCGGGCCACGTAATACCTCACCCCTAGTTTACGCGGGCCGTATTAAGACCAGATTGGACTCCGCTGACTTCTTTAGTTCATGCGGGCCGCGTAAGAGTTTTGGTTAGTTCATGCGGGCCGCGCGGACTCATAACACACGATCGCACCAGAAGCCGACACGTGTCGTAATCGTGTCAAGCCTAGTGGTGACTCAGCTAAGCTACTGCGTTGACTGGTGTTGACGCGGGCCGCGTACATGTTCCCTGTATCTTACGCGGGCCGCGTGGAAGGCAAATTACACAACTATAAATAGCAGGCATCAGTTTTCAGTTTCCGTCGCTCATTTCTTATTCTCAATCTCGAATTCTGAAAGTATAGGCATAATATTTTGGGTATTATACCCCTAATTAGCGAGGTTCTGCTCCGTTGTAAGTATTATAACCCCGGTTTCATAATAGTTACGCTGCCCGATTGATTTAGGGTTCCGTAACAACTGTCGTGGTTCTGCCCGACGTAGTTGTTGGAATGCCGTCTCGGGGAGGGTATTATTAATATTTTCAAAGGGTTATGATACTAACCAATGTACATTTGTATAAATTATAGATTATAGCCAGGAAACCCTTACAAAAAGCCTAAGACAGCAATGTAAGTTTATCCTCTTTTTGTTAATGTTTTTGGTAATGTTTTACCAAACCTTAAATGTTGTTCTATGAAAATTAGCAGTAATTGAGTCTTTGTAGTTATTCAATTATTGCCGGTATGTTGGGGTTTTGTATACAAAATTTTGTACTACTTGCGAGTAGTAAGTCGGGATGACAATGCGTTACCATTGGACAATGAGTTAGCCAATGGGTAATATGACCCACAAGTCAGGATTGATAGTACCAAATGGAGTAGTTGTGTAGACATAAACAAAGTGATCACTCTCAATACTGTTCACTGTGACTTTAAACTTGATTAAATTGGGATTCACTCACCAGTATTTCCCGCTGACAAATATTTTTAAAACATGTTTCAGGTAACCCAATGTGACAGCCAATTAGTAAAAAGCCAGCTGGAGAGCACTGAAGGCTTGGGAAAATGTGGCTATAAAAGTTACCTAATAAACGATGTTTTAAATTCAATAAAATAGGGTTTGTCCCTATAAATGTGTTGTAATAAGAAACTTGGGTTTTACCCATGTATTTATTAATATCAAGTATGGTGGTTTTACTCTGATAAACATTTCCTAACTATGGTCCTGATGTAAATTCCGCTGCGAGACTAAATAAAACTGATACCACCAAACTCTGTGATCACGTCCGCCCGTTCCCGGGGATCAGGGATCGGGGGTTGTGACAGAAGGTGGTATCAGAGCCTAGCCACTGGTCTGAGCCAAAGAAGTGTTTTGCTGACACTTAAATTCTGAAATTTGTGTTAGGAAATTATGTAAATAAATGCATAACTGTAATTAGGTGTTATGTGTTATTTGACTATTTGTTAGTTTTCAGTATGAGTGATCAAGGACCATCAGATCTGAACCGTCAGTTATCTGATTCCCCTAAGAGTGAAGGTACATCATCACAGCCTGCCCTCTCGGGGTATGTTGCTGATCAGGAAGATGGAATTTTTGCCTTTAGAGCTCAATCTGAAGAACCATTTCCTACTAAGAAACGAGGATGGTTCAGTAAAGAAGCTTTTGCTCGTAGGAAGAGAATGAGAAAACTACAACAGCAAAGGGCTTTAGCAGCTATTAAGCGAGAGACAGATGCCCATACTCAAGATATGTTAAATAGAAGCCTAGCTAATTTCCATATCTTAGCTACAACTGCTGCTGACCCAGGTCTGGAACAATTAGTAGCTCCACAACCACAAAACCCAGAACAACCCATGGAAATAGAAAATCAGGAAAACCAAGTAGAGATGCCCGATTTTAACCCAGAAGAAATCTCAAGGGTACTTGCACCAAACCTACTAGACCCGAATTACGACCCCTGGTGGGACGACAATAGGGACTTTGTGCAACGTTACCCTATTCAGGACTATCCACCCATACAGAACATAGAAGCTTACCCAGGTATGGACCCTTTAGATCCCTATTATCAAGATGATTATATTAGGGAGATATTAGAGGATCCTTACCAATTTCAGGAACAGTCACCCCCATATCAGGAACCAGAACCCCAGATTCCAAACCCAGTCCGAGAACCTGCACCCCCAATGAGTGCAGAAAACGTTCAAGAACTCAGGACTTTTGGGGAGGAAATTTTAGAAAGCAGTGAAAGGATACGTCAGGTAGGAGAGCGTCTCGTATGGAAATACGATGAGCGCAATATGGATTTTTGGATAAATCCATATCCGTGAATGTTAGAATGAAGGAAGCAGTAGTAATAATAATATAATATAATAAAATAAAATAAGATATGTGTGTACGGATGCATATTATTATTTTATTTCTGTTGGTATTGTAATTTTATTTCTGTACTAGTGTGAAATAGACGCATAAGTATATGAAAAGAGTAAGTAGCAATGATCTACGTTTTTGGCTAGATTGTGTGTCCTGTGAGTAATTATATAAGATATTATTTGTGATATTAATATGGGATAAATGTTTAAAATTTAGATGGCCGACCAAGGAAATCAAGTCAATTTGGATAATAATCCGGAAATCCAGAATGATAATATTCAGAATGACGATAATCTGAATAATGAGAACCCAAACAACAATAACAACGGAAACCAAGTGGATAATAGTGCTATCCGACACATAGTAGCACAGGGAATTATAGATGCTATGCCATTTATACTTCAAACTGTTAAAGACGCTGATAATAAAATTAAGCATAGTAGTAAGCGACCAAGTGAACCAGAAAACAGTGTGAACAATGGACCGGTACTCCAAATGCCTATTCCCAAAAGAAGAAGAACCATGCCTTATGGTTGTTCTTATAAAGAATTCTGGTCTTGTAAACCAATAGAATTCTCAGGCAATGAAGGGGCCATTGCAACTTTACGTTGGATAGAAAAGACTGAGGCAGTCTTAAGGATAAGTAAGTGTGCTGAAGAAGATAAGATATTGTTTGCTTCTAATATGTTTAAGAATGCAGCATTAGAATGGTGGAACACTATCCTCCAGACAAGAGGAAGTGATCAAACCTATAATATGGAATGGGAAGAATTTAAAAACAAGGTAGAAAGGAAATTATGCCCACCCAATGAGAAGGAACAGATAGCAAACAAATTCTTAAATCTTAGAATGACTGGTGTAGATAGCAAAGGGTATACTAAGTTATTCTTTGAATATGCTAGGATAGTACCAACCCTTGCATCACCAGAACTAGTGTTAATCTCTCGTTATATTTGGGGATTAATTGGAGAGATTAGACACATATTCAAGGCAGCTAGACCTCAAACCATAGAAGAAGCTGTAGAATTAACAAATACCTTGACTGATGAGTTAGTCCGTACTAGAGAAGAGGATCAGAGGAGGAACTTAACTCAAAGGCTTACACAAGAATTTCGTTCCGGAAATTATAATCGTAGGAATATGGGTTCTACCTCTGCAACATACTGCAAGGTCTGCAAGAAAAAGCATTCGGGAAAATGCTCCATTCTCTGCAATCATTGTAAGATGCCAGGACACAAGGAAGAAAATTGCAGGAAGAAAACCAGTAATGGATTATGCTACAACTGTGGAGAAAAAGGTCATATCAGGCCAAATTGTCCAAAATTAGCTCCAGCTCCAGATAACAAGAATACCAAAAATGCTAGAGCATTTGTTCTGACTGCAGAAGAAGCCAAGATGATTCCAGATGTCATAGCTGGTACGTTTTTAGTTAATGATGTCTTTGCTAAAGTATTATTTGACTCTGGTGCAAACCAAAGTTTTATTAATACATCGTTTTGCAAATTACTAAATCAATCATTAACTAAACTACCACATGAATGTTTAGTAGAGACAGCCAATGGAGAAACCATTAGGATTTCTGAAATCTTGCAGGGAGCAAGCATAGAAATTTTAAATCAGAAATTTATTGCAAATCTGTATCCCATGAATCTGGTAGGATTTGATGTTGTTTTAGGAATGGATTGGTTAATAGCCAATAAAGCAAGTATTTTATGTGATCAAAAGTTAATCCAAATAAAATCACCAAAAGGTAAAATGATCACAATTAAAGGAGATAAGCCCTCTAGATCCACAAAATTCAAATCTGCAATGAAAACTGCAAGTTGTATAAGAAAAGGTTCTATAGTGTATTTGATTTCTATAATCACTAACACTAAGGGAAAAGAACTAAAAGATATTCCAGTAGTATCTCAGTTTTCAGATGTCTTTCCAGAAGAATTACCAGGAATACCTCCAGATAGAGAAGTTGAATTCAGGATTCATCTAATACCAGGAACATCACCAATTGCCAAAGCACCTTATCGTTTGGCACCTGCAGAAATGCAAGAACTAAAGAAACAATTAGATGAATTGTTGGAAAAAGGATTCATACAGCCAAGTTCGTCGCCATGGGGAGCGCCGATATTGTTCGTTAAAAAAAGGACGGCTCAATACGTATGTGCATTGACTACCGTGAATCAAACAAGGTCACGATTAAAAATCGGTACCCATTACCAAGAATCGATGATCTGTTTGATCAACTACAAGGAGCTCGATTTTTCTCTAAGATCGATTTAAGGTCAGGATATCATCAATTAAAGGTACAGGAAGAGGATATTCCTAAGACCGCATTTAGAACGAGGTATGGTCATTATGAATTTACTGTCATGCCATTTGGTTTAACCAATGCCCCAACTGCATTTATGGACATGATGAACCGAATATGTAAGCCATATTTGGATAAATTCATAATTGTATTCATAGATGATATTCTAATTTACTCTAAGAGTAAAGAGGATCATGCAAGGCATTTGCACGCACTTCTAAGTTTGTTAAGAAAGGAAAAGCTTTATGCTAAGTTTTCAAAGTGTGAATTTTGGTTAGAACAGGTACAATTCCTTGGACACTTAATCAATCATGAAGGAATTCATGTAGATCCAACAAAGATTGAAGCAATTATAAAATGGAAAACCCCTGAGTCACCAACTGAGGTTAGAAGTTTCTTAGGATTGGCTGGTTATTATAGAAGATTTATTAAAGATTTTTCTAGAATAGCCATTCCCTTAACTAAGCTAACCTGTAAATCTGTTAAGTTTGAATGGGGAATAAAACAAGAAGAAGCCTTTAGAATTCTTAAGCAAAGATTAACCCATACACCTATACTAGCATTACCAGAAGGAACTGAAGACTTCGTAGTCTATTGTGATGCTTCTAGATTAGGTTATGGATGTGTGTTGATGCAACGCCAAAAGGTTATAGCTTACGCATCTAGACAACTTAAGAATCATGAAGAGAATTATTCAACCCATGATTTGGAATTAGGAGCAATAATTTTTGCTCTTAAGATTTGGAGACATTACCTTTATGGTAGTAAGTTTACCATATTTACGGATCACAAAAGTTTAAGGTATGTTTTCGGACAGAAAGAATTGAATATGAGACAAAGACGCTCGATGGAATTTCTTAGTGATTATGATTGTGATATCCAGTATCATGAAGGAAAAGCCAATATAGTGGCAGATGCTTTAAGTATAAAGTATCATGAAAAGCCAAGAAAGGTACGTTCTCTTAAATTAAATCTGCAAGTAGATTTAAATGATCAAATAAGAAAAGCACAAGAGTCAGTAATCAAGGAAGATACTGAAAAGTTAAAAGGTATGTTAAAAGAATTAAAACAAGGAACAGATGGAATATGGAGATTCCATGAAAAGAGAATGTGGATACCTAAATTAGGAAATCTACGCCATCGTATATTAGAAGAAGCCCATAAGTCTAAATACACGATGCACCCAGGAAGTGATAAAATGTACCAGGATTTAAGGAAAAATTTCTGGTGGATAGGAATGAAAAAGGACATAGCAACCTATGTTTCTAAATGTTTAACTTGCTCACAAGTTAAAGCTGAACATCAGAAACCCTCAGGTTTGTTACAGCAATTAGAAATGCCGGTATGGAAATGGGAATTAATAACAATGGATTTTGTTACTAAATTACCCAAAACTAGGAAAGGAAATGATACAATATGGGTGATTGTAGACAGATTAACCAAATCAGCTCATTTCTTACCAATGAAGGAAACAATTAGTATGGAACAATTATCTAAATTGTATGTAAATGAAATTGTTTCTTTACATGGCATTCCTTTATCAATTGTTTCTGACAGAGATAGTCGATTTACATCTCATTTTTGGTCAAGTTTCCAAAAGGCAATGGGAACCAAGTTAAAACTAAGCATGGCTTATCACCCACAAACGGATGGACAAAGCGAAAGGACAATTAAAACGATGGAAGACATGCTTAGAGCTTGTGTAATTGACTTTGGAGGTAATTGGGACGATCACTTACCTTTAATAGAATTTTCTTATAATAATAGTTATCACACAAGTATCAATACTGCACCATTCGAAGCACTTTATGGACGAAAGTGTCGAACCCCAGTCTGTTGGGCAGAAATTGGGAAAAAGCAATTATTTGGACCTGAAATAGTACAGGAAACAACTGACAATATTATTCAAGTCAAGGAACGACTGAAAGCAGCACGTGATCGACAAAAGAGTTATGCTGATAACCGATGCAAACCTTTGGAATTTCAAGTAGGAGATAAAGTATTGTTAAAAGTCTCTCCTTGGAAAGGAGTGGTAAGATTCATCAAACGGGGAAAGCTAAGTCCCAGGTATGTTGGACCTTTTAAGATTATTAGAAGAATAGGACCTGTAGCCTATCAGCTACAACTGCCAGAGGAAATGGCAGGAATACATGATGTGTTTCATGTATCAAATCTTAAAAAGTGTTTAGCCGATGAATCATTGATAGTACCTCTTAAAGATATAGAGGTAAATGAACAACTCAAGTTTGTAGAAAGACCTCTACAAATTGAAGACAGGAAAGTCAAGAATCTCAAACATAAGAGACTAGTTCTGGTTAAAGTGAAATGGGATTCCAAAAGAGGACCTGAATACACGTGGGAGCTCGAGTCAGAAATGAAAAGGAAATATCCGCATTTATTCCAGTAGATCTCGAGGACGAGCTCTAAAGTAAGGTGGGGAGAATGTAACAACCCTCGGTAAAACCAATACCCTCATAATATTTTAGACGCCTAAGTATATTATAACATGTCTCAATATGTCTTATAATACACCCCATATGTGAAAACCGAGCCCTAAATAGATTATAACATATAAAATAAAAACAAGAAATATAGGGCTGAGGCGGGCCGCGTAATACCTCACCCCTAGTTTACGCGGGCCGTATTAAGACCAGATTGGACTCCGCTGACTTCTTTAGTTCATGCGGGCCGCGCGGACTCATAACACGCGATCGCACCAGAAGCCGACACGTGTCGTAATCGTGTCAAGCCTAGTGGCGACTCAGCTAAGCTACTGCGTTGACTGGTGTTGACGCGGGCCGCGTACATGTTCCCTGTATCTTACGCGGGCCGCGTGGAAGGCAAATTACACAACTATAAATAGCAGGCATCAGTTTTCAGTTTCCGTCGCTCATTTCTTATTCTCAATCTCGAATTCTGAAAGTATAGGCATAATATTTTGGGTATTATACCCCTAATTAGCGAGGTTCTGCTCCGTTGTTAGTATTATAACCCCGGTTTCATAATAGTTACGCTGCCCGATTGATTTAGGGTTCCGTAACAACTGTCGTGGTTCTGCCCGACGTAGTTGTTGGAATGCCGTCTCGGGGAGGGTATTATTAATATTTTCAAAGGGTTATGATACTAACCAATGTACATTTGTATAAATTATAGATTATAGCCAGGAAACCCTTACGAAAAGCCTAAGACAGCAATGTGAGTTTATCCTCTTTTTGTTAATGTTTTTGGTAATGTTTTACCAAACCTTAAATGTTGTTCTATGAAAATTAGCAGTAATTGAGTCTTTGTAGTTATTCAATTACTGCCGGTATGTTGGGGTTTTGTATACAAAATTTTGTACTACTTGCGAGTAGTAAGTCGGGATGACAATGCGTTACCATTGGACAATGAGTTAGCCAATGGGTAATATGACCCACAAGTCAGGATTGATAGTACCAAATGGAGTAATTGTGTAGACATAAACAAAGTGATCACTCTCAATACTGTTCACTGTGACTTTAAACTTGATTAAATTGGGATTCACTCACTAGTATTTCCCGCTGACAAATATTTTTAAAACATGTTTCAGGTAACCCAATGTGACAGCCAATTAGTAAAAAGCCAGCTGGAGAGCACTGAAGGCTTGGGAAAATGTGGCTATAAAAGTTACCTAATAAACGATGTTTTAAATTCAATAAAATAGGGTTTGTCCCTATAAATGTGTTGTAATAAGAAACTTGGGTTTTACCCATGTATTTATTAATATCAAGTATGGTGGTTTTACTCTGATAAACATTTCCTAACTACGGTCCTGATGAAAATTCCGCTGCGAGACTAAATAAAACTGATACCACCAAACTCTGTGTTCACGTCCGCCCGTTCCCGGGGATCAGGGATCGGGGGTTGTGACAAAGGGTCCTGTTCTCAGCCATCGGGATCCTCTTTTCAGCATCAGGGATCCTTCCTCAGCTCAGGAGGATATTTGGGAATGCATACGGTCCAAGGATCCTCCCAGGTCCAATGATCATTTCAGGTTCAAGGATCCTCTCAGCCCCAGGGATCCTCCATGGTTCAAGGATCATCCATGGCTCGAGGATCCTCTTCTCAGCCTCAAGGATCATTTCAGGTTCAAGGATCCTCTCAGCATCAAGGATCCAACATCTTTCAGGATCAAGGATTCTTAAGAAGTATGCAGCCCCCAAGTTCGGATGTTCATCAAGGAGACTTCATACTAATGCAGACCATTGCTTCATCTGGTCCTTCGATCATACCGGAGTCCCATCAATATGGATTCACATCTGGAATTCCGAACATGAATCCTCTGGGAGGTAATACTTTCAATAATTCTTATAACACTAACCATGGCTCAATGCAGGATACAGGTATCAATCAAGCTATGGCTAGGGAATTACAGAAGCTTAAGGATATGATATCCAGTGTTCCAGGAGTGGTCAAGCCCATTCCTGAGATCGCAGACGGTAGCCATAGGATATCTCGTTTTGCACCACCCTTATGTGATGCTGAGATACCCAAAAGATTCCAGATACCATCCATGAAGCTGTATGATGGTTCAACGGATCCAGAGGAGCATGTAGCTCAATACAGGGAGAGGATGGAGATCAATCCAATTCCTGAGAGGTTAAAAGAAGCATGTCTATGCAAGGGATTTGGATCCACACTCACAGGATCTGCTCTTAAATGGATGCTAAGTCTTCCCCTTACTCTATTACCTCATTTGCTAATCTAGTTAATCTGTTTAATAGTCAATTCTCTTGTAGTAGAAAATTTGAACGTTTAACTAGTGATCTTTATAGAGTAACACAAGGTCAAAATGAATCACTTAGAGATTACATCACTAAGTTTAGTAAAGAATCCTTAGATATCCCTAACCTGGATATTGGTACGGCTGTAGAAGCCTTTAAAATGGGATTGCTTAGGGATTCATTATTCTATGATGATCTTGTCATGACCCCTTGCAGGAATCCTTGAACCTGAAAGGAGGATCCTTGAACGTGTGAGGATCCTTGAACCTGAGAGGAGGATCCTTGAACCTGAAAGGAGGATCTTTGAACCTGCGAGGATCCTTGAACCTGAGAGGAAGATCCTTGAACCTGGGAGGATCCTTGAACCTGAGAGGATCCTTGAGCTGTATGCGCCCCCATATATCCTCCTGAGCTAACGAAGGATCCCTGATGCTGGAAAGAGGATCATGAGGGCTGAAAAGAGGATCCTGAAGGCTGGAAGTGAGACCCTAAAGCCTGACTCATAGTTGTTGATCCATAACGCCTTCCCAATGGTCCGCTCTTGTACTGGATATCCGGAGCTGCAGATTGCAGGGCGGTTATAGCTGGAGTGTCGAAATCCAGTGACCTAGGCACCAATGGATAGTGATCCTCCGCTGATCTCTTTAATTTCTTGATGTCATAAATCTCTCGAAGGATCCTGTCATTAGTTTTGTCCTGCTGCTGCATGTAATCCCTCATCTGCAAAATCAAAGAATAAAGATCACTGTTAGAAGGACTAGAAGAAACAGTAGAGGTTAGTGGTTTTGGGAAAATGGGGCTTTGTCTCTTCGCAGCATTTTCAGCATTCTTCTGGGATCCAAAAGGTGGTGGAGGCAAAGGTGGAATGCCCTGTGAAGAAGTGACTGCCGGCATGGAACTTGAAGTGTTCTTTGCTGAAGAAGCCATGTGGTTGAAGGTGGTGAACCGAAGTGATTGCAATGAACGAAATTTCTCAGAAATGAAGCACCAATTGCCCCACGGTGGGCGCCAAACTGTTTTGGTAAAAAATCAGACTAGGATAATGCAATCAAATCTTCTTTTGTGAGGTATGATGCTTGAATCAAAGAACAAATGTATGAACAGCTTGTAAATGAAATGAACAAGTGACACAAGGATTTATATGAGGAAAAAGCCCTTGATCAATATAAGATCTCTGGCATAAAAAACCTCGGGTGATGGAAACCACCGATCACCAACTATAATTAGACAAATGATCGTTACAACTCGGGATGATAACAAGCTTGTTACAAGGATCACTAGTGTGCAAAATGTATGAAATCGCCAATAAGTTGCAGAGAGCTTGCGAGAGTGTATGTGTTTGCTAAATAACAAACTATCCGCCAAATGTGCAAGCTACCCAGGACTTCTAAAACGGTCATCCCAGCCATGCACGTGCAGAATATTGAGAGCATATTCCCCAAGAATATCGGCAAGACTAGGTCCAATGCATATACTCCTGCAAAACAAGTTTAAATATAGTGGAAGCAACCGTTAGTATAAGGACAACAATGAGGATCCTGGATCCTTAATCCTGCAACGTTTTCTGAGGATTCTTAATTCAAACAGAATTGAGGATCCGTGATCCTGGCTACACTTGAGGATCCGTGATCCTTAGTTATGAAAAATCTATCCCCAACAGTAATATTGAGGGAAATTATGTTAATAGTTGAAAACTTTATGTCAGTAAAAACGAAGTTAAATTTCAGTTAGTATGATATTGCTGAATAAAAATTTATTCAAAGTTAGCACTGTATGTAAAAATTTCCTGAGTTAGGATTAATTCAGGTCAAACAAATAAGTCAAAGTTGAAATTATCAAAACTAAATTCCCCAATAAAAGCTATAAAATATTATGATGTTAGTGTTCAAGGTAATATCAGGGGATATATACCACATTACGAATGAGTCATTTCGGGTGTTAGTATTCATACACACCCCCTCTCTATCTCTCTTTTTATATACATAGATATATAGAGAGAGATATATAGTAAAAATGATGTGAGAATAAGAATTTAGGAGTGTGAGGATAAAATAAGCCATTTCTTTTCTTAGTGAGAATATTTAGGTATGTATTTATTAATTAAATAATTTGTTTTTCTATATGGTTTACTGATCATCTATTCAGGGTATAAATGAAGTAGTTCAACTATTTAGGTGTTGTTAAATTTCAGTTTATGAAAAAGTTATATTTTAAACCTATGAAATAGAGCTTCCGTTAAGTGTGTGCATATAAAAACTACAAATTTACAGGAAACATTCTCACCTATAAAATAAAACTGCTTTTTATGCATTGTTAAATGAAAGATGGCAGGCAATCTTGAGAAGCTCAGTCAATGGTTTCCACTTATAATATTCAAAAACGTCAAAAGTGGGGATTGATCCAATGTTTTGGGAACTTTAACGTATGTTTAGCTGTAAATGTTGTACTTTTTTTTTACATGGAATGAAACTAAACTACGTTAAGTTGTCTGGTTCAAAGGTTGTCGACATGCTTAAAAAGTCGCAACTTGTCTTTCGTTTTGAATCTTGAATTGACATACGTAGGGGTCATCTGCTTGCTACAATCATAGTAGTGGCGGACCCAGAAAATATTTTCAAGGGGTGCGGATGAGGGGTTTAACCAAATTTTTAAGGGGTGTGGCCAGAATTTTACCCTATAAAATACACTAAATTTTTTTTTCAAGGGGTGCGCCCGCCCACCCTGATCTCTTACTAAGTCCGCCCTTGAATCATAGGTTTTCTCTTATTTATTCTCATGGGATTTTACAAACAAGGTGAATGATCTAATACAGAACATTATAAATTGCGAAAACACTCTAAATTAAAAAAAAAAGACTGCTTTGAAATTGAAAATTTAGTCTTCACTTTTGATATTTGTTTATATTAATAACAATTTTCATTTATGTTTAATGTGCATGTGTATGAAAGTTCTATTACCTACACACGTATAGGTAAATGGTTTAAAATTTTTAAAATAATAAACAAATTAGTTCAAGGGTTTTTATGTATATAACATACAGATTTGTATGTAAGAAGTAAATAATTAGAAAAAATATAAACCATCGATAATAAAAATTTAAGTTTTCTGTTTGCTCTATTTATTCTTATAGTAATTTAAATACTTAATTCTGCAAACAAAATTCACTTAATACATATGTGTGTGCGCACACACGCAAACATTTTACTTTATTTTTTTGTTAGCTAAAAGTTTAAATTAATTTATTCCGAAACCGACTTCTAACAAACTGAGCTAGGATTTCCTTACCATGCAATACGGTGGGGAATTCGCAAACGAATGAAATGATAATGATTAGTAAGAAGTTGCAAAATATAAATTTGTAAAATAATGAAAAATGAAATAAATTAGAGTAAATTACAAAACTCGTCCTTTATGTATGTATGTTATTGCAGATCATGTCCTTTGTCTTCAATAATTACATTAATCATACTTAATGTTGACAAATCATAACATGGTATACCCTTTACCCCAAACTAAGTTAAATTTTTCAGTTAACTTTAGTCACATGGGACCCACATAAGGGCATTAATGTCCTTTCACCTACCTACCAACTGTTTCTCCCCCATTTAACCCTAATCGCCCCTCACACACCATCAGTTAACTTTTGTCTCTCTCTCTCTAACACCATGACCAGCCACCATCACCCTCACACCAACATCACCGCACATCACAAACTTGAAGCCCATTGCAGGTTCATCGGCGACCATGGCACCACCACCCTCACTCCAACCCACACCACCCCCACACCATAAGCTGGAAGCCGACGATGGGTTATCACCGACGACCATGCCACCACCACACCAACACCACAGATCTCGGAGAAGGTGACTCAACAAACGCCGATCCAGCGAGGTTTGAAATTATCTGGATGATTTGTTAAAGAATCGTGAGTTTTAAATTATGTTCTGTTGTTATTCTTCTTCTAGTTCAAAGTTGTGTGAGATTGATTGAGTTGATGAGGTTTGAAATTATCTGGATGAGTTGTTAGAGAATCGTGAACAACAACACGACTAATTGATTTCATTTAACATCTGATAGAAATGAGAATCGTGTGAGTTAGGGTTTAGTGAAGGGAGAAATGGGGATAGGGTTGTTGTTTATAGGAAAGGAAGAAGACAGTGGGAATCGGAAAGGCGCTGACCATTTGAAGATCGTGTGGTTAAAGGCCGGTGATTTGGCTCTGAAATTGCCACCATTCAAGTCCCCCGGGTGAGTTTCTCACCTTAATCTCCGCTCCTTGGTTTTTCTGATAGTGGTTTGGAGAGACGATGGTTGTGACGGAGATGGTGGCTGGTTATGGTGACACACGGTGGTGGTTTAGGGAGATGGTGGTGGTGGGTGGCTCTTAAATGGTAGAGTGGGGAAGAAGAAGAAGTAGGGTGTAGGGGAAAGGACATTAATGCCCTCACGTGGGCCTCACGTGACTAAACTTAACTGAGAATTTTAACTTGGTTTGGGGTAAAGGATATACCATGTTAGGATTTGTCAACATTAGATATGATTAATGTAATTATTGTAGACAAAGGGCATGATTTGCAATAACATACATACATAAAGGATGAGTTTTGTAATTTACTCAATAAATTATTAAATAGAAGAAAAAATGGTGATGTGGAGTAATAGCATATTTTACACAAGTACACAACCTTTGGAGTTTGGTCATAATATTAAACTTACATTCAAGATGCAATTTTTTAGTTACATGCATTCTAAAGATCTAAACCCCTGGAATTGGTAATTAAAAAAATTAATAAATATACGGTGGTGTAAATAAAATTAACTACAAAACAACAATTTGTAAATGTTTAAATGGTTACATGTGTGTTTTATAATGAGAGTATATGTGTTAAGAAGCAGGTCCGGCCCAAGGGTAAGTCAAAAGAGGCTTGGGCCTTGGGTCACCAAAATTATAGGGCCTCCATTATTTGATGAAACCACAGTCCATTTATAAAAGATTTAGGGTGTGAGTTTCAATAGATTGATGGTTGGTAGTGTAGTGGTTTTGTGTATGTATGGATGTTGGTGAGACCCGGGTTCGAATCCCTGGTTCAGCTTTCTTTTTTCCTTGTTTTTAACTTTTAACACAATCTTTCAAATAATTACACTTTAGCCCTTCAAGTTTAACTTTCAGTTACATACATTTTTTTTTGGGAAAAAGGCCACAATATTTTACTTCGCCTTAGGCCACCAAAATGGTTAAGCCGGCCCTGTTAAGAAGAATATGATGCACGTACAGTATATCTTCTTCTCTAAATTTTTTGTTGTTATTAATAATTTTTTTATTATTTTAATCAAGTATATATGTACGCTAATATATAAATTTTAAAAAGGTTAGGGAATTCTTTAGTATGGAAAATAATTATTTAGTGGATCTAAGATCTTTTCCAAGACTTTATTTATAATTTTGAATTGTAACATAGAAATAATTTATGTAATGTGATGATTTGAGATGGAGACATGTATGATGTATCCTAGTCCTTTTACGTCTTAAAGCAACTAATATACTCATCTAATTTGTGTTTGATAGAATTACTGATCGATCAGTTTCATTAAAAAGTTTACTTTTTTAATGACAATGCTTATTCACTCCTAAATTATATCAAATTAATCCTAATTTACTTCTTGCTAGGGATCAAACCCAAAACCTTTTCCTAAGAGACAAAAGTCTTTATCAAATAAGCTAGTCTCACATTGACATTAACAAGTTTACTAATGGGAAGAAAAAACGTAACTATAACCGAGAAAGTTAGACTACAACATAAACATAAACTTTTATAAGTTGAATTATCATTATATAGAGGGAAATTAAAATAACATAAAGTTATTCATTTTTTGATATGAAATTAACATAAAATTGTTTTTTCGTTGGATGCTAATATTGCAGCTCTCATATAGTTCCCATACCTATAAGAAGAAGAAGAAATAACACAAGATTCACATATATAATCATATAATTTGTTTAAAAGTTTCTCCAAAACTCATATATCTCAAGTACACTTAAGCAATTCCAAGCCCATAACATACTTATATTGTATAGTACTCTCTTCCTTTTAAAAAAATATTATGGCAATATCTTGTAGGAAAGATATATATAGTATTGATCAAGAACATGCTCATCAGTCATCACTAAGATCATGAGGCTTACTCAAACCCTAATTAAAACCCTAAACAAAACATGTTTTCCATCATATTTGTATCCTGGATATATTTAAACAAATAAAAAAACTCACTCTTTCCCTTTTCCTCACAGCGGAAGTTATAACATGAGATCATGCAACTATATATATATATATCGATCTTTAGTTGTGACTAGGAGGGTGTGTCTTTGGCGGAGAGTAGTCAAGATTAAAACCAGGTTGCTGATGGATCTTTCGGTGTTCCACAGGAACTCGAAAAGTGATAGCCTTCGGATCAACTTCTTTAACTTTTTTCACTTTTTGGTCTTTAATCATGTCTTTTTTGTGCTTTGATCCATGACCTTTTTGCTTCTGATAATCATCTTCATTCATTTTGTGGTCAAGTTCATCATGAACGGTCAACGATTTGTTCCCAAAACCCTAAAAAGTTCAGAGATAAAAGAAAGAGAATAATTAACAAGAAAATCTGATAAAGCGACAAAGCCTTTAAAACACCTAGGTTAAGAATCGAGAGGTTTTGAGTTCAAGTCCCACAGACAACAGTGGATTAAAAGAAATTAACCGTTCAAAAAAAATTTAACAAGAAAATCAATTTATTCAAAGATTCTCTTAGCATAAACATAAGATCTTTATATTAGAAATCCACAACCAATCCTTACATTAAAATAATAAACTAATAAAGTGGCAGGTAATTAATGGGTAAGAAGCTGCGTCGCAAACCCTTTTTGAACAAGTTACTAAACTGACCTTGATGGTTGAATGGCTGGGAAGTTTTGCTTTGTCGACGTCCATCGCATGATCGTCAATGCTTCTAAGATGTCGACCGCTACATAAACATTCTTGTGAAAGACACAGAAGCAAAACAAGAACACATGATGATGAGATCAGTAACATTCTTGACATCAGTAAATGTGAGAAGATCAATAATATTATGAAGCGAGCGACGAAAAATATTTGTGTCTGAGGGTGATACACTGATACGATGAATGGGGTTATACTTGTAATACGATGGAAACTCAAAACATTAAATGCGAAATTGACATCCAGAGAGATATATACTATTTATATTCAACGAATTTAAACAGTAGATGTTTGTTTTGTAGAAAATGCAATGTATGAAAACGAAAGAATATGTGGATTGACCCCTTTTCTCCTTTTTATGTCTCTCCGTTTTCTTCCTTTTATATCCCACTAGTTAGCTCCAAAATACTTGTGAGGGACCAATTCCTCAAACTTCTCCCAACCAGAACTTAAAGATACAAGACTGGAATGTGTGTATACATGATCATATTATATATTATATTTATAGTTTAGAAATAAAGTTTGGTCAATGCTTGTATTAATTTATCAACATTGATTTGCTATATATAAGTAGTAAAAAGTTGAATATGTTTGAAAAGGGGTCATGCTATTAATACACGGACAAAATTATTTTCACACTTCAAAGCGCCGCGCTTTGGCCATAGCGCGGCGCTATGATCGACAAAAGTGCTTCGATTGACGTTTGAGACATTCCCTACTGTTTGACAGACATAAAGCTGATTGACATGTTTTGTCGTTAACCCTAAGCGCCGCGCTTTGGCCATAGCGCGGCGCTTCGATCCAAATTTTCACTTTAAAAGCAAACTACTGATTGAGGTTCTTCTTCAGCAGAAAGCTCGGTCTTCTTCTTCTTCACGTTGTTTACAAACATACGTGGGTATTGGAGTGTTTTGTTGTTTGTTGTTTACAAAAAACGATGTCGTGGTTAAACAACTATATTTTCGGTCAATATTCTGACGAGACAGTTGTTCCTGATTCTTACGAGGGGACCGCTATTTCTGACTCGTATGAGAAACCGGTCTCGTCCAACTTGAGGGAGGCAGAGGTTGTATCTGGCATTCGTTATCGTGATAACACGGTGATGCTGGATTTGAATACCCCTGTGGAGGACCCTTACCCACAACAAGGTTATTCGAATTTCGGTTACGGTGGCGAGTACAACTTTGTACAGCAGGAGTGTGGTCCAAACGACAGTTACGGTTGTCAATAGAGCTTACAAGGTTATTCGAATTTCGGTTACGGTGGCGAGCACAACTTTGAACATCAAGTATATTCGGACCTCGGTGACGATGGTGAGCCGGGGGATGTGTCTGTTGACGAGGAAGGCTGTTACCCGGTTACGTTTTCGTTTGATACAACGCAGACCTTTACGTCACGTAAAGAGTTGGTGCGTTGGGTACAAGACACGGCAAAAGACAACGGTTACCTCATTGTGACTAAGAGGTCGAATAAAAGAGGAGAGAATTACAAGATTTGGTTTCAATGTACTTTTGGTGGGGAGCATAAGAGTATAGCTACTCAGAGGAAAACGGGTAGCAAGAAAATAGGCTGCCCGTTCGAGATGATCGGGTTTTCGGAATCATCCGGAAGTGTTTGGAGGATCGAGGTGACGAAGGCGAAGCATAACCACACTCCTATTGAAAACTTAGAGGGTCACGCGTATGCGAGAAGGCTTTCTTCGGAGGATACAAAACTGGTTAAGGAGCTGGCAGAGCAAGACATTCCCAACCAAAGTATCTGGCGAACGCTGACAAAAAACAATCCGGCTAGAAAGCTTATTCCGAAAGATATACACAACGATGTTCAGAAGATCAACGCCGAAAAAAATGTCGGTAAGTCTCCGATGCAAAAACTTGAATGCATTCTTCTCGAAAAAAATTACACTTATTACATGCGCACGAATGAGATATCAAACGAAGTTGAAGATGTCTTCTTTGTTCACGAAAGATCATTCAATATGTGGTGTGCCTTCCCGCATGTGCTAATGATTGACGCCACCTACAAAACGAACATGTACAACCTGCCATTTGTTCAGGTCGTAGGCATGACGTCGACAAACAAATCGTTTACGGCTGCTTGTGCGGTAATTTCCGCTGAGAAGTCAGAGAACTACCTATGGGTGTTGCAGAGGATCAAGTCTATGCTGGTAGGATGTATGGAACCGCGCGTGATTTTAACAGACAGGGATTTTGCGCTAATGAACGCGTGTAAACAAGTTTTTCCAAAAGCGCATAAGTATCTTTGTCGGTTCCATATTCAACAAAATATTAATAAGAACAGCAAGAAGAAATTCTCTGACAAGGATTGGAAAGAATTCGTACGTAGTTTTTGGTTATTGTGCGAGTCTACGACCGAGGAAATATACAGGTATAACTTGGAAAACCTTGAAGCACAGCTGAAAGAAGATGACCGTGAACGTAGGTATTTCTTACATAATTATGTTCAAATTTTATATAATAACAAAAACTGACTATTTACGTTTTTTTTAATTTTAGAGGTTTTTGATTATATGAAGAAATCCTGGTTGGATCCGTACCGTGAAAAGTTTGTATCATGCTGGATTAACAAAACTATCAACTTTCACCAAACTACGACCAACAGGGTTGAGGGCATGCATGCAACACTAAAAAGTCACTTTCCAAGTCATCGCAACACACTTAATAAACTTGTACTGTATGTTGATCATGTTGTTGATAGACAATACACCGAGATTAGTAGTAGCTTTGAAACAAGCCTCCGAAAAGTGATGACGCACCACAAGAAGCAGCCCATGCTTGCATATATTCTCAGAAAGGTTTCAATATATGCGATTGAGCTTTTGAGTAGGGAACTAAAACGTAAGGAAGACGGGTTGAGAGCCTACGGTGCAAGCTGTGGTTGCCAACTTTTTACCAGCTGTGGTTTGCCATGTGCCTGTCGTTTGGAAAAGTTGGAAAATAAAGGTAATTAATATCTTTGACCTTTCTCGTTATGATTTTGCCACCTAATTTGTTTTCATCCACAGGTCAGCAACTCCGGATCACACACATAAACGTGTTCTGGAAGAAGCTTAACTTCAAGCCTGCAAAGAAAAACATAGAGGATATCGATGTAGACGCGGAATTTGAAAAATTGAAACAAAAGATCGATCCAACACCCCCTCAGGTGAAAAGGAGCTTCTTTGAAAAGTTTCAGCAAATCCTCAATCCAGGGAACAATAACAAAAAACCTCCTGCTGTTCTGAAGAAAACTCGTGGTCGCCCAACATTGAAAACGCAGGACGAAAGAAAGGTTGAAGCCGCTAGAAAAAGCGCGTACATTCCGTCGGGAGAAACTTGGGTCGAGGCCTCAGACGATCTTCCCCGTCACAGCTCGTACATATCACCGTCACAGCCTCAGACGATCAACCTACACCCTGATTTCCCGATGATCAAGCTCGGTCCTAAGACGGATATAGCGATCCGCAACTACGCATCTCAGATTCCCGAAGTGATCCATCCATACATCGTTAGAATAAAGGACGTGAAACCAGATGGTCATTGTGGGTTTCGATCGGTGGCTGTTGGGTTAGGAGTGAAACAAAATTCTTATTTGATGATCCGGAAACAACTTATAAAGGAGTTACGTACGAACGAATCGCTTTGGAGGCAGTTTTTCGATCCGGAAAACATAGGACATTATGATGCGCTGCTTAGACGGATCGATTTCAAGGGGGTGGGACGAGCAGATATCGAAAATTACATGACGATGCCTGAGACGGGGTTTCTTATTGCCCAACGATACGGTGTGATTGTTCACACCTTCGACATGCGTGGGAGCTGTACAATTTTCCCTCTGCTGGGCGGGCTAAACGAAGCTGAGGAACCTCACCTGGTGGTTGCGGTTGTGTTCGTCGACCATGGGCATTTCATACATGTAGAGCTTGGAGGTTGTTATCCAATGCCTCCCCCAAACCCACTCTGGACAGCACACAGAACAGAGCGCGCAACAGCCTGGCATACATTATACAGGGATCAGATCAACACGTACGAAATGCTTACGTATCGTGCCCCTGACCTTAATGTAACCCCATATGTTCACGATGTAGATTAAATGTGTTTAATAATAATCACGTTTGTGTTTGTTCAATATATGCGTTACATCACGTTAAAAACCGAATGTCACCGACACGACCCAATCAGATTCAATAAGCACTTGTACGACCCAAAATGACCATATACATCATAATACTACAATTAATGAAAAAATACGTCATGTTCATGTGCGGTAGGCGGCTGATACACATAACACCTCTCACAGGAGTACTTGTGCTTTCAAACCAAAATGATACGATATAACGGAATAAGACATCACACGTAACCGATTTGATCCGGAACTTGCAGTATAGTCCATATATAATAAAAAATGATGTATAATGGAAAAAACGTAAAATTTAGACTATTATCGACGCGTTTGTGAATTAAAAACAATTTTAAAAAATTTAAAAAAGGCCCAAAGCGCCCCGCTATGTCCAAAGCGGAGCGCTTTACCCTTAAATAAGAACAGAAGCGCCCCGCTTTGGCCATAGCGGGGCGCTTTGGTCCCTCGTTATACCTGAAGCGAGGCAACTTCTCCCCCATTTCAACACAAAACACAAAACACACACAAAAGGTGCGATTACACACACTGATCTCCGGATATCTTCGTTTTCAATCTTTCGACCGCTAAAAGGTAAGATCGAACACCCTTAATCGTTTTGGTTAAATGTAGATGTTTGATATTGTTTTGATTGGGCCGGATTTGATCGATTGCTGGATCTGTTCTTCAAAATGAAGAACCAAAACGCCGCGCCAAGGCCAAAGCGCGGCGCTTTGGTTCAAGTTTATTTTTTTTTATTATTTGTTTAATAATATTTGTTTAATAATATTTGTTTAATATAAATTGTTTAAATAATATTATTTGTTTATTATTTAAATTATATTTAATATTATTTGTTTATTATTTTATATTTAATATTATTTGTTTATTATTTAAATTGTTTAAATAATATTATTTGTTTATTATTTTATATTTAATATTATCTTATCAACGTGCAGGGATGGATTCCTCCGATGACGAGATTGAGCATATGGAGGCTGAGGGAGATGAGGGAGAGCAGGGAGAGCCGGCATGTCCGTACCTGCAGTTTCCGCCGGGGTCACGGGCGAGGGGGAGATGCGCGAGGTTGCGCGCCATCCCCATTGGGGAGCATGTAGGGATAGACTGGGGCCTGCTGGAGACCGTGGGAGAGGCCGCGCGGGCGCGTGAGATAGTTGGACTAGATACTCCTTGGTCGCGCCTATTTGAGTTAGCGATGGAGGACTCGTACCCTGAGCTTACGTGGGAGTTTCTTTCCACGTTTACATACGCGCCGCATCCGGCGGATTACGTGGAGGACCCGGATTTTCCAGTCCACGAGGTTACATTCCGTCTCGCCGGTCAGGAGTTTCATATGAGTGTGCGGCAGTTTGCTGTCCATACAGGTATGTTTAAATAATATTATTTATTATTTTATATTTAATATCATTTGTTTATTTAATGTTATTTGTTTATTTAATATTATTTGTTTATTTAATATTATTTGTTTATTATTATTATTTGTTTATTTAATATTATTTGTTTATTTAATATTATTTGTTTATTCAATATTATTTTTTATTATTATTATTTGTTTATTTAATATTATTTGTTTATACAGGTTTGTACACAGAGCCCGAGCTTGATACTGATTTATATACTACGACGGTTACGGCGATGGACAGGCAGACGCTTATCAGTTTCTGGAGGGCCATTTCCAGGGTTCCCTTTGGGAGATCCTGGCAAAAGGCCACCACCATTAAAGACCCCTTGTACCGATACCTGCACCATATTATCGCGGCAACTATCGTGCCGCGGGGTTCCAGCAGGGAGAAGGTCAACCTCAATGACCTTTTCTTTCTATACTGCCTACTGCGCGGCCAGCCCTGCGATCTAGCAGCCTCCCTGGCAGATTACTTTGCCACAGCATACCACCGGCAGCTCCGCGGGTTCGTGCACACTGGCTCATTCATCACCGCCATTGCACGCTCGCTAGGGCTCGTGCCCGAGCATGATACGGAGCTGTCCGATCCGGTCCCGTCTACCAGGTTGGGCCGCGCGTTAGTATCTGCCATGCAGATTACCCGTACCTTTGATGTTGGTCTGAGGTTTCGGGGACGTGACGGGCTGATTTGGCATCCGGAGGTGATGCCGGAGGTCATCCCGGTTGTTATTGAGGTGAGGGCTGGAGTGTTAGCCCCTCCTGATGTTCAGGCGGCCGCTCGGCAGGCTCAGCTACAGGCTCTGGGACTCGATGAGTTCCCGGGCCAGCCTCAGGCTGAGGCTCAGGCTCAGCCTGTATTAGAGGATCCGGCTCAGGAGGAGCATATCGAGGAGATCCCGGTACCACCAGTTCAGCCAGCTCCTGAGCCGCCACAGTACCCGCAGCACGTTTACGCTGACCTGCCTCCGGTAGCGCGTGAGGTGGCTCGGGACTTCGACCGGCGCCTCAGACGCCAGGCCGCACGCCAGGACTGGATCATCGAGAGGCTCGTTTCTCTACGAGAGCTCGCTGGGTTGCCTCCACTTCCCCTCCCACCGTCCCCACCGCACGAGGATTAGTACCTTAGTTTGTTTGTATAGTGTTTTGTTATGTATTATGTAGTCAGTTGTACCTTTTTGTTTTGTATGTACAAACTGATATATATATATATATTGCAGTTAATCTTCTATTTACATCACGTTGGTTTTGGATTGTTTACGTTTAATTCTTATGGCTTTCTGTACAATTTATTTAACGTGTTCGTTTAATTTAACAAAATAAACTAGGTTAACAGTTTATAAAGACGCACTTATATTATATATGTTCTATAAAAATAATGACGTAAAAAAACGTAATTATAAAACAACGTATTATAAAACTCAAATACAATTTTTTCCTCCAAAAAACAATACCAAACTAACCCACATCCCACCTATTTCAAAAAAAAAAACAACACAACTTCCAGCCAACGCTTTTTGTCTTTTTGCACACTCAAAGCGCCC
This sequence comes from Helianthus tuberosus, assembly GCA_030545235.1. NCBI lineage: Eukaryota > Viridiplantae > Streptophyta > Magnoliopsida > Asterales > Asteraceae > Helianthus > Helianthus tuberosus. Next base: position 17,136,232 of record CM060383.1, read on the forward strand.
CGCTATGGCCAAAGCGGGGCGCTTTGAGTGTGCAAAAAGACAAAGGCCGTGTGCGAATAGACCAGGCCTTGAAAAGGTGAAGATTGCTGCCCGTTTGAGTTACTTTGCATTAAAATGTAGGCCGAAAATAACTTTTTTTTTAAACGATGAACTTTATGTAAAAGGTTACCATACTCTCTAAATCGAAAAGGCCCGTATTATCCCACTTTGGCCAGGCTATGCTGTCTTAACCGGGCACACGCTGACTTCAAAGTTTGGTTTTTTTTTTGTGTTACCCCGGGAAACCATACCGCTGGCTGCCACTTGACAGTCGTTGTGTCACCACAAGAGCATAACTCTCTGGCGTAACACACGGTGGGACGAAAACCCGGTTAGGCTTAGGAATCGAACTGACAAACTCACAGAAGGCCTAGTTCAAATTCTTGATTACTTATATCCACCTCATACGATACAAGTGAGAATTGAACTTGAGTTTCTATTGAAAAACCAAGTCTCCTACCACAAATAGAGGACAGGCCAAAAATAACTTTAATCAATTTTATTAATGTTAAATCTATATTATATTATAATGCTACATTAAAATATAGGCCGAAAATAACTTTATTATTTTTATTAATATTTTAAGTCTATATATATTATAATGTATTTGGAAATGTGTTTTAGAGATACCAATTTTTTTTAATTTAATGCATGATACAACTCTAAAATAGGGATAAATTAGTCTTTTAAACACTAATTACATTTTAATCCTTACATCTTAATTACACTATAATTCTTTCATATTTAACCAGATTAATTAGTAGTTACATTTTATTTTCTTAGTAAAAACTACACACACGATTTTTAAACTGCAGTAACTTTTTGTAATTAATATATATATATACACACACACATTAAATTGTACCATAAAAACAAGAATTTAATTCTCTTTAATTTAAGTATAGTATTGTTATAGTTTTTTTTAATAAAAAAATGATATGTAGTGATTAACAATATTTAGAGATTAGCAATAAGTGAATCGTTAACAAAATCGAACAAAACACAGACGAAACCGAACTGGAATCAATAAAAACATAAATTAACTAAAAACTGGTTAACCAAAAACCGAATTAATCAAAATCGAATTAACTAAAAACCGGTTATCTATTTTTTTGTACCCTCCTTTGACTAAAATTAAACGAACCAAACTGAACCATTTATATTTTCTTATATTTCTAGCTTTTATGTCCAAGTTCATTTATTTCATATTTTATAGCTCAATTTCATGTGTGTTTGCAGTTGGCAGCAGCCTGCTGCATTCCATTGCCACTCTTCACGAAATCTTGTGGGCATTAAACCATTGTTGGCCACCTGGTATGCCACTAATCTTCCTCTAAACACCCCTGAGAACACTTGGCACACTCTCATCACTCTTGATCAGCTATAAACAGGCCTCTAAGTTGCAATAGTTCATCACGCTTCTCACTTTCACTCTTAAAGCACTTGTGGAGCTTTCTTCTGCAACTAGGAGCTTTCTTTCTGAAGTTATAGAGAGTCTTAGAGTTCTAGTAAGTGTTCTCCTTTAGTTAATTTCAGTATATTAGTCTAATTCTGTCCGAAAGTCAAATAGTTTGACTTTTGTTTGACTTTCGGTTCTAACCACTTTGGTCAACCAAAATTCAATTAAACCCAACCATGTGATCATCATAATATAGGGTATAATTCCCTACATATATATCTTTTGATCATCACGTTTAGTGGGTCAAATGATGAGTCAAATACATATTTCTAAAAGGTCAAAATACCCTTTTTAGTGAATATTCAAATAATGAGGTTCTAAGCATATGTAACATGTATTCTGACTTCAAAACAGTTTGTATAACCCTATTAAATATGTTTTAGCATGTCAAACTTATCACAAACCTATTTGACCATCTGAACCCGTATTTACGCACACGATTAGTTAAAATAGCGTAAACTATATAAACTAATCGTAACGGGTCAAATAAATTCAAAACCTTTCCAAATCAAAATATTTGGTTAAGTAACCCATACCACATGATACTCCTCACTCGTACGGGTGTAAATCACATTCTATGCGGTTCACGCTTAATTTAGTGATACCGAGCGTTACTCTAAGTTATCTGGTCAAACTCAAAAGACTTATAATGAACCGTAAACATTCTAATGGATAATGTTTCCATTCATTCCAAACTATGGAACCCTCCAAAGAATCGCACCTAATTTAATAAACTTTGAATACAGACTGTACTACGAGAACTAGATACATTGTGCATTAAGCTTGTACATGTAACTTGGGATATTGCTTTAGCCACTTGGTTCGGGTATTGCAATATGGGCAAACGCTTTCAAAGAATTTAATAACCCGAGTTTAATTGGTTATGCTTAATTAACATTAAAACAATTAGGGGTTAATAGTACCGTGTCCGAGAGTCTCAACTCATTAATTATAATGGCCATAAAGAGCATGCGGTGTAGGCATACACCTGACATACGCAAATATTAAATGGTGTGTACACTGCTCATGTATTGGTTACAAGAATTGGTCTCCGAATGTATGACAAGCATATAAATCTGGTAACAAAAATCTATCCCAATGACAATCAAATGATTACCAAATGGTTATCATGATTATTAAATGATTTTCAAAATGAGTCAGTTAATAGTATTTACCAGCGAAATCTAACAAATTTTTAAGAGTAGACTGCCATTTTGGTCCCTGAGCTTTAGGCAATTTTGCCACTTTAGTCCAAATCTTAAACCTTTTGCATCTGGGTCCCTGTGGTTTCATTTTTGTTGTCATTTTGGTCCAAAAGCAAAATCAACTCAGATTTCTCAAAAAAAACCCTGCTATTTTGTCCTTTTCCTCAGGGGCAAAATGGTCATTTAAGCATTATATATATATATATATATAAAATAAAAAAAACTTCGAAACACCCCCCTCTCTCTATAAACTCTGCTCTCTTTCTCTCTCTCTCTAAATACCCCTATGTCTCTCTCTTCTCTCTCACTTTCTAACACCACCGCCATCAAACCTCTGATCCTTCCATCAAACCTCTGATGATGACGACGGTGCTCTGATGGCGGCTCTGATTAAAGGTGTTTGTAGATCGAATTTTAGGGTTTGGTTGCAGGTTTGAAGGTGATGGAGGTGCTAAATTATTGAAGGCATCGACAGTGCTGAATTTTAGGGTTTTGTTGCAGGTTTATAGGTCGAATTTTAGAGTTTTGTTGCAGATCTATTGTTAATTTCTGCTGAATTATTGAAGGTGTCTGATGGCGGTGTGTGATCCTAGGGTTCCGGAGTTCCGGGGCGGCGTAGGAGAGGCGGATCTCAGCGGAGTTCTGTGAGTTTTATCATCACTTGTGGGGGTTGTTGTGGTGTGGAGGTGGGGGTGCAAGAGGGTGGTGGCAGGTGGTGGTGCTTGTGGCAGTATAGAGGAGAGATGGAGAGAGAGAAAGAGAGAGACCAGCATCCTGCATCAAAGAATGTTATGTGCAACCTTTTCAACCCTAATTCTATCCAGGTTTTCATCCCCAGAGCTCTTAGTTGACCTGGTTCTCCGAGTTGTCGCTTTAGGAGGACATGAGGGAGCAATTGGCGCCTGCATCGAAGTATGAGTTGAGCGGACATCCCCATGAAGGGCCAAATACACGTTACCCAGATTAACCAGAGGTTTGAAGGAGCAATTGGGGGAAGATGGAGAAGGTTCTGGGCTTTTATAGGGTCAAAGGTTTAAATAAAATAAAAAATAAAAAAGAAATGACCATTTTGCCCCTGAGGAAAAGGACAAAATACAAGGACAAATCTGAGCTGATTTCACTTTTGGACCAAAATGGCACAAAACTGAAACCACAGGGACCAAAATGGAAGTTTTGGACTAAAGTGACAAAAGTGACCAAACCTCAGGGACCAAAATGGCAATTTACTCTATTTTTAAAGATTAAACTTTCAGGTGGCGAACCTCAATAGTAGGTTGGATAAGGTTCGGCCAGAGAGCTTTGGAATTTGCAACTCCATGGCTAAAGAGATATAATTTCTAAAGTCCTTTTTATTACATCCTACCTTGTGGGATATTTGTGCTTAACACAACGTTATACATTTTAATATAATTTGAAGCTTTTAAATACTTGTACTTTTACTCCCTACTCCCACTGCAAATTGTGAAATTATTATTCAACCGTCACGTATAAACCCCACCGTCCGGGCCCACCGGGAAATCAGGTTGTGACATAAGTTCCCACTCGGACAACCAAATTAAATTTTGCAAGCTCAGCTCCTTGTGAGCCTTGCTAACAATATTTCATCATATGAGCGCTATGATATAAATGGTATAAGAGTCATTCCAATTGTGTTATGGTTACAATGGTGGGGAAAATATCAAAGAGGGTGATATGTCCAAATGTGCCAATTTTAACACCTTACGTGATACTAATACTGTTCTATCAATCTACAGAAGATATAGTGGGTCGTAAGAAATGTAAGGCCTCAAATATCACCAATGTGATTTGGTGCATCGAAAATGGATAAAAAAAGAACTCCACAGTTAAAAGTGATTAAATGAGAGCAATCTGTGATGGTTGACCTCTTCAGGAGGTTCCCACCTGAAAACCAAAAACAAATCCATGAGTTCCTTGTTGTCAAAGTGAACAATATTGATTGGTATAAGTAGTTAGAAGTTACACTCAAACCATTCTCACATCATTGTTTCCTTATTTTTGTTGCAACTGCTATATAAAACACTGGGTGCTCTACTTTGTAAACATGTTAGAGCATTAAGAACTCAATAGAACGCGAGGATTGTAAAGCTAGCCTATCACAACTTTTTCTGAACAAACTGAATATTAATTTGAATATGATTGATATATTGATGTTATAATAGATTATTTAAAAGCTAAGGGGTGTTGGCATACTCAAAGTAGAAAATACAGGTGTGAAGTAAAAGAAAATGGAGCTCATCGAGTAGATTTTCAAGCCCACATACTTATACAATTATTATAGCCACCCTCTACTAATAAGTTTTAACACTAGCATGAGATATAATATCCCATTGTGAAAGGCCAAAATAATAGTTATCTCAAAAAGCACACAATAAACCAAAAATGGACCAACACTACAAGGAAAAAGGTTAATAGGGGCGACATTATTAGCGGCGACATCCAATATGTCGCCGCTATTGGTCCAATCCGCAATCCGGTATCCCATGTTCAACCATAGCCACACGATTGTCATCATCATCCAACGGCTACAGTTCGCTGATATCAATAGCGGCAACACGGTCACTCAATAGCGGCGACATTATGTCGCCCCTATTGGCCGCCCGAATAAAATCAGATCAGCGCCTTTTTTCCTTCCCTCCACCTACTTTCCCCCAAATTTTTTGCAGCTCAAATCGGTTTCCTCTCCAAAATCCGGCGAATCTCTTCATTCCTACTTCAAATCGGTTAGTTTTATGTTGATTTTTTTTTGTTTATTTTGTTATATAGGTTGTTAATTTCTTGGTTCTTGGTGAATGTAGGTTCTCCACCGGCACCTTCTCGTCTCCACGGCCACCACCGGCACCACCTTGTCTCCACGGCCACCACCGGCACCACCTCTTCTGCTCGTGCAAAATAAGGTTAGTTTATGTTTAAATTAACTTTTAAATCTGTTTATACATATTTTTTTTTGTTTTTTTTAAATCTGCTCGTGCATAAACTGTTAGAACCCTAGTTTAGTGGTTGTAATGGCAAAAGTTGTGAGTTTGTGACACGGTTATCGGTTAAATAAGTGAAAGTGTTGAAACCCTAATTTTAGTGAGTTAAATTAGTGTATATAATAATGGGTTAAATTCATAGGGGTTAGATCTTAAAAGCATTCAAAATCATGTTGATATCTGATTTTTTGAAGAAATTATTGCCAAAATCATGTATAGGGGTTAAGGTACATAAACTGTTAAAACCATAGTTTGGTGCTTTTAATGGAAAATTTTTTAGTTTGTAACAGGATTATCAGTTGAAGCAGTAAATTAGTATATATATATTTTTTTTGTTTTTTTAAGTAAACAAGTTAAGGTTTGAAGTTAAAACTACAAGTGTTAAACTATTATTTTAGCAAAACTTAAGTACAAAGGCCTTTGTGTAGTTAAATGGAACTTGTTTTTAGAAAATATGTAAAAAAAGAGTGTAGTTAACTGGAACTTCTTTTTAGAAAAGTTGTAAAAAAAAAGTTAAAACTACATGATTTTTTCATGTTGTTGATCCGGTCATGTTTGGCACCCACTAACAAAAAAATTTGAATCCGCCACTGCAACTAATATAAATGAACAAACAAGAATACACGATAAAAACATGCATGTGGTCTTTGTTTATGGGCGGAGAAAGTAGCGGTTCTAACCTGCCGAATGAGGCTGCCGTGTTTCAAAACGTTTTGGGTGATCGACGAGGATGGTTCCGGGGGCTTGGGCCTAAACCTTCGAATACACCATCGAACCCGTTTAGTGCGCAACCTCAAACCGCACAACCCTTTTCGGAGGTAAACTATACAATTTGACTTCAAAAATATAGTAAACCAACTATATGTTTTTGCTAATAATATTGGGTTTGATATGTGTTAATGTAGGAATACGTTTCGACTTTGTTCCAAAGTCCGGCATTCGTAAACCAACTTGAATCCTTTCTTGCGGCGAGGGGAAAGCAAGTCGCACCTGACGATGAGTATGACGATGAGTTTGACAATGACGACCTAACTTGAATCCTTTCTTGCGGCTATTTTGTACGGATATTTTAGAATGTTATTTTTCGGATATTTTAGGATGTTATTTTTCGGATATTTTAGGATGTTATTGTACGGAAATGTTTTATGCGATTTTAGTATGTAAAGCATTATGTTTGTTTAGTCTGTTGTGTTGCGTAAAACTTGAAAATTGGCATGTTTGTTCATAACGGGAAATACTGCAAATGCAACAAAAAATTAAAAAAAAAATTGACTTTTAGCGGCGACATATGTCACCGCTATTGAGTGAACCTATTAGCGAAGACTTTATTAGCGAAGACACATGTCGCCGCTAAAAGTCCTAATCATTAGTGGCGACACATACCTTTAGCGACGACATATAGACCTTTAGCGTCCAAGATTTAGCGGCGATATGTCGCCGCTATTACCTTTAGCGGCGACAATTGTGACTATTAGCGGCGACATTTGTCGCCGCTATTGGTCGACTATCTTGTAGTGCAAGGGGTATAAAGGGAACAGTCTATGCCTAAATATGTTTCAAGACGATAATACATATAGCTTCATCTCATGATCACTAAATTATAGCTCCTGAGGATTATGCGTTTGAGAGCACTAAATTATGGCTCCTGAGGATTATGTATATATAAAAAAACATATTTATCCGCATATGACATGTACGACAATATGGAACTTAAGTAATGTTTGGGACCGGTAAGACAATGTGTCCATCTCAATGAAGTACAAGAGGCATAAATAAAGAAGAGAAACCTAAGAGCCTAACATATAAGTCATGATCAAGGGTGGATCAAGGCTACATGATTATGGTCAAGTGACCTTAGAGTTTTTATTATATGTAATATATAGTACCGAAAGTCAGTTGACATGTAGGTTTTCATACAATAACCATTATAAACGTTTTGTGTGATGAAATAAAAAGGATGATACATGGTTGGAGTGTTTACCACGTCCCTCCTTAATCAAAGGTCGTGGGCCTGAACCTCCCACCCTACTTTTTCACTCTTTTTGTTCCCTTTTCCGTTATTATTCTTTTTATTTCTTTTTTCTTGATTTATTTTTCTAATATAAGGTTGGGCTTTCATTTTTCGACCACAAGTTTGTGGTCATTCATGTCATTTTCTAACATCATCTAGCATAAGTCCATTCAAAATTTGAAACTCATGCCTGTTATTTTCTATCGGTCCAACACCACTACCACCTAATAACCTCCCTGCCAGTCTCTCTCCCACATTGGTTCTCAACTCACCTTCATTGGTTTGTGGTTGAATTGACCACTATCACCACAAGTTTCAGGTAGGTAATTCCATTTCTTTGACTATTATTTCGTTCTTTTTTGTTTAGATGATAGATCATTGTTATTCTGATTTAATAGTGGGCTTCATTTGGGAACAATTCTTTTGTACTAAATTGGAAAAGTCTGTAATATAGAATGTTAACTGATTTGTTATTTTGTTGGAACTTAGCTTGTGAAGGGATATGACTTCAAATCCTACGTAAGCCATGCACCCAAAAGACCAAACCTAAACTTAATAGTAGCAACACTTAGCCTTTTCCAAGACCCTATGCGGGTGTCATAACCATATGCGCAACAATGACGGCTTATAGAGGTACAACTAGTACAGGTGGCAGGAGCCTGTAGCCAATCTACATGTGTCAGGCTCTGCCCATACAGCTCTCACGATAATCAATCGTGTAGAAGACAGACAGTACAAAAGGATAATGACGTGTAGCCAATCAGTGTGCACCATTCACTCCATGATCTCCACTCACAGCTGATGACATGCTTGACAACAAGTACTCTTAGCAGGCCACGTGGCACCAACCACTGTGCGCCAGCGTCATTCCACCTCTGCAAATACTAACTATCGTGTCAGAAGGGACAAACCGAATATTCCTTGTTGGGGACGTCCGACCCAAGGACCATTAGTCCAATTCCTTCTCCACACTCTTCGGCTATAAATACCAACATTCAACCAAAGGTTTAAGGATTTGATTCATCTCCCTCTAACTCTCAACACACACTCGGTTTATTATTCTTAAAACCATACTTATTCTAACGCCGAATGGTGGTTACGAGAAGACCCCCCCTCCTCTCCTTCTCGTAACAAGTTTCACGGTGTTTTAGTTTGCAGATCGCTCTAAGCTTTGTCGATCAAGAACAGATTAGAGATCAACCCCCTTGTCGAGACTACCTCCTTGGTTCAAAACCATGCGGATTAGTATTATGTGTTTCTTCATTCGTAAATTCACATACTAAATAAAAAACGATTGATGCAAACTGAAAACCTCAAAATATTTCAGTGATTTGACTCAATTAGGTGAAACAAATTTTGAAACCAACCCGATAAAATATCTCTAATGATATACATACGATAATAAAAGGACCAAAAATTATAGTTCCAGTGAAAAAAATGCCTGTGCCTATCACTTATATCCAGTGGCGGATCTAGGATTCCGACCAAGCGGTAACGTTTTATAAATAAGCGGTAACGAAATCGAAAAAACGTCAAATTTTTCCAAAATTTACACTAAAAACGTCAAAAATTTTCCGACCTAGCGGTAGCGGAGGCTACCCCGCACTCCTTAGTATGTCCGCCCCTGCTTATATCAAGATGATCTATATAGTTTTATATCATAGAAATTGAGATTTGAATATGAGGTCTTCGATCTAATAAAGATTATCTGTAGTCATATATTATTAAAAGTGAGATTTGATTATTAGAACTTGAGGTCTTCAATTGAACATAGAATGTATGTTAGAGAAAAGTTATGTAAATGTACAAATACCATTGAAATAAACAACATATATCTACCAGGAATATGCTTACACACCCTTTGTGCATTTGCATTGTATGAGTATGAATATGGAAAAGTTATGTTTTTGAGAGTGTAGTAGAATAGTGACCATATGAAATATTGTCGGTTATTCTATAGTCAAGTAAAAAATAGAGTATTAAACGATCGAGTCAACCCTCCCTAACCCTAACCCAAACCCATATAATATGGACTATGGAGAGAGAAGGTGACAAGCATGCAAAAGTTTGTCGAATTGTTTTTATTTTCAAACGAGGAAATATATTTTGTATATATGTACATATTTGCTTGTCCTTGTGTGGAAACACATGGGTTTATGGCTCCTTGAATTTAGCCACCCACCTTGAAAACCATTACTCATTTTTTTATAAACATGGCCTTGCACCATAAAGTAGCTACTCTTTTTATGTTTGTGTGTGCGATGGGATGTGTACACAAATCCACACACTCATGTGTATGCATTGCAATTCGTGTACCATCATGATTTCTTTTGAACAAAGTGTTACAAGTATCACATATATTAATATTTAAAACTCACTAATCGACGATATATTGTTTACGTTGGGTTTAACACTTAACTTTACTTTAGATATCATGATATATACTTACGATAAACTTAAAAAAAATATAAAAGTCAATTCATACATTTTTTATTCACAATATACAATACTTTGTAAGCAAGTAGCAACATTGTAATCTTAACTTAATTAACACTAATCTTATATTTTACCCTATATACTATTTGATTTGTATCATACATGCTGACGGGTAGGTGTTTAATATGTTTTTTTTTGAAGGTGTGAATTATTCGAGAATATCGGAAGGTCTAGCATACGTTGAAACACCAAAGGAAATTTTTAATCGATCGGGGGGTTAACTCATGACCACGCGAATCCTTGTCGTTTTGTCTATGTTGAAAATAATTGGCCTGGTTAAGGGATACTCTTTGAGGACTCTTATTTTAATTCGGTTTGTTCAACGAGCCAGTTAAGCCAAGTCAACATCAAGTCGCACTCAAACTGTTGGGGCTCGAACGGGTCAAACACGAACGCAATCAACACAGAACTCACTCACACACACAATTAAGAACACAAAGATTTATAGTGGTTCGGTCTGGTTCTGACCTACATCCACTCTCGGTAACTAGGAGTATTTGTATTAAGCTTGGTACGAATATTACAGATAAAAAACAATCTCTTATATAAGATTGGAAGAAAGAAGAAAGTCAAAAACAAGATCAGTGAATAATGGGTCACAGAGAAGGTTGGATAACCCCTGTCCCCTTATCCTCTTATCCTTTTGATCAGAAAGGATTTTCTGATGTCCACTTGATCAAGTGGATTCACACTCAACAATCTCCCACTTGAAGCCACGGAATAATCTTCACATATGCTTCAACTGTGCATCAGTATCTCTGTAAAAACTTTAATCTTATCACATTCCTAGTTACCCGACCTTCTCTTCAATTATCATGAAGGCCAGTTGAAGCTATGCAAAGCTTCAACTTCTCTAAGGTGACAACCTTAGTCAACATATCAGATGGATTTTCACTTCCTTTGATCTTCTTCAACTTCAGAGTGCCTTCACTAACTTGCTCTCTGATGAAGTGATATCTCAGCTGTATGTGCTTTGTCTTCGAATGGAAGACAAAATTCTTTGCAAGGTGTATTGTACTTTGATTGTCACAGAATAGTGCACAATCAACTTGTTCCTTGCCGAGCTATTTGAGAAAATTCTTCAACCATATAAGCTCTTTGCTTGCTTCAGCAACTGCCATATACTCTGCTTCTGTAGTTGAAAGGGCAACACTTTTCTGCAGTCTGGACATCCAGCTTACTGCAGTGCCTCCCACTGTAAAGACATATCCGGGGGTGCTTTTGTAAGATTCTTTACAACCACCAAGGTCAGCATCCGCAAAACCCTTCAGAATAAAATATTTCCCCTTAAACTGTAATGCCACTTTTGAAGTCCCCTTCAAATATCTTAGCAGCCATTTAATTGCTTCCCAGTGTTCTCTCCCTGGATTGGACATAAACCGACTAACAACTCCCACTGCATGAGCTATATCTGGTCTCGTGCATACCATTGCATACATGAGGCTACCAACTGCTGATGCATACGGAACATTAGCCATTTCTGCTTTGTCTTCATCTGATCTGGTGACTGAACTTTAGAAAGCTTAAAGTGACTTCCCAAAGGTGTGCTTCGAATCTTGGCATCTTTAAGGCTGAATCTTTCTAACACTTTCTCAATGTACTTCTCTTGAAAGAGTGTCAAAGAACCATCTTCTTTGTTTCTGAAAATACTCATCCCGAGTATTTGGTTTGCAGTTCCCAAGTCTTTCATCTCAAACTCTTCAGACATCTGCTTCTTCAGCTTCTTGATCTCTGTCATGTCTGAACCTGCAATCAACATATCATCCACATATAGTAGTAGAATGATATAGGAACCCTTAAACCTCTTTATGTAACAACAATGGTCATTGTCACATCTCTTGTATCCGACTCTTCCCATGAAGTTATCAAACTTCAAATACCATTGTCTTGGCGCTTGTTTCAGACCATACAAACTCTTCTTCAACTCACATACCAAGTTTTCTTTGCCTTTAACCTGAAAACCTTCTGGTTGTGTCATGTAGGTTTCTTCTTCTAGGTCACCATGTAGAAAAGCTGTCTTGACGTCTAGCTACTCTAGATGCAAGCCTTCTGCTGCTACAATACTGAGAACAAGTCTGATAGTAGTCATCTTCACCACTGGAGAAAATATTTCATTGAAATCAATTCCCTCTTTTTGCTGAAATCCCTTGACCGCTAATCTTGCTTTGTACCGTTTGGTACCATCATGTTCATCTTTGACCCTGAAAACCCACTTGTTCTGAAGATCCTTCTTCCCAGCTGGAAGCTTTGTTAAGTGTCAGGTCTTGTTCTTCTCAAATGACTTCATTTCATCTTTCATTGCTAACTCCCACTGCAATGAATCTTTCAACCCCATGGCTTCTAAGTAACACTGGGGTTCACCATTTTCTGTCAAAAGTATGTAATTGACGGATAGTGAATTTATGTCTAGTGGTCTAACGACTCTGGAGGATCTTCTTGGTTGAAACTGAGGAGTTTCTGGGGATTCTGGAATTTGAGGAGCGACCTCTTCTTCTTCTACAGAATCATTGCTAGAATCATCACCTGAGCTCCCACTGTCGATTGACTCATTCCCATTTTCTGGAATGTCGACTGAAGCTTCTTTTCTTGTTTCACCACTTTCAAATTCAACATAGTCTTTCTGAACTTCTGGTCCTTTGGTGTTTTTGTCTTAGTACAATTCATTTTCATTGAAGACGACATTCTTGCTTCTGATTACTTTTATGTCTTCATTATCCTAAAGCCTGTAACCCATTTGTTCTGACCCATAACCAATGAATGTGCACTTCTTGGATTTTGAGTCTAACTTATCCCTATCACCAGCTTCTAACAAATCGTAAGCACTACAACCAAAGACTCGTAAGTGTTCAAGACTTACCTCCTTTCCTTGCCACATTTCTTCAGTGTAACATTTAATTTTTTATCATATAAGAATTATAGATTGTTTAAATTTATTAACCACTAGTAACTAGTTTTATTTTTAATATAATTATTCGACCCAAATAGTTTTAAAAACTATTTTATATATAGTTGGTTGGAAGGTTATACTAATTAATTGGCCTGTATATGGGTGACCTTTCTATTAAAATAAAAGTATATAAAAACTTATATTATTAGACAGGTAGATTACGGGTAAGTTGACTGTTAGAAATATGAAGTAGCTAGAAGGGCATAGAGACCGTTTAATAATTAAATTATAAAAATACAATATATTTGAACCTACTCTGTTTTTAATGAAACTTGGTTCAAAATGTAGATACAAATATTCTCGTTCTAATGACAGAAGGTGGTATCAGAGCCACTTGTATCAGAGCCACTTGTTTAAGCTATTTAGGTGTTCTTTTAATACCTAATCTGAAACCATAAAGTTAGGAAATTAATACAAAGTAACATATGTGTTATTTTTGTAGATTTAAATATATGAATATATATATATATATATGTAGATATGCACATATGATTCCTGGAAGTATTGTTTTGTTTTAATTATTCTGTGATATTAATAATTGAAAATGTTTGCCATTCAGATGTCGAATGAAGTATCACATAATTCAGAAGTTCATGCTAATAATGAAAATCCTTTGGATAAAAATGCTATAGAAAATCTAATAGCCCAAGGAATAGCTAATGATTTACCTTTAATAATTAAAGTTGTTGAAAACCCCGTAGAACCCACCAAAGCTGTGAGTAGCAAGCATACTCGTGACGTTAGTTTTAGCCATAGTGTCAATGGAGACAATGATGATATTATCAAAACCCCATTTCCTAAGAAAATGAAGGCGATGACTCTCGGGTGTACCTACAAAGAATTTCTAGCTTGTAAACCAACTGAGTTCGACGGCAGTGAAAGAGCCACGGCTGCTCTGTGATGGTTGGAAAAGACGGAAGTTGTTCTTAAAATCAGCAAATGTGCCGAAGAAGATAAGGTGATGTATACTTCCAACCTCTTCAAGGAAGAAGCCTTAGAATGGTGGAATACAATTCTTCAGGCAAAAGGAAGTGACATGGCTTATGCCATGAACTTGGAAAAATTCAAGGAAATGACAGAAAGGAAATTTTGTCCCCCTTATGAAAATGAACGAATGGCCAATGAGTTCCTAAATCACAAAATGATAGATGTGAATTGTCGGGAGTATACGACAACGTTCTTCGAATATGCAAGAATGGTACCAACTCTGGCTTCGCCAGAACCCGTACTAATTTCCCGTTATATTTGGGGATTAGTTAGCGAAATCCGAGACATGGTCAAGGCCGCTAGACCACAGACTATTGAAGAAACAGTCGAACTAGCTAACATCCTGCCAGATGGACTAATCTGCACAAGAGAAGAAAACAAGAAGAAAGAGTTAGCGCATAAAATTTCCCAAGAATTTAAGAAGAAAGGAACTGAACCGTTATTGGAGTAACATACCTGCAGAAGCTGTAACAAAAAGCATTCAGGAAAATGTCGTTTTAGGAGAACACCTTACTGTGACTTCTGCAAGATGACCGGGCACATAGAGGAAGAATGCAGAAGGAAAACCAATATCTGTTACAATTGCGGAGAAACAGGACACATCAAACCATATTGCCCGAAACTAACTAAAGCACCCAACAACAAGGCCAGAACAACAGACGGAGCTAAGAAGAACGCGAGAGCATTCGTACTTACAACGCAAGAAGAAGAAGTGATTCCAGACTTAACCGCTGATATATAATATCTAAGTTAAGTTATTATTTGACCCTAGTACAAATAAAAGTTTATAAATAAATGCATTATGTCAAGTACTTCATCTATTCAAAACCATAACAGACTTGTTCGGTCTTCACTTTCATTGAATCATTTATTTGGTTACGACACCTTGTGGTGGCGTTTTCTTTAATTTGAAGCTTGCGCTAATCTCATTTTCACACCTGATGTACGGATTTATTTATTTAATTTCTGTTGGTTCATTATCTTAAACAGTCTTAATACAATTACGTGTTAAGATAAGAGTACACAAATTCGTATTATATTCTGGTGTACCTCTAAGGATTCTTTCATCATTGATCGAAAATTTCTATGATATTCATTTGGTCTTCCATTATGAATTGAAAATTCTATAATATTCATTTGAAATAAATATCCCAATTTTCTTCATTAAAACTTTCAGTTGATTACGAAAACGGTGAATTTGTTCTGTCACTGTAATTATTGAGCTATTTCAATCATTTCGACATCTTGCGGCGTCGATATAAACTTGTAGCTTGAGCTAATTATAATCATACGAATCATTCAAAACCACGTATGTCTTTCCTTTGATTTATCATTGAAAATAGTCTTAATGCAATTATGTATTAAGACAATGATACCCTAACTCTGTTGTATTTCGGTGTATCCTTGCAATTCCATAAATGTCAACACATTAATTTTTCTCATATCATGGTTTAATCGTTGACATTTTATTTTCATGCTTCTATTTCATTTTGAGCTTATTGATTCTAAATCTTCCTCGGTTGACAATCAAAGTAAGTTTCCTTTGACAATGAATTCTATTGTTCCTAAAAGTCATTCACAACTTGTAAACATTCAATTTAGACATCTATTGATCATATATCTCTTTTGGTTTAAACCTAGTCACCTTGTAAATTAAATCATTTTATCTCGTTCTTTTGTCATCGATTTCTGAAACTAATTCAGTTGAACCATTGAGTCCAATTTATTGTAAAACTCGTATTCATAAAATTTGATGTCTTGATTCTGTGTCATTTACCTTCATAGCGGTTCTTATTGACTAAAATTTGACATAACTCTAAGAAGACATCGTAGCCCAAATCTCGAGGACGAGATTTAAAACAAGGTGGGGAGGATGTAACATTTCATTTTTTATCATATAAGAATTATAGATTGTTTAAATTTATTAACCACTTGTAACTAGTTTTATTTTTAATATAATTATTAGACCCAAATAGTTTTAAAAACTATTTTATATATAGTTGGTTGGTATGTTATACTAATTAATTGGCCTGTATATGGGTGACATTTCTATTAAAATAAAAGTATATAAAAACTTATAATATTAGACAGGTAGATTACGGGTAAATTGACTGTTAGAAATATGAAGTAGCTAGACGGGCATAGAGACCGTTTAATAATTAAATTATAAAAATACAATATATTTGAACCTACTCTGTTTTTAATGAAACTTGGTTCAAAATGTAGATACAAATATTCTCGTTCTAATGACATATTCATTGTTTTATAAAACCTTATATTTTAGAAGTTATAAGCGCCAAATAAGTGAAGCAGCTAAATTAATTATAATATATATATAATAAAATAACAATTAATAACTTACACAATGTACGTGTACAGTTTTTGAAAATAAAATAATTAAATATCTAAAACTAACAATTATTGTTAGTTGTTTACGTGTGTTTGAGATGAGACGTGTCATCCAAAGAGAATCTTGCATCAAGTATATAAAGAACATATGAGTGCTTTCAAAATGCTCATTCTTTCTATCTTCTGTGCCGCCCCTCTCTTCTATACATATATATATATTTTTTTTAATTCACCCAATAACAATAATAAAGCCCTGACTCATTTTAAGTGTTTTAACTTCCGATTACCGATACCCTTTCCGATTGATCTGGAGCCCCATAATGCATGTCAAGGCTCTGCCCGACTAAGTTCGTTGGGGTTCTGTCTCGTGACATAGGGATACGATTGAATTAGGGTTACTATACTTAACACGAGTGCAAATATATATATATATAAAATAGCTCAGAAGTTATACCCAAGATTCTACCAGGAGGCTTTCTAGTTGAACCCTAAAGTTACAAAGTGAGTCCATTCTTTTTTCTCACAGTTTTATCACCTTTTTGTGATACAGTTATATTTAAAAATGCTTTCCAAAATCCTAAATATTTATCAGTTATACTTACAGTAATTAAATTTTTGTATTTTGCAATAACTGCCGGTATGGGAGGTTTTATACATTATTTGACCCTCGTTACAATTGGCCAAAAAGTTAGCCAATAGTAGCATGACCACAAGCACGGGGGAAATTGTGCCCCAGTAGCCATAGCCTATAACTAATATTATTTTTACATTACTAATAAATTTAATGTATGATTGAAATAAATCTAAATGATTTGTAGCTTTATTAATCATTATAAAAATATATTAGTTATATTAAAGAAAATATTATTTAAATAAACTGGATCATTAGTTATATTAGAGAATCACTATTATATGTGTTATGACATTATAATATAATATAAGTTTATAAAATATGACTTATGTATAATTGACTATAAGTTCAAATAGACTTTTATGTTGTTGAATGTAACTGTCTGTCGTAGCTCAATGCTATTACAATTGTATGATGTTTAGTCAAAAACAAACAATAGAATGGTTTTTCACTTAATATGTAATAATAACTAGGGTTAAGACCCGCTCGTGTTACGGCGCGGTTACATCGTAAACATTGAATGAATTAGTCCAAACGTTATATGATGCATTAATCATATGAAAACACACATTTCGACGTATCCAGTTGAACTCAGTGTAACCTGTATAAGCATTGTGATTGGATCAAACGTAAAGTAAATGAAATTCATATCGAACAATCATAACGTATTATATGTGACCCAACACATACATAGAAAACATAACGGGTATGAAGGAAAATATGTACATGTAATCGAAAGGGATTAATTAGAGCTTTCGGAAAAAGGGGAGAAAAAGAAACCATAATTTGACTTCACTCGGTTCGAAAAAAACTTTACGAAACATACAGAAAATAAACCTGAAAACATATTATATTTGACCTGTATCATTTCCCAAAAAAGTTTACGCCGAAATTAGAACAACTTGAATTTATACCAAAACGTACATAATAATATGCACGTAAAAATGGTTTCTTTAAACGAAAACATATTATATTTGACATGACTCGTCTATAAAAAAAGTTTACGTCGGAATGTAGAACAAATCATATTTATACATACACGTACATAAAATATAAACGTAAAAAATAGTTTTTAAGTAAAGGAAGTATAGGGGTAAACCGAAACAAAATATTAGTAAAAATTTAATAGGTTAAAAACGTTCGTAAAACCGTGTCAAGTAGCACCAATGTCACAACGACATCGACTCTCAACATCGTAAAAATAAAATAGATAAAATGGTAAAAATTACACTGAACGAAAAGGAGACTAAAATCATTGAACCACGCACACCCGTTACAGTGTCTTAATGCGAAGAAATTAACCAGAAACGTAAAACGTACAAAATAATAACTTAGTCGATCTAGGACCCGCCCGTTGCGGGGAAGTTTTCAAAAAGGAAGAAATGGACGCGTTGCAACGGTTCTGTCAAATATAAAAAATAGAGCAAAAACGTTGAACCTCACATGCACGCTACGACATGTTAACTCACAAAACTTAGAACGAAACGTAAAACGAAAAACTTGCGAAAGACAAAAAGTATGAAGGGGCCAAAGTTGTAAATAATAAAGTGTTGTGTTAAATTACAAAAGATGAAAAAGTTTGAGTTAAAAGTAAAAATTTCAAATGGGTTAAAATGTAAAAGAAAAAACTTTAAGGTTGAAAGTGAAAAATCAAATTTTTTTTGAAAAAGTCCCTAAGCATAAAGTACAAGTTATAATGCACAAGAAATTTGCTAATTTATCTATGGAATAATATACAACATCAATTTATTATGAATATTCTATAAATATATTCAATCGTTAAAGCATATTAATAAATCATTTTTAGCTGTTTTAAGCCATTATTGACATATATAATAATGTATGTATACTTGTGATATATTATTTTATCGTATTACCTCTTCTTATATTGTATTTACTAAAGTTGTGATGTCACGGGACACGACTAAGTTCAGAGTCACTAGTTGAGAGAATGATCAACAGTGATATGACTAGAAATATGACCAGAGTCACTAGTTGAGAGAATGATCAACAGTGACATGACCGAAGGCACTAGTTGAGAGAATGATCAACAGTGTTATAACCACAGTCACTAGTTGAGAGAATGATCAACAGTGACATGACCGAAGGCACTAGTTGAGAGAATGATCAACAGTGTTAGCCTCATGCTTCTAGCCCTCTCATTTAGAGTTTTATTCATTCTCTCAGCTACACCATTCTGCTGAGGAGTTCCGGGAACTGTGCTGATCATCTTTATCCCTTCCTTGGCGCAATAGTCAGTAAACTGCTTGCTTATGTATTCACCACCATTATCAGACTTTAAGCACTTTACGTTCAAGTTAGTTTCATTTTCAACAACAGATTTCCATATCTTAAAAGCATCAAATACTGCAGATTTATGCTTAAGAAAATATACCCATACCTTGTGTGTTGAATCATCGATGAAAGTAACATAATATCTTGAGCCTCCTAGAGATAAAACTGAGGTTGGTCCATATACATCCGAGTGAACAAGCTCTAACTTCTGAGCTTTCGGTGTCCTCCATGTCTTCACAAAAGTAACCCTCTTTTGTTTTCAAGAACACAAGGTTCACAGAATTCAGATTCCACTTTCTTCAAGTCTGGAAACTTACCTTTCTGAGCCAACATCTTCAATCCCTTTTCGCTCATGTGTCCGAGTCGGTTGTGCCATAAATTTGATGGACTCGGACCAGTGGTCATTGCATGAACACTTTCAGTAGAAACTTATGCCATGTATAGAGTACCTTGCTTCTTTCCTTTGGCAATCACTAAATTGCCTTTGATCACTTTCCATTGTCCACCCCCAAAGTGAACATTAAACCCTTCATCATCTAGTTTACCAACTGAAATCAACTTTCTCCTCAAATTAGGAATAACCCTGACATTTTTCAATGTCCATATAGTTCCTAATGAGGTCTTCAAGTCTACATCTCCAATACCTGTGATATCAAGCACTTGATCATCTGCTAAACGAACTTTACCAAAGTTACCTGTTCGTAGATTCTTGACCATATCTGGGCATGAGATAGCATGGAAAGAAGCACCCGAATCCATAATCCAAGATTCAACTGAATCTTCAACAGAACAGATGAGAACATCACCTAATTCTTCCAAGGATACACTGTTTACTTCTTTCTTTGAAGTGGGTTTTGTACATTGGCTTCTATAGTGACCTTTTTCTTTGCAATTCCAACATTCAACGTCTTTTTTGTTCTTTGACTGTCCCCTTCTTCTGGATTTGGACCTGCCTCGATTATGTCCTCTTTCGTTTCTTCTTCCTCTACTTTCTGTATGCAATAAAGAACTAGAATTAGAAGTCTCACCACTGCTGCTACGTCTGATATCTTCATTTACTATCAAGTCACGAATACTCTCGAAAGTGAGTTTGGTAGTGCCAGATGCACAACTAACCACTGTGACTGTGCCTGACCAACTGTCGGGCAATGATGATAAAAGGAGTAGCGCTTGTACTTCATCTTCAAACTTTATTTCAACTGAGGCTAAACGAGAGATAATCGAGTTAAACTCATTTATGTGAGCGGTAACCGACATGCCTTCCTTCATCTTGGTGTTAACCAATTGTCGGATGAGGAATACTTTGTTTGAAGCGGATGGTTTTTCATACATGTTGGACAAGGCTTTCAATACACCATATGTGGGTGTTTCATTGACAATGTTGTAAGCAACACTCTTTGCCAAAGAAAGCCTAACCACACCCAAAGCATTATATCATCTCGGATCCATGATTCATGATTCAGATCCGAGATGATATAATTCAGATCCGAGATGAAATATCGGATGATGATGATGAAAAATATTATGGTTTTATAATTCTGTTTTCCAGATTTATTCCAGATTTCGGATACAAAAACAGAACCGACTAATCAACATATGCTCTGATACCACATGTTGTGACAGTTCTGTTTAATCATAATGGAAAACATGAAAACATACCTTTGATTGCATCAGCACAGGCTAGCAGAGAATCCGGATGGAGACGCAGCAATAAGGTTTGACATGATTGTCATCTTGGTCTGGTTCCTCCTTAGGGTGCTAACTGATGATGGTGACTGAGAAACCGAAAAGGGATTCGGTTATAGGAGAGGAGGTCGAATTATGATGTTATGATCTTATGGGGTGTGTGTCTGATTGTGTAACTGAGTAACTGTCTAACCCCTTAACCTCCACATAATTCTCCTTATATAAGCACCCAGGAGGAAACCTAATTAGTTAATAAGGGTAATATGGTCCATCAACAATTACCAACTAATTATTTAATAGGTTATAATATATTTTGATCTATATTATGTAAATGATTATAATGGCTACTAGATTAAATATTAAATCATAATATATTTAATCTTACATAGATAAGTATAAACAGGTTAGAAAATTAAAATTATGAATGTTCTTACACAATTATATATCAGGATTAGTAAGATTTATCTCGAATATAGCGGATCTAGAAATTTTTCCAGGGGTTTTATTTTGGTAGATTTTCACCAATCCTTTTTAATTTTTTTTCGAATCATACAAGTTTTCCACTATTTTTTTTCCATTTTTTTTTTCAAAATGGAGAGGGTTCCTGTGAGGCCCCAAAACCCTATGGATCAGCCCCTTTATATTCATAATTGGTTGAAAAAAAGTTATGGTAAAATAAAATAAAATTATGACACCTATCCATAATTTAGAGTAAAATCAATCAATGATGGATCATGGATAGCTATCAATATGGATAAGTATTGTCATGCTTAGACCGTGGGGAATGGTGGGGCTTGGGTTGGGCATTTGGTGACACGTGTAAAGGGAGGCTGCCCACTGCCAGGATACGTGTCCGCGGGGTATGGCGGGGCGTGGGTTGGGCTTGGGTTGGGTGCACCGCGTGGCAAATGTTTAAAAAAAATACAAAAAATTTATAAAAAAATCACACAACATTTATAAAAGACCTACAACTTCATTAAAATTTTAAAAATTACATAATCCTAAAAATTACATACCTTCTAAAAATTACAAAATAAAAAAACCTAAAGCGTTAAAAAAATTTCAAAAAGTTCGATCTTGTCGAACGCCTTCTTTTCCACGCTTCGAAACTCTATGTTTGCCACCGCCACCCGGTCCTCGTGGCTTAACTCGCCACCGGGAACCGCTTCGTAGTAAGCCTTGAAACGCTCGAGCTTGGGCCGTAGGTCGCGCCATTTATGTTGGCATGCGTTGAGGTTGTGGCGGTTGTTACCGACGTTCAGTCGGTAGGCCGCGAATGCTTCCGCCCAATATTTTGTTTGGCCCGGTGGCCGGCCCTTCATAGCGTCGACGACGCTAGTTACGAGTGTCATTTCTTCTTGACGGGTCCAGGATGCCATAGTGGTGTTGTTCGTGGGATGGGGGGGACCAGCGGGGTAGCGGGTTCAAGACAGTGGGTGTAGCCGGTGGGGTTTTGGTTCGTGGGATGGGGGGACCGGTGGGTTGGGGTTCCAATATATAGGACTTTGGGGACCCGGGTGGCGGTTATAGAAGATGGGGGGATGGGGGACCAGTTTGAATTTCAAAATTTAAACACCCGCCTGCCCACGTGGCGGGTGACCCAATGAGAAGATGCCACCTCGCTTCGCCATACCGCCCCACGCCCGGCTTGAAACCCAAGCCCCAAGGGGCCACGCCCAAACCCAAGCCCACCCGGGGTGGTCACTTGGGCGTTTTACCCCAACCCACGCCCAAACCCCCGCCCCATACCCCACGGCCTTAAGTGAGTCATCGTATCGCTTATACAGTTTTCTGGGCTTTGACCCAATATGCTTAAGTGAGTCATCGTTGTATCTATGTTTTGAACGTGGAACGAAGTTTAGTTTGCTTTTGTTTACTATCTCACTAGGTTATAACCACGTGTATTACACGGGGTTGAAAAAATAAATTTTATATACTAAATAATAAAACAATATATCTTTAAAAACCTCATTTGTTTGTTGTACGGGTTGAATAAATATAATTTTATATATTAAATAATAAAAAGTTATATCTGTAAGAACCATATTGTACGGGTTGAATAAATGTAATTTTATATACCAAATAAAAAAGTTATATATTTAAAACCACGTGTATTAGACAGGTTGAATAAATGTAATATTGTTTACCAAATAATAAAATAATACATCTTTAAAAAATCTCATTTATTACACGGGTTGAATAAATGTAATTTTATATACTAAATAATAAAAAATTACATCTTTAAAAATATGCGCATTACACGGTTTGAATAAATGTAATTTGCTATCCTAAATAATAAAAATATATATCCTTAAAAAACCTCGTGTATTGTACGAATTGAATAAATCTAATTTTATATATTAAATAATAAAAAGTTATATATATTAGAAAGCCTCATGTATTATATGGGTCGAGTAAATGTAATTTTGTATAGTGAAATTAAAAATATTTAATATATTAATACAAAGTAAAATTTGTTAACGAAGTCTCAATAAATTTAACCCTTTATTTAAAACTCCGGAAATGTATAAATGATAAATAATAATAGTTAATTTTATTTTAAGTTTCGTAAAATCTATTTGATACCAAACTAAACAAAACGTTCAAATATAATTAATTCAAATAAATAATATTATAAATGAGAAGGAGATTAAACTAAATAATAATTATCCATAAGATATTAAACTAATAATATTTAGTAGGAGGGTTATCTATAATATAAGATTTTAAACTAAAGGGCTTGGCTAAATGCACCCCCATTTTTACTTTTTACACCCTTTTCTAAAATAAATAGCTTTGAAGTTGTCAAACTCTACCTCTATAAAAAAATCTTATTTTTAATTCTATACATAAATAATTAAATAACTGATAAGCATTTAATCTGAACCAAACTTTGGATAAAATTGATTATATAATTTAATAACTTTATTTGAAATGTTAAAAAAAAATTATACGACCTGATTACATAAGCTTATTATTCTTTTTAAATGGTAAAACTAACGTAGCTATATTTTTAAAATTATAGTTATATTAATCTATCTCCCCCTCCAACGATTTATTTTTCCCGATTCCATTTTACTTTTAAGATTATTGCAGCGTGAATTCGATAGATATTGGTTTGGTTCATTATGGTTTTAGTATCTAAAAATAAAGTCGTGATATGCTCAAAAGGATATAAACACGTGTTTTACATCGATCGAACAACATAGAAATAGATAAATTGTATTTGACCCGTTCGGTTAATGCAAAAGATTAAATATAAGCATATTATATATGTATTGTTGATTATGCTCCAATAAAAATCAAAATGAAGCTAGGCATATGTCATTAATCGTTTATAAGCAATTAAAAAATAAAATAAAATAAAAATAATAAATAAATACTCTTTCATTAATCATCTAAAAATAGTCGATACATAAATAATTAATATACTTGTATTTTGGAGAAGTTTTGATTCTATAATTTAATTTGATTTTTAGTTTTAATTGTTTGAAAAAAAGGAGTGTTATCTATAATTAATTAGAAGATATTAAACTAAAATAATAATTATCTATAAGAGATGGCCTAATATGATGACAAGTGTCCCTAAAATGGTTTCTTTTATTATATAGTATAGATTGTACACTATACGGGTGCCACTAATGTACCGGTATCATGACGAACCGGCTTGATTATGACTGAAAACACCTATGCGGGTATTGATATTATCGAAACATGTATCGGTATTCGCTTTTATGGATTTAATCGATGTAAAACAACGTTTCGATTGTTGTAACGACTTACGGTACCATAACAACCCGAACTGATACCCATCGAAATTCCCGGCCGCATCGCCCGGGATAATCCCACTAGTATAAATTAAAAGGCTTGACTTCAGATAGCATTGCAAGACTTTAATAGTCAGAAACAGTTAGTTTCTAACTTTTATTGAAAACAAATGAACATGATCCATGAGTCATTCAGGCTACATCAGTGACAAGAAAAGCAAGTACATCGATTTTAAAGACGGTCACAATTAACTGGAATAGCCATGAGTGGCACATTTCTTGGCAATGTGAGCCCAAACTTCTCTTCCATATCCAAGTCTTGTGCTTTCATGTTTCCTTCAAGCTTCCAATCAAAGTTGTAAATCAAAGAACCCAATATCGTGTGTAACATTCTATGAGCAATATTCAACCCCGGACACATCCTCCTCCCCGCACCAAACGGTATGAGGTTGAAATCTTGGCCTCTATAGTCAATTTCAACGTCCAAAAACCTCTCTGGCATGAACTCGTTTGTGTTGGACCAGACGTTTGGGTCACGCCCAATCGCCCAAATATTACAAAGTATTTGTGCATCTTTAGGGACTATGAAGCCTTCGACTTCTACATCATGTGTCGCTTCGTGAGGGATAAGAAAAGGGGCAGGAGGATGTAGCCTTAGAGTTTCTTTAATAACCGCATGCAGGTAAGGGAGTTGAGGGATATCACGTTCCTGTAAAATTTTGTCATTACTTTGCATGCATTTAATAAGCTCTAACCGAGCTATCTCCATTTCCTTTGGGTTACGAATGAGCTCAGTCATCGCCCATTCCAATGTGGTTGATACCGTATCAGTTCCCGCTACGAACAAATCCTATAACAATTTAGGAAATGATTATCTAAGATTTAACATACATACATATGAATGCCTATTGCTAACTTACCGAGAACAAATGCTTCATGTCGTTTATACTAAACTCGGACTCATCTTTGAAGCTGATATTAAGCAACAAGTCCAAAACGTCATTTTGTGTGGAAGAATGATTGTCATACGACGACGACGAAATCCCTCTTGCTTGCAATCTCTGATCAATGATGCTATCAAAAATAGCTAATAACTTGTTAGCATAAACACTGCATTGTGATGTCAAACCTTGTGGATCGAGGGGCCTTAGTATCGGGAAAAAGTCTACAAGATTCGGCTTCCCACCAACTTCCATCATACCCCATATTACGTCTTTGATTTCTTGTGATGACATAGAATCGTATTGAGAGAAATCCGTAGAGAACAACAAGTTTGATAAAATGTTGAGAATTGTGGTAAATGCAACTTCACCTATGTTCACAGCTTTTTCTTCTTGACAACATTTACTAACATAGTTAACAAGTTCTTGAACCTACAAGTACGTATAATCAAAAGGGTAAATCGTCAAAATGACCATCTTGCCTGATAAGTTACACATAATAAATAGCCTTGACTTATTTATTTTTTAAATAGCATTTGACTTTTCTTGTTTTTATTACTTCCTCCGTCCCATTAAATGTGTCTTATTTTGAATTTTCAAAGTCTTTATTTATAAACTTTGACTTTAATTATATATTTTTTGTGTTATATAAAAGTTGATGAAAATTAACCCGATAAAAACACTTGTAAAACACAGTCAAATCATATAACTTTCATCAAGTATTATCTAACACAAACAAAATTATTTAAGGTCAAAGTTTACAAATAAATACTTTGAAAATTCAAAATATGACACTTTTAATGGGACGGAGAGAGTAACATATTGTTTTATTCAACCAAAAACTTATATGTGGCAGACAACAGATCCATTCACATACGCCACATTTACTTGAAGTCGAAGGCAACTTACCTTAGTTCAACAATCAGTAGCGGATCCAGAATTTTATTCTAAGGGTTTCTTTTGGTAAATTTTCTTTAATTCTTACTACTTTTTTCTAAATTTTATATGGTTCTCACTATTTTTTTTTTTTTTCATTTTTTCCAAACACACTGGGTTCCTGGGAACCCACAAATGTTGGATCTGCCCCTGACAACAATATCATAATGATGGTTAGTAATCTAGCACAAGAGCATGAATATCTAGATTAAAGATGTTGCGCCAACTCGCCAAGCATGGGTGGAGCTTTATTGGGGCCTGGGTGTCTCGGCTCTCACCAATTTTTTTCTCGTATAGTTAATTTTACCAAAAATTTCAAATATAGAATTTTTTAGAGTCCGGCCCCTACGAATTTAGATTTTGAGAGTCCGACTTCCACTGAGTTTTCGTCGCCTTTGGGCCGCCAAGGCATAAGTGTCAAGCAATCATTGATTGAAAATTTGCAAAAGTTCGGAATTAGTTAGTGCTGAACCAGTAACAGGTGTAAATTATTAACAATCAGTATAATGCTTAACCATTTAGAGACAAATGTCTGAACTATTCAGACATCTGCCCGCTAAACAAACAGTCTGAACCATTAAGTGTTGAAACAGTACGAGGTCACAACCATTAAGAGCCTATTAAAAACTGAAAACAAACAGCCCTACTCTATCAAATTTATCATTCAAGATTCACATATTAATGCATTTTCTTCAATCAATGTCAAAAGGGTATTACATAATTAAACTTGTATCTATATCAATATCTAATGTCATAACTCATAACCATATCTATGTCCAACAAAAGAATCTTAAATTTATGGATACATATGATATCTAACTCGTACGTACCTTTTGCATGCGTAGTTGTTGGCTACCATCTAAACAATGCCCAGAGAACAAGCATTCTTTAGTAATTCTTCGTAACCTTCTCCACTGATCTCCAGCCGGGAGCCAAACCAGGGAGTATTTATGATAGTCCATAATTCGGGCCGTTTCGGGGACGGATCGGCTAGAGAACAATTGATCATGTTTATGAAAGAATTGTTGGGCAATGTCGGGTGACGAAACGACTATTGTTGTTCTAGTTCCGAGCTTAAGGGACATCAAAGGACCATAACGTTTAGAGAGTGCGGCAAGAGAACGGTGGGGTTTGTTGCTAAGTTCTAAGAGGTTTCCGATTATCGGAAACGGGTACGGTCCTGGTGGAAGACCACGGTGGTTACGGCGGCTGGAGATGGTGAATACATAGATGAAAGTTAAAAGGAACAATGATAGCAAGAGGAAGATTGTTGGGTTATCCATAGAGTGTGGTTGTGGTGCCACTCAAGTCTTGGTTGTTAAATGTTCAAACTAAAATTTATTTTTATCCCCCACTTGTAGTGGAGTGGTGGAAAGAATTTTGAGTTTCCTTGGAGATCCGGGTTTGATCCTCACCTGTTGCATTTGGGGGTAAATGACTCCAACCTTGGTTGAGGGGTCATGGCAATGATGGATAAGAGCCTTGAGTGCGTAATAGCCCGGGTTCGAGTCTTGAGCCGCACACGAGTTTTCTATTACAGTGCGGTTACTCCGACTCTTGAGTGCGGAGGCTGCAACGGCAGTCAAGTGGCTGTCGGCTGGAAATTTTCTCGTGGAGCGCCTATGGTCAACCTCGGATGCCTCGCCCGAGGGGGACTAGGGACCCATGCAATGTGGGTGTGATCCTCTCGACTGTTGGAGTCAATCGCCGTTAAAAAAATGTTCAAACTAAAAGACAAGATTTATTAAAATACAAGACAAGATATCATAAAGTTAAAAGATACAAATTAAAAATCTTTTTGATATTCATAAAGGAGAGGAAATTGTAGAATTACATGAAGGACACATGAAATTTAGAGGATATTCGTGGTTAATTTAGTGAGATAATTAGACTATAGGGTATGGAGAGGCTCATGCCTATGAGGATGGGCCGCCACGTAGGCGTTACATCACCATCTTATAAAGGATGGGCCTCCTTGCATTTTGAGGGGGGTGGAGGATGAGCCTACCCCACCTAATTATTTTATAATTTTCTAAGTTTTTTTTGTTAACTTAATAAAAACTTCAAAAAGAATTAAAAAATACAAAATAAAACAACATAAATAAATTCATTTCATAACATAAAAAAATTACATTTCCTAAAAATAAAAATTACTAATCCTAGAAACGGAAAACATAAAAACGAAAAAAAATTATGATACGATTAAAAAACTAAACAACCTACGACGTCCATTTTTTCTTCACCTCTTCTTTCATCCTCCGATAAACCTCGCGTTCATCCTCCGGAACCGAGTCGAGATCCAACCTCATAATTCTAAAATCCTCCGCTCGAGCATAGTCGACCGACACTGTTTTCTTATGACTATATTTTTCGGCTGCGAACTCTTTGAACGAAGGGAATTTGGTTATCAACTCATCCATTTTCGAAGCCGCCCCCTCCACCCGAACCGCCCCCTCCACTCGAGCCGCCCCCTTTTCGCTTTCCGGCCGCCTCTTTTTTTTATTTGTCCCTTCCGGGGGGACGTTCCGATTCGTGAACGGGCAACACATCCTCGTCATATATCGGGTCGTCGTTTATGTCGATTTGACAACGAGCGGTGGAGCCTCCCGCACTA
The DNA here is from genome assembly GCA_030545235.1 of Helianthus tuberosus. Taxonomy (NCBI): domain Eukaryota; kingdom Viridiplantae; phylum Streptophyta; class Magnoliopsida; order Asterales; family Asteraceae; genus Helianthus; species Helianthus tuberosus. The sequence continues at coordinate 17,165,588 of CM060383.1, forward strand.
TAACTTCCGGACTCGGAAGTTTTAGTCCGTTTGGCGGTTGCGACCTCATTTGGAACCGGCTTCCATTTTGGTTCTTTCTTTAAAACGTTCCATGCTCGGAGGTGCGGGAAAGGCGCCGAATTTTTTGAATCCCATTTAGCCATCACAAGGTTAAGAATGTCCTCGTCGTTACTCCCACTAGGAGGAGTAACGTAAATTTGGTTATAACACCCGCAAAATTCATTGATGATCTTGTTCATTTTCCGCCACTTGCCCGAGACGGAATCGATATCACGTAACGGCCCTTGCCCCATAATCCCGTTAAATCTATCCGTTGTCCCCTTCCAAAAACTAGTACCCGTTTGATTGTTCCCTAAATTTAAAAAAAAATGCATTAGTAAAAGTAAAAAACAAATCTTTTTAAATTTAAATAAAAAAAATAAACTTTGGTTCATACCGACAATCGGGCAAGTTGAGGACTTAACAAACGCAATTGCTAGCGCCTCCTCCTCTACTTTTGTCCACTGTCTCGGCTTTGCTCTCGAACCGCTTTTTTTTGCGGTGTCGGTTCGGTTTCAACCGTCTTCCCCTTCCCCGTGTTTTTTTTGCGCTTTAGTTCTTTAGGTGGCGATTCGGGGACGACTTCTTCATCATCGTCAAGTTGAACCGGGGGTTGCGGTTGGGAAGTTGGCGGTTGCGATTGGAAATGTTCAACCGAGTTGCGTTGCTTGAATTGTTCGAGTGCTTGGTATTGTTGCATTTATTGGACTTGGGACATTTGTGAGAAGGCGTTGGGTGATTGTTGGAAACCCGAAAACGTAAATTGTGGAGACACCCACGAAGGATCCATAGTCGGAGTGTAAGCGGGGCTCGAAAAAAAGTTAGGTTGGTTCGGGTTGGGGTTGTTTGGGTTGAATGGATTCATAATTGAATAAAAAAATCTAAAAAAAGATTAAATAAATTTTAAAATTACCTATTTACTAAATTGACGTTGAAGATTAGACTTGTATGGAATGAACATTGCACCATAAGAAATAATTTCAACACTATTATCACCATCATCCTACAATAAAACACCAAATAATAACATAACGAACTTGTTAATATGAAAGATTATAAGCGAAAATATTACTTAAAAACTAACAAAAGCTTGTTCGGCAACTTGGGTTTTTAAATTGGTGTGTTGAATCTGAAAAATCAAATAAGTTAGTATTCACATAAAAGTAAATAAAAGAAAACAATTATTCATTATTGCGATATAACAAAACTTATCATAGAACCGACCTTAGATTTTTCAATATCGCATGCTTGTTTTTTCGCATCAAGTGAATTCAGAACTGGCTCCATATTTTAAATCTGTTTAGCAATAGAAATGTAGAATTGTGAGTGTTTGCTATGTATTTATAGTAGTCCATTAGGGTTTAGTTTTAGATTGGTCATCCATTTATTTAGGAAGTTTGTTGTGAGTTTTAAGTTTTTAAAATAAGATGCACATATCCTGTTTAGTTTGTTGTGGCATGTTTAATAGGAAGTTTGTTGTGAGTTTTATCTATACTATATTAAACATGCCACAACAAACTGACTCTGTACAAGTAAAATTAGGGAATATTTTAGTTTATTAATGCCGTTTAAAACAAAAAACTTGGGTAAAAAACAAATGTTAATGCACGGTAGCTAGGTAATGGTCAAAGCTGGCTTGAGTAAAAAACAAATGTTGGCTTTAATCAATTGTACATTTACGCATCGGCTATTTGTACTTTATGAACGCATGGCGAAACTAAAAAAGACAACTATCGAAACGTTTAAAAAAATGTGCCGATCGTCATGGTACCTTCGGATTTTTTTAAAACATTACGGGTTGTAAGATATCGCAGGAATACATTAAAGAATTAAAGAGGGGGAAAGTGTAACTAATTACCCATAATTATGTTAAATGTCAAGGATTTAAATGTAATAGATTGAGGGACTAAAAAATAATTATGGTTTAAAAGACCACTTTACCCTCATTCTAAGGGTTTATTTATAAACAATGGGGAAAGAAGTTCTTAATTTTTAGGAATCATTCCCTCATGTATTATAATATAGTATAGATATGTTATTATTTTTTTTTTCTATTCAAACTTTACATGTAATTAGCTAGCCAAATTACATCAAAACAAAAGGTAGATGGGTAACAACTTACGTCGTCACCCTTTCTAGGGATTAGAGGTGCACAAAATAACCGGTTAATTAACCATAACCGGTTATTAACCGTAACCGGTTAATAACCGATTTAGGAATAACCGGTTAGAGGTTATTTTTAACCGTAGGTTAGTAACCGGTTATAAGTGTTAGTATAATAACCGGTTATTAACCGGTTTTTTAACCGATAGACTGGTTAACCGAAAAATTCAAAAAAAAGGCAAAAAAACCGGTTAATAACCGGAAATAACCAGTTAATTAACCGAACCGGTTAAAGTAATTAACCGGACCAGTTAAAAAAATAACCGGTTAAAGTAATAACCGGTTAAAGCATTAACCGGTTAAAGTCAAAAAGTCAAATTAACCGGTATAACTGGTTAACCGAACCGGTTATTAAAATTAACCGGTTTGTGCACCTCTACTAGGGATGAGCAAATGGTACCCGTTACCGGTACTGAATTTACCAAACCGGGTACACTTTCGGTATCGATTCGGTACCGAATTTTGAGATTTTCGGCACCAGTATTTACCGGTTTTTACCCTCAAATACCGGTACCGAACTGTACCGTACTTGGTATATTCGGTACCGGTACCCACTTTTGGGGATTTTCGGTACCGGTACCAGTCGGTACCAAGCTCATCCCTACCCATTTCTGAATTGCAAACCCTAATCTACCAAAGATAAAATCCCGTCCCCCTCCCTCCCTGAGGCTAAGCAATTGTCCAAGGGTTATGAATAGTTTTATATCTTTATTGGATGAGGTAGTCGGTTGTTTGATCATTTTCTATATGTTATTATCCAAGGGTTATGAATAGTTTTATATCTTTATTGGATGAGGTGGTCGGTTGTTAGATCATTAATGGTTGAATTTGGTGGTGGCCCAATCTAACCTACTATGTTTTTTCACCAGTACATAAATTATTATATATACACGCAGAAACTATTGAAAACACAAAATTTGCTCGTGGTGGAAAGGATTGTTTGTTTGTCAACAAAGTTACCCGGTTCGTTCCTATTCAGGCCAGTTTCTTTTTCAAAATCTATATTTGTTTCATAAACATGTCCTGAACTTTAACTTAATTTACAGTCCTGGAGCTCTTTTTACGGTCCTTCTGAAATTTCTTTTCATCGTCTCTTTTAAATGTTACGAGATGGATAATAATGTGTAGGTCGTTAAAACCGAACGTTACAACTTTTTACATTGTCGTTGTATCTATGTTTTGACCGTGCAACGAAGTTTAGTTTGCTTATGTTTACTATGTCATTGTACACTATACGGGTGCCAGTAATATACCGGTACCGTGACGAACCGGCTTGATTATGACTGAAAACACCTTTACCGGTATTGGTATTATCAAAACATGTATCGGTATTCGCTTTTATGGATTTAATCAATCTAAAACAATGTGTCGATATCCTTTTTGGCATATCATGAGTCATGACTTTATTGTGCATTAGCTTATCGACGGGCTTATACTCGGTTAGCCTTAGTTGATTCAATTTTTAAAACTTCTCCGTCAGAAGAGGAATGGGAAAGGGTGGAAATAATCACACAACTTTTGAAACCTTTTTATGAAATCACTACTTTGTTTTCTGGAAGCTCCTATCCTACCTCGAACTTATATTTTCATCACGTGTGGAGAATTCAATTGTATATTGAAGAGGAGATGTGCAATGCGGATCAAGTTATTAGTGACATGGCGAAAGACATGAAAGAAAAGTTTGATAAATACTGGAAAAATTATTCCATGATTTTGTCTTTTGCGGCTATTCTAGATCCTCGGTACAAGGTTAAGCTTGTTGAATATTGTTTTTCAAAGCTTAACATGACATTTGAAGAGCGTGAAATGAAATTGAAGTGTATTGTGGATGGTATGCATAAGCTATATGATAAGGAGTATAATATTCAATCGGAGACAATGCATGATTCTTTCATACCCGAGAGTTCAAATGTTGGTGGCAATACGCTCGATGAGATGGATGGGTTCGATGCATTTGAAAGCCAATTCAAAGTTGTTGATAATGAAAAGTCACAGTTGACATTGTATTTGGAGGAATCTAGCATTGATAGAAAAGTAGAACTTGATGTTTTACAATATTGGAAGGATAATCAAGTAAGGTATCCAAAACTGGCTATAATGGCTCGCGATATATTAAGCATCCCGATTACTACTGTTGCTTCCGAATCATCTTTCAGTATTGGAGGTCGGGTGTTAAATAAGTATCGAACTTCATTGTTATCATCAAATGTTGAAGCATTGCTATGCACACGTGATTGGTTATTTGATTTAAAAGGTATTAACGTTCATTCTCTTTGCAACTTAATTTGTATAATTATAAATTATTTAATAATTCAACTTTCATTTTTTTACGTGTTCAGATGAAAACGAGAACGAAATGGATGAAGATCTTGTTGAAGACATTGAAGCATTGATTCCAACTTTTGGCAACTTTTAGGTAATTAATTTAGACTATGTTAAAACAATTTATTTTATATATTTACGATAAATTTGACCCGTTATAACACAGGGATTTTAAAGGAAGCATCCGTGAAGAAGCGCAATTCGTCAAGACGTTTTGTATGTTATTGAATCAAATCTTTTGTAAAAGCAAGGAACCGAACTAGATCTTTTGTAATTTTCAGTTTACTTAACAGTTTGCAACTTTAGTTTTATGGTTCTGGTTAGATTTTTTGCAACTTTAGTAATTTGTAACCTGACTTCTATGATTATTATCTTTAGTTTTATGGTTCTGGTTTGATTATTATCACACTGGTTCAAGTTGGCAAGTTCGCGAAATTATGCCAAGATCATATTTTCAAGTTCAACAATTTTGTTCTTGATAAACAAGAGTGGTATATTATCAGAATTTGAGGTACTTTTTTTAATTAAATTGTATGGAGTAGATACAAATGTCTCATTTTTTTTATGTATTGAAGGTCCTAGAAGGTAAGTTGGTTGCAGCCAAGGATTCAAACCAATTGGTAGAGATCTGGTATATCTACATGGGGAGATAGCTCTCTTGTTAAATTATAGTGCTCTTAATTACACAGGTACTAATTTTCATACTTTTCAACAAATAGTCAAGCGTCAACAGTTTAGGGGAACGGCCAAAGTTATATTTTATTTTTAAAGCACTGGGAACAGCAGGCGCAAAAAAAACTTCAGGAACCAAAAAAAAAAAAAAAAAAAAAACCTGACCCGATCCGACCCGAAACCCGTTCTGACCCGGACTCGACCCGAAACCCGTCTTGACCCGGACCCGTTCTGACCCGGACCCGATTCGACCCGAACCAAAACAACCCTTTTTTATAATTGACCCGTTTTGACCCCCCGTTTTGACCCTAACCCGTTTTGACCCATGACCCGACCCGACCCGAACCGACCCGTTTGCCAGGTCTATTGCATGACTTTATTTTTTGGTTTTCCTCTTTTGATTGCTGTAACGACTTACGGTACCATAACAACCCGAACTAATACCCATCAAAATTCCCGGCCGCATCTCCCGGGATAATCCCACTAGTATAAATTAAAAGGCTTGACTTCAGATGGCATAGCAAGATTTTTATAGTCAGAAACAGTTGGTTTCTAACTTTTATTGAAAACAGATGAACATGATCCATGAGTCATTCAGGCTACATCAGTGACAAGAAAAGCAAGTAAATCGATTTTAAAGACGGTCCCAATTAACTGGAATAGCCATGAGTGGCACATTTCTTGGCAATGTGAGCCCAAACTTCTCTTCCATATCCAAGTCTTGTGCTCTCATGTTTCCTTCAAGCTTCCAATCAAAGTTGTAAATCAAAGAACCCAATATCGTGTGTAACATTCTATGAGCAATATTCAACCCCGGACACATCCTCCTCCCCGCACCAAACGGTATGAGGTTGAAATCTTGGCCTCTATAGTCAATTTCAACGTCCAAAAACCTCTCTGGCATGAACTCGTTTGTGTTGGGCCAGACGTTTGGGTCTCGCCCAATCGCCCAAACATTACAAAGTATTTGTGCATCTTTAGGGACTATGAAGCCTTCGACTTCTACGTCATGTGTCGCTTCGTGAGGGATAAGAAAAGGGACAGGAGGATGTAGCCTTAGAGTTTCTTTAATAACCGCATGCAGGTAAGGGAGTTGAGGGATATCACGTTCCTGTAAAATTTTGTCATTACTTTGCATGCATTTAATAAGCTCTAACCGAGCTATCTCCATTTCCTTTGGGTTACGAATGAGCTCAGTCATCGCCCATTCCAATGTGGTTGATACCGTATCAGTTCCTGCTACGAACAAATCCTATAATAATTTACGAAATGATTATCTATGATTTAATATACATATGAATGCCTATTGCTAACTTACCGAGAACAAATGCTTCATGTCGTTTATACTAAACTCGGACTCATCTTTGAAGCTGATATTAAGCAACAAGTCCAAAACGTCATTTTGTGTGGAAGAATGATTGTCATACGACGACGACGAAATCCCTCTTGCTTGCAATCTCTGATCAATGATGCTATCAAAAGTAGCAAATAACTTGTTAGCATAAACACTGCATTGTGATGTCAAACCTTGTGGATCGAGGGGCCTTAGTATCGGGAAAAAGTCTACAAGATTCGGCTTCCCACCAACTTCCATCACACCCCATATTACGTCTTTGATTTCTTGTGATGACATAGAATCGTATTGAGAGAAATCCGTAGAGAACAACAAGTTTGATAAAATGTTGAGAATTGTGGTAAATGCAACTTCACCTATGTTCACAGCTTTTTCTTCTTGACGACATTTACTAACATAGTTAACAAGTTCTTGTACCTACAAGTACGTATAATCAAAAGGGTAAATCGTCAAAATGACCATCTTGCCTGATAAGTTACACATAATAAATAGCCTTGACTTATTTTTTTTTTTTTAAATATCATTTGACTTTTCTTGTGTTTTATTAACTTATTGTTTTAGTCAACCAAAAACTTAGTGCAACATCTTGTGCAACAATATCATAATGATGATGAGTAATCTAGCACAAGAGCATGAATATGCTGCGCTAGATTAAATATGTTGCGCCAAGCATGTGCGGAGCTTTATTGGGGCCGGGGTGTCTCGGCTAGCTCTCACCGATTTTTTCCTCGTATTGTTAGTTTTACCGAAAATTTCCAATTTTTTGTAGTGTAAAATATAGGATTTTTTTAGAGTCCGGCCCCTACGAATTTAGATTTTGAGAGTCCGACCCCCACTGAGTTTTCGTTCAAGCTCCGCCGCTGGGCCGCCAAGGGATAAGTGTCAAGCAATCATTGATTGAAAATTTGCAAAAGTTCTGAATTAGTAAGTGCTGAACCAGTAACATGTCTAAATTATTAACAACCAGTATAATGCTTAACCATTTAGAGACAAATGTCTGAACTATTCAGACATCTGCCCGCTAAACAAACAGTCTATCAAAGTTATCATTCAAGATTCACATATTAATGCATTTTCTTCAATCAATGTGAAAAGGGTATTACATAATTAAACTTGTATCCATATCAATATCTAATGGATACTCAAATGTCATAACCATATCTATTATGTCCAACAAAAGAATCTTAAATTTATGGATACATATGATATCTAACTCGTACGTACCTTTTGCATGCGTAGTTGTTGGCTACCATCTAAACAATGCCCAGAGAACAAGCATTCTTTAGTAATTCTTCGTAACCTTCTCCACTGATCTCCAGCCGGGAGCCAAACCAGGGAGTATTTATGATGGTCCCTAATTCGGGTCGTTTCAGGGACCGATCGGCTAGAGAACAATTGATCATGTTTATGAAAGAATTGTTGGGCAATGTCGGGTGACGAAACGACTATTGTTGTTCTACTACTTCCGAGCTTAAGGGACATCAAAGGACCATAACGTTTAGAGAGCGCGGCAAGAGAGCGGTGAGGTTTGTTGCTAAGTTCTAAGAGGTTTCCGATTATCGGAAACGGGTAGGGTCCTGGTGGAAGACCACGGTGGTTACGGCGGCTGGAGATGGTGAATACATAGATGAAAGTTAAAAGGAACAATAGTAGCAAGAGGAAGAATGTTGGGTTATCCATAGAGTGTGGTTGTGGTGCCACTCAAATCTTGGTTGTTAAATGTTCAAACTAAAAGACAAGATTTATTAAAGAGTAAACTGTCATTGTGGTCCTTGTGGTTTGGTCAATTTTACCATTTTAGTCCAAAACTCAAACTTTTTGCATCTGGGTCCATGTGGTTTCAATTTTATTCCCATTTTGGTCCAAAAATGAAATCAGGTCATATTTGTCTTATAAAATCCTGTTATTTTGTCATTTTCTGCAGGGGCAAAATGATCATTTCTTTTTTATAAATAAATACCATATTTTATAAGACAAATATGACCTAAAATCCCCTGAGGAAAATGACAAAATTGCAGGATTTTATAAGACAAGTATGATCTGATTTCATTTTTGGACCAAAATGACAATAAAACTGAAACCACAGGGACCCAGATGCAAAAGGTTTGAGTTTTGGACTAAAGTGCCAAAAGTAACCAAACCTCAGGGACCAAAATGGCAGTTTACTCATATAAAAGACAAGACAAGATATTTATATAATATTAAAGAGAAAGGTCGGTGGTTACCACCTACCCTTTCTCTTTTAATCTAAATAATTACAAAAGTACCCTTCTTGCAAATTACAATAGTAGTCCTGTTTATTATTTTTTTCAACGTCTTGACAGCCTTTGTCTTCTTTCTCTATCACGGTTAGATCTCCGATCATGCAACCAAGACAATCACCACCATGGAGAGATGGGATCCAACCACCAAGTCGGGACAACATCATTTTTCTCTCAGTTCAAGTTTTCGTCCAACAATTATAGGGAACATTGTTTAATATCAAGAAATAACACAATACAAATACTAGATAATCAAATAGAGTTTTGAATTCAGAACCTCACATCCGGCAAATAATGTTTGAGTAGAGAGAATGAGATCCGCCACAACCACGGTGGATTGGAACGAGATCCGCCACAACCAAGGTATATCTGATGGAGATCTGGGTTTTGTGGACAAGAAGACACACAAACACGACAATGGTGTCCTATTATTGTGGCGGCTAGGTGGTTGGGCGGCTTCATCTGGGTTGCGGCGGTGATTGGCGGTGATCGATTTTTCATTTGTGTTGTATGACGATGATGGATCAGTGGTGGTGGGGATGTGTTTGGGTGCTGATTGGCGGTGATCAGAGATGGTTCGGTGGGAGTAGAAAGAAAGAAATGGTAGTCAATAGTTTAGTTGATATATCAAATATTAAGGTTGGTTAATTAAACGTTTCAGGTCCGTCCAAGTACAAATTGATTCCATTATTGATTTTAGTTTCCTTCTTTTAAGTCTTTAATTTTTTATTCATTTTAAAGTCCTTTTACCTTTCCAGAATATGCAACCTATTTTTTTAATTTTTTATCATCATTTATCAATAAAATCAAATATTAGAAACATGTTTTAAGTATACCAATTAGCTGGATGAATTTTCCAAACAAAAACTTGGTGGTAGTTAATATTGTTATTTTTTTCCAAAACAAATAATATATAGGTTTTGATTTGAACCTAAAATTGTTAGTATGCTTTTTATATAGAAAAAGGAATTCGACAAGTATATCCGTTATAAAATAAATTTGATAAAATAATTAAATAAAAAATAAGTTTTAATAATATGTCAACTTTTATTTTTTGGTTTTCTTTTCGATTACTAAACCGAGTGTTGTTACAATATCTATAGTGTCATAAAACGAACTAATACCAACCTAATTCTTGCCGCAACAAACGTCACGTTGCCGCCGCAACGCACGGCTCGGGTAAAATCCTAGTCATAAAGTTAAAAGATACAAATTAAAAATCTTTTTGATATTCATAAAGGAGAGGAAATTGTAGAATTACATGAAGGACACATGAAATTTAGAGGATATTCGTGGTTAATTTAGTGAGATAATTAGACTAGAGGGTATGGAGAGGCTCATCCCCATGAAGGATGGGCCTTCTTGTATTTTGAAGGGGGTGGAGGATGTGCCTACCCCATCTAATTATTTTATAATTTTCTAAGTTTTTTTTTTAACTTAATAAAAACTTCAAAAAAATTAAAAAAATACAAAATAAAACAACATAAATAAATTCATTTCATAACATAAAAAAAATTACATTTCCTAAAAATAAAAATTACTAATCCTAGAAACGGAAAACATAAAAACGAAAAAAAAATTACGATACGATTAAAAAACTAAACAACCTACGACGTCTATTTTTTCTTCACCTCTTCTTTCATGCTCCGATAAACCTCGCGTTCATCCTCCGGAACCGAGTCGAGATCCAACCTCATAATCCTAAAATCCTCCGCTCGAGCATAGTCGGCTGACACGGTTTTCTTGTGACTATATTTTTCGGCTGCGAACTCTTTGAACGAACGGAATTCGGTTATCAACTCATCCATTTTCGAAGCCGCCCCCTCCACTCGAGCCGCCCCCTTTTCGCTTTCCGGCCCCCTCTTTTTTTTATTTGTCCCTTCCGGGGGGACGTTCCGACTCGTGAACGGGCAACACATCCTCGTCATATATCGGGTCGTCGTTTATGTCGATTTGACAACGAGCGGTGGAGCCTCCCGCACTATAACTTCCGGACTCGGAAGTTTTAGTCCGTTTGGCGGTTGCGACCTCATTTGGAACCGGCTTCCATTTTGGTTCTTTCTTTAAAACGTTCCATGCTCGGAGGTGCGGGAAAGGCGCCGAATTTTTTGAATCCCATTTAGCAATCGCAAGGTTAAGAATGTCCTCGTCGTTACTCCCACTATGAGGAGTAGCGTAAATTTGGTTATAATACCCGCAAAATTCATTGATGATCTTGTTCATTTTCCGCCACTTGCCCGAGACGGAATCGATATCACGTAACGACCCTTGCCCCATAATCCCGTTAAATCTATCCGTTGTCGCCTTCCAAAAACTAGTACCCGTTTGATTGTTCCCTAAATTTAAAAAAAAATGCATTAGTAAAAGTAAAAAACAAATCTTTTTAAATTTAAATAAAAAAATAAACTTTGGTTCATACCGACAATCGGGCAAGTTGAGGACTTAACAAACGCAATTGTTAGCGCCTCCTCCTCTACTTTTGTCCACTGTCTCGGCTTTGCCCTCGAACCGCTTTTTTTTGCGGTGTCGGGTTCGGTTTCAACCGCCTTCCCCTTCCCCGTGTTTTTTTTTTTTTGCGCTTGAGTTCTTTTGGTGGCGATTTGGGGACGAATTCTTCATCATCGTCAAATTGAACCGGGGGTTGCGGTTGGGAAGTTGGCGGTTGCGATTGGAATTGTTCAACCGAGTTGCGTTGCATGAATTGTTGGAGTGCTTGGTATTGTTGCATTTGTTGAACTTGGGACATTTGTGAGAAGGAGTTGGGTGATTGTTGGAAACCCGAAAACGTAAATTGTGGAGACACCCACGAAGGATCCATAGTCGGAGTGTAAGCGGGACTCGAAAAAAAAGTTAGGTTGGTTCGGGTCGGGATTGTTCGGGTTGGGATTGTTCAGGTTGGGGTTGTTTGGGTTGAATGGATTCATAATTGTATAAAAAAAGGGAGTGTTTTTTTTATAAAAATGGATGAGAATGGGAGAAGTATTGAGAAAATGGTATAAAAAATGGATGAAAGGAGGGGTATTTATTTAAAGTGAAAAAGTTTTTTTTTATTATTTAATAATATAGCCGTTGTAACGGCTATATGTTTGAATTCGAGGGCCGTGAAGAACGTCGGGTGGAAGCCGAATATGACGCGACGGGCCTAGGGGGCGGTGTGGGGGACCGGCGACGGGCCAGGACGGGCTAAGCCGGCCCCCATACCGTCTGGTCTTATCATATATGTGTAGAATTGCCGCGAGAAGTTGTTAACATTGTGAAATTAGTAGACATACTTACTGAGTATCATGCAAGTTATAGCATTTTGTAAGCAATGAGAAGATGTATAATGTCATACACAAGCTTAGTATATGAATAATTAACGCATATTAGTAAAAACAATATACATTCTGACCCGACCCGACTCGAAACCCGTTCTGTCCTGGACCCGTTTCAACCCAAACCCGTTCTGACCACTAGGGTTTGTTGGTTGGTGAGTAAAGAATAACTCTACATATAAGTGTACTTAAGTATGAGTAATCCCAAGATGGGTGACCTGTTAGGGTCAGAACACGATTCACACAAACACAAGAACAATCTGCAGCAAGCACACACACTCACACACTCTAAATCACAAGAACAAGAACACAAGATTTATAGAAGTTCGGTCTAATCTGACCTACATCCACTCTCCACAACTAGTTCTTCTTTGTATTAGGTGCTCAAAAGTTTACAGACATGAATGAGAAGTATATATAGGGGTTACAATTAGGGTTGTTGACTTTAAACTATACTAACAGAGAATACTCCTGCTAGCTGCAGAAGGAGTATAACACAGAACACCCCTGCTAGATACAGAAGGAGTGTAACTAAGAACACCCCTGCTAGTCAAATCCTCCACAACCCAACAATCTCCCACTTGGAGGCTTTGACAACTTCAAACTGCACTCCATGCAACTTCATATTCATAAGTACCTCTGTAAACATTTCATCTTCACTAGTTGTGGGCGACCTTCTCATCGGTTAACCTGAAGGCCCGTTGAAGCTCCCACTGAGCTTCAACTCATCAGTCACTACTCGTGACTCGTTCCCTGTCTCTATCGGCTACCACTGACCCGAACTGCCCGATCCTGGAACATCCTGAGAACAAACACTCTCCGAATAAAGCAGATAATCAACTGGAGAGACTTTGACAGCTGGAATACTGGTTCTCTTAACCCACTGTCATCTGGTAACTCTAACTGAAGCACGACCCATGCTCCCACTGCCACGAATGCCCCTGACTGGTTTTACTGAACCTTTTCTAGCACGTTCAACCTGAATCTGACCTGTGACTCTGGGTTTGCCATCTGCAAAGCAAACCTTCTTCTGCCCATGAGATTCTGTGAACCGGATCTTGGTCTTCTTCTGAACTGGGATAACCTCTCCCTCAGGCGGTACACTGACCATGTACAATGAGCCTCTCTTCTTGCCACGTGCAACTAGTAAATTTCCCTTAATTACCTTCCACTGTCCACTACCGAACTTAACCTCGTGACCCTGATCATCCAGTTGCCCGACTGAAATAAGCATTTTCTTCAAGCCTGGAATAACTCTCACATCTCTTAAAGTCCACGTAGATCCGACTGGAGTAACTAAGTCAATATCATCCACGCCTGTGACATCTAAGACTTCATCATTTGCAAGTCGTACCTTGCCAAAATCCCCAATTTTAAGATTCCGTAGTGCTTCACTGTTGTGGGTGGCGTGAAATGAAGCACCCGAATAATCCAGGAATCCACACTGCTTTCCACATTACAGATCAAAACTTCATCATCTGAGTGGTCTACTGCAGCATTAACTTCTTTCTTGTCGTTTGGACATTGATTCCTGAAATGTCCAACCTCTTTACAGTTCCAACAGGTCACATCATTTCGAGCCCTAGACTGACTCATCTTTATGTTCTTGCTGCCACTACATCTGTTATTCTTCCTTCCTCTGCCAACATGCATTAAATCACCCGATGATCCACCTGAATTTATTCTTCGGACATCTTCGCCCAGAATAAGATCCCGCATCTTCACAAACGTAAACTTGCTCGTATCTGAAGAGCTTGTAACAGCAGTTACGGTTCCGGACCAACTATCGGGTAATGAGGACAATAACAATAGGGCTTGAACCTCATCATCAAACTTGATGTTCACAGACACCATTCGAGACAATATCGAGTTTAAGTTATTGATGTGCGCTGTAACTGAATCACCTTCCCTCATCCTGGTATTCACAAGCTCTCGAATAAGATAAACCTTGTTCGCTGCAGAAGGCTTCTCATACATATTCGATAATGCTGCCATCATTCCTCTAGCTGAGGTCTCCTTCTGGATATTGAATGCAACATTCTCCGATAGAGAAAGTGTTATCACTGCTCTGGCTTTCTTATCCATCCTATCCCAATCTGCTTGTGGCATTTTTCTGGCCTTTCATCCTCGAGCACTACATCTAAGTCTTTCTGACAAAGTAATTCTTCAATCTGCATCTTCCACCAACCAAACTTCTTCCCGTCAAACTTTTCGATTTGCACCTTCCCGTCTTCTGCCATGATAACACAAGCACGACTAAAACGAAACTAAAATCGAAACAAATAGAAAACCAACACTGAAACAAATAGAAACAGAAAACACCTGATTCAAGTTTCTTTGATCTTCAAACAGACGGTTTAGCACTTGTATCTCAGTACTTATCTCTTTGGTCAAAGTTGAGGGGCCTTTTTGCAAATAAGAGAAAGCTGATTTTCTCTTAAAGAAACAAAGAAAAAAAGAACGCCCAGTTCTTTCTTCTTCCTACGACCTGCTCCCACAAACTTCACAAAATCAGGTGACCAAGGTGCAAAATCAAAGCCCCAATCTTTGATTTTTGGAACCCTAGATGTGATATTCAGCAAGGATGCTCTTTAATTTCGTAACCCTAGGCGGCGGGTACTGGGTTATCGAACCCTAGTCGCAATCTGCTGAAGATGTCTTCAAATCGGAGCCCTAATCGGAGTTAGGAACTGACGGCGGTGGTAGCGGCTGTGCTAGCGGCGGCTGGTTCAGAAACCCTAGACGCTATGTCTGCGACTGTGACTGAAACCCGAGTCCACGGCTTGTTCTTCGACAGGTAAGTGTTCTTCTTCACCTCTTACCTAGTTTGTGTGAATCGATCAAGAGCCTGAGCTCTGATACCAGTTGTTAGGGTCAGAACACGATTCACACAAACACAAGAACAATCTGCAGCAAGCACACACACTCACACACTCTAAATCACAAGAACAAGAACACAAGATTTATAGTAGTTCGGTCTAATCTGACCTACATCCACTCCCCACAACTAGTTCTTCTTTGTATTAGGTGCTCAAAAGTTTACAGACATGAATGAGAAGTATATATAGGGGTTACAATTAGGGTTGTTGACTTTAAACTATACTAACAGAGAATACTCCTGCTAGCTGCAGAAGGAGTATAACACAGAACACCCCTGCTAGATACAGAAGGAGTGTAACTAAGAACACCCCTGCTAGTCAAATCCTCCACAACCCAACATGACCTTTTTAGAATTCTTCAGTCGGGCAGTAAAGAAACTCGTAAACTTCTTTTGGAAAAAAGAACCATATTTATAAATGAGAGTTCATATTTGTGACAACTGTGTTCTGTAATCGATGTATAATGTAAAACAATGTTGATTATTAATAAAACAATGTGTTTTGGTGTTATTATGTGTGTATTTGTGTTTGATGATTTTTCAATTTGATTCGATTCTGATTTCAAGCTTTAAATCACTTTCTGGAAAGTTATACGCAAACTGGTGCGTAAACGTAATCAGTTTAACGCGGAAAACACTCCGTAATAGTGATGTAGGCTTAACATACCTTA
Source organism: Helianthus tuberosus (assembly GCA_030545235.1). Lineage (NCBI taxonomy): Eukaryota > Viridiplantae > Streptophyta > Magnoliopsida > Asterales > Asteraceae > Helianthus > Helianthus tuberosus. Next base: position 17,181,262 of record CM060383.1, read on the forward strand.
AATAACGTTCACATAACTTAGAGATAAGTTTTGGATGGTTTGGTGTGTTGAAAACAAGTTTGTTCGATCGTAGGGACTATTTGTGTCAAACTGTGAAATTATACCGATTTGTATAGTAACGAACATTCCAGAACTTGATCATAAATTAAACATACCCTAAATATCCTTTACATAGCTTATAAATAGGCTTTGAGGGGTTCGGTATGCTAAAATAAACTTATCTGATCAATAGGGACTAAAAGCGTCAAAAAGTGCATAAGTTTGCATTTTCGCGCATATCTTACCTTCTGAATATATCTGGACATCCAAAAATTTATGTAATCATTAAAATATTTTATTTTAGTGATTGGCATGATAAAATTCCGTTCGTCGCTTAATTTGGATCGTTTTTGCGTTCGTTACGACTTACGTCGTAATTAACCGAATAACGCAACCGTACGACCAAACGAACTGACATCCTAGATGTTTTTGAACATATTTTAAGTTCCCTATACTTTAACATCATTTTAGAGCCTTGAAATGAGGTTAACGGGGCTTAAACGTGTAAAAAATGCATCGAAAACCAAGTTTTGGGCTGCAGGGACCAAAACTGCCAAACTGTTTACACGGGCCGCGTAAGCCTAGGTCTCATGCTACGCGGTCCGCGACATACTTGCAGACAGAAACAATGAATCTGGTCCAAGTTTGAGGTTTTGATGGTTTTTAATGCTTGTTTTGGGATACCATCTACTAGTTTTTGCTAGTATTACATGTCCCATGGTATAATAAAACCACTAGCCCACATGGATGGCCAAGATCATTCCCTCTTTAGCAAGAAATGATCTTAACGGTGAACCAAAAAGTATAAATAGCCATGCCCACCATCATTTTTCTGCACCCTTGATCTGAAATACACTCTAAGTTGGAGCCTTTGCTTCATACCTGAGTGTTATAGATCAAGTTCTCCCTAGCTTGGACCCTTTGTAAGCTTCTTTCGTTCTTTTATCGCTTTTCGAGCGTGAAAGTCAAACAGTGTTTAACTTTCTGCTTTGACCATGAGTTGGTCAACACAAAGTTCTTTTGAACTTTGCAACGTGAGCATAATCACGATGGTTATAGTCCCTTGTGACTATACCTACTGATTACCACATTGACTAGGCGTAGTGACGAGTCGTAGTTTCGGTCAAAATGCGTATTTATGCGCATTTTGCAACCAAACTACTTTTGGGTATCAAAACACTTTGTTTTGATATCAAAACATGTTTTCTAACTTAGTTAAACATGTTCTAACATGTTTAGCTCGTCACTTTTAGTTTAGTGCTTGTTTAGAGTCGTAAGTCAAGCGGTCTAAACCACCGCTTAGACTTTCGAACTCGCCCCGTTTGGTCGATCATTAGGATCCGACCAAGCATGTTTAGTGACCATAGTTGCATAGGGAATAACCTTCCGAGGTTATACCTTATGGTCACCTAGTTTAAGTAGTTGTATGATAGGTAGTTTATATGCCTTAGGTAAATGACCAAAATGCCATTTTCATGCATAATTGGACTTTAAGCATATGTAACTTAAATATTTGTCACTAAACTGATTATGCAACATATTTAAACATGTTTAGCCATATAATACTTGTCATAGGACTAGTTAGACGTCTAGAACGCGCGTTTGCGCAAACGACGCGTTAAAGTAGCGTAAGCTACCTTAATGGGTCATAACAGGTCGAAAGCACTTAGGTTAGGTTCCGATTTAGAATGTAGACTTTGTTAAACCATATCACATGAGTTCCAATACTCATTCGGTTTACAAGACCTCATTCTGTCCGATCTTCCGATTTAGGTGTCGATTTATTTATCAGTGATTCGATTATTAGGTGCTGCTTGAGTTTCCTTGGTTTGATTGAGCTTGTTGAGTTCTTTAGATTGAGGATACTTTACACTTCGATGTGAGTATATAGTTCCCCTATTTTACTGTTTTCAATTGTTTTGGGGTGATTCATATGTGCAAAATGATTTCAAGATTTAAACGATGGTTTCAAAAATGATTAAGATGGTTTATAATAAACTAATAACGATTTCGATAAAGTTAACGAACTTGTTGGTTGTATTTACATAACGAATGACATTCATTAACATTGATCAAGCCGACCAGTATTAGGTTATGGTACCATAGGATCTGACAAATCCCGTTATCAAACTACACCCATGGTTATGTGTGAGGGTTATGGGTAATGACCGAATCTGTGATTGTTAACTTACCCTTTGGTGGTTTGTTAATGCGAGTTACGAGATAGTCGAGTCACGGAGGTTTGAATGTTATTAGCGAGACGACCAAAAGTAGTTTCACAATTAAAACGAAAATGATTTTGGGACGAGTTAAACGATTTGAAACGACTTAAACGAGATAAATGATTTGAACAAACGATTGGTTTTGGGTTGTGATTAGGTAATGGGACGGGCGTAACATGATAAAAGCATGGTAGATACGCCGCTGGTACATCTTATATATAAGTGCTTTTATCATATTACATACTGTGTCATTATTTAGTTTCACTTGGAATACGATTTTGAAACGATGTCACACAACGAGGTTTTCTAAATGATATAAACCATACGAGTTTTGTAACAAGAACAATTTACGATTTGGTTTACTCAAACAAATGTTTTGGGTTAAGAATCATGGCTGCGAGATTTTATAAATTATAACCAACTTGATTTGAGTTGGTTAATCATGTTGCAATACTATATACTTTTCAAAACAAGGTTTTCGAGGTGTTGCAAAATGTAAACGAGCCATGAATCTGATACTCTCATAAAACCTATGTGCTCGCCAACATTTCTTTGCTGACTTTGTTTTCACATATGTTTCAGGTGGTGTTGCATGATGATGATTACTAGGATGCATGATTCACATATCTGGACAAGGCCTTAGTGACATAATAATAATGATAGACAATTTGTAACATGTTTGTTTTGAATTAATACAATGTAAATTACTTAATGAATCAATAAAATGAAACTTTCGTATCCATGGTTACGAAACTTCCGCTGCGGTTTAGTTGTTTTAACGCGGTCGGGGTGTGACAATATTTTACATCATGATGTTGAAAATTGACAATTGAGAACGTGTTGAAAACTATGATTATGGATTGATATTGCTAGTGTGAATAATTATTATATAATATGTAATTGTGCATGTAGTTTGTATGATTATCATGTATAAACTTTGTCCGAGAAAAAGAATGATGATTTATTTGTTTTGACTCATAGCTTAAAAACTGTAATTTGAATCATATGTAGCATGGATAGTATTTACTAGAAGCAACTAAATGAACATCGGACGATATATATGAATCAAACTAGGTTTTTACCCGGGATTGCTTCCCGGGCTCAGGAAACTTAGTTATATTACTTATTATTTGTTATTAATACAACATCATTACAATAAAAATGTGAGCAGTGGGTGTTTTTCATTGTAATTCTAGTTTTCATTTGATAATTTAATTCTATAATTAATTAACCACATCAACAATAAAAAGGTGAGTGACTGTTTTTTAGGGAAACCACTGATGGTCAATATCAGTGGATGTCAAGAATAAAAATGTGAGCAGTGGGTTTTTTTTAACAATCAGTGGATACCCAACAGTGATTGAAAAATTGATGTTTGCTCAGTCAATGGTCAACATGAAGAATGAAGAAACAGAAGTTGTATTTCAGCAGTGGATAACATTTAACAATCAAATTTTTAACGAAAACAGTGGTTGTAACTGATTTTTAAGGATTAATGTTCCCCCTGGAACAGATGATGCCAAAACTGTTCATTATTCTGGATTTTTATTATCTCATCAAAAGTTTCCTAACTTGCCCTTTAAATTGCAATTCAAAATCTAAGGAACTTGTATCATCCTCATCCCTGCAAAGTGTAAGCTCAAGGAGATCCTGTAAATCTTCAACACCCAGGCCAAGTGCTGCTTCCCTTGATATTTGCTTCACTACACCATTAGATCTGATCAGAGTCAATACATGGGTCTTTTGATTAGACATCCACTTTAGTGTTTTTGAACCTAATGGGTTTCTTGGGAGAGGTTTATATGCTGATGAGTTTGGAGATGGTGGCCTGTTCAAAACTTGTTTGGCTATGTTTTGAACCTTTATTGAGTTGTCATCCTCTAGTGCCATTCTTTTGATAGCTTCTTTGAAATACACAGCTTGTTGTTCTTTCTCTTCTTCATCAGTCAGTTTTTGCCTCTTTCTTTGATTTACCACAATGGTAGAGGTATCTGATGATGTGAACAGTGGTTCAGAAGTGTGAGCCTGCTGCTTTGGTTTAGCAGTGGTTTTGTAATCAGGCTTCTTTGGAAGTTTAGGATCTGTTTCTCTCCTTTTTCTTAGCCTTTCATAAGCCTCATCAGTGTACTGCTTTGTCCATTTTGATATGGCTTTGGCAGTTCCCACTTTTGCATCAACCAATTCCTGCTTCTTTCTTTTATACTCCAATGTAAGATCATCAATATTCTTTTTGTATTTGCCCCAATTTGGTGCTGATCTTTTCATGCCTGGATCTCTCTTTATTCTTTCAATTCTATTCAGTTCTGTTTTGAGAGCAACAAGCGGCCAGTCTTGGAATTGTTCAGCTGTGGCATGATAGAATTTTTCACTCAAGATCAGCTTGATGATGTCTTCCTTCAGATATTCCTGCAAGTTAGCTTCTGGAGGCAGGTTGGACATTTCTTTGCTTAGGTCTCTTGCATAATCTTCCAACTGTTTAACTTTAGTGAGCAAGAACTGCGTATAAGTTGAGACTTCTTTGTCACTTTTCCCTTGGCATTTAAGTCTAGCTCTGGTATCAGCTTGCCTGGCCTTGAGTTTTAAATACTCATTTATGTTGGCTGGATCTCTATAACCAATCAGGGAAGGGAATTTCCTTTTTGAAGGATCATCCACTAAGTAAAATTGCCTCATTTCATTCTTTACAGCATGCAGTCCCAGTGGATAACTGGCAGCTACTGGTACAACATCAGCAGAGTTATATCCTTGGATTTCTATAGGATCTTTGATTGGGTTGAACAATTTTGAAGGAATAAAAGATTGAGGTTTAGTAATATTGCAAGGGGCAGATGAAATGGGAATAGGTACTGGTATATCATCATCATGCACTTGAAATTTTCTTTTTCTTGTATACACCGTTTTGGGAGAAGGTGTTTCTATTTGAGTTTTTGGATCAAAAGGAATAATGGCTCGTGAAGAGATAGGTGATTGACTAACAGCTGTTGAAACAACTGGTGTTTCAACCACTGTTGTCATTACAACAGATGATGTGTCATCTGATGTCTTCTGCTTTTTGGAAGGTGGTGATTTTGATGGTGGTTTTGTTGTGGCAGTGGTTGATTGAGTGATGGCAGTGGTTGAAGTGTGTGTTGATGTATTGGTGGTGGTTGTTGGGTTAACATCTGCTGAAACCACTGGAGTATCAACAGCTGTTGATACAACAGGTGTTCCAACATCTGTTGGTTTGGAAGATTGATAAGGGGAGCTTTTAGGAGGTTTGGGAGTATGTTTAGTGGATCTGGAAGGGATGGATTTGGGTTGCCTCACTTGTCTAGTGGGCTGTCTTCTTTTAGGCTTAGGTTTTTCTTCATCCTTGGGCTCAGAAGTACCCTGCTCTTCTTTCTCCATAAAGACTTTCTTCTCCTTTTCAAACCTTGATTTTCCTTTTGCCTCCATTTCATTTTTCAGCCTTGCCTTTTCATTAGCCAAGGCATTTAAGGATTCATCAACCTTTTTGGAACCATCTGGCCTAGGGAGGTCTGCAAGCATACTGGATTTCTCTGGTGCAATGTACAAACCATCTTCATATCCCCTTTTCTTTAACTGCTTCATTTTCTCCCCCTTTTGGCATCATTTGGTGGAGGGTTATCAACAAAGATTATTGTAGGAAGAGCAGTGCCAGTGGTTTGCAATAGATGGGCCTTGATTGCCTTGATGTCTGCTTGTGTATCCATGAACCTAGCTTCCATTAAATTTCTGATCTTTTGAATTTGAAATTCATGTTGCTGATCAGCATCTTCTCTTTGTTTGTGAAGCAGAGGTTGAAATAATTCCCAAAGCTCATTTGGAGTAGGAGCAGATGATGGAGCAGATGTTTGAGCTGGTGCAGCAGTGGGTGTTGCCTTTTGTGCTTGTAACAACTGTTGCAACATAGTTTTGATATCTGCAACAAATGTTTCAATTGTATCCATTCTTGCCGTCAATTCTTTGTATTTTAAAGCATCACCCAAGTTAATGGGATCATCTGCTTTCCCACCAGCAATGGTTGTATCAGCAGTTGACTTAGGGAAAGTTTCCCAAAAGTCATCCATTGATGCCCCTTTTTCTTGGTACTGGGGACTTCTTTCCTCAGCAATTGATATCTTTTTAAGATCACCAGTGGTTGGAACAAACACACCAGTGGATATCAGGGTTGCTGCAGAGGAAATTGCCTTCAAGGGAGTCTTATTGATGAAACAACTGGCCATGTGTAGACCAGTGGATCCAACACCTGTAGTTGCTGCTCCACTTGAACTACTGACAGGAATTACTTGTAACTCCTCAACTATTGGTGGGTTAACAGAGATTGAGACACCAGACTCAGTCACTTGTTGTGTCATATTCTCAGTTATAGGTGATTGAGAAAAACTTATTTGTGTATGGGCTAAATCAACTGCATCCAATAGAGGTAACATGGATTGTGGTAATGTTATTGGTAAAGGATGTGGGGTAGAAAGAGATATGTCCATGGGATTTGGACTGTGGAAGATGGAACCAAGTACATCCAGAGCTTCACATTGTGGTGTCCCTGTGCTTACAACCTGGTCCTTTTGTGATGATGCAAGAGGAGTTTTAGACAAAGGTGGAGATCTTTGTTCCATCTGCTGTGAGGAAGTAGCAGCAGTGGTTTCTGGTGAATTTTTTGATGTCACAGGTAGTTGCTCTGGGATCTCATCTTCCAGATTTACCTTTTTTGTGGGTTTGGGGGGCTTTTGGATCTTTTTCTTTTTGGGCTTTTTGGTGGTTTTAGGTGTGGGTTTCACAGTAGTGGTTGTGCTGCTGTGATCACCTTGAGCAGTGGGCTCAACAGCAGGTGCCCGAGGAGCAGTGGCTGCTCAGGTACCTCTGCTTGTGTTTTGCAAGGTTTTGGCAGCCTTGTAAATGTTTCAGAGGTTAGGCTGTTTATTTGAAAAGGCTCTCCTTGAATAAGGACGTAAGCATTATCTTTTGAAAATTTCTTTCTAAAATAGTAACTTAAAAACCTTGGAAATAATAAAAATATTTTTTTATTAACATTTTTAACAAGATCATTGAAAATCTCCTGGGAATAGTTAAAGTTTTCTTCATTCATTATAGCATAACCCAGGTATTGGATCTTCAATGGGATTTCATTGAAAGCAGTGGTTTTGTTTGACACACACATTAGGAGGGTATGAAATAAAAACCTTAGGGCGGATGGAAAACTCCCCTTTTTTAAAGTTTATTTTTTTCATTTGTTCAGCATACCCTCTATCAATGAAATCAGTTTGATACTCAATTTTTGGAAAATAAGTTTTACCTTGAAGATCATTGAGTTCAAATACCTCCGAGATGGTCTGTGGAGTAATGGTGACTGAAATACCCTTTATTGTAGAAGTAATGGCTAAGGGCGTTTTACCCTTAGTTTTGAGTTTCACATTTTTCCAAAACTCTCTTTGGGTTTCCAGGTAGATCGGAGTATCATAGGTCAATAAAGTTTTGTACTTTGAGGACGAAAGAGCGTCTATGACAGAATCGAAGGTGGTGGTATGACTTGGTTTTTCGAGTAAACCCAAGTAGTTATGAGAAGCTTTGTATGGAAGAGCCATGATGAATCGTGGATTTTTATGAGTGAATGAAGAAGATGAGCAATTGAGAGATGAAATGGAGAAATGATTTCAGAGAAATTGATGTTAACTGCTTTTAGAAAGGAATTTTGAATTCGATTCGACAGTAAAAACCCTGTTTGGGGTTTTGATCAGCGTTTTATAGGTGGAAAAAATGTATGCTGGCGTGGCATCGGTAACAATGAATAATGGATGACAGTTGTTAGGAAACCACTGATGGAACAATATCGGTGGTTTGCAACGGTAACAATGAAAACAGTGGGTGATTTTTAACTATCAGCGGATAGCCTATCAGTGGATTAAAACACTGATGTTTGATCAACAGTGCTTAACAAGGAAATGAGCGAACAGAGGTTGACTTTCAGCAGTGGACAGCATTTAGCAGAAACAGGTGTTTGAACGAAAAACAGTGGTTATGGCAGACTTTTAAGGATTAATGAAAATTTTTCATTTTTAACTATTTTTAAGGATGGATTTTTGATTTTCTGAAAACATTTTAATGCTTTTATTCATAGAAAAACAGGATTTTGCTTGTTATTCCATGTTTAGCATGCCAATCCTAGAAATCAAGCTTTCAAAGATGGATGTGTCTAATGCTTTTGTTAGCACATCTGCCAGTTGATCTTTAGTTGGAACATGGTGCAGAGAAATCAAACATTTTTCATAGCAATCCCTCACAAAGTGATGTCTGATTGTCTGATAATGAGTGATGGTAAATCAGTGGGCAAGCTCTAACAAATATTTTGAACATCTGCTGCTATGAAGATGAATATCATTTTGTTAGATCGAATTTGACTGTCCAAGCTCTGATACCAATTGTTGGGATCTCAGGCTCTCATGATTGTGTTTGTATGTTTAAGTCCAAATATCTGATATAGAAGGCGAAACATCTCTTTAAGGCAAAAGAGATGTTTAAGGTCAAACATCTGTTTATGTCCAAATATCTGTGTAAGGTCAAACAGATGTTTAAGTCAAAACATCTGATATAAAAGGCCAAACATCTGTTTAAGCCTGAACAGATATTTAAATGAATAAGATCTACTGTCTTCTCACAGTGTTTTCCTCTTCAAAACACTGTTCAACCTAACATGGGTTTCCATTAACTATTGACCAAAATGCAAACAGATGTTCAAAACACTGTTTGTTATTGTACTTCTTTACAAAATTACATAGAATTCAAGAAAATGAAACAATGACTTAAAGAACTATAATTTAACACATAATCTAATCGGGCAAAGCAATCTATTATCTGAGAATTCCCTGGTTTTTACAACATGAAACACAACATCATCATCTGCAATAATCAGATGATATTAAAAATTGCATAATAATACTTATTCAGCTTAAAACTACAACAAAATTTAAAATCTAACGGCAACACCAAGAAATTTACGAACCTAACAGCAAAAACTTAGTGCTTTTAACTTAAGACTTAGTGCTTTTAGCTTTAAACTCCATCAATGTATATCTTCGACAATCGCCATGAACTCCACGGAAGTACTCAATGCATCAACATCAGGATTTATAGAAACCTGATCTCTCGTGAACAGACCAAGATGCAGTACATGAAAACACTTCTTCAGCTGTTGAAGAATAGCCCTGTCCTCATATACATAATCCTTAACTTTCTTCATAAAGAGCTGCTTTAAACCAAACTTTATGCCTCTTTTAATACAAAAAAGGCAACCATTACTCTAGTAAGATAAAATCTTATCTCACAGCAGTAGCAGATCCTTTCTTGCGTTTAGTAGGAACTGCCGCGGCTTCTACATCATCATCATCTGCCCAAAGTCATATATAATCATCATTTACTCATAAGCAAAAATTATTTTAAATGTACATTTAATAATCTTTCTTTGTGTTTAATTTAACTTTATGCTTCTTTTAATACAAACCTATAATAACCCGCAACTGATTGTATCAGTTTCAAACAACTGTGATTAGGCTGAAATATAAAGCGAGAATTAGAGTATATCACTTCAAAATTCAAAATTTCAAAATTGGAGTAGCAAAAAAACATACTTTAAACGATGTTAGAATAATGATGCTGGAAACAACCATAGAACAATCATCATCATCATCTGCAGCAGATCATTCACAATCATCATTTAGTCATAACTCAGATAACAAAACTTTAGTAAAAATCAAAAACAAAAACAAACATAATCATATATATCACATTACCATGATCAAGGCAAGCCACATATCCCCAAAATTTGTTCTGAAAATGTGTCAGAGAGAGCTTCAGTTTTCTCTTATCTTTTATGAACAAATATCGAGTATTGAGAAGAAGGGATTTGTGGGAGAGATACATTAGAAATGTAAATATGAAGAGTGAAATGAGAATATAAATCAGTTTATATAAGAAGATGATTGACAGAAATGAGTGAGTGACATGCATTAATTGAAAATTACATATCCCTATGCATTTTGAATTTCAAATTACCCGCAATTTCAAAACCACTGCTAAGGTATACGTTTGCCAAAGGAACCATCTGCTATTTTCTTGTAGATGGGTAGTGGTTTGCCCTTTGGAATGTGGGCCAGACCTTTAACATTTGAATACACAAAGCAGTGGTTTGAAATTAAATTAAATGTATTTTAAAGTGATTTATATATTAGGCTTTATGATGTAATAATGACATAAGAAAAGCCTTGTTATTCCATGTTTAGCATGCCAATCCTAAAGATCAAGTTTTCAAAGATGGATGTGTTTAATGCTTTTGTTAGCACATCTGACAGCTGATCTTTAGTTGGAACATGGTGCAGAGAAATCAAACCTTTTTCATAGCAATCCCTCACAAAGTGATGTCTGATAATAAGTGATGGTAAATCAATGGACAAGCTCTAACAAATGTTTTGAACATCTGCTGCTATGAAAATGAATATCATTTTGTTAGATCGAATTTGACTGTACAAGCTCTGATACTAATTGTTGGGATCTGAGGCTCTCATGATTGTGTTTGTCTGTTTAAGTCCAAATATCTGATAAAGAAGGCGAAACATCTGTTTAAGGCAAAACAGATGTTTAAGGTCAAACAGATGTTTAAGTCAAAACCTCTGATATAAAAGGCCAAACATCTGTTAAAGGCCAAACATCTGTTTAAGCCTGAACAGATGTTTAACTGAATAAGATCTACTGTCTTCTCACAGTGTTTTCCTCTTCAAAACACTGTTCAACCTAACATGGGTTTCCATTAACAATTGACCAAAATGCAAACAGATGTTCAAAACACTGTTTGTTATTGTACTTCTTTACAAAATTACATAGAATTCAAGAAAATGAAACAATGACTTAAAGAACTATAATTTAACACATAATCTAAACGGGCAAAGCAATCTATTATCTGACAATTCCCTGGTTTTTACAACATGAAACACAACATCATCATCTGCAATAATCAGGTGATATTAAAAATTACATAATAATACTTATTCAGCTTAAAACTACAACGAAATTTAAAATCTAACAACAACACCAAGAAATTTACGAACCTAACAGCAAAAACTTAGTGCTTTTAGCTTAAAATTTAGTGCTTTTAGCTTTAAACTCCATCAATGTATATCTTCGACAATCGCCATGAACTCCACGGAAGTACTCAATGCATCAACATCAGGATTTATAGAAACCCGATCTCTCGTGAACAGACCAAGATGCAGTACATGAAAACACTTCAGCTGTTGAAGAATAGCCCTGTCCTCATATACTTAATCCTTAACTTTGTTCATAAAGAGCTGCTTTAAACCAAACTTTATGCCTCTTTTAATACAAAAAAAGCATGAAAGACCATTACTCTAGTAAGATAAAATCTTATCTCACAGCAGTAGCAGATCCTTTCTTGCGTTTAGTAGGAACTGCTGCGGCTTCTACATCATCATCATCTGCCCAAAGTCATATAGAATCATCATTTACTAATAAGAAAAAAATATTTTAAATGTACATTTAATAATCTTTCTTTGTGTTTAATTTAACTTTATGCTTCTTTTATTACAAACCTACAATAACCCGCAGCAGATTGTATAAATTTCAAATAACTGTGATTAGACTGAAATATAAAGCGAGAATTAGAGTATATCACTTCAAAATTCAAAATTCAAAATTCAAAATTTCAAAATTGGAGTAGCAAAAAAAATATACTTTAAACGATGTTGGAACAATGATGCTGGAAACAACCGTAGAACAATCATCATCATCATCTGCAGCAGATCATTCACAATCATCATTTAGTCATAACTCAGACAACAAAACTTTAGTAAAAATCAAAAACAAAAACAAACATAATCATATATATCACATTACCATGATCAAGGCAAACTACATATCCCCAAAATTTGTTCTGAAAGTAGGTCAGAGAGAGCTTCAGTTTTCTCTTATCCTTTATGAACAAATGCCGAGTATTGAGAAGAAGAGATTTGAGAGAGAGATACATATCGTCCATTCAAGCTGCAACTCTCCCATCAAAGAAGGTAGCACATGTAACTTTTCACGATGTTGCAACAATTATACTGCAACATCGATATTGAAAGGTTGATGTGTGATGGGAAGCTTCATTGAAACGACGATGTTGGAACAATGATACTGGAACGATGATTATATAAGGAGCAGTGGTTTGTTATAACAGTCCTTGGAACATGCAACTTTAACAGGGATTTGTTTCCAACAGTGGATAGGCCTCATCAGTCTTTATAAGGATCAGTGGTTAGTTATAACATTCACTGTTGTTACAAACAGATCATACCTCGGGAACTGGAAATTTAAAAGGATCGGCTTCAAAGGCTTCAACAATCTGAAGATTCAAATCTCAAGCAAATGAAAACCTAAATTCAAAAAGAATAATCGGTGAACATATTCACAGATCAATAATCAATAGATGTTGTACTCATATCATCACCGTTAAGAAAAAAACCCTTAGTTTCTGAACATATTCAAACATACCAGTTCATGGCGGAAATCTAGCCGCAGGTAAGCGGATCTCAACTTTGATGACCATCGATGACAACAACCTGGAACAATATAATGAGATTAGGAGTAGAAATTAGGGTTTAATTAGAAACTTTGTATGAAAATAAAAAGAAATCAACACAGATCTATAAACATACAAATCAAACCTCAAATCAATGTCGAATTAGGGCTACAAAATCAAGAAAACCGAGTTAGGATTGCAACAAAAATTAGTGCTACAATACTGAAATAAATGAAGATATAGGGCTTACCAGGTGACGCTTCAAATAATTCATGATGAGATGATTTGGTTTGATCTTTGATTCAGAAGGGAGAAGAGTACAGGAGAAGGAGAAGAAGAAGAAGAAGAAGATTCAGATCTAGGGTTTTGAAAAAGGAAAAAAGAGGACGGATGGAGTATAAAAGGGATGGAAGCTTGGTACTGTTGGGCGGGAAAATGAAACTGAGGATGCCCTAATTAAGTGACACGTGACCCAAATCACTTTCATTTATTATATATAATAGATTAATCCAAGAAATCTACACACTTTGAGTTTAGAACATTCTATATTATTTTGGTTGTTTTATAGACTTGTGTAAAGACTTTCAACAAAAGTCTTTATATTATTATATAACTATGCACATTATTCATTCTAATTATAATATCATAACAAAACAATAAATATTTGGGTTATTTGTTAAATACAAAGTAAAACCCATAATTGTATTTCAATTTTTGACAAAAAAAAAAAAAAAAAAAAAAAAATTTGTACATACACAAACAAAACATTTGAATTTAACAAAGCTAAAACAAGATGGCCCATGCCAATTCAAACACTTTTAACTTCAAAATCTCACCATGGAAAAACCGACTCGTTGGTTTGATCACTAAACTTTGGAGGAACCAAAACCGATGAAGAGACCTTAAACCTTTTACTCCTCGAACCACCATCGCTAATTTCCGGGCTACTAATCCACCCTCCAATCATTTGGTCTCCAAAATAACTTCCTTCACCGATATCAGAGCCATCTGAATCCAACCCATGTTGTCTAGTCGAAAAACATGTCCACTCGTTGCTACAATCCGACACACTTGAGCTTTCCCATGACGAATTATATGTTGTAGCAACATCATGATCCGGTCCCATTTGTGATGGTACAATCACACTAGGTTGTACCGCTTTTTCTATGTCACCAACAACGTTGTTGTTCTGGTATTGGTGATTGCCCTTAAAGTTGAATATACTAGCGAAAGTGAAATGATCGCTCACCCTGCTTTTTGATGAAGACTTATTTTCAGTGGCCCGCGCCATGATGCTTTCTAAGTTCTTGCTTAGCCTCGCTTTTAACGAAGAAAAGCTATGTGCGCGTCTTGAGTCTGAATCCAACCACGAAGTGGAGATTGAATTTACCATAGGTGCAAAGTTGGTTCTCGCGTTTTCACCTCTCAAGGCTCGAGCTGCCTCATCATAGGCTCGAGCCGCTTCTTCAGGTGTATCGTAAGTACCAAGCCATAACCTCACCTTTTGTGATGAATCTTTGATTTCTGCCACCCACCTCCCTGATGGTCTTTGTCGGACCCCAACAAATTTTCTCTTTGTGGGTTTCATTGTTTTCATGCTAGTTTCGGATGCTGCCATGATCACTATATGATTTGGAACTTATAAAAGAAATAATTTTCTATAAAATTAATTTTTGGATGGGGAAAGTAGTTACATGGTTGCATGTGGGGTGGAACTATATATAACGTTGTTCCAATGGTGTTTGCATCCCTATTTTATTATATATAAAATTATAAATATTCCTCTATTATTTGCTTTCTTTTGTCTTCTTACGAGTTTATTTTTTTATACTCTCTTGCACAAAACTTTTCCTTGACACCCAACAACTAGGTATATACCCTAATAGATTACTCATTAACCTTTTTAAAATACATAACAATACGTAATTAAAATTACTATCTTATAGTTAATTATCTAATTAAAGTGTTTTAATATCAAAAACAGAAAGTTTGGTATCAATACTTTGTAAATATTACTAACAAACAAAAGACGTGATTACCATCTTGTAAGCATGAACATTTCCTATATATTGATTTAAATTGCTTAATTTATTTGCAATTTTCATTTTGTGTATTCATGTAACTTAATATATCTATATCTAAAAAAGATAAAATCGGTAAATGAATATACACTAGATACCAAGAAATGAAATTACACATTAGCTGTTACAAACCTAAAGTGAAATCAAGTACTAATACTTTGAGGGGTCGAAACGGTTCGCGTCCGAACAGTACGGGTCGAAACGGTTCGCGTCGAAACGGTACAGGTCGAAACGGTTCGGATCGAAACCAGTACGGGTTGAAACGGTACGAGTTGAAACGGTGCGGGTCGAAACGGTCGAAGATTCCAATGAATTTACTTTAATTCCTTCACATATAGGAAGGATTTCGAATTCCTTTAGTTCAAGGAATTTGAAGGATTTCATGTTCAATTCCAATTCCAATTCCATTGTTAACCAAACACATGTAGATTGGAATTTAGATTCCAATTCCATCAAATTATGTGAAACAAACATCCTAAGATATAGAATTCAGATTCCAATTCCTTTAAATTTCATTGAATTCGTGCGAACCAAATGCACCCTAAGGGGGCGTTTGGTCCACGGAATGTTTTGGAATTGGAATTGGAATTTGTATAGGAATTAGAATTTGAGGGAATTGGATTTGGAATTTAAACAATCCAATTGGAATTGGAAATTGTTGGAATTGGAATCTTAATTCCATTTTTGTTGTGTTTGGTTGTCAAATGAATTGGAATCCATCACCGCGTCACCCACAACTCCCGGTTCGGATCGAAACGGTACGGGTCAAAACGGTTCGCGTCGAATCGGTTCGTGTCGAAATTGAGTCGGGCCAATTTTCCTTTTTTTCCTAAGAGAACGGGCTAGATTGTCAATATGATTGTGAGCATGATTTTTATTTCTTAAATCATAGGGCTGAACGTTTATTGGGTGTTGACTTGATTGTCAAAAGTCAAAACAGCTCAATAACCTTTTGACTATTCGATTCTCGTCGCGACTAAACGGTACGGGGCGAAACGGCTCGGGTCGAAACGGTTCGATTCAAAACGGCACGGGTCAAACGGTTCGTGTAGAAACGGTACGGGTCGAAAAGGTTCGCGTCAAAACGGTTCGATTCGAAATGGTACGGGTCGAAACGGTTCGCGTCAAAACGGTTCGATTTGAAACGGTACGGGTCGGAACGGTTTGCGTAGAAACGGTTCGGGTCGGAATGATTCACGTCGAAACGGTTCGTGTTCGTGTCGAAATGGTTCCCGTCGAGACGGTTCGTGTCGAAACGGTACGGGTCGAAACGGTTCGGATCGAAACCGGTACGGGTCGAAACGGTCGAAGATTCCAATGAAAATACTTTAATTCCTTCACATATAGGAAGGATTTTGAATACTTCACATA
The DNA here is from genome assembly GCA_030545235.1 of Helianthus tuberosus. Taxonomy (NCBI): domain Eukaryota; kingdom Viridiplantae; phylum Streptophyta; class Magnoliopsida; order Asterales; family Asteraceae; genus Helianthus; species Helianthus tuberosus. The sequence continues at coordinate 17,197,542 of CM060383.1, forward strand.
AAGAAATTTAAAGGAATTCATGCTAATTCCAATTTCGTTGTCAACCAAACACATGAAGATTGGAATTTAGATTCCAATTTCATCAAATTCTCTTAAACATCTTAAGATATGGAATTCAGATTCCAATTCCTTTAAATTTCATTGAATTCCTACAAAACAACGTCCCCTAGGTTCCCATGGCTTGAAAGGAATTTTTTGGGTATATACGTTTTCGACCCCCCTCCCCCGATCATTCGAGTCAAGCTTCGCCACTGAGTGGAGCCAAATAGTACGTGTTCTTAAACAGAAGATAGAATCAGAAGGAAGCCAACAAAAGCATAGCCGGTCTTCATTTGTCGGCTTCTAAATGATTTAATGGATTTGGAACGTCGAGTTTCCATTTTAAAATTGGACATCAAACCTTTCTTTATATCTCTAGTGTTTCTTCCCTTGTTTCTACCTATTTTCCAAAATACCCTTTTCGTAACTCCAACACGGAACTTGTTAAAATAATATACCTAAATATGAATGGTTTTTAGTTTAAAACGTGTTGTAAGTTTGATATATATGCATGTAATACTTTCAATCAAAGTCTTAACTTTTACAATTTACCCTTGCAATTCAAAAAAAGAAACTCATTTTGAAAGTAAAAAAAAAAACCCACTGATATATAGCAAAAGTGTATCGTGCGTAATATCTTAATGTACAAACCGTACGCAATATCAATATCGCACGATATGTTTAAAAAAATTCACATATTCCAAGAAAATGCAAATCGCATGTTACAAATGAAAATGGGAAATCGCATGTTTGCAAAAAAAAAAAAAAAAAAAATTCGCATGTGATTTAAAAAACAAAATTCGCATGGTTAAAAAAAATACAAAAATCGCATGTTATAAACAAATTTTCGCATGCTGATACTGAATCTCGTACACTTCGTATGTTAAGACATTTTTTACAATAACCCCCCTCTCTCTCTCTATATATATATATATATGATTTGACAAAAGTAACCTTTATGTTTAAAAAATACCCAAATAAATTAGGCATGTTCAGTTTATTAATATAGTAGGTTACAATCTCATGTATTACACGAGTTGATAAATGTAATGTTATATACTAATAATAAAAAGGTTATGTTTTAAAAAAATATATATGCATTGCATGGTTAAGTAAACCCATGCATTATATAATATAATAAAATATAATTTAGTTTGTTAACATATACAATCGTCAAGACATGAAAATGAACATTACATGACAGTTATAAATTATGTTAAGTTAACTAGTAAGATTACTCGCGCTACGCTACGAGGTTTCTGTCAATATCTATTTTGGTTCAGTATAGCAACTAAAAGAAATATGCTTAAATGAATATTAACACGTGTTATACATCGACTGAAAACCATAAAAATAAATTTAAATTGGACAGTGGGACGGGTTGATTATAAATAAATTGTAAATGAAAACACAAACACTATCTTAAATATAACTTTAATGTTAAAGGAACTTAAAACTAAAACACTAAACATAAAGAAAAAAATAAAAATAATAAAGTTTAGAAAGGAAAAAAAACTTAAGAAAGAAACAAAAAGCCAATAAGATGAAAAGATTGTTCACACAACTTGCTAATTGTAATTTACGTTAAAACATAGACCAACTGAAAACATACATAAAAATAAGCAAAAAAACGTATTATACTTGAGCTGACATATTTCCGTAGAAATTTACGTCGAAACATAAACTAAATTAAATTTATACCGACACGTACATAAAAATAAGTACGTAAGAAAATAGTGTTTTTAAGTTAAAGAATGGTACGGCGGGTTGCGTGGTGTCGAAACGTAAAATGACTTAAATTTATACAGTCTAATGAAAAGGTATTATATATGACCCGACTCGTTTCCGAAGAAAATTTACCTCAAGATGTAAACCAACTGAAAATATACATAAAATAAGGACGAAAACGTATTATATATGACCCAACTTATTTATGGGAACCAATAAAATTTACGTCAAAACGTAGATCAAAATAAAGTACATAATAATAATCATAAGAACATATTATAGTTGATCCAACTCATTTCCAGAAAAAAAATTAGTCAAAACGTAAATCAACTTGAATTTACAGCGACACATACATAAACATAAAAACGTAAAACTCAACTATAAAGTATTTAAAAAGTTAAAAGGTTGTATGTATTAATACTGAAACTTAAACAGTGAATTTATAATAAATACAAAAGACACAAAAGAAAAAAAAAACAAAAGTCAATTGCAAGTTACTCTTCATGTAACTTGCAAATGTAACTTGCAATTGTATATATGTATAATTTTTAAAATACTATTTCTTTCAACTTGATATTAACTCTGATTTTTTTAATACCACGTAATTTTTTTTATTATTTAACATATTATAATTTTACCGTTCTTATTATCCAACCACATAAAAATATTTAAAATTTGTACAAATCAATCACAAAAACAATTTAATCATTATTCTTTTTTTATAATATTTTAAATATCGTAACTTTAAACTTGGTGAAGCTTTTAAGTAAAAATATATGTTTATTTAAATAGTTAATGATTAATTTCGTATTAAATTCATCAGTTGATGATATAATAATTATATTATATTATATTATACTATATATTAAATAACATCACTAGTTATAGTGCATATAATATCCAATCTTTCAAATTTAATTACATAACTAGGTTTAAAGAAGTCCGTCGCGTTGCGGCGAATTTCTTTTGTTATTTAGTCTGTGTTTACATGTGTTTTGAAATACTACGAGCGTGTTGCGAATGGAACTGCTGACAAGAATAAAAAGAAAATGTAGAAAAAACACTAAAAGATAACCGAAAGAAAATAAACAAAAAAAGTTGTATGCTAACGATGTTGTTCGTATGAAACCCGTGGTCAGAGATGAGCAAATTGTTCTGGGTACCGGTACCAAATTTGCCAAACCGAAAGATCTTAAGTACTAATTCGATACCGACTTTTGGCGTTCCTGGTACCAGTTCACAACCATTTTTTACCTTCATATACTGATACCGTAACTGGTATTTTCGGTATCAGTACCGATTCTGTATCGGTTAGCACCGACTCACAAACGTGCATATTATCAAACCAAGAACGTTTTGATTAAGTGCGCTATAACGCGCGCATGTTAAATCCTAGTTATCTTTAATTAAAAAATAGGTATCTATAATTAAATAGAAGAGCGACGAAAAAACCAAAAGGTAAGTGACTCCTATAGATGGCATGTGTCTTCCCTGATTTACCTTTATTAAATCTGGGCCCCTGTGGTTTCATCTTTATTGTCATTTTAGTCCAAAATTCAAAATCCTTCTTTTTTTGACTGTTCCAAAAAGTTTGAGATTTGGACTAAAATGGCAATAAAAGTTAAACCACAGGGACCAAAATGGCAGTTTACTCTTAATATTTGACTAAAATGACAATAAAAGTGAAATCACAGGGACCCAGATTTAAAAAGTTTGAGATTTGGACTAAAATGACAAAAGTGCCTAAACCACAGGGACCAAAATGGCAGTTTACTCTATAGATTATAAAAGTTGTCATGAAATTGATATATAATTAAACCATACTATTTTTTAAGAGTAAATAGTAAATAATGAAATTATGTAAGTTTTGTAATTTGTAAAGAGCCTGGATGTATCTATGAATACTATATATCATTGTCGGTTCAAAGTATTTCGATCATACTCTATAATTAATTGTATAATAATTCAAAACGTAAACAAGAAATAACATACAAATTCTATTACGAAAACAATGTACCAAAATTAGAACATTTTTTTTTTCTTGAGTAAATTACAAGTTTTGTCCTTTATGTATGTCCAAAATTGCAGGCGATGCCCTTTGTCTTTAAAATTGATGAGTTTTGTTCTTAATGTATGCAAATCTTGCACGTTATGTCCTTTAGGCCAAACCCAGTTAGATTTTTTGGTTAAATAAAGGCATGTGCAGGGCACATGAGGGTAGGAATGTAATTTCACCTGACATTTTGTAATTTCACATCCTTAGGGACTTTTTTATAAAATAACTTATATAAAGGACTGATGTGTAAGATAGAAAAGATATTTACAAAACTCTGCACACTCATCTCTCTCTCTCTTCTCTCCACCGCCCACCCTACCACCAGCCACCATCGCCTTCACCTGCCACCACCGCCTGGTCCGCCTCCACAATAGTCCTTAGGGACTTTTTTATATATATATGGTTATAAAAATAATATTTTAAATTATTTTGTTTTATTTTTACATATTAGCCCCTTGATATAATTTATCTTACACAATAGTCCTTGGACAATGAAATTACATTCCTACCCTCATGTGCCCTGCACATGCCTTCATTTAACCAAAAAATCTAAGTGGGTTTGGCCTAAATGACATAACGTGCAAGATTTGCATACATTAAGGACAAAACTCATCAATTTTAAAGACAAAGGGCAACGACTGCAATTTTGGACATACATAAAGGACAAAACTTGTAATTTACTCTTTTTTCTTTTTTATAGTTGAGGAACCATTACAACAATTAAAATGAAATGACACAACTTTTCGTGAAAAAACATGTTAATTGGTTGTTATGAATGTTGGTAGTTATTTAGTTACATCAATAGTAAAATCACTAGTAGAGTATCCATCAAAAGTAACCCAATTACAAGATTTTCCAAGGTGTGACCGATGGCCAAATTTCCGTTGATGGCCTAAGTTACTATCGATGAGCTAATACTAATCGCACTTCCCACTAATGGGCCAAATTGATGTTGTTCTAAGTTACCACTAATGATCCATAGCAAGTTACTACCGACAATCAGTTTCAATTAACGATCAACTTTCATGCAAATTTCTGTCAACCATGCAAATCCAAAAAACAACTTGCAATGGCTTTTCAATAAGTTAAATACAAATTTTCTCACATTGGTCGATCAACTTTCATGAACACTAAGTATAATTATAGTATAAAAATAATTATATTCGATCTAAGGTTGGAAGTGACCTTTTGTTTCAAGAATTTAGAAAAATTATATGCGCGTGAATGACATATGCGTACGATGTTTAAAGTAAATGTTGAATACGACCACGTCTTGAAGTCGACCCAAATGAAACCACCACAAAAGAATTACAGTGATAGGGACAATAACTATAAATAATGTATACGTATAACTAACAAGTGCACGTACGGCAAGAGATATACGAATTGTTGGATAAATCTAGCCATGTTCAAACAAGCCTTATTTGTATTCACTGCTTGGGAGTCACCACTATTTGCCTACATCTAAATAATACGTAATGATATTGTTTATATTTTCACGATGAACTCAAAGCTTGATCCAATAATAAAGTTTATATTTTCACCACAGTCCACATGGATAAACCAATTAAGGACGGCACACTAAGCTTTGGATACTCATGTAATTGTCAACAAAACATTATTAACCTAGTTATTTATATTTAAAAAAAATTATTTTTAACCGTCTGGTAAGTAAAAGGTTTGAAAAGTATAAACTAAAAGAATCATAACATGAATCCTATTTCATTACTGAAGTCAAAATTCTAATGTATCCATCATCATATACTGGTTAATATATATATTTCAAAGTAATGGAATATTGAATTTTAATAATCTTATTTATTTGTCGTTGCCGCTAAGAGTCTCAAATTCAAAAATAACCACTGGTAGCCCCAACTATTAATGTATTGGTCTCTAATGGACCCTGACTAACAGAACCTTAACGCCGTTAGTCTCTCGTCGCCGGATAAATGTTTTTGACCGGAAAACTCATTTTTAGCCAGAAAACTCAACTTTTTCGTCCCAGACCTCTTTATAACTTTGTCACGGACCTTTAGAAACCTTTTTCTAGTAAAAGCCCCAATTATTGAGGTCGCCGGAAAACTTCTTTTTGCTTGGATAACTCAACTTTTTGGCCTGAAAGCTTAACATTTTCGTCACAAACCTCTTTGTAACCTTAGATCGGACCTTTAGAACCTTTTTCTAGCCAAAAACGTATTTCCGGCGACCGAAGACTTATGGCATTAGGGTTTCGTTAGTCAGGGTCCGTTGGAGGCCAATATGTTAATGGCTGGAATTGTCAGTTGTTATTTTTTAAGTTGGGAGCCAACGATAAATAGTTAGGATTATTAAAATTCCAATATATATATTTATGATTGTATTTTAGGGGGCTAATTAGACGGTATCATATATAACTTGGTTCTATATCAAACAATCGATCTTTGTTTGCTTTATTTTTTTTTTTTTTTTTCTTATGTTGACATTATATGACTTCTGCAAAGAAGTAATCAAAAAGGAATTTCAAAAAGAATACACACTAACAAAAGATAGGTAACGTTATGATCATTAAAAATGGTTGAGAAAATATGTAACAGAGCCAGCAGTTTGAAATGGATATCTTTTTAGAGTAATAGTCTAATAGAACCTGTTTATTTTTTATCCAAAACTTTGAAAGCTACTTAATAAGAAACCACGTTTTATTAAATTTATAAAATATATATAGATATTAAAACCAGCTTTATTTGGAACCGTATAAGATTTTGGGTTTCTATGTATCCAGTATGATTTTAAAATAAAGTTCGTTCACAAAAGATTGGATCCTTTTAAATTTAGACTTTTGTGTGCATCCTAATTTCCTAAATACCCTTTGCGAGAGTAGGAAAATTCACTCAAATAATTAGCTTATTGCCTTTCAAAAAAAAATAATAATTAGCTTATATTATACTCCTATAGTCCTATCAAGAACTAGCATAGTTTTGTTTCATGCCATATTCTAAAGCCCCTATAATTAGTTAATATTTTAATGAACTTGACTATCACAAAGGAAAATTCCAAAATGATGTGTGGATTTTTGTATTTTTGTTGGATTAAGAAGTATTTCATAAGATTAGTTAGACTAATCCAACTTGTTAAACTTTCACCACTTCAATTTGTTTGATGCTTGCGGTTGTGGGAACAAATGATCAATTAAGTTTAGAAAAATTGGTGCTTTTAGTTGTTACTGGTTTTTAACACATGTCCTTTACGTTTGCTTCAAATTACAACCGGTGTCCTTTAACTAAATAAATTACAGGCTATGTCCTTTATGTTACTGGTTTTTAACACGTTATGTCCTTTAGACCTAACCTAGTTAATTTTTTTGGTTAGTCTTACCATATGCCTCTCACTTGAAGGAAACATGGTCTTTTCATCTCAATTTTATATTAAAAAACTGGTAACATAAAGGACAAAGCCTGTAATTTCTAGTTATTCATCTAAAAGAGGCTGATAATATTTCCCGTCAAATAGTTCATAATTTAATATAGTTTTTTTTTACTGTTTCTCAACTTGTGTGTGTTGCTCATGAATATGCTAATATTGATATACAGATAAAATTACTTTAGGAATATTTGAAGACAATCAAGTTACGTTTATGTTACGGGCCTTATTGTATAGAAATGTAATCAAATTTTCTAAAATTTTAATTATATAACTTTTAAACTTATATCTTAAAGTTGAACTCACGATACTGATGATTTATATAACAATGTTTTATAATCGGGTTATGTTAACGATATAAAACCCAATTTAATAATTAGAGTTAAGTTCGTCTATAAATACACTTAACGTACAAAATGTATGAAAGGCATGAAAAGATAAAAAAAAAAAACACGGTGGCGAAGGGGATGAACGATGATGTGGTTGGTAGAGTGAGTCTCAAAATAGATGGCCTGTAATTTTATTTTTTAAGAGTAAAATGCACGGATAGTCCCTATGGTTTGGTGAAATTTCACCTTTAGTCCTCAACTTTTCAAAATTACACTCTTAGTTCCTGTGATTTGACAAGTTGTTACTCGGATAGTCCTCAAAGCGGATGGAGGTTAGTTTTTCTGGTTAAGTGGGTGTGAAATGACAAGGACTATCCGAGTAACAACTTGTCAAACCACAGGGACTATCCGAGTAACAACTTGTCAAACCACAGGGACTATCCGAGTAACCTTCATCCGCTTTAGGGACTATCCGAGTAACAACTTTTCAAACCACAGGGACTAAGAGTGTAATTCTGAAAAGTTGAGGACTAAAGGTGAAATTTCACCAAACTACAGAGACTATCTGTGCATTTTACTCATTTTATAATTTATAATAATAAGTAACTTAAAATAATGTGACATATTTGGTGAGATGAAAATTTATGTCGCGTCTACTAAGCCAAAAATATTCAAAAGTTAAATAAAGAATATTGGTTATTGTTTTGGTCAAAAATCTGATCAAGGATAATGTAACCAAATTTGTAAAGTGAGGTAGAGTGTTTAGGTGATGAATAATGATAAAATGAGTATTAAACGAATAAGGTAATCAAACACAGAGATTTGTACGAGGAAAAGCCCCTAATCACTAGTAGATCGCCGGCATAAAAAACTCGGATAGTGAAAACTATCACTATCAACTATATTGCATAATTGAAAAGAGACTACAACTTCGGATATTGATCAAGTGTTTTACAACTGAAAGCTATGAGTGTTGTGAGAGTTCTGGTTCGTAGTGTATGCGAGAGTGTGTGTAATTGTGTAACCTAACACTTGATCAACCCATTTTTAAAAAGCCTAAGACCATGTGTAGTGGTTAACACCCCACCATTGGGCGTTTTGCGTCATGTGGCAGTACAGTCAGCAATGGGGCATTATGGGGTGTTTTCTAAAATGGGTGTAGTGGGGATGTGGGCATTGTGGTGCATTATGTTTAAAGTGGTGTAAAAGTTAAATAAAATAAAAAAAAAACCAACAAAAAAGACTATTGGACAAGAAAAAGAAGATTAAATGTGATTGGTTGAATTCAGTCCCCATTCGGCGTGGAATAAAGCACGCTCCATCCATTTTCGCAAAAAAAGGCCACCGGGGCCGAGATCGGGCGTGGTTTGGCGTTTTGGTCCACAAAAACACCCCAAATTAGCACAAGTACGCACGGTCTAACAACTAAGTCGGAAAATCTTGGAAGACCACGTTCAAGCCCCATGACCGTTTGTGGAATTAGCACGTGCAGCATCTTGAATAAATTATTCCCCAGATTCCAGCTAAAACTGAGTCCACTTCGTCAATAACTTGCACATGAATATTAGAAAACATCGAGAACAATTGTTAGAAATCACAAGTAATAATAAGGATCCTTGATCCTCTGAGTTGCTGCACTATCCAATAAGGATAACTGATCCAAGCAACACCTCAGGATGTATAATCCATAATTATAAAAACCTATGCCCTAACAGTTATCAGTTTTGGCATATCACAATTTACTAGTTCATTATATTATATTATTACCATATTGTACATATAAATTATCAAAACATGCAATATTAACCAGCTTTCTATAAAGTTTATTACATTTTTATACAGTAATCACTATATTACATCATACGTTCATAATTAAATGATGACGAGTCGGGTCATCAGCGTTGTCTCCGATCACGTGTGTGTGGTCTTTTGTCTATGGGTATACCCGGGTGGTTGGGGTTTCAAGTTTTGTTTTTTGGTTAAATTTTTTATTAAGGATTGAAAATATTTCTTCTATTTTTAAAAATCGAAACAGTTTTGTGTTTTTTGGGTATATTTTTATCCGGAAACGATAGTTTAAATTGGATTGAGTTTACCAAAGTTTGATTGTTCTCTTTAAGGTAGCTTCCAAATATATAGAGTTATTAAAATTGATATAATCATGTCACTTGACGATCTACTTACCACACATATTTAAAAAAAAAAAAAAAACAAAGTTGCTTAATTCTTTTTATTCTTGTCAAGTTCAATACAAACAATACAAACAACAATCCTCCACTTGTGGTGGAGTGGTGGAAAAGGATTTTGGTTATCTTAGGAGACCAAGGTTCGATCCCCACCCACTACATTTGGGGGAAGGGCAATGAACGGGGGGAGAACCAGGTTTCCAGGTTCGAATCCCGGGAGCCAACCCGAGTTTTCTACTACAGTGCATTTACTCCAGCGGGTCGCTTGTCACAACAGGCGGTCGGCTAGTGTGGAGGGTGCAACTCCTGTCAAGTGGCAGGGGGCTGGAAATTTTCTCGGGGAGAGCCAAGCTCCCATTGCTACCGAAGAGTGGGCCCGGTTAAGACAACATAGTCTTCGGGACAGTAGTGGGGCGGGCCTACGATTAGCGGGTGTGATATTACCGTCTGTTGTGAAAGTCACCTCTAAAAAGTTCAATACAAACAAGTCACTTTAGATGATAAAGTACTTCCAAAAAGGTTGCTATTGCATCTACATGCAACATGATTGTCAGAACGTCCGTAATGGGCGTTCTTTTTTCAAAAAAAGCCCCTAATAACACCGCTAAACGTCGGACAGCCGCCCCCATGGTGTGTTTGGGCGTGTTTGATCGATTTTTTGGTTTTTGCGTGTTTTAAATCATGCTGTTGGGGCATGTTGTTGGCCAACCAGATCAGACCATGTGGATTTAAAGAGATATAGATGGAATTTTTGGGTTTGGGTTTGCCGGAATTTTTGGGTTTGGGTTTTGTGGTTAGCCGGAGATTTTGCAGGTCAAACGAAGAAGAAGGGATGGAGGCTGGTGGTTTGATTTAAAAGTTTGCTCAGTTGTCACATTAGGCCCCTGTGGTTTTAAACTTTAATATCTTTAATATTTCAAGTTTCAAAAATGTTATATCAGTCCCTGAAGTTTTGTTTATTAAATGTCTCATTTGGATCTTTTATAAAACCTAAAATTTTGAAATGTAATTTTTTAGTATTGTATTTTTTGTTTTATTTAATGAAGTATTATTAGTTTTTAATTTAAAAAAAAAAAAATAATAATTGTGTAATGATTGGTTGTGGCATTATTGGGCATTATTCCACTACGCCCTTTTTGTAAAAACGCCCAATAATGCCCTTTTACTGACTGGACTGCCACATGTCGGAAAGCGCCCAAGGGTGAGGACATTATTCACTAAACCACTACACATGGTCTCATAATACTACGATAAATTGACGTCTTAAACGCACACAATAGTGTCTATCATTCTTTGAAATAGTATTAATTAAATTATGCGAACAAGATTTAATTTGTTTTAATTTCAAGCAAAACATAATAAAGAGGGCTAACGTGACATGGGTGAAGCTTTACTGGGGGTTGGGATGTCTTGATCTTATCGATTTTTCGCTCGTATTGTTAATTTTATCAAAAAAATTCTGAACTTTTTTCTAGTGTAAAATAGTGTATACTTAAGAGTTCGCCCCCAACCGATTTAGATTTTAAGAATCCGACCCCATCAAGTTTTCGTTCAAATAAACTATTCCTATAGTAACATTTCTAATTGTGAACGATTTATATTCATGTTTGGTCTATATATATTATTTTTATATTTAGATTTTGACATTATTTTATTACACGTAATATTTTTAGTTTTAAAAACCCAGTATTACAACATGTAATTAATAACATGTTTATCTTTATTGACATTTCGATGTGAATTTTTTTTGTGCTGTTGATACCGATATATGACTACGATATGTTTAAATTACGGCGTACTTTTGCATCGTTACGTTTCGATGTTCAAAGTCGCAACTACAACGAAACAAACACATGTAGATATTATTTTGGTTAATGTTATTACTTTTTATTTCATTTATCCTTTGTCATAGTGTGTGATATCGAATTGAACTCTCACCGTGTCCCCGCCGTAGTGCCATTTAAATTTAAGTCTGCATGGTCTATATATACATCATGTAACAAATTTGAATTTCCTTTTTTTTAACCTATAATACTTAAAGCTAACTTTTAACTTTATATTAACCGTGTTGTTTCCATATTTTTTACTATCGTTTAGATTGAAGCCCGAATGATATAATATTAATCCACTGATATACCAGATCACAAATACATCATCGTCTGCATCCTCCTACAACCCGTCACGAAGCCCGGGTCAAATACTAGTTTATAATATTTTCAAGTGTAATAAAATGTAAAATGAAAATAATAATAAATAGGTACTTTTGTATATGGTTGGGCAACTAAAGCACAAGGATTTGTCTAAATGCCACGAATTTACCATTTATCAAGGCTAAAATCATCTACCAATCTTATAAAGGAGAATCTCGAAAATAATCATTGATCAAGCTTTATTTCTAAAATAGTCGCCCAAGTTTTGGGAGAGACATTTCACGTTTGAGAAGAGTCAATTTAACAATGATTAGTAAGTTGTAGCGTCGTCCAATAGGATGGAGACACGTGGCTGGTTTTAATTGCAAGGCGTCTTGGGAAACATCTGGAGACTCCTGGGAAAATGTCTCAAGTAAAAAAAACAGCCACGTGTCATGTTTGTATTGGATGACATTTCCCATGCATATGGATCCGTGAAACGTCTCTCCCAATACTTGAGAGGTGGCCATTTTGAAAATACGGATTGATCAATGGCCATTTTCAGGATTTTCACATCTTATAAAGTGGTATTTATAGTGATATTTTTCTTCGAATTTATATAAAAATTGTTACGAAACACAAGAGGGTATAAGTATGCGTTTTGAATTATGAAAATAAATTTCAAGTAGAAGATGCCTACGACATTCACATCCATTTCACTAAAAACTACATTTTCTCTCTCATTTCAATTAAATAATATATTTTTTATACATTTATCATTCTCTCTTTTATCTTCTTCACTCACAACCACTTTCAAAGTATATTAAAAAATTATAAGAGATGAACATTGTCCCTCAAATATACAGATAAACATTATTACATTAACATTTTTTTTTCTCCACTCACAACCACTTACAACCACCTTTTATAATATAAAAATCTTGCTCACAAAATTTGGTGGATGAATTGTGAATGCTCTAACTCATGGAGTACATATTGATTCCATTTTTTTTCTCATAAGCATTTGCCGCTGCAATTGCGAAAAATCACATTTTACATCTAAGGCTATAATTCATTTCGTACATCAAAGTCAATTCTCGTGATTCGTGAAATGAAAGTGGATTCGTAATTTTTTTTCCCAATATTTTATAACCATAGAGGTAAAAACGTGTTTAACATTGAGATTGGTGTATAAATGTACCTAATGCATAACTAATTTTTAAGTTTCTTAACAAGTTAGACATTCAGTCATTCACTTCTATTTTTTATCACGACAAACTTTCTAAATGAATCCTTAAAATATTGTTAGTGGATGCTTAGAAAGTTAAGTGAAGACGTGTTTACCCCATTTGGTTTTGATACTTTTGGTTTTCTAACGTCATAGGGTATGGACCTACTTAGTCGAGTTCAAATGGTCATGCATAGTAATGTTATGACCCCGAGATCTATGGACTTAGTTTTTAAAAGACTTAGTTTTGCTATTCAAAAAGGGGTAGCGGCACAGCTTGTTGCCCGTTTACCATCCATTTCAATTATGTTAATCAGTTCTGTTTAAACTTAATGGAAAACATGAATAACATACCTGTCATAGCATTCAAAGCAGTGGAGAATCCAGTCAGAGATCCAGATATTTAGTTCAACATAGTTGTCAGTGTGATCTGGTTCCTCCTTAGGGTGTAAGGTGATGATGGTGATGAAACCGAAATTAGGGTGAGTTTCGGTTGTGGAGAGAGAGGGACGAATTTGATGTTATGTTATTAGGTTGTGTGTCTAACCTTTTACCTCTCTAATAATCTCCTTATATATACACCCAAGAGGAAACCTAGTTAATAAGGGTAATATGGTCCATCAACAATTACCAACTAATTATTAATAGGTTATTAATATATTTTGATCTATATTATATAAATGATAATGATGGCTACTAGATTAAATACAAATAAATAAATATTTAATCTTACATTCTCCCACTTAGCCGAATAATCATTTATCATGAGTATTAGATTAGTCTGATCAGAAGTTAATACTCATTTTAGCCTTAAACAAGTACTATAGCAGAGAAATACAGCCGTTGAATCATTATGCGACTCAGGACCCCCATTAGTCATACTATAGCCTTAATTTAAAACCTAACAATTATGATCAAAATAAGTAAGCCCTTTAACGTTTGATTTGTATTTATAGTTGTCTATATGTCATTACACCGGCAGAACATATGTAAGAGACATACAAAATCAAACTGATGAGGAAAATTGATTAATAGTTAGTCATTCATAGTACGATATGCAGTTGTACATGGTCATCAATTAATACCCATCTCTTTTATGAGCACTCTTAATAAGACTTATGGGTAATAGACCTTTAGTTATAGGATCCTTAAGCATATCACGAATGCATTCGATACAAATATTTAGTTTCCTCAATTCGTTCATAAACGAATAATTAATTGCGTATCGAAATTTAATGCAGCACCTCTCGAACTGTTACTGTTCAAGGATACGTGGTAGCTGACTTTATCACAATAAGTCTTCAATATATTAATTATATGGAGTTGATAAACTTATGAGTCTACTGATAAATTTTCAACAACATTTAGTGACTATTGCTTTGTGATCAACAATATATTATGTCGTTATAACTTATGTTGTTATCAGTTTATTATGACTCCTCCATGAGATAGGTTTTGTCTGTTGACATAAAGATATACCCGAAATTACATTTTGTCATCTTTGAATATTACAAAGTTAGAGTAATAAACCGGTTTGAGTTCTCACTTCTTCTTTAAATTATAGCCTCTCATTTCTTTTAAAGATATTGTAATACTCTATTAAATGCTTCACATTAATCTAGATATATCTAGTGTGTTGCAATGTGAGTAATATCCAAATGAGTATAGACTTAAACTTACATAAGGCTTCTAATTAATGAAGCGTAAGAAATAATCTCATTTATCCTATTATCCTCTAAAGGAGAGCAGTATTGTTTGTTACATATGTAAGAATCAATTTAATGTTAAACTTATGGAACGGAAGTAATGTCCCATTTGGTCTATCTCAACATGTTATGATATCTATTATGTAAGAGATATCTCTGAGATCTATTATATCAAAGTTTGTGTTAACAATGCTTTGACTTATGTAACATCTACTTGTCAAAAGAATATCATCTATACAGACAAGTTTATCTTAGTTGTTCCCACTCATCTTGAGGTAGGTACATTATTCCACTTGGTTGTTGATGAAAATAATTGCGTTAAGATTTCATCACATTATGATGTTTGCATTAAACCATACATGGATTTTATTGGCTTACAGACAAACTGTTCTTTAACCTTAAGTTTAGAACTTTCAGGTTGTTTTATGAACATGTAAATATGTCAGCCAGTTGTTAGGGAAAATTGTTTTAATGTTCATCTAATGTAGCTCAAAACTATTATAAGCTACTAGAACAGTGATGATCCTAAAGAAATCTTTTGTTAGATATGTAATAAAGATTCTTTAATAATTTATCTCTTCCTGAGTACAACCTTTGACAATCAATCATGCTTCTTTGTGTCTTAACGTTTATATCAGGATTTGGTTTAGTTATGAACACTCTTAGGTTATTCAATCAAATCCCAAACGTTATGCGAACACATAAAATCAGTTTTACTAGAAAACAGTTTTATTCCATTTAGAAGATTGATTGACACTAATGGCTTAATTAGAAGAGATAGGATCAATAAACTTTTCCAAAATCCATTTCAACTTCAAATTAGGGAGATTATGTAATCATCAAAGTTAGTAGGTTTTTAAACCTAGATGACCTCCTGAGTTGATTATTGGGTTTGCTAGAAGTTTCAGTTTTATGGATTAGCTCTTGATTAGGTTGCTATCATTTTTAGGATTCTAAGTTTGTAAGAGTTGGTGCAGTATGGTGTACAAGAGGTGTAATCGGAGTTAAATTCGGAGTGAAATTTAATGACACTCTTCCCCCGCCTCTTGTATTCCTTGCAAGTCATGATAAGGACTTTGACTGCTCCCAATGACCTTAGAAAACTTTAGGAACTCAGCATGCTTAGGGTCAATATTTAATGACCAAACAAATTCTAATAGAGAGAACATATTAATGACGTTAGTCATTGTAGTTTCTCTTGTTGAGGATTATGTGAGTTTAGATAAGAAATCTAAGTGTGCCCACAATTAAGCAACAATGAAACTTTTGTAAGAGTAGCATTAGATTTAAGGAGATAAGTTATGATAGAACAATGTCATAATGGAGCAGTGTCTTGTACAAGAGGTGCAAATTTAGGTAATGTAAAATTTTCACTCCCCCACCTCTTGCAACTATTGCAAGTTATTATTAAGACACTTAATGCTCCCACTGATCTTTGATATCTCTAGAAATGCTACAAGAGAAGTTTCAATGAGGTACGTGACGTGGGAACCTATCATATATATGTTATACTTTATTTGATTTCTTTAATGTCCAGATATCATAAGAAACTTTAGGGACATATCTAATAGAAATCTTATTAAGTACATATATGAATAGATTTCTTATAAGACCGTGGGCCATATACGACAAAATTTAGATACAAGTAGATAGTCTTTAAATGATAAATGAATTGTGTCTGAATATTCCATTTGAAATAAGTTCCATGAATGTCAATGAATGACTTATGATGGACCCATACTTATTCCTTAAGCCAAGTAATATTTAGGGCTATAACGTCATGATTTAAAATCCCTTAGAATGAGATTAGATAAGAAATCATCCTCATTAACCATGTCATGATTTCTCATGAATTTTGGTTATAATGGATGAAATGTGTAAGTCTCATTTTCCTTTTGTCAAATTTTTCATTTGCATGATGACAAAAATTGTGAAAGTGTAAGGTATCATCTAGTTTTATCTTAATAATGTTTCAATCCAGATATTGAGAACAAATAAGATGAGAGTTTAAGATAAGTGTGACTTTATATTGACTATGCAAACCTCACAATCTCCATAACATTGCTTAATTATGATACTATATTCTGATTAATACTCAGAATATATGGACGGTATCGAAAAACGTTGTTAGAAGACTGCTTATTATTGTTCTTATAGCCTTAACATTTAATTTTGTCACTAACTCTCATGTTAGTTATTTGTTGATTTCTGGTAAGGAAAACGTTTAAAACTAGAGTCAACTAATCATGTGTTAATAGGAATATTATAATTAGTAGACTTAAATATCTTTAATAAGTAACTATCTAATTAATTCATGCAACTGTTCTTTAGAATAATGGATAGTCTCGTTGCTTATGTCTAGTCTAATGACATAATGATGCAGTGAGATTTTCCCTTGAAGAACCTTAGAGGTGGAATTAACAGTTGTAATTTGTCTATGGACCTTAGAACAATCCTCTTTTAAGGTTTTAAATGGTTGTAAGGTGAGTAACAACTTATTTTTCCAGCTTCAAACATTTATTTCTTTGTACATATGTTGCTTATCAACGCACTCATTATACTTTGGTATTTTTGAGTGTTATAGTTGATTTATAAGGCATCAAATTGTACAAGTAAAATCCTAATATGTAATGTACTGGAAAAAATGTACTTATTTCCACGTGTAAGCCCTTAACTTTATGGGTCATGGTTTTGTACATTATAATGTATTCACATATACCACTTAACTTTATAGTTTAGAATTTCAAATGAAGGCATGCATCTTAGGAGTTCTAGTGATTATTCTATATATAAGAGATTAGCCTTAGGAAAGACTTAATCTGAAATAACTTTAGTGATAGCATTATGTTAGAGAGTTCTTGATTATCATAAGAGACATCATGTTCGATTTGTCCTAATCATCATGCTCTAATTTTCTTCTTTATAATCTTTATCAGAAGAGAGCAATAGGATTATCGTGTCTTAAGAAATAATCAAGGATTTAATTTAAGAGCTAATTCTAATAGAAATTTTAAATAAAGCAAACATTTTAGGTTTAGGAATTAGAGTGGATGAGATATATGTAGAAGTAAATTATAGTGAGTAAAATTATGGGTACTAAGAATAAGACAGACGAAATGATCATAAAATTAATTAAGGATCATTAATATAAGGATCATTATGTGAAGAAATTGTGATATGTCTATTACTAACATCAAAATAATAGACTTGGTAAAATTCTACTTAAACAAAGACAAATCAGCTTTGGCCAGAAGTGTAATCATTTAAGTATGTGTGCAAAGTAATCGTGACAAATCAGCTTTGGCCAGAAATGAGACAATCACTTTAGTTATGCACTTGTCAAGCATGCTAAACATAAATGAATTAAATCAGCTTTGGCCAGAATTAAGACATTTCACGTTTGTAATGCATACTCAACATAGCTTTTTATAATACTTGAACAATAAATAGATGTATTAAATCAGCTTTGGCCAGAAATAATACATCAGAAGCTCATTCAAGTTAAGCTAGTTTGGTTTTGTAAAACATTATTTGATCCTTATTAATTAATTAAGTATAAACAAAACCAAGTATTTAATAGCAAACCACATGTTAGCGCGGATCGAACTAAACAACTTAAAGTAATGAGGTCTCGAGTTATGATGATTATGGTCTCGAGTCGCAACCTTAGTCTCGAGTTGTGATGATTATGGTCTCGAGTCGCAACCTTAGTCTCGAGTTGTGATGATTATGGTCTCGAGTCGCAACTGTTGTCTCGAGTTATGAAGTTTTGAGTCCTTATGATCTCGAGTCGAGACCTTGTAGTCTCGAGTCGAGACCTGATGGTCTCGAGTTGTAAACTTCTGGTCTCGAGTTGTTAAGTTTTGAGAACCTGATGATTTCGAGTCGAGATCTTATAGTCTCGAGTCGAGATTGATGGTCTCGAGTCGAGACTGATGATCTCGATTCCACTGTTAATAGCTGTTTTGTGATAATAACTGAAACTCGAACTTTTAGGGATTGTGGGATAATGTTTCCTGTTATATTGCGGATCTAAACTTATCAAATATTTCGAAAATAATAACTGAATATCCTTTAACAGTTTTCGAAAATTTAATAGATAAAATTTAGATCAAACATTAGAAAAAACATCCACTAATCCAAATTATATTCCAAAATAAGGGAATTTTCGAGTTTTCGCTTAGAACAATATGATGAACCCTAAAATATAAAAACATAATTCTGGGTTCCGAAAACTGAATTTTATGACTTTTGTTAAATCGATTCTGTTACAGATTTCGGATATTAGTTAGCCCGTTATGGTCTCGAGTCAATTTATCAAAAAAAAAACTTTTCCGAAAACAGGGATTTCAGCATCAAAGGACTCGAAACAGCCGTGATTTTATATGGCTTAAAAAAATTCTGTTTTTCCAGATTATGATCCCCAGAATAATGGATACGAAAACAGAACTGATTTATCAACATATGCTCTGATACCACATGTTAATCAGTTCTGTTTAAACTTAATGGAAAACATGAATAACATACCTGTCATAGCATTCAAAGCAGTGGAGAATCCAGTCAGAGATCCAGATATTTAGTTCAACATAGTTGTCAGTGTGATCTGGTTCCTCCTTAGGGTGTAAGGTGATGATGGTGATGAAACCGAAATTAGGGTGAGTTTCGGTTGTGGAGAGAGAGGGACGAATTTGATGTTATGTTATTAGGTTGTGTGTCTAACCTTTTACCTCTCTAATAATCTCCTTATATATACACCCAAGAGGAAACCTAATTAGTTAATAAGGGTAATATGGTCCATCAACAATTACCAACTAATTATTAATAGGTTATTAATATATTTTGATCTATATTATATAAATGATAATGATGGCTACTAGATTAAATATAAATAAATAAATATTTAATCTTACAAATTAAATTCATTTCTAAATCTCATTATAATAAGAAAGTCGAACTTCTTTTTATGATGTAATTAGTTTATTTATCTTCTAAGTTATATGATAGTGTTGACACAAAATATACATAATCAACTAACAAATATATGACAAGAATGTGTTTCTCATTCATTCAAACAAAGGGAAAAAAAGTGATTTTAATACTTAAAACTAGTTAGTTGACACGTTGTAAACTCTCATGATAAGTCACTGGCGAGTTTAAGATAATATAACCTTCCTACTATGTCCCCAAGTAGCACTACTAACTTGTGAAATTTTACTACTATGCGAAATAGGTATTGTACATCCGAATTAAACATCGACTCATTTTCACCCAATCTACTAACAATATTATATACTTTAAAAGTGTTAAAATATGATACAATACAACTCTTAAAAATATAGCGTGACCTGTAGAACAAAGAAGTCCTACATCTTCCACGCTAGCAACTCCCAACCATTGGCCATTTATGGGTGCAACACGTCTATGGAATGGGCAATAGCTCATAAAATGGCACGTACTATTAGTCGCATGAGTTGTTGATCCATACATTACGAACCAACCATGCGCAACAATTGACATAGTGATTGTCTCTTATGTGTTATCCTCCATGTAGGATATCACATCTGTGGGCATCTATACCCATCTTTGTGTATATGCGATTTTGAGTATTGCTTTAAACTGAAAAGGTTTCAGCAAATTGTAGGACATTTAAACCAACATTCATACAACAAAGTGAGATAGTGGCGGACCTACCTTATGTTATGTTGTCACATAACATAGTCTCGAGTTTATGTTATGTTGTCACATAACATATGACATTTTGGTTATTAGTAGCAGTAGTAGCAGCAGAGTAGCAGTAGTATTTGACTTAATTATAGGAGTATATTACATTTCAGAATGACCAGTTGCGTGTTTTCCTTAAAAATGATCTTGTTTAAAAAATTTGTAATTATAACTAATTCAGTTTATGGTAAGTAAAGAAACAAGGGATACTACACAACGATTGAGGAGATTATCTAACTTTTAAAGTTTTTCTATATAAATCAGCTAATTGTTTAAACTAGATTGGTGAATGGTGATGAAAATTATATTTATATATGTTAACCATTTAAATCTTTTTTTAATTCCTGGATTAAATTTCTTATAACATCTAACGATTAATTAACAGTGTATTTGAACTACGAAGATTTGAATATTCGATGGTTGAATAAATCTGTTTTTTTTTATCACAAATGTAAAAGCCCATCAAAGTTCGATTGATTATTTGATTTGATCATTTTACTTTTAGTCTCGAGTGACCCAAGTTTTTCGGTTGGCCTTTTAGGCTCAAGTTCTTTGATGGGCTTTGTTGGGCCTTTTAAACAGATCTAAAAAAAGATTTTGAGAGTTCACATAATCTTTTTTCTATTTTACGCGAATACATTTATTTAGCAAACATTGTAAAACCTAAAATAGCAAAACTATAAAAGAAGCTATAAGGTTACTAGAAAATAATTTTCTATAAAATGATTAAAAAAACTGAATTATTATTTTTTTCTTCAAATTCTATGACAAAAGATATTTAATAAACTTTAAAACTATGTTAATTTTATCATATAAAATATAAAAGTAAAAAATAATAAGAGACAGCAGAAAAGCAAGAAAGTTCAAATCTATAAAACCCCACATAAGAATATGATCAACACCCAGCACTTCATGGTAGAGATGGGCATAATCGGGTATTCTGAATACCCGGAACCGGGTACTACCCGTACCCGGGTACTCACGTTACTGAGCGGAACCGGGTACACTAAGGAACCGGGTCCGGGTTGAACCCGGGTAGAAGTATAAAAAAACGGAACCGATGTAACCGGTTACGGGTATTTTCGAACCGGGTTCGGTACAGTTTGGAACCGGGTATTCCGGGTACTGACAGGAACCGGTTCTGTCGGGTACTTTCAAACCAAAAGCCGAGTGTAACTGTTTGGAACCGGTTCCAACGGGTATATGACCGTTGGGACCGATTATATATTAAATAAATTGTTTTTTTTCCTATAAAAACCCCAAATTCTCACCCTTCACTCACATTCTTACCCCAAGTTCTTCATTTCACCTTCAACTACTAGTTTACTACTCCAAAAACAAATCAAACGAAGAGAGGATGGCATGCAACGAAGAAGTGGTTCTAACGGCTAGTAACCGGTTACAAAGGCTAGTAACCGGTTCCAACGGATAGAAACCGGTTCTAACGGATATATTAGGCATTTAATGAATATTAATGAGCTGGCAACAGGTAGAACCGGTTCCAATGGTAACAAAATACCGGGTATACTGGAGGAACCGGGTACTAGTAGAACCGGGCACGGGTATAAACCGGGTAGGGTTCGGAACCGGGTACTACCCATTTGTTTTGAGAAAAAATGGAACCGGGTAGGAACCACCGGGTTTTTTGAACCTGGACCCGGTTCTTCTATGTACCGGGTACGAACTGGAACCGGTTCCGGGTCGGTTCTACGGGTCCGGGTTTGGAACCGGGTATTATGCCCATCTCTACTTCATGGTTTAATTTTGTAACAGTGAAAAGTGATTGAGAATTTCCTTTTTTAGTAAAATCATTTTGATAGAACTTGATCATGAGGTGCCTCAAATGGCCTTTATTTGATAGCGCGGAAAGTAACTAAATGGCAAAGTAGATAAATACAATTTTTTTATTTAACATCATAGCTCGTTGATGGGAGTTTTGACCATCAACAGATAAGCATTCAGACGGCTAGCGTAAAAATCCAGAAACCCTTTACAATTGGGATTGCTACCAATCTACCCTCATGTCAACCTATTCGACACCAAGACTATATTGATGTTTACTTGGTTCTTTAAAAAAACATCTTGAAACCACAAGTTAGTGGAATGAGAATTCAACTTTCATCAACTCTTACCAAATGTCCAAATTGTTAGGGTACATGCTTGATTATTACAGATAACATCTTGAAAAATCTACAAAAGTCACAAAAAATAATCAAGATCATGATCAAAGATCATATGATTTGCTTTCTCTAATTAAATAAGAGGTTGATATTGATACAGCCTCTTACTCTATCTCTCTCTATACATACACACATATAGAGAGAAATAGAGTGAGAGAGGAGTGCACCAATGGTGTTCATAAGAATGTTGTTTATCTCGAGTAAATTAATTAGGATTAATTAGTAAAAGATTTCTGTATGTATAGAGCTTACGTGTACAAATACATATATGCATGGTTGCAAAAGTCGTTAGGCGCTCTCTAGTCGGATTTGAGAGTACTCGGGAAGTAGGCGGAGATTACTCGGGGAGTTATCGACCTTGGCGATCAGTACTCAGGCCTCGGCAGCCTACCTTGTAGCGAGTACTCGGCGATTACTTGGAGCCTAGACGGGACTTTTACAACCATGCATATATGTATGGATATAATGAATGCATACTTATTTGTGTGTATCACTTATCTGAAATAACATCTAAAAAATATCCCAAACAATAAATCAAAAATTTTGTAGCCCGTCTTTGGGGTCAAGAATAATAAAAAAAATATAATATGATTTACTTTGATCATGATATGATTTGAAATTACATCAACATAGAAAGTTAACAGACAACAAACTGTGCCGCTACCCCTTTTTAAATAGGAAAACCAAGTCTTTTAAAAATTACATTCATAGATCTCGGGGTTATATCTTAATTTTGTTAATAAATATCAAGTGATGTTTATTTTCAAATTAAAAAATATACCATCAACATATAAAAAGATGTTGACGTTTTTTTTCATTTTGGATTGAAGTAAAATGAAAAGATCAATCTTTTGTGACTTTCTCTTTATTTATCTTAAACTAGTATTAAGCCCCCACGTTGCGGTGGGGGTGAAAAATCAAGCCAAGTAGCATCAATACCATACCACTGTCAACGATTACCAACATTGGAAAAACTCGTAAAGCAAAATAAATAAATAAAAAGGAAAAATAAAACCGAACGAAAAGCAAACGTAAAATCGTTGAACCACACACACCCGTTGTGGCGTGTTAATGCAAAGAAATTAGTCCAAAATGTAAAACCAACACTGGAGAAGCCCGTAAAAAACAAAACAAATAAACTTCAGGGACGATTTTAACAATTTACTCTAAAAAAATTATTGATTCTATGTAATGGTTTTTTTTATTGTAGAGTATAGATATAGATGTTTTAAAACCTAAACAACAATCTATTATATATAATAAATGAAAGTTATTTGGGCCACGTGTCAACACCAGAGAGCCCCTAAATGCCCTTTTTCCCGCCCAACAGTGCCACTGCTCTTTTCCTTATATAATCTCTCTTCTCATTTCTAATCTTTGTTTATAAACCTTGGGTTCTTTCTCTCTCTATATTCAGGCGATTCAAATTCAAATTTCACAAACCCTGCAAATTATTGAGATAATTCTTTCCATCCAAACCTTAATCTTCTTCAGACGCCACCATAAAATCTTCTTTTGTTCATCGATTACTTCATCAAAAGGTTTGTTCTTTTTTTTTAGTTGAAATACTTTCATGATTTCCTCTTATTTACACTAATCCTAATTTCTACTCGTAATCTAATCATATGGTTCCAGGGTTGTTGTCATCAGAGTTGAAATCCGCTTAGCTGCGGATAAGAGAACTGCCATAAGCTGGTATGTTTGAATATGTTTTGAAATTAGCGTTTTTTTCTAGATGGTGATCTGTTGATTATTGATGTTTGAGTATGTTCAGCCATTATTCTTTCTGAAATTAGAGTTTCATTGGTATTATCTGTTTGTAACAGCAGTGGTTCAGCATCTACAGTGGATTCAACATCAGGTGTTTGCTATTATTGTTTGATGTTGTTTGCTATTATTGACTGATGTTGTTTGCTATTGTTGTTTGATGTTGTTTGCTATTGTTGTTTGCAGTTGAAGATATCTTAATTAAGGTAATAATTGTATTACATCCTGTTGAAAATTAGAATTGATAAATTTAGGGAAAGTGAGGTTGAAAGTTAATAACCCAACAGTGGAGCATTTCATTCTACAGGTTCCATAAATTAAGGGTATTCTCATATAATGATGATGATTGTTCCACGGTTGTTTCCAGTATTATTGTTCCAACATCGTTTAAAGTATGTGTTTTTTGCTACTTTGATTTTCAATTTTGAGTTTTTTTATTTTGAAGTGATATACTCTAATTCTCGGTTTATATTTCAGTCTAATCACAGTTGTTTGAAATTCATACAATCTGCTGCGGGTTATTATAGGTTTGTATTCAAAGAAACATAAAGTTTAATTAAACACAAAGAAAGATTATTAAATTTATAGTTTACTTGCTTATGTCTAAATGATGATGATGATTATAATTCACTTGTGCAGAAGATGATGATGGAGAACCCACAGTAGTTCCTACTAAACGCAAGAAAGGATCTGCTATTGTTGTAAGATAAGATTTTATGTTACTAGAGAGTCTAGAGTAATGGTGTTTCCCACCTTTTTCGTATTAAAAGAAGCATAAAGTTTGTTTTAAAGGAGCTTTTTATGAACAAAGACTGATGAGGCCTATCCACTGTTGAAGACAAGGTCCTGTTAAAGACAAGCACTTTATGTACCTAGAGTTTGATTAATCAAAGGAAAACGACTGTTTAGTATCAGCAGTGGTTCAGCATCTACAACGGATTCAAATTTAGTATTTAATTATCAGTGGTTCTTATGTAACTTTAGTATTTCATTATGAGTTTGTTTCATGTTGTAAGAATCAGTGAATTCTTAGATAATAGATTGCTTTGCCCGATTAGATTATGTGTTAAATTATAGTTCTTTAAGTGTTTGTTTCGTTTTCTTGAATTCTATGTAATTTTGTAAAGAAGTACAATAACAAACAGTGGTTTTAACATCTGTTTGCAATTTGGTCAATAGTTAATGGAAACCCCTGTTCAGGGTTAAACAGATGTTTGGGCTTTAACAGATGTTTGGCTCTAAACCAAACATCTGTTTAAGGTCAACATCTATTTGAGTATTGGTCCTGTTGTGAAATTTGTTTGACCCAACAGTGGTTTTAAACCACCAGATAAACATCTCTTTATGTGCAAACACCTGTTTATGGTCAAACTTATGTTTATGGGCAAACTTCTGTTTAAGGAGAAACTTATGTTTCTTCAAAATCTGTTGACCATTGACTGATCAAACATCAGCGTTTAAAAAACTGTTGGGTATCCACTGATAGGAAAAATAGCCACTACTCAGTTTTTTTATTGTTGGCATCTATTGACCATCAGTTGTTATCCTAAAAAACATTCAAAATCTGTTGACCATCAGTTGTTTTCCTAAAAAACAGCCACTGCTCACTTTTTTGTTATTGATGGTGTTAATTAGTGATAGATTGAAATTATCAAATAAAAACTAGAATAACAATGAAATTACCATTTTACCTCATCTTTACATACCAATGAGGTAAGATTTCCTCCAACATTGTTTTGATCATACAATTTAAAAAATTCTTTATAACTATTTGTTGGAAATAAAATCAGTAATTAATGCTAATTTCTTGAGCTTTGGACATTTAAAACATGCAAAATGTGAATTTCAAACTCACGGTTTAAAAATTAGAAAAGTCATCGTGACAATGACAGTTGCTTTCAAATCATCATCAGTAATTACTGATAATATCAGTAATTACAGACAGAAAAGTCATTATGACAATTGACGTTCTGTATCTACTGATAGGAAAAAATAGCCACTGGTCACTTTTTTATTCTTGACATCCATTGATATTTACCATCCATGGTGTTAATTTGTGATATATTGAAATTATCAAATAAAAACTAGAATTAAAATGAAATTACCATTTTACCTAATCGTTACATTGCAATGAGATAAGAGTTCCTCCAATATTGTTTTCCTGATGAAATTTAATGTTAAATTAAAAAAAAAAATACTTGATGGGTATTTGTTGCAAATCAAATCACTAATTAATGGTAATTTCTTCAGCTTTGGACTTTTAAAATATGCAAAATATGAATTTCAAATTAAATTTATGCAAGATGGTAATTTAGAATTAACGTTCTCTCTTTTTTTTTTCCCCTACTTTGCATATGATTACTAATATTTATTTACTTTAATAAGGAGGGATATAAAGATATACACTACTTAACCTTTCAGTTCCCAATAAACATCAGTTCCCAATAAGCATCATCACAATTGCGGTCAAATCAAATCAGTAATTACTAATAATATCAGTAATTTTGAAATTCAAAATTTAAACCATATATATTTTTATCCTTAATGTTAAATTAAAAAATAAAAAAAATAGTTTTTGACTATTTGTTGCAAATCTAATCAATAATAATTAATTGTAATTTCTTGAGCTTTGGACTTTTAAAATATGCAAAACTAGAATTTCAAACTGACGGTTATTATCTCTCAGTAATTTTGAAATTTTGAAATAAAAAATATGTAAAAGGTAATTTAAAATTGACGTTCTCTTTTTTTTTCCCCTACTTTGCATATTTCAGTTCCCAAAAAACATCATAACAATAGCTTTCAAATCAAATCAGTAATTACTAATTAATATTAGTAATTTTGAAATTCAAATTTCAAACCATATATATTTTTATTTTTATTATTCTATAAATAAGATACAATTATCTGGCTTCACATTCAAATCTCGCTCGCTCATATATGTGACCGTATCTTTCTCTCTCAAATGCATCTTTCTTGTGATTTAGCAGCTAATTTCCCATTACACTTCTTTGTTCGAATGTTTGTTGATAATGTTTACATGTTATCGTTCCTGTATCATTGTTCCAACATCGTTGTTTCAATGTAAATTCGCATCCCACATCAACCTTTCAATATCGATGCTGCAATATCATTGTTGCAACATCGTGAAAACTTGCATGTGTTACCTTTTTTGATGGCAGAGATGCAACTTTAAAGTTACATGTGCCATTTTTTTTATTTTGATTTCCGTTAAATCCAAAGTCACGTTTTCTTGCTCCAGGAAGATTTTTTTCTTTTAAAGAAAGTATACATTCGTCCAAAGCTCGTGAAAACTCAGATGTGCAATAAAAATGAAAAAGACACGTTTGAGTTTTAGATTAGTTTCTTATTCTTATTTGTGTTGTCAGTAATATGGAGTGTGGTGATAGAGACGTGCAGTTTATGGCGATGCTGAAGGACATACATCAAGAGGTTCAGCAATAGATGTAGTGGAAACTAAAGTTTATTAGTTCTTGCTGTTATTCTTAGATTTGAACTTGAATATTGTTCAGTATGTCATGTAATTACTGGACTTTTAGTTTTAAGGTCCTGAATAAATGATTAAATATAATTTTATGAATCTTTGTTGTGTTTTATTTTTACTTATTATTTATTGTTTCAGTAATATTTAGATTATGTTGATGTTGAATTGTGTCTGTAGATCTGTTTGGTAAGTCAACAGAGGATTAATAGTGTCAAGGATTTGTTTAATGGTCCAACTCTGAAAGGGTGGTTTGGTTATAACAGCTGATCATGCTAAGGACTGTTATAATTAATTCCTGCTCCATATAAAGACTGATGGGCTTATTGTCTCATGAGGGCTATGCACTGTTGAAGGCAAAGTCCTGTTAAAGACTAGCACTTATGGTGTAGTTATAACAGCTTCTACAGCGGATTCAACTTTAGTATTTATGTATCAGTTTTTGAATTAGTTCATGTTTTAATTGAGTATTAAACGAAAATGAGTTGCCTTAGCAAAAAGTTTTCATCATTTGGGGTACTAAACCACTGTCTTTCAAAATTGTCATGTGGCAAAACCTTGAATGAAAATTCTCATTTTCTGGAATACAACCACTGTTTTGTTCCAACGTAATGATCTCTAAACACTGTCCACTGCTGAAAGTTAACCACTGATCCCTCATTTTCTTGACAAGCACTGATGTTCAAAATCAGTGTCCTATCCACTGATATGCTATCCACTGATAGTAAAAATCATCCACTGCCCACAATTTTTACCGTTGTAACCACTGATGCTTGATACATCAGTGGCCCTTAAAACAACTGTTTTCCATCCTTCATCAATTTCATCAGTGTTTGACACGTGGTCAGTCTTTAGCCTTCAGATCATAATAACCGCTGCCACATCAGCGATCATTTTTTCCTAAATAAAACCCTGCCCTAAACCCCAAACAGGGTTTTAGACTGTCGAATTGAATTCCAAAATTCTCTTCTCATAGCAGTTTCCAACCCTTCTTCTCAAAATCTCCAAAATCCTTCTTCGTTCTTCTCCGCAAAAATGACAAAATCAAAGTCAAAATCAAAATCAAAACCTAAATCACCACCACCTTCAAATGAAGTCGCTCAAACGGTCGAAGAATCCAATGAGATACCATACAAACAATCTCACAACTATTTGGGTTTACTCACAAAACCCACAAACAATCATACCTTCGATTCCATTCTCGACACCATATCTACATCAAAGTACAAAACTTTGTTGACAGTAGACGCCCCCATATATCTGCAAACCCAGAGAGAGTTCTGGAAAAATGCTACGCTTGAAAAACAAGATGATAAAGTAGTAGCCATTAACTCCTCGATACAGGGTACTGCGATTCAAATCACTCCGCAATCATTATCAGAAATCTTCAAACTCGATGATCAGAAAGGTAAAGCTTCTTTTGACAAAAACGTGTTAAAAGCTGATTTTCTGAAAATGGGCTATGCAGAACAGTCAAAGGTAGATACCCTACAAAAGGGTTATTTTCCATCTGCACCCAGATTTTTATTTCACACACTTCTGATGTGTGCTTCGAATAAAACAACATCTTTTAACGAAATACCATTAAAAATTCAATGCCTGGGTTACGCTATTTTGAATAATAAAGACTACAACTACTCCCAGGAGATTTTCAATGACATGGTGAAAAACGTTGAAAGTAAAGCATTTTTGTTGTTTCCAAGATTTTTGAGTTATTATTTTATACAAAAATTTGATAAGAAAAATGAAAATTTGCTTAAACAAGGTGTCTATTTTCAAATAAAAAGCTTGACACCTGAAACATTCACTAGAATGTTGGCACCAATAAAAACAAAAGCAGGGGTACCTGAGCAGATTTTAGCGGTTACAACTGCTCCTCAGGTATCAGCTGCTGAGCCCACTGCTCCAGGTGATCAAAGCAACACAACCACTGCTTTGAAACCCACACCTGATATCACCAAAAAGACCAAAAGAAAAACATCCAGAAAACCTACCAAACCCAAAACAAAGGCAACTCTGGAAGATGAGATCCCAGAGGAAATGCCTGTGACAACACAAAAGTCACCACAAACCACTGCTGCTACTTCCTCACAGCAGTTGGAAGAAAGATCTCAACCCATGCCTGAAACTCCTCCTGCATCCTCACAAAAGGATCAGGTTGTAATCACAGGGACACCAAATTATGAAGCTCTAGATCCACTTGGCTCTATTTTCCACAGTCCTGATCCCAAGGACATGTCTCTTTCAACACCTATACCCTCACCAATCATAATGCCACAATCCATGCTACCCTTGTTGCATGCAGCTGCTATAGCTCAGACACAAACCAGTTCCTCTCTATCACCTATCATTGAGAGTATACCCCCCACAAGAGACTGGGTCTGATGCTACTACTTCTGCTATCCCAGCAACAATTGAGGAGGTTACACCCCCTGAGTTACAAGTAACTCTTGGTGGTAGTTCAAGTGGAGCAGCAACTACAACTGGTGGATCAACAGATCTTCAGTTGGACAGTTGTTTCATAAGTAAGACTCCCTTGAAGGTAATTTCTTCCATGGCAACTTCGGTAATCACCAGTGAGTTGGATCTAACCACTGGTACCATCAAAGGTTTATCGAGTGCTGAAGAAAGAAGTCCCCAGTACCAAGAACAAGGGGCATCAATGGGTGATTTTTGGGACTCTGTTCCTAAGTCACACATTGATATAACCACTGCTGGTGGGGATTCAGATGATCCTACTAAAGTAGGTGATGATTCAAAATATCGGGAATTGACGAACAGAGTTGACAAACTTGAAGATTCAGTTGCTGAAATAAAGGAGATGGTGCAAGAGATTTTAAAAGCTCAAAAAGCACAGTCTACTGCTGCCCCATCACAAACATCTGTTCCTACTCAAGCATCTGCTCAATATGCAGTTGCTGCAAATGAGCTCTTGAATATCTTTCAACCCATGCTTGAAAAACAGCAACAAATGGCTGATCAAAGGCATGCTACTCATGTACAAATGCTGACCAACATGATGGAATCAAGGTTCAAAGATACTCAAGCAGATATCAAGGCTATAAAGGCTAGCATTCAAAGTGTCTCTGGCAAAGTTCCTTCTTCCCTATCCTTTCTTGATAACCCTCCTTCAGATAATGCCAAAAAGGGGGAGAATATCAAGCTGTTGAGACAAATGAATAAGATGGGAATAGAACATGGCCTTTATATTGAGCCTGAAAAAGAAAAAGAAAAAGAAAAAGAAAAGCAGGTATCAAAACCTGTTAGTCAAACAGCTGATACAGCAGTAGTTACAAAAACTGCTGTCAGTAGCCAAACAGCTGTCATGTCATCAACACACACATCTTCAACACACACCACTCTACCACACACCACTGCAACTACTGCTCTACCACCATCATCTACAATCACACCATCACCACTGCCTCCTGTCATAAAACAGAAGACAACAGATGTTACAACATCTGTTGTAATGACAGCAGCGGTTGAAGCACCAGTTGTTTCAACAGTTGTTTGTCAGACACTCCCCATCATTCAAACCACTGATTCACCCAAAACATCATCTGCCCCTTCTTCATTAAAAAGGAGAAGGAATCTCATATCAGATGATGATTCACCACCACCATCAAAAACTACCTCACCACTTCCATCCCCTGCTCAAAAGCAGAAGACAACTACTGACATATCAGCAGTTGTAATGACAACAGATGTTGAGACACCAGTTGTCTCAACAACTGTTAGTCAATCATCCACCACTGCTCTCACCTTCTCTACATCACAACCAAAGCTCTTCAACAGAAAAAGAAAGCCAATCTCTGCCGATGAGGGTATACATGATCCTAATGCTGCACAACATCCACTGGAACTTGAAGCTATCAAAAATGAGATGAGGCAATTCTATACAGAAGAAGATCCTTCAAAAAGAAGATTCTCCTCACTCATAGGCTACATGCCACCAGATGATATGGATGATTACCTCAAAGTCAAGGCAAGGCAAGCTAAAGTAAGAGCTAAAGTTGAGAGTAAACGTGAACGTTTAAGCGAAGATGGCATTGCTAAAAGACTGGAGTTCTACTTCACAAAAGTAAAGCAGATAGAAGAGTTTGCACAAGAACTAAACAAAGAAAAGGCTGATCAAAGGAAAAATTTAAGAAAACAATATCTAGCCTACATCATGAAAGAGAAATTCTATCCTGCTGAAGAACAACAGTTCGAAGAATGGCCAATAATCGCTCTAAAGCATGAGGCAGAAAGGATTGAGAAAATCAAGAATGATCCTACAAAGAAGAAGAATGCTCCAAACTGGAGCAAATACAAAAGGCTCATTGCTGACCTAACTGCTGAGTATAAGAGAAAGAAAAAGGAGCTGGTGGATGCAAAAATGGATACTGCTGAAGCCATATCAAAATGGTCAAAACAGCAGACTGATGAAGCCTATGAAAGGCTGAAGAAAAGAAAGATAACTGAAGCACCTCAAAGAAGCATGAACAAAGAATGAAGCTTGAACAGCAGATAGAAAACCTCAAAACACTGTTCCGGTCTACTTTTGTGACAAATCAAGAAGAAAAAGAACAGTTGACCAGTGAAGAGGTGAAAGAAAAGGAGGTTGAGTACTTCACAGAATCCATCATGAAAATGGGTCTAAAAGAAGAAAACTCAGAAAAACTTCAAAACCTTTTTAAAAGGATGTTAACCAAACCTGCATCACCAAACACTTCAACAGACATGACAGACATTGAAAGGCAGGAGCTGATTGAAAGAGAAACTGCAGAAGATATAGCTGCAGCAAATGATGTCATAGAAATGGCTTTCAAAAGAATGTCTGAAAGTCTGCAAGTCTTCTCAAGGCCAATATCTCAAAGCTCATCATCAAATAAATCTCTCCCAAGAAATCCATTGGGTTTAAAAGTACTAAAGTGGCTCTCTGATCAAAAGACCCACGTATTGACTCTGGTCAGATCCAATGGAGAGGTGAAGTATATATCAAGGAAAGAAGCACTAGGCCTTAGTTTTCAAGATTTGCAGGATCTCCTTGAACTTACACTGTGCCGGGATGAAGATGATACAAGCTCCAAAGCATTTGAAGAAGAATTTAAAAGAAAAGCAAGGGAACTTTTGATGAGTAATAAAGATCCAGAATAATGACAGGTTTTTGGCATTATCTGTTCCAGGGGGAGATTGTTGGGATTGAACCCTACCAGAGGAACAGATAATGTAAAGCCAAAACCTGGTCACAACAGTGGATCCACAATAAGCAGCGGTTTACATTAAGCTTCCCCCTTGAAAATGATTTATAACAACTGATGGTCTTGCATCCACTGACCGGATACAACTGCTGCTGTTCTGCCTAACTACTGATGAAGCTTAGAAGACTGCTGGACACTAATCTGCTGATGACAAAGCTCTGCCCAATCAAGGACTGATCAACCTTGAGGAAAGCACTGATGTAAAGAGAGAGCAGCTGTTTAGTGAATTATCTGTTTTATGTATAGTCAGTGGTTAGGTATAGTAGTATTTGTAAAAGGACAGTAGATACAGGTTGTTAGGCTGTTAGACGTCGCTTTCATGGTGACGTCAGCTGAAATACCCCAGTGGTTTGGTTTGCCTATAAATGTAACAGTATCCTGTACTGTTACATTTGATTGACTGAGCGGGTTCTTCTCCTCTTGTCTAATCCTTTCATCTTGTGCAACCAACCTTGAGGCATCAGGCTGAGGGGGAGTTTAGTTTGTAAGCTTTCACTGTAATCTTTTGCTTTTGAATTGTAAATCATTCGACTCTATGAAAAGCAATTGTTTATCAAACTATCTTCTCCTATTGAATGTGTTTACAAAGTTTGTTATTCATTTCCGCTGCACTTAAAACTGTTCATATCTATTTGATTTGTTCAAATCTAACAAACAAACACAATCATGAAAGCCTCAGATCCTAACATTAAGCTTGTATGTTATGTGACTTAACACATTTTATTGTTTATCTACAACCTTTTGGTTTCACATATGTAGTTGCCACTTACAATTTATATTTATCTGACAGCTTGGTTACTGGTGATAGTTTGTTAGGTAGTTGTCAAAATACTTCAATATGGTATGGTTTTGTTTTATTCCAGTATCACACTATCACGGCATTTTAGTACTTTAATATGTATGGCTTCATCTTATTCCAGTATCACCGCATTACAGGTTACAGAAATGATTTTCAGCGATCGAGAAAATGAACAAAATCTGTACATTGTTTATACAGTTTCAATTGTATTTTTCTCTGATTTTATGAGTGATCTAGAATTCTGCCCATTTTCTAATGATCTGCACATAAGGACAACCTATGCAAAGTCGAATCTACATGGCCGAATTGCATGCATACATTTTCACTTTTTACTGGGTGAAGTCATTATCATCATTCAATTTGTTTCATATTTGTGCAGGTGGGAAAAGAGCAAAAGGAAGGGGAGGTGGCAATCGAGGTGTGCGTGGGAATGGATTTTGGTTTGGGGATAGGATACAGTTCAGAACGCAAACCTGCTTCATCAACGGGTGCTTTGGTATAGTTTGGATTGACCCAAAACACTTACTATTGTCAAAAGTTTTAGAACACATTATATAAATAATTACTACCTTAACTACCCCCAATATGTTGTAATCCTGTAAGTTTTATGTGTATCTATTAATCTTAGCCCGCTAATTAATTGCAATAAACTTTCGAGAGTTTGTCTTAAGTTTAGCCTCAGACTAAGCCAGCCTTTAGAATCAAGATGTGCGAAAACATCTTGATGAGGCTTTCTTGATGTGATCGTGACCTCTAGGAATTTGCGTATATATCACTATTATCAATCACGATCCATCCATTTGGACACATAACCTTACACTAGGATCTTTTTAGGATAACGTAATGGCTTATGTGTACCTACATTTGTACGTTTCTTAACCATGTTATCTAAAAAATGAGTTTCACATCACTTATCTATTATCTTCTATCTATTATCTATTTCTTAACTATGTAAACCTTTTGAGGTTTACATTGCTCATTTTAATGCTTATATTATAACCATGTCGCATTTGCACTTTGATCATGTACCTCTTTTTCTTTCGCGAAGATTTTATTTTTGTATGATTTTAACTATATATTAACCATAAATAGATTTTGATTAAAGTAATTTTATCGAGCCCGGGAAGCAATCCCAGGTAAAAACCTAGTTTTTTTTATAATTAAGACACCTGTCTAGTCAAACATTATAATATTATATACTAATAAAAATAGAACTGAATGAATAGTGCTACTTATTTACGATATTGCCATTTTCGTTTTATTATTTATTTAATTATATACACACACAAATAAACCACACACAAACAACCACCAAATACCCCTGTCTCCCTCTCGATTACATACATACCCACACACAATGTTCAATCACATACACACACACATGGCTCTCTCTTTTCTTGGCACAAGACCGGCGATCGGAGCCGGCTGACCAGCGCCAGAGCTTCGGCGGAGACGGTGGTGGTGAAGGAAGGCTCGAGCACGAGAGAGAGACCGAGATGAGAGAGATAAGAGAGAGAAAGAGAGAGAGAGAGAGAACGGCGGAGGTAAGCGACGGAGATAGGCGGCGGAGCAGCCGCTACGACGGCGGTGATGGAGGAGTCCGATGGGTTTCACGGTAACTGTCCCCCCCTCCTATTTCTTTTATCTTCTGTTTGCTAAAAGTTGGTGTTGGTTCATTATTAACGACTGATGACGATGTGGATTTTGGTGGCCAGCACCGGCAGGACGGCGGAGCCATCGGGTTACCGGCCGACGGTAACGCAGAAGCGGTGGTGTATCTCGGGGTTCGGTCCAGTGATGGTTCAGCTTCAAGGATGGTTCGATTGACATAACAGGAAGGTCAGGTGTTTGGTTCGAGTTGTTTTGGAGCGATTTGGTTCGGGTTTCTCAGGACAGACGGTTCGGATCTCAGGTCCGGGTCAGGTTCAACGGGTTCGGTCAAACCCGAGTCAACTCGGGTCAACTCAGCAAGTCAACTCAGCCGGTCAACCCGGTTTACTCGGTGAAGTTAGCTGGTCAACTCGCAACGGAAGCGGCGCGAAGACTGGGTAAAGAATTTTTAGTGACACGAATTAGTATTTACCTTAAACATAAGGTTTTTATATTATTAACGTGATACGAGCTCGAACCAACTTATTACAGTTTACATTTGATTTATATTTGGCAAAATGACATATAGTTTGATTGAATCTCGATTGAATTTTGATAAAATAACGACAACTTGTGTTGTCGGGGCCGTCCAAAAACAGAGGAAACTCTGCCAGTTTTTTGAGAAAATCCGTAAAGTAATTGCGTTTTATTATAAAACAATCATTCAGATCCAAATAATCTTTTAGAAAATCAAATACGAACA
This sequence comes from Helianthus tuberosus, assembly GCA_030545235.1. Classification (NCBI taxonomy): domain Eukaryota; kingdom Viridiplantae; phylum Streptophyta; class Magnoliopsida; order Asterales; family Asteraceae; genus Helianthus; species Helianthus tuberosus. The sequence goes on from CM060383.1 coordinate 17,233,907, forward strand.
TACCATTACTTTTGACGACACTAAACAACTTACGAAAGCTACGATACGGGAATTATTTGCAAACAATAAACATAGTTATTTCAAACTTCGAAAAATTTGACAAACCTTTTATGAAATCAATATACATTGTTTTAGAAGCCGATAACATGCCTCCTTACTCTTAGAGTAAATCAGAATGAATAGTCCTACTTATTTACGATATTGCCATTTTCAAATAGTGGTTTTATTATTTATTTAATCAATAGTGCTTTGCATAGTGAATAGTGATTTGAATAGTGCTTGTGATCTAGGAAATATTAAAATATGGGGTATGGGACGGGGGTTGTGGCGTGGGTTGGGTACAAACGCCCAACTCACCACCTCGGGTGGGCTTGGGTTTCGGCGTGGCCCCTTGGGCGGGGGTTTCAGTTCTTTAAACAGTGATTTTATTATTTATTTAATTGATAGTGCTTTGCATAGTGAATTATTGTTTATTTAATGAATAGTCATTTGAATAGTGCTTGTCAGCTAGGAAATATTAGAATATGGGGTATGGGGCGGGGTTGTGACGTGGGTTGGGTACAAACGCCTAAGTCACCACCCCGGGTGGGCTTGAGTTTCGGCGTGGCCCCTTGGGCGGGGGTTTCAGCCCGGGCGTTAGGCGGGGCTATCAAGATGACATGGCGGGATCTCACTGGCCAAGACAAGTAGCCGTTTGGGCTAGCCGTTGCCCAACGGCTATGTGTTTAAAAAAAATCTAGGAAATATTAAAATATGGGGTATGAGGCGGGGTTGTGACGTGGGTTGGGTACAAACACCTAAGTCACCACCCCGGGTGGGCTTGAGTTTCGGCGTGTAAAAAATCGGTGAATACCGGTGCCGAACCGATACCGAAAATACGTGACGTTTTAGTTCGACCTACTTTTTGTTATTTGACATGTTTTGTCATTCTTATAGAACGATTTGGTTTAGCGCGCCGCAACGCGCGCGCATTATAAACAACTAGTTATTATAGTTTTTGGTCGGTTAATTAGGTTTTACTTTTACAATAAATAATTTAATGTGGTAATAAAATAATTTGGTGAAAAAATGTTACATCATATTAACTTGACTAAAGATGTTAGCTCTAAAATCAATTGATTAAAGTAGGCTCCAATCAATTATGAGGTCCCATTTGTATATAAACCCAAATGGCCAAGTTATAACTTATAAGGTAAAAATATTGGGTACGTTAGGAGTCTTGATATAAAAATAATGTTCTTGCTAGGATTTTCCTTTCTTTGATTGCAAGTTTAGAAATTGGTTTATGACACGTTTGACTTTCGGATAAATTGTGTTTTTCATGGATTTGACTATCAATCGGTTGTAGATGAGCTTTAGTTAGCTTAAGAAGGCTAACAAGTTACCCTATTTATGAGATTTTAGTACTAGATTTTTATCTCTAAATAATATTTTTATAAGTTAAATATTATAATCTATATCTATACTATATAATAAAAGAAACAACTTTTAGGACACTTGTCATCATATTAGGTCATTCTTTATAGATAATTATTATTTTAATTTAATCTCTTATAATTAATTATAGATAACCCTCCTAATAAATATTTTACTCATACTTTTTTAATTTACATTGTACATATATAATATAAAACGAGCGCTGATATACCACACAACTAATGCATAAGCTTTTTGATAAGACGGACTAAAGATTTGGTTTTTAAAGCTCGTTAAAAACTTAAAACTTGATCGCACAAAGTCCATATCACCTATGATTTAAGAATATGTTTTATAGGGATTAGGTTCACATTTTGTAAAATATAATTACAAAATATATGATAACGAGACTCTCGTTATTCGTAGGAAATATCATAGTACAATACCGGTTGCAATAACTAAATAAAAAGAATATAATTATATATACCAATCTTGATTCAAATCGCATCTCTGGTGGGTCATTCACGCGCACTTGATAGCATCCTAGACTCGAGTATTCATCATCTTGAGTCTTGAAAAATACTCCTTGACTGCAACAAAGAGCACACTAAAACGTTGACGATTTTGGTTGAGGCACGTGTTCAACACGCTTCCCTTAAAACAGATTTCGCGTCTCTACTAAAGACAACACGTCTGTCTCCCAGGGTACAACAGCCGAAGCAGTCTGTACTGCCGGAGATGGCTCACGGGCCCAAGGTTACATCCGGTAATTGTAGTGTTTGAACTCATGTGGTGGAAAACAAGTAGAGAGTACTCATCTCTCTAGTTTGTCTTCAAGTGTTCATCCTCCTTCTAGTATTCTTCATGTATCAAGCAATACCATATTCTTGTTGTAACAAAAGAAAGCACACAGCCTACTATTTGTACAAGACTTAAGGATTAGTGAAAGGTTTCACTTAATTAGTCACTTAATTAGAGACTTAAAAACTCTAATAAAACTAATTAAATGTCATTAAGAACCTCTACTCAAGAGTTTCTCTTTTATTTACCACATGAAGATTCTAATTAATATTTATAATTTCATTAAATTATAAATATATTAAATATCCATTCACCAAATTTCCAACAATCCCCCACATGAATGGAGATCGTTCAAAACACTTAAAATTTCCAATGTAACCTCGACAGTTGAGTTTTGCATACGATAGGTAGGTGTTACCCTTTGAACCTTCGCTCATGAAATGCACTTAGCCCACTAGCTCTGAGTAGTTCTCGATGTCTTTGAACTCGTTTGCCGTTTGTGTAGACGACAATACACTTCACACAAGACTCTCCCTAGCCGGGTCATCTCCTCATAGTCGTGTCCAATAATGGTCGTGGAACACTTTTTTGGTTCTGCGAGAGCTCTAGGAATTGTGCCCCCAATTCCATTCGAAGCGACGCCACTTCTCTCTAACATAGGTGATTCTCCTTAGATCATTAAAAGCATTGTGGTTATCGTGATTTAGCGAAATCATTTACCATATATTATGCTTAGCCTCACTCTTTGTCACTGAATATCGTAGGAATAGACTAGGACGTATTTAAACACCCTTTTATACTTTGGGGTTATGTATAGCCATATATACTAGCTTATGCATATCATTTATGCCCCCACAGTGACCACCTTTAGGCATATGAGTTAGTTGTCCTATTGAACTTAGATCTTGGGATCTCCAGTCAACTAAGTTAGGTGTCCTTCACATACCCTTTTTCCATGGGCTTCAGTCTCATTCCACAACTTGATCTCTAATAAACCCTCGGGTTGTTGGATCCATAACATTAACAAATAACTTTGCGTATTTGAGATCAGTTATCATGATATGTTCTTAACTCGTAAGTTAATTTTGCCTATTGTCAACTTCTAAGACTATAACCTCAGTGGCCATCTGAATCTGTTTATAATATATGTCTTTGTAAGATACGCTTATCATTTAAGGCAAACACATCTCCATTATACACTACGACCTTTGTGTCCTCCACATAGTCGTCTGTTTGCAATGTTAGACTGGATTACAAAATCTGTATTGCCAAACTTTTATGATACAAATGCAAGACACCCCCACATTTAAGTGTTATAGGATATCATCCAGATGGGGTAATGAAAACCATTTCTACATACCCTTATAGGGTTGTTTCTAAATGGATCCTCCCCCACATTTCTTTCCATTTGATCAACATTTCCGTAACTTCATTTATGATGACATTTATACACATATGATTGAACAAGATCAACCTCATTGTGTGAATTCACCTTATATTGCATTCCGAGTTGACCAATAACACATGCCACTGTCATAAGTTTGTCACCAACTTTGAATAATTCTAATTTAACATCTAGAATAAGCTTAGACAATGAGTTCTCCTCATTAGCTTTTCGAACAAACTCTTCAAAAGTTACATGTCTTTTCCTTATAATGAATGAAAAATTCTCCCTTAATTTTGTCTGTACACAAATTCTTTTTGTGTTCATACACATTTGAATGTTTAGAGTTAATTAGTCTCCTTCAAGACCCATAATTAACCAAGTACTAGTCTAGCATGCTTTAGACTACAATACTTTAGCATGTGAACAGAAGATGCATCATTCTGATTCTTCACAGCCATAAGGATATCATAATATCACTTTGCAACATTCATCCCTTGTTAAGACAAAATAATGAGACTTAATCATAATCCTAAAACATCAATATTTAGGAAGGTCTCACAAATTTCATCATTCATTTAAGGAACATAACTTGTTTACCTTTGATCTCTAACAATCTACCATTGACTCATAAGTACTTAAACATAAGTCTTAATCCAAGTCACTTGGTGAACACATTCATCACCAACAAGATAAATGTTTCTCGTCTACAATCACTATTATGTGTGAGATAGAGTCAACTAGATTGACACTCAACAACATGGCATTCATAATTTTGCCATAAGTGATTTGCACACATCTATTGTTATTCATTAGGAGATATGTATATTTAGGATGCTCTCCCAAATGAAGGTAAAATCTCCATATAGATCTAACAATAATCAGGTGGTAGACGCATCTACTTATAAATCTCGCAAGATTTATTAAAGGTATACAATAACATATAGTACTTTTACTTTCATATGTTAGAATTCACACTTATGAATTTTTCAATGACTTCTAATGAAGTATGCGACATGAATGTCGTTAGTGTATTTCATCTCAATACACTCACTACGTTCTTTCATTACTCATTCATGATGTGGTTATACATTTGATGTTTCGTCTTTGACTTTTAGTCAATGTAACAATTCTCAAGTTGTTTATGTCCAAGTATTTTCATGTACTATTCGTTTAAAACCATATTCTTTTAAACAATGTATGACCGATGTCATGACCCCCGACCCGGTTTGACCCGTTTCAGGAGCCGCGGGACAGAAATACTGCGGTATTGATTTAATTGAGTTTAACAGCGGAAACAGGATCGTTTAAAGCTAAAATTTTTCCCCGATTATTTTATTTCACAATTCGGGATAAAACCCTGATAATTTACAATATTATATTTTTACTATAAAAGCGTGATATTACAAAAGCATTTCTTTATTTTATATTGAGCCACTATCTTAAGCTTGAAATGCTCCCCAGCACTTTTCCTGAATTACAACAGATCACCTGAAACATGTTTGAAAAAGGTTTTGTCAGCGGGAAATACTGAGTGAATCATTCTATTTACTAAAATGACACATTTGTTATAATTTACAGTATTAAGAGCGATTACAATGTTTCTGATATCAAGCCAACTACCCACAGTATTTGTCACTCAACCCATTGGCCCATTCGTCCAATGGTGTCTGTGACTATGGTCATATCCCCCATTGGCTGCCCCAATGGTGACGATTATCAAGTAATGTATACAAAACCCCACATACCGGCTGTAACTTGGTGATTACAAAGACTTAATCCCCGTAATTATAACTTTGAAAATAAACATGATTTGGAAAGTAATTTGATAAAAAGAGAATGACTCACATTGCTGATTTAATATGGTCAGAGTCTAATCTATGATTTAGCTTTGTTAACCTAGTATAAATAATGCACACAAAACTGGGTTAGTAATCAATCCAGCAATTACGATAATTTACGAGATCAAAATCTCACAATGAATGACAAAATGCAATACTTTGTCCATCGAATTAACGATGATCCGTTGAATTAACAACGAACGACAAGGTATAATACTTTACCCATCGAATTAACGATGATCCGTTGAATTAACAACGAACGATAAAGTATAATACTTTACCTATCGAATTAACGACAATCCGTCAAATTAATGACGAACGATAAAGTATAACCCTAATGTGGGCGGCATTTAAACATGCATTGGATATCTTGATCGTCGGATAAATGAATCGTAGCAGCGATTGTGCTAATACCCTGTTTTGTAGCAGAATTTCAATACCCGGGGGTTGAATTTTGGAATAACAGTTCGTAACACAGTGTATTTGTGAGAATTATGTCGACGTAAAATGTTCAGAATTCGAATGCCAATGTCTGCTATTTATAGGTGAAATTTTGGAACCCCTGCGCATCGTAGGCCAAACATCCCCTGCGCATCGTATGGTATGTTAGACTGGCTGCGCATCGTAGGCCAAACATACCATACGCATCGTATGGGTTGAAAAATAGGTCTATAGACTAGCCACGACTGGGACTAGCCTTGCTGAGTTGCCACTTTTACATTTCAGTTAATTGACAACGATTTTTAGTGGATAATTATCCACTAGGGTTTATCCCCCTTAGTTTTAGGGGCCCTAATCCTGATTCTGAAAATTATGAAAATTTCAAGGTTTGTTCAGAATCACTTGGGTCTCTCAATTAGGGTTTCCTTTTGGACTAATTAATTTAATAATTATGACTTTTGATGAGAGTCGTTACATTCTCCCCACCTTAAGAAAAATCTCGTCCTCGAGATTTACTGGAATAAGTGTGGATACTTTTTCTTCATTTCTGATTCCAGTTCCCAGGTGTATTCAGCTCCCCTCTTTGAGTCCCACTTTACTTTGACTAGCACTAGGCGTTTGTGCTTGAGAAACTTGATCTTTCGATCCTCAATTTGAAGAGGTTTCTCAACAAATTTCAACTTTTCGTTTACTTCTATATCTCGAAGAGGTACTACCAGTGATTCATCTGATAAGCATTTCTTGAGATTGGATACATGAAATACATTATGTACTCTAGATAATTCTTCTGGTAATTGTAAACGATAAGCTACTGGTCCTATACGTTGGATCACTGAAAATGGTCCTACGTACCTTGGACTTAGCTTTCCTTTCTTTCCAAATCTGACTACTCCTTTCCAAGGAGAAACTTTCAACAATACTCTGTCTCCGACTTGGAATTCTAACGGCTTACTTCTATTGTCTGCATAACTCTTCTGGCGATCTCGAGCCGTCTTCAGCCTTTCCTTGATTTGAGTAATCTTATCAGTTGTTTCTTGCACTATTTCAGGTCCTGATAACTGACTTTCTCCTATTTCTGCCCAGCAAACTGGGGTTCTGCACTTTCTTCCATACAGTGCTTCGAATGGAGCAGTTTCGATGCTTGAGTGATAACTATTGTTATAGGAGAATTCAATTAATGGTAAATGATCATCCCAACTTCCACCAAAGTCTATTACACATGCTCGGAGCATGTCTTCTAGAGTTTGGATCGTCCTTTCACTTTGTCCGTCTGTTTGTGGATGATATGCAGTGCTTAGGTTTAGTCGAGTTCCCATAGCTTGCTGGAAACTTTTCCAGAAATGGGAAGTAAAACGACTATCTCTGTCCGAAACAATGGAGAGTGGAACTCCATGTAAGGATACAACTTCATCTACATACAATTTAGCCAGTCTTTCCATGCTAAAGGTTTCTTTCATAGGTAGAAAGTGAGCTGATTTGGTTAATCGATCCACAATTACCCAAATCGCATCATTACCTTTTCTGGTTTTGGGTAACTTAGTAACAAAATCCATTGTTATAAGTTCCCATTTCCATACTGGCATCTCTAACTGTTGTAGTAATCCTGAAGGTTTCTGATGTTCTGCCTTAACTTGTGAACAAGTAAGACATTTAGAAACATAGCTGGCTATGTCCCTTTTCATTCCTATCCACCAGAAATTCTTCCTTAAATCTTGGTACATCTTATTGTTTCCTGGGTGCATAGTGTACCTAGATTTATGAGCTTCTTCTAAAATCTTAGGTCTTAAATCTCCCTGCTTAGGTACCCAAATTCTACTCTTATGGAATCTCCAAATTCCATCTACTCCTTGTTCTAATTCTTTGATTCGTCTTTTCATTCCTTCAGCATTATCCTTGATTGCTGTAGTTTGAACATTATTCAATTGTTCCATTAAATCTATTTGTAGATTTAATCTGAGAGCACGAACTCGTCGTTGTTTCTCATAATACTTACGACTTAAGGCATCTGCAACTACATTCGCCTTTCCTTCGTGATATTGAATATCACAGTCGTAGTCACTTAAGATTTCCATCCATCTTCTTTGCCTCATGTTTAACTCTTTTTGCCCAAATATATATTTTAAACTTTTGTGGTCTGTGTAGACAGTAAATTTACTTCCGTAAAGATAATGTCTCCAAATCTTAAGGGCAAAAATTACGGCTCCTAACTCCAAATCATGAGTCGTATAATTCTCTTCGTGCTTTTTCAACTGCCTTGATGCGTACGCAATTACCTTCTTGCGTTGCATAAGCACACATCCATATCCTAATTTTGAAGCATCACAATATACTTCAAAATCTTCAGTTCCTTCTGGTAAAGCTAAGATTGGTGCATGGGTTAATTTCTGTTTCAGGATTCTAAAAGCTTCTTCCTGTTTAGGTCCCCATTCAAACTTAGTGGCTTTACAGGTTAACTTAGTTAATGGTACGGCTATCTTGGAAAAATCCTTAATAAACCGTCTATAATACCCAGCTAAACCTATAAAACTTCTTATTTCCATTGCTGTTTGTGGAACCTTCCATTTGGTAATTGCCTCTATCTTAGCAGGATCTACATGAATACCTTCATGATTCACCATATGTCCTAAAAATTGCACTTCCTTTAGCCAAAATTCGCATTTCGAGAATTTGGCGTACAACTTTTCTTTTCTTAACAAAGTTAAGAGTGCATGAAGATGTTCACAATGCTCTGTCTGACTTTTGGAATAAATAAGTATATCGTCTATGAAAACAATTACAAATTTATCCAAATACGGTTTACAGATCCTATTCATCATGTCTATGAATGCTGCAGGTGCATTCGTTAACCCGAAGGGCATGACTGTAAACTCGTAATGACCATACCTAGTTCTGAAAGCAGTTTTAGGTATGTCTTCTTCTTGTACCTTCAATTGATGATATCCAGAGCGTAAATCTATCTTAGAAAAATATCTAGCCCCCTGTAGTTGATCAAAAAGATCATCAATCCTAGGTAATGGATATCGATTCTTAATTGTAACCTTATTCAATTCCCTATAATCGATACACATTCTCATTGAACCATCCTTTTTCTTCACAAACAACACTGGCGCTCCCCAAGGGGATGAGCTAGGTTGTATGAATCCTTTACTTAATAATTCATCTAATTGCTTTTTCAATTCTAACATTTCTGTGGGTGCTAACCGATAAGGTGCATTGGCTATCGGTGTAGTTCCTGGAATTAAATGAATCCTAAATTCTACTTCCCTATCTGGAGGTAATCCTGGTAAATCTTCTGGAAATATATCAGAGTATTCCGATACTACTGGTATTTCCTTCAGATCTTTTCCCTTAGTGCTAATGATTACTGAAATCATATACACTATTCCTTGTTTTCGTTCATAATTAGCAACTTTCATTACTGATATGAACTTCATGGGTTTACGTGGTTTATCTCCTGTAATCCTAATCACTTCTCCGGTAGGTGATTGAATTTCTATGGAATTCTGATCACAAAGGATTCTAGCATGGTTGGCTACTAACCAATCCATTCCTAATACAACATCAAATTCAGCTAAATTCATCGGCAATAGTTTTGCAGAGAATTTATGTCCTAAAAGTTCTATGTTTCCTTCTTGCAACACTTTATCTATCTTAACTGAATTTCCGTCTGCGGTTTCAACAGTAAAAATCTGCCTAGTATTGGTTAAAGGTAAACTAAGAGCTTGACAGAATGAAGTATTTATAAAACTTTGGTTTGCACCAGAGTTAAATAATACTTTTGCGTACACGTTGTAAACTAAGAACGTACCCGCTATCACATCCGGAATAAGTTCTGCTTCTTGAGTGGTCAGCTGAAATGCCCTGGCATTCTTCTTAGTAGTTCCTTCAGTCGCCTTAGGTTTGTTATCTACTGGTTTGACCAATTTAGGACATTCTGTTTTATAATGCCCTGCTTCTCCACAATTAAAACAGATTACTGTTTTCTTTTTGCAGTTCTCTTCACGATGTCCTACAGCTTTGCAAAAATTGCAAGTAATATCGCATCTTCCATAATGCTTCTTTTTGCATTTCCTGCAGAATGACGGAGCTGAAGATTGCCCTGTTCCTTTTCTCTTAAAGCTGTTATTATTACCCACACGAAATCCTTGGGTAATTTTCTGAGCTAGTGCCTTCTTCCTATCTTCATCTCTTGTGCGCACCAATTCATCGGTCAGAGTGTTAGCTAATTCTACCGCATCATCAATAGTGCGAGGTCTCGCAGCTTTAACAATATTGCGGATTTCGCTAATTAGCCCCCAAATATAGCGAGAAATGAGTACCGGTTCTGGCGAAGCCAATGTTGGTACCACTCTTGCATATTCAAAGAATGTCGAGGTATATCCGCGACAATCCACACTCATCATCCGATGATTTAGAAATTTATTCGCCATCTGTTCCTTCTCATACTCAGGACAGAATTTTCTTTCTACCAAACCCTTAAATTCTTCCCAAGTCATAGCATAAGCTATTGCTATTCCTTTTGATTGTAACACAGTATTCCACCACTCGAGTGCTCCTTCTTTGAACAGATTGGATGAATACATGACCTGATCATCTTTACCACATTTACTTATTGCAATGACTGCTTCGGTTTTCTCTAACCAACGCAGTGATGCAGTTGCTCCTTCATTGCCTGCAAATTCAGTGGGTTTACAAGCAATGAATTCTTTGAAAGTGCAACCAGGCGTTACAGTTTTCATTTTCTTGGGTAATGGAGCTTGATGTGGTTCCTTATTATGTTTATCATGCTTATTGCCTCCATTTACACTATTACTGAAGTTATCTTCAGTAATCTGTTTACTAGGAACAATCTGTTGTGGTTCGATCGGATTCTTTATAGCAGCAACGAATGCTGGAATAGCATTGGCTATCCCTTGAGCAACAATGTTTTCGATATCTTGCCGAGTCATATATTGATCTCTTGAATGTTGTTCAGAATGATTAACTTCATTAATAGGTTCATCATTACTGTTTGCCATCTGATAATGTATATATATAAATTTTATTAGTAACTGACAAATAATAATTATATACAAACAATCAGAAAATTGTATAATACAGATATAGTCAAAATAATCGATCTTTCGATTTCATTTTATATATATATCTATCATAGCATGCATCATTACTCACAGATATCATACAGAGTTTTATTGGTTATTTACAGACTAACTTACTAATACTATTATACAACTACCATTTTATCATCGTACTATCTCTCGTCACTTGCTGTTCTTAAAAACGCATTTCCCTCTCGTCGTACTTCCAAGCAATCTGTCCCCCTATCTCCCTGATTCTAGTTCCAGCATCAAACAACTCTTCGCCAAAGTGGCGAAGTTCAGCCATGTTTTCATTGCTCATGGGTGGATTAGGTAATGGTTCTGGATCGAATTGTGGAAGAAAAGAGTAAGGATCGTTGACAATATTTTGAAATTGCCAATCGTTCGTCCACCATTCGTCCATTCCTATGGGTTGGGAGTGGACTATTGGATCCGGAATTGCTGGTTCCCAATTCATAGGGAGTTGGTTTCCAAGAGAATAATTAAAAATATTATTATTATTATTATTGACAGGCTGAATGGTTTCACAGCTTGCCAACAGGAAATCTATCTCATCTTGAAAAGTTCTTTCCTGGGTTGGATTGGAACTCTCTCCGATTTCTCTCTGAACTGGTATAGACCCTTGCCCAACTTCCATTACTACTTCTTTAGTAATTTCCTCCATCGGTATTTCTATCTCCTTATCCTTCTCTTTGTCTCCAGTTTCCATTTCCTGTGATTCAGAGCTCTCTCCAATTATAATTTCTTTTTCCTTTTTCAAAGGATTATTTATTTTGGGCAATTTCTTAGCTGGCTTCTTCTTACGGATTTTCCTCCATCCTACATAAGTTCTTTTCTTCTGTTTTGGCTTGCTCAAAGGTGGAACCTTGAATTCTACTGGTTGTTCAACATCGGGATAGTAGCTAGTATATTCTTTGGAAGCTTTGATAGTTACGGGATAAAGATTAAGATTCTGAAAATCTTCAGATATTCCACTCATACTGATGTAGCATATATGCAAAATGCATAAAATACTAAGTTAAAAGTTACAAATAACTTTTGTAATTTATTACACACAGTGTACTTAGTTGTTTACAAAGATAACTGATAAACCTACTTAGGTTTTCAAATTTTATTTATCACACAAGGTTTCTAGATTGTGAGAGTATGGTGCTAATCTTTAAAGATTTATATTTTCTGCTACTGTGGCTAGCATATATAAATTAGCCCATTTCTCATCTAGTTTATCTTCCCAAGGTGATTTATCAATTAATTCCTGAGTTTCCCGTTTAATCCTCTTTTCTCGGATTTTCTCTTTACTTTTCTTAATAATCATTTCCCTCCTTCGAGGAGAAAGTGATTCCTCGTATTGTGCCTTTCGCACGAATATTCCTTCTTCAGGAATTTCAGCCTGATTCGAGGATTTGGTTCGGGATGAACTTCCCTGTTCACTGGATGATCTATCTAATTTAAGATAAATGCTTGACAGCTTTTTCTTACCCATACTGTAACTAACAAATAATCAAATAATCAGTTAATAATACAAATAATCACATAATAGTAATCAGGAAAAATTAAGTATTTCTAAATACTTAATCAGCTTAACCCAGTGGCTCTGATACCACCTTTTTCTGTCACGACCCCCGACCCGGTTTGACCCGTTTCAGGAGCCGCGGGACAGAAATACTGCGGTATTGATTTAATTGAGTTTAACAGCGGAAACAGGATCGTTTAAAGCTAAAATTTTTCCCCGATTATTTTATTTCACAATTCGGGATAAAACCCTGATAATTTACAATATTATATTTTTACTATAAAAGCGTGATATTACAAAAGCATTTCTTTATTTTATATTGAGCCACTATCTTAAGCTTGAAATGCTCCCCAGCACTTTTCCTGAATTACAACAGATCACCTGAAACATGTTTGAAAAAGGTTTTGTCAGCGGGAAATACTGAGTGAATCATTCTATTTACTAAAATGACACATTTGTTATAATTTACAGTATTAAGAGCGATTACAATGTTTCTGATATCAAGCCAACTACCCACAGTATTTGTCACTCAACCCATTGGCCCATTCGTCCAATGGTGTCTGTGACTATGGTCATATCCCCCATTGGCTGCCCCAATGGTGACGATTATCAAGTAATGTATACAAAACCCCACATACCGGCTGTAACTTGGTGATTACAAAGACTTAATCCCCGTAATTATAACTTTGAAAATAAACATGATTTGGAAAGTAATTTGATAAAAAGAGAATGACTCACATTGCTGATTTAATATGGTCAGAGTCTAATCTATGATTTAGCCTTGTTAACCTAGTATAAATAATGCACACAAAACTGGGTTAGTAATCAATCCAGCAATTACGATAATTTACGAGATCAAAATCTCACAATGAATGACAAAATGCAATACTTTGTCCATCGAATTAACGATGATCCGTTGAATTAACAACGAACGACAAGGTATAATACTTTACCCATCGAATTAACGATGATCCGTTGAATTAACAACGAACGATAAAGTATAATACTTTACCTATCGAATTAACGACAATCCGTCAAATTAATGACGAACGATAAAGTATAACCCTAATGTGGGCGGCATTTAAACATGCATTGGATATCTTGATCGTCGGATAAATGAATCGTAGCAGCGATTGTGCTAATACCCTGTTTTGTAGCAGAATTTCAATACCCGGGGGTTGAATTTTGGAATAACAGTTCGTAACACAGTGTATTTGTGAGAATTATGTCGACGTAAAATGTTCAGAATTCGAATGCCAATGTCTGCTATTTATAGGTGAAATTTTGGAACCCCTGCGCATCGTAGGCCAAACATCCCCTGCGCATCGTATGGTATGTTAGACTGGCTGCGCATCGTAGGCCAAACATACCATACGCATCGTATGGGTTGAAAAATAGGTCTATAGACTAGCCACGACTGGGACTAGCCTTGCTGAGTTGCCACTTTTACATTTCAGTTAATTGACAACGATTTTTAGTGGATAATTATCCACTAGGGTTTATCCCCCTTAGTTTTAGGGGCCCTAATCCTGATTCTGAAAATTATGAAAATTTCAAGGTTTGTTCAGAATCACTTGGGTCTCTCAATTAGGGTTTCCTTTTGGACTAATTAATTTAATAATTATGACTTTTGATGAGAGTCGTTACAACCGACATTATAATTATTTTCCACAAAAATAATTTATACGTCACAACCATTAGTGATTTATTTCTTTGTAAAAAATTGAATGTGTTATCCGAAGATATTGAACACAAAACAATAAAATACATTGGAAATTAAATCATAAGTGCCAATCACTTTTGAAATTTAAACGGAAGCATAGACAATATGTAGACATCAAATAGCAAAGTGCTTTTATCTTCAACACTTTATAATCTGACTGAAATCTTCTCAACAATATTGTCCCATGGCATGTCTTGAGGTACTCCCTCAATAAGACTCCATGCACTTGTAAGTACAAGTTCCCCATTTCATCTTGAAACTTGGACAATTATGCTCAAAACAACACCAAGTTGTTACAGATACTACATTTAAATAGTAAACTTGAACAATTAAATTTGTTCACAACAACACCAAGTTGTTTTTCACCAAATAACATCCACCAGGCTGTTACTTTGTTTACCATATGCTACTTCTAGTAAGGGTAGCGAACCATTTGAATTATTAATGTTATGCAAAACTTTGTTTTAAAAATAATTCAAAACAGTTTCTTAGTTTTGCAATATATAATATTAATAATATCAATTAGGGTTATGAAAACATAGATCAAACCCAAAATATCAAATGGTTTTTAATTGTTTACTCTTACTACACATGTACTAAACATTTTCTAACACACATGTTAGAAGAAAAAAAATGTTATAACATGCACATTATAGAATCGAACGTTTACATAAAACGTTTTCCAAAGATATAGTTTATAAAATAAACCATTTCTCTTCATTTTTAATGCACACAGAGGCAATTAAATGTTTACATAAAACATTTCTATTCATTATGAACAATCTCTAATCTCGTATTCGTGATACACATTTTCTAACACACGTGTTAGAAAATTTAAGTCATTTTATATATACAAAACATGACCAAATTAAAGCATTAATGTCATCATTAAAACTCGTCAAATGCCATCAATAAAACTCTACTCAAGAGTTTCACTATATGAAGAGTTAAGAGTCTCAATAATTATAGACTTAAACTCTAATAAAACTCATCAAATGTCATCATTAAAATTATACTCAAGAGTTTCACCATATGAAGAGTTAAGAGTCTCAATAATTATAGACTTAAACTCTAATAAAACTCATCAAATGTCATCATTAAAACTCTACTCAAGAGTTTCACCATATGAAGAGTTAAGAATCTCAATAATTATAGACTTAAATTCTAATAAAACTCATCAAATGTTATCATTAAAACTCTGCTCAAGAGTTTCACCATATGAAGAGTTAAGAGTCTCAATAATTATAGACTTAAACTCTAATAAAACTCATCAAATGTCATCATTAAAACTCTATCAAGAGTTTCACCATATGAAGAGTTTAATTAGTAATTAAAATTTCGCTCAAATGGATTTAGAAATCACAAATTAAAGTTGGTGATAAATCCCACACAGCTACACCATAACTTTTTGGTGATTTAATTGTTGAAGCCAATCAAACATCAACTTCAATGTATGGCTTTTTATTTCTAAATCATACAAAGCATTAAAATCAATGCTACAACAAATTACTTGTATAAAATGTTTACATAAAACATTTCAAAGCATTTGTATTTTAACCATTTTTAACTGTACGATTGTATTCTGACCCGAATGAGTCGTTCAGAGGAGTTTTGGTCAATTACAGGTGCGGAAAACAAGTAATCAACGTAGAAACAGCTAGATCTTCACTTAAATCACCTTTCTGATTGATATAACAACGTTTACAGCCAAATCTCACACCGGCAGCACTTCGGTATGGATAACAAGGACTCGTTACAAATGATTCGCTCCTAGGGTATATATAGGGACTAGGTTTCGCTCATATGGACATGTCCATAAAAGCGAAACCCCCCATTGTACATATAAGCGAAACCATCTTCAAGGTTTCCCACATACGGACATGTGGTTTCCCACATATGAACATGTGATTTCCCACATATGGACATGTCGGGAAATCTCGTACAATGTGCCCTAATCTAACATTCTAAGACTAAGACTCGATACAAGACGAAGTCGACAGATGCATGCACTAACAGACTCCCCCTCAGATGTTGACGAGTCTTAAGTGTCGAGTCTTCGCATCTTCAGACTTGATCTGTCTCTGGGCTTCACTATCTCAATCTCTTCTCGCAGGTCTTCAGACTCCCCCTTGTGATATGCTGGCATTTCTTCAGTTCATCAGCATCATCAGCTTTAGGATCGTTGTCTGGCTTTCCATCTAACAACTTCTCAATATCATTCAGCCTGACTCTTCATGTCTCAAGATCATTGCCTGGCTACCTCCAATCAGAGTCCTCGGGTATCAGAACCTGGCACTCTGTCTTCAGGTTCAAAATCAAAAACTGGCTACACCTGCACATTCTTAACCCATAAATAAATTTCACAAATTTAACATTTAACAAATTTATCAATCCAAATTCTCTCTCAAATTAAACCAGAATGATTTATCAATGATAAATTCTGATGAACCATTTGCAAAAATTAATCATTTTTCTTTTCAAAACACATTCTCCCAAACCATTTGTTCATCATGTCTAGCACTTAGGATTTTGAAAATCAGCTCTCCAACATCAGTTGTCGAAAATCTTTTTGACTTTTTCAAAAATTTATGCTAAAACACACTAAAATCTTTTTGAATTTTGTAAAAAAAAAACAGTAAAGAAATATTTACATACAATATTTTTGTGAGTTTGTGTAAGAGGATCATATCAGTTTTTGAGACAAGTCACCAACACCGTTAAGCTTTATTTCATTTTAAGTTTTAAACAATTCACCTAGATTGTCAGTATACCTGTCCACTTAAATTTTCACACAAAGTTCAATTGATCCGAGATACGATGTTAATGTTTTAATGACTTGAACTTATCCGTGTGTCCCACTTCTTGAATATACTCCCGTATCCAGATCCCAATATTCAGTCTTACAGGTAATTATAACACAAATGATATCTGTAAGGGGTTAATAAATTATGAAGAATCATGAGAGCTCAGGTCAGAACTACCATTCAGCAGAGAGATCATGACTCAACTTTTGGGTGTGTCCCCTTTAGAGGATCTTTTTTACAACAGCATTGCTAAGCAATTTTATTGTCTTATCATATATGCTGAGGGTGATGCTATGTTTCAAGCATTGCGGAAAGTATTATTCGAGGACTAGGTCAGAACTTCCATTCAGCAGAAGTCCAGGAATAATACCCTAGATATCACTGAGTATAAAGACCTAGTATATCAGAAAAAGGAATCTTTCAAACAAGATTTCGGGGGTTACCCATATATCCGTGAGATGTTACCCACGAATTAAGCAAGTTTGAATTTAGGTTTATATCTCGTCACAATCTACTAAATGTGCAAAAACCTACTGGCATATCCACAGTGAGATTGTTTATCACATTTTAACTTTCCAATTCTTTAGCATGTTGTGACAGCCCACTGATGTACTATCATTTCCTCTATTCACAACGAAACTCATTTTTTATTTTATCATGTTTTTGTCTTTTTTCAAATTTTCTAATGTTTTTGTATTTTCTGAAAATTTCTACTCCCCCTAAAATGCAAACACATTAAAGAAATTTGAAAACTATCTAACCTCTTGACCCACTTAAAACATAAAATGCAAAACAAACTATACAGAAACACGACAACTGACATCAAATCGCATCAATTCGCCACTCTCCAGGCATAAACAATCTGAACTCCCCCCTTTCACAAACCATTTCTCATTAAGATTTCAAAACACTTAAGTTTGTTTTAATCAAAATGATTTTTCCAGAAAATGAGTTTGTTTTTACCACTTCTTGTTAAAGTACGGGGATATGATTCATCATCTTGTCAGTTCTATCAAATGTAGTAAATCAAGTACAAATTAATGTCCCTGATTTACCTTTTGCAATCAAGCAACCTCTAAACCACTTATAAGAATAACCACTTGTAGATATAACCAATCAATACCAATTGTAGGAATGAGTCATCTACATTTTACCCATCAAAGTGCCGATTCCTGCTTCGCACTTACCAACCAGGAAGCTCCAGCGTAGTCATTCAACCTGTAAAATTTTAACAATTTCAAGCATTTTCAAAACAACTTTATTAAACATGAAAGATGCCGATTCCTGATCCACGATTACAAACTTGGGATCTCCGGCAAGTCAGGTTTTTCAATGAAAGAAAATATCCACCCAAGCCTGACCAGCCTTGGGTGTTTTCAATTCAGAAGCAGTTGGAGTGTAAGTTGCTTTCTTTTTAGCATAAAACTCCTTTACCCCTTTCACCTTTCCATCAACCATTTTTCCGAAAATCTTCTTAACTTTCCCATTAAACGCTTTCTCAACATCAAAGTTATCCTTCTCAGAATAACCCTGATTTGAGATTTCAGACTTTTCAGTTTTCCTTTTAAAAGTTTTCAGTTCTCAATGGTGGAAAGTTCTCACCATCCATTGAAGGAACTGAATTTTCATCACTCTCATCAAACTGTGGCTCCTCTGATTTTGTGGAATCAGATTCATCACCAGATTTTACATCAGATTTCTTAACAATCCATTTTTTATTGTCAAGTTTAACACTTCGCCTGTAAAATCTCTTCGAACACCCACCAACTTCAAATGTTGAATTTTTGAAAACTTTAAATTTTTCAGTTGGTGGTTCGGTTTTATCAACAATAACTTCTTACAGTTTTCCAGAAACTCCCTGTTTTGTGTTTGTCGCTTTCGAACAGTTCCATGCAATGTGACCAGTTTCATTGCATCGGAAACAGGTTCTTGTTTCTTTCCTTTGATAAGCTCCATTCTTCATCTTTTCAGCAAGAAACTCCTGGTTTGACTGTTTCCAGAATGAGCTCTTTGCTTCTTCTTCATGGCTAGTTCCTGCAACATATGTCATTTTTGATTTATAATCTCGAACATATTTTTCATTTTTATAGTTTTCAGGTGGAATAAAACCAAGTCCTTTCTTTTTGTAGCTACGGTTGTGGTTAGGTTTCTTTTGAAAACCAGAACCAGAATTGTAACTTTTTTTCTTGTTCAAACGTTGTTGTACTCTTGAGGTGTAAGGTTTTGGTTTTCTTGTAAGATTTTCATCTTTTATTTCAGAAATATTAATTTCTGTTAGTTTGAAAACCTTTTTGATCATTTCTGGTTTAACACCTCTTATTGGAAATTCTTTATCAAAATATAATTTGTCAGAATCATTCAAAGTATATACAACTTCAAATGTTTCGTCATTCAAATTAGATTTTGACAACAAAAATTCTTTACTATACACCCGTTTTCCCGACGATTTTAAACTCTTTTCGGACGAACTCGAACTCCCGACTGACTGACACGAACTTTCGGACTCGGATTTTGACTCTGACTCCTCATCCTTATCCAACACCTGATCAACCACTCTTTTTATCAGTTCTGACTCATGATCTGTGTCGGACGCTGTGAACGTGACATCAATATTGTCCGGTAAAACATCAGTTATCTCGGATTCTAACTTAATATTGACCGCCTGTTTTAGTTCTTCCTCGTTAGGTTTTCTAGGCGAGTACCCTTCCCAAATCGGAGGCGAACACTTATTATAACAGACATCCTGTTTCTTACCAGTATTCTTTTTCTTCTTTGGCTTTGTTTATTCACCTTTAAACACTTCAAATCCTTCAACTGTTGGATAAATTCTATCAATTATGTAGTCACAACCTTTGTAGCTTTGCAGTAATCTTCTGATTATTTCATTCTCAGTTAATTAACTATCCAACTCTTTCTTCCACTTTGCACATTCTTCTATGTACAAGTTGATCTCTTTCTGCTTTGTCATCATGGTAGCATTCAACATCTTCAAAGCTTTCTCTCTTTCAGAGTTAGTCTTTTCCAGACTATTCACATGTCTGTTCAATACATCATATGACTTTTTCAAATTCTTTACATCAAACAACAACTGTTCTTTCAACTTTTCTAACTCACTAAACCTCTCATCTTTTTCTATACATTGTTTACAAGACTCTAAACATGTAAGACAAGGTTTTGTTATTTCAACGATCTTCTCGACTTCAACTATCTTTTCAACTTCCACAATCTTCTCAACCACTTTGACTTCTTTCAATTATCTTGCAACTTTCCTCTCTTTCAGCTTCTTCAATTTTTCTGCAAAATAAAATTCAAAAGTGTCAGAAGATAAATGTGTTTTTCCAAGATTTATCTGTTCCATCTCTTCATCATCACTTGTTTCAGATGAACTGTTTTCTGATGAAACAGATCTTTCATCTTCACTCTCCTCATTATCTGACATCACATCCATCCACTCCTTCAGCAACTCTGGCTTTTGCACAATCTGAGCAATAAAAGCTTTAACATTGGGATCAGCTGGAATATATTTGTCCCAGCTAAAACCATCAGCCATTTTCTCGTCATCTTGATCACTAATGCCATAATAAGCTTTCCTTTTTACATCTTCAATCATTTTTCCATGTGCCGTTTGAGCTTCTTTTTGTTGATGAGGTAGATGAGTGATTTGCTGATAAATGGTTTTCCTATAATAATCATCTTTCCCAGACGACTCCTTTGCTCCTCTCGGCTCCTGATTCTTGCATTCTCTTTTAAAATGACATTTCTCCCTGCAACGAAAACAGACAACTTTAGATTTATCAAATCCTAGATTAGAAAGGTTTGCATCCAAGAAATCATTTCTTCCTGTAACCAATCTAAATTTTTCTGCTCTCCTCAAAACACTAGCTAAGGCCCATTTAATATCCATCAGTTCCAGCTCCTCTGCATCGATTTGGTCATAATCTTCCTTTGTGAGCATCGGATTACCAATTCTTCCGGCAATCAACCCTTCATAAGACTCTAATGCCGTGACCAATAATCCCATATGATTCTTTACAATCTCTTCAGAATAATTTTGTCCATTTTGAAGATGTAAAGCCACATTGCACTGAATTAGATGACCATTTCCAGCAGATGAACTTTGAACATTTGGAGGATTCACCGTTGAGAACCCACTAGTGTTGACTGATCCTTGACTGCTTGGTGTAGATTGATTTCCAGCACTAAATGCAGTTTGTATCTTTGGACTTGATTCAGCAGTTTGAACATTTCCTTTATAGTACAATTTAATATCTTGTTGATGAGTAGAACTGTTCATTCTAGCAATTTTCTGCTGCTCCAGATCCTGTGCCTCCAACTTCTCTATAAACTGTGCAATCGATAACCTTCTAAATTGTCCGTAATTCTTCAATATCATCAGATATGTACCCCATTCCTTTTGCGGTAACGCGTCAGCAAGCTTTTCAACCCATTCTGCTGGAGTTTTTGTAATCTTCAACTGTGACATGGTGCGTACAAGATGACAATATCTTTCAATAAGAGTCTTTGTTGTTTCACCAGGCATGCATGCAAATAGTTCAAACTCCTTTTTCAGCAATGCTGCTTTACTCTGAAGCATCTCAGTACTTCCTTCGAATTTATTTTTAAGAGCTTCCCAGATAGAGTAAGCATTGTCATCATGTTGAAGTAACACAAATATATCCTCCTTTACTGCTTGTTGTAACAGATTAATCATCATTTTCTCTCCTTTATAACTATCTCTTTCTTGCTCTGTGAATTCTGAAATGATTTTATCGACTCCTGCTGAATTCTTTGGCCTCTCATATTCAGTTTCGATGCTCTCCCAAGCTTTTAGATGATTCGCCTGAACCCAATTCTCAAACCGTTTCTTCCATTCGTGGCAATCTTCAATTCCCATAAGTTTCGGGGGGGTTTTGCATTGTTCCGGTTTCATTTTCCATTGTCATGGCCTTAGTAATGTCGGATGGACTAGCCGGGGTTGTAGCAAATGCGTTGTAAAACTCAGTATCCATGATGACTTATCACGTTTTTCAAGATCAGTGACAAATAAGCGAAATCAGATGTTTGTGCACGAAGAGCGAAATCTCAGATGTTCACAAGAGTGGAACCCTGATGTTCACAAGAGTGGAACCCTGATATTCACAAGAGTGGAACCCTGATGTTCACAAAAGCGGAACCCCAAGATATATGTGACACAAAAGCGAAACCATGTGTACAAATGAGCGAAACCCTTTCATAATGTCTGTATGAGCGAAATACTTGATGTCCTTATGAGCGAAACTAGTCACTTGGGAGGTCCTTTGGAGCGAAACCAGTCACTTAAGGGTGACACATAAGCGAAACCTGATGTATGTAAAAGCGAAATCACTGGTTGTTCGTATGAGCGAAACCTGTTCGGAGGGTAATTTGGACCATTTTTATTGTGAATTTTAAGCTCAAACTTTCAGGGATTTGTCTATGATCAATTTCCTTTAGTCTGTAAAATTTTGAACAAGTTTCGACCATAAAATCTCGTTCTGATGAAGAAAGAAGATGTAGAAGTAAGAATTTATGATGAAATCCAGCAAATCTCTGTAGAACTCCTCCTCCTGAAGCTCTGATACCACTTGTAGGATCGTATTCCGACCCGAATGAGTCGTTCAGAGGAGTTTTGGTCAATTACAGGTGCGGAAAACAAGTAATCAACGTAGAAACAGCTAGATCTTCACTTAAATCACCTTTCTGATTGATATAACAACGTTTACAGCCAAATCTCACACCGGCAGCACTTCGGTATGGATAACAAGGACTCGTTACAAATGATTCGCTCCTAGGGTATATATAGGGACTAGGTTTCGCTCATATGGACATGTCCATAAAAGCGAAACCCCCCATTGTATATATAAGCGAAACCATCTTCAAGGTTTCCCACATACGGACATGTTCATAAAAGCGAAACCCCTACTGGGTTTCCCACATACGGACATGTGGTTTCCCACATATGAACATGTGATTTCCCACATATGGACATGTCGGGAAATCTCGTACAATGTGCCCTAATCTAATATTCTAAGACTAAGACTCGATACAAGACGAAGTCGACAGATGCATGCACTAACATTAACAATCATGTTAAAATGAATTCTAACGCGCACGTTAGAAATATTAACATTTTCACAAAATGTTAATACGATTTGTTAAAAGAACATGTATGGTTCAAATAAATAAGTCATTTCTAATACACACGTTAGAAACTAAACAATTAAAAATTGCTTCCAAACTAACGCGTTTCATGAACGTTTCTAACACACATATTAGAAGACAAATGATTACAAAAATCATTATAAGACTTATTTGTTCATATCAATCCATGGGTGGATGAAAAGTCTACTTTAAATAGAGACTTAATTAGAGACATAAAACTCTAATCAAGTAACATAAAACTCTTATTTGAAGACATAAAAAACTCTACTTAAGAGAATTTAACGTTTACAAAAAACGTATGGTTTACACCAATAATTCCGGTCTAACACACATGTTAGAGAATTTAACTTTTACAAAAAAAACGTATGGTTTACACTAATAAACCCGATCTAACACAAAAGTTAGAAAAATTAACGATTCCCAAAATCGTTTCAAAACCAAACGTTGGAACCAAAACTATTCGTTTTGTACCACGGTATAGGATTTAAGATTGTATCTCAATCTCAAAAAATCCAAACACAACAAGTTGTACTACATACATAATTCCCAAAAAATAATATTCAAAAGATCATAACCTCTAAAAATATTTTTTTTATTCTATTATAAATCTTTTCGTAAACTCAAAATCCTTATAAATAAGGTTTTTAAGATTGTACCAACAATCTCACGAAATCTGTTTTAAGTTTGTAGGAATTAGGTTCACCTTTTGTAAAATATAATTACAAAATATATGATAACGAGACTCTCGTTATTCGTAGGAAATATCATAGTAAAATACCGGTTACAATAACTAAATAAAAAGAATATAAAATATAATTATATATACCAATCTTGATTCAAGTCGCATCTCTGGTGGGTCCTTCACGCGCACTTGATAACATCCTAGACTCGAGTATTCATCATCTTGAGTCTTGAAAAATACTCCTTGACTGCAACAAAGAGCACACTAAAACGTTGATGATTTTGGTTGAGGCACGTGTTCAACACGCTTCCCTTAAAACAGATTTCGCGTCTCTACTAAAGACAACGCGTCTGTCTCCCAGGGTTAGGGGTGTTCAACATCGGATAATCCGGTTTTCGGATATCCGAAAATCGGATATCCGAAATTTCGGATAGTGAAATATTGACATCCGAATATCCAATTTTTTATTTATTTATTTTTTTTTAATATTTGGAACCAGATTTTTCGGATAGTTTGGGATATCCGAATATATTTTTCGGATATTTCGGATATTTTTTTCGGATATTTCGGATATTTTTCGGATACTTCGGATATTTTTCGGATATTTCGGATATTTCGGATATTTTTCGGATACTTCGGATATTTTTCGGATACTTCGGATATTTTCGGATATTCGGATATCCGAAAAAAAAATAATTAAATTTTCGGATATTTTCGGATAATCCGAATATCCGAAAATTCTCAAAATCACTATCCGAATCCGAATCCGAATTTTCGGATTATCCGATTTTCGGATATCCGAAATTTCGGATATCCGAAAATTCGGATATTTCGGATACGGGTTTTCGGATATTTCGGATTCGGTTTCGGATTCGGATTTTTTTGAACACCCCTACCCAGGGTACAACAGCCGAAGCAGTCTGTACTACCGGAGATGGCTCACGGGCCCAAGGTTACATCCGGTAATTGTAGTGTTTGAACTCATGTGGTGGAAAACAAGTAGAGAGTACTCATCTCTCTAGTTTGTCTTCAAGTGTTCATTCTCCTTCTAGTATTCTTCATGTATCAAGCAATACCATATTTTTGTTGTAACAAAAGAAAACACATAGCCTACTATTTGTACAAGACTTAAGGATTAGTGAAAGGTTTCACTTAATTAGTCACTTAATTACTCACTTAATTAGAGACTTAAAAACTCTAATAAAACTAATTAAATGTCATTAAGAACCTCTATTCAAGAGTTTCTCTTTTATTTACCACATGAAGATTCTAATTAATATTTATAATTTCATTAAATTATAAATATATTAAATATCCATTCACCAAATTTCCAACATGTTTTTAGGCATGTTTTTAGGCAGTTAACTTCGGATGCTCAAAAGGATATGTGTAAGAATCAATTCAAACTTCTTGAAAATAAAAAAATGTGCATTTATTGAGAGATATAAGAAAGAAATGTCATGACACGAGGTCAAGTGTGATTGTGTGAGAGATGTCGGTACCAGTGGCGGCTTTGATGGTGTGCGGGGAGGCCCTCCACACAAGGCCCGTGATTTCGAGGGGCACGCGATTTAAAAAAACGATATATATATGTTATTTTTTTAAATAGTAAACACATACCAATTCCAATGTAGACCCATTTACAAATCAATTTTTATGGTTTAGAATTTAGCCTACTTGACATTAGGTTTATTGAGCCCAATACTAATTTGATTTTGTTTTTTAAATAATAGTAAAACATTACATAAGGGCACATTTTTTCAAGCTCAAACAGGGTACGTGAATTCTTAGAGACGCCTCTGGTCGGTACTTTTAAGGATACAAATATAGAAACCCAAATCTATGGACTTATTTACCATATATCTTTCTTTTTGAACAACCGGCAAAAATTTTATTAATAATAGCAAGAGACTAAACACCACAATTACATTGTTTCACCAGAGAAGTACAATAACAATAACGAGCAATACGATAACCAAAAATACTAAATCGAATCCACTCTTCCCAAGTTAAAGAGGCCAGCTTCAATCGATTATTTCCCCATAAATATGCCAGCGCCTTGGTTTCTTCCAATACTTTTGTAACCTCCGGTCTAGCTTGTCTAAACATGATCTCATTTGTCATTCTCCATATGCACCAAATCCCAACAAGAATCACTGCGTATACTACTTTACTCCTTTTCCTCGAACCTGGGAAGCCATGTAAATCCAAAAGTTCTTTCATGTCAAAAGCGAAGATAGGGGTCTTGCACCAATTTGCGACATTTTGCCATATGGTCAAGCATATTGACAATAGACAAATAAGTGCTCACTGGACTCCTCATACTCACCGCACATCACACACAAACAATCCGAAACATTATTTACTCTATATTAATTTGTAAAAATCCTCCCCTCACATATTTACTATTCTCATTTTTTTACTCTTTGACCTTTTTTGACTCTTTAATTTTCTTTTAGTTTTAAACCTTTATTTTTTTTAACTTTCACACATTTAACTCAAATAGTTTTAATCTTTTACATAACCCTTATAGTTTTCATCTTTTACACTTATAACCCCATAGTTTTCATATTTTACATATTTGTCATAAATAATTTATATTTTTAACTCAACACTTTTCCAATTTTAAATTTGGTCCTTATAATTTACATCTTTTACAAATTTATCATTTTATGATTCGTTTTTTATTTTGTGAGTTAAACGCTGCAACACGCACGTGTGGTTCAACGTTTTTACGTCTATTTTTTACGGTTTAACTGCTCCGTCAAAACTTGCAGGTCCCAAGCCGACTTAGTTATTCTTTTCTATGTTTTACTTTTCCGGTCAATTTTTTTACAAGTTAACACGTCGTAACATTTATGCCTAATTTATCATTTTTACGTTTACTTTTTTTCCGTTTAACGGTTCCGCCACAAAGCACGAGTTCCAGATACTAGTTTTTAACCAAAAGTGAACTGAGGGCTGGCAATTGGGTACCTGTTAAGACACGATTAGACCTGTTTGACTGAAAAATACACCCTTTGACTTTTTGAATTTTTAAAATAATTAAAATTACAATGTTAGGATCTATCATTTATTCATCTTTGTACATAAAACATAAAACTATTTTATAAACATGAGGTAGAAAGTAGCTAAACGAGTCGTAATCATGTTTGAAACTTATGTTGTGCGCGCCGTCAGAAACCTGTTAAACCTGTTAAGACACGATTTGCCAGCCTTGAACATAAGGGGCTTTCAAGCAACCTTGTGGGCCAAATATGAATATAAAGTGAGGAACTAAGAATCACCAAAAGGGTTCCACCTTTTCCTATTCACGAATATTTATTTTTTTTCTTACGAGTAAGAAAATAACTAGTAATAAGACCCGTGCGCGTTGTGGCGCGCGTACTTCGCAAATATCGAACGGATTAGTCCAAGCGTTATGTGATGTGTTAACCATATGAAAATAAACGTTATGACGTATCCGATTGAACTCAATGTATCCTATAGTTGCATTGCGATTGGATGAAAACGTAACGTAAATCGAATTTATATCGTACAATCATAATGTATTATATGCGACTCGACTAACTCGAATTTATACTGTCAAGCCAAAAACTCTCAAGGAGGACAAAGTGACATTTACAAAGTTCATAAAAAAATAAGTGGTTAAAATTTGCATTTCCTAAACTTAAGGGCTGAGAAAGAGTAAAGATGAAATTTGATAAAGTTTTGGGGTAAGAAGGAAACTATAACAAAGTTGGGGCTCAAAAGGAAACTACCACAAAGTTGGGGTGTCAAAAGCAAAGTATTTGTAAAATGGAGTAGTAGTTTAGAGACTAAATTTGTCATTTTATGAAACTTTGAAGGTACCAAAGTTAAGGGGCTAAATTTGCAATATTGTGAAAGTATGGGGAAGGGGGAGGCAAAGCCGGAGGGGTTTCAACCGACTTTGTCTTTTAAGAGTATGTATAATTAAGTAAATCTTTTATATGCTTAGTTATTAAACACAATGATTTGAGCTTAATTTCACATTTTTCTTATCAAAATAAACATATCGCATTAATTTAATAATAACTATAATTTAAAAAGTTTCAAGACCATGGCATTTGGAACTTAAAAACTCCACAAACCTGTCTAATCATCTAAGGGTAGACGGAGTGGTGCGGGGAGTGCATTCATGGACATGCTTTCACTGATCGGTGATTGACTCCGCCCCCTTTTTCGGTGATTCGGTGACTCCTTTTTCGGTGTATACTCATCGATTGTTTGAGTGGGATTATTGAGGAATATAGCCGTTAATCAGAAATAAAAAATAAATAACTCAAACACCCTAAAGTGATTGAACCATACTCTCTGATTGAGTGCAAAATGAGAAGTGGAATGGGGAGTTGACATGGCATGATACTATTGGCTAGAGAATAACTCAAACACCCTAAAGTGAAGTGATTGAACCATACTCACAAACTTTTCCAAATAATCCGTTCTATTTATCAAACCTTCTTATTATTATCATTTACATTCATATCTGTTTCTCATAAGCACTTTAGTTAATCTAATAACCAACTTAATTCTTAACACCATATAAATAAATATAATATATTCTAACTAATAATAAAAACAAGATAATCAACGTATCATAGTATTATATAATTCACGAAAAGCTAAAAAAAGATAATTAACGTATCAGAATATTATATAATTCACGAAAAGCTATAAAACACTAAAGAGTGAAGGACCAAGTCTACAATGGACGGTCCTTGGCCACTCCTCCATGACTTCCTAAGAGCTCTAAGAATACAATGAATATAAACTTTCTAACATGTACACACGAATAATCAGAGGCGTCCTGTTCGAGCTTGAAGAAATGTGACATTCCGTAATGTTTTATTATTATTTTTTTAAATCAAATTATTATCGGGCTTAATAAACCTAATGGCAAATGGGCTAAATTCTAAACCATGATAAACGATTTGTAAATGGACCTATATTGAAATTGTTATGTGTTTACTCTTTTAAAAAAGTATTAACATATACATATATCGGATTTTTTTACAAATCATGTGCCCCTCGAAATCATGGACCTTGTGCGAAGGTCCTCTCCGCATACCATCAAAGCCATCACTGCGAATAATAATAATAGTAATCAATCTTTTATATATATATTTTTTGAACGGCCAACAAACTCAATACCGATTACTCTCGGGGCACCCACTGGACAAACGGAGTACTCCGAGAGTAACCCGAGTCCACCACGATGGTGAAATTTACTGGTAAAACCCGTTTGTCTCAAGGATCCAACCCAGGTTTTCCTGGGTCTCCTATCATTGCCCACAAGTGCCTCACTCTGCATCAAGTGGGAGTCGAACCTGCATCTCTCAATAGAAATACAAGCACTCCATCACTTGATCTAGTTCTTAGATTAAAAGGATACTAAACGTCTAAAAGAACCTAGAAATAAGAAAGCTGCCATAGATTCACTTTTCAGGTCATTCATTTATTGTTGGGGATTCTTTTAGAATTTATTCACTACTCATAGAGTCTATTCTAGTTTCCAACTTTCTTTCTCTCATCTTTCAAATTATCTAACCCTTTTGCTACAAATGTCTTTATGTTAATTCAAGTGGACCCACATGAGATGCAAGTCCAAAGTAAGGAAGAAAATGAGAAGAATGGTCTCAATTTCTCCCTCTTTTCATATCCACCTACCTCAATCAATGGCCCTCACACTCTTCAACTTTGAGTCCACCCAAAGAGAAGTGGATTCCATTTTGATTTTTGAGCCATATTTTTCCTCCATCCTCAGTAACTTTCATCATTTTTGAACAAATCTTGATCTGGGATTTGGTCAAGTTTCAATCTTTATGATAATTTGGGTTTCATTTATCAAAGTTTAAGTCTTTTGGCTATTGGGTTTCTTGAAAACTTGCACAAAAACCTCACAATTTGCAAAGATGTCATCTTTGGTTGCAATTCTTGAATTCCTTGCTTTTATTGTAAATTGAACATGTTGATAATGTTGTTGCCTTTGTGTTTGCAATAGGGTTTTCCATAATCTTGATTAGAGAATGATGAACATTTAAGTAATATGTACTAAATGCTTATCTTGGATCTTAATCTTGATTTGTGTTCTCAAAGGTCATACCTTTGTCTCCTTGTTTGTTTAATCTTACTCTGTAAGTAGGATTCTGGGTTTTATTTTTCATTCCTCTGGGTATCCTAAAATCTTTAATGGAATTTGATTGATTTTGGGTCTCAAATTCCCAATCTTGAATCTCATTTTGTAATTAGGGTTTTGCTAGTTCTTTTTGTTCATTGTTAATCCTGAGTCTTAATGAATATTTGCTTCCAGCATTTGCCTTACTCTTGAATCTTATTCTGTAATCAGTTTTTTTTTTCATATTTTTTTGGTAATTTTTTAATATTGTGGGGAAGTTGAAGTGACAAGAGGCATTAGATGTTTGGTAAAACAATGAATTTGGTTACTACAATTATAGGGTTTGTAATGAGTGCCACTTTCATTGTATTTGTCTGTGCTAGACTCGTTTGTGGGAGGTTTCGTCGGTATGAAACACGCCAGTTGTTTGAGATTGACTCAAGGATTGACCTTGAGAGGGTATGTTTTCCATCCTTAAACATTTGTGTTTTACATCTGTTATTGTAGAAATCCCTTGGATCTTTGAAACAAATAACTAAGCCTTGCTATTGGTTCATTTATGGTTTTGAAATTGATTTAAATTCCAATAGCATGTAGTGATCATTGTTACTTGTTTGTTTCTTGTTATGGTTTTCAAGATAGAATCTCTCCTAAGAAGGATCATGCTATTGGAATTTCCGAAAACACCCTTATTGCAGTTTGATCTAGTTACAACTTATGCAACTTATATGCTTTGAATTTTATGCAAGATCTCTGTCATATGAATATCAAAACGTTCCGTTGAACGCATAACTTGTTCTACTGTTAAACAATTATCTATTATAAGCTTTAATCATGTGACAATATAACCAAATTTTGTAGATAATATGGGAAATAGGTAAATGTTTCAATTTTCATAACATATCCCAAAATTAGAACTTCTGCATTTTTCATTAAGAGAAGGATTTACGTTGTGAAAGATATGTTTTTACGTCTTAATGACGATTTAATACTAACCATTTGGAAACACAATGACAGCAAGAGCATCGGATCGTAGGCCTTGAACCAGCTATGGTTGCAGCCATCCCCACAATGAAGTTTGACCGTGAAGCCTTCGGTTCCATGGAGGATGCTCAGTAAGTTTGGTCCTACCCACCCTCACCCTAAATTCTCTTTACTAAAGCATCTAAACTTTTTTTTTAAATGGCAGATGCGCGATATGTTTAGGCGAATACCAAGAGAAAGAGGTGCTAAGAATCATGCCAAAATGTGGCCATAGTTTTCATCTTTCTTGCATAGATATGTGGCTAAGAAAGCAATCGACTTGCCCCGTGTGTCGTCTATCTGTTAATGCAACAACCAGCCCCGAGATTTCAAGGGAGATCTCGATGGAGTGGTCCCGCCAGTGGCTGCTACCACACACTGGTCAAGGAAGTAGTCAAAGCCAAACCCAAAGCCAAGTGGATTCAGCCATGGGTGGTGTAGAAGCAGGAATTGAAACAGAAAGATAACAGATCATGCAAAAAGTTTAAATATTTAGGGTTGTTTTCATCATTCTTGATTGCTTGGTTTTACAAGATTTGGAATTGGTGTATATGGTTGCTTTTTTGTTCTTTCTATTTATTAGTATTTGTAAAAGTAGTAAAAAGTAGTAATTTTGTTAAAAAAACAAAAGTAATATGAATTATCATGTTCTTTTTGGGCCAAAACAATATATTTTGGGGGTTAACTGTATTAAAACACATCACTCTCATCCTTTTTCTGATCTTAAATATTTTAGTTTACCTTTTTGCTTTTTAGCATTATAAGTCATGTCACATATGCCTTTATTTGTATACAATTGGATGTAGATAACTTGTCTCAACATAATTTATGGTGTTGTCTAGACTATGTGCAGTGGGGCGTGAAAGGGTGGTCACCTCACCCTTTTTAGGCCACCCACACCATTACACTATCACCAAAATGGGCGTGCCATCACCCCTTGGCCATTGTGTTAACGAGCGTGAGAGATAAGTGAGGTGGGACCACTTTCAAACCAATCAATCACACACTTTTCATTTTTTTTTAATTTAATTCTTAGTTAAAACCACTGCACATGTGAAATGGTGTTTTTAACTAAAAATTAACAATGACTCATGTGAGTGTGCAGTTATGCTTCGGATGCTTCGACATAAAACAGATCGACCAAGTTCCCGTTCTTTTCCGGTGCACTCGCTTTATATCTTCGACACACAAGGAAGGTCGCGTTGGGAAGGGAAGAGCCCTAACTGGCTAGCTCTGTCTGTTCGACCGATCATTCCGTTGGCATCTCGCATTCACGCCCCCATTTGACTCTTTCATGGATGTAGCCCCAGTGGGAGTAGTGACTAGCATTATAGGTCATTGGGCAGCCGGAAGGTTAGCACAAGTAAGTCAGTTTGAAGGACCGAAGCCAGTTCAAACCACTACAATTAGTCTTAATATCACATAAAAATATAGATATATTATTTGTATTAGTAAAAGTAAATAAAGCTACATATTATTTCTTTTTGAAAATTTTTTGAGTTAACTGTCATTTTCGTCGCTGTGGTTTATTCACTTTTACCATTTCAGACAAATTTTCAGAAATGCACCAGTTTTCTCCCTGACATACTGGAAACATGCCACTTCAGTTCAAAAATTAAAACTCGGTTAAGTCAGACAGGTTAAAGAAAGGGTATTATTATCAATTCATAAAATAAGGTGAAAATAAAAGATATATGAATTGACAATAATACCCTTCATTTAACCTGTCTGACTTAACTGGGTTTTAATTTTTGGACTGAAGTGGCACGTTTCCAGTATGTCAGAGAGAAAACTGGTGCATTTTTGAAAATTAGTCTGAAATGACAAAAGTGAACAAACCACGAGAATGACACTTAACTCAATTTCTTTTTTTTTCTTTTTTTTTTTTTGTGGGTTTTGTACTTTTATCAAGATACTCCAAACCGAAAAAAGATCCAGGAGAAAAAAGAAAA
This sequence comes from Helianthus tuberosus, assembly GCA_030545235.1. Taxonomy (NCBI): domain Eukaryota; kingdom Viridiplantae; phylum Streptophyta; class Magnoliopsida; order Asterales; family Asteraceae; genus Helianthus; species Helianthus tuberosus. The sequence goes on from CM060383.1 coordinate 17,266,902, forward strand.
AAAAAACTAAAGAAAAAAGAAGAACCTCCACCAATTGTTGTTGCTGATGAGAATCTACAGTGAGTGAGCAAAAGGGCAATTTGAGTATTGAAGCAGCTGCAAGAATGGTGGCACACTTGGGTGTCATCTCTTTCTCTTCTTCTCATCTTTTTCATTCTTCGCGCCAATTTTCTCTTCCTCTGCATAAACCCATGGCTAGTAAGTATCATTTCATGTCAATCAATATTTCTTTTAGGGTTTTATACTCTATAAGTCTTTTGAACCACACCCAGTTTTAATTTCTTGTGTTCTTGGACTGAATTATGTGAAAAGAGTGTTACCTAAAATCTTTAATCAAGATTATGCCTTTTGGGTTTTTATAGTTTAGCACTTTAGCTTATATAGCAGAAAGTTTTGATTTTTGAGTCTTTACAAAAGAAACTGTGTGATTTATATGACATCCTTTGAATTCTGCTTAAAGTTCTTGTTTACTTTTTGTAATTTGATGATAATCTGTGAATCTTGAATGTATGTCTTGTTTTGCTAATCTGTTTAGTTATCACTCAAGTAAATTATAATTATGTTAATTTTTTGAATTGCTTGTGGGCTTGAAAGGTGCTCCAAATCCATCTGTAGTTGTAGGGGTTAAATTCATTATTGCTTTGTAAAAAAAAAAAAAAACAAGCAAATCATGATTTTTGTGACGTTAAAGAAGAAACATCAACATTTCACTCATACAGATTACACCAAGATTTAATCTTTTTTTGGTTTTTAAGATCGAAGCGCTGTTAAGATGATGTTTGCATTATTACTTTGCTATAATGATTCTTTTTTTTTCTTTCCAATTCTTCATGGTTCAGTGTTTCTTTGCTCCGAAAAGTCATTTATTCCGTAGTTTAGGAATAATAGTGGTTAGTTAGCAACAAAAAACTCTTGCATGATTCAAGAATTCGACCTCTCTATGATCAATCTACATTTATTCTTAAAATATCATAAAAAAGTGGCATCATAATTGTCTAAAGTTTTCACCTTTTTACAGTGGCAACTTTGAGTACCGATCCAGTACGTGAATGGATTCTAACAGAAGGAAAAGCAACTCAAATAACAGGAATTAGTCCCGTTGGTGGTGGTTGTATTAATCTTGCAAGTCGATACAATACCGATGCCGGTTCTTTCTTTGTCAAGACCAACAGGTTTCTTTTACCAACACATGTCAACATTCTTATTTTATTAATTCCCTATGTAGCTTTCTGACGGATTATACTTTGTTCATACTTTCTTGAACTTGGTTCTAGGCGTATTGGGCCGGAGATGTTTGAGGGAGAGGCTTTGGGGTTAAGTGCAATGTATGAGACAAAATCCATTCGTGTTCCGAAACCATTTAAGGTAAGATTCCTCTAATTGGTGGGTTGGCTAACGGTTCAAAACGTGTTGAGTTCAAGTGGCTTGTTTTACAACATAAGTCCGTCGAATTGGTTTGGGTTGACCACTTGACCCACAAACACTTTGTTTTGTCTTTTTGATTTTATATAAACAATGAAAATATTAATCATGAATATAAGATCAATACTATTAGAGTAATTTCCTAGATCTTTGAAGAATGAGAACTGAGAGGTTACATGCATGAGATGGGCGACGTTTAATCAAAATTAAGCTGTTTGACCTTTTGAACCATACCCTTTTAGCTAAAAAGTTTATTTGACCCCTTCATAAGTAAACGGGTCAAAATCGCCGCCTTTAAAGTTTAAACGTACCCATATCTTCAAAAAAAAATGTGTTTCATATGCTTTTTTCTAAATGCCTAAATTGCCCCTTGAATTCTTCTTTGGTGCCTGAAGGTAGGTGCATTTCCAACGGGAGGTTCATACATCATTATGGAATACATAGAAGTTGGTTCATCAAGAGGTGATCAGGTAAACTCTAAAACTCGCCTTCTCGTACTTCAATAGTGATTCAATATTTTATTTTAATTGTCTTTTAGTTTAGTCTATACTAGGGAGGAAGCTTGCAGAGATGCATAAAGCTGCAAAATCTGAAAATGGTTTCGGGTTTCATGTCGACAATACCATTGGCAGGTACATTTATGCTTATGAAATAGCCAAAAAGATTCTTGAGTTTTGAATTGCGCTTTTATGTCGTTTATCTTTTACAATAGTCTTTAGTTTTAATAAGCTCAAGTCCTGCATGTAGCACGCCACAGATAAACACATGGACATCAGACTGGATCGAGTTTTACTCTGAGCATCGGTTGAATTTTCAACTTAAGTTAGCGCAACAACAATATGGCGATTCAGCTATATATGAAAAAGGTTTGTGATTGCTATATTGTAATGTTGGTACAACTAAAATCCTGTCGGTTTTTTTTTTTTAAATCTTAAACGTAGACGGGTTGACCTTAAAGTCAAACTGTACATCTTGCTTTGGAAGGTTTAATTCTCCGGTAATCTTGGTTTTGATTTGAATGCAGGACAAAGATTATTGAAAAATATTGCCGCTTTATTTGAGGATGTGACGATCGAGCCTTGTTTATTACATGGAGATTTATGGAGTGGAAATATCAGTTCGGATAAGAACGGGGAGCCTGTTATACTTGATCCCGCTTGTTACTGTAAGAACGATAAATAAATTGGGACCCACAAAGCGAAGATGCAATTTTTTTTTCTCTGTCTTTTATGTTTCTTGATTGTTATGTAGATGGGCATAATGAAGCAGAGTTCGGAATGTCTTGGTGTGCCGGATTTGGAGGGTCTTTCTACAGCGCCTATTTTGAGGTACATACATTTTCTGTTTCATTACTTATAAGTATTTTGAGTTAAATGCCATTTTAGTCACTGTGTTTTGGGCCATTTTGTCAGTTTAGTCCAAATGTTTTATTTTTTCGCATGTGGGTCCGAAAAGGTTTCATCGTTGCCTTTATAGTCCACTGGGTTAACTTCATCCATTTTTTCTGAAACCTTTTTGGACCTATAGCGAAAAATGAAACATTTGGATTAAACTGGCAAAATGGCTCAAACCACAGGGACTAAAATGGCATTTAACTCTTAACTATTTTTTTATTTATAACAAATCTATACATATATTGTTTATTAGGTGATGCCGAAACAACCGGGATTTGAGAAAAGGAGGGATATTTATCTGCTATATCATTACTTGAACCATTACAATCTCTTCGGTTCTGGTTATCGGTCATCGGCTATGTCCATTATCGATGACTACATTCGGATTTTAGAAGCTTGAAAATATTCATGTAAATTTAATTCCAAAAGTCAAGTTTGTATCTTTTGATGATATAATATGCATGGTTATTGTAGTAATTACCCATGATCATGGATAATAGGATGTTGAGTACTTGAGTGTTGTGGAGATTGAAGCATAACTTTGCTAAGTTGACTCCAATTTTCTAGAGTAACTTATGAAATTAGAAGGCTCAATCTATTTAGACACCCAAGTGTCTAATTTGACACTCAGCCGCCTTTAATACGACTCGTATAGACCTATATGAGTCGTATAGGACTAGCCTTAAACACCAGAACTGACAGTGTTGGTTCTCGTCTGATGGCTGGTTTTATAGGACTCGTATAGGGCTATACGAGTCGTATAGAGGCAGAAGGATTTTTTCTTTCAAAAGTTGGCAAAATGTAGATGTTAAATTTTTTTAATATTAATTTTATATATTTTGTATTTTATCGTATCATACAGATTCATATTTTATTTTTGTGTAAATGTACTCGCTTTATAGTTTTCATTCTGTAAAAAAAAAAACTATATACTTATGGGATTTGTCAAATAACAATTACAAAAGAATACTAAAAATAAATAAAATGTTATACATCACTCTTTTAGTTTCTTGACAGTTTACAACACATGCTACTTTAAGATTCTACATTTGAAGGATGAGAATGACATCTATAGTTCAATATTGTACCTATGCTCAAAACTCAAAAGGGTGTCCATAAATACATGTGTTATGTATCTCCAATCAAATTATGCAACTTTACAAAATCTTCTAATGTCAGTTCTTCTGGCCTTGACTGCACAACATAAAAGTTAGTTATTTAAAGCGAAACATCGCGAGTTAACATAGAAAACAAAGATGATACTTACAGTTGCTGCTAGACCAACATTTACAAGAGCTTCCTCAATCTCAAGCGACGGTTTTATATGTTGCAGTGTTTTTCGCAGCATCTTACGTTTCCCATTGAATGCAGAATTAACCTAGGAAGATCATGCAACAAGTTTCAGTTCAGAATTTCAAGAAAACATTAACAATAATAATGATCAAGGATCTTGATTAAGTACAAACCATTGAAAAGAAGCTCTTGGTTGATGAAACTTGGGGGTAGTCTGCTGCTTGCTTCAGTCTAAACACAACAACGGCTGCATCTACCTATTGCACAAAAGAATGTCGTGATAACATGAACAAACATACAAAGAAAAAAGATAATACATTCAATACTAAAAATTTTGTTATGTTATAAAGATTTTGTCTTTAAAGATGATTAGATTAACAAAAGCATCAAACACTTACTTTAGGTTGAGGGAAAAAGTTTGCCCTAGGGACCTTAAATTTATATTCGGGATCTGCAGGTAAAGGTTCAAACCGAAAAACAAGAAACAAGATTAAAATTTATTCAACGCTAAAATGTACCAGCAATAGGTTTGATTGATGTTTCATCTGTTTTCATATGAAGTATTCATAATGCAGAATCACCGGAATAGAAATTAATGAATATATTAATGGGCCTGTATTCGGATGTCCTCAAGGATGAGTCCACCATGCGAAGAGCAGCTTCCTCCTGAACAAGAATGCGAAATGCTTGACACGGTATTATGCAAATTGCGAGTCACAAAAAAATATAAAATGCATGACAAAAACAAAACGTTCAAACCTGGAGTAATAAGACTACTTCTGAGAAGATGTCACCCATCGGCAGAAGTTGTTTGACTATATCGGTACTTATATTAAAAGGTATATTGGCAACTACCTGCAACACATTTAAGAGGAAAAAAAGACATTTTTAGTTAAAAAAACCACTAGAAGGTATCCAATGTGTCACAGGAAATTTAAAGTTTGTTCACCTTTGCATATGAATTTCCTTCTGAATAATCACTTCCTAAAAATGACGACAAATGAGATCGAAGGTTGCATCTTGTAAAATCTTCCTGTATTACCTACACAATCAGACATTGCATGCTCATCTCAACTTTATCACTTTCGATACAAAAATATCCATTGAGAATAACAAAATATATAGAGAAAACAATTACAGTAATGTATTACTTTAACACGATGAGTGGCTGAAAAGCGTTCATTTACAAGTGCAGCCATGTAAGGATCCTATAGAGGTCACAAAGATGATATGTTTATGATTTATAATGTGGAAAATGGATAGCAAGAACATTAAAGAAAGATAAAGAAAAACCTTTTCAATGGCAAGAACATTTGCACCAGATTCAACAAGAACATTGGTGAGGGACCCGGTTCCTGGACCGATTTCAAGCACCACATCACCATCACCGACATTGGCAGCATCAACAAGTTGCTCATTTACTTCACCATTTAACATGTAATGCTGCACAACAAATACAATAGTAAAAGCTAATTACTATCGCTCTCACCAATTAAAAAAAGATAGAGAATCTATGCTTAGACCCTCCGTAGTCGGAGGTGATATAATGCCGGAGGCCACCATAGTGCCATATGCGCCTCCCCACATCGCCCTGAGGGGCGTTATATGGCTTGAACCCAGATCCCTCGTGAAATTTATAACGGGGTGAAAGTTTTTTCAATAACAACCTAATATTTCGTTTTCTTTTTCACTACATAACACTATAAAAATATTCCCACAGTAAACCTTTTCTTCTACACTAATCCACCATGAACATATGTATCATCAAATACTTATGGGCAGTGTTCGAAATAAACCAACAAACAATCCGGACAAAAAGATACAAATTTGAGTTTCACTGATTCATATTCATTTATTTATTTATTTCATTCATTCTCTTATAACAACTTGTATACAACTTTAATCAAAACTCCACAATGTATTCATAAAATTCCCAACAAAAGCTTAAACAGAAAGCAAATCAACCTTGAATAACAATCCATTTGAGTTTACAGATACAAAATGTAGCTCTACTAACATAATTATAAAATCCCCACCAACTGTTCGACGAAATGCCCACTCAAAAAAACGCAAAAAAAATTGAAACCCAGAATTCACCTGGCCAAGGGACTTTCGGGGGATACGGCCTTTGGAGTTGAGAGCTTTGAGAGTGGCATGGTAGTCGTCTGGTTCTTTGATCTTGATTTTGGTGATTTTGGGTTTAATTTTGGGTTTATCGGCGTTGCTACTCGATACAACGCACACAGTTATGTCGGATTTTGTGGTGCGAGTTGTGTGGTGAAGAGAAGAAGCAGATGAAGTAATTGGCGGGAGATTATGTAGCAGAAGAGTCATCGTCTTCGCAACAGAAAGTAAGTGGGATTGAAGTAAGTGAACGAATAATATTAACCGTTATCTTCCCTGAACCAACAATTGTCGGGTCAGGCTGGCCCGTGAATATGGTGAATGGCCAATAGAAGCAATCCCGAGCACTTTTGGGCACCTACTGGATCAAACGGAGTACTCCGATGATAACCCGAGTCCACCACCAATTTCGGAGAAAACCTGGTAACCAACCTGCCTGTAGGCACGATGGTGAAATTACCGGTAAAACTCGTTTGGCTCAAGGATCAAACCCAGGTTTCTCTGGGTCTCCTATCATTGTCCACCAATGCCTCACTCTGCACCAAGTGAGAGTTGAACTTGCATCTCTCAAGAGAAATGCAAGCTTTCCACCACTTGATCTAGAGATCATTGACAATGATAGCATTTAGGATTGGTGCGTTGTGGCGGTATTACTAAATTGAATGAAAAGCAAATGTAAAAATGTTGAATTATTCACGTCCGTTGCGTGTTAACTGTGAAAGTTAGATTGAAGTGTATAAGATGTTAACACACACAAAAAAGATGTTAACACATTGCAATTTCTTTCAAGTTTGTATCCAATTAGTACAACTTTTCTCTCCATAAACTCTTCAAGGTAGAATTTTGTGCGTTTTATGTCATATGTCAAATGATAGTGTTTGATAATGATCGGTTATTTGTTGTTATATAATGGGAGTATGTATGTTTCAACTTGGCATAATATATGTTTCCACTCTAATGTATTCTCCAAACAATTGAAGGTTCATCTCTTTTTTTTTTCCACACGTAATATTTGGTTCATAGTTCAATGAGAGCTTCACGAGAGGGTATGATAGATTTATTTGGTTCGTTATTTTGATGTTGATGCTGATTATGGACTTCTAAAACAATTGACAAAATTTGATATGGCTAATTGTCCAATGTGAATGTCCACCATTTCGATTTGGGCTTCTATAGCAACTGAAGCAACAATTAAGTAGGCTAGTTAAATTAATCGGGCTTTATGTAAATCAAATGGGCTGGTCTAGTGGTGCACAAAAAACCCGAACCCGAAAATAAAACCCGGAACCGGGTATTATAAAACCTGGATTTTTTATACCCGAACCCGACCCTACCCATAGGGTAGGGGTTGGGTATGCATTTCTGTTATAAAACCCGAACCCGGCCGGGTTTTTTTATACCCGTTTTCAACCCGGGTTTTACGAGTACCCGGTTTCAACCCGAACCCGGAACCGGGTTTTTTCAATACCCGGTCCGGGTTTCCCAATACCCTGTTCAGGTTTTTTCGTTTTTTTGTGTATTTTCGAGTTTTGTACCTTGGTAACGGCTATATAGCCGTTAGAAAGTGTATTATGATCATTTGTTTGGTTTACATTGTATCTCTATACCCTATAAAAGGGGTCTTTGATGACGAACAATAAACGAAGACGATCAAGTTATTCGAAGCTATCTATGTTCATCATCTTATTTCGATCCGGTTCAATGATTATTTAGGTGTCATGTATTTCTATGTTTTATGAAATAAAAAGGTTTTGCATTTTATATTTCTATGATTTATCCAAAAGAAATGAATACCCGAGTCATACCCGAACCAAACCCGATCCATACCCGACCCTACCCGAACCCGGACCCGACCCGGGTATTGTCAATACCCGATTTTGTAGAACCCGATCGTACCCGAACCCGGTTCCATACCCGGAACCGGGTATTCAGAAAACCCGATTTGTGCACCACTAGGCTGGTCAGCGAAAGAAAAAAAAGTAGGGGACTAAAAGTCTAAAAATAGGGATTAAACCAACCCCCCCCCCCCCCCCCCCCCCCCCTCAAGTCAAACAAAAATACCCGTAACATCCGAGCTGGGTATTAAGACATGGGTTTGGGTATGGAATTCTAAAATAAATTATGGAATTAGGTGATACCCAACAAAACTATATATACCCAAATTTATCCCAACCATATACCCAAATTTTATTTTATTTTTCTCTTAATCCTTGTTTAGTAAATACTTCATTACTTAGAAAAAAAAATCATTTCTTTTGAGACATATTTTGACATTATTTATATCTTTATACTCCGAAATTATCTTATGAGATTTATATCATTATTATATTTCATATAATTTATGGACATAAACTATTATATTTTATTTTGTTTAATATTTTGAAAACAATAAAGTTATATTAAAGTTATAAATGAAAGAATATAATCGAAAACCCCATAGGGTATTATTTTTTTAAACTAATGGGTATACTCATTACCTGCTGGTATGCTCGATATTCGATGGATAATTACTCGAAAAATACCCGACGTGTATTGAGTCTGGTATAAGACATGATATATGATCGAGTATGGGATTGAGTTTAACCATACGCCGCCCATTGTCATCGCTAGACTATAAGGATTTGGCCAAGGCAATTTGATGTCTCAAAGGGAGTTCCAGACAATACTTGACCCGAGATACCTAACAACCCGTTCTTAAATGCTTAATACACATTGGTTATCAGATGAAATCTCATACACAAAAATCGACCCAGACTACCTGTTAACCTAATTTGGTACCGGCTAGTCATCTTGTCTAGTCAAGTTCGGTTTGTTGTATATAATTCTTTTCTAGTCAAATTCGGTTTGTTTTATATAATTTGGTCTTAAAAATATATATTATATCGGGCAACACCCTTTCAATTTTGTCATCTAACAATCTGAAAAAGAAGCATGTAAAATGCTTAGTTGACCGATAAGTGACGTGATGATAAGTGATAACATGATATTTTTTTATTAAGCAGACATTATGCCTAGTGGAGATGGATATGATCGCGTGGTTCCTCTGGAGGCACGATGATACTCCAGTGGTCCGTCAGTAATCCAAATTTGCCGTTAAAAAAAAATCTAACCTGTGTATTTAATAATGGCGATAACTATAAAATAATTTGTGTATGGCTATTGATCCAATGCCTTTGTAATGTCATATATCTTTTTTTTTTAATCATTATTTTCATAAACTTATCCATGACTTCATAAATAAAGTTTAAAACAAACCGTGCTTCAATAGCAACTCTTGAAATTTGAATATGCCGTAACATTACAAAATAATAAGTAAATATCAGAGTATCCATAATAGGAGGCTCCAGATTTACAATTTTTTTAAAGGGTAAATTTTGGTAAATTTTTACTAATTTTTTTTTTTCAAATCTTACAAGATTCTAACTAATTTTTTTCAAACCCAATGGGTTTCTAGAAACCCACAAATATGGGCTAGATCCGCCACTAGAAGACTCAAAAACCGGTTCCACGTCACCCTTACCTACCCTGTCCAGACTTTGCTCCTTCCACAATAAAATCGGCTCCAAAAACGGGTTTATTCCCAAACTAGAGTAGGTGGAAAACTTATTTACCAAAATGGGTGATTTGAAAAATATTTACCAAAATAAGTGTTTTTTTAAAACTTCATTTTTCTGACTCTTAATCTTATTGAATAAAAACTAATTTGATTGTAAAAATTATTCTTTTCAAAAAGATAAGAAAAAGAGTTTTACAATAAATAACAAAAATATATTTTTTTTGTTGGATCGTGATAGTTTGGAAAAAAAAATAATGCGTCGTTAATTCTGTTATTAATATTTTGTTTTTAACTCTTTTAAAATAGAGAAATCTTATATTTTCATATACACTTTTTTATGTTGTAACCTGAATTAACAATATAAAAAAATGTGTCTCAATGGGGCTTAGAAAATTGAGGAAGGTTAACGTACATTATGGCTTAACGTACATCACGTACGACAGGTAATTACGCACGTTCATTTTAAAATCACGCACGTTATAACTCAAAAATCCAAAATCACGCATGTTGAAACACAATAATCACGCATATTGAAAACATTAATCACGCTTGTTATAAAATATGTTTCCTTTTAATTTATCAAAAAAAAGCATTTATATCTGTTTTTTTTTTAAATGATTTTACATACCTTTACCTGTGGGTTGTATTGTTCATTGGATTTTATGTGGGATGAGTATTTTATAAAATTAGACTTGCTATTAAATTTTCTAAGCCCCATGGACGTACTTTTTGTTATATTGTTAATTCAGGTTACCACATAAAAAAGTGTAGATGAAAATATAAGATTTCTCTTTTTAAATAAAATTAATTTTTAAAAGAAACTAGTTAAAAGTGCCATTATTCAAATTCAGTACACATACTTATATTTTTTTTTATCACATTATATACAGTTAAATCTCAAAAAAGGTATTTTATTACCACATGTAAAGTTACTGGGTTGAAAAAAAAACTTTATAAATAAGTATTTATAAAATAAGTAGAAAAATTTTATCAAAGACTAAACATATTTTATTTTAAAAGAGTTAAAACAAAATATTAATAACAGAATTAAAGAAGCATGAATTTTCTTTTTTCCAACCTATCACGATCCAACAAAATATATATATAGGGAGAAGATCATGCGAGAACCACCTCTTATTGCGAGAACCACGAGAACCAATGTGAACACAACAAAAAATGCTTAAAAATAGCTAAAAATCACACAATTTTTTTTTAATATTTTTTATATAAAAATCGCTACTTTTCGAAGCCAAAAAAAAATTAATTTTTTTTGCCACTAAAAGTAGCGATTTGAGCATAAAAAATATTTAAAAAAAAATTTAGATTTTTTTTATTTTTTTAAATTTTTTTAGGTTTTTTGGGGGTTTAGTTTTTAGTATTTTAGCTTTTGGGGGGGTTAGGTTTTTTTTAGGTTTTTTTGGAGTTTTAGTTTTTAGCATTTAGCTTGGGGGGGTTAGGTTTTTTTAGCTATTTTAGGTTGTGTTCATATTGGTTCTCGCAATAAGGGTGGTTCTCGCATGAACTCCTCCCTATATATATATATATTTGTTATTTATTGTAAAACTCTTTTCTTATGTTTTTGAAAAGAATAATTTCTACAATCAAATTAGTTTTTATTCAATAAGATTAAGAGTGAGAAAAATGAAGTTTTTAAAAAACACCTATTTTGGTAAATATTTTTCAAATAACCCATTTTAGTAAATAAGTTTTCCACCTACACTAGTTTGGGAAAAAAAAACTCCTCCAAAAACACCATCGGACACCCCCTCTCTTTCCCCTCCTCCCTCTACCCTCTCCCTCTCACAAAACTCGTTTGAGGGTGTTCTTCTACAAAACCATTCATCCTCCCTCTCTCCTCCACAAATTCCTCCTCTCTTCCCTCTCTCCTCATCAACGTAGGCTAAAAACAACTACTACCTCCGTCCCATTATAAGTGTCATATTTTGAATTTTTAAAGTCTTTATTTATAAACTTTGACCTTAAATAATTTTGTTTGTGTTAGATAATACTTGATGAAAGTTATATGTTTTGAGTGTGTTTTACAAGTGTTTTTATCGGGTTAACTTTCATCAAGTTTTATATAACATAAAAAAAAATATAATTAAAGTCAAAGTTGCATTACGTATCAACTAAACACTTTTGCTTGCATGTTAGTATGAGAGATAATTTCAATTAATCTTGATAATAGAGAACTAGTGATGCCACTTGGTCATACACTACAAGAAAAATCCAACAAGATCGTAGCAATCACTGCAAAGGACCCACCGGATACAGTCGGTGATTTGAAATCAAACATCGATATAGTTATCAAAATTTATTTTACAAAAAAATGATAAATCCTTTGAAAATATTATAATTTTCCTCTACGTTTGTCAATCAAATATATCAAATAAAATTCATATTCATGGTATCCAAGGAAGAGAGAATGTTAAATGTAACTTTCTCACCGACTATCAATGTTTGTCCTTTGAACAAACAAAAGAATGTTTGTCCTTACCCCAATAAGATTATGGGCATTGAAAACTTCGATTTGTTGTTAAGTTAGGACGTGTCTCTTAAAAAAAGGGTTTAAAAAAATTAAAACAATTCTTTTTTTCTTTTTTTAAACGACGACTTACTTGTGTTTGGCTACTGCACTCCCCGAAGAGCCTCGTTGGCCCACTCCGGCCAGACTATGTTGTCTTAACTGACCTACGCTAGCTTCAGAGTTTGGCCTAGGAGTTCCCCCGAGAAACCATATCGCCGGATGCCACTTGACAGTCGTTGTGTCACCACAAGAGTAAAACTCTCTAGCGTAACACACGGTGGGACGAAAACCCAGGTGGACTCGGGATTTGAACTGGACCGGTTTGATGTGTGAATCACTTGATTAGACTTGATAGAAACACGTATGAATATCTACGATCTTGAAAAAAGTGCGGAACTATGTAGCACAGGAACGGGTACGGGACTGGTGTACGAAGAACGATAAAACGAAAAAAATCCAAGATACGGGTACGACAAAAAAATACAAAAAAAAAAACAGAAATATATTAAACAAAGTCCAAAATATATTAAACAAAGTCCATATAATGTGGTACGATCTTAAACTTTGGGTTATTTTTATCTTGACAAGGAGATTAAATGGAGAAAAAACAATTTTATTTACTAAACGCTTCCTTAAAAGTTAGTGTTAAAAGTGTAATAAAAGAAAACCAGAGGGTGTAAAGTTGACAAAATTTCTTAAAAACCCTACAAAAATGAGAGTGCCGCACCCATTCTTTCTCATCTTCCAGCATTAGTTGCTGTTTTACCAATACAAAAGTACTATGGATATGTTTGGTTGTGACCGGCGTCGATGTACCGATCAAAGATAGAGAGAATTGTGTTCCTAAATACCTTAATCTAGTTAGGGCAAGTAGGGCGTCGAACCACGAAGAGCTATTGGTTAGTGTTTAGACTCAGTTGATTCATGAACATAATGTGAACTTAATTCTTTGATTGAGTTGTTTAGATTAAGTAATTTGCAAAAGTAAAACCTAAATTGATTGATTTTATCACAAGTAAGTAAAGATGGGCACACCAAGGATCAGGTTGCACATTCAATAAACAATCTAATTCAATAGCACATTAATCAATACATAGACATAGTGAAATTTACCACATTCACACATTGGATAATCAATAGACTATTCAATCAAACAACAACTATTTTAATGATTCTAGACCGAATAATTTATGTTGTGGGATGAGGTCATTATCAGTTATCAAAACACTATCCGACGCTATCAATCAAAACACCTTGTTCTCTAATGATAAACACCAAATAGAAGAAACAATGTTATGAAGGTTCAAAATAGTAAATTGTTCTACATTGAAACATGATAAACACATGAAATCACAAAGAAAATGTCAAGTACTTAACAAATCAAAGCAAATCCATGTCAAATGTACTTACAATTCAGATTGAATACCATATGAAATCAAAGCCTAGACCTTGATGCAACCATGAATGATTTAGCTACTCATGATGGTGTAAAATGGTGGTGAAGTGTGAAATTCGGAAGAAGTGAAAGACATGATTAGGATGATAGAAAGGCTTTGTCACTCATGATTCTTCTTCCTTGGTCATCCCTTGGCACCTCCTTATGTTGAATGATGCATTTTTCACGTTTTTTGGCATTAAAACTCATCATTGAACCACCTAAAATCGTTAGTAACTGCAGGTTGGGCATATTGGTACTCTAGTGGGAGTACTGATACTCTCACTGCATTCAGAAACTATGTTTTCAGCTGGAATACTCCCCGAATACGCTCAGAAATCAATATGGAGAGAGAGGGTATGGGTACACATACGCCCATGGAAGTATGGCTAAGTCCATGCTCTTTCTTGTCGTGTTTCTGTCCTTGTGCAAACGTAAAGCTTCCGCCACTCATGACATCTTCCTTGCAAACCTGCACAATCATAAAATAGACAAAGTAACCATATTCCAAGCATAATTCCTAGTAAAAACATACAAAATCATGACAAATTAGACCATCCAACCATAACTCATCAGGTTGTCAGGTTCAAGATTCTTTAGTCGCAGAATGACCAGAGCTGCGGTTGCTCTGGCAGGATATTCTGGCTGTCACACCCCAACCGATGGCGGAAACATCGGGGCATGGCACTAAGCGAAACAGATTGTCCAGAAGTTTCCATAACAACTATATTTACCAAATATTTAAAGCAACACGTCCCATACCATGTCATAAGTAATAATATAATTATTACAGACAAAATCTAGTCAAGTAGTTCTGATCCGACAACTCAGATTTATACATAGATAGTTTATTTATTAGTTTCTAGGACCTCTTCCCTAGCTTCAATTTCATCACCAGCACAAAGAGCATCCTAGACCTTTCCTTGCCTCAATTTCACAGCAAGCTAAGCATATAAACAACTTAAGCACCTGTCACATACGTTAAAGTAAAAGTCAATACACATAGTGTAAAGGTGAGCATACAAGTTTGATATTAGCATAATAGAGTTCGAAATTGTTTACGCATAACCAGCACGTACACAGAGTGAAATGAGGCATGTTAGTTATCGACATGAACCTATCGATACCAATGACTGCGGGTTGACTGCCCAAGGCAGTTCGCGATACACACTCACCACTGTGAGCCATGTAGGTAATTGTCCTTAACAACCCCCGAGTGAACGGGTGTTGAGTCCAAACTAATAGTACTACCGTTGCTAAGGCAGGTAGACAGCATTCCATGTGTAAACATAACTAACAAGCATTCATTAAGTCACGTAATACATGCGGTAACGGTTAGCGTTTAAAGTATTGCGTAGTGTGTTCGATGTGATTTTGTATAAGTAACGTATGTAACACCCAAAAGCGCGTAAAGCAAAAAAGAGATCGAGTATACTCACTGCGTTGATGGATTGAAGGGAGTGCGTAGAGCGAGGTTAGCCTGAACAGTTAACGATAGCATAAAAGATAAGCGACGCGTAAAACGAGAAGGGTTACCAAGTGCAGAATGGTGATCCGGTCGGATGGCAATCCGGCCGGTCGGCCATTCGTGCGGATGTTGACCCGTTCGGGTGGTTGTCCGTTCGGACGGCCACTCGGTCGGTCGGACATTTATTTGGCATGGTGGTTGTCCGTTCGGACGGCCACTCGGTCGGTCGGGCATTTATTTGGCATGGATGTGTTTGTGTATGATGGCTTGACTTTTGAAGTTTTCGTTGTATCATTTTGAAAACGTTGAAGTATCTCTACCCTTCAGGTCGGTCGGTCGAACGACCGTTCGATCGGTTAGCAACCCGATCGGTTGGACACTTCAGTGAGAACCATGTTCACAGTAGTTTGACACTCGATCGGATAGTGGTCCGATCGGATGGCATCCTTGTGCATTGAACATGTTGAAAATTGTTTAAGTTTTGAATAAAGATGTAACCCGATCGGACAGTGGGTCGATCAGATGGCAAACCGGTCGGACAGCAGTCCGATCGGACGGCAACCCATCCCAACGATCTGACCGTGTTGTTTCTTTATTTGCTTGAAGTGTTATAACTTGAATGAGGCGTTGTGATAGCTGGTGTAAGCAATGGGAACCCCATCTCGTCCCCAATGACCTGACCGAATAGGAATCACCCTAGTCCGACAGTGCACGGTCCGAGACGGTTGTTCATGTCTAAACCCGAAATCACTATCCTACAGATGGAACTTGGATCTAGCACTGATACATCACTAAGAACGAGTAGACGATCAGTATTAGCTCTGATTCCACCGGGTTTGAGTGCATTGAGTGTAAAAGAGTTGAAAGAAGATTGGGAAAACCATCTTTCAATCCTTTTCATTGTGAATATGTTTAGATCTATGAAAGATCTTTGTTTGTTTATGTGGAAATCGGTTAGATCCAAGTTGTTCTTGGTGGATTGAGGCCAAAACATGAAGTTCTTCAAGAACACATGATGACGTCATCCTAGAACACCTTGAATCTTGATGGTTTCACGGTTAAAAGTTAAGATTCAAAAGATAGAAAGGTGTAGGAGTGCGTGTAGATTAAGGAAGTACAAGATTTAGGACGAGATCTTACCGAAATTGTGAGAAATCGAAGAAAAGTAAGGTTGGAGCGCTGGTCGGACGTCAGTTGCCAAAAGTAGAAAGTTTGAAAGTGACAAGGGGTATTTATAGGGTTACCCAAAATGGAAAGAGGAGAATAAGTTGGGCGCTCGGGTGGCAACTCGCCCGGATGGCAGCCCAGTCGAGTGGCACCTCGATCGGGTGGCTGCCCGGTCGGCTGGAACCTGGTTCGAGTGCTTGACGCGACGAGTTTTTGCCGTTTCGATTTGCGTGTAGCGCGTTGCGGTGCGATTGAGTTTCCTAGTCAAATTACTTTTAATCCCAACTACTATATCTAACATACAAGCATCATTACTTCGTATTCGTTTAGCGTTTGCGATTCGATTGTGATTGAGTTCGATTGCGATTCGATTGATTACCACAACATAACATAAATAAACATGCACAAGTAACACATAAGGCACACACACACGTATAACAGTAACCAAAATGCGTAATTCGAGTTGCGAGTGCGATTGCGACAGCGATAAAGCGATTAAACATGCGATAAATAGCGATTATTAATAGACACTCCACATAATACAACTAAAGCGATAAGTAAAATAGACTAATTACAAGTCAAAGAAGTCAAAACAGGAATTGAGCAAGGAGAGACAGATCGCAATTAGCAATCTTGTCTTCCTTTGAATTCAATCTTGACTTTGAATAGGACTGTAAACGAGCCGAGTCGAAACAAGCTCGACCCAGCTCGAGCTCGGCTCGAACTCAATTCGAGCTGGCTCGGCTCGAGCTCGAATTTCAAATCGAGCTGAGATTTGAGGATCGAGCTCGACTCGATTAAAATTCGAGCTAGCTCGGCTCGGCTCGATCTAGCTCGAACTAAAAAAGAACTGCAAAATTTACAACTTAAAAAACCTTAAAAATACAATCTCTTCATAGATTAAGGGCCATAATTGCAATTTAACTTAACTAAATAGCTAAATATGCAAGTATTAATAGTTAGCACACTTGGTACATTGTCTTTACCTTCTTTTATAGGGGAGATATTCCCTTAGTTTTTGTCTTTTGAACGATGTGGGACAAAAAAATAAAGGATGTAAACCTTATCGAGTCGGCTCACGAGCCGAGCCGGGCCAAGCTCGAGCTCGGCTCGTTTACAACCGAGCCAATTTCGAGCCGAGCTTTTTTCGAACTTTTTCCGAGAGAGTTTCGAGCGAGCCGTGAGTTTTTTTAACACCCCTAACTTTGACCTTGACTTTCAAAACACGAGGTGTTACAGCCTCCCCTAGTTGAGGAAATTTCGTCCCGAAATTAGGCCGAAGCCGTAACAAACAACTGCGGGTACTTCGCCTTCATGTCGCTTTCGAGTTCCCAAGTGAACTCTGCGCCTCGTTTGCCTTCCCATCGGACCTTCACAATAGGAATGCGCGAGCGTCTGAGCTGTTTGGTTTGGCGATCCATGATTTCGACAGGCTTCTCCACGAAGTGTAGTGTTTTGTTTACTTGGAGGTCATCGAGAGGTACCATTAAATCATGCTCAGCCAGCCACTTTCGGAGGTTTGACACATGGAAAGTCGGGTGGACATTACTAAGTTCCTTCGGTAGTTCGAGTCTGTAGGCGAATTTTTTTATCCTTTCCAGAATCTTAAAAGGTCCAACATATCAAGGCGCTAGTTTCCCTTTCTTGCCGAATCTGACCACACCCTTCCAAGGCGATACCTTTAGGAGTACGTAGTCGCCAACGTCAAATTCAAGAGGCTTGCGTCATCTATCGGCGTAACTTTTCTGTCGACTCCGAGCTTTCAACAAGTTGTCTCGAATTTGGAGAACTTTGTCAGTCGTTTCTTGCAATAGCTCAGGACCTGTTAATTGCGAGTGACCGGTCTCGTGCCACACAATAGGCGATCGACATCTTCTTCTGTATAAAGCCTTGAATGGTGCCATTTGAATGCTGGAATGATAACCGTTGTTATACGAGAATTCGACTAACGGCAGGTAAGCATCCCAATTACCACCGAAATCTATAACACACGAACGGAGCATGTCTTCAAGAGTATGGATCGTTCTTTCAGTCTGACCGTCGGTTTGAGGGTGGAATGCGGTACTCAGATTAAGCGTAGTACCGAGAGCCGCTTGAAACGTTTCCCACAGTCGCGAGGTAAACCGAGCATCACGGTCAGAGATGATGTCACGAGGCGTCCCATATCGACAGATGATCTCATTAGTGTAGATTCGGGCTAATCGTTCTACCTTGTAGTCTTCCCGTATTGGCAAAAAGTGAGCAGATTTGGTCAGACGGTCAACAACAACCCAGATGCTGTCGTGACCCGATGACGTGTGCGGAAGCTTTGTTATGAAGTCCATGGCTATACTTTCCCACTTCCACATAGGGATAGGCGGTTGTTCGAGTAAGCCAGAAGGTCTTTGGTGTTCAGCCTTTCCCTTTGAGCAAGTCAGGCACTTTCCAACGTAGAGAGCAATATCTCTTTTCATGCCCGGCCACCAGTACTTGTAGCGAAGGTCCTAGTACATTTTGTCGGCACCGGGATGAATAGAATATCGGGATTTGTGGGCTTCGTCCATCAATATCTTTCGCAAATCGGTTCGTTTAGGGATCCAAGTTCGATCCAGATAATGGAATATCCCATTCGGCTTATTCACAAGCTGGGCTCCATCGTGATAGATTCGTTCCTTCTTCAGAGTGCGTTCATTAAAACAAGCATGATGGGCTTCACGGATGAGGGTTTCAAGATCGTATTGGGCTTGAGTATTACGAATGCTGAGCAAATAACTCCGTTTGCTGAGAGCGTCGGCAATGACATTTGCTTTGCCTGAGTGATAACGAATCTCACAGTCGTAATCGTTGAGAAGTTCTACCCATCGGCGTTGACGCATATTAAGTTCTTTCTGATCAAAGATGTGTTGTAGGCTCCTATGATCGGTGAAGATCGTACACTTGGTACCATACAGGTAGTGTCGCCAAATCTTTAACGCAAAAACAACTGCGCCTAGCTCGAGATCATGGGTTGTATAGTTCTTCTCGTGGATTTTGAGCTGACGAGATGCGTAAGCTATAACCTTGTCCCACTGCATAAGACCACAACCAAGACCAAGGTTGGAAGCATCACAATAGACAATGAAATCGTCGTTCCCTTCGGGCAATGTGAGAACAGGAGCATTGCTAAGCATTTTCTTGAGTGTTTGGAAAACAGACTCTTGTTCAGTTTCCCAAACAAAAGGCCTGTCTTTGTGCGTGAGAGCGGTAAGCGGCACAGCGATCTTCGAGAATCCTTCAATAAATCTTCGATAATAGCCCGCTAGTCCGAGAAAAGAACGGACTTCGGACGGGTTCTTAGGTGTAATCCAACTCTTAACGGCTTCAATCTTCGCGGGACGGACGTGAATACCTTGACTGTTTACGATGTGACCAAGGAATTGAACCTCCTCCAGCCAGAATTCGCACTTGGAGAACTTGGCGTATAGTTGATTCCCCTGGAGTAGCTCGAGAACCAAACGTAGATGCTGCGCGTGTTCGGCCTTCGACTTGGAATAGATCAAGACATCGTCGATGAACATGATGACGAAACGGTCAAGATATGGTTTACACACGCGATTCATCAGATCCATGAAAACCGCGGGTGCGTTGGTTAAACCAAAGGGCATAACAACGAATTCATAATGGCCATAACGAGTGTGAAATGCGGTCTTGGGTATATCCTCCTCTTGGATGCGTAGTTGGTGGTAGCCTGAGCGTAGATCGATCTTCGAGAAACATGTAGCACATTGTAGTTGATAAAAAAAATCCTCAATGCGAGGTAGGGGATAGCGGTTCTTGATAGTTAACTTATTCAATTCCCGGTAGTCGATGCACATCCTGAACGACCCATCCTTCTTTTTGATGAAAAGGACTGGCGCGCCCCAAGGAGAGGTGCTCGGGCGAATGAAGCCTTTCTCAAGTAATTCCTGAAGCTGACTCGAGATTTCACTTATTTCGGACGGTGCGAGTCGGTAAGGAGCTTTGGCAACAGGGTTGGCTCCAGGAATGAGGTCGATACGAAAGTCGTTATCACGACTTGGCGGTAGGCCGGGAAGGTCTTTAGGGAATACATTAGGAAATTCTCGAACCACAGGGACATCATTCACACCAGGACTCCCTTTCTTTTCCTTCTCCGCTACTACAATGTTAGCCAAGAAAGCTCTGTATTCCTTGCGGAGATACTTGCTAGCTTGGACACATGACATGAGCTTGAGACCTTTCGAAGCAGTTTCACCGTAGACACACAATAAATCACCATTTGCGAGCGAGAATCGAATCATCTTATCGAAGCACACAACTTCAGCATGGTTTTCGTGAAGAAAGTCCATGCCTACTATGACGTCAAAACTTTCGAGTTGCATCGGAATAAGGTCGATTGGAAAGATGTGATTATTGAGCTCAAGAGTACAATCACGAAGAATAGAATTAACGGCGATAGTTCTTCCAGTGGCGACTTCAACATTGAACGTCGTGGGGAGATGGGAGTGCTTACGACTAAGAAGTTTCTCGAATTCAAACGACACAAAGCAGTTATCGGCTCCAGTATCAAATAAACACGATGCATAAATACCATTCACAAGGAACGTACCATTGACCACGTTGTTGTCAGCCTGGGCTTGGCGCACATTGATGTTGAAAGTTCTGGCGCGTGCGGCTTTTTGCTGCTGTTGAGGCTGCTGCTGCTGGGGCTCTTGTTTCACAACCCTGTTCGGGCATATGTTCGCAAAACGGTTGGGATCACCACATGCGAAGCAGACTCGGGCGTTGACCGCGGGTGCCTGAGCCGCTTGTTGGCCTTGCGGGGCTGGGAGCAGAGCTTGATGAGCAGTGGCTTGAGCTGGTGCTTGACGAGGACCGGTACGGCAATTAGCAGTTAAGTGGCCGTACATATTGCAGTGAGCGCAGAAACGGCAGGCGAGACCCACCGGGTGATGATAAGAGCAGGTTGGGCAGGCAGGGTGAGGGCCTGTGTATGCACGCTTTGCAGGCGGTGCATAAGTAACTGGTGCTGGTCGGTGGTGAGACTACTGCTGAGCCGGTACGGTTTGAAGTGGAGTAGCAGTGGTGGTGACAGCACAGTTCTTGTTGCTGGAGCTGCTGTTGTTATTCTTCTTCTTGCGGCGTGAGTACTTTGACGATTGAGCGGCGGACGTTTCAGCGGTTGGTGCGGTGGTGACTTGGTGCAGGTTCTTTGATGTTTTATCCCAAAAACCAGCTTTTACTCGCTTGTCGTTGATTTCAGCGGCGAGCAAGTAAGTTTCTTCGATCGTTGCTGTCTTTGCGGCATGCACAAATCCGCAACACAGTCAGGTAGAGCTCGGATGTACTTCTTGATCGCCATGTCGGACGTCTTCACTTGATCGAGACAGATAATGCTGAGCTGCTTAAAGCGAGCAGTCAGGGCAGCGTTGTCACCTTCCTTCTGCTTAATGTTCCAGAATTCATCCTCCTGCTTTTGGCGTTCATGGGGAGGACAGAACTCATCCATCATGATGGCCTTCAACTCTTCCCACGTCAGCTCATAAGCTGCATCTTTCCCGCGTTTGTTCCTCTTGGCCATCCACCAGTCTAATGCGCGGGACTGGAAGACGCCGGTAGCGTTTAGAGTGCGGAGATTTTCCGGACATCCACTCTGGCGCAGAGTGACTTCGATGGAATCGAACCATTGAAACATAGCCGTCGGGCCATCTTCTCCCGTGAATTCCTTCGAACCGCAAGTCTTGAACTGCTTGAAGCTGAAAGCAGTCTTAGTAGAAACTTTAGGAGCTTCAATTCTGGACTCCTCAGACGATTTGCTAACATTCTTGTAAATTTCACTCACGATCTGGGGTACAACCTTGGCCACTTGTTTCGCGAGGATGGCAGCAAGGCGTTTGTCCCTCTGTTCTTGACGAGAGAGTCGTGGGTGACGGGGTCCAGATGATGGTCCAGTTGACATTGTCTGCAATAGACAACGTCATATATCTCAGACACATCATAATCGAATCTCACCTCACACGTCTAATACTTACTAAAGCTCAGGAACACAGTGAAACGTGTATCACATAAACATATAGGCACATAGTCACAGATTCACATAAACACAGAAGCACATAATCACGTAAGCACGTAGAGCACAGAAGCACAGAAGCACAGAAGCACATAAGCATGTAATCACCAGATGCAGTCAGAATACAGAAACCTATCATTCAAAGCCTGTGCGCGTTCGAGAATAGCGATCGCGAATAACATGTCGAGTAGTATAGTATAAGCATACAACATAGCATAGGGTCGTCCATAATTTAGCGATTTGTCAGCGCTTTGAGATAGAAATGCAGTGCGAGTCGTGCGTGTCGATCGAAGTGAAAGCAAGAATCGAATAAGTCTCCAAAATCAAACACATAAACAGATAAACACACATATAAACGCATAAAATCGACGAATCATCAGAGTCAGCAGTTGCGGACTCATAATCGAAACACATAATAATTGAGAAATAGATCGTCTGCGGCTATTAGACATTGACTATCCAAAGTGATTCGACTATTCTCAAGGACTCGTTGTACACATTTTAACTTTCAGGACTGTGCTTTTGCCTCGATTCTTGGGCGTTTGGCACGCATCCCGTTAGTCATACCGTGACTTCAGGTCGTAGGAGTCCGCCGAGACTTTGGTGAGAGTTTTGGAAAACCAAGTAAAAGTCGGAATCAAGTCGTCAAGGTTAGGGTTTCACTCCTGACTTAACAACTTCATTCCTGTTTTGATAAAATAAAAGAGGATTATGCGTCAAAGTATGGATTTCACTCCTGATTCAACGCAAATTCTCGTGCTTGTGGATGAAAATGCGAGGCGAACAAGCAATTTGGTCGAGAGTTTGCGGTTTTCACGCCTAATCTCGACTTAATCTCTTATTCATAATTGAAAATTCGAGTGCAGTGATAGTGCAGCATAGGCGAGAATAGAGAGGAATAGCAGTAAGCTCATACATAATCCCTACAGGACATGTACGAGTCGGTCTGTTGGTTCCTAACTATAGACTAGGTCTCTAAGACTTCGACCCGGACTAGGTCGAGTCTTGCCTAATTCCCTATAGTTATGGCTCTGATACCAATCTGTCACACCCCAACCGATGGCGGAAACATCGGGGCATGGCACTGAGCGAAACAGATTGTCCAGAAGTTTCCATAACAACTATATTTACCAAATATTTAAAGCAACACGTCCCATATCATGTCATAAGTGATAATATAATTATTACATACAAAATCTAGTCAAGTAGTTCTGTTCCGACAACTCAGATTTATACATAGATAGTTTATTTATTGGTTTCTAGGACCTCTTCCCTAGCTTCAATTTCATCACCAGCACAAAGAGCATCCTAGACCTTTCCTTGCCTCAAATTCACAGCAAGCTAAGCATATAAACAACTTAATCACCTGTCACATACGTTAAAATAAAAGTCAATACACATAGTGTAAAGGTGAGCATACAAGTTTGATATTAGCATAATAGAGTTCGAAATTGTTTACGCATAACCAGCACGTACACAGAGTGAAATGAGGCATGTTAGTTATCGACATAAACCTATCGATACCAATGACTGCGGGTTAACTGCCCAAGGCAGTTCGCGATACACACTCACCACTGTGAGCCATGTAGGTAATTGTCCTTAACAACCCCCGAGTGAACGGGTGCTGAGTCCAAACTAATAGTACTACCGTTGCTAAGGCAGGTAGACATCATTCCATGTGTAAACATAACAAACAAGCATTCATTAAGTCACGTAATACATGCGGTAACGGTTAGCGTTTAAAGTATTGCGTAGTGTGTTCGATGTGATTTTGTATAAGTAACGTATGTAACACCCAAAAGTGCATAAAGCAAAAAGGGATCGAGTATACTCACTGCGTTGATGGATTGAAGGGAGCGCGTAGAGAGAGGTTAGCCTGAACAGTTAACGATAGCATAAAAGATAAGCGACGCGTAAAACGAGAAGGGTTACTAAGTGCAGAATGGTGATCCGGTCGGATGGCAATCCGGCCGGTCGGCCATTCGTGCGGATGTTGACCCGTTCGGGTGGTTGTCCATTCGGACGGCCACTCGGTCGGTCGGACATTTATTTGGCATGGATGTGTTTGTGTATGATGGCTTGACTTTTGAAGTTTTCGTTGTATCATTTTGAAAACGTTGAAGTATCTCTACCCTTCAGGTCGGTCGATCGAACGACCATTCGATCGGTTAGCAACCCGATCGGTTGGACACTTCAGTGAGAACCATGTTCACAGTAGTTTGACACTCGATCGGATGGTGGTCCGATCGGATGGCATCCTTGTGCATTGAACATGTTGAAAACTGTTTAAGTTTTGAATCGAGATGTAACCCGATCGGACAGTGGGTCGATCGGATGGCAACCCGGTCAGACAGCAGTTCGATCGGACGGCAACCCGTCCCAACGATCTGACCGTGTTGTTTCTTTATTTGCTTGAAGTGTTATAACTTGAATGAGGCGTTGTGATAGCTGGTGTAAGCAATGCGAACCCCATCTCGTCCCCAATGACCTGACCGAATAGGAATCACCCTAGTCCGACAGTGCACGGTTCGATACGGTTGTTCATGTCTAAACCCGAAATCACTATCCTACATATGGAACTTGGATCTAGCACTGATACATCACTAAGAACGAGTAGACGATCAGTATTAGCTCCGATTCCACCGGGTTTGAGTGCATTGAGTGTAAAAGAGTTGAAAGAAGATTGGGAAAACGATCTTTCAATCCTTTTCATTGTGAATATGTTTAGATCTATGAAAGATCTTTGTTTGTTTATGTGGAAATCGGTTAGATCCAAGTTGTTCTTAGTGGATTGAGGCCAAAACATGAAGTTCTTCAAGAACACATGATGACGTCATCCTAGAACACCTTGAATCTTGATGATTTCACGGTTAAAAGTTAATATTCAAAAGATAGAAAGGTGTAGGAGCGCGTGTAGATTAAGGAAGTACAAGATTTAGGACGAGATCTTACCGGAATTGCGAGAAATCGAAGAAAAGTAAGGTTGGAGCGCTGGTCGGACGTCAGTTGCCAAAAGTAGAAAGTTTGAAAGTGACAAGGGGTATTTATAGGGTTACCCAAAATGGAAAGAGGAGAATAGGTTGGTCGCTCGAGTGGCAACTCGCCCGGATGGCAGCCCGGTCTAGTGGCACCTCGATCGGGTGGCTGCCCGGTCGGGTGGCAGTTCGGTCGGCTGGCACCTGGTTCGAGTGCTTGGCGCGACGAGTTTTTGCTGCTTCGATTTGCGTGTAGCGCGTTGCGATGCGATTGAGTTTCCTAGTTAAATTACTTTTAATCCCAACTACTATATCTAACATACAAGCCTCCTTACTTCGTATTCGTTTAGCGTTTGCGATTCGATTGATTACCACAACATAACATAAATAAACATGCACAAGTAACACATAAGGCACACACACACGTATAACAGTAACCAAAATGTGTAATTCGAGTTGCGAGTGCGATTGCGACAGCGATAAAGCGATTAAACATGCGATAAATAACGATTATTAATAGACACTCCACATAATACAACTAAAGCGATAAGTAAAATAGACTAATTACAAGTCAAAGAAGTCAAAACAGGAATTGAGCAAGGAGAGACAGATCGCAATTAGCAATCTTGTATTCCTTTGAATTCAATCTTGACTTTGACTTTGACTTTCGAAACACGGGGTGTTACACCAGCAACAATGGATACGTTTGGTTACCATCCCCGAACGTTTGGTTTTCGTCCCCCGATTTCAGGATACATTTTGCAAACGCCCCTAGCCGTCCCCGCGGCGTTTCCGTCCCCAAACCATCCCCGAGACGGTACTAGAGGCTCATAGCCGTCCCCGTGCTTCATAAGTGCGGAATCCAATTAACAAGATAGTGAACAAAAGGATCTCTTAAAAAATCATTCTGATTAAAATTCGGGAGCAATTTGTTACAGTTTAACTCCTTTATTAATAGCTCTCCAAAACAAGTTCTCCCAAAGTTTCCAAAAGTTATGAGCTCTTGCGCACGGGTGACCTCGCACAAGGCCTAACTCAAATCCTTCATTGCCTTAATCCACCAAAAGTGACACAAATGGGGATCGAACTTGGGTCTCCATTGAAGAAACCAAGGTAGTATTTGGTATGAAGGAATAGAAGGTGGAATGAAATTGATCATTCTAATGGAATGAAAAGAAACATATTTGTTTTTCATGTGGTAATGGAATGGTGCATTCCAAAGGAATCTAACTCCTTTCAAATATAACAATTTTCATTCCTTGGTAAAGGGGTGTTTTTTTTTATTCCTTCAGGGAATGGAAATAAGGGTGGGGTTCGGCTACAAAGTTCATTTTTCCTACAAAATGTACAAAGTCATAAAACACCACAATTTCAGCCATATATTTTTTTCCATTATATTATTATTATTATTATTATTAAGGCAATTATTATTTTGTCGTTCTTAATACAATTGTGTTTCGTTACTTTATCTTTTTTTGTTTATCAAATTGTACAAAGTAATCATTCATTCTATTCACATTTGAGTAATCAAACATCACAGCGGAATGGAATGATTTATTTCATTTCGTTGTCCATTCCATTATCTCGTTCATTCCATTCCCCCATCAATTCCATTACACCATACCATACCAAACAGACCCAAGTCTCTACTAGTAGGCCACAAGTGAGGATTTTAAAACAATTGATTTATAAATTTTAAAACCTTTTCCCAAAGGTAGAGGTTCTCCGTATGACCAGACTCCTATGTAAATCCGTCACTTGAATCAACTAAGATCATGCATAATCGTTCTTCTAAAATATATATTTATTTCTTTCACAATCTAATATTGATCTCCAATCAATACTAGAAAAGACGTGCTTTGCATACCACCAAACACTCACTAGAATAAATTTATGACCAATAACAATACAAGTTATTCGACTTAAGTTTGTTTGGAATCCGAAACCACACACAACAACAAACCTGTATTTGAATTTTGGAAATTAGAAAGGTGTTTAATATAATTAGAGATTAAGAGGCCACACTACGCGTATCACACTTTTATTTATATGTGCTTGTCTTAGGGAACATCCTCATGTTGTTTAAATATTTTTGTTACTTGTTTAAGATTTTCGTTTTCTAATTGATTCGGTTTCATGTATGATTTCTCTGACTAAAATCAATGTATTTGAATCATGTTCTCTAAGAAGACATTCTTCTATTATTAATTAGAAAGAAAAAAAAAAGAATCCTATGTTTGAGCATGGTTCTATCGTTTCTCTCATGACACAAATTCGTCCTATTATATGTCAATATTTTCTAAATTATTCACTTGTATATAACAAAAGTTAATAAGAGATGAAATTTTGTAATTCTTATCATTACTAGAATTATGGACTATCACTGATAAAGTTTTACTGACGGGTTAGTGATACACCGCCGAATGGTCAAACAAAATTGCTAAAAGAAAACGAAACATTAGATATTTGTCGCGAGTTTTTTGGTTTTGTTTAATCAGTAAATGATTAGTCACTAGATATATGTTGTTGATCCGTGTTCTCAAAAGCGTCCGCTATATATATATTACTATCAGCGATAAATTACTATCATTTGATACCTACACCAACGGATTAGTGAAGAATATTGTCGTCAGTAAAAGTTCTATGGTTTACCGTTTATTGTAAGTATTGAATAAATTATAATGTGTGGAATAAAAAATAGATAAATTATGAGATGGTATTTGTCTGAAAAAAGATAGTAAATCAGTAATATAGTTTTATACATTTTAAATTTGTTAACTCTCAAATTTTGTTGTGAAATCGTTTATTTATTTATTTATTCATTTTTTAGCGGCAAACGAATAAAAGCACGGCCACCCGGAGTAACTCAATGGTAAAAGGCAAGCTCATACGTTTGCGACTGCAGACAACTCTTGGAGTCCAAGCTCACTATCTCTAGTTTCAGGGAAAACCCGTTGCCCAAAGGCCCAATATGATAAAAACCTGATTAAGATCGGATTCAAACTTGAGACCTATGGTCTTAAACTCAAATCTTTACTTCCTCTCTAATTTCGGTTGAGCTACAGCTAATTGGAAAAAGTCGTTTATTATTATGCTAAAACATGCATTATTTGTATGTTTAACTCACTATATTATATACTATCAATTTGTAACAATTCTTGGCATTGCTGTTTGTACTCTATGTATTGAAATTTGTATGATGGTTTTAAGAAACCTTATTAAATCATAAATAAGCAACAATTATGTTTTTTTATAGAGTTGTGTCCTTAGCATGAAGAGTTTTTTTTTTTTTTTTAAATGATTTTTCACTTTGATGCCTCATATTTTTCATCTTTTTGTAAGTTTTTTGTTTTACGTTTCGTTTTATATTTTGCAAGTTAACACGCCGCAACGTACTTGTGAGGTTCAACGTTTTTTCGTCAATTTTTTCCCGTTTGACAGGCCCGTAACAACACGTCTATTTTTCCCTGTTTGGCAAGTTCGTCGCAACGCGCGGGTCCTAGACCATCTTAGTTATTTTTTCTATGTGATATCCCACATCGGTTGTGAAGGGGAACAAAGGCTGCCTTATAAGGGGCTGGATACCTTCACCATCATGACGCGTTTTAAAAGCCGTGAGGGGCGGGCGCCGAGGGCGTGCTGGCTGCCAAAGCGGACAATTTCATGGTGCGGTTACGCTGGGCTGTTACATTCTATGTTTTACTTTTCGGTCTAATTTCTTCACATTAACACGGCGCAACGGGCGTACGTGGTTCAAAGATTTTACTTTGCTTTTCGTTAGGTGTTATTTATTTTCTTTTTAATTTTTTTTGTTTTTACGAGCTTTTCTGGTGTTGGTGGTCACCGACAGTGGTGTACCGTTGGTGCAACTTTGCATGTTTTTACGCCCCGCCGCAACGCGGGGATGGTTTAATACTAGTTTACTCAAATTTGTATACTGAATCAACCAACTGTTTATTATTATTATTCAAGGCTGCAGTACGATGATAGCTGGTACAAATCTTCAGGATCGAAAAGATTCTTGGGTGTGGGACGGGTTGCTAAAAAATGAATTTTCGGTTAAAGCGGTTAAAAAAGAAATTGCAGATGGGCGTGGAAATGACGAGTTTAAAATGAAATGGATACAATGGGTTCCGCTGAAGTGTAACATTCATGCATGGAGAGCGGAAATGCATAGACTCCCAACGCGGATTGAGCTAGAAAAAAGAAACATCGTGTTGGAGACTAACGAGTGTGTGCTATGTTCGGACGGCCTGGATTCAACCTTGCATATTTTTACAGCCTGCGCATTTGCTTTGGAAGTGTGGTGTCGCATTGGAAGTTGGTGCAAGTTGCCTCCGATCTTTGCGTTTGAGGTTCGTGATCTTCTGTCCATTTATAAAACCGTTTCGGGAGGAAAGCAAGGTAAGAAGATTATACAAGGGATTGTCATGGTTACATTATGGTACATTTGGTTGGCGCGGAATGGTAAAATTTTCAACCAAAAGAGGACCACTACTGTGGAAGTTGTGAATAAGATTAAATCTAGTTCTTTCTTTTGGTTTAAACATAGGTTTGGGTGTAAAAGTGTGGATTGGGTGGCCTTCGTTTTGAAGTCCGGCTGTTTCTTAATGAAGTTTAACGTTCAAAAAAAATTTGTATGTTGAGTTTATATCAAAATAATAAATAACTTTTTCTTTCAACATCAAGTCAACACCTTGGAGTTAGAGCCCTTAATTTGGAGTTTATCTTGTACTATTTACGGACATATATACCTAGAAAACTAGTAGTTGCCCCGTCCGCGTTGCGGGGCGATGGCCGAATAATTCTCAATCAATTAAAAAAACACTACTATAACTTTGCTAGAAAAAAAAAACTGACCATAATTTTCGACTCAGGGCAAAACTGAAAATTTTCAGGAGTAATGAGTGAGTGTTAGGCAGCTCCTTGACACGGGAAAGAAATTAAATGGAGAGTTATGCGTCGCCCGCGCTGCGGGGCGCTAAACCGAGTATTTCTTAGTTTAATAACTTGTACGCCTTTATATCGGTTATTTATACATGCTACTTATAACACGATATAAAAAAAGGTACATCAAGTTAACCAATTAAAGAAAAACAGTACCATAGTTATGATAAAAAAAAATAACTAAAACGATTACAAGCGTGTAATTTAGAGTTAGGGGCAAAACAATAATTTGTGAGGAACAATTAGCGAGTGCTAGGCAGCTATTTGGCATGAATAAAAACAAAATTGAGTAAACCAAGTAAAAAAACACTACTATGGTTTTGCCAAATAAAACATAGCAAGATTGCAATTTTAGCTGAGGTAAAATCGTAATTTTAAAATGAAGGTAAAATAATATTTTGAACTAAGGGTAAAACCATTTTTTATTTTGAATTGGTGGCAAAATCGTAATATTTAACTGCGGGCAAAATCGTAATTTTTAGCTGGGGGCAAAATCGTTATTTTAAATTGGGAACCAAATCGTAATTTGGCACGACTCGGGCAAAATCGTATTTTTTAACTTAGGGCGAAATCGTAAATTTATGCTGAGGGCAAAGCATAAATTTATTTTCGAATCAAGAGCAAGATCGCAATTTTAAACAGGGATAAAATCGTAATATGGCAGAGCTTAAAATAACTATTTTATGCAAAAAAAAAAAAAAAAAAAAAAAAAAAAAAAAAAAAAAAAAAAGAAAGATGGCCGCCATTTTGGCCAACCCCAATTGTTCACTATTCCCGCTGACACATTAGAATGTATGTATTGTAAATGTAAATGTAAATAAATATATATGTTGAGATATAAAAACTGGATACACGTTTTCGCCCGTATCTATATACTTAGTCGTCAAAATCTTGAGTTATCTTATGTGGCTTTAAAAATATTAAATATACAGTTGGCATTGTTACACGTGAAAATGAGTTGGAACTTGATGGGAACGAAGTTACCTTCCATCTTCCATTTCTACCCATGTCCCCCTTTACATCAACACCATCTAAATTTATTAATCCAAAACCAAAATTTTGTATGCTATCAAGATATGAGTTATTTGTTTACTTTGATGTTGACAAAATGGTGGTGGCGGTTCAAAACCGAAAAAAATAGTTTGTGGCGAAGGGTAGTTTGGGTAATTCACCATAACGCAAGGGTGTGGGCTGACGTACCAGTTAAGCATTCGATTCCAGGGCCATGGAAAAGCATTTGTAGCATTCGGCAACCATTACTTGAGGCCAATATTGACCTTGGGGATGCCTTTTCAGTTGTGGTTGGAAACGGTTCTAACACTTGTTTTTGGTTGGATAGTTGGTTCGAGTCAGTACCTTTTTACATTAGATTTTGACTTATTCAAAGAGGAAGCGGTTAAAGATTGCTTGGTTACGGATCGGGTTCAGTTGAGCAGCGATGGGCCTCTCTTTAATTGGGCCTGGATTCGGTCTGATCTTCGTCCGGTGGCTGCAGATCAGCTGCAACAGTTGCAGCTATTGACCGGCTGCTGGGCTGGATCTGGGAACAAGGATTGTTGGAAAAGGAACTATGATAACAATGGCTTCTTCACAGTTGCTGGCATTAAAGATGTTCTCAGTTCTGCAAACCGAACGGCTCCAAATAATGTTTTCCTTTGGAATAATTGGGTCCCGAAGAAAGTCGGATTGGTGGCTTGGAGGGCAGAGATGGAAAGGCTCCCGACTAGGCGAGCACTGGCAGTCCGTAACATCCCGGTCCCAAACCAAATGTGCGTGCTATGCAGCGATTACGTGGAGACTTGTGAACACGTTTTTGTCTCGTGTCATTACGCACAATCGGTATGGCAAAACTTGGCGATGTGGTGTGGGTTACCTCCTATCATTGCGTTTGGGATTAATGATCTACTTACACTACAAGATTCAGCTTCGGGCTCAAGAAGGAAGCGAAAAGTGGTTCATGCTATTATATTGGTGACTTTTTGGAGTATTTGGAAGATACGAAACGAAACCGTTTTTAGACAAGGGGTGCCAAATGTTACGAGAACGCTTGACGAAATTAAATCAATGGCGTACTTGTGGGTTAAAAGCCGATCAAAAGTGGTGGATCTAACATGGGACAACTGGAGTCGGTTTAATTTGGATGTTTTGCATTGATGTAAATGTATAGTTTCTTGGTGTAGTTGTATTTGGTGTTAAGCGTTGTAACTTTTTGGTGCGTAGCTCCTTGCTACCTTTAATAAAAATTTCTGTCGGCCGTTCAAAAAAAAAAAAAATTGTTTACTTTGATTCCGTATCTATTTTGTTTGTCGTGTTATACATTCTATGGGTGTAGCTTTTAGGGTCTAAGAGCATTCACATCTATTCCACTATATTTTCACCACAAATTACACTAAAAAACACTATATTTTCTCTCTTTCTCAATTAAATAATATTTTTTATACCTTTACTATTACATTTTCTCTCCCCTCCACTCGCAACCACTTTCAAAATATATTAAAAAATTATAGGGGGTGAACAGTGTCCCCCCAAATATACAGATGAACAGTAACATTTTCTCTCTTCTCCACTCACAATCATGGTTGTAAAACAAGGCCTCCAAGGCCGAGTACTCATCGAGTAGTCGCTACAAGGTAGGTTGCTGAAGCGACTTTCTTCAACTCCGACTAATTACTCGGAATCGATCAAATGCGGTCAACATTGGCCAAAATCGGATCTAGTAGGTCAACTCGAGCTGAGTTTGACTTAAAATAAAATAAAACATAATTTCTATGTCTATCATATTAAAGAATGTATATCAATTTCACGTATTTTGTTATAAATATTAGTAAATTTATGTTATTTGACTTATATTTCATTTCCGAAAACTAATTTCTTTATAATTTGGCATCTCCGAGTACTCCCCGTGTACTCTCTGCCTAGGCCGAGTACTCTCAACTCCCCGGTCGACCGACTAGGGAGCGCCTAACGACTTTTACAACCATGCTCACAATCACTTTTTTATACTTTTTATATTATAAAAACTCCCCTCGAGGATTTGATGGAATGGATGTGAATGCTCTAAGGGGGTCTGTTGACACTTTAAGTCTTTAACCGATTAGGCTTTTTATTGATAGGAGTATCTAACGTTGTTAATTTCTTGTTGTTTGACCAAAAAGTTAACGTTGATAGTGTAGTTAGAAAAATATAAGAAAAATCAATTATGGCCATTCTCAAAATCATCTAGGTTTACTGGTTTCACCGATATCTATGAGACAAGTTGGTGGTCGATAACTCGAGATCTTATGTCGGGAGTGTTACATGATATTGTATGGAGTTGCATGCTACTCTTGAGAGTTCTCACATGATCGATTGATTTGCTTCAATGTATTGGTACTTTGTACATCATTATTAATGATATATAGTGGAGAGTTCAAATAAGAAGAAATATTTTGTAAGAATAAAAAAGAAGAAATTTCAACCAACAAAAATGTTTCATTTTACTTCATTTAATATAAATATTTAATGTTACTCTAAGGGTAATATGGTAAACCTACAAAGATCATTAATTAGAAGTATTCCTCTTTAATAGGTAAATACATTAAAATTTGTAACTTATCTTCAAAATATATATTTTTTCAAAAAAAAAAAAAATTTAGAGTGTAGGATAAATGACAATGTGTATATGATAAATTACGAGTTGTGTAGGATAAATTTCAACATGTCTAGGGTAAATTTTGAAAGGTGTAGGGTAACTTTTGATGTGTGTTGTCAAAAAAATATTAGTGCGAAGGATGATAGTTTTTATGTCTAATTAATTAGTCAAAGATGATAATAATTGAGATAAGTGAAAAAATATTTAATGTTTTACAATTGTACTCTTTGTTCTTTTTTTTCTCAATTAAACTTTCTTCTCAAATGAACCTTCCTCTAATGATTATAGGACGTATTGTATGATTATATCTTTAACTATATGTACCATAACTTATAAATTTATATATTTATTAGTATTAATGATTAGAGGACGTATTGTATGATTAGATCTTTAACTATATGTACCATTTTGTAAAAATCATATATTTATTACTATTAGGGGGTGTTTGTTTTTGGTGAGAAGTACTTCAGAACCTCTTATGTCTTCCCTACGTAGACCACGTGCAGACGTTTGAGTTTGCAGCTTGTTTGTTTTTTAGAAGAGGTTTCATTAAAAAAACCTCTTCCCCACCTCTTCCCCACGCATATCTGTCCTTATGTCTTCCAACCTCTTCAAGACTCTTCTCCCTCTTCAAAACACCCATCTGGTCTCAAAACCCTAGCATCTCCACTTCTCCAGCCAACACCGCCTCCTCCGCCACCACCTCCACCTCCGACACCACCTCCTTCGCCGCCCACCCCTGCTCCGCCTCCACCTCTGACACCACCTGCTCCAGCCTTGCTCCACCTACACTCCGCCACCACCACCTCCAACTCCGCCACCCATCTCCTCCGCCACCGTCCTCCACCTCTGCTCCAGCCGCCACCTCTGCTCCAGCCGCCACCCCATCTCCTCCACCCACCGTCGACCCCTCCACCATCGATTTCAAGCACGATTCAAGCACCATCAATTTCAGGCACGTTTTAAGGCACAATTCAGGGCTGGATTTGGTTGTAGTGGGAGAGGATTAGGTTTTGAGTTGGGGTTTTGTGATGGGCTGTGGTGGAGATACGATGGTGGGTGGTGGAGATACGGTGGTGGGTTGGGTGGAGAAGTGGTTGTAAGAATTAGGATTAGGTTTTTTTAGGTATTTTTAGTTGTGTTCACATTAGTTCTCGCGGTTCTCGCAATAAAGGTGGTTCTCGCATGAATCTTACCCTATATATATATATATATATATATATATATATATATATCAATCGATAACCATAAATAAAATATTGGTTCTGATACTACCGATATTGTTCGATTGAAATATGATTAGTTACGTATCAAATATCCTTATAGTTTACGATAAAAAATATGTGGATTTTTAATATTCTTATCGTTTACCCTAAAAATTTAAATTACTATTACTATTTGTTTTCAATAGAAAATAAATCATAAATCAAAATAAATATAATATTATTAAAAGTTTAATTTACTATTCATCAAGAGTTCATATTAATATATATAAAATAATAATATAATAGGTATAGTTTTTTTAATAATATATAGTTTTTTTAATAATATGTAGTTTTTTTTAATACGGTCCTGTTCGGTATCAGTACATGAATGTAAAAGACGGCACTAATACAGAAAACGTCAAAAGTTGGTGCCAAATTGATATTGGAAATCTTTTGGTTCGGGAAATTCACTGTTGCTACCCGGTACCATTTGCTCATCCCTGATCACGGTTACCGTACGAACAACGGTATCGTACAACTTTTTTTTTGTTGATTTTCTTCAACTTTTTAATTTTTTTTCTTTTTTTAGTTTCAGGGGTAGGGATGAGTTTGGTGCCAACCGATACAGAATCGGTACTGATACCGAAAATACCGGTTACGGTACCGGTATATGAAGGTAAAAACGGTAGTGAACCGGTACCAGGAACGCCAAAAGTCGGTACCGAATTGGTACTTAAGATCTTTCGGTTCGGCAAATTTGGTACCGGTACCCAGAACAATTTGCTCATCTCTGAACACAGGTTTCATACGAACAACATCGTTGCCATACAACTTTTTGGTTGATTTTCTTTCGGTTATCTTTTAGTGTTTTTTTCTACATTTTCTTTTTATTCTTGTCAGCAGTTCCGTTCGCAACACGCTCGTAGTGATTTCAAAACACATGTAAACATAGACTAAATAACAAAAGAAATTCGCCGCAACACGGCGAAATTCTTTAAACCTAGTTGAAATGAAGAGTGTACTTCACGTGCGTGATAGATGTACACTATGCAACAAACTCAAAGAAGGTTTCTTGGTTTTTTATTTTTCTCAATTTGATTATTATTTATCTAGGGTTTATGGTTATCTACTAATATCTAGTTCAATAAATTTAGGTTTTTCTTCATCAATCCAATTTAAGAATTATTTACTTTCTTAGTTGTTCAATTATATCATCAAATGGGTCCTTGTAAAATGTATAGTCATGTGGCTTGACATGTATCCATACTCTTTTACTTGCATTTTAAATATAGATATTAAAGTGTATAAACAATCTCTAGTGGGTGTGAGTCCTCTTTGGAGGCTTTTTATTAGTTCTTATTTTTTTTTTGTACCGGTACTTATTTTTGCAATTTTCAGGATTGTTACTTTCAATACCCCTTTTGATCTTTGAGGAAGAGTAAAAAAATTGTAAAATCTTATATATACACATATTATTTTAATCAAAATTCACTCCAAATCTTTCATGCAACTCACTCTCTCTTTACTCTCACTCCCTTTTTTCTTAAGTTTTCAAATGGCAAGACGTTGGACCGAAGAAAAGAAAATCGTTTTGGCTACAGGTTGGGTGGCTGTCACGAGTACCAACACCGCTACGTGACCCGGAGACCTTTATTCCACACCACCTAGCTGTCGAATGTGTGGTCAACATGAAGAAGATGGGGAACACTTGTTCGTGAGCTGCGAGAAGGCACAACATGTCTGGAGCTTTGTTTCTCAATGGTGCAGAATATCAAGCATATATGCTTTCAGGATAAAAGACCTGTTGGATTGGCATAAAAATATTCGGGGTACGGAAAAATGGAGAAAGTTGGTATATGCGATTATTCAAGTATCGATGTGGGTAATATGGAGAAGTAGGAATGATTTGATATTCAGGGGAAAGCAGGTGTGTCTGGATCGTTTGATGTCGGAAATTAAACATTTAAGTTTTTTATGGGTTGGGAATCGGTCATCGATAAAGGAATTAACATGGGATGAGTGGTGTAGTTTCGATGTAGCGAGGAGGTGTTTGTAGTCTATATCTTGATGATTGGTGTGGACTAACACGCTGTTAGTCCTGTGATTAATAAAATAACTTTTGTTGGACGTCAAAAGAAAATTGTTTGTTTTATTAGACCAAATGTAAAACCTTGACTAAAAGCAATAAACTAAAATAAATAGTGACTGATAATGAGTCTGATAAGTTTGGTGCGTAGTTAATTTTGTCGTTTCATTAGAACCTTCATGTCGTGTCACCTTCTTTCTCCATACACCATCATTTCCATAAATATATACACACACACACTACTACTTACTCCATAACAACATTCCAACTCATCATCTTCATCTTCACACACTAAAAACACACAGTTCTGCAACAACAATGGCAGCTCCATTCATAGAACCACAATGCACTATTCAACCTGCTCGCAGGCTCAAAGACTTCCTTCAAGACCAAAACCTCCCGTTCCCGCGCTCTCGCAAATCCTCCATCTCCGTCTTCCTCCACGCCGCCGTCAAATACTCCTCCATCCGTATCATCTCCCGCCGTTTCTCCACCAAAAACCGCTCCACATCACCTCTTCCGGAGCCTACAATCACCAGAACAACCTCCGTAACCGTCAAGGACATTCTCCGCTGGAAATCCTTCCGAGATCTGTCAGATCCGGTTGAATTTCACGCTCCTCCGGTGCCGGATTTCTCACCGGAGTCTCCTCGTTGTACACCGTCCACCGGTTCGCCGAGGAGTAGTAGTAGTTGTAGCCGTAGCTGGTGCGATAGTGATTTCACCGTCGGTGATTCGCCGGAATGTTTCCGTACATTCTCCGGTGAATCGGAGGTTGTTGATAAGAAGAATTTTCACGTTAATGTCGCCGGTGAAAGGAAGAACAGAGATTTGATGGTATAAACCGTGATTAACCTAATTGTGATGAACTAAATTTTGCAATTGAATGTTTGTTGATGAAATTAGGGCTTATGAATTTATGATTATGTGTAAATTGTAATGCAGGATCAAATTGTGCTTGTGGAAGAAGAGGAACAACAATTCAGTCCGATTTCAGTGCTTGATTTTGCACAGGAACATGACGAAATGTTCTCACAGTTTCATCAAACCCTAGCTGATATGGAGAGTATGTGTTCTTCATCCATTGTTCAACTTCTGTTATATTAGCTTGTTTTAGAGATTAAATTGAATGATCAATATTCTTATTGAACAGGAAGGAACACAATGCTGAAGCAACGGATCCATAACTTTGAGAATCTCATTGATGATGTGAACAAACGTGTCGTATTAGACGTATTAGACGATACTGAATCGTTTGTTATCGAAGAAAAGGCGATTAGGTTAATGGAACATGTGAAAACAACAAGCTCTATTGAAGAGTGTGACTTAAGTTTGGATTGTTTGTTATTAGATTACTTTAGGGATGAATTGGTTACAAGTAAGGGAGTGAAGAACAATGAGGAGTTAGAATCTAGGGTTTTGAATGTTGCGAAAAGTTGGGTGAATGGCGAAGATGACGGATCGTTGGAGTGGGAGATGGAAGGTAGAAGAGAAGTGTGCATTAGAGGAATGGATAAAGGATTGAATTGGAAATGTTTTGATGATGATCAAAATGAGATTGTGATTGAGATAGAGAAGATGATGCTTAATCAATTGTTAGACGAGTTATCGATTGATCTTGTTAACGTTTAGAACATACGAATAAGATGATAGGTTGGGTATGATTAGCGGATGAGCAACCTGGTATATAGTGTTGTGGACCTTGGTAATTTCTACGCGGAGATAGATTAGTGTAAATTACGAGTTTTCGAAGGTTTTTTTACGACTTGATGTATGTTTAATGAATAATGATGTTCCAAATCTTTTATTAAAATGGTAACCGAGAAATAAGTACAACTTGATGTATGTTTAATGAATAATATTATTCCAAATCTTTTATTAAAATGGTAATCGAGAAAAAAGTTTTATAGAAGATCATGCTTAAAATTGCAAATGGATAAAGGGTTATATTGAAAAGAGTTAAATGCTTGGTTGGTCCCTGTAGTTTGCAAAAATTTCATACTTGGTCCTAGTGGTTTACTAATTACACGCGTGGTCTCAAAAGTTGTCAAAAATGAACTCGGTTGGTCCCCTGACCTAACCTCTGTTAAATTTCTCAGTTAACTATGTGTGAAATGACTATATTACCCTTAAACAATTAAAAGAAATAAAAAATATATAGAGTTAAATGCCATTTTAGTCCCTGTGGTTTGGGCCATTTTGCCAGTTTAGTCCAAAGGTTTCATTTTTAACCTGTGGGTCCAAAAATGTTTCACAGTTGCCATTTTAGTCCACTGGGTTAACTTCATCCGTTTTTTCTGTTAACGAGAAGGCCATTTCGGTCATTTTATATGGTTGAATTGCCCTTTTAGTTAACAGAATTACATACAAAATGATCAAATTGGCCTTCCCGTTAACAGAAAAAATTGATGAAGTTAACCCAGTGGACTAAAATGGCAACTGTGAAACCTTTTTGAACCCACATGTTAAAAATGAAACTTTTGGACTAAACTGGCAAAATTGACCAAACCACAGGGACTAAAATGGCATTTAACTCAAATATATATAAAGAAGATGCCCACCCCACCTTCTTCTCCCCTCTCTTCTTCCCCATCTATTTCTTGCAAACAACAATACCTTTCCACCACCATAACAGATCCACCCCACATTGCCGGAAAAACGCCCCACCATAACAACTCCACCACGCCGCCACCACCTCACTGGATATCGCCGGCGAAAAACCCACCACCGTAACACCTCCACCCCACTGCGAGGCTGCCAACACCTCACCCCGACATCGCGGGAAAACCAACCACTGTAAATCGCCTTTAATAAAAACCTGCAATTAGTGATAAAGGTTTATAAATCGCAATTAGAATATGTTATTTAGAAGTTAATGTTCTTGTTCAACTTACAGATCTGGTTTTATAAGTAATTACGATGAACAGAAATATTGATCTGAACTAATTCGAGTGATGTTGATGTTCTTGTTTACATAGTGATTCCAATCTGTATACTAGGCTATGTGGATTTTGTTATGAATCGTACCTGATTGTTTTAATTTCTGGGTAAATGACTAGGGCTGTAAACGAACCGAACGTTCAGCGAACAGTTCGTGAACCGTTCGGCGGGAAGTTCGTTTATGTTCGTTCATTTAATAAACGAACGAACATGAACAAGAAATTTCGTTCGATTAGTTAAATGAACGAACATGAACAGAGGTCTCGTTCGTTCGATTGTGTTCGTGAACGTTCGGTAAGGTGTTCGTGAACGTGTTCGTGAACATTCGTTGATTTGCGTTCATTTATGTTCGTATGTTTGTGTTTTAATTGAAGATCTTTGTACTTTCTTATATTTTATTTGTACTTTATATATTATTAAACTTTTATTTATTTTATTACCCTAACAATTAAACTAGGAAACCCACTATCATCTTGTTTATGCATCATTTCCCTTTCATTTCTCATTATTTACATCGGCGAATACGATCGACCTTCGTTCCAGAATAAAGGATTCAAGTTCGAGTGCTACACTCTGGGACATCTATCTTTAGCCTTCGGCGCGTTCACCAATATTATTTGTGTTCATTTGTGTTCGTGAACCGTTCGTGAACACGCTCATTTCCTTAATGAACGAACACGAACATAAAATCTCGTTCGGTAAGTGTTCATGAACCGTTCGTGAACACATTTATTTCCTTAACGAACGAACACGAACAAGGCCTTGTTCGTGTTCGTTCGGTTCGTTTACAGCCCTAGGTAAATCTTCATTGTGTTCTTGATGTGCATGAAAATCTGTGTTAAAAAGTACATATTTTGGTGTGTGTACGGGGAAATTGAATTGTGGTTGATTGTAGTTAATTCATGATGAAGCAATTGAGGGTTTATGATGTATTAGTGTTGAAACCTCCACCACCACCACTGGGAACTTGTTTTGTGATGGTGTTATTAGAGAGAGAGAGACGAGTGACAGAAATAGATGGGGAAGAAGAGAGAAGGGAGAAGAAGATATTTTTAGTTTTCTAAATTGTTGAGGGCAAATATGTCATTTCACATACACTTAACTGAAAAATCTAACTTAGGTTAATGATAAGGACCACCCGAGTGCAAAATTACAAATACCGGGACCAAGTGTGTAATTACGAAACCACTAGGACCAAATCTGCAATATTTACAAACCACAGGGACCAACCAAGCATTTAACTCTATTGAAAATGTTCTTATCAAAATAAGATTGTGATTGAGAAAGAGAAGATTATGCTTAATCAATTGTTATATGAGTTTGTCACACCCTTTTCTGCGGCGGAAGCACGAGGTGTGATCATGAAAGGTTCTCATTGCATACGAAAAGTAAACATACTACATGCTCATGAAAATAACTTCAAATACCATAATTTGAAAACATAAGTTAGCGTTTACATCGCGAGTTAACATAAAACATTGTCTTAAAAGGTTTACACTTTATTTAAAGACAAACATAAGCGACATCCACGAGCATGGGTAAGATCGCGCGCACATCCACTTCTAGTTACCTGAAATACATGTAAGTTTTGGAAAAACGTCAACATAATGTTGGTGTGAATTCATGCTGTTTTGTATTTAACGCTTATATACTTTGTATAAAAAAATCATGGTATGTATTTGTGCCATGTGGCAGCCCAGTCAGCAATGGGGCATTATGGGGCGTTTTCTAAAATGGATGTAGTGGAGATGTGGGCATTGTGAGGCATTATGTTTGTAATAAAATAAAAAAAAAACATCAAAAAATCTTATTGGACAAACAAAAGGAAGATAAAGGTGATTAGACAAAAGTAATGAAGCTTGACGTGGAAAAAAGCACGCCAAAAGCAATTTGGGCAAAAAAAAAAGCCCCCGGTTGGAGAAAGGGCGTTGTAGGGCGTTTTTTAGGGGAAAACGCTCAAAGTCCACTACGAATGGTCTTATAGAATAAGGATGAACAAAATGTGTACAGATGGTTTGAATCTAAGGCTTTTGACCCATATTTATTTATTTATATTTACAGGGTAGGGATAGTGTACATTAATTCAAAAGTGTGAGAAGTGTTTTAAACCATTAGATTTTTTATCTAATGGTTGAGATCAATAGGGACCAAATTATAAATTGTGTTTTAATTATTTGGACTGATTTGAAAATTGTAGGGGTAATAAGGTCTTTCTATATGTTTCAAATTAGGTAGCCTCTCCTAAATTCTAGCGATTCAATTTTAAACTTACTTTAAAATTCAGACATTATAAAAAATCCAGAAATATGTAACGGCTACAAGAAATATATAACACTATACATCCTTCATATAACACTATATAACATTATATAATATCATATAACACCGTATTACACTATGTAACAATATATAACACCATATAACACTATGTAACAATATATAACACTATATAACAATATATAACACTATACATGTAACACCCGTTCTTATAAATCAAGGTTTAACGAATAATTTACGAAGAACAATCATGTAATTAAGATTACATAAACATTGGAAATACGGGTTTATTAAAACTTTTGCAAATCATAAGTTATTCTACATAACGTGATCAGATTCATCATTTAAAATTTACAACGTGACAAAGTGCGGAAGCATGTATCTTTATCGTGTTCGGTTCTACGTTGAGCTTGATCGTCTTCCGGCATCCAAAAGTACCTACATTTCATAAAAACATGAAATGTTTTAGTCATACGGGATTTAATATGTATCTAAACGAGTCCGGGAAACAAAACTAATCAAAATACATTTTTGATCAGGGTCCACCGTAAATTACGGTGGACACCGTAATTTACGGTAGCCCTGATTTGAAAACACTCCACCGTAAGGCAGGAGCTAACCGCCGTAACCTTTTTAATCCCCACCGTAACTTACGGTACCACCGTAAGTTACGGTGGACTCTGCATCAGCTTCTTCCATTTTGCCGTTTTCGACACGAAATCTTTCGTATCTTTCAAACCGCTTATCCGTTTGACCTACCGTTTCTTCCTACATGATTGTAATTTAATTCTCCATCATATGGAGTTACAATCCGACATCCGGCTTGATAAAATTTAAGACATTTAAGTCTTCGGCTTATTACTCTTTTTACCAACTTTTGACCCGTTCTATTTTTATCAAACAAACGAGTTTGTTTGACCTTTATTTCCCATAAACCTATCAAGTTCAAAAATGTTTAACATAATAGGTTTCAAATTACAGGTTTATATACCTTCTTAAACCCATTTTCACCCATATGCTTATTTTGACCCGTTAAGGGTATTTATGCATATTTTAAGCACCAATCTCTTTCATTCGTTTCTAAATACATATGCCCACATTTCTTATCAAATGACCTCCCACCACAACTATATTTGTGGTGGATGCAATGTGGTGATTTATATATTCCAAATTACACACTTCAAATCATTATTTTACGGCAAAGACTCTTTTTAGAGACTTTTGACTAATATTCTACGTCTTTTGCTTTTCATACTTATTCAAAGTATTTATTTCGTCCTATCTCTTATTTCCAAACAACCTTTATGGTTCATTTGCTCAATTTCACTTACAAGGGCGTTTTAGTCAATTTTAGTCCTTCATTTACGACGAAGGACTATTAGTACATATTTGATCCCAATTTACGACCTTTTAACTATATTCTTGTTTAAAAATCAATATGTTTCTAAAACGCCTTAATCATAACTAAATTTATTCGGTTTACCTAAAAGATAACCAAATATCTATATTTTTAACCTTGTCTAACTCTTGTAGAACTCCAAATTCTACATGATGAGTTGTATCATTATACATACCTGGCTCGGGTTCATTTATTGACCCGTTTCAATACCTTTCCTTAGTGGCCGTTAAGTGATAGCGATGTAAGCATCCATGTGCTATTTATTTCCTAAAATCATACAACTTGACAACCCATTAGTCAATATTGTCAAAGGGTGATA
This sequence comes from Helianthus tuberosus, assembly GCA_030545235.1. NCBI lineage: Eukaryota > Viridiplantae > Streptophyta > Magnoliopsida > Asterales > Asteraceae > Helianthus > Helianthus tuberosus. The sequence goes on from CM060383.1 coordinate 17,311,113, forward strand.
ATTTCACCTTTTGACCCGTTTGGTCTAAATGACCAATTACCATTGTCAAATTGTCAAAATTACCATTTTGCCCTTAATGGTTATTATGATTTAACTTGTATGATAACCATTAAAAGTACATGCTTCATTCGTCATAATATGGTCGAATTACCGATTTATCTCATTTTTAGCCATCGCTATGTTTTCTTGTCATATTTGATTATCTTGTTCCGTACGACCACACGCCGGAACATCATATCTCAATTAGGTATTTTTCTTTTTTGTAACTAACACGACGAAGGAATATTATAAATATATGACTAGTGTAAGATATACTTACCTTGCATCCGAATTATGCTTTTTCCTTCATTCATGATTCGTTTGACCCGCTTCCTTCCCCAAGCTTTCACCTAGCTTGCCAAGCGTCAAACTATCATTGTAATTGTAAGATGGTTAAGTTAGTCATAATCATTTACGACTATTTCATCTTACGGATTTTATGTCGAAGCTCTTATTCGACTTCATCATTGGTTAGTTCGATTTTCTAAAATCAACCACCTTACTCATATAACATGCACAATCAAGGCAAACCAACATTATGATTAGAAACCGTTTTATCCCATATCTCGTGTAATTAGTCGAGTTAGCCAATTACGCGTTTCACTCAAATTTCAACACTATAATCCTCATTTAGGCATTTTAACAAACACCTAATGGGCATAATTCTACACATTTGCTAACTAATTCATAACTAGTCATTTTTTTACCAAGATTAACATCAAGATTCAACCATTATCATGTATGATCAAATATTCGAACTTGCAAATTGTTCAAGTATCTTACATCTACTATCAATTATGACGATTTTTAGAACAATATATCATCATCTTCACTACATAATCAAAACCCACTTGACTAAAAGTGGTAAATCATCAAATTACTCGAATCATAGCATGTTATGTATGATTTTCACTTAGGGTTTCGTTCCTAAGCAAGTATACATCACTAATCTAGCCATAGCTTCTCTAATCCATGCCTAATTCGCGATTAGGATGATCATCAAATTCTTACAACTTCACCAAACATCAAAATTTTACATACCTTATGATCCCCACGACTTGGTGATCGTTTATACATGTTCATGCATTTGATTTGAGCTGGATTTGATCTTCAATTTGTTGATTCTTGTTGAAGTTAGGGTTTGGGCTCTAAAGAGCTCTTCCTGGTCGATCTCCACACACGCACACACTATGTGTGGTGTGTTTTTAATAACCAAACTTTTCCTAATATCTAACTTTGGTCCCTCATGTTTCGTTAATTATTAAGTAGGTTATAACCTACTTATTTACGATCCATATTCCCTCTTATTAACCGGGTCAAACATCCCTAGTTAGTTTAGCGGGTTCGGGAATATTTATGACTAAGTTTATTTTAGGTCCTGTCAACTCGGGCCTTTTATACACTTTATTTATCCATAAGCCTTTGTATAACTTTTATTTAATATTAGGATAATTTATTTAAAACCTAATATTTACCGGGTTAATTTTTTTTTACCACTAACGGTATTTTACCCGTCGTCACTATTAACGTGGTTTGATTACCAAACCCGTTTTTGGGGTGTTACAATACATTTATCATAGACATGCTATCAGACAAATATAACACTATAACACTATATAACTCTAAATAACACCATATAATATCATATAACATTATATAACACTATACATATATTATATAACACTATATAACACCATATAACACTATGTAACACTATATAAAAATATATAACACTATACAGTTCTGAACGAGATGACACAAATTCGTAGATGAATTCTTAATTCGTATTCCTATAATTAAGGGTGGAGGTTATGGAAGGTTATCAATTAATTAAATCAATAAGAAAATTACTTGTTTACCCTTTTGAATTAATTTAGATTGAGAACACATGTCATCACCACAATATTTCTCACCCTTTCTCACACTTTTAGATTAATGTACAAGATCCTCTACCTATATTTACATATTCTGCATGGTAGGTTAACCCATTTCTTTTTAACAATTTTTTTTTTTTTTTTTCTATGGGAAATGATCAAATAGGAAGTTTATTTTGGCTAGGAAGTATAGGAAGCAATAGGATTAGGACATGTGGTAAAATTTAAAATAAAGAGGAAGGGTATTTTAGTCAATCTTATCCTTTTCTTCTTCCTTCTTCTTCCCAGTAACATCAAAACCCACCATTTTCAAAACCCACTATCTTCAACCATTTCTTCACTTTCTATCTCAATAATCACTACATTATAGTGCGATTTTCGTCACCAATCAATGATTCAAACACCCGATCAACGTGTTCTTCAGCTTTTTTTTTTAAGAAAACTCAGTTTAATTTCATACAAAATCTCGTTTTTTCCGGTGATTTTAAAGATAATCACTCGATTCGTTCGATTCGATCGCTGATAAGTGTTTCAATTATTCAAATTTCGTCAATCGTTGAAGAAACCGACTTCGATCTATGTAAGAAATTCTTTAATCTCATTTTTATTATCTGGGTTTTTGATTTAGTCATTAAGTTTTACGATCTTGGCGGGGGTCCGGGGGCAGCGCCCCTGGTAGCAGGGTTCCAAGGGCGGCAGCCCCTGGCGGGGTCCAAGGGGCAGAGCCCCTGGCTGGGGTTGAGCTGTAATAAAAATGCATGAGAAAAATTAATTTTCTATAAATTTGCCTCTGGAAAACTGCATTCGTAAAAATGCATCAGAAAAAATTAATTTTCCAGAAATTGGCTCATTTTCGAAGACAGTAATTCGTAGACAATTCAGACAGTTCACAGACAATTCACAGACAGTTCACAGACAGTTTTATGTGTCCAATGCGTTTTAGAAATAAGAGAGTTTTATGTGTTTTCTGGCTATTGCGTTTTAGAAAAACACATTTTTAAGTGTTTTTAGTCATTGCGTTTTAGGTAAAACACATTTTTGAAGTGTTTTTAGTCATTGCGTTTTAGGTAAAACACATTTTTAGGTGTTTTCAGTCCATTGTGTTTTAGAGAGAACAATTTCTTTTGTTTTTTTAGGCCATTGCGTTTTAGAAATGAGACATTTTTAAGTGTTTTCTGGCCATTGCGTTTTATAAATAAGACATTTCTTTGTGTTTTTTGTGCATTTCGTTTTAGGTAAAACACATTTTTATGTGTTTTCAGTCCATTGTGTTTTAGAAAAACAGACATTTTAAGTGTTTTCTGGCAATTGCGTTTTAAAAATAAGACATTTGTTTGTGTTTTTGGTGCATTGCGTTTTAGGTAAAACACATTTTTATGTGTTTTCAGTCCATTGCGTTTTAGAAAAACAGACATTTTAAGTGTTTTCTGGCCATTGCGTTTTAAAAATAAGACATTTGTTTGTGTTTTTTGTGCATTGCGTTTTAGGTAAAACACATTTTTATGTGTTTTCAGTCCATTGCGTTTTAGAAACTACACTTTCTTTTGAGTTTTTAGGCTATTGCGTTTTAGAAATAACATATTTCTTTGTGTTTTCTGGCCATTGCGTTTTACAAATAAGACATTTCTTTGTGTTTTTTGTGCATTGCGTTTTAGAAAAATGTCATTTTTTAGGTTTTTTTTTCCATTGCGTTTTACGCAACTGGGTTTTTCCATTGCGTTTTACGCAACTGATTTTTCAAAAAAAAAATTCGAAAATATAGCAATAGTATACTCGTTTTAAAGATAAAAAAAACGCTCGTTTTTTTGTGCAATTTTTATAAAAAAATAATGTCGTATGAAAGAGTTATTAACGTTTAAAAAATGGGGGGGGGGGGGATTGGAGGAGAGATAAACTATTGTCTTGGACTGACTAGAATGCCCCTAAACAAACTCACGCGCCTGTTTTCTTCCCTTCAATTTCCATCATTTAATCTAGGCCTTGATTAACTAAATGGATGGTCAAGATCACTTTATAGTTTACTATTGCAAATAATTGTATCTCCACCCTTATTTCTATTTCACTTATTTTGCATGTTACAGATTAAACATAACCCAATATAGTATACGTATCAGTGGGGGCTTCAAATTCTTTACTATTGCCCCTAGCATTTAGTTTCTACGGCACCTGGTGATGATGAGAGACTAGGCGAGTAGGCGGCGATCGCTAGTTCGATCCTTGAACTGAGCGGGTTTTACCTCACCGCACTGTCGTGCCTTCGGGCGAGTGTTCACGGGCTTCGGCCCTAGGTGAGGGTTTTCCCCGGTTCGGAAGGCGAGTGTATCCCGATGTGGTGAATTTCGCCAGTAGCCTATTTGGAGGATTCATTGGTCGTTCAAAAAAAACTTAGTATATATTAAATAACATCACTAGCTACAGTATATACAAAACCCTTAATGTATCATTTAATTACAAAAATATTATTGGATTGATAAGTGTATTTGTTGTACACCAAATGTGTATAAACGTCAAGAGCCATTAAAAAAAAGATAACATGAATAGTAACAACATGTGGGGCCATCTTTTTTTTTTTTAATTTATATCTTTTATAATTTTCACACACATAACATGAATATTTCTTTTTTTTTCTCTAAGGTTTAATATATGAGCATAGAATGAAAGATAATAACTAAAAGTATCAAAATTTAATATAGAGATTTTTTTGAGCCATTAAAAAAAAAGAAAAAAAAACTTATAAAGATTTGGCATGGTTTTACACAACTAATATAAAATGGTATCCAGAATATATCATCGGAGTTTTAATTGTTTATGAAAACTAATCATTTGCTTATGTGTTATTAGATATCAGTTTGTTTATCATAATATTTTATTATTAAAATTATTTTTTAGCTTATTTTAGTTTTCGTACGAGTTAAGTATAGTTGATTTTTTTTCGTGGAGAATACAGTTTTAAAAACATTGGTACCGGTACCGTATTTGCTTTATGTTTTTTTACGTGCGGAATAAAGTATGTTGAAAATGGAGGTTGTTAGGTTTGAAGAGTTGGAAAAGAAGTTGGGCCTTTTTGTAAGAGTTTACTTTTTAAAAAGGTTGGTTATTTATATTATCTAAACAATTAGTCCCTGTAAATATGAATTGACAAAAATGCTCTCATGTGCAAAGCACATGATCAGATTTAAAAGAAAAAATTAACTGAGTTGGAAAAGAAGTTGCCGGGAGGAGGAGCATGATGATTATTATAATGAATACCCTCAACCGGCATTCGAGGAACCTCTAGAGTCAATGCATTCCAAGCTTGATTCTCTCATAAACATGGCGAAAGAATATCATGAAGATATCAAAGAATATCAACAGGATATCAAAGATTTGAAGAAAGCGAATGAAGTGAGAGATAAAGCCCATGAAGCATTGGTGGTGCAAGTGGGTCAATTAGCGGAGGAATTAGCCCAAATTAAACGCGAGCGGGAGGTTTTGGCCAATGGTACAATAGTAGATGGTGATGTGGTGGAAGAGGCTATTGACCTTCCCGAGCAAGAAAATGAATGTTTGAACCAAGCGGAAGACATCATACCGCGAGACGAGTCGGATCCGAAAGATGCCCACGTTCATATCCATCCTTCTCCCATACTTATCACTCCAACCAACAAAGTTGGGGATGCGGGTTCGGGTATAAGGATTCGAAGGGTAGTCTTGCAAGACATTGGACATTTCATCAAGAAACCACCCCAAAGTAGCTTACTACGCATGCCGCATAAAATAAAAAGAGAATGGATCCTGCATGCCAACTACCGAGCGTATGTTGGAAACTCGATAGGCAAATGTGCACTTCGACCACCATGAGAGGTAAATCAGGTATGATTGTTGTAGAGTTTGTATTATTATTTGTTTTATTTTTTTTAGTAGTTAAATGAACGTTGTGGGTGTGTTCCCTATATAACCCTCACGAGACCTCTCGTCCTCCCAAGCTATTGGGGGGTTTAAAAGGGCTTGTTGCATAAGCTAAATGCAACTGTGATTCCTACGAAAGTGAGTTAGGCTTGTTATTGTTGTAAATTATTTTTCCACATAAATCAAAGTAAATTAATGTATGACTTGGTAATGTTTTCATAAAAGTGGTAGAACTAGTTCACTAACAAATTTTGATGGTTGTGAGAAGCATGCTTCTACGCAAGGGTTGAAATTTGTAGGTACATTATGTTCATGAGACGACCGCTTTCTTGAAGAGATGAAGAACACATGAGCCACCAGCGAGAAAATCAGGTGCATACGTTTCTTTTTACTTTTGATTTTTAGTTAGAAAATAAGTGGATTGTAAAGTGTATATTATTTTTCCGGGGTGAAATTTTGGGGAGGTTAGTCGTGTCACATCCCTTGTGCGTTTAATACTCGAGTTCTTACACATTGAGGACAATGTTTGCCTCAAGTGTGGGGATGGGGGAGTTAGTAAAAGTTTTCGATTTTTGACCCGTTCATTTAAACACTACACATTGAGGACAATGTTTACCTCAAGTGTGGGGATGGGGAAAAATTTTCAAAATTTTTTCAAAATATCTTGTTTCAAAAGCGATCTTAAAAGCACAAGTAACTAAGTCAACGATGGATGTCACAACCCATTTGGTCTTTTGTCATGGTCAAGTTCAAGTTAATAGCATGACGAGTATTTAGCGGGTGGTTATTTGGGAATAATTCGCCTAAGGAACTAGCAATTTATGCATATCACATATCATACCCTTATACGTGAGGTTTGAGCCACTTTTATATCATAGATTTACATTTACATGTTTCTTTGTTTGAGTGGACCATTAGTCGCGTATTGTAGAACTTGCAACTTTTGATACGTTTGAGACCATAGACCGAATACAAGCACGAGAATGATTAAGGCATTAGGTAAACCTTTTCCTTTTACACCATTTTTATATCCTTACCCAAAAATTATCCCCTAGTAGCCAACTTTGAGCCGAAACCTTTCGTTTGACAACCCACTTAGCCCATAACCATGAACCTTTTCTTTTAAACTCGTGTGATGAAAATTCGATTGTAGGTCTATTTGTTTGTATAGTTGTGATTTACATTTTACAAAAAAAAAATATCAAAAAAATTCAGAAAAGTCGTGAAAAAGAAGAGAAAAATTGTTGAGAAAAATACAAAAATATGTGTTTGTAGTTGTCGAATAAAAGGCTAAAGTTGTTGCCTTGTAGTTGATGTTTATAGGTTAGTTTTGTTTAGAGTAGTCGTTTATAATAAAGATCGAATTTTCCATCACGTTAGCCACTAAAAAAAAAAAATCATATTCCATACCCTTAACCTAGCCCCGTTACAACCCTCCAAAGACCTTATGACTTGTTCTTAGTATTCGTGTTCAGTGGTGGAGAACGATTGAGTTGCAAGCCTATGAGGGTATGTGTTCTAATCGGTTTGAGTGATCATTTCAAAAGTACTAATACATTATACATATTAGCCAATTTATAAGCCGAGTGGAGAGAACATTGTGAGGGATGTGCATGATTTATTAGTTTCAAGGGCGGGTTAATCTTGGATAACCACTTTTACATGATTAATCATCTATTGCTAAATATGTGAAATTTGTAAAAAGTTTGAACTTTGGCATGACAATTAACCTTAACCTTAGTCTCGGGAATGGGACGTGTGTTTCTCGTTCGACCCACGTGAAAGTGAAAAACAGATTTGCTTGAGGGCAAGCAAACGACAAGTGTGGGGATGTGATGGAGAGCGTGAAACATGGGTGATTAAGTGTTTATTCTACGTGGTTTAGCTTGTTTTGCACGATCATATGCTTGGAATATGTTTATTGCGAGTGTTTGTGTGCTTTGCAGGTAAGACATGTAATATGGTGAAGTTAGGATGTTTAAAGATGGAGCAGAAGGTACTTGCGGCTTACGGAAATAAAACGTGACTTACGGTGTTTTGTGGTTGAAGTTCACAAAAAGAAACAGTGAGATTTAAATGTGTCTTACGGCTGTTATTTGTGGCCTACGGATTGGTGGGAGCACATGACACAATATTTGGAGCTCTAAAATCATCACAACACCTCTCCTCTATCAACGATTTTTGGCAGCACTCCATTCCGATTTGTAACAGCCATTAAATCTTATTTGGGCTCCCAAATCGGCCCAATATTATATTATCCACTATCACCTTTTGGAACAACATCTTGATCCACAAAACATTGGGCTGGACTCACGAGATTGGCAGCCATAATTTATAATTTTTTGGGCTTCACGATTATTGGCAGTGTCATGGATTGACTTTTTGGGCTCATAGAATGACACAACATATTCAGTATCATGATTATATTGGCAATCAACAAACAAGCACAATTGTGGAAGAAAGTGGCGGCTACATCTCACATTATCACCATTATCGATTATTGGGTCTTGATCCATGAAAGTTGAGCAGCAATAATATACGAATTGTTGGCAGCCATTTATTATCTTGGGCTCTCAAAAATCATCATACATACGAAGGGGGTAGCCCATATTACATTTTTGTTGGGCTCTCATAATTGGGGAACTTTTCATTATTCACGAGGAGGGCAGCAAACACATATAATGGGCTCTCAAAAATCACTGAAGGACATTATCTATATCACACCATCATCCATCGACTTTGGAGGCAGCCGACATAGGCAAGACACGAGGTTCGAACAAAATCACGTGAGGGTTTCAAGGATCACAACCGACATGCGCGGCTAGTCTCTTCGGATTCACCCCGGTGTAGATGTTGTAAGATTTTTTAGGGTTTATGCATTTGTATTTTAATTTGGTTTTGTGACAAATTGTTTAGTATTTGAAACCTTTGATAATTGTCTTGCATTTGTTTCGAATTCGTAAATTGTCGAGTGATGATAAAATTTGACTTTGCGAAATGGTTATGTGCAATTATGCCTTATCTTAGGTTAGGATTTACATGTCCGAGGTAACGAAGTGCATTGCGGTCCGTTGTCTATAACGTTGATAACAATTGGCACCTAAGCTTCGTGATAGTAATCCGTTAATCATTATATGCAATTGAATCAAGTTAAAACATGTAGGAACCCTAGGTCTTACAATTATCGAACCGGGTGTGATCCGTTTTCCCAATTCTTGTTTTCAATTTAGTAATTTAGTTTTGCAATCTTAGTTAGTAAGTAATTGATTTAGATAAAAAAACCAAATATCGGTTCACTCCGATTCATTTTCCAACCAAATAAATTTATAAAAATTAGCAAACTTCATAATCACATTGTATATTTTTGTAAATAGTCTAACTAATCGAACGGGTCGTGCGATACTGACCACATGCTCTTCGTGGATACGATACCCGACTTACCCTAACTACCTAGGTTAATTGGGTTTTTGATTGATCGGGACGACACGGTCACGTCAATAGTGTTTTGTTTTATTTTGTTTACTCAATGTTTTTTTTTTGAGATTATGTTATGAGTAGTATGTACAAGTAACTAAAACACAGACATACATGCTATGAAAAAAAAAATTCGACTTAGTGCCCCGCAACGCGGACGAAGCAACACCTAGTTAGATTTATATATTTGAAACCTATAAATAATGGATCCATTCTAGAACTACTACCAACCCCAAACCAAAATCTCCAAGCACCTTCTCTATTTAAGTTTACGACACCAATAATTCTAAATTATTCATGTTTGCTCAAAATTGAACCTGTCAGGGGCGGACTTATGAACAATCATCGGGTTCCCAGGAACTCATTCGGTTTTTTATTTTTAGTGTAAATACATATAACAAACTAAAAAGGAAACCATAAGTGAAATATATAGTGAACACATAAACAAAAAGGCTTGGTGGTCCACTGGTTAATCCGCGTTCTTCTTCCCTTGACACCCGGGTTCGAATCCCGTATTAGGCAATTAGTAGACTTTTGTTCCGTTTTTTTTCTTTAATGAAAAATCCATTTAGGGTTATAACAAAACAAAGCGCAAAACATAAATAACAACACACCAGTATCGAACAAGTGAACAACAACGCCTCCACCCTCACCCTCACCCTCCTCCCTCTCCAGCGACCACCTCGTTCCTCCTTCGGCCGTCGTTCTTCACAGGTGTGTTAACTTTTAATTTTTTTTTTGAAATTTTGATGTTTTATTGTTATGTAACTTATTTATGATGTTAATTGTGATGTTAATAATAATGTTAAAAAAGCAAAAGATTTTAAGCCATGTTTGGCTAAGCTTTTCAAAAGAGCTTATGACTTTTTGAAAAAGCTAATAAGTCACAATAGAGTGACTTAGGGGGTGTTTGGTGTTGTGTTTTCAAAATAGATTATGCGTTTTCAAAATAGATTTTGCGCTTTCAAAACTGCTTTTTGAAAAAGAATGTAGGTACATGTTTCTCCAAACTGCGTTTTGGAGGCAAATAATCACTTTTTCATCCAAACACTTTTTTAGATTATTTATGTTTTACAAACTCAATAATCAAATAATCACTTCAAAACGTAATCCCAAACACCCCTTATTGACTTTTCCCTGCACATACACTCTCAAACCCAAACATCATTTAACTTTTAAAAAACGGGTTATTAGATTTTATCACCCCCAACTATTGGCTATTGGCCGTTGCTACCCCCAACTATCACTTTGACGTCCGTCACCCCAACTTAACACTTAGTGTGTTATGTCACCACGTCGTTAACTGATCACTAACTTTTGATCATGTTATCACACTTTTTGAGGTGTCATAGGGATCTTGAGAACGTTTTAGGGATCTTAGAACACCTCCAAAAGTATAGTAACATGATCAAAAGTTAGTGATCTGGTGACAGAACACACTAAGTGTTAAGTTGAGGGTGGCAGGTGTTAAAGTGATAGTTGGGGGTGGCAACGATCAATGACCAATAGTTAAGGGTGATAAAATCCAATAACCCTTAAAAAAAAGTAAATAAGGTAATAAGCAATTGTTATCAAAATAAAACGGCTTTAGACTAGTTTCTAGGTCGGTCTAAAGTCCCTCAATTTACCATATAAGGGTGAGAGGGGCACTCCCCTCTTAGGGGAGTCCCCTCTCTTACACACACCCAATCAGGTTATGCCACGTCAACTCCCCTCTTAAACTTCTCTCATACCCTCAATTTGATGGCGACACTCCCCTCACACAATTATTTTTTTTTATAAAAAAAGAAGAAAAAAATATGATTGGTGGAAAAAGAGTAGACCCACATTAACAACCAATCACCCCCTCTCTCTCCTCTCTCTCATGCAGTAACTACACCCCGAGCTCGGTCACCGAATTCACTCACCGCGGGGATGGCGGCGGTGTTCCCGCTCGGGGAATGGGGTCACCGCTTGCCTCCCCGCATGGTGCCCCGTACCCCCTAAGTCTCTTCCGTCATAGGCATACGCTAATCGCAACAATTCGATAATTAGGGTTTTGTCATCGCTGTTCTGCTCTCTCAATTGGACTATCCTCTTTCTTCAAGACTCCGACATGGTTGATACTCCCGGAGGTAATCATCTTCTATCTATCTATCTATCTGTTTGGTTAGAAAATTTTACCTTAATGTAATTTGTTCTTATTCTTCTAAGAGTTAATTAATTTTACAGTATTACCTGCTGTTGATGATATGATTTCAAGCCCCATCATCCCAGGTAACCCTCGAGATTCATCTTTGTTTGTTTGTTTGGGGTTGGGGGAGTGATTATTTATTTGTTTTGTTAAACTTAACAGTAATACCCATTGGCATGGAGCCCATAAATACTCGTCTGTCTGCATCTGAAACAATGAGAAGGAACCATTCGATTGCCTTGACTGAAAGAGTTATTTTAGAAAAGACGCAAGTAGGAGGCGTGAATTTAAATGCTTTAAATAATTTTTTTTCCTTGTTTCTTTCATTGTTTTTCTTTACTGTTGTTGTACTGGACTAGTACCTTAGCCCCTTGCTAAGGTTTCATGTTTATTTTTCAATGTTATGATTCCGCCTTGTTTCAAAAAAAATCTATCTGTTGGCTAGAGGTATTCTTATTATTAATTATTATTATTGATGAAACTTGTCCAGTCTGTCGTAAAGCGTGCCTGGATAAATACGGGGAGCATGCGTTACACTGTAGAGAGTTGCCGGGGTTTAAGTATCGTCATGACTTTGTTCGAGACGCGTTAATGGATATTCTCAGACGAGCAGGGATCTCGGCAAAGAAAGAGTCACCGGTTAATTTTCTTACAGACCCGACGGAAGGGAGGTCCACCCTACGCCCGGCTGACGTGCTAGTTTTTGGTTGGGAGAGCGGGAAACATGCTTGTGTCGATCTCACAGGTGTATCCCCCCTAGCCGGGTTTCGGGAAAATGGGTTTGTGGCGGGGCAAGCGGTATTGAAAGCAGAGTCTAAGAAAGTGGAAAAGCACGCGAAAGCTTGTGAGGATAATCAGCATGCCTTTGTCCCCCTAGCGTTTGACACGTTCGGCTCCTTGGCGCCGGAGGCGGTTCGGTTCTTGGCTAGAGTTCAGCGTGTGGTCCACAACAACTTTTCGACCCCTCAGGGGCGAGGCTTTGTTTTTAGTAGATTAGGGTTTTCCATTCAGAAGGGGATAGCGGCGCAGTTTGTTGCCCGTCTACCTGCTATTCTTATGTAATTTGCCGTGTTGATTGGAATGAAAACATTATTATGATTTAAAAAAAAAATTATTATTATTGTTATTATCTGTTAAGTTAGTTGGTTAATCTTAGTTTTTTTTTATATAAGTATCTCTTATGAAAAATAACTAACTGTGGTTTTTACTCTACTACTACTACTACAGCTGCAGCCTTCTGAGTTAGAGCTTACGGAAGTAAGTTCAATTCCCTTTTAGCATTCATTCGTTAACTAACTAACTAATCAATGATTAATGATTTATATGTTTTTTTTTTATAATTGTCAGTTCCGGATTGCTCTTATCCTTCTTGCAAGTTATGGATTCGTACTTGTCTATGCTGACCGTGTGGTAAGACTCCAATAGGATTTTAGTCGATGCGCTACCTTTCCAAGATGAATAATAATATTTTTCTCCAGAATTTGAAAAATCAAGGATTTTAGTATTTTCCTTTAAGACTCTTCTTGTTATTTTATACATCAAAAGCCCTTTTCTTCTTGTCTTGCACTTCTGATGATGATGTTGTTGTTGCCCATCCAATCTAATTACACCCAAATAACCCCATTGGTTTTTTTTAATATGTATTTAAAGAACACGGAGGCTCAAAATCTAGAGCTCGAGTGAAAACAAGAAACCCTTTGATGATAAGTATTGATTAAATGTACTGACCTGAAACACCCCAATTTCTCGAATTCGAAAGTTAGCCAACGGGAGACATTGTTAAGGGGCTAAACGTGTCAAAACATGAAAGATCAAATATTTTCTTATTGTAGGCTTGTAAAACAACTAGTTGATGCCCCGCAACGTTGCGGGGGGTCGAATAATGAGCGAGTGTTAGTTAGTTCATTGACACGGAAAACAATTAAATCGAGTCAACCAATTAAAACAAAACACTTTTATAGTTTTGATAAAAAAAACTAAAACAATGGCAATATTGTAATTTTTAACTGAGAGAAAGTTGTATTTTTTAACTGGGGTAAAATCGTAATTTGCCAAAACCTAAAGTAATGGCAGTACTGTAAATTTGAACCAGGGGCAGAATTGTAAATTTGCCCAGGGGCAAATTTGTAATTTTGAACTTGGGGTAACAACGTAATATAAATTTGAACTAAGGGCACAAGCGTAATTTTAAGCTGGAGGCAAAAGCACAATTTTATTTTGAACCGAGGGCAAAATCGTAATTTTAAGGTGGGGGCAAAAACATAATTTTATTTTGAACAGGGGAAAAACGTAATTTTGAATTGAGTGCGAAATCACAATTTTTTAAACGGGGAAAATCACATTTTTGAAGAGAGGGCAAAATCGTAAATTTTAGCTGTGGGCAAAAACAAAATTTTATTTTGAACTGGAGCCGAAAAGGTAATTCTGAGCTGAGGGCAAAACCACAATTTTATTTTGAATGGAGGGAAAAATCGTAATTTTGAGCTGGGAACAAAAGCGAAATTTTATTTTGAGCTGGGGACAAAACCGTAATTTTAAAGAGGGACAAAAACGTGATTTTAGAATGGATATAAAATAATAAACTGGTTGGTCAAATGGGAGAGTGCCAGGCAAAGTCGTAATTTTGAATTGAGGGCAAGATCATAATTTTGAGATGGGGACAAAAAGCGTAATTTTATTTTAAGCTGGGGGCTAAAACGTAATTTTAAAATGGATATAAAACAATAAACGTGTTGGTCAAATGGGGGAGTGCCATGCAGCTAATTCCCCCATTTGTGAAATGTATATGTAGACCCAAGAAACCCTTCAATTATTGTGCATGCCCACAAACCACCTCTAAAGAATAAAGCCAGCAAACTGAATAAAATTTCCTACACTTTCTTTACCCAAACATAAAAATAAGTAAATACCAAATAATAATATAGTGTAATCAAACCAAAGGTCTCCTTTCTTCGTCCTCTTCATTTCTTCGACTTTCATTGTTAACCGAAGCCAACTCTTTCGTCTTCAGAACCATTCTTGGCGCCGGTTTGTTCTCAGGTATCATCTTCAACACGATTCCCATCGATATCAGAATCAAACCCGTCCCATGTTGCTCTGTTAACGGCTTTGTGAAGATCAAGTAAGACAGCAGCAAAGTAACCGCCTTTCTAGCCGTTGTTATCTACGTCATTAAGTAAAACTTCATAAGCTAAGCACGTAGTACAAATGTGATGGGTGCTAATAAAATTTTGTATTGAACGAAAATGTACCATTGCGGTCGTGGCCGCCCCGAATATGGCAATTAAGGAAAGAACCGAGACTTGACCGATAAACGTTGCCATTGCTTCAAAGACTAAGACACCATACACATAAGGATGCTGTACCCACAAAACAAAAATCATCAAAAATATGTTATAGGCATTTCTATTGCTGACAAAGTCCAGTTTTGACTTTCGGGTCGACCTACAAGTTATAACTTGACACAAAAATCTTGAAATTTTCAAGATTTGTTCGATAGCCATGATAAACATGCAACAGTGCAACGTGTTCCAATCTGTGGCTATTCGTATGGATCTTGAATTCGTAATATCAACAAGTTTGACCAACTTAAAAGGTTTTTGGGTTGAAAGAATAAGTCAAGCTTGAAAATTTTCGGGATACGTTTTGATAGCTATATCAGTTGTTAAGGAGCAAACACTGATGAGAAAACTAAAGTGTTAAACTCGTAACAGGTTTACGTTATATTGAACTTTAACAGAATTGACCTTGTAAGTCAAACTAAGAAGATGTTGACCTTCCATGTCAAACTAGCAAGTACTGGAATTCAGATTTAACATTAAACTCTCAAAAAATAATGCTATATGTGTAAAATAATGACGATGAAAAGTATAACATTTACCACAATAACAAGAAAAATGATTTTATAACAAAACTCATAACAATTTCTAACTTGTAATTCACTAGAATTGACTAATAAAAGAGAAAATAAACTTAACCTGCGAGCAAGAACTCCACGCTTTGAATAATTCCCCTGTTAAAAGCATTGGAGGAATCAAAAACGGCAAACCCACAACAGTTGAGCAAAATAGCATCTCCATCTGCACAAGAAATGCATGATTTTTATAGAAAAAAGGTCAGCTTTTTTTAATCGTTGCTTTATTCACACGCCCAAAAACAAAAAACAGATCAAGTCACATGCAAATCACCTGAGTTGTATCGGGATTCATGGTAAATATAGCTTCTTGAAAATTCCCAAGAAATGAATCCATGATCAGAGCACCAGAAACCATCACGACTCCGAGAATGCTAAAATTCGGTGAAGTATTTGCGTCCGCGAGAGTGAATATTATCAAACCCACAACCAAAAGTAATGCAGAGACGTATTCATGGGGAGGGTATTTTCGTCTTAACCCAGGAATAAACGCTCCCATAATCATCACAGGAAGAACCTGGCAAACAATGCATGGAACAAATCAAGATCTAAACTTTAGAGTTAAGTACACGAATGGTCCCTGTGGTTTACCAAAATTTTGGATTTGGTCCCTAGCTTTCCAAAAGTAAACGAATGGTCCTTATGGTTTTGCACTTTGTAACGGATTTAGTCTCCAGCTTTTTTTCAAAAGTACATAGATGGTCCTTGTGGTTTGCACTTTGTAACGGATTTAGTCTCCAACTTTTTTTCAAAAGTACATGGATCGTCCCTGTGGTTTGCACTTTGTAACGCATTCAGTCCCTAACTTGGATCTGCTAAAACCTTTAGATTTATTGGTTGAGAACTAAATGCGTTACAAAGTGTAAACCACAAGGACCATCCGTGTACTTTTGGAAAGCTAGGGACCAAATCCAAAATTTTGGTAAACCACAGGGACCATCCGTTTACTTTACTCTAAACTTTATGACACAAGGTGCGTCTTTGAGGTAGTACGATAAGTACAGAGAACGCATAGTGTAGAAGGCATATTTAAAATAAAATGAGGTCAAGACTTAATTAACCAAGGATGCAATGTTCATGGCTGTACGGTTTAACAAACAACAACAGTTGAACTACACAAGTGTACAACCAACTAATGCAAGAAGGAAAGCAAGATTTTACCTTTGTGGATTTAAACATGAGTTGAGCAGGGTAATTTAGGAAAGCCAAAGAGCCTTTGGTGAGACCATGAGAACCCATGAGCACAGCCGAGAGCTTGACATACGTCTTCCAAGGGTTCACCATTTGCTTGGTGGTGAACCCTTGCAAATAAATCAAAGCGATGTAAACCCATCCTTGAATGAATGTAAAATACCAGCCATAACTACACCAAAATAATTTTTTTATCGAAAGGGTTAAAACATTTTTAACAACGGTAACATCATTATAAATTAGCCATACAAGACTTGATGTAGATAATTGACCTGAATTTTAGACGATTATATACATATTCCTGAAAAAGGAGCATGAATGCAATTCATTAACATTAATCAACATAAGAAGAAACTAATACGGCACTACAGAAAAAACAAAGGGCCATAGTTGACTTTTGACGGTCAAAAGATATAGTTGTAACATCAAATATAACAGCACATTGCTTTATTAATATGCAAAACAGAAACCAACTACATGAAAGTCTATATAAAATTAATGAAACAAAATTTATGTAGAACTTAAATTTTGGTAGCACCAAGTTTGAGACTTAGAATCAAAATGAACTTTTGTTTTTGGTCAATTCAACAAAAACATCTAAACCGGTTAAGATTTCAAGTCCTACAATAAATATAGGTGTGTTTATCTATGGAAAATGATAATCTTTGAAAAAAGGCAAAAATCAATCAAAGTGATCATTTAAAAAAATAAAAAACATAGTCAAATGAAATTATACTAGCATTCACCAAAAGAAGTTCTCTTTAGACATTCTTAACAAGAAAAACATTTACAAATATGAAAAAAAGACAGCAACAGATTCAACTTCCTATCATGTTTCTTTTGTTGTTAAATACAAACACAACTGCCCCATCAAATCGACAATACGTTGGTAATAATATCACTCCCGAATAAAGTAAATTCTTTAAGAAAGGTACTTTGTAAAATGACACTAAATAGATATGTACATCACTAAAGTTAAAGATCAACAATAAAAAAAAAAAAAAAAAAAAAGACTACAACAGCCACAAGAACTTTAGTGTATAAAAAAATTCTAGTGTTTAATAAATCAATTTCCATTCTTTTCCTCCATGACACAACATTATAAACACTTGTACTTCAAGCAGCAAAAGTTGCATTTTTCACCGGGGTTGGCTATTCAACAATAAATTGGACTGCCACATACATACGTTATGAACTTATATATACCTGATGGAGAGTGAGGGCGTTCATAAACCGTTAGCACTGACCGAATTGTCCAAATTGAGGCAAGTCGGCCGGTTTAAGATTTATACGGATCAGTCTACGGGTCAGATTTCGCATAACGGTCCGACAGAATGAATTGGAACTTGAATCCAGCCACTTGACCTTTACTAATAACTTTTTTAAATCATTTTCCGAATATCGGAATATGTAGTATTGAGGTTATTTATGTGTATTATTATACTCATCAACCATTTTAAACTTTTTTTTTTTTGATAAAAACTTGATGCTTTGGAACAAATATATAAAAAAATGCTTCAGGCTGCGAAACTGGCCGACCCACCTAACCCAGCAAGTTCGGTTTTCCATTCCTGGAATCTCAGTTAGCGGTTCAGCCCAGAATTTCCGTTGTATAAAACAAACTCAAGTCGGCCAAAATGTGTTAGATCAATAATTCACACTAATAAAAAGATGATGATATCGTCCAAAACATCAAACAAACAAACCTTTGCACGGATTGATTATTCCTTGATACCAAATATAAGAAAAGAACTATTTTAAAAAAAGTTAAGTAGGACCCATTTAGGATTCACCAAAACTACAAGGCAGTAATCAAGTACATAGCACCTTTAATATAAAAAAATGACATATAAAAAATTAAAAAGCATTCATATACAAAGAAAAGTAAAGGATTAAGATCAAGAAAGAGTCAAGAAAGCCAATAAATTAGCCAAAAATATGCAGGCAGTTAACACAAAGTATTGCATGCAAGCCATAAACGTCATTGAGAATTTGAGATCAATCTAAGTATCTAATCCCCATATAGAATTATTTATTATATTGAAATAAAATATTGAAGTTCCTTTCTTCAAGAGAAAACCCCAAATTCTCAAAAAAAAAAAAACCCTTAAAAAATCAATCATAAGTTTTGAAGAAATCAAGATTCTTGAACAATCTTTGCAAGTATATTTTTTATTATTTGAAGAACACCCAAATATCAAATTCTTGTAAAACCTCACCAAATCAAACAAGGTTATAAACAACACCTAATTCTTGAAAAAACTCAAAACTTTAATCATGGGTTTGTGAAGAACACAAAACCCTTAAAGAATCATAACAAATCAAACATGGGTTTATGACAAAATGTCATCTGCTTAACAATTCACATGAAAGAAAAGTCAAAAACCCTAAATCTTTAAACAAAAGTATAAAACTTTAAAAAAAATTACCTCACAAACACCATTAACAAGATACCCAAAGAAAAACCCTGAAGAACAAATGAGAAATTGTTGCCATTTTGGTCGATCAGAAAGAGAAAGACCAAACAGAGATCGAGATTGTTCTTCATTGTTCTTCATTTTTCACACAGGAATTGTTGAAAAAGTCAATAACTTTGGTGGTGATGAAGAAGAATGAAGAGGTTTAGAGATTGATCAAGTGGGATTGTGCATGTAGGCTTAAAGAATTGATTAAAGGGAGCGTATCGGTGCAATCACGTTAAACGGGTATCGAGAGAGCACATGAAAAGAAAGGGTTTTGCATTAATTTTAGAGAGAGATGGAGGAGGAAGAGTGTGTTTGCAGGGTCTGGTGTTTTGAGAAGCCGCCAACTCATCAAGGAGGAGAGGAGGTGTGAATGAATATTATTTTAGGTGACTTTCATTAGGGGTTTTTCTTTTTCAGTTAAAGTATTACTCTTTCGAGTAAATGCCAAAATGATTTTTTTTCAAGGGTGACTTTCAATATGTACATGGACCATTGGTCACCGGGTTCTCGTTAAGGACGGTTACCCGTCAGCCCAGCATTCGCAGACGCGATATTCTATCGGGCCCTGGCTGCCGCTCTGACTGACCTTCGCCCGGAAACCATACTGCCCCCACACGAGAGACTCGCTGGGGTAACAGCTGGATAAAAACCGGGTTGCCCTCAGGACCGCACCATGCCTCAGTAAGTAACGATCCATCATTGGGACGTCCCTCACCTTTTCGCCTTCGCCGAGAGTCGAACCGGCGTCTCCATTGGAGAACACCGGCCCAACAACCAGTTGAGCTAGAGGTGGGGATGCCAAAATGATCTACGGATCACTTTTAACAGTTTACCCTTCATTAAAAACGATAAAAAATATAAAAAAGTTGGATGTTAACTGAAAAATCTGACTAGATCTTAATTTTGGATGAAAATGCCAACAAAATTGAAACCACGAGAACCCAGATTCAAAAGGTTTGAGTTTTGGACTAAAGTGACAAAAATGATCAAACCTCAGGGACCATTTTGACAGTTTACTCTACTCTTTGTTATGCATTAGGGGTTTTTCTTTTTCAATTAAAGTATTACTCTTTGTTATGCTCATGCTTCGGTTTTTACGATGGGTTCAAAACCATAAATAAAAATAAGTAATTTATGACGCGACATTCTACATGTTGATAGAAAATCACATTGTGACGGTATATCTATAAGTTGCAGAAAAGTAATTGGTTCGGTTCGTTATGATATCGACACTCGTTATAACCTAAAAATGAATATCTGAGGTCGGAACATAAATAAAATAACATTCTTACGACGGTACATGTCACACCCCCAAAATCCACCATGCGGAGTACCACCGCTTGGAGGCGTGACGTGACCAGGATCGAGCCACCAATCATATTGAACATCGTAATTAAGTACATAAGACCAACCGCAACACGATTGGTGACCAAAGCTAGTTAACCATGTTTAGTTTAAACAGCGGAAGCATAAAGGTAAGTTCAAAACATAAGTTCACAGTTCATAAGTTAAGGTTCAAAACGCAAGTTTAATAAGTTCATGAGGATTTAAATAATAAGCACGGAACATAACAGTCCGTACGCCACAACGACTCCTTCCGCGTGCAAGCTCCATCTAGCGACCTGTAAGGCATGTAACAACGAGTCAACAACAAAGTTGAGTGAGTTCACGTTTGGTTGTTTGGTTTTAAGTTGTTTCTGAAAAACGTGGTTTGACTTTCGTTGGCTTATTTGCCATGGGGGTTACCCCGAAGTTGAAAGTATGTTTAACCATTTCCTTTTTCTTTACCCAAACCGTATCCATAATTAGTGGGGGCTTTCCCCGTGTGAACTACTAGACGGTATGATATCGACTACTACGAACAATAGTTGTGCCCTACATCAGTGTCTATCATCACTGACAGTTTGCCATAGTCCATTAGTACACGCCCGTCCGAACGGCACGGTGTGAGGTTTGTTAAACCTACTAGCGCTATTAACTAATGACCCGCTCGCCATTGGCCTCGGCGATTAAGTCGATATGAAGAGGGACTTATTGATAGAGTTTTTGTCTAGCTAGTTTTAAGGTTGTTGTCCTGCACCAGGAGGACGAACGTACGTATTCTGCACCAGGAGAATTCGTAGGTTTAATAATGGCATCCACTCTATGGAGGATGGCCGTACATATCCTACCCAAGGAGGATATGTAGATTTAGTTTTAATTCTTTAACCCATTCCCAAACCACCGGGAATCCCATGCCTTAGAAAGTGTGTGAACTCACCTCGGTTTGCTCGGTTAGATTCTCAATATAGCTAACAGTCAAGGTCGGTCAATCACGTCCTAGTATGATTTACCAGTTAGTCATTTAGTGGCTTTCAAATAGAACACAAAGTTCCTACACGTATCTATCACACAACATGCATCATTTTATCGGTTTATGCCCATCTAAGTTTCCCATCCATTCCCCACTCAAAATCAAACATACGATAATGCACATAACATATATAACATGTTAGATCATTCACAGATAGTATACTCGACATTTAGACACGCGAGTCACAACTTATGTCATTTCAGCATTTATATTCAAAACCGGTTGTTTTCAGACATTTTAATAAAATGGTTAAATTATTCCAAAAATTCCCAAATTTTTACAGGATGTCTTAAACGTTCCATATTTTATTGTGTAAAAATATCGGGGTCCGGTTCATTACCAATATTTTATAAAATTCATATTCCGGACTGAACTCAGATTTATGTATTTCTGACCACAGTCCACGGAATAATTTATTAAAAATTCATCGAGTGTCTGATTTACGAAATTCCAGTGGGGTAATTACAAATGCATCGGTTGTCATCTACTGTACAAATTTCATGGTCCGATTCATCACAAAACTCAGGTTATGACTGAAAGTATGACACCCATTTATTGCTGTCAAAATTCAAATTAACACTTTAAAAATAGTAAACGAAGTTCAAAAATTACGATTCCGGTGCCATTAGAACCGTATTTCATAATAACATATTTTAGATTCAAAATATTGGTTTTTCGTTGAGTTTATGACCTGTTTATAGCCAACTGAAGTTGGCTGTAAAACCGGGACAGATTCTGTTTTCACTTACTAACTTACTAACTTGTGTTCGATTGATTCCGTTAATCATATTTAGTGACCACAACAACATCACATATTAATATTAATCAGCAAAACATCAGATAATCAACCAATAATCATAATCACACAAGATCTACATGATTTACACTAATATTCATCCATTAACCACCTTGTTCATCACTTTAGTAGATTTTTAGTTGGTGATCTTATATGTTCATAATTTTTGACCGACAAAACTCTTATTAACCACTTTAGAATAGATCAAGAAGGCGTTTAGAGTCACTTACAACTAGCACAAGGCTAGGGAAGATCAAAGGCGTAAAAGTGGTGGATAAAAGAAAACGAGAGCGGTCCTTCAACTTCCGAGAGCACCGGGCTTGTTTGTATGATCCCCTGCACCCTTGTATGTATGTGAAATACTTGTAGGAGGCTTGAAGGTGGTGGTAGTATGGTGGAAAGGGGGCTGCCGATCACAAGAGAAAGAGAGGAGAGTTGCAATTTTGTTAAGTGCTTTGGTGAATGAAATGTTCTCTTGACCATCATGCCTATTTAAAGACCATTATCTCCTAATTTCCATGGGATAATATGCATTCTATATATGGGACAAGGGTTGATAAAATAATCAAAAGGACTTGTGGAGTGTGTTCCCTAGGGGAACCGATTGGTTGGGGGAGGGGGTAATATGGTTGGGTTTCAATGACAAGGTTAAGCACTAGTTATGTTTATTTAGGAAAAATAAATAGATTATTAGTGTGTTATGTAATATAACGGGTGTTAGGGTGTTCGGGGACCCTAACTAGCTCAGAAAAAGAAAAACAATGTCAATGACAATATTTTTATGTCCCGGGTTAAGTCCGGTTATTTGGTGCGATACTGTTCCGTTAAACTGCTTAATTAATCCGTAAAGCGTCCTATATATATATATATATATATATATATATATATATATATATATATATATATATATATATATATATTTTGTAACGTTTTTAATTTCCAACGCTTAGGAAATTACACAGGACTATTTAGTAATTTTTCTGTACATTACTAGTATGTTAACAAATACATGTAAGTAATACACAGATATCAGAGAGCAGTCAAATGATTCAGCACAGTCATCAAGCACTTTATTTATCATTAATAAACTGTACGGTTACATGTAATTTGAGGGTTGTCACAGTACATATAGAATTTAAAAAAAAAATATTACATTGAGAAAAAAAACTAAAAAGAAACGACAAAAAATAAGTAAAAGGAAAAAAAACTAAATTACAAAAATCATCATTTATATTGACACCAAATTGCAAATTGTATCATTTGCATTTAAAAAGTATAAAATAACATACTCGATGTTTGTGAACTCTTACACGTTATGTCATTTAGCACTAACTTAACTGCTTTTTATTGTTAAATCTAATCAAGTGGACCTCATATAAGATAATATACCAGTCAACTTATTTTGATAACCTTTTTTTTAACTAAAACTCGTTTAACACCTAAATTGGGTATGGCCAAATTGTTTTGGGCCTTATACATAGAGCACATTAAAACACGAGTTAAATGCTTGGTTAGTACCTGTGGTTTGCAAAAATTTCATACTTGGTCCTAGTGGTTTACTAATTACACGCGTGGTCCCAGAAGTTGTCAAAAAAAACTCGGTTGGTCTCCAGACCTAACCTCTGTTAAATTTCTCTGTTAAAACACCTCATGTGCTTGGCACATGAGGGTAATTTGGTCCTTTCAATCCCACTCCACCCCCTTCTTCTTCTTCCCCAAACCACCACCGCCACCACCACCACCATCTCATCTCCTTCACTTAATATCCACCACCACCATCAAATTCTAAAATTCTTCATCATCTTCTCAAATCAATCGATACAGCACTACATTTTAAAAGGAGCTTCAAAACCTTCATATTCTGGGTACCAAAAACACTCGTTGCACATACGCCGGAGAAAAACCAGACGCTGCCGGAGAACCCACCGGAACCCGCGGCCTCCGTTTCGGTATACTTCTTTTTAGTTATTCTGTTTCTTTTGTTTTTATTATAAGAAGCCTCAGCAAGAGTTTAAGAAACATGAACAGGATTATGGAATCTTGGTGTGTACGAGTTAGGTTTCTGTTATGGATAATACTTGAAGAAGATGACATCTCAGAGTAACATAAAGTTCATAATTGATCAAAAACGAACCACATATCTGATGCAATACATTGGGTTGGGGATTTAATGGTGGTGGTGGGTATTTATGCATGGGGATAGGTGGCTGTGGGTATTAGGTGGAGGAGAGAGATGGTGGTGGTGGTTTGGGAAAGAAGAAGAGGGTGGGGTGGGACTGAAAGGACCAAATTACCCTCATGTGCTAAGCACATGGGGTGTTTTAACAGAGGTTAGGTCAGTGGACCAACCGAGTTCATTTTTGACAACTTTTAGGACCACGCGTGTAATTAGTAAACCACTATGACCAAATATGAAATTTTTGCAAACCACAGGGACCAACCAAGCATTTAACTCTTAAAACACTAAGGGGGTGTTTGTTTTTTAGAAAAAACACTTCAGAACTTCTTTTCTTTTCTTCACGCAGACTACGCGCAGACATAAGGGTCGCAGCTTGTTTGTTTTTTAGAAGAGTTTTCAAATAAAAACATCTGCCCCACCTCTTTGTCGGGCAGAGGTGGGCTTATATCTTCTGCCCTCTTCAAAATACTTCTCCCCATCAAAACACCTCCAAACCCTATATTTCTCCCACAGCCCGCACCTGGCTCCTTCCCCACCATCTCAACTGCCGCCCTGCTCCTCCCCCACCATCTCAACAACCGCCCAGCTCCTCCCCCACCATCTCAACCGCCGACCTGCTCTTCCCTGTTACACCCTAAATCACGTTTGACAAAAGTCGCAGCGGAAATTCGTACCATAAAAATTTCGTTCGTTACAAACACCTTGACGCCCTTAAATTCATTTTTTTGGTTAATTCTTTTTCAATAAATACATTTATTATACTCATTTACAATAAGAAAACATAACTTAGCTTCACTCAATTACGTCCTCAACCCTCCCGTACAATCTATCTTGTGACTCGGTCTTTGATCGCTCCTCTTTAGACTGATAATCTGGCTCGGACAACCTGCACTCACCCACCACATACAAGACATTAATACCTTTTATAAATATAAACGATGCTTAGCCTTGGTTTATTTTCTGTTTCTTTATTCCTTTACATTAAACGTTCCCTCTGAGTACCTCATCTCTGGTGAGTCTTCGATACTGTATCTGCATTACACCTAAATCTCCATGTACACGCATAACAACGTAAAACTTAATCATACTGAATGGCTTACATACATACCTAAACTTTGTACATATTATCTCCATATATACATACGTACGCACATGCATACATACCTGCTTGCATACATACTCACATACATACATGCCAACCTACATGCATACTTACATATAAACACATCTACATCATTATATACGTATCTACGTGTACACATACCTACATCATTACGTACATTCATGACATTATCCATATATACATACATACATACACCCCTACTTGCATCATACCAAACTCATACATGCCTATTCTCATACATACCATCGTATATCCACGTACTTGCTCGCATACTTATAAACATACATACATACCTATCTACATATGTGCATACACTTAAGCTTATAAAAACGTAAGTTAAATTAGTCATACGCAACTTAAAACGCGTTTAAACGAGTTCCCAAGACAAAACGGAGCGAAAGAACAACTTTCGCCAAACAGTCCCACCGTCGCGTCGCGCGGCGGCCCGTCGCGTCGCGCGACGCCCTGAATTTCACAGAATGTTGTTGCTGCTGATCTGCAGATTTCCAGCACGTTCGGATTTTACGGAAACGGCCATAACTTCTTCATTATTGGTCCGTTTTACCCGATTCTTTTTCCTACGCGTCCATAATTTAATTCTCCATCTTATGGAGTTAAGATCCGACATCTGGATTAACAAAATTCCAGACTTTTAAGTCTTCGGCTTACTACCCTTTTTACCAAGAATTGACCCGTTCATAATTTTATCACATAACTTGTTTGTTTGACCTTAACTTCATATGAATTGATAATTTCAAGGTCATTTGTCATGAAAGATTCATTTCCGGATACTTTACATCTTATTTCACCCGTTTGCGCTCAAAAGCTTATTTTGACCCGTTAAGGGTAATTGCGCATTAAAACGTTTCTGACTTACAAAACCATACTCCTCACTTTCATACTTGACCAAAACATTACACTAATCGAATAACTTGTTTCTAAACTACTTTTAAGATCGTTTGCCCAAAATAACCATCAAGGGCATTTTGGTCAACTTTAATCCCATCATTTACGACGAAAGACTACATCACATACTTGACCTCAACCATCATGTTTAGTTAATTAAAACACCATATTACTTAATCGAACTAAGAAGTGATTACATAAATCACTTACCTCGTGCGTCCGAGTTCAAGCATAGCTTCCGTGTTTATCCTTGGCCTGTTGCCCTTCCATGCTTATGTCCGCGTTGACATGACTCCTATCCGTACATGTCATTACATTCACATTCTTGTTAGCATATATGATTGTACGTATGAACGATCATATCAAATTCATATCTCATGTATGACTTTCATTAGTCAATTCAAACAAGCATAAAGCATACTCAACATCAACCTAACATAATCTTCACATGAACTATATCTAAAATGCATTCCTCATGTTAGTTTACTATCAATTTCATTATTACCACATTCTATACATGTTTACCCATTAATTGCATACAATTTCACATATTATTGTCATTTAGACATTTCATCAAACACTTGGTATGCGTACTACTTTCTAAGCATGATGTACAAGTATTTCATGTGTTTCTTCCTAATTATCACTTTCATTTATCATTACAAGTAAACATTATACAAATTCCATACCATAATCACTCTATATACAAATACACATCACATACTACACATATTCCTAATCAAGTTCATACCATTTCATGGATTAAACATAAACCCACTTAACTAAGTGTGGTAATTCATCCAAACACCTAAATTCTAGCAATTTACTCAGAGTCTTCGCTTAGGGTTTGTTCCTAAACGTGCATACATCACTAATTTGGCCATAACCTTCATGATTCATACATAATTCACCACTAGTGATGATTATCAAGATTTCTCAACTTCATTAAACATCAAAATTCAACATACCTTATGATCCCCTAGCTTGGGTGATCATTAATTCACGTTCGGTTGTGAATTTAGACTTCATTTGGCCCTTCAACTTGAAGATTCTTCAAGAACTAGGGTTTGAACCCTTGGTTCTTTCTCTTGGACATCGATCCAGAACACACGCAAGTGTGTGTGTGTGTGTGTATTTTCTTTTAATTAAACATCTTTCACGTTGTCCCACTTTGGTCCCTCATGTTTCTTTTTAATTAAATAAGGCTACAACCCTTCGTTTAATACCAACGATATTAAAAATCAACTAAGTTAATTATTCCTAGTTAATATCCATTTACGGGTTTCACTTTTATCCCCTAACGGTATTTTACCCGTTCCTTTATATTAACCGGGTTTAAATTACCAAACCCATTTTTTTGGGGCGTTACATTCCCCCACCATCTCAACCGCCGACCTGCTCCATCTCCTCCGCCGCCCTGACCTGCTCCATCTCCTCCGTCGCCGCCGAGACCTGCTCCTTCTCTTCCACCGCCGAGACCCACTCTACAGCCGCACAGGTACGATTGTTACCAGGTTTCATTCATTAGAAGCTTGTTATCTATGTTTATGTATATGTTGAACAATTATTATGTAATAGATATATCTGTATTTTCTGTTTCAGTTTCAACTTTGAAGTGAATTGTTATGCAGGTCTTGTAATGTTTGAAGTGAAAGTGTTATAAGTTTCAACTTTGAAGTGAATTGTTATGTGGGTTTTGAAGTTATCGTGGTTATGAATAGGTTAATATGAAAATTGTCAACATAATGTTATGTAGGTTTGTTTGATTTAGTTTTTTTTTTTCATCGGTTTATTTATATTTCAGTTTATTTCAGCAATTTGCAGAAGTAAAAAAACAAACAGTCTTCTTCTTGCAGACTACAGACATTTGTTCCAGCACTTCTGCTACAGATGTCTGCAGATGTGCAGGGGCGGATGTACCATATGAGAAGGGGTAGCCTCCGCTACCCCTTGGCGCTCCGGCGGTAGTGTAAATTTTGGAAAATATAAGATAGAGATGATTATAGAAGAGGTGAAGTAGTTGTGGTAAAAAAAATGAATAGAAGTGTGAGTATTTATAGTGAAAAAATAATTTTATTTTTAAACACATAGCCGTTGGCCAACGGCTAGCCCAAACGGTTACTTATCTTGGCCAATGAGATCCCGCCATGTCATCTTAATAGACCAGCCCAACACCCGGGCTGAAGCCCCCACCCAAGGAGCCACGCCGAAACCCAAGCCCACCTGGGATGGTGACTTGGGCGGTTGTACCCAACCCACGCCACAACCCCACCCTATAGTCTAATATACCCTAGATCACTTCTATTCGGTTGTACCCAACCCACGCCACAACCCCCACCCCATAGTCTAATGGTTGGATGAGAATTTAAAAAAAAATATATATAAGATAGAGATGATTATAGAAGAGGTGAAGTAGTTGTGGTAAAAAAATGAATAGAAGTGTGAGTATTTATAGTGAAAAAATAATTTTATTTTTAAACACATAGCCGTTGGCCAACGGCTAGCCCAAACGGCTACTTGTCTTGGCCAATGAGATCCCGCCATGTCATCTTAGTAGACCAGCCCACGCCACAACCCCCACCCCATAGTCTAATGGTTGGATGAGAATTTAAAAAAAAAATATAAGATAGAGATGATTATAGAAGAGGTGAAGTAGTTGTGGTAAAAAAATGAATAGAAGTGTGAGTATTTATAGTGAAAAAATAATTTTATTTTTAAACACATAGCCGTTGGCCAACGGCTAGCCCAAACGGCTACTTGTCTTGACCAACGAGATCCCGCCATGTCATCTTAATAGACCAGCCGAAAACCCGGGCTGAAGCCCCCACCCAAGGAGCCACGCCGAAACCCAAGCCCACCCGGGATGGTGACTTGGGCGGTTGTACCCAACCCACGCCACAACCCCACCCTATAGTCTAATATACCCTAGATCACTTCTATTCGGTTGTACCCAACCCACGCCACAACCCCCACCCCATAGTCTAATGGTTGGATGAGAATTTAAAAAAAATATATAAGATAGAGATGATTATAGAAGAGGTGAAATAGTTGTGGTAAAAAAATGAATAGAAGTGTGAGTATTTATAGTGAAAAAATAATTTTATTTTTAAACACATAGCCGTTGGCCAACGGCTAGCCCAAACGGCTACTTGTCTTGGCCAATGAGATCCCGCCATGTCATCTTAATAGACCAGCCCAACACCCGGGCTGAAGCCCCCACCCAAGGAGCCACGCCGAAACCCAAGCCCACCCGGGATGGTGACTTGGGCGGTTGTACCCAACCCACGCCACAACCCCACCCTATAGTCTAATATACCCTAGATCACTTCTATTTTTAGATCACTGTTCATTCAGTTGAATTTTTATTATATATAGATTTTAGTAAATACATAAATAGTCTCTTAGATTTTTTTTTTTAGTTTTATAATAATTTAAGTAAAGGATAAATTACACTTTTAGTCCTTTATGTTTGTAGCGGGTTACAATGGATGACCTTTAACTTTAATAATTACAGGCACAATCCTTTTTTGCAAAACCTGTTACACCTTAGGTCCTTTAACCCTAACCTGGTTAAAACTTTTAGTTAGGTAAGCTCATGTACAACCCATGTAAGGGCAAAACAGTCATTTATCAAAAAAAGAATAATGTCAAATTAAAATATGATTACATCAAAATTATCAGATATATTCCCAAATTAAAATATGATTAAATCAAAATCATCGAAAACCCAATTCCAAAACAACCTCTCCAAAATTAACTCATGAAGACCATTCACCTTCACAATCTCCACAAATCATCCTTCATCTGTGATTTCTACAACCAGATCCACAGTACTCTACCACAAAGCCGATTCAGGTAACAACGCTACTTCAAACCGATTGAGCTGGTTCATCGTATTCCAATCTCAGATATGCGACACTCAAGGTTCCGACGCCGCCACTACCTCTTGCACCACCGATGACCTCCTCTGCACCACCCCTAACCCTTTGAAAACCACCGTCCCTAACCCTTTGAAAACTCTTAACTCCAATCTTGTAACTAGATCTAAAATCAGGAAGATTGGAAGCCCACGCTCTCCTTATCGGCTCGAGCCACCGGAGGAACCAACGGCTTCGATGCAGCTCGAGTTCGTGAAGTGGATCTGAAAACATTGGCGTTTTCTTTGCCGGTGAACGTGGTTGTTTTGGATGACGGAGTTGTGATTTTGGATGTTTTTGGTGGTGGAACAGTGATGGTTTTAGGGACGGTGATGGTGTGTTTTGGGCGGCGTGCTGTGGAGGATGACATTGTGGAGTGAAGTTTTGTTGGGTGATTTATGGCATGTTGAGTATGAATGTATGATGTTGGTGTTGAGAGACAGAGTAAAGGTGAGAGAAAGAGTGAGAGAGAGAGTACAGGGCAAATTAGCATTTTTATTTCATTCCAATCATCAGGGCAAATTACATAAGGATAACAGGTAGACGAGCAACAAACTGCGCCGCCATCCCTTTCTGAGTAGAAAACCCTAATCTACTAAAAACAAAGCCCCGCCCCTGAGGGATCGAAAAGTTGCTATGGACCACACGCTAAACTCTAGATAAGAACCGAACTGCCTCCGGCGCCAAGGATCCGAACGTGTCAAACGCCAGGGGGACAAAGGCATGCTGATTATCCTCACAAGCTTTCGCGTGCTTTTCCACCTTCTTTGACTCTGCTTTCAGTACCGCTTGCCCCGCCACAAACCCATTTTCCCGGAACCCGGCTAGTGGGGATACACCTGTGAGATCGACACAAGCATGTTTTAAATTGATATTCTTTTTTTTAATAAATGACTCTTTTGCCCTCATATGGGTTCTACATGAGCTCACTTAACTGAAAATTTTAACCAGGTTAGGGTTAAAGGACCTAAGATGTAACAGGTTTTACAAATAAAGGACTGTGCCTGTAATTATTAAAGTTAGGGGTGTTCATCGAATCGAATATCGGATTTTTGAATTATTCGAATGGAATTGTTCGAATAATTTTTATTTTTCCTTGAATTCGTATTCGATTCGAATTCGATTAAAACCTACCGAATTCGATTCGAATTCGTATTCGAATAAAAAACCCAATTCGTATTCGATTAAAAATTCGAATTCGAATCGAATTCGAATAAATTCGATTTAATTCAAATTCTTTAAAAACATGTAAAAAACTTTCAAAATAAAAATAAATTTTAAAGCAACCATAAAGCACAATATCACATTACAAAGTTCCAAATAAAGTACCACAAGTCTAAAATTCAAAACGAGAAGTCGGGAATAACCACTCCACATTACAAATTAATATTTTTACGCTTAGAAATCTATTATAGATTTGTTACTTAGGTTTTAGTTATGAGCCATGTTGTGGCTTTGGTAATGGGTAATTTTAATACTTAGAAAAAAATTGAAAATAATTTATAGTATAGTCTAATAAAAGTTATATATGTATTATATATAAAAATAATAGATAAAAATGTATAATTTTTATTCGAATTTCGAATCGAATTTGAAATTATAAATTCGAATTCGATTCGTATTCGATTTACTTGACTCGAATTGAATCGAATTCAAATTCGAATTCTTATAATCGAAACGAATTCTTGATAATCGAATCGAATTTAAATGATTTTCGAATTTTTCGAATTCGAAACGAATTTTGCACACCCCTAATTAAAGTTAAAGGTCATCCATTGCAACCCGCTATAAAAAAATGCAAAGCAAATAAATAACAAACCGGCCATTTTAATAAAACAGTTTTTTTTTTATTAAATTTAAGGTGTTTACTCATATGTATGAATCAAATCACATGGAAAACACACCACATAATTTGTAAATTTTGAAAAGGAAATTTAATTATTGGGCCTAGTTGCGTCTTTTACACGACTGGTTAACTTATTGAATCCATATTTTCAAAGATGTTAAATATAATTTTAAAAAGTCGTCGTTATCTGATGTAATGTTGCAAACTATAAATTTTGGTAATCAGAGAATTGTCAATATTTCATTCGTAATAATCAAGACAAACACAAAGGCATATATAGATCTTAAAACAGCAAGGCCAGGGGTTCTAACTAAGGTAATGATATGGTCAAATAACGAAAAGAAAATCATGATTCTTTACTCTCCGTCAAGTTGGAGTATGTAATTTTCGAATGTCAAACCTTTCGAGTAATGTAGAAGTTTTTTTTTTTGAAACGGGAATCCCCGGGTAAACTTTTATTAATATTTCAAAACAAGATTACAAACTAAATGCTTTGTTAAACAATGGTGACTCACCAAAGTAACAAACAGCATGAGAGAAAAAAACATACATCTAAAAAAACAAACTAGAAAACAAAGCTAAAAGTTAGTATCCGATTTCATAAATCTTGCCATTTCATCAATTTCGGATTCAACATCAACTTCATCTTTCCTTAAAACCAAGCCATCTTTTGTAGAAACCATTCCAAAGCATAGCAAATCCACTTATCCATCTCAATCTGTTAGTGGATCAATACACAGTCCAAACGAGAAACCCATTCAGCTATAGAACAACACAACATGCCTACATCTTGCAATCAGTCCATCCCTAAGCCCACTTATCTTAGCTGCTGGACTAATTCTCTAACTGGCCCACCATTATATAGTCCAGTAACACAGAGCCCAACAATCCTGAATTAGGCCCAACATGCAATAAACCTGCAAACCCTAGTTTTCCATGCAACCCTAGCCGCCACCCACCAACTACAGCCGCCACCCCCACCTTCTGCCACCATTTCGCCATCATACACCACCCTTGATCGGAAAACGACCGGACGTTTACCAATTCCGGTTACAAAACAAGGCAGACACAACCGTTTTCAGCCGAATACAAAGCTTACATCGGGTTCGATTCCAAAATGGTTAATCTTCAGCATCAATACCCATATAACCAGATCATGATGAAGTTCATCGATGAACAAAGGCAGAATGATGTCCAAAATAGAACCAAGAAAGAGAAGGAGCTGCCGGAATAATAAAGAACGGACCAAGGCAGAGGAAAACATACCCGAATATCATTCATAACAATATTCTATCAAACCCGAAACAAATAATCAAGATTCAACGGTGAATACAAACTGAAACTCACAAGTCCGGTGAGAATCATAACAAATCCGAGCCTTGTAAAAACCCAGATCTGATGTTGTGATATCACGACCCCAAAAACGAAGCCGGAAGTACTAGTCTCAATCCTTTCTGCTCACCACCTTCAAGGCCTCTATGAAAACCGGCTTCCATAGTCGCAAAAACCCAGGCCACCATTCTCTAATCTTCCATCAAAGCTCAATAACCAGCCAATAAATCCCATCAGACACCATTAAACGGTGATGTGTTACAAACAAAAGGATTTATAATAGCCATAAACGAAAATCAGAGGAGAGATTGCCATGTTTAACGAGTTTTAGAGAAAGAAACCTTAACTCTAGCCGCCACCCATAAACTCATACCCATTCTTCACGGATTCAGCTTCTATATCTATAATACACCGACAAATTGATGCTAGAATGAATCATCACCCTTTGATTCCATTCTACACGGTGATTTGAAACCAAAAAATAGATCAGATCTAGGTTAGAGAAGGGGTGACGGCTGAAGAGAGAGTTTCTCTCACACCTTAAGTGTGTGTAGCAAAAAAAGGACAAATGATTTTCCTTAGTAATGTAGAAGTTGCTCAGCACCTAAAGCTTTGGTGAGTAAGTTTGCAATTTGGGACTTGGTATCAATGTTCAATGGTTGGATCTAGGGATGCGTATGGTATTGGTATAAAAAAACGAGGAAAATAGGTACCGGTATCGAATATACCCGGGGGTACCAAATGTCTATTCCTAGTTGGATCTCTCCAGATTCTACCCATTCACTAAATATTATTGCAACGTCGATGCTTTTCATTACTTTTCTTACCTTATTAGATATGTAAAAGTTACTTAAATCCTCAACGTTGTTAGGACTTAGGAGTGCTTTTGTTAGGTTGATTGTACCATGCCATAACATTGTCTTTGATAAAGTGTAAAAGAAAAAAATAAAACATTTATACTTTTAAGTTTCAAGTGTGAAGTTTTGGTGACTTAATCAGAGCTAACAAAGAAAAAAAATATACAAGGGAAAACAACTATTCATCTAACTTGTAATTGTAATGTAACTAGATTTTGCCCCGCCCGCGTTGCAGGGCACTAAGTCGAATAGTTCCCTCTCATAACATGTATGTCTGTGTTTCGGTTACTTGTACATACTACTTATAACATGATCTCAATAAAATTACATTGAGTCAACCAATTAAATTAAAACACTATCATACCTTTGCTTAAGAAAAACAAAAGTGATAGAAAAACAATAATTTTAAACTCAGGGAAAAATTGTAATTTTTCAGGATAAATGCGCGTGTGCCAGGTAGTCGCCTGGCACAAATAAAAATTACATCTAGTCAAACAATTAAAAAAAAGCATTACTATCGTTTTGTCAAAAAAAAAAAAAAAACTAAAACGATGGCATGACTGTAATTTTACACTGGGGGAAAATCGTAATTTAATTGGGAAAGCAAAGGAAAATGATGACAAAGATGTACATTTAAGTTGAGGAAAAAATCGTATTTTGACTGATTGGGAAAAAAACAAAACTAATGATAAAACTGTAAATTTAAACGGGTCAAAATTGTAATTTTTAGTTGGGTGGTAAAAGCATAATTTTATTTTGAACTGGGGTAAAAATGTAATTTTGAACTGATGGCAAAATCGTAATTTTAAAACGGAGATAAAATCGTAAATTGGTTGGGCCAATGGGGAGTGCCAGGCAGCTTCCTGGCACTATTCCTCCATCTTGTGTCTGTAGGTATACACCAGGGATAAAATCGTAATTTTACTGGGAAAGCAAACAAAAACGATGGCAAAAATGTAAATTTAAATTGAGGGAAAAATCGTAATTTAGCTGGGAGGAACAAAACAAAACGTGGCAAAATCGTAATTTTGAACCGATGTCAAAATTGAAAATTTTAAACGGGGGTAAAAGCATAATTTTATTTTGAACTTGAGATAAAAATGTAATTTTAAACTGATGGCAAAATAGTAATTTTAAAACGGGGACAAAATCGTAAATTGATTTGGCCCAAAGCAGGTGAACCTATGTGGTGTCCCCGCACTATGCAGCGGGGCTTTAATCGATATCGGTTTAGTTTGGTGCGACATTGACCCTCAGTATAGTAGTAACCGCAAGAAATGTCAAGAAAATATCTATCTGTTTTTACATCGATCAAAATCATACAAAGAAATTTACACGGGGTGGTAAAGCAGAAGAAATAACATTTTCAAATATAAAAAAAATAATAATAATAATAAATTAATTATTGTATTGATATGTGTCTACTGTCAACGATTTTACTAAAGTGTTCCAAGGATTGTGTTTCATTAGATTTAAATATAAGGGTACATGATGAAAATTATGAAGTTAGAAAGTTCTAAATTAAAATTTACCTAAATTCAAGGGTTCTTTAGGAGCATTCTACAACCCAGTGAAACCTAGCTAAATGAGGACAATACCATGTATCCATTTATTAATTACAAAACTGTGGGTAAGAACTGTGGGTAAAGCAGGTGCACTCACCGATCTATATTCCTTATTTTAATCTCAAAATCCCAAAACCATCTATCATCCACCGTTCTAACAGCCGCAAATATCCCTGCGACCATCTATCATCCACTATTCAACATCTTAACAGTTGGGCTAGACCGCTAGGGTATGACGATGGTGAATCGGTTTACCGGCGAGGGTTTCCGGCGACTTCATGTCGCCTATTTTGTCAGATCGAAATTGATGGTGCTCCACGGCTCCTGATTTTGACGGGGATTAAGTGATGACTGAAACAATGGAGCCCCAATCTGTCATGCAGTTATAGATCGGGGATGGTTGGGTTCGATTATCGCCGCTGCCGGTGGCGGCATGTCTTCTGACGACTCAGCAGATTCAGACAACCAGTATGTGGACGCGATAATTTTGCAAAGAAAAATCCGGCAAACTTCCGGCAAGCCGATCTAACCTTGCGTGGCTTATTTTTGTGTCAATCGGTATCTTTGAAGTACAATTCAACAGCATGTAGCTCGTTTCAGGCCATTTTACATTTTCCGAAACCGACGTTAACGGGTGAACATATGGCCTTTCCGGTGACATGGTTGATTGGCGCCGAGGGTCAGAACCATTAAGCCTGCGATAGTGGTGGTGACCGGATTTTGCTTACAGAAGTAAGAACCAAGAATCATGGGCAAAACTGTAATTTCCTTTGCCGCCCACGCCGCCCAATAACATGGTGCCAGGCAGTTGCCTGGCACTATTCCCGGGCATGGGTTTTGTATATGTAGTTTAATTTAATTTAATTTAATTTAATGTAAACGTTAGATACTCATATTAATAGAACATATGATCGGTGGAGGGTTGACTGGTCAGTGGATCACTCGTCTTTCTGTGTGTATAAGAACATAAATACAAAACATGATATGTTAATGGGCTAAAATCTAACAATTAGCCTAGTAATAGATTACTGATGTACTACATATATTGGGCTTGTGTATTATAATTGCATCAGGAGGAACATATTGGGTTTTCTAAAAGGGTTTAGACATCCTAGCGAACGGAAAAAAATATACGAAACGGGTTATTGATCATAGTTTTTTACCCTTTCCGGACCGAAAGCTATTTTATTTATTATTTTATAAAAAATAAAATTAAGATACGTAATGGTATTTAACCTAACTTGTTATCCAAAAAGATTACACCAACAAGCTTTGGGACATCTATATTAAATAAAGAAGGATTATAAATCACAAGTTAATTAACCTATATGAAATTTATACTTTATGTTATATTTTGCTGATGATAAGTTAAGATTGTAGAAAAAAGATCAAATACAAATAATTTTAATGTACAAAACGTACGAAGTGAAGATTTTGCTGAAAAAACGCGGTGGTATTTTCGTAATTATTAGTAATTATCAAAATTACTCTACAAATGATCTTGTAGAGTAATTTTGATCTTTCTACAGTAATTTTGTAAAATGTTCTTATAGAGTAATTTTGATCTTGTAGGGTAATTATCAAAATTACTCTACAAGTGTATCAAAATTACTCTGCATCAAAATTATTTTACAAGTGAATCAAAATTACTCTGCAAGTTTATCAAACAACATACAATTCAAAATTACTCTACAAGAACATTTTACAAAATTACTTTACAAGATCAAAATTACTCTACAAGAACATTTTACAAAATTACTCTGCAAGATCAAAATTACTCTACAGGATCATTTGTAGAGTAATTTTGATAATTACCCTACAAGCAAATATTTATGAAAATGTCACCGCGTTTTTTGCCTTTTTCATGCTATTCGTACTTTTAGTACGTTAAAGTTATTTGTACGGGAACTTTACTCTAAGATTGTAAACTAAAAAAATTAACTTAAACTATAGCTAATATGGTCTATAGATTGAAACTTACGCTAAAACAACCACATTTTGCAACGTATTCTTGTATGAGATCATATACATTATTATACACATTATTATACACATTAAAATGAACTTCTGATGAACAGTAGAAAACTATTTTTAAGTATTTACTTTATTTTTAAGTATTTAGTTTATGGTTTTCGGTTTTGATAGTGTTTTATTTATACAACCCTGTCTGCGACAACGATGAATATTAGATAACTTTTGTTAAGTATTTATTTTATCTTTTAATAATGTCGGTGTCAATGCCCGTATTCATTATTTATGCAACCCTGTCTGCGACAATATATGAATACCAGTATTGGTGTTCGTTTTTATGGTTTTCGATTGATGTGAAATACGTGTTGATTATTATACAGGTACCCATATCAATATTGATACCATGACGAAATGAACCAGTAGTGCCCGAACAACATCGGTACCGAAGTGGGTTTTTATGGTTTTCGATTAATGTAAAACACGTCTTGATAGTATTAACCGAACCGACACGATTGAAAACCGAACGTAAAGTAAGTCGAATTTATACAGTCTAATGAAAACGTATTATATTTGAGCCTACTTGTTTTAAAACAAAATTATGCCAAAACGTAGACAAACTGAAAATGTACAAAAAAAAACACAAAAACATATTATATTCGAGCCTACGAATTTTCAAATAAACGTAATCAACTTAATTTATACCGACACATACATAAAAATAAGCATATAAAAAATAATTATAAAATTTTAGAAAGTTGAAGGGTTGTAAGTGGTAATACTAAATGTTGAAGATGTTGAAGGGTAAAGGGAGATAAAGTAAATTAATTATTATAATAATTAGTTATACTAATATACTAATAATAAATATAATAAAAAATTAATGTTAAATAATAAAATATACTAAAATGGTCACAGCATACTGTTCATGAGAACAGTAATCATATCTATTTTAGTTTTGTTATGTTTGTTTTTTACTCCAAACAGTCATTATATTCTTATAATTCTAGATCACAATTTTACTCCAAAAGTGGACCTATTTCTTTTTTTACTCTAGATCATATATTTTACTTCAAACTAAAATACAAAATAAAATACCATAATCGAGCCAATTTGTAGGTTAAGGTCTATGAACAAATAAAAAGACTAAGAGAGTGTTGGAAACAAGAATCATTCAACGCAATGCTTAAGTTGAATTGCTTAACACTAAGACGACCAAACTTTTTGAGAATAAAGTTGTTTTTAAAATAAAGTTTTTACTTTGGTATCGTAAGCCATATTGAGTGTAGTTATTGGTGACATAACGAACCGAATTAATTCCGACCAAACAACATCGGTAACAATGCCGACATTGTCGGAACCGTTACCGGTATTTTTTTCATGGTTTTTAATCGATGTGAACACGTGTGTCTGTCCTCTTGGTCATATCACGACTCTATTTTTGAGGTTTCTCTTTTGATTGCTATACCGTGTGTCAGTACCATATCGATACTTTAGCGAACGAAATTGATACATACCGAATTTTCGTCGCAACGCGCGAGGGAATTCAGCTAGTTTCACATAATTTAAAGCTTTCTCATATTCCAACTCCATACGAAAACTCCTAACATTGATGATACTATTTGCTAAGCATCAATCACGATTTTAATCCTACAAAATGTTTAATGTAAAACTAAAAATTGAAACTAATGGAAGGGCAAACTATTATTATCAATGTTTTAACCGGCCGTTGAACTAGTTAAACTGGATACCGAAAGCTTGGCCGATACGAATCATGTCAGTAAACTGAGGAAATGGTAAAGAAGCGGCTCCGATAAATTGAGTTATGCCGGTACAGGGATAAAGGTTAAAATTTGGACCTATCAATCTTTTATGGCCCAAAAGGTAACGATTTACCTTCTTGGTGAAACGTAGCGCCAAAAAAGGTATCAATAGTGATTTTTTGGATTATTTTTTATTATGGATTAACTTTGGGAATATATTTTTTTTATGAAATAGTGTAGTTTTCGATTATTTTTTGAGTAAAAATTGTCTTTTATGGAATTTTAGGGTTAGTTAGTCAACCTGATTGAACCGCCCGATACAACACGATTTAACCGATTAAACAATTTCTAAGCCTAACCCGGTACGATTTAAAAACCGGGTTTTAAAAGATTGATTATTATGATAAATGCATTTAAAATATTATTTTATAGGAAGCAGACTTGTGCGCACCACACGTTCTTCTTCACATATGCACCCACTTGCTATAATTTCAAACCTTAAACTAATATTAATATGCCACGTGTACGTGTAAGAATAAACGTACAGTAGAGCATATTTCAACAATTGACCACATGCATCCACGTGTAAAACGAGTAAACATGCAAGGTGACACGACATCACGAACAACCCTTTTCACAGCCTTTGATGGGTTCATTTATCTTTTATAACTTGACGGTGAAAACCGGCGGTTCAAAATATAAAAAAATGGACGGAAAGAGCAGCAGAACCACCACCCCTCTCCTCCCTGATGCGGCGGTGAAACGCGGCGGAGAAAGGCCGAGCGAACCGTGGAAAGGAGAGCTTGTGAAGAGCATAGTTTACGCCGGACTTGATGCCATTATCACTTCGTTTTCTCTCATCTCTTCCATCTCAGCCGGCCGTTTATCTTCGGGTGAGTCTTGGATTCTATGGTATAACAACTAGGAAATTGCTCCGCGGAGTGCCGCGACGTTCTGAATTTTTTTTACGTTAAAACGTATGCTAGCTGAAAACCTACGTAAAAATAAGCAGGAAAACGAATTATATTTGTTTCGACTCATTTGCAGAACAAAAAAAGTTAAAATTTATGTTAAAAACGTAAACAACTGAAAACGTACCTAATAATAAGTATAAGAACATATTATGTTTGACGAGACTCATTTATGGGAAAGAAGAATTACGTCGTAATGTAAATCAACTTGAATTTTTAATGTTTCTATTACTAAACTAAGTAGATCTAATGAAATGATGACATGAAAATGGTTTTTTTTTATATAATTCTTTTACATAGAATGATTAAAGAATTAGTAAATAAAAGTAATTTACATTTGTGTATTAAGCTTTTTATTTAAATTGTATTGGTTTACTTGTATAAAAAAAAAAACTAATTGGATTTTAATAGTGTAAACTAAAAAAGTAAGTTTGTCCGCTCCTAATGAACAAATGTGACTGATTTCCTCCCACCATAGTGTTGTAAATTGTTCATCCGCCCATAATGCCCATAATGAACAATTATTGACCCACTTTTTTTTTCTTTCCAAATAACTGCTTTAAATTGTTTTAAAACCACATAAATAAAAGTTTGGCGTACGGAATTACTTCTTCGCTAAAGTGAGATGTAACTTTTTACAACAAAAAGTGAAAATTAGGAATCCTGTCAACGTTATTAGTAATTATTATTGGAAAATGACCAAGTGAGCTAATTTGGATTACTAAAATAAATTTTACCCTTCAAAAAATAAATTTTGCCAATGTTTTGAGCCATTGTAGTTGATGTGCTGGTTTTGGGGTTTGCAAACTTGGTGGCCGATGGGATATCAATGGGGTTCGGAGACTATGTTTCTAGCAACACCGAGCGAGACGTGGCAGTGAAGGAGCGGCTAGTGACGGAATGGGAGGTCACAAACCGCCGGAGATGCCAAGAACAGGCATTACTCGACCGGTATCGAGATCTTGGCATGAACATCGATGATGCAACAACGGTATATATATACACATATATATGCACTACAATTACTTTTCGATCTACACTTAATCAGTTAATTGTTTTCAAGGTTGTGAACATCTTTGCAAAGTATGAGGACATAATGGTGGATGAAAAGATGGTCCAAAGCGGAATCTTATCGCCGGACGACGGTGAGAAGCCATGGAAGAAAGGTTTGATCACATTTGGAGCGTTTTTAGTGTTTGGTAGCGCTCCAATCCTTGCATTCATCATCCTTATTCCGTTCACACGCAACGATACGCATAAGTTCATTGGCGCGTGTATTTTGTCAGCGCTTGCCTTAGCGGCCCTGGGAGCCGCCAAGGCAAAGATAGCGGGACAAAATTACGCGTTATCCGTTTCCGGGACCTTGTTCAATGGGGCACTTGCTGGTTTTGCAGCTTATGTGATTGGGTGGGTGCTTAGGGATGTGGCTGGTTTAGAAGATTAGATATGGGGCTTCAAATTAAGTACAACTAGCTAATATTATGTTTGCTAATTATCAATATTAAAGTATGGAAATGACAAAATTACCCCCCAACTGTTCTTAACTTTATAGATGTGATAGGCACAAAATGGTGTCAAATTTTCATAGGTTTAGTAGAAAGCAGGAATTATTTGCCTTGGAAAGTATATGCATATAATAAGTTAAAATGTTGAATCCAACAAAGTTTAAATGAAATTACAATATTGTTCTGGTAACCACTAAATCATAATAGTAGTTTTGAGGGTGATTGAGGTCCGGGGCGGACCTACCTTAGAGGAAGGGGTAGCCTTCGCTACCGTTTGGCGCTCCGGCTGTAGTGTAAATTTTGAAAAAAAATTTGACTTTTTTTTTACGTTTTTTTGATTTTGTTACCGCTTTTTCATAAAGCGCTTCTGCAATGAAGATTTTTTAGATCCGCCACTTATTGAGGTTGTGACTTGTTTGTGTTATTTGTATAACATCAGCTGTTTGAAAATTGTTTAACTAAACAAATGAGTGATTTTAGTTGATGTTAATAGAACAAACGAATGATTTAAAAAAAAAAAAGAAAATAAATGTATTCGTTAGGGATGGGCTCAGTATCGGTGGCGGTACCAAAAAGACCGATACCAAAATTCGCCAAATACCGGTACCAAAACTGTTCGGTATTTGAGTTCGGTATTTGGCTGTAAAATTCGGTAAATTCGCCAAAAACCGGTACCAAAACTGGTCGGTATTTGAGGGTAAAATTCGGTAAAATGCTATCCGAATTCCGAACCGGTACCAATTTTTTTTTTGTTCATCATCGTTCTTTTTATTTAAATAAATGAATACCAACAAACTTCGTGTTGGTTCATTGATAGATGGATTAGTTTACATTGCCTGTAATTGTAATAATAAATTAAATAAATAGTCTGGTAGTATATATGTAATTTTTGTAATAGTAATTAAGTATTAACTATTCGTGTAAAGTTAAAACATATTTTGATAAAAAAACAAACTTGCTGAAAACTTAAAAGAGGATCTTTTGGACGATTATCTTTTGAATGAATAAGAGGTAATCTCAAGTCTGAATGGTTAAGAGGTAACCTCTGAATGGTAAATCATCACATGTCACATTCTTCTACCTTCTCATTGGTAAAATTTTTAATGGTTCCATTAAGAGGTAGCCTCTTAATGACCATTCAGAGGCTACCAAACAACCCCGGAGTAATATTAAAA
Source organism: Helianthus tuberosus (assembly GCA_030545235.1). Lineage (NCBI taxonomy): Eukaryota > Viridiplantae > Streptophyta > Magnoliopsida > Asterales > Asteraceae > Helianthus > Helianthus tuberosus. Next base: position 17,354,386 of record CM060383.1, read on the forward strand.
TTAAAACATGTATTAAACATGAAAGCAACATTCATGCTTTTTACCAAATGTTTTAACTTTACCTTTGAAAGGTATCTTTACCAAAGAAAATGCACATGCTACATCACTAACTTTTGGCTCTATTAATTTGCCAATCAAAATTAAAATTTGTGTTGTGATTAGTATGAAAGTTTTTATAATATTTGTCTAAGTTTATAATGTATATTTTTATTGTATATCACCATCAGAAGAATTGCTGCAATGCGAAGTACCCTTATAAACTCGACATTCAAATTATCATATCTTAGTGTCTTGACTGTATAATCCAATTTTAAACTTGCAACCTTTTAATTGTAGGATACACCACTTAATAACCATGATATCCTCTGGAAGATTATGATTCATTTAGCTAATATACCGTACTTAATGGATATGTCTTAATGTTAAGCAAACTAATACAAAAAATCAAATAGAGTCAATGGGTCAATGTGGGGCCAGCCCATTATGTCTCTTAGGCCATGTGTAGTGGTAACCTCTCATATTGTGCCAATTCCAGTTTTGAACTACCGCAGACTTGTTTCATAGTTTTCAAACCCTTGCGATGTGGGGTTATACGACACGTGTCAAATGCGTAAGAAATGAGGGCTATATAAGTTGAGTGTGTAGTGGTTACAAGTCGGTTTGTAATATAGAAATTAGGCATCAATTTTTTTCACACCCAAATGAAAATATTTTTAGGTTGCATGATATGGGATAAACCTCGTAGGACTGTAGGAGTTTTATCAACGCCACATCAATGTCACGTTTGGGCCACGTAGACAAATGGGTTATATAACTCCATACGTGAAACTACCATGCAATGGGATAAAGCTCCTCTCATTATTACTCAGTTATGTTTTTAAACTAATTTAGATTTATTTTTAATATATAAACATTTTTAAAATTATATTAACATTACATTATAAAAAATCAATCGCAAAATATTAATAAAAAAAATAAATTAGATAAGTAAATGTTAAAAACATATAACGAAATTTATAACTACATACTTAAGAAAAAGGTACGGAATTTAAAATAAATGGCTCCATTCCACTGATATTGCCTCTCAAAATTCTCTAAGCCTAATAGTGGCCAAAATTGGTGTTGTGAAGACGAAAGAACTCGCCTTCGTTCGTGTCAATCACTTCATCTTCGATTAAACCCTCTTTATCGTTCAACATATTGTTAAAGAGCCTCTTAAATCATGTAGACTTTGTTCGGATAGCCACAAACCTTGATATTACTTCATTAACATTACGTTGGGTTTCACTCACATGTTGTCAGAATTAGGTAGAAAACGCGTTCCAAAACGAGAACGAACCTTGAGGTTGCCCTTGCTCGATGACATGGACTCAACCCATAGCAAAAACGACCTCCTCTTCCTCGATCCAACGTCTTGTCATTTGAAAATTGATGAACGAAAAATATTGAGAGTGGAAAAATATAGAGTGAGTTGTGTGAGTTTTGGAATATGTTGTTTTTTAGAGCATTCCCATTAGGTTCTTTATGTCAACCACATCACCAAATTATAGAGAAAGAAAAAAAAAGTTATCTTTTATGATCTCCATTAGCATCTCTAAAATAGAGACAAAGGTTTAGAAAACCTATACTAGTTCTCTAACTATTAAGGTATAATATTTGGAGTGTATAAAACCGAGAAAAAACAATAAAATGAGTGTTTATGATGGAAATAGAGATAGAGAATCTGATGAGAGTTTTCTAATAGAGAAATTTTAGATAAAAAAATGTATTTTAATTAAATTATAGTGATAGAGAACCTACTATGAATACTCTTGGATGGGTATTTATAAAGTTTTAAAATAAAAAAAATAAGTTTAAAAAAACAAACCATTGTTCAGCGGTAAAAAAAAAATCGAGAGCCTCATATGTTGTTTCCGTTGGTACTGGTGATGGGGTTGGCGAAGCCATCCATAACGCCCTGAAACCGATATCGGGGGCGTTATAGGGGTGATGTGACAATGGTCGTGAGCGGTGAGCCCACACCGTAAGGCTTTATTTTAATCAACTCTTACAGACATATACTTGTCGTGACTAGTGTTTTGATTGGGTTTTTACATGCAATATAACCTATATAATATTTTAAAACATATAATACCTCCAATTTTAAAATAAATACAAGATAATACACGCAATTTTGTCATTCTTGTTAATGGTGTTTTACATTATGGATAAAGTACATACATGTGGTGTTAAAATTTTGATATTTCAATATGTGAACACAAAACTATTTCTATAGTGATAACCACCTTTCTTGTTTTTAATTGGACAAGTGTAAAAAATACAAACATGATGCAACAAAAGACTTCTAGGAACATTTTTAGTATGTAATACTTAATAGATAAGTACACTACTTTTCATTACGTATAAAAAGGCCAAAGATCCATTAAGTTGATAGTATTTGTTAGTTTATTTTAGGGTAAATTACGCTTCTCGTCCTTTATGTTTGTATGGGATTGCGATGGATGTCCTTTAACTTCAATAATTACAGTCGCAATCCTTTATTTATAAAACCCAATACACCCTACGTCCTTTGACCATAATCTGGTTAAAATTTTCAGTTAATTATAGCATGTGCTTTGCAGATGAGGGTAGGTTAGTAATTTTATTATTATCTTTAAAACATATTAAAACAACCAGCATTTAACCATGGTTAGCTAGCACCCAGAAATATCTGATATGCCCCAGCTATGGGTTAAATTCCAAACACAAACAGGCCCACAATTCAAGTTCACACAGGTCACATATGTCCTTACCATTATTCAATTGAAATCCCAAACAGAGTACATTATTCAACCACGATATCTGGATTAGGGAGCTGTAGAAAGCTTTGAGGCGTCATCAGTGGCGGATTCAGAATTTTTTTTCAAGAGGTTCACTTTTTTAAGTGTTTCAATATCATATGTCCGAACATAAAAAAATACGGATCGGTTCGACGGTTCGGATCGTGTGAGGTTCATCACATAATAAAAACTAGGTTAGCTACCTGTGTATTACACGGGTTGAACAATGTAAATTATAATCATTCGTAACTTTATAAATACTCAAAATATAAATGACTTTAATACACAAAAAGCCCTTTGTAAATTTTTTGAAGCGAATCGAGATGACAATTGATTAATTAGATCGAAAGGTAGGGGGTATCCGTCACAAATTCATACTCAAGATTAGATGAAAATTCATATTGGGTATTCAAATTTGACGTAGATTGGTTCCAACAATTGCCAGATCTATTAGATAGTAAAAATAATACCAAAAAGAATATGCTGTTGATCAGTTCTGTTTAAACATAGGGTATGTTTGGCAAAAGTAGCTGGTGGCTGGTAGCTGGAAGCTGGTGGCTGGTTGCTGGTTGCTAGAAGCTGGTAGCTGTAGCTGGTAGCTGTAGCTGTTTGTTAGTAGCTGTAGCTTTTTAGATATATTTGTTGTTTGGTAGAGTAGCTGGAGCTTTTAATAAAATGTATAAAATGACCAAAATGGACATAACTAAAAATTTAGAAAGTTGGTGCATTAAAAAGTTCCTTATTTTTAGAGGTTAAACTAGTCATTTTTTCCCTAAAAGCTTGTAGCTCATTCTAAACGCTACTAGTAGTAGCGTTCAACTAAAAGCTTAAAGCTCTTTCAACCAAACAAGACTTTTTATTGAGTATGAGCTTTTTCTTAAAAGCTTAAAGCTAGAAGCTCATAAAAGCTCCATGCCAAACATACCCATTGATCGGAGTGTCGCGCTCCGGTCAAAGATAATATTTATAAGCCCAAATTACCCTTAACAATGTGTTAGTGGTAGTAAGGGGTCGAACCACGAAGAGTATGTGGTTTGTGTGTGGATTCGAATGAATTAAAACAATTGTCACAATTTATGAAGCTTGCTAAAGTATTTTTGTATTTTCGTTTAATAGAGAGATATGATTTTTAACTAAATGAATTGATGCGAATGGTTAACAACTACTATTTAACGATTGCAAGAAAATTGATTACTAGAACAATAATGATAAAAAGGAATCACACCCGGTTTCGGTAATTGTTAACCGAGGATTTCTACAAGTTTTAGTTTCAACTCAAATGCATTCAATTAACGGATTTAGTGTACCGTGACTTAGGTGCTACTAGCTATCAACGCCCCGAAGAACGGACAAAAAGACACTTTGTAATCAACACAAGTAAATCCTAACAACGACAACGTACAATTACATATCACCGTTTCGCAAAGTCATAACTTTTAACATCGTTCGACAATTCACGAATTCGTAACAAATGTAATACTATTGTCAAAAGTTTCAAAAACCAAATACAAATTGTCACTAAGATGAAACAAGAACAAATTGAAACCCTAAAATTAACAACTACCTACACCGGGGTGAAACCGAGATGATTAGCCGCTCATGGTTGATGCAACTTGATCACCGGATGCTTGGAATGCGGATGGAGTCATCTTGAAGCCTTGAGAATGGTGAATGATGAGTGTTGGTGAAAGATGATGATGGTGGAAGGATTAGGGTTTGTGGATGATGGATTAATTGTGATGATGGTGATGATTCTTGATGATGATTTCGGGTTGTCAAGATGAAGGTAGGTGGATGGTAGGTGAATGATGGATGGTAATGGCTCCAAGAACAAGTTCCAAAAACTCCAAAACAAGTGTAACTCCCGAATTTATGACCCATCCTCACTTTTCATTCGTTCCTTGACCAATGGAGACCCAATCACGCGACAGTAACATTGAGGGACCGTCCCCGACGGTGGATGTGTTCGTCGGCGACGGTGCGTGGCTTTTCAACTTCAAACGACGGCCTAACACGCTGTCTACGGTGGTTTCGGGCGACGGATGATTGCAACAGCCGTCGGCGACGGCCTATTTGGACGTCGGCGACGGTACCCGGATGTCTCAATTCTTGTTTTTCGCATTTCCTTGCTCCCGGTTGACCCGTTTCGCGTCCCGGTGGTTCCGTTTTCGCTCCGGTGACCCGTAAAGCTCCCGAAAAGCTCCTTAAACTCTGCTAGACCTGCAAAACACATATCTAATCAAAAGTAGACCATTCGAAACTAAAACTTGTGTAAAAACATCAAATTAAGCAATTACGATCACCGGTTTTCGACCACGTATCACATCCCCACACTTGTCTTTTGCTTGTCCTCAAGCAAATCTGTTTTTCACTTTCACGTGGGTTGGACAACGAATACACTCCCCATTCCCGAGACGAAGGTTAAGGCCCAATGTCATGTTAAAGTTCAAACTCTTTACAGTTTTCAATATATTTAACAGTAATGTGATTTTAAGTACACAAATGGTTATCCAAGATTAACCCGCCCGTGAAACCAATCAATTCATGCACATCCCTCACAATGTTCTCTCCACTCGGCTTGTAAATTGGCTAATGTTTATACTGTATTAGCGCCTCAAAGAATATTCACTCAAAACCGATTAGAACACATACCCGCATAAGCTTGCAACTCAATCATTCTCCACCATTGATCACAAATACTAAGCACAAGTCATAAGGTCTTTGTAAGGGTTGTAACAGGGCTAGGCTAAAGGTAGGAATTAGGATATTTTAAAGTGGCTAAGGTGATGAAAATTCGATTTTTATTACAAACCACTAACTTAAACTAAACTATATATAAACATCAACTATGGGCAATAATCTTTCACCCTTTTATTCGACAACTACTAACACTTCTTTTTGTGTTTTTCTTCAACGATTTTCAATTTTTTTTCATAATATTTTCTGATGATTTTTTTTTGACATATATGCAAACAAACAAGAACAACTATACAAAAACGACTCCTATAATCGAATTTCCATCACACAGGTTTAAAAGAAAAAGGTTTAAGGTTATGGGCTATAGGGTGATCAAACGAAGGGATTAGGCTTCAAAATGGGCGACTAGGGAATTTGTTTGGGTAAGGATAAATAAATGGTTTTAAGAGAAAAGGTTTACCTAATGCCTTAATCATTCTCGTGCTTGTATTCGGTCTATAGTCTCAAACGTATCAAAAGTTGCAAGTTCTACAATATATGACTAATGGTCCACTCAAACAAAGAAACATAGGTATGTAATCTATGATATAAAAGTGGCTCAAAACCTCACATATCTAAAAGGGTATGGTATGTGACATGCATAAAAGACTAGTTTCTTAGGCGGATTATTCTCAAATAACCACCCGTTAAATACCCGTCATGCTATTAATTTGAACTTGACCATGACAAAAGACCAAATGGGTTGTGACATCCCTCGTTGACTTAGTTACTTGTGCTTTAAGACCGCTTTTGAAACAAGACATTTTTGAAAATTTTTTGAAATTTTCCCCCATCCCCACACTTGAGGTGAACATTGTCCTCAATGTGTAGCATTTAAATGAACGGGTCAAAATCTAAATTTTTTACTACTCCCCCATCCCCACACTTGAGGTACATATTGTCCTCAATGTGTAAGAACTAGAGTTTTAAAACGCACAAGGGATGTGACACGACTAACCCCCCAAAATTTCACCCCGAAAAATAAAATACAATTTACAATCCACTTATTACTAAACTAAGAATCAAGGTAAAAAGAAACGTATGCACCTGATTTTTGAGCTCATTCCTCGTGTGCTCTTCTTCTCTTCAAGAAAGCGGTTGTCCCACGAACCTGATGTACCTACAAATCTTAACCCTTGTGTAGAAGCATGCTTCTCACAACCATTAAAATTTGTTAGTTACCTAGGTCTACCACTTTTATGAAAACATTGCCAAGCTATACGTTATTTCACTTTGATTTATGTGGAAAATAATTTACAACAACAATAAACCTAACTCACTTTCGTAGGAATCACGGTTGCATTTAGCTTATGCAACAAGCCCTTTTAAACCCCCCAATAGCTTGGGAGGACGAGAGGTCTCGTGAGGGTTATATAGGGAACACACCCACAACGTTCATTTAACTAGCCGAGAATTTAAATAACAAAATGAAAATAACGAAAATAAAAATAAAATACAACAACAACAACAAAAGACATACCTCGCCTCTACCGCTGATATCTCTCATTAGGGTTCACTGGCGGGTTCGGCTGGTACGGATAACCAGTGAGGGCCTCAAGCATATCCCTATAGTTATCTAATGGGCTCGACTCTCCTTGTGGCGGCGGTTGGTACGGCATCGGAACAAAACTTGAGCCAACGGCTTCTGGCCAATGAGGGGTTTGATCGGATGGGCCTTGCGGATGAGGAAGATTGGGGTAATCGGTCCACCCCGAGTGTTCAACATATGGGAGGCCGGCTTGATAATCTCTTTGATGGCGCTCTTGATCATGGAGCACCTTGAAGTTGTTAATCGCCGTTTGGTTAGAGAAAGCCAATGCTCCCCATCGGCGTTTGTAACACCTCGAAAATTCGGGTTAAATATTAAAACGACACGTGTCATGTAAGACAAAAACGCGTTGAAAACCCGTAATTTAATAAAGATAATTCGGTAGGATTTAAAGTGGCGTCATGTTAAATTGTTACCTCTGAACGACCTCAATAATAAATCCCAAGACCCGATATAATGTTACTACACATCTTTTATACCCTCAATTCAGAAAATTATTGTAGAGAATGGAATTGATAATGCATGACTTGATCCCACGAAGAAAAGCAATGATAGACCTTAGTTTTCGGGTCTTGTTTTTGGAATCTAAGCAAGCAAGTGCAAATGGTAGGGTAAGGGACTGTACTAAGGCATTTTGGAAGGTCCCTAATTGTCAAATAAGGTCCCAAAGTCGTGCAAGTGGGGTGCCCATTCGAGATATCCAAGAAAAGTCAAATATTGCGTCTGATGACCCAATACGCATCGTAGCACAAAACGTCATACGATGCGCAAGACTTGCTTGCGCATCGTAACAGTTTAGTGTTACGATGCGCAGGGGGTGCCCAGCATCAGAAAAACGGGCTGTTGCCTGTTTTAAGCGTTTCTGACCCATTGCTCCGGTTTTTAACATTATTTAAAGACCCCTAACTGTGCTAGAACATTAGGGGCAAGTGTCCAATGGTTGTGGATGATCCTAGAGTTAGTTGTCACTAAGTTGTGGTGGATCCAAGTTGTATATAAAGCCACATTGTTGCAACAATCATACTCACACCTTCATCTGATCATTTGGATTGATTCTGGAGCTAAGGAACTCTCCCCTCTGCTCCTAATTCGTGCTTTGGACTATTGTAAGTCTGCTAGTTCTTGTTTAATTGCTTTTAGCTTAGTTAATTAGCTAAAAGTCAAACCGTCGTAATTACGGTTTGACTTCGAGATTAGTCACTAATGACTCAGTCTTATCTCGAATTAAAAGTAGTTTTAGAATGGTATTTATGTGGGTAATAAAACCCCAAAAGGGTTTCCCCTGGTCACCATCCTAAACAGGTCAAATGTCGGGTCAAACATTTACTTAAAAAGTCAACATAATGCTTAAAATGTCTATTATGCATAATTAGCTATATAGATCATATATAACCTGTTTGATTATTGTTATAACTTAGTAATTAGTGTAATAACATGTTCAAACCTGTTCAACCCGACTATTTCCTGTTTAGACCCGGTTCGGAACCGAAAGTCACATAGTTTGACTTTTCGGTTGACTTTCAGTTCTGACCCGTTTGGGCATATTTTAGAAATGCCTCAGAGCTTAAATTGGATGAGGATACATGTTAGAACAACCCTCTGTGATCATACACCTTGGTTCACTAGTTATCCAATTAATATGCATATTTCCGTTAATTGCTCATACGTTGACCATTATGCCCTTATTACCTTAAAACATGATTTATGAAAATGTAAAAGTGTAGAAACCTTAAATATTGATAGGTAAACTTGTATGCAAAGTTTGACATCAGTTTGACTTGTAGATTAAGAGTTATGCTCATTATCGCAAAACTAATGCTTTATGTTAACATAATGGCGTAATTAGCGTATAGCCTAGTTAAAAATACTTTTTGGCACCAAACGAATTACCCACTGTTATAATATATTATTTTGGGAATTTTAAAGATTTTTAATTAATTTTAGGCTGAGCATAACTCATAGTCGTAGGCTTAATCGGTAATTGTCGGTTTTGCCCTTACGGGTCATAAAATGAGTTTTATACATCCAAACGACTCCAAACCTTTTGCTACTGATTAGTTATGATAAATAAATTATTTTAAGCCTTCTAGAAATATAAAAATATCAGATTTAAGTATGAAACCCGGAAATGGCCTTTAATCGCCATAATAAGCGTTTTTAACGCATAGTGTGTCTTAGAATCATATTAGACATACCCGGGTTGATACCTACTGATATAAGAAGCAAATTATCATATTTTAACAGTAAGCAAAAGTTGATAAACTCAGACTTCAGTTTTGAGCTTGTCGGCTTATGTGAAATTACCAAAATACCCCTACGGGGCCTAGTTTGGTTAAATATGATAAATTTCACACATATGCCTTAGCCTACTATTATAACACATCAAAATGAATATGTTTGCTGTTTACATCAGACCTGTAACTCAGTTGAACATATAAACGCTTTTACAAACTTTAAAATGACCAAACTACCCCTACGGGGCATAGTTTGTGTTTAAATTAGTTCGGGGCATAACGAAAGACATCCTACTGATGTTACAACATATTTGAAGCATATTAACTTAGGAAACCTGTATATGGCTCTTACGGATACCCGTTACGCATATTACGCGTTCGGCTCGGTTTATGTAACAAGTTTACATAAATTAGCCGAAACGGGTCAAACCTTATCGGTTTTATCTCAAAATCCAGAATGTGATTAATAAACCCATATTAAACAAGTCTCCAAACTTGTCGGGTCTGAATCACATTCTATCCGGTCTTCGCTTGATCGTGCGTACGAACCGTATCTTCGAAACTAGCCGGTCTAAGCTTAAGCATAATTAAAGACCCGCTAGGATTCTAATGGGTTATATTTAACCTTCGTTCCAGATTAGGAGAAACAGTAAAAGCTACTTGCTATTTGATTATTGTGACTATACTTTGCATCAAGGTAAATACTTTTAACTTATTTTCCCTATACGGGCTTGGGTTACGGTACATAGCGTACCGCTTGATCGGGCATCAAATCTTCCACGCTTAGTGGTTAATTGAATAATTTGATCGGCTCGTTTTAAACAGATGTGTTTACTTTACAGCCTTTGGGAGGTTAATGACCATGTCCCGGATATCCTCGGCATTATCTTACGAGATTGCCACGACCTGAGCACGGGGTGTAGGCGTACTCCCGTGTATAACTCACTTACAGTGGTGTGTCTATTGATCTTTAACCCGGATACGTCCGGGCTACTGAACGCATAAGTAACACGTAAATCGTTAACAAGATTATCAAATAAAATAATTCTCCCAAGTTAAACAAATTGTTTATGCCATGTGCATCCAAACCAATTTTCAATCATTTTATAAAATGAGTCAGTTGAATGTATTTACCAGTGTAAACTGACGTATTTTCCCAAAAAGATTAAATGCAGGTACTAGGCGAAATAGGCTGGAAGTCTCCTAAGCATCACTAGAAGTCTCGCAAACTTAAGATGCCGATGTCTGTTGAACCATAAACAATATTTTTATTATTCGATCCTACTGTGGATAAACACCGGATAATTGTGACTTTGTTTACAATAAATAAATTCGGTTGTATCTTATTTAAATTTGCTTCCGCTGTGCATTATTATATTGTGTTGTTTGACTATTACGTTGCCAACCACGTCACGATACTCCCCCACCGGGCCCACCGGTGACACGTGGAAATCGGGGTGTGACAGGTTGGTATCAGAGCCAACACTGAGTGAATTAAACACTAGCCTTTTGTGTTTAATCTCAGTTACACAATTGCACATATCTAAACTTTTGAGTCTAGACTTATAACATAGGACAAATTCTACCTTCTTCGGGTTATTGTTTTGTCCTTTAAAATTTTATATTTTGTTATTGTTATCTCATGCTTTATTGACAGGAATAACAAGATGCCTCCAAGATTCTTTCGCACGAGAGGACGCGGAAAGGGGCCGGTAGCCGCCCCCAACGACCATGAAGCGGGATCTTCACGAAGGCGAGCTCCATCAACCACCGAGAGTGACGACCCTCGGGAAAACCGAAGAAACCAATACGAGCCAGCCAGACGATCGGTTTCACATACTTCCACACCTCCTGCTCTAAATCCTTATGAACCTCACAACCCACAGCCTTCGTATGTGCCACTACAAAGATCCTTGTCCCATCACTCATATGGGGACCCTACTCCAGTCTTTCGAGGCCAATTTAATCCGGCCGACTACCTGCCAGAACCAGTGGGTTTCAACCCACTAGGGCCAGATGATCACTTCTCTGGTGATCAAGCCGACGACATGGACGAGGATACGGACCCCGTCATGCCTGCGAGCGGCACTCCGAACCACCCGATTGAGATCTCCGATAGTTCGTCTTTCCACGGATCACCCTATGGTGGTCCAGATAGCTTCCAGGCCCTATTTGATCAGCATCAGTGGTATTACACACCATCACACCACTCGTCGTCTCACGGGCAGCATCAGCAGCAGCAGTCTCAGCAGCACCAGGAGCCACAACCACAGCCGCATCATCAAGATTCTTCAGAGGATCATAGATTTGTGGCAGTTACGCCACCACCTCCACCGCCACCAGTTCAACCGCCACCTCCTCAACCACCCAGGCGTAGAAGAACCGGTGCACGTATGTCGGTGCGACCTGGGGACTTTCATATTAGCTCCCCACGGCAGTCAAGTGCAAGTCACTACCCGCCTCATTGGGAGGACCCACAAATGGGTGGGCCTTCGCAGCCAGCTTATCAACAGCCACCGCCCATGGGTTTTGAGAACCCAATACCGTACACGGGTCCAAGTAATTACAACCCGTTTGAACCAACAGCTTACAACAACTACGGATACGCTGAGGCAGATCCTTATATGGAAGCGGCAAATTATAACACCCTCAATGCCCAAGGACCCTACGGAGATCCATGGGGGGTAAGCTACCCGAATCAGGGATACCCAATACCTCCCAGGCCTATCATTCGAGCGCAGTCGCAGCCGCCACGATTTTCTCCCCCAGAACGGGAGGAAATTCTACATAGATTGCATCAGGTTGAGCAGGAAGCTCGCCGCGACCGCCAAGAGAAGCAGAGTTTCTTCCAGGGATTAATAGGTTTAATCAAGGGAAAGAACAAGAAGGATTATTAAGTCCTCCCAGCTGTTGTTGAGCCCCTGCGTGGGCATATTTGGTTGTTAAGCCCCTACGTGGGTGTGTATGTTTGTTTGTATTGACCCCTACGTGGGTCTACCTTTCCATAAGCCCCTACGAGGGTAAGTTGTATGTTTAGTCCCTGCGTGGACTTATGTTTGTTTAAGTCCCAACGTGGACAACTGTTAGTGTGTTAGTCCCTACGAGGACTTATGTTTTTCTGTAAGACCCCTACGCGGGCATGTCTTCTGTAAGACCCTGCGTGGGCATGTTGGTATGTTGTAGCTCCTACGTGGGCAAAAATTTCATGTGTGAAAGACCCGTTTAGGGCGATATGTAATATTGTTATAAATTATTGGAGTGTTGTTTTATAAATTTCATGTTTGCCATTTGTGCACATAATAATAATTATACATGAAATAAATAAATTAAAATCATTCCTTTTAATCTGCCTAAGTAATTATTTAATTAAAAATCTTTAAGTGTGAAACCTAGCCTCGTGTCAAATATAAGACCGGGCCAAAATGGTAAGACCGGTTTAAAAGATTTAAATCCCTGTTAACATCTTAAAACATGTTAACACTCCGGCATAAGTGATTTGATTAAAAATCACATGTCATTTTTAAATGAATAAGGATTCTTTAGAAGATTCCTAATCCAGTATAATGATCTCTGAATCCTGGATTTACATCATCAATTAAGGTGATCATATTCAACCATACGTGGTAATATAGCGCCTACGGGCCATGCTCATTTCTATAAAAGCCAAAAGACAGTGGTAGCTATGACTCCCTGTCTAGTAAAGGTAATGAACTAGGTTCAAACCTTAAAAGTTTTGATTCTCTGAAATCATAGTTTATTAAATTGTCCATGTGACCAAGCCTTATGTGCTAATATATATTATTATTGTTTTATGCTTAGGATAAATTTTAATTGAAATCCTAAATTAATACGGTTAATAAGTTAACCAAATATGGTCTCTGTTACCATGGTTAACGAGTTACCCTAAGGGGTAATACCATAATAAACTTCCAATAAAATATTGTTCTTGTTTTCTGTAACAGTTCAATACAAATGGCTAACTCTAATGAAGTCAATAGCCATCCTGTGGAGCCAAATGTGAACGCCCAGATTACATTAACGGGCGCTGAATTAAAAGCAATCATAGATGGTGCTATCACAGAGGCTTTGGATAGGCAGTATGAGGAGTACAGTGGTACTCGAAGTAGGACCCACTCTGTATCACACTCAAAGCCAAGGACACACTCTGAGGCTCATAACAAGCCTCCTCCCAAGAAGAACGGACCTAAGAAAGACGGTGATGACCGTCAGTCCACCAACAATCAAAGTGACCCATCCCAGCACTTGGTACTGCATCAAGGACCCCGTAGCAAGGGTTGCACTTACAAATACTTCGTGTCCTGCAAGCCCCGGGATTTTACAGGGGAAAAGGGGGCCGTTGATTGCATGACTTGGCTGGATGAAATGGACACAGTGGTGGACATCAGCGGGTGCGCTGAACGGGATATTGTTAAGTTTGTGTCGCAGTCCTTCAAAGGTGAAGCATTGGCCTGGTGGAGATCTCTGATGGAGGCCTCCGGAAAGATCCCGTTGTATAGCATGACGTGGGATCAATTCATTGCCCTGATCAAAGATAATTACTGCCCTCAACATGAGGTGGAAAAGATTGAATATGACTTTCTGTCATTGGTAATGAAGAACCTCGACTGCCAAGCTTACCTGACAAGCTTCAATACGCTGTCCAGGTTGGTTCCCTACCTTGTAACCCCTGAGCCAAAGAGGATTGCTCGTTTTATTGGTGGGTTGGAACCCGAGATCAAGGCCAGTGTTAAAGCTTCTCGGCCAGTTACCTTCAGGTCTGTAACAGACCTGTCTTTATCCCTCACACTGGATGCGGTCCGACAGAGATCGCTGAGGAATAAAGATGCTGAGAAGAGGAAGCGAGAAGATGATGGTTCGCGTAGGTCGAACAAGAAACACCGTGGGAGCGGCGATCACAAGAAGGGATCGGAGTCGAAGAAAGATGGGCATCGTTCTGATGAGAAGCCTACGTGCAAAACTTGCAAGAAAAAGCACTTTGGAAAGTGCAGATTTGGATCAAACTCGAATAACGAGTCAAGGTCTTTTGCTTGTGGTTTGTGCAAATCCAAGGAACACAAAACCTTGGATTGCAAGAAGATGAAAGATGCGACGTGCTATCGTTGCAATGAGAAAGGCCACATAAAGACTAACTGCCCCAAGAACAACAAGAAGCCTGAGGAGGCTAAGAAGACTAACGCCAGAGTCTTCAGGATGGATGCACAGGAGGCTGTGCAAGATGATAACGTCATAACAGGTACATTCCTTGTAAATGATGTCTTTGCAAGAGTACTGTTTGATTCGGGGGCAGATAAGTCTTTTGTGGATCATAAATTTTGTAAATTGCTGAATTTACCTGTCAAAACCCTAAGCGTAAACTATGAGGTAGAGTTAGCAGATGGTACCATAGAAACCGTCTCTACTGTGTTAGATGGATGTACTATATCCATTAAGAACCATTCTTTTCCTCTGTCCCTACTTCCGTTTAAATTAGCTGGTTTTGACATAGTTCTGGATATGGACTGGTTATCTCATAACCAGGCCCAAATCGTCTGTAAACAGAAACAGGTAGTGATAAAGACTCCGTCTGGTGAGTCACTTACCATTCGGGGAGATACCCAGTACGGACTGCCTGAGCAGGTGACTATGCTCAAGGCTTCCAAGTGTTTGAAGAGGGGATGTGTCATTTACATGGCGCAAGTGATTATGGAGGAACCTAAACCGAAGTTAGAAGACATTCCCGTCATCTCTGAATACCCGGAAGTATTTCCTGAAGATCTACCTGGACTACCACCAGATAGACAAGTCGAATTCAGGATCGATATCATTCCCGGAGCGGCACCAGTTGCTAGAGCTCCATACAGATTGGCACCCACGGAAATGAAGGAGTTGCGGACGCAGCTAGATGAATTACTGGCTAAGGGTTTCATTAGACCCAGTTCATCTCCTTGGGGAGCGCCAATCCTGTTTGTAAAGAAGAAGGATGGGTCGATGCGTCTGTGCATCGACTATCGCGAGCTTAATAAAGTCACGATCAAGAATAGGTATCCTCTGCCCAGAATCGACGATTTGTTCGATCAGCTTCAAGGGGCAAGTTACTTCTCAAAGATTGATTTGAGGTCGGGCTACCATCAATTGAAGGTTAAAGATGAAGACGTTCACAAGACTGCATTTAGGACTCGTTACGGTCACTACGAGTTCCTAGTGATGCCTTTTGGGCTCACCAATGCACCGGCTGCGTTCATGGACCTCATGAATCGCGTTTGCAAGCCGCACTTAGATAAATTCGTCATCGTTTTCATCGACGACATCCTCATTTATTCTAAGAACAAAGCTGACCACGAGAAACATCTTCGATGTATTCTCAAACTTCTGCATAAGGAGAAGCTCTATGCCAAATTCTCCAAGTGTGAATTTTGGCTTAGGGAAGTCCAATTTCTAGGACATGTGGTCAGTGAGCGTGGTATCCAGGTGGATCCCGCTAAGGTTGAAGCAGTAATGAACTGGCAAGAGCCAAAGACGCCAACAGAAATCCGTAGCTTCCTAGGGTTGGCAGGATATTACAGGCGCTTCATTGAAAATTTTTCAAGGATTGCTGCACCCCTAACTTCCCTAACCAAGAAGAAAGTAAAGTTCGTTTGGGGTCCTAAGCAGCAAGAGTCCTTCGATGTTTTGAAACAAAAGTTGAGCAACGCTCCTGTGCTTACTTTACCTGAAGGCGCTGAAGAATTTGTAGTGTATTGTGATGCATCACACACTGGCATGGGGTGTGTGCTTATGCAGAAAGGCAAGGTTATTGCCTATGCATCACGACAGTTAAAGGTGCACGAAAAGAATTACACCACCCATGACTTGGAACTGGGTGCCGTTGTGTTCGCACTAAAACTGTGGAGGCATTATCTTTATGGAATCAAGTTTGTGATCTTTTCTGATCACAAGAGCCTCCAGCATCTGTTTAACCAGAAAGAATTAAACATGAGGCAACGCCGTTGGATGGAAACTTTAAATGATTATGATTGTGAAATCAAATACCATCCCGGCAAAGCGAATGTAGTCGCTGATGCCTTGAGCAGAAAGGAAAGGGTTAAACCCATTCGGATCAACGCCAAGCGTATGGAGATAAAGAACAGTTTGATAGAAAGGGTGTTAGCTGCACAGAAGGAAGCTGTGCTGGAAGCTAACTATCCTAATGAAAAGTTAGGAGTAACTGAGGAGCAGCTAACTCTTAGCAAGGACGGAATTTTACGGTTAAACGGACGGATATGGGTTCCAATTTTTGGAGGACTTCGTGATGTCATTCTCCAAGAAGCCCATAGTTCCAAATACTCCGTTCATCCTGGAGCTGATAAGATGTACCAGGATTTAAAGGCAAATTATTGGTGGATAGGCTTGAAAAAGTCTGTAGCCGCCCATGTAGCAAAATGCTTGACATGTGCGCAAGTCAAAGCCGAGCATCAGAAACCGTCAGGTTTGCTACAACAGCCTGAACTTCCTACGTGGAAGTGGGAAATGGTAACTATGGATTTTATTACCAAGTTACCCAAGACAAGGAAAGGCAATGATACAATATGGGTTATAGTTGACAGACTGACTAAGTCAGCTCATTTCTTACCCATCAAAGAGACCTATAGCTCCGATATGTTAGCCCAGTTATATGTCGATAAGATTGTAGCCCTACACGGCATACCTGTAGCTATTATCTCTGACCGAGATACTAGGTACACGTCACATTTTTGGAAGAGCTTCCAACAATCTTTGGGCACACGGTTGAACTTTAGTACGGCTTACCATCCTCAGACAGACGGTCAGAGTGAGCGTACCATTCAAACGTTGGAAGACATGCTGCGTGCATGTGCGATCGATTTGGGAGGTAGCTGGGATAAGAACCTACCATTGATCGAATTCTCCTACAACAATAGCTACCATACCAGCATAAAGGCTGCGCCTTTTGAGGCATTATACGGTAGAAAGTGTAGATCGCCAGTTTGTTGGGCGGAAGTCGGAGAAGTCCAGTTATCAGGACCGGAGATTGTGTTCGAAACGACGGACAAGATTGTCCAGATTCGTAACAATCTCCAAGCTGCCCGGAATAGGCAGAAGATATACGCGGATCCAAATCGTAAGGACTTCCACTTCGAAGTAGGTGACAAAGTCCTACTTAAAGTGTCACCCTGGAAAGGAGTGATGCGGTTTGGTAAGAAAGGCAAGCTAAGCCCGAGATACATAGGACCTTTCGAGGTTATCGAACGAGTAGGGTCAGTTGCCTATAAGTTAAACTTACCAGAAGAGCTCAGTGGAATTCACAACGTGTTCCACATCTGCAATCTAAAGAAGTGTTCCGCTGACGATACACATGTCATGCCACATACAGATGTGCAAATAGATAAGAGCTTAACATTTGTTGAAAAACCTTTGTCGATTGAAGATCGACAGGTAAGGAAGCTTCGAAGAAAGCACATACCTTTTGTGAAGGTCAAATGGGATGCCCGTAGAGGTCCCGATTTCACGTGGGAGTTAGAATCCACCATGAAGGAAAAATACCCTTATTTATTTCAGTAAATCTCGGGTCGAGATTTATTTTAAGGGGGTGAGGATGTAACACCTCGAAAATTCGGGTTAAATATTAAAACGACACGTGTCATGTAAGACAAAAACGCGTTGAAAACCCGTAATTTAATAAAGATAATTCGGTAGGATTTAAAGTGGCGTCATGTTAAATTGTTACCTCTGAACGACCTCAATAATAAATCCCAAGACCCGATATAATGTTACTACACATCTTTTATACCCTCAATTCAGAAAATTATTGTAGAGAATGGAATTGATAATGCATGACTTGATCCCACGAAGAAAAGCAATGATAGACCTTAGTTTTCGGGTCTTGTTTTTGGAATCTAAGCAAGCAAGTGCAAATGGTAGGGTAAGGGACTGTACTAAGGCATTTTGGAAGGTCCCTAATTGTCAAATAAGGTCCCAAAGTCGTGCAAGTGGGGTGCCCATTCGAGATATCCAAGAAAAGTCAAATATTGCGTCTGATGACCCAATACGCATCGTAGCACAAAACGTCATACGATGCGCAAGACTTGCTTGCGCATCGTAACAGTTTAGTGTTACGATGCGCAGGGGGTGCCCAGCATCAGAAAAACGGGCTGTTGCCTGTTTTAAGCGTTTCTGACCCATTGCTCCGGTTTTTAACATTATTTAAAGACCCCTAACTGTGCTAGAACATTAGGGGCAAGTGTCCAATGGTTGTGGATGATCCTAGAGTTAGTTGTCACTAAGTTGTGGTGGATCCAAGTTGTATATAAAGCCACATTGTTGCAACAATCATACTCACACCTTCATCTGATCATTTGGATTGATTCTGGAGCTAAGGAACTCTCCCCTCTGCTCCTAATTCGTGCTTTGGACTATTGTAAGTCTGCTAGTTCTTGTTTAATTGCTTTTAGCTTAGTTAATTAGCTAAAAGTCAAACCGTCGTAATTACGGTTTGACTTCGAGATTAGTCACTAATGACTCAGTCTTATCTCGAATTAAAAGTAGTTTTAGAATGGTATTTATGTGGGTAATAAAACCCCAAAAGGGTTTCCCCTGGTCACCATCCTAAACAGGTCAAATGTCGGGTCAAACATTTACTTAAAAAGTCAACATAATGCTTAAAATGTCTATTATGCATAATTAGCTATATAGATCATATATAACCTGTTTGATTATTGTTATAACTTAGTAATTAGTGTAATAACATGTTCAAACCTGTTCAACCCGACTATTTCCTGTTTAGACCCGGTTCGGAACCGAAAGTCACATAGTTTGACTTTTCGGTTGACTTTCAGTTCTGACCCGTTTGGGCATATTTTAGAAATGCCTCAGAGCTTAAATTGGATGAGGATACATGTTAGAACAACCCTCTGTGATCATACACCTTGGTTCACTAGTTATCCAATTAATATGCATATTTCCGTTAATTGCTCATACGTTGACCATTATGCCCTTATTACCTTAAAACATGATTTATGAAAATGTAAAAGTGTAGAAACCTTAAATATTGATAGGTAAACTTGTATGCAAAGTTTGACATCAGTTTGACTTGTAGATTAAGAGTTATGCTCATTATCGCAAAACTAATGCTTTATGTTAACATAATGGCGTAATTAGCGTATAGCCTAGTTAAAAATACTTTTTGGCACCAAACGAATTACCCACTGTTATAATATATTATTTTGGGAATTTTAAAGATTTTTAATTAATTTTAGGCTGAGCATAACTCATAGTCGTAGGCTTAATCGGTAATTGTCGGTTTTGCCCTTACGGGTCATAAAATGAGTTTTATACATCCAAACGACTCCAAACCTTTTGCTACTGATTAGTTATGATAAATAAATTATTTTAAGCCTTCTAGAAATATAAAAATATCAGATTTAAGTATGAAACCCGGAAATGGCCTTTAATCGCCATAATAAGCGTTTTTAACGCATAGTGTGTCTTAGAATCATATTAGACATACCCGGGTTGATACCTACTGATATAAGAAGCAAATTATCATATTTTAACAGTAAGCAAAAGTTGATAAACTCAGACTTCAGTTTTGAGCTTGTCGGCTTATGTGAAATTACCAAAATACCCCTACGGGGCCTAGTTTGGTTAAATATGATAAATTTCACACATATGCCTTAGCCTACTATTATAACACATCAAAATGAATATGTTTGCTGTTTACATCAGACCTGTAACTCAGTTGAACATATAAACGCTTTTACAAACTTTAAAATGACCAAACTACCCCTACGGGGCATAGTTTGTGTTTAAATTAGTTCGGGGCATAACGAAAGACATCCTACTGATGTTACAACATATTTGAAGCATATTAACTTAGGAAACCTGTATATGGCTCTTACGGATACCCGTTACGCATATTACGCGTTCGGCTCGGTTTATGTAACAAGTTTACATAAATTAGCCGAAACGGGTCAAACCTTATCGGTTTTATCTCAAAATCCAGAATGTGATTAATAAACCCATATTAAACAAGTCTCCAAACTTGTCGGGTCTGAATCACATTCTATCCGGTCTTCGCTTGATCGTGCGTACGAACCGTATCTTCGAAACTAGCCGGTCTAAGCTTAAGCATAATTAAAGACCCGCTAGGATTCTAATGGGTTATATTTAACCTTCGTTCCAGATTAGGAGAAACAGTAAAAGCTACTTGCTATTTGATTATTGTGACTATACTTTGCATCAAGGTAAATACTTTTAACTTATTTTCCCTATACGGGCTTGGGTTACGGTACATAGCGTACCGCTTGATCGGGCATCAAATCTTCCACGCTTAGTGGTTAATTGAATAATTTGATCGGCTCGTTTTAAACAGATGTGTTTACTTTACAGCCTTTGGGAGGTTAATGACCATGTCCCGGATATCCTCGGCATTATCTTACGAGATTGCCACGACCTGAGCACGGGGTGTAGGCGTACTCCCGTGTATAACTCACTTACAGTGGTGTGTCTATTGATCTTTAACCCGGATACGTCCGGGCTACTGAACGCATAAGTAACACGTAAATCGTTAACAAGATTATCAAATAAAATAATTCTCCCAAGTTAAACAAATTGTTTATGCCATGTGCATCCAAACCAATTTTCAATCATTTTATAAAATGAGTCAGTTGAATGTATTTACCAGTGTAAACTGACGTATTTTCCCAAAAAGATTAAATGCAGGTACTAGGCGAAATAGGCTGGAAGTCTCCTAAGCATCACTAGAAGTCTCGCAAACTTAAGATGCCGATGTCTGTTGAACCATAAACAATATTTTTATTATTCGATCCTACTGTGGATAAACACCGGATAATTGTGACTTTGTTTACAATAAATAAATTCGGTTGTATCTTATTTAAATTTGCTTCCGCTGTGCATTATTATATTGTGTTGTTTGACTATTACGTTGCCAACCACGTCACGATACTCCCCCACCGGGCCCACCGGTGACACGTGGAAATCGGGGTGTGACAGCGTTGGTCCAACTCTCTTTGTGCGGTTTGGCGCCTAGCCTCATCTTCTTCCCATGCCTGTCTATGGGCCCTTTCTTCCTCTTGCAACTGTATCATGCGTTCCATTTGTGATTGTTGTAACGCATGTTGCAGCTGTTGTTCCTCCAACTGCTTTTCCACCCTCTCGCGGAAAGATGCTTGAAAACCCCATTGTTGCTGCGAATACGCCCCTTGCGCCTCTTCCCATTCATTCCTACTAGCATGGTGTTCTCTTGCTTCACCAATACCCGCCGACACATTGTCGTAGATCGCTTGATCCCCACGGTTCCACAACCGATACGACGGTATTTGCCTTTGATTCACAAAATCTGCCACATTAGCAGAGATTTCCCTATGCTTCTTCCTGTACCTACGCCTCGGTCCCCGTGGACTGGAAGGATCAATTTCCTCCTCAACATCGGCCATCTCCTCATCGCCCTCTTCTTCATCACCCTCTTTGTCATTAAACCGATAACTATCCCCTTGCTCATCTTCAACCGTATGCAAATGCCCAAAAGCTTTCACAGTTATTCTCCAATGTCGCCTCATAGAGGCGAAGTTGAATTGATCAATGGGCTTAGACACCCACAGTGAGTCTTGAGGTAATGCCTTCTGTTGGAGAATCATGGCGCTAATCAACCTTGCATAAGGAATCATCTTTCGTTTAAACGATTCCCGCGTATCCCATGTGTTGATCATAACAATTTGACGCCACGAGAGCTTGGGCGTCCCATATAACAATGCATGCAAAACCCGACAGTCGGGTGCCTTCACCGTTCCACGGTCTCCGAACCGTACCAAAATATTCTCTAACGAGATACCTTGAAGTATCTTTCCCATCAAAGACAAATCGGCCCTTGAATCACCTACACCCCCAGAACCTAGTAGGGTGTCCTCTAAAAGCCTCACTGGGTCAGCATCGTTTTTCTTGTTGTCCAAAAACTGATCATACCCATAATATTCATACGCGTCGACCCCAAGCGAGTCAAACCTCGCTATAGCATTCATATGTTCGAAAGACATGACCATTTGACTTCTTCCAATGTTACTGTCACACCCCAAATTTCCACGTGTCACCGGTGGGCCCGGTGGGGAGTGTCGTGACGTCATGGTTGGCAACGTAATAGTCAAACAACACAATATTTAATAATGCACAGCGGAAGCAATTGAAAATATAATACAACCGAATTTATTATTGTAATATTTAATGCCACAATATTCGGAAGTTTATCCACAGAAGGATCGAACATAAAAGTGGAAACAATTGTTCAACAGACTTCGGCATCCTAAGCTTGCGAGACTTTTAATGATGCTAAGGAGAAATCACAGCCAATTACGCTTAGTACCTGCATTTAATCTTTTTGGGAAAATAC
The DNA here is from genome assembly GCA_030545235.1 of Helianthus tuberosus. Classification (NCBI taxonomy): domain Eukaryota; kingdom Viridiplantae; phylum Streptophyta; class Magnoliopsida; order Asterales; family Asteraceae; genus Helianthus; species Helianthus tuberosus. The sequence continues at coordinate 17,377,120 of CM060383.1, forward strand.
GTCAGTTTACACTGGTAAATACAATCAACTGACTCATTTTGAAAAATGATTGAAAATTGGTTTGGATGCACATGGCATAAACATTTTTATTTTAACTTGGGAGAATCATATAATATTATAATCTTGTGAACGAATTACATGTTACTTGTGCGTTCAGTCGCCCGGATCTTGTCCAGGTTAAAGATCAATAGACACACCACAATCATAGAGTTATACACTGACAGGTGTACGCCTACACCCCGTGCTCAAGTCGTGGCCAATCTCGTAAGATGATGCCAAGGATATCCGGGACATGGTCATTAACCCCCCAAAGGCATTAAGTAAACAAAACTGTTTAAACGAGCCGATCAAATTAGTCAACTACCCACTCATGATGGAGATTTGATGCTCGATCAAGCGGTATGCTATATACCGTAACCCAAGCCCGTATAGGGAAAATAAGTTAAAAGTATTTACCTGAGCAATGTATAAATCACAATAAGCAAACGCAAGTAGCTTTTACTGGTTCTCCTAATCTGGAACGAAGGTTTATAATAACCTATTAGAATCCTAACGGGTCTTTTATTAAGCTTAAGCTTAGACCGGCTAGTTTCAAGGATACGGTTCGTACGCACGATTAAGCGAAGACCGGATAGAATGTGATTTAGACCCGACAAGTTCAGAGACTTGTTTAATATGGGTCCTTCATGCACATTCTGGATTTTGAGATTAAACCGATAAGGTTTGACCCGTTTCGGCTAATTTATGTAAACTTGTTACATAAACCGAACCGAACGCGAAATAAGCGTAACGGGTATCCGTAAGAGCCATATACAGGTTTCCTAAGTTAATATGCTTCAAATATGTTGTGACATCAGTAAGATGTCTTTCATTATGCCCGAAATGAAATTAAACACAAACTATGCCCCGTAGGGGTAGTTTGGTCATTTTTAAAGGTTGTAAAAGAGTTTAGATGTTTAACTGAGTTACAGGTCTGATGTAAACAGCAAACATACTCAATTTGATATGTTATATCAATAAGCTAAAGCATATATGTGAAATTTATCATTTATAACCAAACTATGCACCGAAGGGGCATTTGGTAATTTCACATAAGCCGAAAAGCTCAAAACTGAGGTCTGAGTTTATCAACCTTTGCTTACTGTTAAAATATCATAATTTGCCTCATATATCAGTAGGTATCAACCCGGGTATGTTCAATATGATTTTAAAACATACTATGCGTTAAAAACGCTAAATAAGGCGATTAAAGGCCATTTCCGGGTTCGATACTTAAATCTGATATTTTTATATTTCCAGAAGGCTTAATATAATTTATTTATCATATGTGATCAGTAGCAAAAGGTTTGGAGTCGTTTAGATAGGTAAAACTCATTTTATGGCCCGTAAGGGCAAAACCGACAATCACCGGATTAAGCCTACGACTACTAGTTATGCTCAGCCTAAAATTAATTAAAAATCTTTAAAAATCCCAAACTAATATATTACATCAGTGGGTATTAAGTTTGATACCAAAAGGTAGGCTTAACTAGGCTATACGCTAATTACGCCATTTTATTAACATAAATCATTAAATTTGCGATATTGAGCATAACTCTTAATCTACAAGTCAAACTGATGTCAAACTTTGCATACAAGTTTATATATCAGTATTTAAGGTTTCTACACTTTTACATTTTCATAAATCACTTTTTAAGGTAATAAGGGCATAACGGTCAACATATGAGCAATTAACGGAAACATGCATATTAATTGGATAACTAATGAACCAAGGTGTATAATCACAGAGGGTTGTTGTAACATGTAACCTAATCCAATTAAAGCTCTGAGGCATTTCTAAAACATGCCTAAACGGGTCAGAACTGAAAGTCAAAGTGAAAGTCAAACTATGCGACTTTCGGTTCCGAACCGGGTCTAAACAGGAAATTGTCGGGTTGAACATGTTTAGACATGTTCTTACACTTATTACTAAGTTATAACGATGATCCAACAGGTTGTATATGATCTACAATGTTAATTATGCATAAATAGCATTTTAGGCTTCCTGTTGGCTTTTTAAGAATAGGTTTGACCCGACTTTTGACCTGGTTATAGTGGTGATCAGGGGAAACCCTTTTGAGGTTTTATTACCCACATAAATACCAATCTATAACTACTTTTAATTCGAGATATGACTGAGCCATTGTTGACTAATCTCGAAGTCAAACCGTAATTACGACGGTTTGACTTTTAGCTAATTAAACAAGCTAAACTCAATTAAAGAAAGACTAGCAGACTTACAAGAGTCCTATGCACGACTTATGATCAGTTGGAACTGCTTGAGAGCTCCAGGAATGATCAGATTTCAATAGAATGGTGTGTGGAACTTGTTTGCACATCATGTCCTTATATAGTGAATTAACCCACCACAATATGTTGACAACAAAGCCTAGCACACACCACAACTGATGTACACTTGTTACTAGTGCTTAGGGGGTGTTTAGGGGTCAAGAGAAATGTGGAAAATCGGATGGGATCGAGCAGATTACACTCAGCAGACAAGAACCCAATTATTTCGGAGCTGGGCACCCCTAGCGTGACGCTAGGCCCCCCCTAGCGTCGCGCTAGGCCTCATCTGCACAAAAATCACATTTTTAGATATTGCGATTTGATCCTTGCCCCTTCAAGCTTCGATTAGGCACTTGTTTCTTGCATTATGGACCTTCACAATTGATCTATAAGGGCTTTAAAACATATACCCGCTTTGTTAGGTCCCCGGTTAACTTAATTGTTACCCGAAAAGTCCTAACTTTCAACGTTTACGCTTTAACCCCTCGTACACGAACTTGATCATAACTTTCTCATACGATAACGAAACTTTATGAAATTTTAATCGTGCATTCTAGTGAGCATAATTAACCGTTACAAAGCTTCGGGTTTGCCAAAAGGTCACTCAGAGGTATAACTTAAACATGTTGACACATTTAGCCCCTGTAGTTTGTAATCTCTCACTTTTAGCTTCGTATGATCCATGATTTATTCGTTTGAAGGTATGAGCATCGTGTAGGGTTAATGTACATTATAAATATTCACAGTTGACACTTAGAATACGTATATTCACATACTTTCCATGTTTGTCAACTTTAGTCCTTCTATAATATTTCTTTCACACGTTTAAACATTTGACACGTGTCTACACATTATAGGACGTGAATTTTCGAGGTGTTACATCCTCACCCCCTTAAAATAAATCTCGACCCGAGATTTACTGAAATAAATAAGGGTACTTTTCTTTCATCGTGGATTCAACCTCCTACGTGAATTCGGGACCTCCACGGGCATCCCATTTGACCTTTACAATAGGTACATGCTTCCTTCGTGGCTTCTTTACCTGTCGATCTTCAATCGACAAAGGTTTTTCCACAAATTTTAAGCTCTCATCTATATGCACATCTGTATGTGGTATAACCAGTGATTCATCAGCGAAACACTTTTTCAGATTGCGGATGTGGAATGAATTCCACTGAGCTCTTCCGGTAAGTTTAACTTATAGGCAGCTGACCCGATACGTTCGACAACCTCGAAAGGTCCTATGTATCTCGGGCTTAGCTTGCCTTTCTTACCAAATCGTATTACACCCTTCCAGGGTGATACTTTTAGCAACACTTTATCACCTACTTCGAAGTGAAAAGCTTTACGCTTTAGATCTGCGTAACTCTTCTGCCTATCTCGGCAGTTTTGAGACGGTCACGAATCTGGACAATCTTGTCCATCGTTTCAAAGACTATATCGGGTCCAGATAATTGGACATCTCCAAATTCCGCCCAACAAACGGGCGATCTACACTTTCTACCGTATAGTGCCCCGAAGGCGCAGCCTAAATGCTGGTATGGTAGCTATTGTTGTAGGAGAATTCGATTAATGGTAGGTTCTTATCCCAACTACCACTCAAATCGATCGCACATGCATGTAGCATGTCTTCCAACGTTTGAATAGTACGCTCACTCTGACCGTCAGTCTGAGGATGATAAGCCGTACTAAAATTCAAACGTGTGCCCAAAGATTGTTGGAAACTTCTCCAAAAGGTGACTTGTATCATGTATCTCGATCAGAGATTATAGACACAGGTATGCCATGTAAGGCTACAATCTTATCAACGTATAACTGGGCTAACATGTCGGAGCTGTAAGTCTCCTTAATGGGTAAGAAATGTGCTGACTTAGTCAGTCTATCACTATAACCCATATTGTACCATTTCCTTTCCTGGTCTTGGGTAACTTGTTAATAAAATCCATAGTTACCATTTCCCACTTCCACGTAGGAAGTTCAGGCTGTTGTAGCAAACCTGACGGTTTCTGATGCTCAACTTTGACTTGCGCACAAGTCAAGCATCTAGCTACATAGGTGGCTACGGACTTTTTCAAGCCTATCCACCAATAATTTGCCCTTAGATCCTGGGTAGCTGATGGCAATTTCTTAATCGTTTCCTAATTAGGGTTGCGGCATTTAATACGTAAGTAATATGAACCGTCTTTCTTATTTAACAATATCAAACCCTCAGAAGATTGAGTTAGGCTTTATGTGCCTATGTTTTAAAACCTACTAAATCAAGGTTTCGATTTTTCCATAATCCATATGGAGTTTTCACAATACTCCAGCCCACGGCGGGATACAAATCTTAATTCTACCTGCCTTCCAGGAGGTAAGCAGGGACAACTTTTGAGAAGATAATTAAGATACAAGGAGGCTACAGAGATTTTCCATATCTCAGGCTCCAATTCATCCATCATTGTTCGTGTCAAATGAGTGACATCTTTATGTTATAAGTCCACGAATTCTTTAATCGGGAACATTTACTTGGAAAAAAAATTCCATTTTTGGATATCTTCTTTGAATACTACTAGTCGACTTTAGTACAATATGATCATTGGGATATCTTAGGGTTCCATGTATTAAACCTCCATGCTGATCAGACATGGAAATAATCTATGGGACACACTAGGATACGCCAATCCTCATATGACACTTTTATCAAACATAGTTGGCATTCGCAGGCGATAGAAACCAATGAGAAAATAATTAAAATAACATATGTCGTCGTACTCTATGCAAAGAAAGAGTACTCTGATTTTCGGAAGGATTTATTGCCGACCTAGAAGAATCGGTTACTATGGTTTCCTTGGTAGTTATACCTTGTGGATAATAATAAAAGTTTGCCAAGCTTAAGATCTTATGAGAGACTTATTAGCATCCGAACCCAAACATATTTCTTAGCAGTCAAACCACAAATAATTATGTGCTTTAAGCTTAGATTTTTGGGTATACTGAATAGGGTACTATCTCAGCCAATGAATTCAAAATTTGCGACATACTGTCGACTGTCTAGAACTTTTATGGCGAGAGTCGGAAAATTCTTATTCCTTCTTTTCCCTTTTCGCGAAACGGATACTTGGTTTTTCTAATAAGTTCCTTTCTAGTGTTTGGTCAACATAAGCAAGCCAAGAGTAATCAAACATAGAGGTAAAAATCTTGGATTCTAATACTTAGTCAAAATAATGAGTATAAGTAGGTGACTTATAGAAGAATATAAGGAAGTTAGTGTACATGTGCTTATATTTAATCAATAATGGAAGTTTCACAAACTAGGCACCTAGCTCAGTTGGCTAGGCGCGCGAAAGGGTGCGGCCTAGACCCAGGTTCGATTCCGGGGACGGCCAATTCCACCATTTTTTTATGTTTAATATTAATTACCCGTACAGATACCTGTAATTAAGAGGGTTGTCTCATAAAGAGTCTTGATAATTAATTGCTTCTTATCACCCACAATATGGGTTTGATTTTTAAGGCAACCATCGATTTTTTTATCACTATATGGAGCCCTTATATTTAACGAAACTTAGGACATCGGAAAAATGATTTCTAATGGATATAAAACATCCATTTAATATTTCTGAAGCCGTCCCTGAGGTACTATCGGTAAATTTTACTTTACTTATCTGAACCTGAATCAATTAATACTCTAGCATGAGCGTCATTGATAAAAATTACCTGTTATGACATTGTCATCCTGAATAGCCTCCTGAGCGCCCATTCGAGAGCTTCCAGCTTCGGTCTTCTTAGCTTCCTTAAGCTTTTTGGCGTATTCAGGGCAGTTGGTCTTAATGTGCCCCTTTTTATTGCAACCATAGCAGGTTGCTTCTCCCAATCTCTTGCAATCCATGGTCTTATGCCCCTTGGACTTGCAGATTCCACAGGGTAGAGACTGAGATTCATGTCTGCATTTCCCGAGGTGGTATTTCCTACAGGTTTTGTATCTAGTCTTCTCATCGGTCTGCTGTTTATCATTCACATCCTTCCCAGACTTAGCTGCTCCTTCCTTGGCAGCCTTAGGGCAATTAGTACCGATGTGGCCCTTTTCGCCGCAGCTGAAATAGTTTGCATTCTTTATGTCCCTACATTCGTGGGATTGGTGGCCATCTCTTTTACAGATGCCACGTCGCTTTATCTTTGGGTTTGATCGGCACTGCCCCCAGTGTCTTCTTTTGCAGGTTTTACATTTGGGTTTTGCCTTCCTTGGTTTGGACTGGTTATAGCTTGAACCGGTCTTACCCTTCTTGTAACCTTTATTTGGGGTATTATCGCACTTTCGCTTAAGATCCTTCAACACACGGTCCACAGCGTTGCTTACGGCTATTTTGATCATAGCCTGTAATCCGGTGCTTATTAATTTCAGTCTAGCATCATCCTCTTGATTAACTGGATGATTGTGAGCTTCAGGGGAGTCAGCCATGGTGAAGCTTTGAAGGCTACAAACCAAGTAGTAATAATTGGTTTAAATATAGGGTGAATTGTCAAATTTGATGATTATTTAGCCCTGGTACAATTAAACCATATAGGCGAATAGATAGTGTTAACTTCGTTTGATTATGTTTTGCCTAAGTTTTTAAATAAACTATCTTTGGCGTTTAGACGGAATATAATCCTTCATATTTATTAGGCAGGGGACATAAGTCACGGCTGCCAATGTCATAATGACATCTGTTATATATATATAGCACAAGGCTTGTTCCAAAGGACTTTTGATGGCTCATAGGCCTTGTCACTAGGGAAATTTTAAATCATAATCAATGATTCCTTTGGATCGGAAAATTTCATATGTCATTGTCTTGACAAGAGGTTATGAGATAAAACTATCTTTTCATGTATACATCTTTGCCCGTAGGTATACATCCTAATGGATGTTTTGATGTGTTCATCATGTTCGACGTTTATTAGCCATGATTCCTATTGAATCATAGTCTAAACAAGGGGTTTGAAAAAAATTCCTAATATAAAGATGACAAGTGTGATTCTATCACATCACTGTTGTCAGGAGTGTTAACATATTTACAATGTTACAAGGGTTTGGATCCTTTGAATAGGTTCTACCATCTTGGCCTCGCCTGGGATGACATATAGGCTAGGTCGTACCTTCAAGATTCTTTTTAATAAGTATGCTGGCAGGGGAGGAAGGATATTTATTTTATTCTGGATTTTCATCATAAATCCTAATTTACAAGTTAATAATAGCACAAATGGCCCAGTCGCGTAGACAAGTTAAACTTATAAGCCATGATTTCAGATAATCGCGGCATTAAGGTTTGAATCAAAGTTCATTACCTTCTCCTGACAGGGAGCTGTAGGCTACCACTGTCTTTAGTCTCAGAGGACCTTAACTAAAGCTCGTAGGCACTTTCCTTCTAAGGGATGTTTATTACGGTATTGCCCCTTAGGGAAATTCATTAACCATGGTAAACAGAGACCATATTTGGTTAATTTATTAATCATATATTTATTTAGGATTCCTATTATAATTTATCCTAATTATAAAACATTAACAGTTTTATTAGTGGCACCTAATGGCCTGGTCACATGGACATTTATAACTTATAAGCTTATGATTTCAGAGAATCAAAGCAACAATAACAGTTTTATTTAATAGCACCAAAGGCCTAGTCACAAGGACAATTTTAAGTTATAAGCCATGATTTCAGAGAATCAAGGCCTTTAAATTATTTTAGCACAACAGGTTTAGTCACAAGGACATATGTAAATTATATGCTATGATTTCAGAGAATCAAAGCATTTGAGGTTTGAACCTAGTTCACTACCTTTTTCTGACAGGGAGTCATAGCTACCCCTGTATTTTGGCTCATGTGGAAATGAGCAAGGCCCGTAGGCACTATATTACCACGTATGGTTAAAATATGATCATCTTAATTGATGATGTAAACCCAGGATTCAGGGATCATTATACTGGGTTAGGAGTCTTTTGAAGAATCCTCAATAACGTGTGTGATTTCCAACGAATCACATCTGTCGGGAGTGTTAACATGTTTTCAGATGTTAACTGGAATACGAATCTTTTAAACAGGTCTTACCATCTTGGCCAGGTCTTTATAATGACACTTAGGCTAGGTTTCACTCTTAAGATTCTTTTAATATTTATCGCAGAACAATTTCTAAATCGAAATGTTAATAAGGATCTGAATCTAAATTGAGGAACTGCCATCTTGCCCGGTCTTAATATGACCCGAAGCTAGGTCTTGTCCTTTTTAGATTTTGCCATTTTATTATAATGGTAGATCTTGAAAAAGAAATGTTATTTTTCCATTTATTTAATATTTATTGCTAGAATGAAAGTTTAAACTTAATCATTCCACTATATAAAAATAAAAGTCTAAAGTTGCCCTAAGCGGGACTTGAAAGGAATAGTGTTGTCCTCGAAGGGACAAAAATAAATATGTCCTTATAAGGACTATTGAGGAAACGATTTTTAGCAAAGGAGTTTCTTCTTCATTAAATTCCTGAATGCTTCCTCCTTGGTTGCACGTCTCAACTTGGTCGCTGTACGAAGCTCCGCATTTCAAGGCTCCGGGTGTGGAGAATCCCTAGTTCAGCTTCCTCGCTTGGCGACGTATCGAATAATAATAAAATTGGAAGCAAAATTTCCATATTAGGATTAAGATTATTCCTATGTTAAGTCTAGACTCAGAAGTTTAGAATTGTGCAATTGTGTAACTGAGATTAAACACAAAAAGGCTAGTCTTTAATTTACTCAGTGTTGGCTCTGATACCAACCTGTCACACCCCAAATTTCCACGTGTCACCGGTGGGCCCGGTGGGGAATGTCGTGACGTCATGGTTGGCAACATAATAGTCAAACAACACAATATTTAATAATGCACAGCGGAAGCAATTGAAAATATAATACAACCGAATTTATTATTGTAATATTTAATGCCACAATATTCGGAAGTTTATCCACAGAAGGATCGAACATAAAAGTGGAAACAATTGTTCAACAGACTTCGGCATCCTAAGCTTGCGAGACTTTTAATGATGCTAAGGAGAAATCACAGCCAATTACGCTTAGTACCTGCATTTAATCTTTTTGGGAAAATACGTCAGTTTACACTGGTAAATACAATCAACTGACTCATTTTGAAAAATGATTGAAAATTGGTTTGGATGCACATGGCATAAACATTTTTATTTTAACTTGAGAGAATCATATAATATTATAATCTTGTGAACGAATTACATGTTACTTGTGCGTTCAGTCGCCCGGATCTTGTCCAGGTTAAAGATCAATAGACACACCACAATCATAGAGTTATACACTGACAGGTGTACGCCTACACCCCGTGCTCAAGTCGTGGCCAATCTCGTAAGATGATGCCAAGGATATCCGGGACATGGTCATTAACCCCCCAAAGGCATTAAGTAAACAAAACTGTTTAAACGAGCCGATCAAATTAGTCAACTACCCACTCATGATGGAGATTTGATGCTCGATCAAGCGGTATGCTATATACCGTAACCCAAGCCCGTATAGGGAAAATAAGTTAAAAGTATTTACCTGAGCAATGTATAAATCACAATAAGCAAACGCAAGTAGCTTTTACTGGTTCTCCTAATCTGGAACGAAGGTTTATAATAACCTATTAGAATCCTAACGGGTCTTTTATTAAGCTTAAGCTTAGACCGGCTAGTTTCAAGGATACGGTTCGTACGCACGATTAAGCGAAGACCGGATAGAATGTGATTTAGACCCGACAAGTTCAGAGACTTGTTTAATATGGGTCCTTCATGCACATTCTGGATTTTGAGATTAAACCGATAAGGTTTGACCCGTTTCGGCTAATTTATGTAAACTTGTTACATAAACCGAACCGAACGCGAAATAAGCGTAACGGGTATCCGTAAGAGCCATATACAGGTTTCCTAAGTTAATATGCTTCAAATATGTTGTGACATCAGTAAGATGTCTTTCATTATGCCCGAAATGAAATTAAACACAAACTATGCCCCGTATGGGTAGTTTGGTCATTTTTAAAGGTTGTAAAAGAGTTTAGATGTTTAACTGAGTTACAGGTCTGATGTAAACAGCAAACATACTCAATTTGATATGTTATATCAATAAGCTAAAGCATATATGTGAAATTTATCATTTATAACCAAACTATGCACCGAAGGGGCATTTGGTAATTTCACATAAGCCGAAAAGCTCAAAACTGAGGTCTGAGTTTATCAACCTTTGCTTACTGTTAAAATATCATAATTTGCCTCATATATCAGTAGGTATCAACCCGGGTATGTTCAATATGATTTTAAAACATACTATGCGTTAAAAACGCTAAATAAGGCGATTAAAGGCCATTTCCGGGTTCGATACTTAAATCTGATATTTTTATATTTCCAGAAGGCTTAATATAATTTATTTATCATATGTGATCAGTAGCAAAAGGTTTGGAGTCGTTTAGATAGGTAAAACTCATTTTATGGCCCGTAAGGGCAAAACCGACAATCACCGGATTAAGCCTACGACTACTAGTTATGCTCAGCCTAAAATTAATTAAAAATCTTTAAAAATCCCAAACTAATATATTACATCAGTGGGTATTAAGTTTGATACCAAAAAGTAGGCTTAACTAGGCTATACGCTAATTACGCCATTTTATTAACATAAATCATTAAATTTGCGATATTGAGCATAACTCTTAATCTACAAGTCAAACTGATGTCAAACTTTGCATACAAGTTTATATATCAGTATTTAAGGTTTCTACACTTTTACATTTTCATAAATCACTTTTTAAGGTAATAAGGGCATAACGGTCAACATATGAGCAATTAACGGAAACATGCATATTAATTGGATAACTAATGAACCAAGGTGTATAATCACAGAGGGTTGTTGTAACATGTAACCTAATCCAATTAAAGCTCTGAGGCATTTCTAAAACATGCCTAAACGGGTCAGAACTGAAAGTCAAAGTGAAAGTCAAACTATGCGACTTTCGGTTCCGAACCGGGTCTAAACAGGAAATTGTCGGGTTGAACATGTTTAGACATGTTCTTACACTTATTACTAAGTTATAACGATGATCCAACAGGTTGTATATGATCTACAATGTTAATTATGCATAAATAGCATTTTAGGCTTCCTGTTGGCTTTTTAAGAATAGGTTTGACCCGACTTTTGACCTGGTTATAGTGGTGATCAGGGGAAACCCTTTTGAGGTTTTATTACCCACATAAATACCAATCTATAACTACTTTTAATTCGAGATATGACTGAGCCATTGTTGACTAATCTCGAAGTCAAACCGTAATTACGACGGTTTGACTTTTAGCTAATTAAACAAGCTAAACTCAATTAAAGAAAGACTAGCAGACTTACAAGAGTCCTATGCACGACTTATGATCAGTTGGACCTGCTTGAGAGCTCCAGGAATGATCAGATTTCAATAGAATGGTGTGTGGAACTTGTTTGCACATCATGTCCTTATATAGTGAATTAACCCACCACAATATGTTGACAACAAAGCCTAGCACACACCACAACTGATGTACACTTGCTACTAGTGCTTAGGGGGTGTTTAGGGGTCAAGAGAAATGTGGAAAATCGGATGGGATCGAGCAGATTACACTCAGCAGACAAGAACCCAATTATTTCGGAGCTGGGCACCCCTAGCGTGACGCTAGGCCCCCTAGCGTCGCGCTAGGCCTCATCTGCACAAAAATCACATTTTTAGATATTGCGATTTGATCCTTGCCCCTTCAAGCTTCGATTAGGCACTTGTTTCTTGCATTATGGACCTTCACAATTGATCTATAAGGGCTTTAAAACATATACCCACTTTGTTAGGTCCCCGGTTAACTTAATTGTTACCCGAAAAGTCCTAACTTTCAACGTTTACGCTTTAACCCCTCGTACACGAACTTGATCATAACTTTCTCATACGATAACGAAACTTTATGAAATTTTAATCGTGCATTCTAGTGAGCATAATTAACCGTTACAAAGCTTCGGGTTTGCCAAAAGGTCACTCAGAGGTATAACTTAAACATGTTGACACATTTAGCCCCTGTAGTTTGTAATCTCTCACTTTTAGCTTCGTATGATCCATGATTTATTCGTTTGAAGGTATGAGCATCGTGTAGGGTTAATGTACATTATAAATATTCACAGTTGACACTTAGAATACGTATATTCACATACTTTCCATGTTTGTCAACTTTAGTCCTTCTATAATATTTCTTTCACACGTTTAAACATTTGACACGTGTCTACACATTATAGGACGTGAATTTTCGAGGTGTTACAGTTACCAATCAACTTCCACCTATGAGCCGGTCTATCAGAGTGTTCAAAACGAAGGGTGGATAACCACTCACAAACTGCCCCCAAGTATACCCGAGTAGTGATATTGTCATGGCCCCCGTCCCGGTTTGACCCGTTTCAGGAGCCGCGGGACAGAAATCCCGTGGTATTTATTTAATTGAGTTTAACAGCGGAAGTTTATCATCAGAATCGTTTTAAAGCTAAAATTTTCCCGATTATTTTATTTCACAATTCGGGATAAAACCCCGGTAATTTACAATATTATGATTTCACGGAGAAATCTTATTTTTACAAAACATATTTCTTTATTTTATAATAAGCCACTTTCTTAAGCTTGAAATGCTCCACAGCACTTTTCCTGAATTACAACAGATCAACTGAAACACGTTTGAAAAAGGTTTTGTCAGCGAGAAATCCTGAGTGAATCATTCTATTTAATAAAATAAACTTATTTGTTATAATTTACAGTATTAAGAGCGATTACAATGTTTCTATCTTTTGAATTAACTGATCCAGTTGTCACTTAACCGGACTTGTGACTGTGGACATATCACTTGTTGGGTCCGTTTACCCACAAGTGATAAATAATTAGTAGCTATGTGCACACCCCCCACATACTGGCAGTAATTTCAGATTACATAGACTTAATCCCTGTAATTATAATCTTTGAAAATAAACTTGCTTTTGTAAATAGATTTGATAAAAAGAGAATGACTCACATTGTTGATTTAACACGGATAGAGTTTACTCTATGGATTAGCCTTTGTAAATAAACATGCTTTTGTAAATAAATAATAATGCACACAAAACTGGGTTAGTAACCAATACAGCAATTACGATAACTCACGAGATCAAATTCTCACAACGAACGACAAAGTGCAATACTTAAACATCCATCGATTTAACGACGAATGACAAAGTATAACCCTAATGTGGGCGGCACTTAAACATCCATTGGATATATTGATCGTCGGAAAATGAATCGTAGCAGCGATCGAGTTATTACCCTGTTTTGCGGCAGCGATTCGGAACTCGTGTGTGTTTGTATAGTAATTCGAACGTAACTCAGTGTGTATAGCGAATTTTTACGTCGTTTTTCTTCCAGAATTCAAGTCCCACTGTCCTCTATTTATAGGTAAATTTTGACCCTTACGCGGCCCGCGTAAGATTTAAGCTATCCTTACGCAGCCCGCGTGAGACCTACTTTTAGGCCTAGGGTTGCCACGGTTGGGACTAGCCTTGCTGAGTTGACAATTTTCGAAAATTCCTTTCTGCCAACGTTTTAAGTGGATAATCGTCAATAGGGTTTAACCCCCCCCCCCCCTGAGTTTTAGGGGCCCTAATCCTGATTCTGAAAATTCTGAAAATTTTAGGGTTTGTTCAGAATCACTTGGGTGTCTCAATTAGGGTTTCCTATTAGACAAATTAATTTAATAATTATGACCTTTGATGAGAATTGTTACATTCTCTCCACCTTAATAAAAATGTCGTCCTCGAGATTTACTGGAATAAATGAGGATACTTTCGCTTCATTTCTGATTCCAGCTCCCAAGTGTATTCAGCTCCTCTCTTTGAATCCCATCTGACTTTGACTAAAACTAGTCGTTTATGTTTGAGAAACTTGATCTTTCGATCCTCAATTTGAAGAGGTTTCTCAACAAATTTCAGCTTTTCGTTTGCCTCTATATCTCGAAGAGGTACTACCAAAGATTCGTCTGATAGACATTTCTTGAGATTGGATACATGAAATACATCATGTACTCCAAATAATTCTTCTAGTAGTTGTAACCGATAAGCAACTGGTCCTATACGTTGGATCACTGGAAATGGTCCTATGTATCTTGGACTTAGCTTTCCTTTCTTTCCGAATCTAACTACTCCTTTCCAAGGAGAAACTTTCAATAGTACTTTGTCTCCAACTTGGAATTCTAATGGCTTGCATCTATTGTCTGCATAACTCTTCTGGCGATCTCGAGCAGTCTTTAGCCTTTCCTTGATTTGCGTAATCTTATCAGTCGTCTCTTGTACTATTTCAGGTCCTGATAATTGATTTTCTCCTATTTCCGCCCAACAAACTGGAGTTCTGCACTTTCTTCCATACAGTGCCTCGAATGGGGCAGTTTCAATACTTGAATGATAACTATTGTTATAGGAGAATTCGATCAGAGGTAAATGATCATCCCAATTTCCACCAAAATCTATCACACATGCTCGGAGCATGTCTTCAAGAGTTTGGATTGTCCTTTCACTTTGCCCGTCTGTTTGTGGATGATATGCAGTGCTTAGGTTTAGTCGAGTTCCCATTGCTTGCTGGAAACTTTTCCAGAAATGAGAAGTGAAACGACTATCCCTATCTGATACAATGGAGAGTGGAACTCCATGTAGAGATACGACTTCATCTACATACATCTTTGCCAGTCTTTCCATGCTAAAGGTTTCTTTCATTGGTAGAAAGTGAGCCGATTTGGTTAATCGATCCACAATTACCCAAATTGCATCATTACCTTTTCTGATTTTGGGTAACTTAGTAACAAAATCCATTGTTATAAGTTCCCATTTCCATACTGGCATTTCTAATTGTTGTAGTAGACCTGAAGGTTTCTGATGTTCCGCCTTAACTTGTGACCAAGTAAGACACTTTGATACATATCTAGCTATGTCCTTCTTCATTCCTATCCACCAGAAGTTCTTTCTTAAATCTTGGTACATCTTATTGTTTCCAGGGTGTATTGTATACCTAGATTTATGAGCTTCTTCTAGAATTTTATTTCTTAATTCTCCTTGCTTAGGTACCCAAATTCTGCTTTTGTGGAATCTCCAAATTCCATCAACTCCTTGTTCTAATTCTTTTATTCGTCCTTTCATTCCTTCAGCAACATCCTCTATTGATATTTCTTGAAAATGCTTCAATTGTTCCATTAAATCTAACTGTAGATTTAATCTGAGAGCACGAACTCGTCGTTGTTTCTCATGATACTTACGACTTAAGGCATCCGCAACTATATTTGCCTTTCCTTCGTGGTACTGAATATCACAGTCGTAGTCACTTAGGATTTCCATCCATCTCCTTTGCCTCATGTTTAACTCTTTTTGCCCAAATATATATCTTAAACTTTTATGATCTGTACAGACAGTAAACTTACTTCCGTACAGATAATGTCTCCAAATCTTAAGGGCAAAAATTACAGCTCCTAATTCTAAATCATGAGTTGTATAATTTTCCTCGTGCTTTTTCAATTGCCTTGATGCATACGCAATTACCTTCTTGCGTTGCATAAGCACACATCCTAATCCTAATTTTGAAGCATCACAGTATACTTCAAAATATTCAGTTCCTTCTGGTAAGGCTAAGATTGGAGCATTTGTTAATTTTTGTTTCAAAATCCTAAAGGCTTCTTCCTGTTTAGGTCCCCATTCAAACTTAACGGCTTTACAAGTTAGCTTAGTTAATGGTACGGCTATTTTGGAAAAATCCTTAATAAACCGTCTATAATACCCAGCTAAACCTATAAAACTTCTAATTTCCATTGCTGTTTGCGGAACCTTCCAATTGGTAATTGCCTCTATCTTAGCAGGATCTACATGAATACCTTCATGATTCACCATGTGTCCTAAGAATTGCACTTCTTGTAACCAAAATTCACACTTCGAGAATTTGGCATAAAGCTTTTCTTTTCTTAACAAAGTTAAGAGTGCATGCAAGTGCTCACAATGTTCCGTTTGACTTTTGGAATAAATAAGTATATCATCTATGAAGACAATTACAAATTTATCCAAATACGGTTTACAGATCCTATTCATCATGTCCATGAATGCTGCAGGTGCATTCGTTAACCCAAAGGGCATGACTGTAAACTCGTAATGACCATACCTAGTCCTGAAAGCAGTTTTAGGTATGTCTTCTTCTTGTACCTTTAATTGATGATATCCAGAACGTAAATCTATCTTAGAAAAATATCTAGCCCCCTGAAGTTGATCAAACAGATCATCAATCCTAGGTAATGGGTATCGATTCTTAATTGTAATCTTATTCAGTTCTCTATAATCAATACACATTCTCATCGAACCATCCTTTTTCTTTACAAACAACACTGGAGCTCCCCACGGGGATGAGCTAGGTTGTATGAATCCTTTACTTAGTAATTCATCTAATTGCTTCTTTAATTCTAACATTTCGGTAGGAGCTAACCGATAAGGTGCCTTAGCTATCGGTGTAGTTCCAGGAATTAGATGAATCCTAAATTCTACTTCCCTATCAGGTGGTAATCCCGGAAGTTCTTCTGGAAATATATCTGGGTATTCTGAGACTACAGGAATTTCCTTAAGTTCTTTACCCTTAGTATTAATGATTACTGAAATCATATATACTATTCCTTGCTTTCGTTCATAACTAGCAACTTTCATTACTGATATGAACTTCATGGGTTTACGTGGCTTATCTCCTGTAATCATGATTATCTCTCCGTTTGGTGCTTGAATTTCTATAGAATTCTGATCACAAAGGATTCTAGCATGGTTGGCTATTAACCAATCCATTCCTAACACAACATCAAATTTAGCTAATTTCATAGGTAACAGATTTGTAGAAAATTTATGACCTGAAAGTTCTATTTCTACTTTTTGCAAGACCTGATCTATTTTAACTGAATTCCCATCTGCGGTTTCTACTGTAAAAATCTGTCTAATATTGGTTAAAGGTAATTTAAGAGCTTGGCAGAATGAAGTATTTATAAAACTTTGGTTTGCACCAGAGTCAAATAATACTTTGGCGTAAATGTTGTGAACTAAGAACGTACCTGCTATCACATCTGGGATGAGTTCTGCTTCTTGTGTGGTTAGCTGAAATGCCCTGGCATTTTTCTTAGTAGCTCCGTCAGTCGCCTTGGCTTTGTTGTCTGCTGGTTTGACCAATTTAGGACATTCTGTTTTGAAATGTCCGGCTTCTCCACAATTGTAACAAATTATGGATTTCTTTTTGCAATTTTCTTCATGATGTCCTATAGTTTTGCAAAAATTGCAATATACCTTGCATTTTCCAAAATGTTTCTTTTTGCAAATTTGACAGAATGGCAAAGTTGAGGATTGCCCTGTTCCTCTTCTCTTAAAGCTGTTGTTATTACCCGAACGAAATCCTTGGGTAATTTTCTGAGCTAATTCTTTCTTCCTGTTTTCATCTCTTGTGCGTACCAATTCACCAGTTAGAGTGTTAGCTAATTCCACAGCATCGTCAATAGTGCGAGGTCTCGCAGCTTTAACGATATTGCGGATTTCGCTAATTAATCCCCAAATGTAGCGAGAAATAAGTACCGGTTCTGGCGAAGCCAGTGTTGGTACCACTCTAGCATATTCGAAGAATGTCGAAGTATAACCACGACAATCCACATTCACCATTCGATGGTTTAGGAACTTGTTTGCCATTTGATCTTTTTCATACTCGGGACAGAATTTTCTTTCTACAAGAATCTTAAATTCTTCCCAGTTCATGGCATAAGCTACAGTCCTTCTTTTAGCTTGTAATACTGTGTTCCACCATTCTAACGCCCCTTCTTTAAAAAGATTGGAAGCATACATAACTTGATCTTCCTCAACACATTTGCTTATAGCAATTACTGCCTCAGTTTTCTCTAACCAACGTAATGCTGCAATTGCCCCTTCATTACCTGAAAACTCAGTTGGTTTACAGGCAAGTAATTCTTTGTAAGTGCAACCAGGTGTTGCAGCTTTCATTTTCTTGAAATTTGGGTTTTGCAGATCATTATTGTCATTAATATGATTTCCGCCTCCGTTTATACTGTTACTAAAGTTGTCGCCTTGGTTACGTTTACTAGGAATGATTGATTTAGTTTTAACGGGTTTCTGAACGGCAGCAACGATTGCTGGAATAGCGTTGGCTATCCCTTGTGCAACAATGTCCTTTATATCTTGTCTATTTAACAATTGTTCTTCCTGAATTTGCTCAGATTGATTTTCTTCATTTACTGGTTCATTACCAACGTTTTCCATCTGATAATTAATTTATAGATAAATAATTAGTATAAAGGAAATAATCCAATGTCACAATTAATTGCACATAGTCACAAAAACGAATATACAAACAAAATTTAAAATTTTATTTAGTTTATAGATTATACATGCCTCTATATACAACCGTTTTATTATTTATTTTACAAGTACTGATTTTACTATTACTATTACACAACCATAGTTTTACCATCCTACTATC
This sequence comes from Helianthus tuberosus, assembly GCA_030545235.1. Taxonomy (NCBI): domain Eukaryota; kingdom Viridiplantae; phylum Streptophyta; class Magnoliopsida; order Asterales; family Asteraceae; genus Helianthus; species Helianthus tuberosus. The sequence continues at coordinate 17,395,992 of CM060383.1, forward strand.
TCTCGTCACTTGTCGTCCTAAAAACGAAACTCCCTTTCATCATACTTCCAGGCAATGTGTCCCCCTATTTCCCTGATTCTATTTCCCGCATCCATCAACTCTTCACCAAAATGGTGAAGTTCAGCCATATTTTCGTTACTCATTGGTGGATTGGGTAGAGGTTCTGGATCGAATTGTGGATGAAAGGAATAAGGATCGTTGACAATATTTTGAAATTGCCAATCATTCGTCCACCATTCGTCCATTTCTAAAGGTTGGGTGTGGACTATTGGTTCTGGGATTGCCGGTTCAAAATTCATAGGGAGTGGATTTTCAATAGGATAGGTAAAAATATTAGTATGGACAGGCTGAATCGTCTCACAGTTTTCCAATAGAAAATCTATCTCCACCTGAAAAGTCCTTCGCTGGTTTTGTTTGGAGCTTTCTCCAATTTCCATTGGTCGAGAACCTTGTCCAACTTCCATTTGTATATCTTTAGAATATTCTTCAAATTGCATTTCCATTTGCTTAGAATCTTTCTTGACTTCAGTTTCCATCTCCTGCTGTTTAGAACTCTCCTTGGTTACTGTTTCTTTTCCTTTTTCCAAAGGATTGTTTATTTTAGGAAGTTTTGGAACTGGCTTTTTCCTACGTATACGACTTCCCCACACGTAATTCTTCTTTTTCTTTCGTTTTGGCTTGTTCAAAGGTGGTGCCTTGAATTCTACCGGTTGTTCTATATCGGGAAAGTATCCAGTAAATTCTTTGGACACTTCTATATTCACCGGGTAAAGATTTAGGTTCTGAAGAGCTTCAGATATCTCACTCATGCTGATGTGGCATATATGCAAAATGCAATAAATACTAAGTTAAAATCTTACAATAAATTTAAATATTATTGCATATTGCGCACTAATTTATTACAAAGATAACTGGAATACATACTAGGGTTTATTGTCAATTTTATTTATTTACTGCATAAGGTTTCTGGATTGTAGGGGATAAGGTGCTAAAACTTAAATTAAGCTATTTAGAGATTTGCATTTTCGGCTACTGTGGCTAGCATATACAAATTTGCCCATTTCTCATCTAGATTATCTTCCCAAGGTGATTTATCAATTAATTCCTGGGTTTCTCATTTAATCTTCTTTTCTCGGATTTTCTCTTTACTTTTCTTAATAATCATCTCCCTCCTTTCAGGAGAAAGTGATTCCTCGTATTGTGCCTTTCGCACAAATATTCCTTCTTCGGGAATTTCAGCCTGATTCGAGGATTTGGTTCGGGATGAACTTCCCTTCTCATTGGATGATCTATCTAATTTAAGATAGATGCTTGACAGCTTTTGCTTACCCATACTATAACTAACAAATAATCAGTTAATAAAACACATAATCACATAATAGTAATCAGGAAAAATTAAGTATTTCTAAATACTTAATTAGCTTAACTCAGTGGCTCTGGTACCACCTTATTTCTGTCACGGCCCCCGTCCCGGTTTGACCCGTTTCAGGAGCCGCGGGACAGAAATCCCGTGGTATTTATTTAATTGAGTTTAACAGCGGAAGTTTATCATCAGAATCGTTTTAAAGCTAAAATTTTCCCGATTATTTTATTTCACAATTCGGGATAAAACCCCGGTAATTTACAATATTATGATTTCACGAAGAAATCTTATTTTTACAAAACATATTTCTTTATTTTATAATAAGCCACTTTCTTAAGCTTGAAATGCTCCACAGCACTTTTCCTGAATTACAACAGATCACTTGAAACACGTTTGAAAAAGGTGTTGTCAGCGGGAAATACTGAGTGAATCATTCTATTTAATAAAATAAACTTATTTGTTATAATTTACAGTATTAAGAGCGATTACAATGTTTCTATCTTTTGAATTAACTGATCCAGTTGTCACTTAACCGGACTTGTGACTGTGGACATATCACTTGCTGGGTCCGTTTACCCACAAGTGATAAATAATTAGTAGCTATGTTCAGAATCACTTGGGTGTCTCGATTAGGGTTTCCTATTAGACAAATTAATTTTATAATTATGACCTTTGATGAGAGTTGTTACAGATATCATCACACCAGTCAATCACCCGTTCCCAGCCAAGTTTCTCAAACCTTTTCACTATACCAATCTTTCTAAACTCTTCAACATCTACCGTACGTTCACAAACCGCCCTGTCGGGTACGGGTTTTGAAATACCCGTAACCATTTTCATCTTCCACATCTTGGCTTCTAACCTCTTATTGTTGTAACGAGAAAGAGCCTTTGTTTTCTCTTCCTTCCATGCCGAAGCCGATCTACTAGTTTTTTCTTCTTCCCAATCCCAATCCTGTCGAATAAGTTGCCCATCGCCCTCTTGTACGTTACTTAGTTGTTCCCAACGTCTTTGATATACCCCGGAGCCCGACCCGGCTCCCGAAGATGAACCTTGACCAGAGGTCTTTGCTTTCTTACCTCCTCGGAACATGGCTACAATCACAAGACAAAGACAACAACAATTAGTACACTCCAAATCTTCAACAATCTCAAACTTTGAACATGGTATGCAATGTTGAACTTCAATCAAATTTTAGATGTAAAATCGCCTTTTTAAACTTCCAAAGTCGCACATCTTAGCATCTATATTGATTAAACATGTTTATTCCAAAAATTTCGCAAAATTTCATGTTTTCAACAATATTCAACATCACAACTATGTTCAATCATGCACAAATCTAGTGTAATCACATCACCAAGACTAAAGCATGCTCAAATCCCACCCACATCAAGCAAACATTCTTAAGTTTATGCTAAAACATCCTACATTGTGATAAACAACCTACTCTTAAATAATAAGTTTAAAATTTCGAAAGAAATCAGCGACACATAAGAAAATCATGCATAAATTAAGTGAAAGTTCATACCTTTGGTGAAGATTGACAAGAAGAACTAAAGAAAAGTGTAAAATAAGAAGCTTGGATGAACACTCTTCAAAACCCTAAAAACTCACGTCCAGAAATCGTGCAAACGAGCAAGATTTGATGGAAACCGTTATGGGGGTTTTGTTCCTCTCGAAAAACTACACAAGTTAGGCTTAAGAATCAACTGATTTGGTGGAGATTTGAGAAAGTTATGAGAAAGAGAAGGATTAGGGTTCTTGAGGTGATTTGGGGAAGAAGATGGAGTTAGAAGGAAAGATGTCACGTATGGATCTGATAACTGAGGGTAGGTGAGTGTGTGATAAGATTTTCGGTGTTATGTGAGATGAAAACTGAGTTTAGTTTAAGTTTGAAGGGTCATAAATGAGATTGGGTTCGATCCCATGCTTCTACAACCGATCAGCGTCGGACAACAAACCAGGAACCGTCGGCGACGGTCAGACACCCCGTCGGCGATGGTGAGTGTAATTGCAAAGTGGTCCGACGGCTTATTTAGCTGTCTACGGTCAAAAGTGATCGACGGACAATATAGAAGAGCCGTAGGCGACGAGGACGTTGACCGTCGGCGACGGTGCCCCCAAAATCATATTTTAATTTTAATTTTTTTTTTTTTGAAAAATAGGAGGATTTTTATGAACTTTTAATAAAGGGACTGTGTACAATCAAAATTCCTAAAAATTATTAAAAATCTTTTTGCGATTTTTTATAAGTTAAATTTTAAAAACGCGGAAACCGTTAACGACCCTACCACCCCCCGAAAAGTCGTGTATTGTCCCTAATACACACAAATAAGTCTTAAAACATACCTTTTTGTCTTCAAAACCTATTCGTGATATCCGAACTTCACACAATCAAGAGGATTAGTACGAGACAAAAACGATTAAACACAAGAACACACATACAATTAAATAGATGGTACATAACTTTACAAAATTTGTTACCGGTCCTTTTCATTCGACCTCATAAACCGGGATGCTTACCACGAAGCTCACCGATTCCTTGCTTTCCTCTACCTTCTCGTTACCATCAAGAAACGGTTTTAGCCGATGACCATTTACCGTTTGTCGTATCCCATCCTTCGGGTTCTCGATGGTAACATCACCCAATTGTCCGACCCGGGTGATCACATAGGGTCCCATCCATTTGCTCCGGAGCTTTCCGGGAAAGAACTTGAGCTTCGAATTGTAAAGCCACACCTTTTGGCCCACCTCGAACTCTTTCTTTCTCAACTTGGCATCATGCGCTTTCTTCATTCCATCCTTGTAGTTGGACGCGCATTCATATGCCATTTCCCGTAGTTCCTCCAACTCGCATAGCTTAAGTTTCCTTTCCTTACCTGCATCGTCATATCTTCTTGCGTTGTAGACGTTTCCCCTATTCACGTAGCCCCAATCTTCGTCATCGTTAGCCCTATCATCATAATATCCCCCGTCATCCGAATTTTCCGTATGAACACTCACATGTTCCGGCGATTGATAACCGGGAACACTATACGGTTCATCATCGGGGATTGCATTCCTCAAGTCATCGATGTTGAAGAATGGGTCTTCATTTGCGGGATTGCCGCGATCACGATTTCCCCGACGGTCGGAATTGACATTCCGGTCATCTAGGTTAATGGGTAGGGAGTTGTGTCTATGAAGGTTTTGTTGTTGAGGTGTTCTTTGATTGTTGTTGGGATTTTGGTTTTGGAAAGGTGGTGTAGGTGGTCCATTGTTGTTGTTACCACCCGGTTGCTCTTGAGGCATGGGTTGAACATTTTGAGCGGGATAAAAGGTTCCTCGGGATTGGAATTGGTTTTGGTTGAGGTTTGGGTGATTGGAGTTTTGGTTTGCCATTGAACCAGTTTCAATGGATGGTGTATGTTGTGGTGTTTGGTTGGTTTGATTAGAAGCAAGTGTTGCTTCTAACCGGCTTGCTAGGTTTCTTCTTGCAACTCGTTCGATTTCCGGTTCGTAGACTAAAGGTGAAGTCCTCCCGGAGTTCCGCGTATGCATGCACTACCTGTAATCTGCACAAGTAACACACCCCGCGTAACAAGGAAAAAGACAAGTACAAAAAGAAAGCTAAACAAATTAAACAGATAATCACACAAATTCAAACAATATCCAAACACAAAGCGCACGCACTCCCCGGCAACGGCGCCAAAATTTGATCGGAGTGTCGCGCTCCGGTCAAAGATAATATTTATAAGCCCAAATTACCCTTAACAATGTGTTAGTGGTAGTAAGGGGTCGAACCACGAAGAGTATGTGGTTTGTGTGTGGATTCGAATGAATTAAAACAATTGTCACAATTTATGAAGCTTGCTAAAGTATTTTTGTATTTTCGTTTAATAGAGAGATATGATTTTTAACTAAATGAATTGATGCGAATGGTTAACAACTACTATTTAACGATTGCAAGAAAATTGATTACTAGAACAATAATGATAAAAAGGAATCACACCCGGTTTCGGTAATTGTTAACCTAGGATTTCTACAAGTTTTAGTTTCAACTCAAATGCATTCGATTAACGGATTTAGTGTACCGTGACTTAGGTGCTACTAGCTATCAACGCCCCGAAGAACGGACAAAAAGACACTTTGTAATCAACACAAGTAAATCCTAACAACGACAACGTACAATTACATATCACCGTTTCGCAAAGTCATAACTTTTAACATCGTTCGACAATTCACGAATTCGTAACAAATGTAATACTATTGTCAAAAGTTTCAAAAACCAAATATAAATTGTCACTAAGATGAAACAAGAACAAATTGAAACCCTAAAATTAACAACTACCTACACCGGGGTGAAACCGAGATGATTAGCCGCTCATGGTTGATGCAACTTGATCACCGGATGCTTGGAATGCGGATGGAGTCATCTTGAAGCCTTGAGAATGGTGAATGATGAGTGTTGGTGAAAGATGATGATGGTGGAAGGATTAGGGTTTGTGGATGATGGATTAATTGTGATGATGGTGATGATTCTTGATGATGATTTCGGGTTGTCAAGATGAAGGTAGGTGGATGGTAGGTGAATGATGGATGGTAATGGCTCCAAGAACAAGTTCCAAAAACTCCAAAACAAGTGTAACTCCCGAATTTATGACCCGTCCTCACTTTTCATTCGTTCCTTGACCAATGGAGACCCAATCACGCGACAGTAACATTGAGGGACCGTCGCCGACGGTGGATGTGTCCGTCGGCGACGATGCGTGGCTTTTCAACTTCAAACGACGGCTTAACACGCTGTCTACGGTGGTTCCGGGCGACGGATGATTGCAACAACCGTTGGCGACGACCTATTTGGACGTCGGCGACGGTACCCGGATGTCTCAATTCTTGTTTTTCGCATTTCCTTGCTCCCGGTTGACCCGTTTCGCGTCCCGGTGGTTCCGTTTTCGCTCCGGTGACCCGTAAAGCTCCCGAAAAGCTCCTTAAACTTTGCTAGACCTGCAAAACACATATCTAATCAAAAGTAGACCATTCGAAACTAAAACTTGTGTAAAAACATCAAATTAAGCAATTACGATCACCGGTTTTCGACCACGTATCACCGATAAGGGAAAACATGTAAATAATACCTGATACAGCAAACAGGCCAACAGAGAATCCAGTCAGGGACGCAGCCACGGAGTTCGACATAGTTGTCAGCTTGATCTGGTTCCCCTTTAGGATATATCTTCTTGATGGTAGTACCGAGTTCTTTAGGTTTGAAGAACTCGTAGTAATGTAGAGAGAGGAGGGGCAATTTTGATTGTGATGTTATGAATATCTAACCCTAATTCCTCTCTAGTAATCTCCTTATATACACCCAAGGGGAAACCCAATTAGTTAATAAGGGTAATCTGGCCATCAACAATTACCGACTAATTATATTATAGGTTTAATATATTTTGATCCAAATAATATAAATGATTATAATGGCTACACAATTAAATATAACCATAATAATTATATTTAATCTTACATATGCGACGATGTGCATCGCATAAACTAAGAAGTATGTGTGATCAATAGCTTAAAATGCTGCATATGTGTACCAATATCATTCACTGCTGCCAAGTAACTTCATAATCAAAGATCTCAATAATAAACTTAACGATTAATAAACTGGTTGAAACCTTCATAGTCCTTTATACACTTGTACTCCTTGTATTAATTCTGAAGGTGAAAGCTATTCAGAGTTGGCTCCACTTTTATGCAATCTGAATAGGCTAAAACTAAAAAAACTATTACATAAATGAATTCCACCATCTCAGCCAACTTGTTTAATTAAATGAACCCAAAATGACACTGATTTTCCTCTCAAATTTCACCTTTTGACTTCTAGCTATGTAACTAAATTTTGCTGCAAACCAACAAAAGGGAGGCCTTGTTCTCCTTCCGCCAGGCAAAGATGCAAATCCCACTTGAAATAAGTGCTTTGGAAGGTAAAATGTGTTTTCTTTCCTGCTAACGTTTGTGGGAGAAGATAAAGTTTGAAGCTTTCAAAGTAGATCTTTAATTTGAAAAAAAACGCAAAAATACATGGAAAACGGGTTGGAGAAGACTCGAACACTGGACCTCAGTGTTAACAGGCGCACATACTCACCAGTGGACCAGCCTAGACATTTGTTTATAAGGTTCCCCTACAAAATATTAAGGGGTTCCTTCAGAATTTCGTAAATAACGCTATAAGTTACGAACCGACCGGGTTCCTAGGAACCCCCTAACTGAGATTAAATCCGCCTTTGGGCGTCATAGTCATCGCAAGATCACCTTCATCTATAGGTTTCTGAAACTGACATATTTCCTCTCCTCTCACAGGACTCTCTGTTTCTTTTCTGTCTATCTCTCTCTAGTCCTGTCTCTCGTTTTCTCTTTCTCTCTCTGCGTATTGTGAACGGAAGCAAGTGGATATGGAGATGATTGGCGGTTTGCCGGAGTTGGTGATTCCATGGTGTGGCGGTGGTGGTTCTATGGGGGTGTTTGGGTTAGCTTATTTTGGAGTAACTTATGACTTATTGACTTATAAAAGTTAATAAGTTGTTTTTGTAGTGTTTGGATCAACTTATTTAAGAAGATTTTGTGTGTTGAGAAGTTATTTTTGAGAAGTTAGAATTTATAACTTCTCACTTATGACTTATATAAGTCAATAAGTCCTTGTTGAAAAGGAATCCCAAACACCCCCTATGATGGTCGCTCAACTGATTTGAAGGTCTAGGGTTTCAACTTTGAAGATTGAAGAAGATACATCAAAACTAAATAGGGGTTGAATAAGGGCTGGAGATTTATATTAACTAGGGGGAACACCCGTGCGATGCACGACATGCATAATAGTTATTGTTTTTTCCTGGAACGACGACTGATATAGATAGTGCGTGACACGGCACGAAAGTACGAATATAGTATAGATTTTTAAAACAAAAACCGTTTTTTTTTAAGTTAGCCGTTTGACCATGGTTATTTTGACCAAAGTCCACTCCTCGTTCGGCGCTTTGTGGTAGCACTACCAGTCAAAAAAGGCCCAAAACGCCCGAGGGTATAGTGTTCCCCCGCGTTTTTAAGACGCTTTGAGAGAGGTTTGCGCCCCACCACATGTGGTCTCACAAAACTTTAAATCTATGGACGTGTGGTTTCTCAACCCTCTTCAAAAGACGTCACAGTTTTCAAATTTTTTTTATTTTTATTTTTTCTTTTTCATTGTTTTAGATGGTGTAAAATAGATGTTAAATATATATATTATACTACATACACATATACATATAAATTCAGTTTTGACATCTAAAAGTCAAATTGCAAGTTTTGTTCCCTTTTATAGATAAGAAAGCAGTTTATTATTTATTACTAAAATGTTGTATTAACTTTATTCTGCAACATATTCTTTATAAACTATGTTTACCTTGACATAACCTAATAGCTATATTTCCTTATTAGAAGTCTCTGATAATTGAAAATTAGTACATATTATTACCTTGCTGGTGAACACATTTACTCTATGTTTAGGGAACAATTTGATTAGGTTGCTGATACTGAATTGAATATCACACCAAATTACAATAGCAGTTTATATTGCTACTATTCACCCAAATCAAGCACCTTAAATAAGTCAGTGTTTCTCTATATTCAAAAAACGAACTATAACTGACGATTATTAAATTGCAACAGTCAATTCAATCCAAATACTGCAATAGAAACATAAAATCTACCACAATTCGTTGGTTAATCACGTATAGTTCTTAATCGATTAGAATCAGAAAAAAGGAAATTGACTCACCGTAACTTAAAATCAGGAAGAAGGCGAACAAAGGGGCGGAGTTTTTCGAAATCAATGACCCCTGTCTTTCATTGTTATTCCTTGAATGAGGTAAGCAAGACCCCATACTACACACTGCATACACATACATAAAAATTGGGTTCTATATTATTTGTATAAACACCGATTGGAAACCCTCACATTGCATTTGATGAAACCCTAATCAATATAAACACACACACTAACACTCACGAATCGAATCGAATTTATAAAAGGAAAAATTCGGGATGTTTTTACCTCTTGCTGCTCCAAATCTTCATTACCATACATTATCTTCATCTTAGAGATATAGATATTGCACTTAAAGGTTGCTGGAGAGTCGGAGGATGATGTGTAATTAAAGGAGCAAGTAAATGACCCATTTTGATTCCAATTGAAGTTGCCGACTGATGGAGAGCCTGTGCAGGAGATCAATCGAAGATATATGTCTGAGAATTGTGTGCCAAATCGATGAAGATCTTCAATTGGGGAGAAGTTAATTACGATTCCAATTGAGTTGCCGACTGATGGAGAGCCTGATGGCGAGCCTGTGCAGGAGATCAATCGAAGATATATGTCTGAGAGTTGTGTGCCTAATCGATGAAGATCTTCAATTGGGGAGAAGTTAATTATGGATTGGAGAGCATATATTGAGAGGCGAAGGATGAATATCACGAACTCCAAAGTCCCCACAAACGCCAGTTAAACAACCCTTTCACTTCCGGAAGTCCTCTTCTCGCCGTTGCATCCGTCTCCGGCGACTCCTCCACTACCTCGTGTTTTTCCTTTGCACATTCTTCAACTAATGAGACGTCGTACGGAGGCGAAACCGAAACCTCTGGCGGAGGATTTAAAGCTTTTCCGGCGAACCTCCGATGACTTGCCTTCTCTTTCTTCTGGTTAGGTTTACGGCCGTGGCAGTTAACCTGTTCACTATTGGTAAGGTTTTCTTCAAATGATTCAATTACTTGATGAATTAGCTCTCGGTTAACAAACGTGTCCCACCGGAACCAGTAGTTCGTGTAACAATCGAAGCAATCACAGTCGAATACCGGAGATTTGTGTGCGGCCGGTGCTTTCTTCTTATTGTTATTATCAGATGATCTAGGGTTTGTGGAATTATTTTTGACACAAATGATTAAAGTAATGTAACTATTAATTTGCATTAGGGAGAAGTTATTTTTGACACTTAGATTAGTTTAGTTAAAACATATCAGATTGTGGAATTATTTTTGTGGAATTATTTTTGACACAAATGATTAAAGTAATGTAACTATTAATTTGCATTAGGGAGAAGTTATTTTTGACACTTAGATTAGTTTAGTTAAACCATAAGGTTAACCGAAATTATGGTTCATGTATGGTTATGGTGTGTGGGCGCATGGCGTAATCGCATTAACCAAACAAATTATACATAACAAACTTACATAAATTTTAACTATTCTGATTAGGCTTTCATAAGAAATAACAAACTTATTTCCTTAGTTAACCATTTAAAATGAATAAATCATTTAGTAATAAAACAGAGTTATAAACTAAAATACTAAATTTATCAACAATAATACGTACAACTTTTATAACTAAATTAAATATACAGAAAAAAACAACTTTGAATTATTTATACATATAAATGTATTATATGGGCCTTCTTCCCCTCTACTCAACAACTTTGAAGTACTTCTTAGCCTTTGATTACCTGGTCATGATTCATAGATTAGAAAAAATATAAGCCAAGAAGATCTCAACCATCAAAATACGATCCAAGGGCTAAAAAGTGGTTCCTAATTATGCAATGGTTATCATTTGAACCTTATTCCATGAGACTTGAGGTAAGATGCAAGGAGCATTCTTTTGAGTTTTAAACCATCTGTAATTAAGTTCATTATTTAATCATTATTGTTGCAATTATTAGGTATTATAGATAATAATACCCCATGAAATTACCTTTTAGTAATCTTCGTTTCTAATTGGTTAGCATCTTTTAAGTTTTAAAACCATTTATAGTTATAATTAAATTCATAATAACGTTGATTAAGTTTTTTTATATTTAATTATTATTATTATTATTATTATTATTTTTATTTTTATTTCATATGATGTTCATCAACTATGTGATAAAATTGCAAAAAAGGTTGTAACCTTATTTGTATGATGTTTAGCAATTACTAAACCAAATAATAATGACTTAATTATAAAATTCAATCAAGTAATCGGTTACGGGGAACTTGAAACGGAAAAGCAATGTAAATATGAGGAAGGTGATGATGTTCAACTAAGTCAAATGATTTAATTCTTTATCAAGTATTTAACAATACTTAATTTATAAAGTTATCAATTTAATTGTATTTATCAATTTATACTCATGTAGAAAGACTAATTTGTCCCTTTACTAACTTCATTGAGTTGTTGTACTATAAGCATAATATGTTGCAATTATTTAAATTTGGTTGGAACCCTTGTGAAATGCTTTATACGATAGTATAGATAAACGCAATCAATTTAAATCTTTTGCGCAGGTTGAAAACATCCGAGCCCTTAAAGTTTGCTGCCCAATCCTGTCAAACAATACCTCCTCAAATATTTCCTCTGCATCTATATTGCCTATATATAGTATCAATTAAATCACACAAAAGCATCATATGTTTAAAAAAAATAGTAAAGTAGAAATTAAAAAAGGAAATACCAATAGGCCAAATAAATGTCTATCTCCAAATGAATAACTTTTCTCGTACCCACCCTTTTACACCTCCATATACATGAAGCTGCAAAAAAGGAAAAAGACTATAAATTTATGAACAATTAAACAATACATTGGTAAATGGTTCCAGATACTATAGTCATGCAAGGGTACCTTGATGAAGTATGAAGTGTCTGTCTTTTTGTATCCAATAACCTGTGTGTATACTTTATATGTAATATAAAATCATAATTTGAAAAAAAAAACCACTAAATCACCACAAACATAATAAAACATCAATATAAACTCATAGATTATGTAAAAGAAAACTGTTATCCCATTTGAATATTTTAAGAAACAAACCAAAGTTTTTTCGAATAAATGTTGAAATGGGTATAAAAGAACACACCTTTCCACCAAGATAAATAAATTTCATATCAACTTATCTCTTTCTTATCTCTTTCTTTTCGACTCTAACTCGCACAATAGTAGACAAAGGAGTTGATGTTGAGTGAAATGGTGAATTTATAGCAATGATAGGAGATTCCTTAATCGATCAAATTTATTACATATTGATTGAAATGGGACCTTTGGAGTGCTTTTGCGGTTTATCCCAATAGGTTTCGTTTATTAATTGCATTTAAGTACCGAACTTATTATTGTATTATTATAATTAATTGTGATTATATTCTCATTTAATTATTTTTTTATTTTTTAATATTAATGTAGAAAGACCATTTCACCCCTTACTAACATCATTAAGTTGTTGTACCATAAGTATAAAAGATTGTAATTACTTAAATTTGGTTGGTATCCTTATGAAATGCTTTATAATATAGTATAGATAGATAGATATAGATATAGATATAGATAATTATTTTTTTTATTTTTTAATATTAATGTAGAAAGACCATTTCACCCCTTACTAACATCATTAAGTTGTTGTACCATAAGTATAAAAGATTGTAATTACTTAAATTTGGTTGGTATCCTTATGAAATGCTTTATAATATAGTATAGATTAGGTTCTAGCATTAATGTACTGTACTATATGTTAATATGGTGTTTCATGCATTGCTTTGTTGCAAATTGTGTTGTTTTATTTGTAAATTATTATTATTATTATTTATAATAATCTAATTAATTTAGCCAAAATCTTGTTAATAATATATTAGAATATATATATATAGTTATTTTAATACTTTTATTATTTTAATATTATAATAATAATTCCTTTTTTACTGTTTAACTTTAATTTAATGATTTTTTAGTATCACGAAGTGGGATAAGCTTGGTGTCAACCGGTACTGGTATCGAAAATACCAGTACGGTCTTGTTTGGTATCGGTACAAATAGTAATTTTAATATTTTAATAATATATATAGTTTTTTAAATATTTTTATTATTTTAATATTATAATAATAATTCTTTTCTTTACCTTTTAACTTTAATTTAATGATATTTTTATGATACTTATGATCTTTCGGTTTAAATTTTATCTTAATCTATTAAATTCTGATACTAATATCATGGATAAGTTCTTAATATTTGATATCATTTGGATCCCTTTACCTATTTTTTTATTATATGTTTTCTTTGAAAATATATTGTTGTGTTTTTATTACGAATTATATTTGAGCTACTTTTAATATATTAGTTACTTCGAAAGTTAAATTTATGGTTACCTTGTCAAAGATCATTTTATAGAATAATCATAAGTTTGGAATAATTATCTTTAAACCAATTATTAAAAAAAATTAAGATCAAAGTTAACTTTAAACTAATCTACCTTTATCTATAATATATTATTTAGTATAATGTGTTATTGATTGATATTAATTTTAATGATTATTGATATATAATTATTTTATTTTATTTTTTATCTTATCTCTTATTTATTTAATGTAAATTAAATGCAATTAATAGGATTTTTATAGGATGATGCATTTAAAACAACCATAAATTTTGGTTTTAAAATAGAACATATAACTAAACTTTAGAATATATATAGATGTTTTTTTATAATTTAAATAGATTAGAGGTAAAATGACATAAAAGCCCTCATGTTCAAGTCACATGTCATATTTAACTGAAATTTTTAATCAGGTTAAGGGTTAAAGGATGTAGGGTGTAATGAGTTTTTCAAATAAAGGACTGTGACTCAGGGGCGGACCTATGTGGTTACTCGGGGGAGCGCCCGCTACCGCTAGGCGGGGAAAAATTTGACCTTTTTAGTGTAAATTTTGGAAAAATTTGACGTTTTTTCGATTTCGTTACCGCTTTTCTTATAAAACGTTACTGCTTGGCGTGGATCCTAGATCCGCCACTGCTGTGACTGTAATTTTTGAAGTTAAAGGGTATCCACTGCAATCCAATACAAACATAAAGGACGAAAAATGTAATTTATCCTTTATTTTATATAGATTTAAGTAAAACTAACTTAACTAATTAGTATGATGGATACATATTTTTTTGTTAAAATATAAAACTAAAAAATATATGAAAAATATAAATTTAATTAGTTTACTTTCTCATAACCCCTCACACAGTCACATGAGAATCATTTAATCAACATTTTCGCTTGTCTCCCATTGAAACATTATATTGGGTAATACCTTTTATTTTCACCAATAAGATCATACAAGCTTTAAAGTTTGAGGTAATTTTGAAAGTTAACAATAGGTAATAACTTTTATTTTCACCAATAAGATCATACAAGCTTTTCCGTTTTCCCACAATAAGTTTTTCTTATATTTATTGGGTTTCCTCTTGAATTGGTGTATAGGCATTATTGTCTAGTGGAGATGAATATGATCAGGTGATTCCACTGGTAGCACGATAATATCCAGTGGTCCGTCAGTGATTTAAATTTGTTATTAAAAAAAAAGATCATACAAGCTTTAAAGTTTGTGGTAATATTGAAAATTAACAAGATTATAGATGATGGTTAAATTGAGTAAAATTGAGAGTGACGTGTTTTTCTTTTATCAATATGTGGTTATGTGCAATCCTAGTATCCTTACCAATGAATTTTCGGACCATTGTCATCCCCTAATATTATATATATGTATATATTTTAAAACTAGACACTATTACAAACAAAAATATTTTTTCTTTACAAATATTTGACGGACGCCACTTGGTTGATTCATGATCGAGTTGAGCATCCAGAGCGTGTTTTCCTTGTTTTTTGTTTTGCTTTTTTTGTTTTTTTGTTTTTTTTTTCTTTTCTAAATTGTCATGTTTAGTCAAAATCTGGTTTTTATATCGTCTGTAAAGAATTGAAAAGCTAAAGTCTCTTGAAACGATCCCCATTAACAGACAATATATTTGAAAGGATATTTCCATAATATAAATTTCCAACAAATTGTTGCATTATGTGTTGTACCCCAAGCATGGGGGGTTTTCCAAAAAAAATTGTGATTTTTCATTTTTAACCCAAAAGTTTTAATCATTTGTATTTTAACACTTTTAATTTGTTTAGTTTTAACCCAAAACTTTTCACCTTTTGTAATTTAACCCAAAACTTTTTTATTTACAACTTTGGTCCCCATACTTTTTATCTTTCGCAAGTTTTTCGTTTTACGTTTTGTTCTAAATTTTGCGATCTAATACGTCCCAACGTGCGTGTGTGGTTCAACGTTTTTCGTCTGTTTTTTCACATTTGACAGGTATGTCGCAATGTGTCTATTTTCCCCCTTTGGCAAGTTCGCTGCAACGGACGGATCCTACATTGACTTAGTTATTCTTTTCTACGTTATTTTGCGAGTTAACACGGCGCAACGTGCGTGTGGTTCAACGTTTTTACGTCTATTTTTTCCATGTAACAAGTTCGTCGCAACGCGTGTGTCCTAAATCGACATAGTTATTTTTTTCATGTTATATGTTTCGGTCTTATATTTCCGCATTAACACGCCACAATTTCAGTGTTGGTGGTCGCTACCAGCGGTGTGGCATTGATGTTATTTGGCATAGTTTTAGGCCCCCGCCGCAACCCGGGGGTTGGTTAATTCTAGTTATGTTTAAATCATAAACAATGTGTTGCATCTTTCAAAATCTAGTCATTTATCCAAATTTCAAATAGACCAACACATTATTATAATATAGAGGTTGGTTCAACTTTTTAAAAATTATTTTTTTAAGGAATATTCTTCGTAGATCTGTTAATGATATCAGTTTCATATATTAAAAAGTTGAAATATCTTTCTGATCTTGTTACTAATGACTTGTATAGCATTAGACATATATATTTATATATAACATTTATCTCACGTGTTAATATTTAATAAAAGTTCATAGTATGTGACACACATAACACATCTAAATAGGGGCATATATGGGTCGGTTTTGGACTCAAACTAAAAAGAAATGAAAATTAACCAGCATTAGTTTTACGTACTGGTTCAATTTTCATTTTGGTTGTAGGTCGATTTTTTTAGGTTTACACTAGATTATAACCCCGTGTATTACACGGGTTGAGTAAATAAATTTATATACTAAATAATAAAACATTATATCTTTAAAAACTTCCTTTATTGCACGGATTGAATAAATATAATTTTATATATTAAATAATAAAAAGTTATATATATAAGAACCATATTGTACGGGTTGAATTAATGTAATTTTATATACCAAATAAAAAAAATATATATCTTTAAAACCACATCTATCACACAGGTTGAATAAATGTAATATTGTTTACCAAATAATAAAATAATACATCTCTAAAAAACCTCATTTATTACACAAGTTAAATAAATGTAATTTTATATACCAAATAATAAAAAAGTTAGTAAATGTAACTTTGTATAGTGAAAATAAAAATATTTAATATATTAATACAAAGTTTGGTTTTCGTGATAAATAATTTGTTTTATTTAAAATGTTTTAAATTAACAATTTACAATTTTGAATAATATTTTATTAGAAAAATAAAAGAATGGTATTCGAAATTTAAAGTAGAATAAAATTTAATATTAGCTCATTATTCATTTAATTAATATAAGATAAGTTTGGAAGTAAGGCGAGAAAATCATAAAATAAATACCTACAATGAACGACATGTGTCACACATTAATGTTTTATTATATAGTATAGTATAGATAAAAATTTAGATTGATATAAATAGATTGTTTTGTTGTAGCAAAATTTGTTAACGAAGTCTCAATAAATTTAACCCATTATTTAAAACTCCGTAAATGTATAAATGATAAATAATATTAGTTAGAGTAAATTACAATTTTGGCCCCTGTGGTTATATCACTTTCACCCTTTTAGCCCAAAAAAATATTTTTTTTAACATCTGAGCCCCCAACGTCTTTTTTTCTAACACTTTTGGCTCTTAACACTAACCTCATCCATTAAATATTAGGGGTCAAAAGGATTAGAAAAAAGACGTTAGGGGCCAAAAAGATTAGAAAAAAAGACGTTGGGGGTTCAGATGTTAAAAAAAAAAAAATTGGGCTAAAAGAGTAAAAGTGATATAACCACAGGGGCAAAATCGTATTTACTCTATTAGTTAAATAAATAATATTATAAATGAGAAGGAGATTAAACTAAATAATAATTATCCATAAAAAATTAAACTAAATAATTTTTAGTAGAAAGATTATCTATAATTAATTAGAAAAAATTAAATTAAAATAATACTTATCTATAAAACATGGCCTAATATGATGACAAGTGTCCTCTAAATGGTTTCTTTTATTATATAGTATAGATATGGGTTTGAAATGTCAGAGCCCTGGAAAATTTGACCTAAAATAATGAATTAGGGCCTTAAACTTTTGGTAAATTTTTTGCTAGTCCATTTTTAATGAATTTGGATTTGAAACTTTTTGCCCTAAAAAATTGTTCCAAAATAATAAATTTGGGGCATAATTTAAATAAAACCAAAACATAATCTGTGGTTTAAAAACTCAAAACTGAACCTATTAGTTTGGGTTGTTTAATTTAATTAGATTTTTTCAGGTTTTGGTTTAACTCTATTGATTAATTCGGTTTGGTTTAATTAACCGGTTTCTCTCACCCAAATCTAAATATTTTAAATATATATATTATATATATAGGTAGATGATCCTGTAAAAAGTGCCTAAAGTGTGAGAAGTGTAAGAAATAATATGGTGTTGACATGTGTCCATCAATTATATTAATGAATAAGGGTAATAATGTAATTTACTCCTAATAGTAGTTAAAGTCAATTAAAGGAAATGAGATATTTTAGGAGAAATTTTAGGAAACATATTTGTTTTTACGATTTTATACATCTGATTGTTTTATCTTCTTCATCATCTTTTAATCGCAACATCTTTTAATCATATATTGTTCATATCTTTTTTCATCATCTTTAAATTGCAACATTCATGATATAGTGGACAGTTCGACGCAACAGGAAGATAAAACACCATGACTTGAATCATAGTCAATGTCTCCAGATGTTTAAAACACCACGCCATGAACAATGTCTCCAGATGTTTAAAACACCACGCCATGAACAATGTCTCCAGATAAAACACCATGACTTGAATCATAGTCATGGTGTTTTAAAATCTGGGAATGTTTTGTATTGATTGTCCAGATGTTAAAACACCATGGATGTAATCACAATACAATGTTTTCTGGATTCCAGATAAAACACCATGACTTGAATCATAGTCAATTTATCCAGATGTTTAAAACACCACGCCATGAATCTGATTACAGTTCTTCTAAACGTAAAACACCACGCATTGAATCTTATATAAAACAAAGAGGCTTCCGATTTTAGATCTTGGTCATTAATACCGATATCTAAGGAAAAAGAAGTGAATGTAGGTGTTTTTGGTTGTGTAGGATACGGTTACCATATTTGAAACATTGGAAAAGACACTATTGCCTTTCAATTTTACATAAGGTCCCTCTAATTAAAACACAATTTACATTTTTATACCCTATTGATCTCAACCATTAGATCAAATATCCAATGGTTTAAAACACTTCTTACCCTTCTCACATTTTAAACACTTTTTACCATATCCTTACCCTGTATATATATTCATATTTTATAAGTACTTGTCTTTAAAGGGATAACCTGATGGTAAAATAGTGTATTTTCTAACTAAATGGTTATGAGTTTAAATTCTGTAAAGACTAAGGTGCTGTTTGTTTTTGCAGACATAAACTGTCTGCAAGCTGATTTCATCTGTTTTCATGTCTGCAACTGAAGATGTGGTCTGAAGCTCTTCAAGTTGAAAATATAAGACTGTTTGTTTTTATAAATTGATATTGTCTGTACAAACTAAATGAACTTTGTTTTATTTACCAAATCAAAACATCCTAAACCAATTCAAATGTTTTAAACACCACCAACTACTATCACACTCATGAATAAAAATCAACATATTATATAAACAGTTAAAGTTCAGAGCTTGCGTACCTGGCTCCTGATTTAACACTAGAAATTAGAAGACAAATAAGAATCTATAGCTCAATCAGACTTGGGACAGAGCTTGGTGAGTGGTCGCTCGAAGGTGACGGTGGTGGTAATCAACGGTGATGGATGGTGAATGTTGATGTTATGGGTAGTGATTATGGGTGACGGCAGGTATGGCAGTTGATGAAGGTGGAAACAGAGGTGGTCGGAGATGAATGTGGAGGTTGACAGTCGCCGTGGAGAATCGATGGTGGTGGTGATTGTGGTGGTCGGTCGTGGTGGGTGGAAGACGAGTAAGAGGTGTATCGACGGAGGTGATTGTCGGTAATGGTGGTGGCTGAAGTAATCGGAGGTGGTGAAGGTAGTGGTGAAAGGGTGGTGGATGCCGGCGGTCGATTAATTAGGAGAGAACGGAGGTGAGGTGAGGTTGTTTGCCGGAAACTGTGGGTAACCGAAGAGGTGAGTCGGTGAAGAAAGAGGTAACGGAGGAGGGTTTTTTTTGTGAAGAAAGAGAGGGGAGTTTTTTGTGAAGATGTTTGAAGAAAGGATGTCATGACTTTTTTTTTAAGCTGAAAAAAGCTAGTTTCAGATCTGTTTAAGAAAAAAAAACAAACAGTCTTCAAGGGTAACGTCTGCACGCCTGCAGACATCAGCTCCCTTGAAGATGTTTGAAGAAAAAACAAACACCCCCTAAGTGTTATCTTATTTAGCCGTTAATTTTTTTTACTGTTACTTTGACACTCTTTCTATATATAGTGTGACCTTTGCAAATCTAAAAGGACACTTCCACCTTCCCTTTCTTTCTTTCTCTCTCTATATATCTATTTATATCTATTGTCTTCAATTTCTCTATATATATTTATATCTATTGTCTTCAATTTGCTCACTTGTAGTCGCGTGGTGAGTGGAGTGAATCTTCAGAAGGGTTACACGTTCTCAAATTTCCTCATATACCCACCCTACAATCGTAAGTCAATATTTCTTCTCTTCATGTTTTGCACATATTTAATTATATTTTATTATTTTACATATATTGGTTTTTAGATATCCAAAATACCTAATCAATTAATTAATTATTTTTGATATAAGATACTCCTTTTTTCTTCTTTACTTTTCATACATAAAGTTGATGAAGATAAATGAAGTGAAGTCTAACCACCACATAAAATGTAAAGTGGAGAACTTGCATGAAAAAAATGAATGCTATTATCATGGAGGGGAAAAATCATGCATATTCACATGGTCCACTTTGATATGAACCATATCCACTATTTGATTTTCCCCGACCAAAAAAAAAAAAAAAACTTTTATAAAAACCAATAATCTTCAACATGTTATTAACAATATATATACATGCACTAAATAACTCATAAGGGTCTTTAAACGTAGAGAGATTATAATCAAATAATTTTGAAAACTAATAAACTAATAAGTTAAGCATGATAATTCTAAGTCTCTAACTTGTCTTTTTTAAACTATCATGAGAACTCAATTAATATATATAGCTAATAAAACTATTTTTTAACTAAAAGTAAAATGAGTTTTTTTTTAAACGACAAATTTCTTTTAATCATTGTCGTCTGTGGGACTTGAACCCAAGATCTCCCCCTTCCAAACTCAGATGTTTAAAGGTTTTGCTTTTGAAATATACTAAATACACGTATTATGGCATAACATATTTGATACAACTAACATGAAATATATATTAAATAAAATTTGTACGCATTTATTACGTTATATTTCAAATCGAACACGTTTACTTGACTATTACATGATATTTTTAATTTTTTTTTTCATAGTTAAAACAACTCAAAATAAAGTTGGGTACTGTATCTCAAGTTGCCTTTTAAAGGCATAGATAATATGTGTGTGCATTTAAGGTATTATGCAATTAACTTAACACAACTACAGTAGAAAATAAAACAAGTATATGTAAAAAAAATAGAAAACACAAAAGTAGTATTATGTATGGTGTTTGTCTCTACAAAAGTAGTATGAGTTTAAATCGTTACAGGATGAAAGTTTATATGATATTTAGGTGAAAAAAAAACGTAAAACAAAAAGAAATAGAGAGAGAGGTGCTTAATGGTTTTACCTGAACCTAATGCCTAATTCATGGGTATGAAACCACAAATTCTATTTTATTTATGGTGTTTATGATTCGGTTCAATCAATTTCTTTTTAATTTTATTATTTTTTTAATTGAGGTATGAGAAAACGACAAACTAAAATGTCTAGATTGAGTGGCTTAGCTACACCTGTTGGTTTTAACATGTTAGTAAACTAAGGCCCTGTTTGATAGTCTCTTAATCCATTCAGAGGCTGTCTCTTATGAAACCATTTGTAGCTCTTATGTCTGAATGAATAAGAGGTAGTCTTATGTCTGACTGGATAAGAGGTAACATCTGAATGGTAAACCATCACATGTCACATTCTTCTACATTATCTTTGTTAAACTCTTAAATGATTTCATTAAGAGGTAGCCTCTTAATGTCATTCAGATGCTATCAAACAGCCCCTAAATCAATGTTTTTATATTAAACTTTCTAAACATTAAAGATGGTTGTATGTATAATTTATAAATGAACTTTCTAAACAATAATGATGGTTGTATGTATAATTTATAAGACCATGTGTAGTGGGGCATTTTTTTTAAATAAAAAAAACGCCCAAAAACGCCTTGCCCCCATTACATAGGGCGTTTTTTTTTAAATTCAAAAAAAGCCCCCTTGTCGTGGTTTTAAAAACGCCTTGCCCCCTTCTCCTTGTCCAATCATCTTTCATCTCCCTTTTTGTTATCCAATAAGATTTTTTCTTTATTTTATTTAATGCCCCAATAATGCCCCATCCCCACTACACCCATTTTAGAAAACGCCTAATAATGACACTTTACTGACTGGACCGTCACATGGCGTAAAATGCCCTAGGGTGGGGGCATTATCTTTCCCTTCCACTACACATGTTCTAAATGTACATACAAACCGTATGTTAAAAAAAAAAGTAGAATAACATTTCCAAAACTATTATTAAAATATTCCATTATTAACCCACCAACAAACAAAATGAGCAATTTTGTGTATAGTATTTGTGTTCACGTGTAAGTCATAGTTTTTGTTTTTTTTTTTCATGTGCGAATTCACTCCGCCGGCGACACGTATACTTCTCTGATCGAATAATTATTCCGATGGTACATGTTACACCAACCATACAAAATCCAGTGTACAATAATATTTAACTTCCAATCTCCATGAAAACTCACACAAACACTTTGTTTGTTACTAAGGTAACCACTTTGTTCTCAATTACATTGTTTGATTTCTTATTTAATGAATGCTCTGCCTGCCTGTTGTTGCAAGGTCATTTCATTTTCGGCAAATTATTATTATTTTTATTATTTTCATTTTTATTATTATTATTATTATTATTATTATTATTATTATTATTATTAATTTTTTTTATGAACTCTAATAAGTGTTTGTTTGATGATGGCTTGAAAAGAAGGAGTAAGTGGTACAAACAAACAAAGGGAGTGTGATTTGTGTGGTCAACTATGGTTGCATTTGGGAAAAAGTTGAAGGAATTGCAGATCCAAGAATGGAAAGGGTAATCTTCTTCAACTTTCACATGCTAAGGTTGGGGTGTGGTTTAAAGCCACTAGGAGCTTTGTAGTGTCACGTCAGATCGACATCAGCGACATGTCAGAAAGGGTCTTTAATGATTTAAAACCCCCTACTAAACAAAATAAAAAAAAAAGAAAATTTTTGATTGGTTGATGGTTTAAAGCCCACCCGCACACACCATTTAGCGGTCGTTAGTGTGCTGATGGGCTATCAATGGCGCCCCCTCTTTGGCGGGCAGGGGTGGCTGAGAGGCGCTAACGAAGGTGATGTGGCCAGGGGCGGTATACCACACCCCATGGCCTAAAAGTCAATCTATACCAACCATTAGATTAGACTATACGGTGTGGAAAGCTATGAAGCGTCACGTCAGCACCTGTCAGAAGGATGGCGTGGTGCCAAAAAGTGTGGGGTGGGATAGGGTGTGGAAGGGTCACGATGCATACACTTTTTATATTTAATTTAACTGATATTAAAAAAAACAAAATCAAATAAAAAACTCACCACGCCATTAAAACAAAACACCTCATCACCATCCTCCCTCCGTGCCGGTGTGGTTGAGCACTAGGGATGAGCTCAGTACCGGTAACGAAAGTACCTGTACCAAAAAAAACGTTCGGTACAGTACTTTACAGGTATTTGTGTGTAAAATTCGGTAAAATACCGGTGCCGCACCGAAAATACCGCTATCGAAAATGCCTAAAAGTGGGTACCACGCAAAAATTTCAGTACCGGTACCAAGTCCTAAATGCTCATCCTAGTTGAGCGCTCCACGCCCTCCTCCACGCTGCACACCGTGTGGTCTTAAAGTGTAAAATGGTCCCCTTTTATACTAAAGGGGCTATGGATATGAGAGAGTAGAACTATATAGTTAAAGCGTGCTTGGGTATGAGCAATCCGAGGATGGGACCCGTCCTGGGAACCTCCAATTTAGCAACCAAAAAGAAAAAAAAATTGTGAGCTCCTTGTGGGCAAACGGACAATATTGGTTGTTACAGCAGGCTAGATGTTACCCGGGTTTGAGTTTCATTTTTCGTATGCGGATAAAAAAGGTTGATTTTTTTTTTTGAACAAGAATCATTTTTTCAATGCAAACCAGTGACAAATGTTGTTAAAAGGCCTATAAAACAACTACACAAATGTTGTTAAAAGGACTATAAGACCTGTTAATTAGTTTGTAGATTTATCATACAGCTTGCTTATCATCATATTGTTTTCAGATCGTATATCGACTACAAGTTACTAAAAAAGAAAGTGAAACATTATGCTCAACAAGACGAGGTTGATGGCCAGAATCGCGAGTATGTTCTACGTGATTTCTCTCAAATGCTTGACGAACAGGTACATGTCGAAATTTAAATTCTAAACCTAATAGCAGTTGTTTTTGAAGCTAATAACCTATGTCATGGATCTTGTTTTGTTTCAGATAGAAAAGATAGTTTTGTTTTTATTAAAACACCAAGGTCAACTCGCGACCAGGCTATCAGGTCTTGCTGACCGCGATGATGAGTACCTTTCACATGGACCGAATCATGACTTGATAGTGGAACTTAGAGAAGCATATAGAGAAGTAGGAAGAGATCTTTTAAGGCTATTATTTTTCGTTGAAATGAATGCTATTGGTCTAAGAAAGATTCTTAAAAAGTTTGATAAGCGGCTCGGATATAAGTTCACAAGTTACTATGTCAAAACTCGAGCAAACCATCCTTATTCTCAGCTCCGACAAGTGTTTAAGCACGTGGTACAAACTAAAATATCAAAAAATAGCTGTCTTTTGTTGTTTGTGGTTGCAGTCTTGCAGATATGCATCACCACCATATCTATACATGCATGCAGGGTATATCCGCAGTCGTTGGATCCATAACTAGGAATCTTGCTGATCTGCAAGACGCGGATAGACGTTATGTATCAATTTATGATCACCCAAATATTCACATCTCGGTATTTGTTTATAAATTTCTTCGTTTTGCAAGATAATTTAAATCAGTAAAATGTCATTTTCGTCCCTGAGGTTTGACCAGTTTGGCGACCTTTGTCCAAAGGTTTGTTTTTCCGCATCTGGATCCAAAAGGTTTGAAATCTTGCCATTTTCATCCTGCTCGTTAACTCCGTCCATTTTTCTCCGTTAAGTCAGGGGTATTTTCGTCTTTTTTGTTAACTTAAAGGGCAATTCAGTCTTTTTTAGAGGTATTCGGTCTTTTTACATAAAGTGAAAAAGACCGATTTACCCTTAAGTTAACTAAAAAGACGGAAATACCCCTGACTTAACGAAGAAAAATGGATGGAGTTAACGAGCCGGATGAAAATGGCAAGATTTCATACCTTTTGGATCCATATGCAGAAAAACAAACCTTTGGACGAAAGTCGCAAAACTAGCCAAACCTCAGGGACGAAAATGGCATTTTACTCATGATTTTATTTCTTGCTGCAAATTACAGGATCCTATAATTGAATCAATAAAAGCAGCTGAGAAACGTCTACTGAACTCAACTGATTTCCTCCACTATTTGGGAAAACATGCGTTTATAATGCAAGACGAGCTGCCATCGCCTTCATCCGAAGAGCATATTGTGAACGAAAGATATCATTTTATGTCACTTCTTTTGAACTTGGTTAATACGTTTTTGTATATGGTGAATACGTACATCATTGTCCCAACAGCAGATGACTACTCTTTGAGCCTTGGAGCTGCAGCCACGGTTTGTGGTGTTGTGATCGGATCAATGGCCGTTGCACAGATTTTTTCATCGGTTTATTTTAGTGCATGGTCAAATAAATCGTACATCCGACCTCTTATATTCAGCAGCATTGTTCTTCTTATGGGCAACACCTTGTACGCCCTGGCTTATGATCTTAACTCGATATATATTCTTCTGATTGGACGTTTGTTCTGTGGGTAAGCCGTCTATATCTTGTAGGAATTTGTCTTGTTAAATTAATAGCGTATTACTTTTGTGACCCGTTTCAATATGGACCTGTTTTGACCCGTTGCACACCCCCTGTATAGTTAACTATAAAATGATTTTTTAAGAGTAAAATGCGATTTTCCTCCCTGAAGTTTGGCCACTTTTTGCGACTTTTATCCAAAGGTTTTTTTTTCCGCATCTGGATCCAAAAGGTTTGAAATCTTGCCATTTTCATCCGACTCGTTAACTCCATCCATTTTTCTCCGTTTAATGTGGAGCCTTTCCGTCTTTTTAGACATTTTTATCAAAATAAAAAACACTATAAGAAATAAAGATCCACCTCTATCGACTTTCTCCCCACCCAAACCCTTTAATCATCACAAAAATGTCTAAAAGAACGAAAATACCCCTGACTTAACGTTAGAAATGGATGGAGTTAACAGGTTGGAAGAAAATGGCAAGACTTCAAACCTTTTGGATCCAGATGCGGAAAAACAAACCTTTGGACGAAAGTCGCAAAAAGTAGCCAAACCTCAGGGGAAAAAATGACATTTTACTCATTTTTTTAATTAGGAACTTGAAGAATTCATAGTAAATAGACCAACTTCAAAACAAGATGAACATGTTTGACCTTAAAAGTCTGATTTTTGAAGAGTCTGATCTTATTGTTTGGTAGACTGGGATCAGCTCGGGCTGTCAACAGGCGGTATATTAGCGACTGTGTGCCATCAAAACTAAGAATGAAAGCGTCTGCTGGGTTCGTGAGCGCGAGTGCACTTGGAATGGCTTGTGGTCCGGCTCTTGCTTGCCTATTTCAGACACAATTTAAAATACTTTGGTTCACCTTCAACCAAGATACTTTACCCGGGTGGTTCATGGCATTTGCATGGTTCATCTATTTACTATGGCTATGGTTGTCTTTTAGAGAGCCACCACTTGAGAAAGAAGACATTGTTGTGCAGCACGAGACATCTGGTACGTTTTATATTTACACATCTTGTAACTCAATTCATTTATTTCTCAGTAGATAGATTTGGGTTGGGTGTTTTTTACTAGGGGTGTTAGAAGCCAAGCCGCTAGTGAGCTACTCGAGATCAGCTCGCTAAAAGCTCGAATTGAGTTGCGTTTAAACGAGCCTGGGCTTGAGCGCGAGCCTAAAAATAAACTTGTATGTAAACGAGCCTAAGCCCGAGCTTCACTTATCGAGCTCGAGTAGTTCACGGGCCTCAACGAGCCTATTATTTATATCAACTTTCTAACATAGTATTAGTTATATTAGACTTATGATAAACACAATTCTTACTTATGTGTAGCATTTATGTGATTACGAATGTATATGTAACTATATAACTCGAATAATGAACCGGTATGTTGTTTGGTTGACCACCGTTCAAATGACGGTTATTCCCGCCATAAAACTCAACCGAACACATAACCGTTTCTGGTCTGTAAGTATATATATTTGTTACCGGGAACTATTCTCGGTACCAAGACAATTAACCGCCAAAATTGTCCATTCAAATCTGCCATTATCGATTCATTATCGATCTGTTTTGTTATCATGGAACCAAACCAATATGATATTTCCGCTGCACAACAATCTGATGGCTATCATAGTGGTATCAGAGCGCCAGGTTATTCTGATCTTAGGGCAACATCTACAACACTTCCGTGTCAACACTGTGCAGACGAGAGAAGGGAAAGAAAATGGCTAATGAAGCGTTGTTACTATTGTAACAACCCAGGCCATCAAGTTTCAAACTGTAAGAAGAAAGAAGATGACGAAGAATCCCAACTAATACGTC
The DNA here is from genome assembly GCA_030545235.1 of Helianthus tuberosus. Lineage (NCBI taxonomy): Eukaryota > Viridiplantae > Streptophyta > Magnoliopsida > Asterales > Asteraceae > Helianthus > Helianthus tuberosus. The sequence goes on from CM060383.1 coordinate 17,423,584, forward strand.
TCGCTATTAACACCGGTGTGCAACAACAGTACGACGAGGATGAAGATCTCAGAAGCAGTCAGAAACAAGAATTTCTAGTGGCCGGAACCGACGGAGGTTTTTGGTCGGAAATGTGGTATGTTAGTAAAACTCTAAAACATCATTTCTCTGGAAATCTAAACATGTTTAAGCACATTAAGTGTATGAATGGTGTAGAGACAAACACGGGTGAAAATTGTTAGAATATAAACTTAGCATATATATTATTTATTATTATTATGTAATATTATAGTTATCATAGGTTATTATGTTAGTGGCGGTTATCAAACTAACCGACCGAGTATATATATGTAATCTCTGTGAACATTATCAGTTATCAAGATATTCATAATATCCATTCTGTTTTTATGTTCTCTGTACAAATACACACACGGACACGAGTACAAGAACGATGATGATGACGGCTTCCGCTAACATGTGGTATCAGAGCATTTAAAGGAAAGGAGAAGACGACTGAAATTCGATCATCATCAACACTATTACCGTGTCAACATTGTACAGACGAGATGAGGGGCAAGAATAAACAAAGATATCGGGAAAAGATATGTTTTTACTGTCGAAAACCCGGGCATCAGATTTCTTCTTGCCTGAAGAAGGAAACCGATGAAGCAACCCAACTTATCCGGCAGGCAGTAAACACGGGGATTCAGAACAAAGAAGAAGGAATCAAAGATCATCAGGAGATGATCGTTGTCGGTACCGAAGGAGGCCTCTGGAGTGACATATGGTACGTAAGTTCTGTGTTTAAACATCACATGGCCGGAAATCTAAATGTGTTTAAACGCATTAAACACATCATTGGGGTTGATACACAAATGGGAGAGAGCAATTTCTTGTTCACACGGGGGGTTGGTTTGATAGAAATCAAAACAAGTAATGAGATTATGAAAATTCAAAGTGTTCTTTACTCTCCGGAATTAGATCGAAACATTTTAAGCATGGATCAATTAACTATGCAAGGTTTCACTGTCAATAAAGATGGTGATACTTGCAGAATTTTTCCCATGTTTTCTGTTCCGGTGAATAACACGGTTAATGAAGAGAGTGGGTTATCAAGGGAAGAAGAGATTGGGTTAAAAGAAAAGCAAAACATAATTGAAGAAGGGGTATTCGATGAAGATTTCAAACAACGTTACTTGAATTCCTATTTCGAAGAACTTCATCTGTCTTCACAAGAAACAGATTGGAGTATTATGATCGTTATGGCTATGGAATTCAAAGAATTTGAAGACTGTAGAGCGTTTATGAACTTACTGGATGATCGAGATTTTGTTGTCAAGTATAAACATATACTCGATTCAAAGTTTGAAGAACTGGTTAAATGGTTTCTATTCGAATATATGGGAATCTCAACAAGGCCGGTTCCACCAGTTGCTTCACACAAGAGAAAGATTAACTTATTGAGTCTGTACTTGTTGGTGGCCGTGGACGGGGGTTACAGGAATGTAACAACGGAGAACTTGTGGCCTGCAATAGCAAAGGATCTGGGATTCGATTATGAAGACGGATATTACATGAGAGTCACATATGCCATGTATCTTGATATCCTAGAGTATTATTACAATTTCAAACAAGTTCAAAAGAAAGTGCAGGACAAGGAGACAGTCATAGAAGAAGGAAAGTCCACCGGTGGCTGCCATGAAAGATCAAAAAGTGCAGGAGAGGCTCAACAAGAATCTGCAGGGACGGCACAAGTTGCATTATTTGCAGGTATTGATGATGAAGACTGGAATAAAGGGAAAAGAAGGAAACGCTTCAATTTCAACTATGCAAGATGGGCTGTAGATGAAGCAAATCGAAGCGTTTTGGATCAAGCTCGGAAACATAACCTAGTTTAAGGGGGGTTATGTTGGATTTATTAAACTAAGTTATGTTTATACGTTTATTATTATTCGATCATATAATTAGAACAGCATATGATATGTATTAGTTTAGTTAATGATAAGGTTATGTAATGATCGGTAGATAAGCGGGAAAACTTTTCAAATAACTGTCCTTGACAGTTACCCGCCATTTCGAACCGCCTATATTCGAGTTACCGGAAACAATGTCCGGTATCAAGACATTTCTTCACGTTACTGAGATTTGTCCATTTCCTTTTTCTCTACACGTATTCATCAATATCATCTTCAATATGCACATCCAATTTGGTTCGATTGCTTATGACAACACTAATCCCACACTTAATTCCGCTGCACCAATCCACTCACATGCATATTCGTCTTCTGATTCCCTACAATGTGGTATCAGAGCGCATGGTTAGAAAACGAAGAATTAGGATCAGAATTACGTGATCCTGGGAAGATACGGATGAAGAAGATGGAAAACAAACACGGGAAGAGGCGAGAAACAAATAGCGTTTCAGATTATATGAGTCCCCGATTACGCGCGATTGCAATCTTGAAACAAGAGATTGCAATAATGGAATTGCAATACGAAATTGCATTAATGGAATACGAATCGGGACGTCACGAAGATAACGGAGATGCAGGCGAAGTAATGACACGGAGAGAAGAAGACGATTCCGAAAGAGATGATTTGGCCTGTAAAGATGTTCACAATGGGGCATGCTTCACCCCGAATATCTATATGGTTGGTTACGATCGGGAAGATCAGGAAGAACCAATCAGTGATCAGAAGGATCACAATGATTCAATTAAAGAAACGGAATACTACGATTCCGGTGGTGACCGCAGCGATGAAGAAGATGAAGACTCGTATGTCTTAGTAACTGAAGGCGATATGCAAGATGATGTTCCGGTGACCGGAACCGTTCATGAAGACAAGAATATTAAGAAAAGAATGCAGAAGTTAAAATGTAGAAAGGAAGTACGCAGGAATGGCGGGAACAAAAAGGAAAGAATGGATTTCCAGTTTTAGCGACAGAAGACAGATTAGCGACAGAACGATTTAGCGGCACTAAATTGGCTTTAACGACAGATCAAAGACTTTCAGCGACAAAATGGGTAATGAACAATAATATTACCGTACTCGGCATCACGAAACAAATCAAGGTGGATCTATGGACGAATCATGACAAGTTTAAAGAAAAATGTGTTTATCATCAAAGCCGACGTGACGAGCCATTACCGATGCTAAGTTTAGGGGATGGTGTTAGAATATAAACTTAGCATATATATTATTTATTATTATTATGTAATATTATAGTTATCATAGGTTATTATGTTAGTGGCGGTTATCAAACTAACCGACCGAGTATATATATGTAATCTCTGTGAACATTATCAGTTATCAAGATATTCATAATATCCATTCTGTTTTTATGTTCTCTGTACAAATACACACACGGACACGAGTACAAGAACGATGATGATGACGGCTTCCGCTAACAAAAATCAGTTTTACTTTATAAGGGGTATCGGAGTTGTGGATATTGTTTCAGGGGTCGAAAAAATTCGAGGTCAAAGTGTATTTTATACACAAGACATAGATAGGAATGTCCTAAGTTATGATCAATTAATTACACAGGGTTTTACGGTGAAATTCACCGGGGACAAGTGTAAACTATTTCCTACCTTTAGTGTTCCCCTAAACAATAGTATAAGTGCAAAATCTGGATTAACGAAAGAAGAGGAAATGGGTGTTATAGAAAAACAGAAGATGATGGATAAAGAAACAGAATTTATGGTATTCAAAACAAATTACTTGAACAATTATTTCAAAAAACTTGAAATATCATCCAACGAACCGGATTGGAACGTGATGATACTTCAAACAATGAAGTTCAAGGAATTTTTGGATTGCAAGGCTCTACTTGATATGATGGACGATGATGAGTATATCGGAAAGTATAAGTTCATCCTTCAAACAAAGTTTGAAGAGATGGTGGAATGGTTTATAACAAAGAAACTGGGGGTAACAACAAGGCCAATTCCGGCTTATGCCTCAAACAATCGGAAAGTGAGTCTCTTGGATCTGTATTTAGAAATAGAGAAGGAAGGTGGACATAGAAGAGTGACTGAGAATAATCTGTGGCCTAAGGTGGCCAAAGATATGGGATTCGAGTACAGTGATGGTGAATTAATGCGTCTCATGTATGCAATGTACTTGGATGTCCTCGTCTATTACTATAAATTCTAGATCATTCAATCGAAGGCATGTGAGAAAGAGGTGACAGATGAGAAGGAAGTGCTAGTTAGTAAGATGGATCCGAGGAGCAGCCGAAGTGAAGGGGGAGATGTCAAACAAGATGAAGGTAAAGATGACAGTCAAGAGGTTGCTGGGAGTCCAAAGGAGCACTATGCATTTTTCACTGATGATGGATGGAATGAGATCAAAAGGAGACAGATCAGAAGAACTTTCGATTTCAACAGAGCAAGGGCAGCCATGGATGAAGCTAATGAGAGCGTTCTTAAATACTCTCGTAAACAGAATCATGTTTAGGGAAGAGTATTAGACTTATGATAAACATAATTCTTATTTATGTGTAGCATTTATGTGATTACGAATGTATATGTAACTATAACTCGAATAATGAACCGGTATGCTGTTTGGTTGACCACCGTTCAAATGACGGTTATTCCCGCCATAAAACTCAACCGAACACATAACCGTTTCTGGTCTGTAAGTATATATATTTGTTACCGGGAACTATTCTCGGTACCAAGACAATTAACCGCCAAAATTGTCCATTCAAATCTGCCATTATCGATTCGTTATCGATCTGTTTTGTTATCATGGAACCAAACCAATATGATATTTCCGCTGCACAACAATCTGATGGCTATCAAGTTATATGTACATAATTATGATAAGAATAACTAACTAAATTGTATTATGTTATAATAAAAAATATGATTATATATAATACATTAGGCAAGCTCGGGCTCGGCTCGTTTACACCACTAGTTGCTACTTTTTATCTCAAACGAGTCAAAATAAAAATAGCTAAAGAGGATATGGGTCAGACAGTTTCAATAACTTATATTTTATAAAATGGGCTAATAGATGTTTGTGGGTCAACCCGGCCCAAACAGTGTTGACTCGTACTAAGAATGACCTGGTTCAAGTCGACCCGATTCAGTCTGTTAGCCACCCAGCTCATCTTGCCACCCCCACTCCGTTTTCAAACAAATGCGAACAAATTAGTAGTTATGTATGTTGTTGGTAGCAGGTACCACCGTAGAAATTGGTTTTTCCGAGCCTTTACTTTTGGATTTTGGGAAAAATGAAGAAGATGAAGATGAGCAACAAGAAGATGATGATCCTAGTGATGAGTTATCTGAAGATAACCGTGAGCCTGTGACTTCTATTATGTCTGCATACCGACTGCTTACTCCATCTGTCAAGGTTCATTTCAATAACTAAATTATCATCCTAATAATATCGTTTTCATATCATTTATAAAACTTAATATCATGAAATAAAAAAGGCATCCACGGGTTGCCTGATCCGTTTTGACCCGTTACCCATCATGTCCATTTATATAACTACATGTTGACACCTTATTGCTTGTGAACAGGTTCAATTGATTATATACTTCATGCTCAAATACGCTATGGAGATCTTACTTGCTGAATCGAGTGTCGTCACATCATACTACTTTGTGTGGTCAACAAACAACGTAGCCATGTTTCTTGCTTTTCTTGGGCTGACTGTTCTTCCAGTCAGCATTTTTGTCGGGAGCTACATCAGCAATGTGTTTGAAGAAAGGTTAAAAAAACTTAGGAAATTTCACAAGTAACATAATTTTTATAATTTATTCCAATATCTCTTATATTTTACAAACATGATTGTGTCGATACAGGCAAGTTTTGTTGGCTTCAGAGATAATGGTATGCTTGGGTATCGTTTTAAGCTTTCATACGATCATCCCCTATTCGGCACCTCAGTACATCTTCTCGGCTCTTCTAACATTTGTGTCTGCTGAAGTTCTTGAAGGTACATACAAATCTACCTATATATATAGTTGATTAATAATACATAATACAATAGTATTGTTACATTAATAGGTGTGAACTTGTCCCTCTTATCGCGGGTGATGTCATCTCGCTTATCACGTGGGACCTACAATGGCGGGCTACTGTCAACTGAAGCTGGGACGCTAGCTCGAGTGGTTGCAGATGGAACGATTACACTTGCAGGATACTGGGGTATGAGTGAGCTCTTGAACATCACGTTACTTCCTTCACTCGTTATTTGCATCGCGACCATTATAGCCACTTCCTTCACTTACAACTCTCTTTATTAGTACGCGGCTTATGTTATGTAAATAGTAAACGAAATGTGTATATAACTTCTAAGGAGTCGTGACGCGTTAGTTTCATCCTCACTTCTCGTGACATGTCTGTTTTAAGGTAGGTAATAATTATGACGCGGGTTGTAATGGATAGTGTTTAAATTATGTAATGAATGACTACTTAACAAGAGTTTCCCTTGTTGATATTACAATAGTCACCCATATGTTTCCACATTGTACACAAAATAGTTGTCAATTAAAAGACCTAACACCATTGTTCAATAAGCATGATAACAAAACACATTGTTTAAGGAATGACATGATCATCCAAACAAAATACATTGTTCAAGCAAATGACATAACCAAAAACATAGTTAAAGTAAAAACAAACATCCATATGAATTTGATATTATATTATTATGTTATTTAAGTAACTTAATATATTATTAAGTTATCTTTGCAAAAGAGAAAAAGCTAAGATAAGCATTAACGTTAATTAAATATTAAATATATATATATATATAGAAGATGAAATTCATTAAGGACTGTGTAAACTAATTATTGACGTACATAAATGAAAAAATGTGAATGGGGGGTTTCAGGGGTTCAACCCCTACCCTCTCAGTTTGATTATCTTTTATTATACGACCTGACCTGACCGACCTGGTCTGGCTTGACACGGGCCGAGAAAAAAATATTATAGATGAATGACCCCTAAAAATTTCCACTCCCTATGAAAAAATTTCCTGGGGACGTCTGATGATTCCATTCCTCCATGTGCTCCCATTGTTGATAACAAAATACATTGTTCAAGGTAGGAGTGTTCATGGTCCGGTTTGGTCGGTTTTTGGGTCAAACAGCGAACCAAACCGTTAGTCACAGTTTTTTATAATTGAAAACCAAAACCGAACCGTTGAATTCTTAAACCGAACCATTATTAACGGTTTGATTTTGGTTCGGTTTCACGGTTTGAGCGTTGTTTGCTAAAATGAAAAACAAAACAAAAGAATAAAAAGAAAAACAAAGTGTCCAAATTAGTCTTTGTGTAGTGGGGCGCCATCTCACCTTATAAAGCCCCATAAGGCCCCTGAACACCATTACGGGGGGCTTTATGAGGGCGCTATAAATGAAAATTGGGGGTGTGGCGTGATAATTTTAACGGCGGTATGGGATTTGCTTTTGAAGTGTTGACCAATCAAAAATTATTAAGGGTTTTTTTTAATATTCTAATGAAATTGAAAATTAAGAATTAGGTAATGATGGGTAGGGGCTTTATGACTACGGGCTCTAGTGATATAACGCCCCATAAAGCCCCCGTGTGACGTGGCACGACACGTGTCGCATAACGCCCCACAAGGGGCTTTATGACTACGGATGGCCTTAGAGAATATCATAACACTTGTCATTTGAATGTAAAATATGGGCCGACATTAGTGTATTAGATATTGAAAGTTCACATATGGCCCAATTTTAGTTAACATTATCAATTTACCTACTTATAGATTAAATTTAGATTTAAATTTATTTATGTCCATATATATGTAATATATGAAATATTAAAAAATAAAATATAATACAATCTTACGGCCCGGTCCGGTTTATTACGATTGGTTTTTGCCTTAAACCGTAAACCAAACTGTTTGTTACGGTTTGCAAATATTGAAACCGACCGACCGAAAGATAACTAAAAAACCGACCGTGAAACCAAACCGATGACTGGTTTGGACAGTTTCACGGTTTAAAACCGAACCATGAACACCCCTAGTTCTAGGTCCATATTAGGCTATGGGGTGTGGAGGCCATTGATTGGAACATTATTTCCACATAGGATCACTAATTAAATGGTACACCACCACCCCTCCTTGATTGATGGTGGTTTCCATGGATTAAACAACGATTACCACGACCCTCCCATTTGATAACTTTAAGACAAAAATAAATTAAAAAAAGGGATAGTGGTTTGGGTCATGATCACACCCTTAGGGTAGTGGTTTTGAATGATGGATTAAAGATGGATGACATGGCGCCTATGTGGAGGGTTATGAGGGTCATGATCACACCCAAAGTCTTAGTGTGATTACCCAAAGCATCAGGTTCAACATCATGATCAACACAAGCCTTCAAGATGCATGTATAATAATATTTAAGATTATTAACGTAAAAAAATTAAAAGGAAATAACCCCAACTTTCACTAATTAGCAGATAGCACTTCCAACTTTCGATTTGCACCACACAACTCTCAACTTTCAACTTATTTTTATCTGGCATACTCAACAAACTAACTGAACCCTACCCTAACCCAGTTAGTTTTTTTGCTATGTGACACTTGTATGGTGATGTAGCAGCTGATTTGGTCTTTTTGATGACGTTGCATATGACTTGGCTTTTTTGATGACGTGGCAGCTGATGTGGCATCTGACGTCAGCAAACTAGGTTAATGTTGAGTTAGTTTGAGAGTGAAATAAGTTGAAAGTTGAGAGTGGTATGGTACAACTCGTAAGTTAGAAATGCTAAAAAAACCAAAAACCAAAAATTTCCTTTAATAATTTAACTTAACTCACACTTAAACATTTTTTATAGTTACAATTTGTTAGTAACTAAGAAAATACAAGAAATATTGCATAAACCAAAATTGCATGCATGAATGATTCAATGGTTATTAGATCATACACAACACAACCAAATTTCATTCTTCCTTAACAAATCCCATCAAAAAAATCTCATCTTTCACCCAAAATCCCTCCAAATTTAAAATCCCCAATGTAATTCAAACCCTTAATCTTTCAGAAATTCATCACCCAGATCTCTTACCAAACTAATCCGACATCAAAACCCATCTCAAATTTCTAGGGTTTCTGAAATAATAAAAACAGAGTGAGGGGAAAAAATGTCGGGGAAAGAAGATATGCCGGAAGGGACGGTGCGAAATGTAATGGAACAGGAGAATTTGAAGTGGGTTTTCGTTGGTGGAAAGGGGGGTGTTGGGAAAACTACGTGTAGTTCGATTCTTGCGATCCTTTTGGCGTCTGTTAGATCCTCTGTTCTCATTATTTCAACTGACCCTGCTCATAATCTTAGCGATGCCTTTCAACAGAGGTTCACCAAGGCTCCTACTTTGGTTATTGGCTTCCCCAATTTGTATGCCATGGTTAGTCTTGCCTCTTTTTTTTTGGTAGGTTATGTGAACAGAGGTGGTTGGTTAGGTGTAAAAAACAGAGTCACTTGTTTGAATTTGGAATTGAAGTATGTGTGTTGTGTTAAGGTTTTCAGCTTTTAATCAATGGTTTAGACCGTTTGTTTCGCGAACAAGTATCTGAATGGTTTAGACATTTGCCTCTGAAGCACTTAATGGTTCAGACCTCCTTTTACTGGTGGTTCAGTACTTATCCATTCAGAAGTTGCCAAACAACCCCAGATTTTTGTAAGACTTGTTCTTGGGTGAAATTTGATTATGATCATGGGTTTTAGTTAATTTATTGGTGGTTAGTAGGGTGTTGCTGGTTTGGTAGGGTGAGTTTTCTGGTAATGGGTTGTCATGGTTACCAAAAAAGTTAAAAGGTTTGGAGAAGCAAATAAAAAGTTTACGGATACCAAAAAAGTAAAATAATTAAAAAGGTTTCGAGAAGCATATAAAAGTTTTGTGAAAAATTTACGATTACAACAACTATACCCAATAAAATGTCACTGATAGCAAAGCTACTGGTAGGATCTTAGGAGGGTGGGATGTACGCAAACTGTACCTTTGTCATCCCAGAAGACACAATAGATAGAGAGACTTTGATAGGAACCGGTTCAGGTCTATATTCATGAGGGTAAACGGGTCAAGTCACATATTCAAGTTCCCGCTTAAATTATTTAATTCAAGAGAAATTAATGGAGGGAAAGTAGTGGGGAAGATTCGAATTAGTTATAGCTAGTAACTGTCTTAGGATTAGTATTAATTTCTTTGTTCTTCCGTAGTAATTATTTGATTACCTACACATCCAAACACTCCCTTTGTATGTTGGTGATCTGTTCTTATGGGTTATATAAGGGGTGTTTGGATGAGTTGCACTAATAAGTTTTGTAATGTTTGCTAAAACTCAGTATGATGGTGTTTTTATAATTATATAGGTCCAAAGTAAATCATTTGTTTACATAGATAAACAAGCAAACAAACATACCGAGTAAAATCTCACTCATTGCAGAGCTAGGTTTGGGATGGGGATGAGGGCAAACTAGGTTGTTTAATTGATTGATATAAATGGCAAAATGGATGTTGTTGGTTTTGTTTGTTGGCCAAGGATTTCTGCTTTAGTTTATTTTTTTCACCAATTTGTATGATATGGTGGGACTTGATTCATCGAAAGAACCAAACATAAATGAAGTGGTGGAACGATCTTCGTTAACGAAATGTTACATCTTGCTTAGGCCTTTTTCAGATATCTAATTTCAAACCAGAGTTTTGCTTCTTAATGTTGTGACCTTACATATTATATTTTGTATTGTAGGAAGTGGATCCCAATGTGGAGGAAGGAGAAGAGGGGGCAGAAGGAATGGACGGTTTCTTGTCGGATTTAGCAAATTCAATTCCTGGAATCGATGAAGCTATGAGTTTTGCTGAGATGCTAAAGTAAGAGTCCCTTTTTATAGTTCTATACAAACATGACAACCACCAATGAAACCATCGATATTTGGAGGTAGTATACTAATGCCACTCTAGAAATCGAATGCTTTATCAGTTAATCTAATTTAATAGTACATGGTTATTTGAGGCTTTAAGTATATGTTCCATTATATTCTTCGTTCTAGTTTTGGTGTCTGCTTTCGATTTTTGAATGATTGAAATTTTTCTGACCTCATCGTTTGCACGAATGTATTTAATCTTTGTATAAATTTTATTGTTGTATTAGACTTTACATAAAATAGGTGGATGTGCTCAGGTATTGAGGTCAATAAAACGGTACACTTAAGTCAAGGCAAACAGTACAATAATGCACTTCTATGACGATAATTAATGATCAATAGGAGCATGCGATAATGAGTCTAACAAATAGTAGAACTTTAGGGAAAAAAATATATACATAAAAGAACTAACATTTATTTTGGATATAGAATTTACAAGATTTGACATTGAATTGTCAGAGGAAGACACCTCAAGTGATATGTTGGCATTATAGATGATAATGTTAATATGTTATTAAGATCAAGGGTATTCCAGGATATAACTTTTACTTTTTTGTTAATTATGACGCAAGGTTGGTGCAAACGATGGATTATTCGGTGATAGTTTTTGATACTGCTCCCACTGGTCACACGCTTCGGCTGTTGCAATTCCCATCGACGTTAGAGAAAGGTCTTACCAAAATGATGAGCTTAAAGAGTAAATTTGGTGGTTTGTTGGGTCAGGTATTTTCTTCTTTGCTCACATAAATATGTATTTAAGTTTTTAACTAGTGACAAAAGATTTCTTGTTTTTGTCATTTTAATGGCAGATGGGTCGTTTGTTTGGAGTCGGAGATGAGTTTGGTGAGGATGCAATCCTTGGAAGGCTCGAGGGCATGAAAGACGTGATTGAACAAGTCAACAGACAGTTCAAAGATCCGGTAACCGTTTTAAGTTCTTTTTCTGCAATATTCAAAATTAAAAGATTTGACTTGTTTTCTTCTTTAATAGGACTTGACAACTTTTGTATGCGTATGCATCCCAGAGTTCCTGTCATTATACGAGACAGAGAGATTGGTGCAAGAACTCACTAAATTTGAGATAGATACACATAATATTATCATCAATCAAGTGCTTTTTGATGAGGAAGGTACATATGAATACATTTTTAATAAAAAAAAAAATAATAATAAAAAAAAAAAAATATATTTCCTTTGTAAAAAAGTGTAGTTTTGATTATTTTTTTTATTTTAGGTGTTGAATCGAAGTTGCTTCAAGCTAGAATGAAAATGCAAAAAAAATACCTAGATCAGTTCTACATGTTATACGACGACTTCAATATCACAAAGTTGCCGTTACTGCCAGAAGAGGTATAAATTTCCAAAATGAAAGCTTTATCGTCAACAAAATGACTAATCTACCCTTGGAATAATCGTCACTGATTCCTAAGGGTATCGGCCATCGGGTTATCATATGCGATCTTTGTTGCAGTCTTGAGTGATTAATCTAGCAAGCAGGAAGCTTTCTTTTAGCAAAATGACCAATCTACCCTTGGATACAATCATTGTTGAACCTCATTATATCACACACTAGATGTTTTACTTTTACAGGCTTGTGTTCTATTTGCTTTATTTAGAAAATATGATATAATGGGCAGGTTTGTGGAGTGGAAGCTTTAAAAGCGTTTTCGAAACATTTTCGAAAACCATACGAACATTCGATTGCTCGAGGGACCGTAGAAGAGCTGGAACTCAGAGTTTCAAGGCTACAAGGACAGCTTAGAGATGTGGTATCAGAACTAGAAAAGGCCAGGAAAGCCAATAAAACACTCTAATTTTTTTTTTCACTTTTGTAAATTTAGATTACAATAAACCAAATTCTTTGTTTCAACTTTGTAAGATTATTATTGTTGTTATTACTATTATCGTTCTAAACGGTCTTTATGTAAACACATGATTGCGTCAAGTACATTTTGTGTTCGTATATACGTGTATATCTGTATAACATTGTAATGTGCATATATACACTAGTCATATGCATGTAATGTACATATATACATGTGTGTATGTGTATCTAGGCATATTTGTTCATATGTGTATATGCATTATCATCAATGTTACATTTTTCATAAAGCCAGCTTTTGCTAAATTGTCATCATGTGTTTGTTGTACTCGAAGATTATTCGGAAGCTAATGCTCTTAAGTTGCCAATTTCAAGCTGATATTTCTCAGTTTAATAACATGCACGCATGTGTTTCGGTTACTTGTACATACTACTCATAACACGATCTCAATAAAAATTAAATATATATAAAAATACGTGTGTCAAAGAATTTTTGTTTTAATAAAGTTTAGGAATTATAAAGTAACTTTATTAAAGTTCAAGAGTAGTAGCGATTGTCCACCAATAGCTAACGGTCACTATTCCACCGGGTTGATTCGTTATGGTAGCAAAGGGAAACAACTAAAAGATGAAATACTAAAAGGAATAAAAGTAGAGGTACTAAACATGTACACTACCAAAAGTTAAAGTAAAGGGACCAAACACGCATATAAACAAAGTAACCAATAAAAAAAACTTATTTTCTCTAAAAAACAGAGGTGATATTAGCGAAATTGAAGGTTTAAAAGTAAAATACAAAAAGCGACAATCAATTACTTAAAAGAATAAAAGTAGAGGGACTAAACATGTACACTACCAAAGTTGAAGCAGAGGGACTAAACACGTATATAAACGAAGTTAACCAAGAAAATATTTTGTTTAAATAGAGAGGCTAAACCCGTGTATTAACGAAGCTAAAGATTTAAAAATTAAATGCAAAAAAAAAAAAAACGACCAATGAAAGGATGTCAGACAGTTACCTGACACTATTCTCCCTCATTGTTTTTGTAGTTATAGGTAATATGGACGAATTAAATATAAACCTCTTAATCTTTTATATATTCAAACGGAAATAAATCGGTCGCTTATACGTGTTTGAGATAAACCGCTTTGTTTCATCATTCGGTTTTTGCTTATCACCATCAATCAGTTGTATGGCCAGAGCTTTATAAGACTAAACCTAGTGGATCAACGTCCCATGCTACATCATCCAATTGGGGCGCCATACACTATTACTTAGGCGCTAAGGAGTTCTCCGCCAAGGCTCTAATGGGCGTAAAGTGGAATAGGAGATGGGGGTCCACCAACAACAACTAATCATCATTTTCTTTAATTTTTGCCATTTTTTAATTTATTTTTTTTAATCAAATCATAGATTTTTTGTGAACCCTAATTTAGTTAATGGAGCTACTATGCGTACCCGTTTCTTTTTATTTTTACTGAATATACCCCTCCCCTTAAGTTTTATGTTAATACAATTAAAACCTTTTTGTTAATTTTATCATGTTTTATCTTAAATTGTTATTTTTTAAAAGTCTTTTTTTATATTTTAGAGAACTTTTTCTTAAATGTCTTTCTTTAATTTAAAGAATTTCTTTTACCTTACTTAAAAAAAAACGTTTTTTTATTTTTAAATATTTTTTTGTTTATTTAAGAAAACAATATTTTTTTTTCATTTCTTTGTTAGCTTGGAGTTGGGATTTAAGAGACGAAAATATGATATTTACAAGTTTTTTTTTTCTTCTAGCTTTGAAGGGATTCTCGAATGAGAACAAAAAAAACTATATGTGAGACATTTAAGTCTTACTTTTCTTTTAGAAAGAATAAAAATTTATATTTTATTTAGGGGAATTGGACTATAAAAATACCAACTAGACACGTCGTTGGCCATTGTCAGTCCCACCTTTTAATATTCCGCATGCCAGTCCCACATTTCACTTATTTTTCCTCCACCGGTCCTCAGTTAAAAAAAACTTAACGGAGTTAAGTTTTTTTTTTTCTGATTTACAAGCTAACGTTTTAGGGTTTTTGATCAGAACGAGAATACGAGTCGAATGATGTAAAACTTACCTTGAAATTGTGCTCCAATTGATGAAAACGATGTTTCAATTCGGGTGTTTAAACTTCAATTAACAAAATCAAGTCGTTTGGAGCGCCGTTTCGAGGTAAGTTTTACATCTGTAGACTCGTATCATCGTTCTGATCAAAAGCACTAATACGTCAGTTTGTAATTCAGAAAAAAACTTAACGGAGTTAAGTTTTTTTTAACTGAGGACTTGTTGAGGAAAAATAGGTGAAAGGTGGGACTGGCATGGGGAATATTCAAAGGTGAGACTGGCAATTGCCAATGACGTCTAGTTGAGATTATTACATGTGACAACTCTCATAAATCCAGGTATCCATACAATTAATTAATATTGATTAATGCTTAATGACTGTGCTTAATTACAACTGATGATATATAAATTGCTTTATGATTTCTGTATCATACATACATGTGCATCATATTTCATACTGTCACACCATTTATTACATACAAACTTTAGTGACAAAAGCGATGCACAAAGCACGGTTAGCACAGTTAGCGGATAACTCAGAAACATGCTGCCAATGTCAGTACATAGACAGACAATGTTTTGAGACCCCGTAAGGGCCAGAGACAAGGTACTACACTAGTTTGGAGTGTATGGAAGTAAGGACCATAAAACTGCGTCACTAGGTGATAGTTTAGGTGCCGGAAAGTGCCTAAAACCCACTCAAAGTGCAGAATTCTGCATTAATCAGCAAAAATCAGCATTTTAACATGCTAGTAACATGCAAAAATATGGCAAAATGGTCCTGTATGCTTTCCTAAGTGTCGGGAATTAAAAGTATCACAAAAGGGTACTTAAAAATCACTAAACGGAATAACTTGACACTTTAACGAACCGGTATCTAACCGAACAACCGGACATTACCCGGAACACCAAAATATTTCTAGAAGCATTGTTTTACTTTTTCTGAGCTAGTTATGGTTCCCGAACACCCTAACATACTACATAATGCAAGATACACATAAAACACTAGACTTTACACTTAACACCCTAGCTAATTACCTACTTACCATCAAGTTACATTTAACCCCCCTCCCCCTTTGATATTTACGGCCCAAGAGTGGCCCCACCTCAAGATTTCTTCAATCTTCACTAAATCTCCTAATGATCTTGCTTAGATATGATAGGATCATGTATGTACTTATTGAAACACTAAACCCATTGGATAATAGGTTTAGTTGGTTATAAGTGGCACATGGTGGATTAGAATTCACACACTTCATCTCTTCACTTCTTCCTCTCCCTCTCTTAAAGCTTTTGGCCGACCCCCCTTCCACACACCACCACCATTTTCATTTTTAGTTCACCCATTCCAAGCTCCTCACAAGGTGTAAGAAGCAAGATTAGAAGGTTTGGAACTCTTGGATCTTGAAGGACCTCTTTAGCTTGCTTTTATCCACCATCTTTGTCATCACCAACACATTGTGTTCTTCCCTAGCCTTTGAGCTAGTTGTAAGCTTCTTGTTACTAGTTTTTACTTCTCATTTAATTGGTTAAAAGTTGTAGTATATTGAAAATCACAAGAACACTAAAAGACATACACTTGAATCTTGAACATAAAGCTAACATATGATGTTATATGGATGAGATGATGTTGTTTAGTATATGTATGATGTTTGATTGTTGTTTACTAGAGATTGTTATGTTGATCATTATATGAAGCTTGCTAGATTGTGATTAAACACATGATCTAGCAAGTGGGAGGATGATTATGTGACAACATAAGATAATCATCTTCTAGTAAAGACATGAACTTGAAAATAAAATGATTTCTTGAAAAATAATAAACAAAGTAGGCTAGTAAACTTATAGATTCAAGATTTATGAATGATTTTCCAAGAAAACCAAGTTCAAAATATGATTTTTGAAAGATCATGGCTTTTACTTAAACTTACACTATTTTTAGTGGAAAAACAAGTGTAGAGATACTAGAAGAACAAGAAGATGTTATAAATAAACATTTTTGTAAAATGTGATTACAAGTTGTAAACACCTAGTTTCTTTAAGAATGAGATTTTTAAAGGGATAAACACACTTTAGAGGGTAACTAAGTCTACTATAAACGCTACCAAGTTACTACAAGTTTTTGTGAAAAGATCAAGTTCATGTTGTTATGAAAGTTGTATAGTTTTTACACTTGGTAAGTATAATATTGTTTAGAATTGATTGTTGATTATTGTGTGTTGATTTTGAAAAGAAAATGATATGCTAAATAGCATGGACACCTCCATTTTCAAAGGAAACTATGGCAAAATTTTCTAAAAATACAAACACTTATAAATATTTTCTAACAAATATTTACTAGTGTATTTTAACTATGGTTTTCAATATAAACTTTGCCATAAATTTTGTAACAAAAATACAAGTATTGGAGGTTGGTTTTTGTAAATAAAATGAATAAATATATATTTAGAATATGTATTTTATATTAAGACACTTGTGAGAATATTTGTATACCTTGTGGAATAATTATATTATTTTAGGGTAAAATAATATAACTTACAAATACCAAGAATTTACAACTCCAAAATAATACCAAAAATCACAAGGAATAAAATATAAGTTACACACTTGATATTGTGAAACCGAACGATAAAACGTAACTTATAAAATATTCCGGAAAATACCATTACAATATATTTTTGGTAAATATTATTTTGGGTACAAGAAATGAAAATGTGATTTTTGTACATATTACCAAGTTATGACATGTTTTCAACAAGAAGAAAATATATTATTTTTGGGAGATAAAAATATATTTTCCTAGTATATATTTAGAAGATATATGATTTTTGGGAAAAATATATATTTTCTTGGGAATACATTATTTTTGACAAATAAATTATATATATTTTCTGAAGTGAGACTTGAAAATATATTGTTTTAGAAATATATTACCTAGAGAATACAAAATACAAGAACACAAAAATACATGTATAAGATACCCCCATCATTGGGAAGGAAAATACTTGAGAAGTATTGTGACAAAATATTGTTTAAAACAATTATTCCAAAATGAAATATAATTTAAAGTTAAAATAATTTATTTTAACAAGAGATTATAACTTGGAATAATATTGGGAAACACTAGAAACGCAACTCAAAAACGTTAAACTCTAAGCCAAGGCACGACCCGTTCGTCTAATAGACATTAGTACACTGTAGGTAGTCGTGTTTGCTGCGGAGGTTTGAGTTGCTAGTTCTGAAGACGCAATACTGTGAGTTCATGTCCCCCTTTTCTTTAAACTGTTTTGTTTATTTACTTCGGGGGTGAAATACATGTTACAAAGGATTACTTACAATACAATTGGTATGGTTAGCCTAGGAAAGAACCATAGATCATGTGATTGGGTAGGCGTATACTTGAGGCCATCAATCCTCTTGTAGGACCGAGGGGCATGAGTGATAGATCTATTTGGGTGTAGCGAGCCCACACCCATGAGGCCAGGGTGGCCCATAGTGGTGACTATGTCTTCCAGCCGGAAGCCCGGTACAAATTTGCTAGGTTTGAGTCTTCCTACACCGTCACACATATCAGTGGCCTTACAAACCATTGGTGATCTTTTCCTTGTTTGCTATCATACCGGGACTTTCATACATACATTGAATACAGAGGTTTATACATACTCACGAACACATGAACTCCCTCAACTTTTGTTGATATTTTTAAACTACATGTATTTCAGGGGACTAAGGGATCTGGTAGGTGTGTGCATGTGTCTTCAAGCTACGTTTGTCATCCATGGTCGTAGAGTTTAGGAGATGTATCATATTCCTGGACGGGATACATGTTTCTAAACTTGGTTTTAGTTAACGTCTTTTGTTGAGTCTTTGTGAACTCATTTAAACAAGTCATGGTTTGTAACTTATTTTGTTGTCGATGTTTCAAACAAGTATGTTGTGGTATTTTCTAAACTTAATTAATGGATGAACATCTCATGTTGTTATCATATAACGTTGTTATGATTGAATGCTATGGTATTAAGAAGTCACACCAAATAACCACGCTTCCGCAAAAGTCAGGGTGTGACAGCTTGGTATCAGAGCTTCGATCGTAGCGAACTAGGATTCTTTCTCGAGTCTAGACTACGATCATCAGGGCTCTCACAAAAATGTTTTCAAACATGTTTACATTGCATACACAAATGTCCAGATCCGGGAAACAAACATTTTTACAAACAAAGGCACAAAAACACATTTCAAGGCTATGTTTATAATTCAGTCTTAGAGACTGGGGAGGTTCAGTCTTAGAGACTGGGGAGGTTCAGTCTTAGAGACTGGGGAGGTTTAGTCTTAGAGACTGGGAAAACTGAGTCTTAGAGACTGGGAAAATTGAGTCTTAGAGACTGGGTAGTCATTTTGAGAAACTGGGGAGTTTTAGTCTGAGAGACTAGGGAGTTCAGTCTGAGAGGCTGGGTGGGATAGTCTGGGAAGACTAGGACGATTACATGCTTTCATTGTTACTGCATACATACTTATTTGATGATTGTTGATGTATGTGCATATGTTGTGATTGTTTGTTACAGACACTATGTCATCTTCTTCTGAGAGTGGAGTATCCGACACAGTAGATCCTATGGCCATAGTCTCGGATGATGAGATAGCCACAGACCCCGAGGTTTTTACATCTAACACCACGAGCGACGACGATGATGACTTTCAGCCCTTCGCTTTACCAGATTTCGGAGACGACATACCTATAGCTTATGGTTTTCCTGATGGGGATCTACTTCTTGTTCCGATCCCTGCTCCTTTTCCTCTCGCTGCATTTCCTCTTGAGGATCTGCCACTTGATGCTATGTCTGATGACGACATCGATCTTTTCATCGAGGGTCCCCCTGAGGATGCCCAGGATGGTGGGGCTCCGATTGATGATGATGTCGCTATTCCGCTTGCAGAGATTCCAATCGATGATGACGTTGTTGTTCCGCTTGTCGAGATTCCAGTCGCTGATATCATTGTTGTTCCGTTGGTCGAGATTCCTGCTGTTGAGATCTCATCTGACCATTCCGGTCCTGACTCATTCGAGTCCGTATCATCTGCAACTTTACACGCACGGGGCGTGCAACATTATCCCACTGACATTGATTCCGACACAGTGATGTCTGCTGCACCTATCTTTCCACACGACTTTGACCCAGATCATGAGATTGAGTTTGTACCTGACGAGCCACCTTTTGAGGCACCTGTCATTCCTGACGATCAGCTCTTTGATATACCCGCTGATCTTGAGTATGCTCCAGCTGACCCTGAGCCTGTGATTACACCTGAGCCTATACTGGCACACGATCCTTTACCTGAGCACGATCCAGTACCTGTCGACGTACCAGTTATTACACCACCTTTGCCTGACCCGATCCCTATACTTGTTGATCGCGCTTCTTTTGCTACCCATATAGATCCCAGATATGCACACACCCGCAATGGGTGGATTGAGGACGACGACGACTACCCTCCTTTTGTTCGACCCGTTACTCCCCCACCTGCATCTACCCAGGCACCCGTTGATATCGCCCCAATTCACCCACATGAATCTGACATTCACCGCACAGATCTACCGATCACATTTCTTCAGGATATCCCTCATCCCCGTCCAGGGGAAGGACCATCGAGTCAGCAGCCCAGTCACATACCTTCTGTGTCAGCAGCCGATCATTTCATGCCACAATTTACACACACTGCTCCTTCTTCTGCACCCACGGGCGAGCCACTAATTTGGTTTCCACCCAACGTGATGCCTATATCTGATCCATACCATCCCTTCCACATTGGATACTCGAGGGATGATCTGCTTTTGTAACTACAGCTCTAGCAGGAGATGCTGTGTAGGAGAGTCATGGAGTTAGAGAGGATCCCGCGTCCTCCGCCTTGTCATTGTCAGTCACCATTCGCGACACCACCAGCTCCTTTCCTACCGTACCCTGATTTTGATGTCCGTTTCCTCACTATGGAGCAGGAGATTGCTTACCTGCTGCGTATTGTTCATGCTCTTGAGGAGGATTTGGCGCATTTGCGCAGGTTGCTTTTCGTTCCTCCACCTCCTCCTCCTCCCCCATCAGCTTAGAGGTTTTTGGTTTGATGCAGATAGCATACTTTTGATGAGAGTGCAGCTATTGAGCCAGATTGCACAGCTTTTTGAAGACCACATTTTGACTTTTGATTACTGTAGTTTGATAGGCGATTCGGACAAGGGTGATGTAACCCTTAGTTCCTTTTGATGTATGATATATTGTGAAACATGTAAAACTGTACTTGTGGTCTTGATATATGGAAGCTCAATCGCAACATTCTCATTATATGCGTTATTGTGTTACTTGGTTGTGTTATGACATGGGATGTTATGTGCTTACTTACGATTGATGAATGATATTACAAATGCATGTTACGTACTCACTATACTTATTATGGCCCGACCGATATAATCTTCTTATAGAAGATGCCACTACGAAGAGAAACTCGATTGCCCACTACTGAGGCCGAATTACAAGAAAGGATCTCCCGAGCAATAACAGATTACGAGGCCTCACGCGCCGAAACTAGCGGGGGTACCTCGAGGAACAACCCACCACATGGTAATGTTTAAGTCGCTTGGGACACATTACGTTACCTTTGGATATTCCGTGTGCGTTTGTTAATGCTTCCTGTGAATGACGTTTCTTGTACAGGCTGTACCTTTAAGCAGTTTTTAGACTGTAAACCGCTGAATTTTGACGGCACCGGGGGTGCTGTGGCTTTTGTTCGATGGACGGAGAAGACCGATTCAGTGATAAGAATGAGCAAATGCGCACCAGAACAACAAGTCACCTACATCTCCGGATTTTTCATAGATGGAGCGCTTTCGTGGTGGAATCTCCAAGTCCAAACTCTGGGAGAGGCAGCAGCGTACGCTTTGACTTGGAATGAGTTAAAGGAACTCATGCGTAAAAAGTATTGCTCCAAGGCCGAAATTCAAAAGTTGGAAACTGAATTCTGGAACCTCAAGATGGACGGCCCGAAAATCGCCGAATATGTGCAGAGATTTCACGATCTATCTCACGTGGTACCATACATGGTTAGTCCGGAATTCAAACGCGTTGAGCGTTTCATTTGGGGGTTGGCACCTCAGATTATGAGTATGGTAACATCATCAAAGCCTGCAACAATTACTGAGGCTATTGATTTGAGTGTATCACTGACTGAAGAAGCTATCAGGTTAAACAAGTTTTCGATCTCCGGCCAGAAAAAGAAGGAGACTCACGTTGAGTCATCCAGTGCGAACAAACAGAAGTTCTCCAACTTTAAGAAAGGTACCAGCAGTTCGAATAAGAAGGATGAGACAAGCGCACCGGCCAAGGCCAAAGGAAAGGGGTATATGGGCACCTTGTCCAAATGTGATGCGTGTCAGTTGCATCACAATGGACGATGCCGGGCTGGAAAATGTGAATCCTGTGGAAGAGTTGGTCACATGAAAGAAACATGCTGGGTTGGTACTGGCCGTGGTGGTCAAAGGGGTTTTGGTAACAACAACCGTGGTGATAATGGGAATGGAAACCGCCTGCAAGGAAATAATGGAGGCAATGGAAACCGTGGTAATCAAGCTGGGAGTGGGAATCGCAACCAAAACAACAATCAGGGTAATGGAAATGGTAATGGTCGAGGACCAGGTTGTTTTAATTGTGGAGACATGGGGCATTTCAAGCGAGAGTGCCCGAAACTCAATCAAGCACAAGGAAGAGTTTTCAATATCGGAGCGAGAGAAGCACGCCAAGATCCAAATGTAGTTACTGGTACGTTCCCTATCAATCAACGCTTTGCATCTGTACTATTTGATACTAGGGCCGATTATAGCTTTGTATCGCTAGAATTTAAGAATATACTTGGGGTGGTAGCCAGTGAGCTAGATATCCCATATTCGATAGAACTAGCTAATGGAAAGCTAGTAGAGGCAAATGAAGTCATCAAAGGTTGCGTGATAGAACTGGGAGAAAATGAGTTTACACTGGATCTACTGCCAGTCGAGTTGGGAAGCTTCGACGTGGTAGTAGGGATGGATTGGTTGTCAAGCAACAGATCCGAGATTGTATGTCATGAGAAGATCATACGCATTCCAATGGCGAATGAAGAAACGATTGTGGTACATGGAGAGAAGCGCAATACGCCTCTAAGGATCATTAGTTGCTTGAAGGCTAGAAAATGTTTGAAGAAGGGATGTGTAAGGACCTGCAAAAATGTCCCAAAACGACCCGTAAGTGAAAATCCGGACCCCTGAAACCCTAATGTGCATGAAAAACCAAGAAAACAAGGATTTCTGATTTCAGGCCCAAGTAAATGTAAGCTTAGGCTTACGCGGGCCGCGTCAACTTAAAGTTGACCGGATAAGCATTCCAGGCCACGTGTCGCACACGTGGCGCACTTAGGTGTGACACGCTAGCCCTAGTTGTAGACTAGGTGGCCCTCGCGGGCCGCGTAAGAGTCAAGAAGGGGTTTACGCGGGCCGCGTAAAACCCAAAAGTTTGCTATAAATTTCTGGTGCATGAGCAGTTCATCTGTGTTCGAAATTTCAATCAAAAAATGAAAGAAACTGCTCAAATTCGAATTTCCAAGTAGGGAAACGCTGCTACGATTACAGGGTATTAACTCGATCACTGCTACGATATAATGTCCGATTGATTGAAACCAATCCGATGGATGTTTAAGTGCTGCCCAAATCAGGGCTATACTTTGTCATTCGTCGTGAGGGTTTTGATTTCGTGAGCATATCGTAAATGTTGTATTAAGTTACTGACCTAGTTTCGTGTGCATTGTTGTTTACATTAGGTTATCAGGCTTATCAGTAGGCTAGACTCTGCCCGTCTAAACTTGCAATGTGAGTCATTCTCTTTTTATCAACAATGTTTTACAATACTCCAATCATTTTTAAAAAAAAATTATAATTACAGGGATTAAGTCGTGGTTATCTTGAATCACTGGCTAGTGGGGTATTGTGCACATTACTAATTTCGCACGGTTAGGTTCATCAACCTAACAGTGATAATCATCATTATTTGGGTGAAAGGACCCAATAGTGGTATGACCATCGTCACCAGGGTGTGACACGGCGCCAGATAAAAATAAGATAGTAGCCATTGTAATCGCTCTTATGCTGTAATTTATAACTATGTGTCGTTTTATCAAAATTGAGTGACTCGCCAGTATTTCCCCGCTGATAAAATATTTTTAAAACATGCTTCAGGTGATCTACTTTGAATCAAGGAAAAGTGCTACGGAGCACTAATAAAGCTTGAAGTGGTGGCTCAGTTAAATAAATAAACATGTTTTGTAAAATAGGGAATTTCCTCGTGAAATTCCTCCATTGTAAATTACGGGGTTTGTCCCAAATTATGAAATAAAATAATTGGGAAATTTCAAGTTTTAAAAGATCCTGTTAAACTTCCGCTGCCAACTCAAATAATAAATACCACGGGTTTCTGTCCCGCGGCTCCTGGACCGGGTAACACCGGGACGAGGGCCGTGACAGAAAAAGGTGGTATCAGAGCCACTGATTTAAGCCAATTAAGTATTTAGAAATACTTAATTTTCTGATTGCCATTATGTGATTCTATTAAAATTTAATTTACAAAATTTTAACTTAGAATTTTGCGTGTTTCTTCATGTATGCTAACAGCATGAATGAACTATCAGAAGCACTTCAAAACTTTACTATCCATATCACAGATATGGATACCACTGGTACCTTCACTGGCTACCAGGCTGATACTGAAGAGCCAATGGTATTCCAAGCCCAACCTCAGGAGAAACTGAAGCCGAAAAAGAGAAGAAGACTCGTAGGCTGGAGACGTATGCGTAGGAAGAAACCAGCAACACAGAAAGTTATAAAGACTGAGGATCCGAAGGATAAAGGAAAAGGAAAAGAAATCGGGGAAAGTTCCAGGCAAGCCCAGGAAATGCCACCATGGGAAGAGCTGGACCGCCAACTGGCAAATAGTGATCTCATCGGACTTGCCGATGAAAACCTTTTCTATTACCCAGCGGAAGCACAACTTCCAGTTAATCTGGAACCTGCTATCCCAGATCCTATTATCCACCCCGACCTCTACCAGGAGAGCTAGAAGAATGGTGGACAACTGACTGGAAATTTCAGAATCTCTTGAATAACCCTAACACCTTTTTCCCCCAGTTTGACCCCGAGCCTTCACTAAACTCACCTATGAGCACAGAAAACTTGGCTGAACTCCGCCACTATGGCGAGGAGCTGGTGGACGTAGGAAATAGAATCCGGGAAGTAGGGGAGAGGATAACATGGAAATACGACGAGAGGGAACGCCGTTTCTAAAAGTGCCAGCTGACGGGATCGTATGTGGTTGTGTGGTTTCATGTTTAATAATAATAAAATAATAATCAACATTAACAAAAATATAACTATGTAAAATAACTTAAAATAAAACTTTTGTAACATATCTAGTGTGTACGGATGCATACTAAAATATATATAAATATGAAAGTCGCAAAGTCGACAATTTTGGCTATACGTGTTGACATGATTATGTGCGATTGTTTTATTGTGTTTGATTGTCATTTATTTTGTGCTAATAACTTATATATATTAATTACCAGATGGAACACGCTGGTAATGAATCAGTTAACGAGGTTAACCAATCTGAGCAAAACAATGGAGACCAATTTCTTAATAGGCAGGATATAGAAAATATCGTTGCCCAAGGAATAGCTAATGCTATTCCAGCAATCCTTGCTGCTGCCCGAAATCCAGTTGAACCTCCACCGCCTACTCTCAGCAAACGTACTCGTGATGACAACTTCAGTAATAGTGTAAATGGAGGTGGTAACAATAATAATAATAATGATGATGTAATGCAAGCCCCATTTCTTAAAAGAATGAAAGCTGCAACGCCTGGTTGCACTTACAAGGAATTTCTGGCCTGTAAACCAATCGAATTGCAGGCAATGAAGGGGCAACTGCAGCACTGCATTGGTTAGAGAAAACCGAAGCAGTAATTAAAATAAGTAAATGTGCTGAGGAGGATAAGGTCATGTATGCTTCTCACATCTTCAAGGAAGAAGCATTAGAATGGTGGAATACGGTATTACAAGCCACAGGAAGTGACATGGCCTATGCTATGAGTTGGGAAGAGTTCAAGCATCTTGTAGAAAGGAAATTCTGCCCCGAATATGAAAAGGAACAAATGGCAAATAAGTTCCTGAGCCACCGAATGGTGGATGTTGATTGTCGAGGGTATACTTCGAAATTCTTCGAATATGCCAGAATTGTGCCAACCCTGGCTTCGCCAGAACCGGTACTTATTTCTCGCTACATCTGGAGTTTGATTGGCGAAATTCGTGACATTGTCAAAGCTACGAGACTTCGCACAATTGACGATGCTGTGGAATTAGCCAACACCTTAACTGACGGACTGGTACGCACAAGAGAAGAAAACCGGAAAAAGGAAGTGGCCCAAAAGATTACCCAAGGATTCCGTGTGGGTAATAGTAATAATTTCAAGAAAAAGGGAACCGGGCAATCTTCCACTGTTCCATTTTGCAGTACTAGTAAAAGAAAGCATTTTGGAAGATGCAAAGGGTATTGCAATTTCTGCAAAATTCCAGGGCATCAAGAGGAAGATTGCAGGAGGAAGAAATCAACAATCTGCTTCAACTGTGGAGAAGCTGGACATTTTAGACCAGACTGCCCTAAATTGGTCAAACCAGCAGACAACAAAGCCAAACCTACAGAAGGAACTACCAAAAGGAATGCAAGAGCATTCCAGTTGACTACCCAAGAAGCAGAGCTAATCCCTAATGTGATAGCTGGTACGTTTCTAGTTCATGACGTTTATGCAAAAGTATTATTTGACTCTGGTGCAAACCAAAGTTTTATAAATACTTCATTCTGCCAAGCTCTTAACCTACCCTTAACCAACCTTAGACAAATTTTTACGGTAGAAACGGCAGATGGGAATTTTGTTAACATAAATAAGGTCTTGCGAGAAGAAAAGATAGAACTCTTAGGCCATAAATTTTCTGCAAACCTATTACCTATGAATTTAGCTGGATTCGATGTTGTATTAGGAATGGATTGGTTAGTAGCCAACCATGCTCGAATCCTATGTGATAAGAATTCAATAGAAATTCATGCACCCACAGGAGAAATAGTGGTGATTACAGGAGATAAGCCACATAAGCCACTGAAATTCATTTCAGTAATGAAAGTGGCCAGTTATTCAAGAAAACAAGAAATAGTGCATATAATTTCGGTAATCATTAACACTAAAGGTAAAGAACTTAAGGAAATTCCAGTAGTGTCAGAATACTCTGATGTATTCCCAGAAGAACTACCTGGATTACCACCCGATAGGGAAGTAGAATTTAGAATTCATCTAATTCCTGGAACTACACTGATAGCTAAGGCACCTTATCGGTTAGCACCCACCGAAATGCTAGAATTGAAAAAGCATTTAGATGAATTACTAAGCAAAGGATTTATACAACCTAGTTCATCCCCGTGGGGAGCTCCAGTGTTGTTTGTGAAAAAGAAAGATGGTTCGATGCGAATGTGTATCGATTACAGGGAATTGAATAAGGTTACAATTAAGAATCGATACCCATTACCTAGGATTGATGATCTTTTTTATCAGCTTCAAGGAGCTAGATATTTCTCTAAGATATATTTACTCTCCGGATACCATCAGTTGAAAGTACAAGAAGAAGACATACCTAAAACTGCTTTCAGAACTAGGTATGGTCATTACGAGTTTACAGTCATGCCCTTTGGACTAACTATTGGTGCATTCATCTGTCGTCTTCGTCTTATGTCGAGTCTCAGTTGCGTCGCAGATCTGAACAAGCATGAAGTCATCTTTAAGGATGATGACATCACATGGTGACATCAATGTGACATCATCAATGCTGACATCATCACAAGACAACATCACGTGAACTTGCATGAAACATGAAATCAGAATTGTAATATGTCTTGTTCGCTTGTAATTGTAATATGTCTTATCCGCTTGAAATGTCTGGTCGCTTGAACCATGTATGTGTCCATTTCAAGTGATCAGACTAGCCCTATATATATGTGTCATTTGTTATTTCAAGCGGATAGAACAGAATAGGTCCTTGTATTCCATACCGAGGTGCTGCCGGTGTGAAGACTGATTGTAATAGATAGTAAATCAATATAATCAGTGTTTAAAGTGATACGCAAGCTGTTTCAACGTCCGTTTCTTATTTTCCGCATCTGAAACGGATTAAATCTCTTCTGATCGACTCATTTGGGTCACAAAACGATCCTACAAGTGGTATCAGAGCTCAGGAGGAAGAGATCTCGCAAAAACAGCTCGTTTTCATCACTTTTTCTGATTTCTACACCATTCTTTTCAAAATTTAAAAATTTTTCACGATAAAAAAGGCTCAAAATTTCACATATTGTGCGTAATCATGTTTAAACAAATCCTGTGAAGTTTCAGCGCTAAAATCGACCTAAAACCAGTTAAAATCTCTAGTTCGATTGAAATTGGTTCGGTTTTTGCTGACGTCATTGATTGTTCAAGCGAACATAACACCGTGTGTCCGCTTGAAACTGCCGCTCGCTTGAAAAAATCAACCTTGATCGCTTGAAACATTTTGTGTCTGCTCGCTTGAAATCATTCAATTGCTTGAAAAGTTCATGACCGCTTGAACATACCGACCTCTTGATTTAAAAAAAAAAAAAGGTGCATCGTGTGTTGTGTGATTTTTTATTCGAGGGTGTCAGTATTTCGGGAAATAATATCTTTAGGTATTTGGTCTGTTCGAGGCTTCATGTGAACAAGTCAGATTGCATGTGATGTTTTATATTGGTTTTTGTGTGCATATGAATATATTGGATCATGTGAATAATTGTCGGTCACATTGGTTTTAAAAGATAATCATTTAGACTTACGGTCCAATCAGATTTGTTTTTGACATGTGAATTTGTCGACAAAAGTGTTTGATCATATCCTCGGCCCATGTGATTGTTTCATACTCTTGGCCCAATCATTGTGTAGTGCAACCCACTTTATATTCGGAACAAGTGAAAGTGTGTTTTGAGTGAAATTTGTCGGGATTATTTGAAATATGGCAAAGATGTTTGACGAAAATGAAAATTATTATTTTGAAAGATTTAATGATTGGTATTTGGGGTATTTGGATGAAAGTTATAGAATGGTGAAAAAGATTGGATGGGAGAAAAGATTTAAATATTTTGTGTGTTTGAAAAATGAAACATTGGAGGATCTAGTAAACCGATATAATGTTTTACTTGGTTACTTAAAAGATCATGAGATATTTCTATCAGATGCCGAAAAGATAGAAAAGTTTGCAGATGCTTTACCTTTTGAATGGAGTGAATTTTTAAAAATTTTAAGAAAGGATTCAAATTTTTCAAAATTACAACTAAAAAGGTTCATCAGCATACTTAAAACTCATGAATTTGAAAATGGAAAGAAAAGGAAAGAATTGTTTAAAGTTTTGGAAAGAAATTTGATGGATATGAGCTTAAATGTGATTGATGAGATAAATAAAAGAATTTGTATGTGTTTTGTTGCAAAACAAAACATGAAGTATGATTATAAGAGAGAATGTTATATTGATGAAAATTTAAAACCTCTTGATTTTGTTAAAATTGTTTGTGCAGGAACATACAAGATAGAGGAAGAGGAAATGTCAAAGAAGGAAGAATCTGTAAAGAATGAATCTTCAAATTCTGCATCAGTGTGTTTTACATGTGACAGCTTAAAGACGGAAAATGATAAACTTGTGAAAGATACGGAAAGTTTGATTTTGGAAGTCAAAGAGCTGAATGATAAGAAGCAAGCTGATGATAAACGGATTCTTGGTTTGAAAGAAACATGTGTAAAGCTGAACTCTGAAAATGACAAACTGTTAAGTAAATTGAACAGTTTGACATTGGAAAATCAGAAATTGAAAGAAAAAGCAAATGTTTTTGAAGAAAAGATTAATAGTTTTGAAATTGAAAAATCAAGAATTGAAAAAGCTTTTCAAAATCAAATAAAAATTCTTGAAGATGGGAGAGATGTGTTTAGCAAAAACAACATCGAAAAGCAAAAAATGATAAATTCCCATCTTCAGAAAATTATCAAACTTGAAAAAGAATGTGAATGTGCTCGAAAGAAAATCAAAGAGTTAGAAGAAAAGGAGTCGAATTCAGAAAATGAAGATTTCTGGATAAAGCTTGAGAACAAAAATCTAAAAGCAAATGAGACAAAATTTCAAGAACAGATAAATGTTTTGGAAAAAGAAAAGTTTGTTCTTGAAAACATGAAGAATGAAAATGAAAAGACAATCAAGTCTCATTTTGGGAGAATATCTCAGCTTGAAAATGAAGCTGAAAATTCAAGGAACAAAATTGATGAACTTGAAAAGAAATTGAAAGGTTTTGTGACTTCATCTGAGTTCCCCTGTCCAAAACCGATCAATTCTGTTCCAATAAGTGACAATGTCACAAACTTTGACAATGTCAAAGTTGAAGATTGTGATGAGAAATCTGATGATGAAAAAGATAAAAGTGAAAAACAAAAATTGTTTTTGAAATTAAAAGAAAAATTTCAAGAAACTGTTCTGCAATCGACTGAAAAAGGTGAATGCTCTAAGAAAAAACCTTTGAAGAAGAAAGTAGAACAAAAACAAAAAGGTAAAAATTTGAAAAATGTTCAAAAAGAGAATAAAAGTTCATCAGATCGATCATCCAATCAAAATCAAAAATTACAAAAAGTAAAAAATGAAAATTCAAAAATTGTTGGCAATAAGTGGTGCAGGTCGGACCACAGTGCTCAAAAGTCAAATCCAGCAAACAAGAGGAGCAAGGATTATCACCAAGCCAAACAGTGCTATGATTTGAATGTTTGGACTGAGAATGGTGATTGGTACGATAACAGAGTGTGTTACCGATGTGGTTATCAAGGACACATTGCTGTTAACTGCAAAGGTTGGAATTATGAGATGAGGAGATGCTTTAACTGCAACATCAGAGGTCACATTGCCAGAGATTGCCCAAGGAGATCAAATGAAAGATTGAGGGTTAATTCTCAGAAGATGGCAAAGAAATCAGTCAATGTCAAGCCCAAAGAACAGAAGGTTCAAGAACCTAAAGTTCAAGAAACGAAAGTGAAACTTTCTCAGGGGCAGAAAGACAGACTGAGAAAGAAGAGAAAGAAGGCTAGAGAGTATCTAGAGAAGATCTTGTCCTCGGGTTCACCGGATAGATCGAATAAGAGTTCTGATGAATCAACTCCCTCAACTGCAAAGTCAAGCAAGACAAATTCATCAGATACAAATCTGAGGACGAAAAAGGAAAAGAAGAAGGTGAAAATTGGTGGCAATGAATTTGTTTCTTCGGAAACAAAGGAGCCACATGTCGGCGATGAATCTGGCTCATCAAATTCAGACAAGCCACCTTTCGGCGATGAATCTGGCAGATCAAAGTCAGACAAGCCATGTGCAGGCAATGATTCTGGTGTAGTAAAGCCAGAAGAGCCAGTTGTTGAGGTAAAAACTGAGAGTTCTAGTCTAACAATGGATGATGTAAATTTTCCACCATTGTTGAACAAGAATTCAAAATCACCCAAGGACCGTCAGGCTTGGGTGAATCTGTTTAAATGAAAAACCTGACTTGCCGGAGTTCCCAGGTTGGTAAGCGTGGAACATGAATCGGCATATTTCTTGAGAAAGTCACGAAAGTGATATTTCATCTTACAAGTGGTAAATCAGGGACATTAAGTTGTACTTGATTTTCTACAAGTGATGTTTGAGATCTAAAACTGAAATTGTAAAATCTGTCATGTGTATGAAGAAAACAAAGTGATGAAAGATCCCCATGTTTGAAAAATGATTTACAAAACTAATTTTCCGGAAAAACCATTTTGATTAAAACAAACTTAAGTGTTTTGAAATCACTATGGGAAAATGTTTTGTTGTTAGGGGGAGTTCTGATTGTTCAAGTCAAGTGAATGGAGAATTGAAGTGATTCTCATCATGTTGTCATATTTCTTGTACAGCTTATTTTCAAATTTTCCCAGAAAATCAAAATTGAGACATATTTTGATTTTAGGGGGAGAAAAATTTAAAAAAAAATTAGAAAATTTGAAAATGTCAAAAACATTAAAAAATGAAAAAAATGAGTTTTGTTGTATAAAAGAGGAAATGATAGTAGATCAGTTGGACTGTCACATCATGCTAAAGAAATGGAAAGATAAAATGTGATAAGCGATCTCACTAAAGATGTGACGGTAGGCTCAGCTAGACTAGGCCTATTTCTAGTGGGAAACATGATCGAAAGCATAGTACTTAGTTTTGTCCTTCTTGATTGTGTGCCTACTCGGTAATCGCTGATTGTCGAAAGACATAAAACTGGTTAAGTTTGTGAACTTTTACAAACTTTGCTGAAAAGTCGCTGTGATTGTGCATTTTATTTTGCAAAGATTTAAACTTGTCTTATTTCTTTATTTTGTTTAAGCATCGGACATCCTCTGCGTATACGTGAGTATCGACCTGGATGTTGTTGCCTAAACGTTCTGCTTTATTTTCTTTGGTGTTTCGTTTAAGCTTTGGATCACCTCTGCGTATACGGAAGTATCGACCTGGTGGTTAAAGCCTAAACAACTTCAACTTATTTTTATTTTTCTTATTTTGTTTAAACATTGGACTTTCTCTGCGTATACGGAAGTATCGACCTGATTGTTAATGTTTAAACATTCTGCTTTGTTTTTCGCACAAATCACAGTTGATAAAAGTTTAAAGGCATTGCTTGAGATAGTGTATTACATGATGAGGGGATATGCTGAGATCGTGGGGTCCATAAGAACTTAGTGCTATCTTAATATATCTTAAAGTATTGGTAAGCAGATTGAAAGTTTTTAGATTGAGTTTAAGTGGACAACAATATCGTCAATCCATGTGAATCGTTTAGAGCTTAAAATGTTTAAAGCTTAACGGTGCTAGTGATTTGTCTCATTAACTGATATGATCCTCTTGCACAAACTCACAAAAATATTGTTTATAAATATTTCTTTACTGCATTTCATTACAGTCAAAAACTCAAAAAGATTTTAGTGTGTTTTAGCATAAATTTTGAAAAATCCAAAAAGATTTTCGACAACTGATGTTGGAAAACTGATATTCAAAATTTCAAGTGCTGAACATGATGAACAGGTTTGGGTGTGTGAGTTTAACAGAAGAAATTTGTTTTGAGAAAGAAAAGTTTGTTTAGTTAATCAAGATCATTAATTTGAACTTGATGTAACTATTACCAGTAAGTTTTTCTTATTGTTTTAAGTAAAAACTTATGTTTTGATGAGAAAATGTGTGCAGGAGTTGAGCTGAACAGAATTAAATCCAGGATGTGATCTCTAGGTGATAGCTAATTCCAGACAGCGATCCCATCATGATGAGAGGGGGAGTCTGACGAGGTTAGAGCCAAAGAGAAGATCCTGGTATATGCTAAGAAAGAAAAGAGACTGATAAAGACTGAAGATGCAAAGACTCGACACTTAAGACTCGTCAACATCTGAGGGGGAGTCTGTTGGTGCATTCATCTGTCGTCTTCGTCTTATGTCGAGTCTCAGTTGCGTCGCAGATCTGAACAAGCATGAAGTCATCTTTAAGGATGATTACATCACATGGTGACATCAATGTGACATCATCAATGCTGACATCATCACAAGACAACATCACGTGAACTTGCATGAAACATGAAATCAGAATTGTAATATGTCTTGTTCACTTGTAATTGTAATATGTCTTATCCGCTTGAAATGTCTGGTCGCTTGAACCATGTATGTGTCCATTTCAAGCGATCAGACTAGCCTTGTATATATGTGTCATTTGTTATTTCAAGCGGATAGAACAGAATAGGTCCTTGTATTCCATACCGAGGTGCTGCCGGTGTGAAGACTGATTGTAATAGATAGTAAATCAATATAATCAGTGTTTAAAGTGATACGCAAGCTGTTACAACGTCCGTTTCTTATTTTCCGCATCTGAAACGGATTAAATCTCTTCTGATCGACTCGTTTGGGTCACAAAACGATCCTACACTAACAAATGCTCCTGCAACATTTATGGACATGATGAATAGGATCTGTAAACCGTACTTGGATAAATTTGTAATTGTCTTTATCGATGATATACTTATTTATTCCAAAAGTCAGGACGAGCATTGTAAGCATTTGCATGCACTCTTAACTTTGTTAAGAAAAGAAAAGTTTTGTGCCAAATTCTCGAAGTGTGAATTTTGGCTACAGGAGTTACAATTTTTAGGACACATGGTGAATCACGAAGGTATTCACGTAGATCCCTCCAAAATAGAAGCGATCACCAAATGGAAGGTCCCGCAATCAGCTATGGAAATTAGAAGTTTTCTAGGATTAGCCGGATACTATAGACGATTTATTAAAGATTTTTCTAAGATAGCTGTGTCATTAACTAAGCTAACCTGTAAATCAGTTAAGTTTGAATGGGGACCTAGGTCAGAAGAGGCTTTTAAGATTTTAAAGCAAATGTTAACAAACGCCCCAATTCTTGCCTTACCAGAAGGGATAGAAGATTTTGAAGTTTACTGTGATGCTTCTAAGCTAGGATTAGGATGTGTGCTAATGCAACGCAAGAAGGTAATTGCGTATGCCTCAAGGCAATTGAAAAAGCACGAAGAAAACTATACGACTCATGACTTAGAATTAGGAGCGATAATATTTGCCTTTAAGATTTGGAGGCACTATCTGTATGGAAGTAAGTTTACAGTCTATACAGATCATAAGAGTTTAAGATACATATTTGGGCAAAAAGAATTAAATATGAGGCAAAGAAGATGGATGGAAATTCTAAGTGACTACGACTGTGATATTCAATATCATGAAGGAAAAGCAAATGTAGTTGCAGATGCCTTAAGTCGTAAGTATCATGAAAAGCAAAAGCGAGTTCGTGCTCTTAGATTAAGTTTACAATTAGACTTAATGGAACAACTGAAGAATATTAAGGAAATAGCAATCAAGGATGATGCTGAAGGAATGAAAGGAAGAGTAAAAGAATTAGAGCAAGGAAGTGATGGAATTTGGAGATTCCATAAGAAAAGGATTTGGGTACCTAAGCGAGGAGAATTAAGAAATAAGATTTTAGAGGAAGCCCATAAATCTAGATATACCATGCATCCTGGTAATAATAAGATGTATCAAGATTTAAGAAATAATTTCTGGTGGATAGGAATGAAAAAGGACATAGCTAGATATGTTTCTAAGTGTCTAACTTGTTCACAAGTCAAGGCAGAACACCAGAAACCTTCAGGGTTACTCCAACAATTAGAAATGCCTGTATGGAAATGGGAACTCATAACAACGGACTTTGTTACTAAGTTGCCCAAAACCAGAAAGGGTAATGATGCGATTTGGGTAATTGTGGATCGATTAACCAAATCAGCTCATTTTCTACCCATGAAGGAAACTTTCAGCATGGAAAGATTAGCCAAGCTATACGTAGACGAAGTAGTATCCTTACATGGAGTCCCACTCTCTATTGTATCGGATAGGGATAGTCATTTCACTTCACATTTTTGGACAAGTTTCCAAGAAGCCATGGGGACGCGGTTAAATTTAAGTACAGCTTACCATCCCCAAACAGACGGACAAAGTGAAAGGACGATCCAAACTCTGGAGGACATGCTTAGGGCATGTGTGATAGATTTTGGTGGAAACTGGGATGACCACCTACCCTTAATCGAATTCTCCTATAATAATAGTTAGCATGCAAGCATTGAAGCTGCCCCATTCGAAGCACTGTATGGACGAAAGTGTAGAACTCCAGTTTGTTGGGCAGAAATAGGAGAAAACCAGTTATCGGGTCCCGAGATTGTGCAAGAAACCACTGATAAAATCACTCAAATCAAGGAAAGACTGAAAATGGCTCGAGATCGCCAGAAGAGTTACGCAGAAAATCGACGCAAGCCACTGGAATTTCAAGTTGGAGATAAGGTACTCTTGAAAGTTTCTCCTTGGAAAGGAGTAGTTCGCTTTGGTAAGAAAGGAAAGCTAAGTCCAAGGTACATAGGACCATTTCCAGTAACTCAAAGAATAGGACCAATTGCATATCGCTTACAACTACCAGAAGAGTTAGCCGGAGTACATGACGTATTTCATGTCTCTAACCTCAAGAAATGTCGATCTGACGAATCATTGGTAGTACCTCTTCAGGATATAAAGGTAAATGAAAAGTTGAAATTTGTTGAGAAACCACTCCAAATAGAAGACAGAAAGGTCAAGTTTCTCAAGCACAAAAGACTAGTACTGGTCAAGGTCAAGTGGGATTCAAAAAGAGGATCTGAATACACCTGGGAACTGGAATCAGAGATCAAGCGAAAATACCCTCACTTATTTCAGTAAATCTCGAGGAAGAGATTTTAAATAAGGAGGGGAGGATGTAAGGACCTGCAAAAATGTCCCAAAACGACCTGTAAGTGAAAACCCGGACCCCTGAAACCCTAATGTGCATGAAAAACCAAGAAAACAAGGATTTCTGATTTCAGGCGGGCCGTGTAAATGTAAGCTTAGGCTTACGCGGGCCGCGTCAACTTAAAGTTGACCGGATAAGCATTCCAGGCCACGTGTCGCACATGTGGCGCACCTAGGTGTGACACGCTAGCCCTAGTTGTAGACTAGGTGGCCCTCGCGGGCCGCGTAAGAGTCAAGAAGGGGTTTACGCGGGCCGCGTAAAACCCAAAAGTTTGCTATAAATTTCTGGTGCATGAGCAGTTCATCTGTGTTCGAAATTTCAATCAAAAAATGAAAGAAACTGCTCAAATTCGAATTTCCAAGTAGGGAAACGCTGCTACGATTACAGGGTATTAACTCGATCACTGCTACGATATAATGTCCGATTGATTGAAACCAATCCGATGGATGTTTAAGTGCTGCCCAAATCAGGGCTATACTTTGTCATTCGTCGTGAGGGTTTTGATTTCGTGAGCATATCGTAAATGTTGTATTAAGTTACTGACCTAGTTTCGTGTGCATTGTTGTTTACATTAGGTTATCAGGCTTATCAGTAGGCTAGACTCTGCCCGTCTAAACTTGCAATGTGAGTCATTCTCTTTTTATCAACAATGTTTTACAATACTCCAATCATTTTAAAAAAAAATATAATTACAGGGATTATGTCGTGGTTATCTTGAATCACTGGCTAGTGGGGTATTGTGCACATTACTAATTTCGCACGGTTAGGTTCATCAACCTAACAGTGATAATCATCATTATTTGGGTGAAAGGACCCAATAGTGGTATGACCATCGTCACCAGGGTGTGACACGGCGCCAGATAAAAATAAGATAGTAGCCATTGTAATCGCTCTTATGCTGTAATTTATAACTATGTGTCGTTTTATCAAAATTGAGTGACTCGCCAGTATTTCCCCGCTGATAAAATATTTTTAAAACATGCTTCAGGTGATCTACTTTGAATCAAGGAAAAGTGCTACGGAGCACTAATAAAGCTTGAAGTGGTGGCTCAGTTAAATAAATAAACATGTTTTGTAAAACAGGGAATTTCCTCGTGAAATTCCTCCATTGTAAATTACGGGGTTTGTCCCAAATTATGAAATAAAATAATTGGGAAATTTCAAGTTTTTAAAGATCCTGTTAACCTTCCGCTGCCAACTCAAATAATAAATACCACGGGTTTCTGTCCCACTGCTCCTGGACCGGGTAACACCGGGATGGGGGCCGTGACAGGATCTGTTGCCTTCTTGGCACACATTGTGGATAAGGAAGCCGCTGAACCGAAACTAGAAGATATTCCAGTCGTGAAGGAGTATCCTGAAGTCTTTCCAGAAGACTTGCCAGGATTGCCGCCGCAAAGGCAAGTCGAGTTTCACATTGACTTAGTTCCAGGCGCCGCACTTGTAGCTAAGGCACCTTATCGACTTGCGCCTTCGGAAATGCAGGAGTTGTCGACGCAACTTCAGGAATTGTTAGACAAGGGATTTATCAGACCAAGCTTCTCGCCTTGGGGAGCTCCAGTTTTGTTCGTTAAGAAAAAGGATGGTAGTTTCCGCATGTGTATTGACTACCGCGAGCTGAATAAGTTGACTATTAAGAATCGGTATCCTTTTCCAAGGATAGATAACCTGTTCGATCAACTACAAGGTTCGAGTTTTTACTCCAAGATCGATCTTCAATCAGGTTATCACCAGTTGAGAATTCAAGAGGAGAGCATTCCAAAGACTGCCTTTAGGACTCGCTATGGACATTACGAGTTCCTGGTTATGCCATTTGGTTTGACAAACACGCCAGCTGTATTCATGGATTTGATGAACAGAGTTTGTAAGCCGTACCTCGATAAGTTTGTGATCGTGTTTATTGATGACATTTTGATTTATTCAAAGACGAAAGAAGAACATGAGCAACATCTAAGAGCTATTTTGGAACTGCTTAAGAAAGAGAAGCTGTATGCGAAGTTCTCAAAGTGCGAGTTCTGGTTGCGTGAAGCCCAGTTTCTTGGTCACGTGGTTAACGGAAATGGAATTCATGTGGATCCCACAAAGGTCGAGGCGATCAAGAATTGGGAGACTCCGAAGACGCCAACCGAGATTCGACAGTTCATAGGTTTGGCAGGATATTATCGCAGGTTCATTGAGGATTTTTCAAAAATCGCTCAACTGTTGACCTCCCTCACACAGAAAGGCAAGAAGTTTGAATGGGGTGACAAGCAAGAAGAAGCATTTCAGTTGTTGAAAAACAAGCTTTGTGACGCGCCGATTTTATCTCTACCCGAAGGCACTGACGACTTCGTGGTATATTGCGACGCCTCGCGTCAAGGTTTAGGCTGCATGCTGATGCAGCGACAGAAGGTTATAGCATATGCTTCTCGCCAGTTGAAGGTCCACGAGAAAAATTACACCACACATGATTTAGAATTAGGCGCGGTGGTATTTGCATTGAAGATCTGGCGACATTACTTATATGGCACGCGATGCACAATCTTTACTGATCACAAGAGCATGTAGCACATATTTGACCAAAAAGAGCTTAACATGAGACAGAGACGCTGGGTTGAGCTGTTGAACGATTATGATTGTGAGATCAAGTATCACCCAGGGAAGGCGAATGTGGTCACCGATGCCCTGAGTCGGAAAGAAAGGATCAAGCCCCTAAGGGTTCGAGCTTTGGAAATGATCATTCAAATGGACCTCTCGTTGCGCATTCGTGCCGCGCAGAGAGAAGATCTTAAGGAAAGGAATATTGAGAATGAATATCTCCGTGGGATGGAGAAGCAGTTGGTACCAAACGAGGAAGGAACGTTGTGCTTCATGAAACGAATTTGGGTTCCTCTCTTCGGTGGACTGAGAGAGGTAATTTTTGATGAGGCTCACAAATCACGGTACTCGATCCATCCTGGATCGGATAAGATGTACCAAGATCTAAAGGATTTCTATTGGTGGCCGAGAATGAAAGGCGATGTTGCGATATATGTTGGCAAATGTTTAACTTGCGCCAAAGTGAAGGCCGAATACCAGAAGCCTTCAGGCCTCCTACAACAACCAGAAATACCCAAGTGGAAATGGGAACAGATTTCAATGGACTTCATAACGAAGTTACCAAAAACACCCAGAGGTCATGATACGATTTGGGTAATCGTAGACCGTCTGACGAAATCTGCACACTTTTTGGCAATCAAGGAGAAAGACAACACTAGCAAGCTAGCTGAGCTATACCTGAGAGATATTGTTGCACGACATGGAGTGCATCTCTCAATTATTTCTGATAGAGACGGAAGATTCGTGTCAAGAATTTGGCAATCCTTCCAAGAAGCATTTGGTTCTCAGTTAAATCTGAGTACTGCCTTTCATCCGCAGACAGACGGACAGAGTGAACGAACGATTCAAACGTTGGAAGACATGTTGCGAGCTTGCGTAATGGATTTGGGTGGTAGTTGGGACACTCACTTACCCTTGGTAGAATTTTCATACAATAACAGTTACCATGCAAGCATATAAGCCGCACCATTCGAAGCCCTCTATGGACGCAAGTGTCGATCACCGTTATGCTGGGCAGACGCGGGTGATAGACAGCTTGTTGGTCCTGAATTGGTTCAAGAGACGACTGATAAGATTATACAGATCCGAGAGCGCATTAAGGTGGCTCGCGATCGTCAAAAGAGTTATGAGGACCTGAGAAGGAAACCTCTGGAGTTTGAGGTAGGAGATATGGTTTTGTTAAAGGTTTCACCCTGGAAGGGTGTAGCACGCTTTGGGAAGCGTGGGAAGTTGAACCCAAGATACATTGGACCATTCAAGATCCTGGAAAGGATTAGTCTGGTAGCTTACAAGTTGGATTTACCCGCTGAACTGAATGGCGTTCATGATACATTCCATGTATCAAATTTGAAAAAGAGTCCAACTCAAGAAACAGTGGTCATTCCAGCCGACGAAGTTCATATTGATGACAGACTCCACTTTACTGAAGAACCTGTTGAGGTTACTGATTGGAAGGTTAACAAGACACGACGGAGTAGTGTCAAACTCGTCAAGGTTCGTTGGAACGCGCGACATGGCCCAGAATTCACTTGGGAGCGTGAAGATCGTATGAAAGCCAAATACCCACATTTGTTCCCCAAGACCCCTGCATCTAGTAGCAGAACTAAAATTTCGGGACAAAATTTTCTTAACAGGGGAGAATGTGACAACTCTCACAAATCCAGGTATCCATACAATTAATTAATATTGATTAATGCTTAATGATTGTGCTTAATTACAACTGATGATATAAACTGCTTTATGATTTCTGTATCATACATACATGTGCATCACATTTCATACTGTCACACCATTTATTACATACAAACTTTAGTGACAAAAGCGATGCACAAAGCACGGTTAGAACAGTTAGCGGATAACTCAGAAACATGCTGACAATGTCAGTACATAGACAGACAATGTTTTGAGACCCCGTAAGGGCCAGAGACAAGGTACTACACTAGTATGGAGTGTAGGGAAGTAAGGACCATAAAACTGCGTCACTAGGTGATAGTTTAGGTGCCGGAAAGTGCCTAAAAGCCACTCAAAGTGCAGAATTATGCATTAATCAGCAAAAATCAGCATTTTAACATGCTAGTAACATGCAAAAATATGGCAAAATGGTCATGTATGCTTTCCTAATTGTCGGGAATTAAAAGTGTCACAAAAGGGTACTTAAAAATCACTAAACGGAATAACTTGACACTTTAACGAACCGGTATCTAACCGAACAACCGGACATTACCCGAAACACCAAAATATTTTTAGAAGCATTTTTTTACTTTTTCTGAGCTAGTTATGGTTCCCGAACACCCTAACATACTACATAATGCAAGATACACATAAAACACTAGACTTTACACTTAACACCCTAGCTAATTACCTACTTACCATCAAGTTACATTTAACCCCCTCCCCCTTTGATATTTACGGCCCAAGAGTGGCCCCACCTCAAGATTTCTTCAATCTTCACTAAATCTCCTAATGATCTTGCTTAGATATGATAGGATCATGTATGTACTTATTGAAACACTAAACCCATTGGATAATAGGTTTAGTTGGTTATAAGTAGCACAAAATATTGTTTAGAATTGATTGTTGATTATTGTGTGTTGATTTTGAAAAGAAAATGATATGCTAAATAGCATGGACACCTCCATTTTCAAAGGAAACTATGGCAAAAATTTCTAAAAATACAAACACTTAGAAATATTTTCTAACAAATATTTACTAGTGTATTTTAACTATGGTTTTCAATATAAACTTTGCCATATTTTGTAACAAAAATACAAGTATTGGAGGTTGGTTTTTGTAAATAAAATGGATAAATATATATTTAGAATATGTATTTTATATTAAGACACTTGTGAGAATATTTGTATACCTTGTGGAATAATTATATTATTTTAGGGTAAAATAATATAACTTACAAATACCAAGAATTTACAACTCCAAAATAATACCAAAAATCACAAGGAATAAAATATAAGTTACACACTTGATATTGTGAAACCGAACGATAAAACGTAACTTATAAAATATTCCGGAAAATACCATTACAATATATTTTTGGTAAATATTATTTTGGGTACAAGAAATGAAAATGTGATTTTTGTACATATTACCAAGTTATGACATGTTTTCAACAAGAAGAAAATATATTATTTTTGGGAGATAAAAATATATTTTCCTAGTATATATTTAGAAGATATATGATTTTTGGGAAAAATATATATTTTCTTGGGAATGCATTATTTTTGACAAATAAGTTATATATATTTTCTGAAGTGAGACTTGAAAATATATTGTTTTAGAAATATATTACCTAGAGAATACAAAATACAAGACCACAAAAATACATGTATAAGATACCCCCATCATTGGGAAGGAAAATACTTGAGAAGTATTGTGACAAAATATTGTTTAAAACAATTATTCCAAAACGAAATATAATTTAAAGTTAAAATAATTTATTTTAACAAGAGATTATAACTTGGAATAATATTGGGAAACACTAGAAACGCAACTCAAAAACGTTAAACTCTAAGCCAAGGCACGACCCGTTCGTCTAATAGACATTAGTACACTGTAGGTAGTCGTGTTTGCTGCGGAGGTTTGAGTTGCTAGTTCTGAAGACGCAATACTGTGAGTTCATGTCCCCTTTTTCTTTAAACTGTTTTGTTTATTTACTTCGGGGGTGAAATACATGTTACAAAGGATTACTTATAATACAATTGGTATGGTTAGCCTAGGAAAGAACCATAGATCATGTGATTGGGTAGGCGTATACTTGAGGCCATCAATCCTCTTATAGGACCGAGGGGCATGAGTGATAGATCTATTTGGGTGTAGCGAGCCCACACCCATGAGGCCAGGGTGGCACATAGTGGTGACTATGTCTTCCACCCGGAAGCCCGGTACAAATTTGCTAGGTTTGAGTCTTCCTACACCGTCACACATATCAGTGGCCTTGCAAACCATTGGTGATCTTTTCCTTGTTTGCTATCATACCGGGACTTTCATACATACATTGAATACAAAGGTTTATACATACTCACGAACACATGAACTCGCTCAACTTTTGTTGATATTTTTTAACTACATGTTTTTCAGGGAACTAAGGGATCTGGTAGGTGTGTGCATGTGTCTTCAAGCTACGTTTGAATAAAGGATGTCATCCATGGTCGTAGAGTTTAGGAGATGTATCCTATTCCTGGACGGGATACATGTTTCTAAACTTGGTTTTAGTTAACGTCTTTTGTTGAGTCTTTGTGAACTCATTTAAACAAGTCATGGTTTGTAACTTATTTTGGTGTCGATGTTTCAAACAAGTATGTTGTGGTATTTTCTAAACTTAATTAATGGATGAACATCTCATGTTGTTATCATATAGCTTTG
The DNA here is from genome assembly GCA_030545235.1 of Helianthus tuberosus. NCBI lineage: Eukaryota > Viridiplantae > Streptophyta > Magnoliopsida > Asterales > Asteraceae > Helianthus > Helianthus tuberosus. The sequence continues at coordinate 17,466,866 of CM060383.1, forward strand.
TTATGATTGAATGTTATGGTATTAAGAAGTAACACCAAATAACCACGCTTCCGCAAAAGTCAGGGTGTGACATTACAGACCAATTCTGTCGCAACCCCCGATCCCTAATCCCCGGGAACGGGCGGCCGCGAGCCAGTTTCGATGGTATCGTGTATTGTCTAATTTGGCAGCGGAAATTTTCATCAGGACCGTAGTTAGGAAATATTTGATCAGAGTAAAATACCACAATTTCATAATATTAAACACATGGGATAAAATCCAAGTTTGCATTACACACATTTTCATAGGAATAAATCCTATTTCATTCAATAAAAACATCTATTTTATTTTTGGTAACTTTATTGCCACTTTTCCAAGCCTTCAGTGCTGTCCAACTGGCTTCTATTTGGCTTCCACAGTTTGTTACCTGAAACGCGTTTTAAAAACATTTGTCAGTGGGAAATACTGGTGAGTGAATCCCAGTTTAATCAAGTTTAAATAAAAACCATTGTACAGTATTGAGGGTGATCTCGCAATTACATTTGTTTCCAAGTTATATCAATTAACATCCATGGTACTGTCAGACCCGACTTATGGAAATGTTACTCCTTGACCAGGTGGTAACAAATTTTGTATACAAAACCCCAACATACTCATGATAATTGTATTCTTACAAATACTCAATAACTGCTTAATATACATTTAATTATATGAGGTTTTGTAAAAACAGTTAACAAAAGGTTTACAAAAAGCGGATCAACTCACATTGCTGTCTTAGATTATCCTTTAGGGTTTCCTGGTGACAATCTATAATTTACACAAATGCACACGCGTTAGTATAATAACCCATTTTAACATTAGTAATACCCTCCCTGAGACGGCATTCCAACGACTACGTCGGGCAGAACCACGACAGCCGTTACGGAACCCTAGATCAATCGGACAGCGTATCTAATATGTATCCAGGGGTTATAAAACTTACAACGGAGCAGAACTTCGCTATTTAGGGGGTATTAGACCCGAGTATTATGCCTATTATCAGAGAATTCGTTGAGAATGAAAAGAATTGAGCGACGGAAAATGAAATCCCAAGGACTTCTTATATAGGGCCTGATTCTGACTTTTACGCGGCCCGCGTAAATGTTAACACAGGGCTACGCGGCCCGCGTCAAACCCTGGTCAACGCGTAGGTGATCCGGATCAGCAACTAGACTCGCCACGATGATAACACGTGTCATCACTGGGCTGCACCACATCTTTGATCTCTAGCGGCCCACGTAAGACTCTTAGGAGGTCTACGCGGCCCGCGACAAACCTAAAAACTCAATTTTTTATTATTTTTGATAATATTTAGGGTATTCGGGGCCCGTTTTCACGTATAGGGTGTATTTTGGGACATATTGAGATATTTTAAAATATATCAAGGTGTCGGAAAATATTCGGGAGAGTGTCGGTTCAGAGTTGTTATATCCTCCCCACCTTGTTTTAGAGCTCGTCCTCGAGATCTACTGGAACAAGTGTGGATATTTCCTTTGCATTTCTGATTCAAGCTCCCACGTGTACTCAGGTCCTCTTTTGGAGTCCCATTTCACTTTGACCAGAACTAATCTCTTATGCTTGAGATTCTTGACTTTCCTGTCTTCAATCTGTAGAGGCCTTTCTACAAACTTGAGTTGTTCATTTACCTCTATATCCTTAAGAGGCATTACTAGTGATTCATCAGCTAAGCATTTCTTGAGATTTGATACATGAAATACATCATGTATTCCTGCCATTTCCTCTGGCAGTTGTAGCTGATAGGCTACAGGTCCTATTCTTCTAATAATCTCAAAAGGTCCAACATACCTGGGACTTAGTTTTCCTCTCTTGATGAATCTTACCACTCCTTTCAATGAGAGACCTTTAACAATACTTTATCTCTTACTTGAAATTCCAATGGTTTGCGTCGGTTATCAGCATAGCTCTTCTGTCGATCACGTGCTGCTTTTAGTCGTTCCTTGACTTGAATAATCTTGTCAGTTGTTTCCTGTACTATCTCAGGTCCAGATAGTTGCTTTTCCCCAACTTCTGCCCAACAGACTGGGGTTCGGCACTTTCGTCCATAAAGTGCTTCGAATGGTGCAGCATTGATACTTGTGTGATAACTATTATTATAAGAAAATTCTATTAAAGGTAAGTGATCGTCCCAATTACCTCCGAAATCAATTACACAAGCTCTAAGCATGTCTTCCATTGTCTGAATCGTCCTTTCACTTTGTCCGTCTGTTTGAGGATGATAAGTTGTGCTCAGATTTAACTTGGTTCCCATTGTCTTTTGGAAACTTGACTAAAAATGAGAGGTAAAACGACTATCCCTATCAGAAACAATTGATAAAGGAATTCCATGTAATGAAACAATTTCATTTACATACAATTTAGCTAACTGTTCCATACTGTAAGTTTCCTTCATTGGTAGGAAATGAGCTGACTTGGTTAGTCTATCTACAATCACCCAGATTGTATCATTTCCTTTCTTTGTTTTGGGTAATTTAGTAACAAAATCTATTGTTATCAATTCCCATTTCCACACTGGCATTTCTAATTGTTGTAGCAATCCTGAGGGTTTCTGATGTTCAGCTTTAACTTGTGAACAAGTTAAACATTTAGAAACATAGGCTGCTATGTCCTTTTTCATTCCTATCCACCAGAAATTCTTTCTTAAATCTTGATACATTTTATCACTTCCGGGATGCATTGTGTATTTAGACTTATGGGCTTCTTCTAAGATATGATGACGCAGGTTTCCTAATTTAGGTATCCACATTCTCTTTTTATGAAATCTCCAAATTCCATCTGTTCCTTGTTCTAATTCTTTAATCACACCTTTTAGTTTTTCAGTATCATCCTTGATTACTGATTCTTGTGCTCTTTTAATTTGATCATTTAAATCTACTTGTAGATTTAATTTAAGAGAACGTACCCTTTTTGGCTTTTCATGATACTTTCGGCTTAAAGCATCTGCCACTACATTCACTTTTCCTTCATGATACTGGATATCACAATCATAATCACTAAGCATTTCCATCCAGCGCCTTTGTCTCATATTCAACTCCTTTTGCCCGAAAACGTATCTTAAACTTTTATGATCGGTGAATATGGTAAACTTACTACCATAAAGGTAATGTCTCCAAATTTTCAAAGAAAAAATTATTGCTCCTAATTCTAGATTATGGGTTGAATAATTCTCTTCATGATTCTTAAGTTGTCTAGATGCGTAAGCTATAACATTTTGGCATTGCATCAATACACATCCATAACCTAGTTTGGAAGCGTCACAATAGACTATAAAGTCTTCAGTTCCTTCTGGTAACGCTAATATGGGTGCATGGGTTAATCTATACTTAAGAATTCTAAATGCTTCTTCTTGTTTTGGTCCCCATTCAAACTTAATGGATTTACAGGTTAACTTAGTTAAAGGAATGGCTATTCTAGAAAAATCTTGAATAAATCTTCTATAATAACCGGCCAATCCTAAGAAACTTCTAACCTCGGTTGGTGATTCAGGGGTTTTCCATTTGGTAATCGCCTCGATCTTTGTTGGATTCACATGAATTCCTTCATGATTGACTAAGTGTCCAAGAAACTATACCTGTTCTAACCAAAACTCACACTTTGAAAATTTAGCATAAAGTTTTTCCTTTCTTAATAGACTTAAAAGTGTGTGCAAATGTTTTGCATGATCTTCCTTACTTTTAGAATAAATGAGAATATCATCTATGAAGACGATTATGAATTTATCCAAATATGGCTTACATATTCGGTTCATCATGTCCATAAATGTGGCTGGGGCATTGGTTAAACCAAATGGCATAACAGTAAATTCATAATGACCATACCTTGTTCTAAACGCGGTTTTAGGAATGTCCTCTTCATGTACCTTTAGTTGATGATATCCTGATCTTAAATTGATTTTAGAGAAAAATCGAGCTCCTTGCAGTTGATCGAACAGATCATCGATCCTTGGTAATGGATACCGATTCTTAATCGTGACCTTGTTCAATTCACGGTAGACAATGCACATACGCATTGATCCGTCCTTCTTTTTGACGAATAAAATCGGCGCTCCCCACGGCGACGAGCTTGGTTGTATGAATCCTTTTTCCAGTAATTCGTCTAATTGTTTCTTCAGTTCCTGCATTTCGGCGGGTGCCAAACGGTAAGGTGCTTTAGCAATCAGTGTTGTTCCTGGCAGTAGATGGATTCTGAATTCAACTTCCCTGTCTGGCGGTAGTCCTGGAAATTCTTCTGGAAATACATCTGAAAACTGAGACACTACTGGAATGTCTTGTAGTTCTTTTCCTTTAGTGTTAGTGATTATAGAAATCAAATACACTATAGATCCTTTTTCTTATATAGCTTGCAGTTTTCATCACAGAGATGAATTTCGTGGATCTAGATGGCTTATCTCCTTTAATTGTGATCTTTTCACCTTTTGGTGAATTTACTTGAATTGACTTTTGATCACATAAAATACTGGCTTTATTGGCTATTAACCAATCCATTCCTAATACAATATCAAATCCTGCCAGATCCATAGGATAAAGGTTTGCAATAAACTTTTGATTTAAAAATTCTATTCTTGCTCCCTGCAAGATTTCAGAAATCCTAACAGTTTCTCCATTAGCTGTCTCTACTAGACATTCTTGTGGTAGTTTAGTTAATGACTGATTTAGAAGTTTGCAAAACGAAGTATTAATAAAACTTTGGTTTGCACCAGAGTCAAATAATACTTTAGCAAAAACATCATTAACTAAAAATGTACCGGTTATGACATCCGGAATCATCTTGGCTTCATCTGCAGTCAGAACAAATGCTCTAGCATTTTTAGCGTTCTTGTTGTTCGCAGCTGGAGCTAGTTTTGGACAGTTCGGCTTGATATGACCTTTTTCTCCACAGTTGAAGCATAGTCCATTACTGGATTTTCTTCTGCAATCTTCTTCCTTATGTTCTGGCATCTTGCAGAAATTGCAAAGAGTGGAGCATTTTCCCGAATGCTTTTTCTTGCAGACCTTGCAGAATGGTGCAGAGGTAGAACCCATATTCCTACGATTGTAATTCCCATAACGGAATTCTTGGGTAAGCCTTTGGGTTAGGTTTCTCCTCTTGTCTTCTTCCCTAGTACGGATTAATTCATCTGTCAAGGTGTTGGCTAGCCCTACAGCTTCTTCTATAGTTTGAGGTCTAGCTGCCTTGACTACATGTCTAATTTCTCCAATTAATCCCCATATGTAACGGGAGATTAATTGTCACACCCCAACCGATGGCGGAATCATCGGGGCGCGGCACTAGGCGAATCAGATTGCTCAAGAGAATCCATAACAACTATATTGCGACAGTATTTAATGCATTCATTATCCCATACTAATCAACAACATTATACAACATCTAACTTCACCCATCAAAATTCTATAGAACATAACACATATAGTTATCATCAACCTCATTCTACTACTACTACAAAAATGGGTTTTTCCCAAAACATCAACATAATCAAAATTAAGCATGCTATAGCCTCTATATATTTATATTGTTTAGAATTCCTTCTCAATTTCAATAGATATTCACGGATTACATATAACCCACTTAACCAAACATCACCGAAACACTTAATTCGACTTACCTTGTGTTAGAGACACTTAAATGGTCAACATTTCAGGTTCATGCATCCGATCTTCCTCGAGATTTCTTCCCAATTTGATGGTTTCTTGAGGGTTAGGGTTTGCACCCCTCCCTCCTTCTCCTCTGATCGATGTCACGCACACACACACCTTGTGTGTGTGATATTTTGTTTTTAATAAATCATATTTCCATTTTGGCACCCTAAGTCCCTCAAGTTTAACATACCATCATAATTGCCACAAGTTTCATCCCTTAACTTATCTATTAGGCATTTAACTAGGTTTATTAACTTAGTTACTGTATCTCATTTTACTAACATGGTAACATGGTAACGAATTTAATAATTCGGTTTTTGGGGCGTTACAAGTCTACCCCCCTTAAAGAAGGTTTCGTCCCCGAAACCTTTCTCGTTCCTACTCTTACCTTTCTATTGTACTCATTCAATGGGCACTTTACAACATAATTCATTCGTGGTCTTTGCAAAAGTCTTAACCATGAATAAATATGATCGTACGCATTGTCCTTATCTTCTTAAATTAGTAATTTACTTTCATAATCACACGAGGGTCGGGGTCTGATCCAGAGCTCTTATTAGTGTCTTTCACTTTATATTGCTAGTTTCTAGCACATATTATCACTAGCATTTCATTCGTTGAACTTATTCCAAATGTATACAATTATTACTCGTATAGACCTAAGGTCACAACTTGTTTATAGCTTCCTATTTAACCATATTACATTCATACATTTACTAATCGAAATAAATCGATTTATTTCGTACTACTCATACATCATATGCTATCTTTCATTTTGTTCACTATGAGCCATCCTAAACATTCCATTACTAACATTACTTCTGATTACTTTTAAGCTCATAGGAGGGGTCGATATATTACCATACGCATACTATAATCATTCAAAGACTTATTATTTCAACCAAATTCACCCTTCTTAAACTTACTTATCCGTACTTAACACGAAGACTAAGCATTATTTCCATGGTTACTATTGTTATTTATGCCATGCGTATCTTTTCTACAATGTCTTGTTCAAATGAACATGGCCAACAAGCCGAGCATCAAAGTTAGCATTTCTTAGCGATACTTGCCGTCTCGTATATTCTATCAGAATTTCCACAGTTACGAGCATTCAGGTTCAATACCACTCGACGATCGTTACGAACATTTTGAAATTCACTCCACATTTTGCATTACGGTTTGTATATATACATTCTATTCTGACACATCCATCTCTAGTCGAGTCATAACCTCCTATTAAAGTTACAACCCTTTTTATACATACCTGACGGAAGTAGATTCCATTGATTCGTTATCCTTATCTTACGATGATCATTCCTTTCCGATTGGTGACATTGCGTGTCCATTCATCAAGCTCACCTATGAGTACAAAACTTAACAAATCAAAACATTAACTACCGAGTTCAAATGGCGATCGCCATCTGACCCGTATGACCCATTTATCCTTTCGACCATTCTTGCATGCAACGCATTTGCATAAATATATTCATATATATATATATATATATATATATGAAAGTTTAAACATAATTTGAATCATATCACTTAAGGAATATTTACTTGTTTGGTCCGTAATTACTTACACATTCGGATATTTTCATTCTTATCATTCCTTTGTTCATTTGCTTTACATTTACTTATATGACTTGTTCGACGCAAACATGGTCAAACTATCGACGCATCCTGAGGTGGGCTAATTTCATCCTTTTTGTGTTTTAAATCCGTCTCGCGGATCTAAACGTAACATCCCTACCCTTCATTCCTTCTATGTTTGAATCCGTCTAGCGGTTTCAAACATATCGTTCATATCTTCCATTCCTTACATATGTTGAATCCGTCTCGCGGATTCAAACAGGTCATTCATACTTCATTCCTTTCATGCTTCGAATCCGTCTCGCGGATTCTAACACATCATTCATACTTTCATTCCTTTTCATGTTTCGAATCCGTCCCGCGGATTCTAACATATCATTCATACTTTCATTCCTTTCATGTTTCGAATCCGTCCCGCGGATTCTAACATATCATTCATACTTTCATTCCTGAAAGTCTTGCGTTTCTCTTTACCCTCACGTCCACCTACTACCTAATTCTAACGGACATACCTGTAACAATTATCACGGTCTCGCGAACGTCATATGTTTCTTGTGTACTGGCCAGGTACACAATCCACATACTAGTTTCGTGTCTTCGTGTAATCGCCACCTTATGTCCGAAGAATTAAATTTCGGCACGTGTATCATTTTCAAAACTTCATTGACATATCACTATTATATATTTCATTTAAAATTTTTCTTTCACTCGCTTAATTATACCATTTCATACGTCCACACGTTAAATTTACGTACCTGGGGTCCATTCGTCTTATCACTTGTCTTGATGCCGGTTCTAGACCGCATTCCTGGATCATCCTTTCCAAGCAATTATGCTTACCTTTAGATCTTGATCGAGTCATGGATTGTACGGGTTCCTTATCACAAGAGCACGCAGGTTTGAGTTCAAGTACCTATCCTCTCGTACTTGATTCTCTCAAACCAGGGCTCTGATACCAACTTGTAAGGCCCTAATACGTATTTGACAAAAAGTCGCAGCGGAAATCCGTGCCATAAAATTTCTTACATTACAAACGTCTTGACTTACTTGAAAGTTCGTTTTAATATGTATCTTTTACAAAAATAAAGTATAAGTCCTGTTTACTAAAGTACATACTTAATTATTCCCGTACAATCTATCTTGTGACTCGGTCTTCGATCTCTATTCCTCGTGATAACCGCCCGTGATTCGTACAACCTGCACTCACCACATACATTCATAACATTAGTACACAATACATAAACAAGATTCAATCTCGTACACTTCCCATTTCGTTATCTTTCTAACTTTAAGCATTTCATCTGCGTATCCATATTCTGGTGAGGCTTCAATAATGTACCTGCATTACTTTTCATTCTCAAGGCACACTATTAATAACGTATTACTCGACGTATCTAAATCATGCATACATACATTCTTACATACATACATACACATCTACATACGTACATACCTTCCTATATCTCTACATACCTGCATACACTCATACGTACCTTCATATATACCAAATACACATCTACATACGCACATACATTACTACGTCACTACATACGTACATATACACATACGTATCTTCACATATACATAAATACACATCTACATACATACATGCATTACTACGTCTCTACTTACTTGCATACACTCATACGTACCTTCATATATACTTAATTACACGTCTACATATGTACATACACTCTTACGTACACGTCCAAGATCTTAAATACCTCTTATATATCCATACATTAATTACATGGTACTTAGACTTAGATTTATAGCCCATAAACGTCAAAGGAATGATCAAAATCATGTTTGGGAGGCCCGCCGTGGTCCACGGATGACAAACCGAAGCCTACTATACCGAAATCAACTTAGATAACAAATTTCAGGTTTTTGAACATGGGGAGGCCGTCGGCAACGGCCCTAGGGGCGTCGGCGACGGCCCTTGCAAGTGCCCGTAGCCCAAAACTTCCGTAGACAGCCAAATAACCCGTCAGCCAAAAACTGACTTTCTAGAGCCCGTCGGCGACGCCCTCTAGAAAATGCATTTTTCTGCAGCTCCGTTTCGTCGTCCGTACGCACTAAAACACGCATAACTTTTGAACCGTTTACCCGATTAACCTCCCGTTTCTTCCTACATGCTTGTAAATTCACATTCTATCATATGAACTTGAAATCCGACATCCGGTTTAAGGAAAATATTCACTTAAAGCTCTCGGCTTTATATACCCGCCTTCACTTATTCGACCCGTTGTTTTAACCCAAAACTTACATAAACGTTATAACTATAATACTTTTACATTATCCGGGGTTCGTACTTGGGATTTATGCACCCGATACCCGATATGCATTAAACCTATTCATGTCATTCATTTATACGAAAGCAAATTTTGTTAAGACAATTTCAAATGCGAAATTGTTTGTCCATTAACCATGACTCATAACCGAGTCTTTAGACTATTAATCCGCGTCTCCGATTCTAGGTTAGCGTACTTATGTACAATTCTACCCATACCCGGTTATAGTATCGTAATCAATTACTTATACAACCCTTCCGGTATAGTAATAAAACCACATTTTTGACCCATTCGACCTACTTAACGTAAATCGTCAATTTCATACAACCCTTCTTATTTGACTTCAATTATCATGCCTAATTAACTAGAACATAACCTTACTTAACAAACTAAGAAGTGATTCGGAAATCACTTACCTCATGCATCCGTGTTCATATCCGTTTCCTCGCCACTTCTTGACCCGTTAGCCTTTCGTGCTTGATTCCATCTTGACATGATTCCTATACTTCCATGTCATCGAAATCACATTCTTATTAGCATACACAATTGTACATGTTAATGATTATATCGATCGTATAATTCACGTTTGACTTTCATTAGTCACTTCTAACAAGCATAATACATGTAACCAAATTCATATCATTTCCAACTCGTGTAATCCATCATGTCATCGCATTAAACACACATACGTCTAACACGCACCGTATAACTTACTTTAATCTTACAATTATGACAACACGTCTATCCATTCTTCTTATACACAGTTGACTTTTAGAAGTCAACGATTCATTTAATTTAACTTTCGACTTATCATTATATACCCGTAACATCATAATAGCCTATACGGACAACACTACATACATTTCATCATACACTTGGCGTGTTTACTACCTCCTAAGCATAGTGTACAACTAATTTATGCATATTCTTCTAATCTTATACATAGTTCCTCCGAATACTCCTACGAATTCTATCCAAGGCACATTATTCAAGTTAGTTTACTACTAACCTCGTCTTTCTATAATTCATTCATAATTCTCAAGACGTTTCATATAACTCTCATATCATAACATCACTTAGACATTTCATCAAACACCTTGTGAGCGTACTACTATCTAAGCTCAATGTACAAGTATCTTGTACATAAGCTTACTATCTCATATCAAAATCATTGATTCAACAATTACCACACAATTTTCATTCTAATTAGGTTCATTCAACAACATTATACAACATCTAACTTCACCCATCAAAATTCTATAGAACATAACACATATAGTCATCATCAACCTCATTCTACTACTACTACAAAAATGGGTTTTTAACAAAACATCAACATAATCGAAATTAAGCATGCTATAGCCTCTATATATTCATATTGTTTAGAATTCCTTCTCAATTTCAATAGATATTCACGGATTACATATAACCCACTTAACCAAACATCACCGAAACACTTAATTCGACTTACCTTGTGTTAGAGACACTTAAATGGTCAACATTTCAGGTTCATGCATCCGATCTTCCTCGAGATTTCTTCCCAATTTGATGGTTTCTTGAGGGTTAGGGTTTGCACCCCTCCCTCCTTCTCCTCTGATCGATGTCACGCACACACACACCTTGTGTGTGTGATATTTTGTTTTTAATAAATCATATTTCCATTTTGGCACCCTAAGTCCCTCAAGTTTAACATACCATCATAATTGCCACAAGTTTCATCCCTTAACTTATCTATTAGGCATTTAACTAGGTTTATTAACTTAGTTACTGTATCTCATTTTATTAACATGGTAACGAATTTAATAATTCGGTTTTTGGGGCGTTACAATCGTGAACGTTAATGTGTGTGATGCGATGTGCGTTTTGAGTAATGAGTTGCATTGCGACACATCACAACTATCAAGGAGGGTAGAATTGGTCCTCTCTCGACATCTTCGTGGTTGTCAGCAAGTGCAATGTGATGTGATAGCGATAAAGTAGGCGAAATTATGCGAAAATATTGCGATATAGCGATGTATGCGATATAGCTACATTATGATCCGAATCTCTGGTGCTAGGCGTAACGAGTATAGCGATTAGTAACAAAGCACGAAAGTGCGGGTTGTTACAGTCTCCCCTGCTTTAGGAAATTTCATCCCGAAATTAATCCACCAGTAGGGTTGCGGGAGTTGATGCGAATGGGAGAAGCGATAAAAGCGACGAGAATAGCGAGCGATCGATAGAGAATTACCATGCGAGAGCTTTGCGGAGACCAGCGAGAGCGACGAGAAATGCGATTCTTATAACCAAAAGGCGATAACACACACACAAGAATGCGATTCCAAGGTGTTATTAAGTTCTGAAAAGTCGATTAATTGGATTAAACTTGTTTGTGAAAGTCTTCTCATGGCGTGGCGTTAACTGTATCGATGTCCATACCAACGCTATGAGAAGGGTTTTGTTATGTTACTAAAAGAATTTAAGGAGATTAAAATTCGTTTTACGAAATTTTCTCGCCACACGGCGTTAACTTGAGTCGATTGCCACACCAGTGTTACAGGAAAATCTCGTTTTGTACAAAGGTTTGGAAAAAGTTTTATTAGGAAAAGTTGGTTTAAACTTTGTGTAAACAAGGCCTTTTTAATAATACCAAAAATTTAATTTTTTTAGAGTCGGCCCCGCATGGCACTTTTCCATGAAAGTTCTACCGTATGGCCAAAACACTTATATATAGGAAGTACCAGCGGCGTATCCACCATGTTTTATCCATATGGCTTCCGTCCCATGAGGCAGTGTCATCCGTGTCGACATAGTACTGACAGATTTGCGATGACTCGATCCAAACGAGAAAGGTTTGGATCAAGTCTTGAAAGGGCAAACTGAGCAATGAAGTCATTTTCGAACTCAGTTTAGTGACACGAGCGAGTGCGATAGGCGGTAAGCGGGATGCGAAAGTTCGATAGCTCAACACCAACACAATAAGCGAAGATGGCGGCGTTGAGCGTAAAGCGTAAAGCGTAAAGCGATGATCGACGAACGATAGCGACAATCGTAAAGCGATAGGCGACGATCGATGCGTTGCAAGCGATGGGAATATGCACTTTGATTAGATTAAACAACACCACAAATTTTAACTAACATTAGCTTACATGGCCTTTTTCCATGAAAGTCTGCTGATACGGTTAAAACACCACCATGTCTTAGCCCTATTAGTTTTGTCTCGTGAAGCGAGGTCATGAGTGCTAGCATAACGCAGATAGCACAGATAATACAAATAGTGATACGCGATAGCGATAAGCGATAAGAATATCGAAGCGACGAGATAGATGCGAGAAGCGTTAAGGCGAAGAGCGACGAGCGATGAGCGGTTCTCGTCAAGCGATCCACGATACGCGATTCACAGTAAGTGATACACAGTAATCAGTAGGCGATAGAGCGATACACATAAAATATGCGATTAAGCAAAAACACACCATAGGTGATAGCGATCCATATAATAAGCGATTGGGATTGCGAAGACACAATAGGCGATAGCGCGAGACACATAATAAACGATTGCGATTTGCGAGATAGATTCCTGCGATAATGCGATTGCGGGCGTGTTTGACTTACGAAAAGTCTTAGCGATTACACGCTTTGAGTTGCGATTGAGATTGTTACGCCTTGCGATGTAGTGTAGTGTGTCGAAAATAACCACAATAGTATAATAGGTCTACGTTCCAACTCCACATGGCACTTTCTTCACAAAATTTCGGTTAGCATGGCGAAACACCGTCATGTTTCCACCATACGCCTTCGTTCCGTGAATAGGTGTCACACTTTGTCAGACATGGTCAAGACGCTGATATATAGGAAGTACCAGCGGCGTATCCACCACACTTAACCATGCCCTGAATGTTGAGGCATCATTGAAACTCACTACGATCTCCGTGCACTAATCCAAAATAATCTCGTGTGCACCCGTGATTAATTTGATTCTTGCACGTTTATCGTACCTTATCTCAAGAACGGATAATAGGGGTAACATACATTATATAATACATAGTGCTAGCATATAGATCGTGCGCGAGTATAAGAGAGAAATAGAATCCACATGCGTCGAGAGTTAGGATAAGTTTCCACACTTAAAAGAAATTGACGGCGACAAGTCGTATTATTACAACAACATTAGAAGCAAAGTAACATTGCTGTGGAGTACTTCTGCGGACACTGCGGTTGTGCTGAAAATCCTTAAGGTTGCGGTCCTGTGCGGCAGTTCTGGGTAAAAGGACCATACCAGTTGCAATTGTCGCAATAACGACAGTTAGTTCCTGGTGGGTGATGATACGTACACATGAGACACAGGGGATGGCTTCCGGTGTAGGCGCGCTTCACAAGAACGGGAACAAACCGTAGCGGTGTGGGGTTTGGAATTTCATCCACGCTTGGTTCCTTTCGCTTATGGCTGAGCTCGTTGCGATCCTGAGATGATGCAGTGTCGTTGGCGGATTCGTATGAAGATTCGCTGGAGATATCATCGGAGGAATCTTCAGAAGAATCGTCGGTAGAATCGTTGGAAGAATCGTCGGATGAATCGATGACGATTGCTTGGTGAGCCTGCTTGACAGGATTCTTGGAGAAGAATCCGTCCGAGACTCGTTTGTCGTTGATTTCTGCGGCCATGCGATAGGTTTCTTCGATTGTAGCAGGTCTTGCAGCTTCGACAAAATCGCCCACACATTCAGGCAAGCCGTGAATATACTTCGTGATGGCTTTTCCAGGAGTGTTGACTTGGCTTGGGCAGATTATGCTAAGCTGTTTGAACCTTGCGGTGTAGCCAGTATTTTCACCTTCGACTTGCTTGATTTTCCAAAATTCGTCTTCTAGCTCCTGTACTTCGTGGGGCGGGCAGTACTCTTCCTTCATGAGCTCTTTCAGCTCATTCCAAGAGAGAGCGTAAGCTGCAGAGAACCCACGTTTGTTGCGTTCGGCTGTCCACCAGTCGAGTGCTCGCGATTGAAATACTCTGGTAGCACAAGTAGTACGGAAACCATCGGGACACCCACTTTGACGAAGGGTAACGTCGATAGAATCGAACCACTTGAGTAGCTGGGACACACCTCCTTCACCCGTGAACTCCATCGGGTCACAGGCTTTGAAGTGTTTGTAGAGGAAAGCAGGTTGCGGCGCTTCTGTCTTGAAGTCTTCCGAGGTTCGAGAGTTGCTGAGAGAGTGCACTTGAGCGACAATTTGAGGAACGACTTTGGCCACTTCCTTGGCCACAAGCGAGGCAATCCTCTTATCGGCGCTTCGTTTGGCTCTTCTCCTAGTTGTTTGTCTCGAGGTAGAGTCGTTGGAAGGCATCTAGACAGAGAGAGAGATTTGGAGTGAGATTCGATCATAATGATTTTGAGTTTGCGGTGCGATTGAGCGCGATCAAAACTTGTTGCGAGTAATATAATAGACTTCACATAGGAGCCACATAGGAGACACGAGATTCCTAAGTTCTCACACAATTGATTTGTTTGTATGTATATATATATATATATATAATTAGTTGTAGTTTACACTTATACTCATACATATCGGTGTAGATTGCGCGAGGACGCGATGAAGAGAAAGAGCGTAAGCGAGTAATTAGACGTTAGTTTTGTTGCGAACATTCGGTTTTTTTTTTGTTTTGGATTGCGATGGCTGTGCGAGTTGTGCGATTGCAAAAAAGCAGGGAGCGAAAATCGATACATCGAGAAATCGATAAAGCGTAAAGTTTAAATTGTAAACACATGAGCGTAAATAGATTCCATATAGCGTAAAATCGACGAGTTGTATGTTAGAAAAATAGGTAGAGTGCCTCGGGTGTTTAGGCGTCGACTACCCAAGGTAACCCAACTATACCCAACAAGTTCGTGCGCGCGCGTTGCCCTAGAAGACTTATGCTTCCACTGGGATGCAGCTCATCGCATTCGTCTTCCTAGTCATCGCGTGGCTCGAGTTATCGTTATAGCCGAGTCCTTGGTGAGAGCTTTTGAAACCATTTTATAGAGAGTGGAACGGTTTATTAAGTTATGGGTTTCACCCCTGACTTAATAACTTCGTGCCTAGCTATGGTTGTGCTCTTAGAATAAATTCGGGATTTCCACTAGACTTTGAGATGGAGACTTTCGTTGAGTTATGGATGTCACTCCTAGCTCGACGAAAAGTTCTCGTGCTAGAAAAATGCGCTGAGTGAGCGATTTCATCGAGAGTTCTTGGTTTTCACGCCTGATCTCGACTGGATCACTCGGTTGTGTTATGCGAGTATTTTCGAAAATGTGTGTATTGTGTTGGCCCTAGGAAAGGCTAAATGATATTCTAGCCTTAGGAAAGGCTCTTCGCGTGAAATTGTAGTATGCGGTGTTCACGCGAAGTAGTAGCTTTTAACGAATTTGAACGAGAGTATTAAGTAGGCCCGTGCAATCCTACTAAGTTCGCACGAGTCGGCCCGTTAGTACTTAGACTATAGACTAGGTCGTTTCTAAGACATCAACCCGGACTAGGTCGAGTCTTGCCTAATTCCCTATAGTTATGGCTCTGATACCAATCTGTCACACCCCAACCAATGGCGGAATCATCGGGGCGCGGCACTAGGCGAATCAGATTGCTCAAGAGAATCCATAACAACTATATTGCGACAGTATTTAATGCGTTCATTATCCCATTCTAATAAACAATTACAATCACATAAGCTGTCACGAATTTCCTGTTTTCTCAAACAATTCAAATCCGACAACCTAGATTTTTAGGTGTGTTTTTAGACTTCCTAGCTTGATTTGATGTAGTCTGCGGCTAAACCTGCAACATACGTTAAAATAATGTCAATACAAAAGTATTGGCGAGTATACAGGTTTGATATGTAATAGTGTAATAGATAAAAGCTGCGAATTTCCACATACATAAACGTAATACACGACATATATACTCACAAAACTGATACTACCAGCTAAGTCCTCGAGTTTCGATCGCGATTGCTAAACTAGACCCCGTCGGGCGCAATAGTACTATACTAGTCATGGTGGGACGTCGCGAGTATAAGTCCTAGCACATATGTACTAGCATCACGTATAACTATGCACATTGGTCATTCGCAAGTGATAAATAGTTTAAGCATTTGATGTGATTTGATTTGATAGCAACGTATGTTACACCCAAAAGTGCAAAAGCAAAAAGGGTTCAAGTATACTCACAGTCGTTGTTCAGCAAGTAAACAACTTGGTTGGTTTGAAGGGAGCGCGTCCGAGATTAGCCTGATTATAGATTGATAGCGTAAGCGTTGAATAGTGAGAATAATGGTGGAGAATGAACCAAGTGTCGGATGGTAATCTGATCGGATGGCAATCCGACCGGATGGCCAGTCGACCGGGTGGCAGTCCGTTCGGATGGTCATCCGATCGGATGACGATTGGATTGTCGCCTTGGTTGGTGATGAGGTGTTTGCGTATGATAGTTTGCCTTTTGAAGTTTTCGTTGTAGCATTTTGAAAACATAGAAGTATCTCTACCCTTCAGATCGGTCGATCGGGTGACGATCCGATTCGTAGGATACGTTAGTGAGGACAAGTTCACAACAGTTTGTCACTCGATCGGATTGCAATCTGATCGGGTGGCAATCCGTCTAGAACCGTCTATGCATTGAATTAGTCCCAACATCACATGGTCGGATGGCTGTTCGATCGGGTGGCAATCCGATCGGACGGCAATCCGATCGGACGGCAATCCGTTCGACGTTCAGAACTTGAAAAGTTGAATTTAAAAGTTTAAGTGAGGAGCCAAGTGCAAGCCGATCGGGCAGCTGTCCGATCGGATGGCAATCCGACCGAGTGGTTATCCAATCAGATGGCAATCCGTTCCGACGGCCTTAGATCGTCCTGTCAGTTGATTGTTTTGAATGTTTGCGGTTTTCTCGAGACGGTATGACATCGTGCTAAACAATAGAACCCCATCAACACCCAGGCGATCCAATCATGCAGGAATCACCCTAATCTGATCGGTCAGCTGTTCAAGACGATGGTTCGCATTTAACCCGAGATCGGTTGTCTCGTTGATAGAATACAGATCTTGAACCAACACATCAACAAGAAGGAGTAGAAGATCAGAACAAGCTCCGATTCTATCGGTTTTGAGTGCATTGAGTGTAAAAGAGTTGAAAGAAAGTTAGAAAACCATCTTTCAATCCTTTTAACCATGAGTTTGTGTAGATCTATGCGAAAACGTTGTTTAATCATGTGGAAATCCTTCAGATCTGAGTTGTTCTCGGTGGAATGATGCCAAAACTGGAAGCTCATAAGAACTCCATGATGACATCATCCTAGAACACCTCAAATCCGTTGATTTTACGGTTAAAAGTTAAGATTCAAAGGTGAAATTGATGAAGAAGTGTGTGTAGATCGTAGAAGTACAAGATTTGAGGTAGAAAACTTACAAGAGTCGCGAGAAATCGAGAGGAAATAGCCCCAAAGCGTGCTGGTCGAGTGGGAGCTGTCATATCATTGTTCAAGTGATGTGACAAGGGCTATTTATAGGTGAAGAGGAGAAAAGGAGAGAAATGCAATGGATCGGATGGCTGTCTGATCGGGTGACCGTCCGATCGGATGGCTGTCCGATCGGATGGCCATTCGATCGAAGTGCCATTCGATCAAACGCCTCCGGCGAGCTGAGTTTTGGCGTCCCGTTTCGATTGTCGTTGCGATAGTTTGGTTACACATTCTCATCCATATTTTCATATATTTATTATAAGTAGCCACGTTGGGTCGTATACATATCCATATTTCAAAGTTGTGATACAATAACCGGGTTTTGTTTTGAATATGTCTAACTTTGCGACGCTTCACGGTTATCGAGGAGGGTAGAATAGGTCCTCACTCAACGCCATCGTGAACGTTAATGTGTGTGATGCGATGTGCGTTTTGAGTAATGAGTTGCATTGCGACACGTCACAGCTATCAAGGAGGGTAGAATTGGTCCTCTCTCGACATCTTCGTGGTCACGCAAGTGCAATGTGATGTGATAGCGATAAAGTATGCGAAATTATGCGAAAATACTGCGATATAGCGATGTATGCGATATAGCTACATTATGATCCAAATCTCTAGTGCTAGGCGTAACGAGTATAACGATTAGTAACAATGCACGAAAGTGCGGGTTGTTACATTAATACTGGTTCAGGTGATGCAAGGGTTGGTACTATTCTAGCATATTCAAAGAATGTGGTAGTATAACCTTTACTATCTACCCCGGCCATCCTTAGGTTCAGAAACTTATTCGCTATCTGTTCCTTTTCATTGGGAGGGCAGAATTTCCTTTCTACCATATTCTTAAATTCCTCCCATTCCATGTTGTATATCCTATCACTTCCTTTTGATTGGAGGATAGTGTTCCACCATTCTAAGGCTGAGTTCTTAAATAGATTAGAAGCAAACATTATTTTGTCTTCTTCAGCACACTTGCTTATTTTTAAAACAGCCTCAGTCTTTTCTATCCAGCGTAGGGCTGCAATGGGTCCTTCATTGCCCGAGAATTCTATTGGTTTGCAGGACCAGAATTCTTTATAAGAACAACCATAAGGCATGGTTCTTCTTCTTTTGGGAATGGGTACTTGAAGTATGGGTCCATTGTTCACGTTGTGTTCTGGTTCAATTGGTCGCTTACTGCTATGTTTACTTTTATTATTCGCTTCCTGAACCGTTTGAATAATAAATGGCATTGCATCTATAATTCCATGTGCCACTATGTGTTGAACGGCACTATTATCCATTTGGTTTCCATTGTTATTGATGCTCGGATTCTCATTAACCACGTTAATGTTACTCTAGTTATCGTTATTCAGATTTTCTTGATTTCCTTCGTCGGCCATCTGAATTTTAAACATTTACCCCATATTAATATCACAAAATAATATTTAATATAGTCAATCACATGACACGCAATTTAGCCAAAAGCGTCGATCATTGCGACTTTACTCTATTCATATACTATGCATCTATTACACACCCGTACTGAAATAAAAATTACAATACCAACTGAAATAAAATTACGCTAATAATAGTAGGCATCCGTAGTTTTTTTTCATACAGATACACACATATTATATTATTATTACTACTACCGTTTCACCATCACATCTACGGATATGGATTCATCCAGAAATCCATATTGCGCTCGTCGTACTTCCAGACGAGTCGCTCTCCCACCTGTCTCATTCGTTCACTACTCTCTAGAATTTCCTCACCAAAAGTCCTAAGTTCTTGTACGTTTTCTGCACTCATTGGGGGTGTAGGTTCTAGGACTGGGTTCGGAATCTGGGGTGCAGGTTCTTGATATGGGGGTGTAGGGGCCTAGAATCGGTAAGGATCTTCTAAAATCTCCCTAATGTATTCATCGTGGTAATAGGGATCTAAAGGATCCAATCCTGGGTAGGCTCCTATGTTTGGCATGGGCATGTCTTCATGTATCGGGTAACGTTGCACATAGTCCCTACTGTCGTCCCACCAGGGGTCGTAATTTGGGTCTAGGGGGTTTGGTGCTGGTACCCTAGGTATTTCTTCTGGATTGAAGTCATGCATTTCTACTTGATTTTCAGGGTTTTCTATTTCCATTGGTTGGTCAGGAATTGGTAGTTGTGGTTGGGGTGCTATCATTTGTTCCAGGTTAGGGTCAACTGCAGTGGTTGCTAAGATGTGGATGTTGGATATACCCCTATTGATTATATCCTGGGCATAGGCATCAGTTTCTCTTTTGACTGCTGCTAGTACTCTCTGTTCTTGTAACTTTTTCATACGCTTCCTACGCCTCGTGTGCCCCTCGACTGAACCATCCTCCCTTTTTCTGAGGGAATGGCTCCTCGGATTTGGCCTTAAACACGAATATTCCTTCTTCCGTATCAGTAGAGTACCCTGAGAGGGCAGGCTGAGAAGAGGAGGTGCCTTCGCTTCTAGGCGAACCAGACAATTGACGGTACGCGTCAGATGGTCCTTGGTCACTCATACTGTAAACTAACAAATAGTCAAATAACACACAACAATAAAATACAATTATTCACGTATTTCCATAATTTATTTCCTAACAGATTGAATTTTGATGTCAGCAGAACACTTCTGTGGCTGAATCAGTGGCACAGCTCTGATACCACCTTCTGTCGCAACCCCCGATCCCTAATCCCCAGGAACGGGCGGCCGCGGGCCAGTTTCGGTGGTATCGTGTATTGTCTAATTTGGCAGCGGGAATTTTCACCAGGACCGTAGTTAGGAAATATTTGATCAGAGTAAAATACCACAATTTCATATATTAAACACATGGGATAAAATCTAAGTTTGCATTACACACATTTTCATAGGAATAAATCCTATTTCATTCAATAAAAACATCTATTTTATTTTAGGTAACTTTATTGCCACTTTTCCAAGCCTTCAGTGCTGTCCAGCTGGCTTCTATTTGGCTTTCACAGTTTGTTACCTGAAACGCGTTTTAAAAACATTTGTCAGTGGGAAATACTGGTGAGTGAATCCCAGTTTAATCAAGTTTAAATAAAAACCATTGTACAGTATTGAGGGCGATCTCGCAATTACATTTGTTTCCAAGTTATATCAATTAACATCCATGGTACTGTCAGACCCGACTTGTGGAAATGTTACTCCTTGACCAGGTGGTAACAAATTTTGTATACAAAACCCCAACATACTCATGATAATTGTATTCTTACAAATACTCAATAACTGCTTAATATACATTTAATTGTATGAGGTTTTATAAAAACAGTTAACAAAAGGTTTACAAAAAGCGGATCAACTCACATTGCTGTCTTAGATTATCCTTTAGGGTTTCCTGGTGACAATCTATAATTTACACAAATGCACACGCGTTAGTATAATAACCCATTTTAACATTAGTAATACCCTCCCCGAGACGGCATTCCAACGACTACGTCGGGCAGAACCACGACAGCCGTTACGGAACCCTAGATCAATCGGGCAGCGTATCTAATACGTATCCAGGGGTTATAATACTTACAACGGAGCAGAAATTCGCTATTTAGGGGGTATTAGACCCGAGTATTATGCCTATTATCAGAGAATTCGTTGAGAATGAAAAGAATTGAGCGACGGAAAATGAAATCCCGAGGCCTTCTTATATAGGGCCTGATTCTGACTTTTACGCGGCCCGCGTAAATGTTAACACAGGGCTACGCGGCCCGCGTCAAACCCTGGTCAACGCGTAGGTGATCCGGATCAGCAACTAGACTCGCCATGATGATGACACGTGTCATCACCGGGCTGCGCCACATCTTTGATCTCTAGCGGCCCGCGTAAGACTCTTAGGAGGTCTACGCGGCCCGCGACAAACCTAAAAACTCAATTTTTAATTATTGTTGATAATATTTAGGGTATTCGGGGCCCGTTTTCACGTATGGGGTGTATTTTGGGACATATTGGGATATTTTAAAATATATCAAGGTGTCGGAAAATATTCGGGAGAGTGTCGGTTCAGAGTTGTTATAAATTCCCCTATTATTTAACATTTTAACAAGCAGATATAAATGGTTAATTAGTATAACAGATAAAAGTGATATTAGACAAAGATCATGCTCCTAATCACCTCAATACAATCGAGGAGCTTGATATCACTCATGTCGTATGAATTCTTATCACATGTATATTAATATTTTTGTTTTTTAGTTCTTGGTTATATATGTGTATATATTTCATATTTGTATGTCCTCTTCTTCGTTCATGACGATTGTATTCAATTGTTGTTTTTGTGTGTATAACAAAGAAGATTAATTTGATAATTAATTAAATAAAGTGATTTTGTTTGAGCATTGATTAATTAATCTTACTCTGTTAAAAAACATTTCTTCAAAGGGGGAAGAAATGACAAGTTTTGATTTTACTTTTTTAGGGAGGGGGTACGTTTAGTCTACCCATTGGTAAATACAAAGTCTTTAAACAACTGAGTGGAGAATTGAGAGGTTCTGGGTTAAAGTCCCGACCGAATAAAAGAAATAAAATTTTGTAGTTTTTTAAAAAGTAGATGCCAAAATGGTCCATGAGATTTGGTCACTTTTGCCACTTTAGTTCAAAACTTAAACCTTTTGAATATGGGTCTCTGTGATTTCAATTTTGTTGTCATTTTTATCCAAAATTAAAATCTGGTTAGATTTTTCGGTTAACTTCCAACTTTTTTTTGTCTTCTTGCTCCTTTTTAATGAAGGGCAAAATGGTCTTTTAACGTTTTATTGTAACAAATTTAAAAAATCTGACCAAAATGGAGGAAAAAGACAAAAAAGTTGGATGTTAACTGAAAATCTGACCAGATTTTGCTTTTGTATGAAAATGACAATAAAATTGAAACCACATGACTCAAATTCAAAAGATTTAAGTTTTGTACTAAAGTGACAAAAATATCAAACCTCAAGTACCATTTTTGGCAGTTTACTCTTTTTAAAATAATCAAAACTTCGAATGCTTTGATCTTGTTGATTTTTCACTTTTCTCAGAAATTTTCTTGCAAGCGGCACGATTGAATTACCAAAGATTGACAAAAGATAGGAAGTTTGAGTTGTTGTTAATTTGGGGCATTGGCAGATTCAGCAAGAAGTCGCTGGAGAATTGAGAAAGATTGTTTGGAAGGAAGCCATGGAAGCTTATAAGAGATGGGTTCGGAGAAACAAGGAGTATCTTCATTCAATCGAGTCTCTTGCTAATGTAAGTCCACTCACTTTTGCTATAAAAAGTCAATTTTACTTTCGACTTGGATAAAGTGATGACTGGATCAAGATAATTGTAAACTTACCTAATTATTCTGAGGAGATTTAAGCACATAATTGTTTGTTGGCTATGAATTGTTGGTGAATCTTTAAGTCCACATAGTCAGTTTGAAAACATAAGGTAGAATGTGTAATGTAGCCTTATTAGTTTTGATGGGATCCGGTTATTATCATCAATGCTAATGTTTTAACAAGTAAAAACCTCATTCTGCAAATTTGAAATTGATTTTGAGCAACATACAATAATCATTAATGTTGATGTTTCTTCTACTTAGGTCTTTTGGTATATGGTTTTAGTCATGTTGATGAACTTGTTACTCATGGAGTCAGTTTTTTTTTTTTTTTTTAGCTTTGCGAGTAAAATACTTGTTAAGATGGTTTACCAGATTTTGTCTAATATTTTCGGCAACAAGCAATGTTACTCTTAATTATATGTTGTTGAACTATAGGGATTGACTTGGCTTCTTCCGGAGAGATTTGCTGAGTCGGAAATCATACCAGAAGCAGGTCCTGTGATACTTCGGTAACATTTACCTTTCTTTTTTCACCTATAAACTTGCATCTCTTCAACTTCAAATTGGTTTTCTTCACAAGTAAAAATTTTGATGATTTAATGCATAATATATTATTTCAGTTTCATAAACTCAAATCCAAATATCATCTAAAACTAACGCTTTTGACACACAAAGCTCAAATATTGACATTTAAAAGTCTTGGTGGATTCTTTATGACATTTTGCATTATTTTTTATGCAGTAACATCGATATTGGGTATACTGACTACTGTCAATGGACATATAATTGAAACGACTCCATCCGACGCGCACGCAAAACCTCAGGAATGTTCTTCTTTTCCATACTCTTTGTGTTTGACTTTGATGAAAGACGTGGAAACTTTGGTTGAAGTTATAGCAGAACAATTTTATGGTGATGATAATAAATGGAACTTCATTGCTGTTACAGAGGCCACAAAGTAAGCAACGCCTCTTGATGATTATTTTCTTATTTGACTTTTAAGATTCAAATCTTCTTCTTTCAAGACTTACAATTGATGCACGTTTCTTCATCATTTTAGCATAAAATTCTTTCCATGACTAGAATTCATATACAATATGGTTTATTTATCAATATTAGCCTGAGATTCATGAAAATTGAAGTTGAAAGCAGACCGTTTGACTTTTTTAATATCAAAATTTCAATCAGGGTACTAGCTAGACTAGCTTTATTGCGTAATAGCGGGTACAAAATGTTGTTGCAAGGAGGGGAGACGATAAACGATGGAAAAGATCCAAATGATGCAAACGAACCGCAAACACATATACAATTATCACAAAAATGGCAAAACGGTAATTTCACTCTTGAAGGAAGGGCTCTCTCTGCATTGAGTATGTTCGGTGAAAATGCTAGGATGATTTCCAATCCAACATGGGTTCACAGTGCTGAACATCATCAACGTGCAACCGTCGAGCTTCCTGGTAACTTTAAAGTTTCTTTTCTTTTATTTTTGAGTAAAATACCATTTTCATCCCTGAGGTTTGGCCAGTTTTGCGACTTTCGTTCAAAGGTTTGTTTTTCCGCATTTGGATCTAAAAGGTTTAAAATCTTGCCAATTTCATCCGGCTCGTTAACTCCATCCTTTTTTCTCCGTTAAGTCAAGGGTATTTCCGTCTTTTTTGTTAATTTAACGGGCAATTCGATCATTTTCACTTTATGTAAAAAGACTGCATACCCCTGAAAAAGACCAAATTGCCCTTTAAGTTAACAAAAAAGATGGAAATAGCCCTGATTTAACGGAGAAAAATGAATGGAGTTAACGAGCCAGATGAAAATGGCAAGATTTCAAACCTTTTGGATCCATATGCAAAAAACAAACCTTTGGACGAAAGTCGCAAAACTGGCCAAACCTTAGGGACAAAAATGGCATTTTACTCTTTATGTTTTTATTTGGTAATTTTTCGGGTGAAGAAAATGTCAAAAGTGTCCTTATATGGTAACAGAAACCGACATAAAAAGACCGACCCTCTTGAGTATCTTGACTGAAAAAGGCCTTACCGGGGGACTAATGTTAACGGGGGAGGTGATGTTTATTGCAAGACCGCTTGTTTATGTTTTATTAATAAGAAAATACGGGCCCCGGTCATGGCTCCCGTGGTTCATCTCTTTGACTATTGACCTCATTGGGATGAGTTCATCAACGATGTCATTGATTGGTCATAAAGACAGGAAGCTTCGTCTATCCGATCCTGAGAAGGATGAGGTAAAATTTTCGTCAAATTTTATACGTTTTGAAATTGTATCCCTACTATTGCTACAATTTTGTTATGGCAAGTTTTTAAGTGGAAAGATATTGAAGGGTATTTTAGACATTTGACAAATGGTTTGAATAATACGCAGTTGAGAAGGCGAAAACTGTGGTTGGCTTTTTACCTTATGAGAGATCCGTGTTTTGGCAAATACACACGGTATAGTTTGTATATTTCAACTTTTTTGTGTTTGTCCATTTAAGAGGTATGAAACCGGATTGATTTTGACTTGCAAAATGGTTTGACTTTTTTTTTCAGTCAAAGATTGGAAAGTACTGAGAAAACGTTAGAACATGTCCCCGTTGTTGGATTTTTCGCAGGTTTGTTTGTAGCACAGGTTTCATCTGTTTATTTAGTGGTCACTTAATATGCAGCAAAACATATTTAACACTCTTTTACTCCCATTTCACAAAAATAGAACTATCATTTTTGGTCATTTATGTGCTAATACCTTAAACAATCAGAAATGACACACTCAAACATTAGATTATCTGATTATTAATACTTCCCGCAACACAAACACATTCAAACACCATATGTTTCCTTCCGATCATTCAGTATTACAATCGCTTGCACAACGCGCATCCAAACTAAGTTGAGTTCTAGTCTCCGTTGTAACTAAAAACCCGAACCACAATGAACATTCGCCTTCATATAGTCTTCGTTGTGGTGATCCGGTTGTTTAAGGTTTGTGTTTTTTTTTTTTTTTTGCAGCGAAGTTGATCGAGCTTTTGGTTGGAGCCCAAACGCGTTACACGTACATGTCTGGTTCTTGAGACATATACGAAACAAAGTGGTATGTTATGTGCTCCAAACTAGAAGTATTATAAATAGTTTGATATGTATGTTTAAGCGGCATTCATATTCAAGTTCTTTTTTCTTAACATTTTCTCATGGAATTATGAATATGATTTTATGGCATAATGATGTTTCATTAACTTTTTCGACGCGATCCATTAATATCTTGTGTAGATCTACATGGAACACCGTCACATAGATAAACCATTTACGTAAGTGTTACGTGATCATAAATGACTAGTTGAGACCCGCTGAGTCATACATGTGAGTCTAGGCATGAGTTAGCAAAGTTCATCAAGTATCATTACAACTTCACTACCCAACCTTGTCATCTACAATCGACATGTCTAAACCATCTTTACTTGCCTGCCTGCATGTACACATCGATCTTTCGAAAACAAGCGTTGGCTACAAAGCTGAGTAGTATAAAGGGTTATAACTTTATAGCTAGGGGTGACAAACAAGTTGCGACTCGGATTGTGTCTTTATTTATGGTTGTCAAATACAAGCTCTTGATGTGTGCATATAAGCTTGCAATGTGACACATTTATGTCACTCTATACCACTTCTATATTCACCTTCCCTTTTTCATATTTTCTCTATATTTATCTTTCTTTCTTTGTTTTCATTACCTTTATTTGGAGTTTTTCGAAAAAAAATATATATATATTAATATAAGAATATTACTCTAGTAATCATAACCAAAACAAAATTTATAATGTGGTCAAAAGAAAATTTTGTTGCATCATAACCTCTTAGAAAATTCCTTGAAAACAATCTTTCAAGTTTCAAGTATAAGATAGATAACCAGATACCAATTGTTACGTAACTAGTACTGAGCCCCTGCGTTGTGGGGCGGGGGTAACATCATGCTATGCAAGTCAAAGACGACTAAAACTGGGAAAAAAGTAAAACAAAAACGCGAATTTATATCACCAAGTGACTCACATAACGTAAAACGTATACGAACTTGAATGTATACGGACACCTATTAGAAAGTTGAGGTGGTCAAAATAATGCTATATAAATTTTTAGAAACCGGGAGCAAAAGTGATAACTTTGAAATTTATGTGTATGGAAAAAAATTACACTAAAAAGAAAAATAGAGGGACCACTTTTGACCACCCAAGAAACTTAGGTGGCCAAAAACAAAGTCATGAAATAGGCAAATTTGTTTATTGTTTCGGAGGAAAGAAAAATTAGAGATTTCTCAAAGTCCGGATCTTGCTATTTTCTTTGGAGTTTGACCCACCCAATGGGTTGTTTATCACAAATCCGATAGGTACATATCAGAACACTTTCGAGTGTTTCTAAAAGCAATCGAGTTAAAAAAAAACAAAAAACAAAACAAACCACCCTCATTTTGTAAGATGTAAAACTTCACCCCAATTGGAGTTATACTGATTTTACATTAATTCCTTAATATAGTGTTGTTGAATTTGTATAAATTCTTACTCGTCATGAACAACGATATTTTTGCCCAATCTAGGGTCCAAATTGGACAAACGATTGTGTCAAAGAAAACTTGAATATGAGATCATACACAACGGATCTACCCAAACCTTTTCCTAACGAACCCACAAAAGTTTACAATTAATAAAAGATACAAGATACCCTCTCCAAAATGATGAGAGATCAATCCATACACAAAAGACTCGATCTATAGAAAGACCTAGACAAAATGAAGATGAAGACGGCGGTCTCTACAACAAGACACGATAAGATGATCCCCTAAATTAAGCATGTAAATGAACTACTCAGATGCTTTCACATAATGACGGCAGTTGTCCTTTAACTTTAAAAGTTTGACAATTCCATCCAGACTTTTAGCACGCTACCATTTACCCCTTAAACTTTTACATCCTAAAATAAAACAAACAAAAACTAAACTTAAGATTATCATTTGATGTCCATGGCTTTATAGCCTAGTGACATCTTGGTGGTGTGATAAGACTTTGGGACCAATAGGTCCTGGGTTCGATTCTCACAAGGTGGTTTTTCTCATATTCATTGGGTTTCCTCCTGAATTGGTGTATAGGCATCATGCCTAATGGAGATGGATATGATCGGGTGGTTCTACTGATGGCACGATGATACTCCAGTGGCCGTCAGTGATCCAAATTTGCCGTTAAAAAAATGATTATCATTTGATTTGATTTAGTAAACCATAATATTTTTAACAAACCGGAAACAGACAAACAGTTTCAAATGGGTCAAATTTCTTATGAATTCAGGTGACTAGTAATCTCTTGAGAATTTACAAATGACTAATAAGTTCTAAGAAATTGTATTTTCATGAAACAATCAAACTTATACACTTGAGATTCTTCAAAAACATATTAAACACAAATGATTAAGATTCATATATTTCTTACCTCTATTCTTACCACATCAAGTATGTTGATAATCTTGATGATCCGTACGAACTTCATATTGAAATTATTCCTTAATTGCAATCCTTAGTTTTTGAGTTTTCTTCTTTCTCTTTTTCCCATTGTTCATTCTTCACGAAAGATTTAAGGACTGTTTGACAACTTCTGAATGGTTAGATACTGAACCAGTAAGAGATCTGAACCATTAAGAGTCAGTATAATGATTAACCATTCAGAGGCAAATGTCTGAACCATTCAGACATCTGCTCGCGAAACAAACAGTCTAAACCATTAAGGTGCTGTTTGTTTTTTCTTCTTGAAAACCTCTTCTGCTGCAGGCCACGTCTGCAGGCATCTGCAGGAGAAGAGGTGGACCAAATGTCTTCAGTCTGCAAGGAGAAGAGGGTTTGTTTTTTTTTTATATAA
Source organism: Helianthus tuberosus (assembly GCA_030545235.1). Lineage (NCBI taxonomy): Eukaryota > Viridiplantae > Streptophyta > Magnoliopsida > Asterales > Asteraceae > Helianthus > Helianthus tuberosus. The sequence continues at coordinate 17,496,081 of CM060383.1, forward strand.
AACCTCTTCACACCTCTTCACACACAAACACACACACACAGATCTCTCTCAACTCTCTCTCTACTCTCTCTCTACACCGCCATCTTCACCACCGCCACCACTTCACCACCGCCACCATCTTCACCACCGCCACCACTTCACCACCGCCACCATCTTCACCACCGCCACCACAGCCACGACCGTCACCACAGCACCACAGCCACCGCCACCACAGCCACGATCGACCACAGCCCCTTCTCTCTCTACGATCTCTCTCTCTCTCTCTCTCTACGATCTCTCTCTCTCTCTTCGATTTGGGGGTTTTCGATTTTAGGGTTTTTGATTTGGGGGTTTTGTTTGTTGATGATGATGTCGGAGGTGGTGGCGGAGTGGAGGTGGAGCAGATGTCGGAGGTGGAGCAGAGGTGGTGGCGGAGTGGAGGTGGAGAAGATTTGGGGGTTTTGTTTGTGGCGGAGTGGAGCAGCGGAGGTGGTGGCGGAGTGGAGGTGGTGGTGGCGGAGCAGGGGTGGTGATGATGATGATGATGATGGTGGCGGAGCAGGGGTGGAGGTGGAGGTGGTGCCAAGAAGAGGTAAAGCTCTTCTTGGAGAAGCTTACCTCTCATCACTTCCCCAAGAAGAGGCTGGGGAGAGGTAAAAAGCACTTCTCAAAAAAAAAAAACAAACACTCTTTTGAGGCAAAACCTCTTCCCGCGTCTGCACGGTGCAGACAGAAGAGGCAGGAAGCTCTTTTTGAAAAAAACAAACACCACCTAGTGTTGAACAGGTCAGAATCATTAATAGCCTCAAAAAAAGCTAAACAAACAGCCCCTTATATATTTTTAAGATCTTTTAAATTTCTAGAGATATCACACACTTTCTATATATTTTTATTTATACATGACAATTTTGTTAAGTCTCATGTGTCATGTGTGTATATTTTTATCTACTTTTTATTTTCGTAAAATGTAAATTAGAGTTGTATATTCATAGACTTCTATAATAATACATAAATGTAAAATCAATGTGAATTTGTTCATATTTTTGAACTTTTTATTGTATAAATATACATACAAAAGATTTATCTAATGATTTTCTATAACAGTAGATCCGAGGCCCACCACGATGTACATAGTTTGCATAAAATAATATGGTTCGTTTTATTTACTTACATAAGAAAATGTGGTTAGTTAATTTTATTTGTGGACCACTTTATTATATACTAATTCATTTATTTATGAAAAGTAAATTCCTGTGGGTTATTTTTATTTCTGATCCATTGACTGTAAGGACAGAGGGGTGGAGGCGCCACCAGGGCCACCTCAACCCCTATAGAGTCATCCGGCGGCATCGTCCCACACCCAGCAATTCAACTCGGGCGCTATAGGCAAGGCTCCACCATGTTAACGAGCTTCAATCGCGAAGAACGAGGAGGGATTGGTTAAAGGAGGGGGCGCTATAGTGTGAAGGGGCTTTATCCCACACCCTGCAAATTAAGGGGAGGGATCTTAAAGCCCCTGTGTGACGTGAAGTTGATAAAACCCCTCTCACACCCTCCAACCTAAACTATATGTTACAACTTAGAAGTATTATCAAAACATGTACCAAACCGACATTTAATAAGAAACTTGAGACGTAGAAAAGCCTCCAAAATGGTCCCACTTCATAAAATGGTCAGAAAACGTTAAAACTAACTATTAACATTTCGATATCACTGTTTTTTTTTATAATTCATTATTGGGCAAACTACGAAAATAATAGACCTTTTCGTTCAAATATATAGTTAGTTAATAATAAACTTTTTAAAAACAGAATCTGGCCGTTATAAATAAATATATGGAATTAAAAGCAAATAAATAGGAGAGTGTTCTTTCCTCTAGGGTCTGTAGAGCCGGTAGTACAAATCAATGGGAGCCGGTTGAGATAAGGGATGAGTCATCGGCGGGTTTTGCCATGGCTTGATCTTTGATAACCGGGTTGGAGTTTCGAGGGTTTCAACGAGACTTTTCAAGTAATTGGTTAGAAGGACCGTTGTAACCAGGTAGCTTAGTATTGGAGTTTTAGTTTGTTGGAAACTGGAGGCTTGGAGGACTTCTGTTCAACTAGCCCATGGACGTAGGTTCTCCACTGCGCCAAACTATGTTAAATTTTTGTGTCATTTATATTTTTTGTCTGCATGTTTAATTCATTTGTACGATTATATATTGTTCCTGCCGCGCGAGTTGATACCTTTTTTGAACGACAAATTTCTTTTGATCGTTGTTGTCTGTGGGACTTGAACGTAAAACCTCTCTCTCCCAAACTCGGGTATTAAAAAGCTTTGCCAATAAACCACCACCCATTAATACGAGAGCTGATACCTAACAAATATATATGACCTTTTTTTTTTTAACGGCAATATATGACCATTTAACTGTATCCAATCACATGCTTTTAAAAAGTTAGTCAAATGACTATTTGTGTAACAAAAACTTTGTCAAAATTGTAATGTAATTTTATGTGGATACCTATTTTTTGTTTTACCAACAGCAACGAGCATCAAAGTGCACGGGTGGAGGTAATGTATTAAGAGGGGTAGCACGGGTTATGGTTCAACCCCCGTATTTATAGTGTATTTTTTTGGATTTTTTTTAAGTTTTATACAAAGGATATCTCTAAACAAATACGAGGATACCCTCTCAATTAATTGGTTAACTTCGCCACTGTCAAAGCAGTGAAGGAACATAAATTTTTTTGGGTGGGAATCATCAAGAGCTGTCTTATGATATAATTATTCCACTTAACGCCACATGATAATTTCTCTTTATCCCTTAAAAATATAATTTCATATTAATTTAATTTATGCTTTACTTTATTGCAAAATATTATTGTTATTCATAATTATTTACATCATTAAGTTTTATATAATTTCATGGATGGATATGTGTAATATCTTCTCAATGATCAATTACAATTCAACTTTTTTCTTAATTCAAGGTGTTTATTTTTTTTATATATATCTAAATAAATATATAATCTTTATGTATAATAATAAATTAAATTTAAATAAATACATATATAACGATTATGCGTCATAACATTAATAATCTTTCAAAACTCAAGATACAGAAAAAGAATTCACCTAAATAAATATATCATCATAATTAAGACAAATATATATCTTATGTATTTTATTTTCATCAAATTATTATATATATTTAGGTAACAACATTATAAAAGTAATATTTATCTAGAAATCTAAATCACTGAAATAAGAATCTTTATTTTCGTTATTATGTTTATTAATATTGATTGTTTTGGAATGATTAACAGCTTATAATTTTAAGAAATAAGCATGGGAAAATATATATAAATTTAAATGTATATGTTAAATCACTATGGTTTAAAATATTTAATAATAATAATTTAGTTATACAAATTTGTGTACACCTTGTTATAAAATTACATAATTTATAACTTTAAATCCGTGTAATACACGAGTCTATAATCTAGTTAAGTAATTATAACACCACATAAGTAATCTTATATGATAAATTTAACAAAATTATAAATCATTGTATAAAACACTAAACTGCATATATGATAAATTTAATAAAATTATAAATCATTGTATAAAATACTAAACTGCATACATTAAACCGCATACATTAAAATTAGGGGTGCAAACGAGCCGAGCTGAGCCGGAGCCTTACCTTAATCGGCTCGATTCGAGCCTTGGATTTTGGGCTCTAGCTCGGTTCGTTAGTTAATTTTAAAACTCGAGCTCGGCTCGAAAGCTCGATCTAAGTATCTATGGCGCGAGTTAAACAAGCTAAAGCTCGACTCGAGCTTGTTTTTGGCTGTTATTAAGCCAAGGCTCGACAGTTTGAGAACTCAATTTAAAAAAACATTTAGATCATTCAAAAAGTAATACATAGTTTAAACCCTAAAGTATACTAAACTCGATAAGGCTCGACGAGCCTAAACGAGCTACATTTATAAGGCTCGAGCTCGGGCTCGATATCTAATCGATCATAATTTTAAGCTCGGGCTCGAGCTCGATAAGGCTCGGCTCGTTCGAGCTTTTTATCGAACCGATCTCAAGTAGCTCGCGATCTGCTCGGCTCGTTTGCACCCCTAATTAAAATCGTTAAGACAAGACAAAGTCGGTGGAGATGCATATGATATCTATAAGTTTCATGACTAAATAAGTAAATATCGACCCAAAAATAAAATGAAAAAGAAAGACATAAATATAACAGCCAATGACAGACAAACACGTGTCAAAACCCTACAAAGTGTGATATAGCCGTCCTGGTTCAGACACATGACAGAGAAACTTGCGCAGGTCCACACACGCTAACCTGGGCCCTCTTATTCCCACATAAATCAACCCAAGTGGGCCACTTGACGGCCCATGATCTACCAAAGGGCCCACTTAGTATGGTCCTACCACATTTACCCATTGCCCACCTTGTGGACCCCACTCTTCACTCACGTACTCACCTTAATGAAAGAAGAACAAAAATCAAACAAGAAACTTATTAAGCAACCGTCGTTCAATTTAATGGTCGGAAGGTGTTCGACGATTTGCCTCAAAGAAAACAATCTCCTTTTTCTCCTCAACATTCGCCGTTGTTGTGGGTGGTTGAAAGGCCCAAAACGCGGTGGTTGTTCCGGTGATGGGTATGGCCCACACGGGGATGAAAGATTGTGATGTGGTGGTGGTGGTCATAACAGGAGCGAAAACAGTGGTGGTGGTGGTTGTTGGGTTGTTTGTGTTTCGGTTTATGTCGAAATCAGGTGGGAGTTTTCGTTTTTTATCGGTGGTGGTGGTGGTGGTGGTGGTGGGGATGGTGAGGGTGCCGTTGACTGAGGTGGCGATGGCGGGGATGGTGCCGGTGCCGGTGGCGGCGATTATGGATGGTTCGGCGTGGTGTAGAAGCCACTGGATGGTTTGACCGTCGGACTTGTGGCCGAGTTCTCGGGTTAGTTGGAATATTCTGGCGGCGCAGGTGGCTGGCATTCGGATCCTCCTGCCCCGACCCTCTACTTTTGTGTGGCGGTCCTTGGTGGATGACCGCCTTGGAGGTGGTGGTGGGGTGTGAGCTTTATTGGGTTGTTGTTGTTGTTCTTCTTCTTCTTCTTCAAAGAAAGGTTCTTTCTTTGATTGAATGAAGGGGAACCCATGTGGTGGTGGTGGTGGTTGTGGGTGGTTCATGGTGGTGGTGGAATGGGAGAGGGATGGGGAAGGTTTTGGTTGTGGTTGTGGTTGTGAGGAATGAAGAAAGAAAGATAGGGTAGGTTATGGTGAAAGAAGGGGACCACCAAAGGGGCATACTTTAAGTTTGTGGGGACAAATGGTAGGAAAGGTGTTCGATCAAATGCCCAACTCAATTTTACACTTGGTAAACGACGAATGTTGTAGGGTGTATGTGGTGTTGTTTTGTTTTGCAAGCGTGATGTATTTATTATTAGAACACCCGTACTGGGTGTTTTTTTTTTTTCACTAAAAAAACGTCTTATAATGCCCCTCTATCGTCTCTAAAGGTGTTTTCTTTAAAAATTTGCTTGGGGCGTTTCAAATCAAACGCCTGTTGAGATTCTTTTGGCCAATCATGTTACTACACCTATTTCAAACTTTCTTAAAATTTTTGTGTCCCCGGCAACGTCGTCAAAAACTTGATGTGTGTCGGAGTGCGTGATTTTTATTATATTTTTAAGAACTTTTCACTCTTTTATTAAGCTTTAAATTTATAAAACACGATATGACTATCACTCTCTACAACACGCTAGCCCCGTCGTTGGGGTAGTATAGTGATGATAAGATACCAAGGTCGTCCAAGAACGCAAGAGCTTTTAATACCGGAATATCGTCGATGTTTGATCTAATCAAATTTTGAGGAAAGATTTTTTTAATAAGTAAAATAAAGAAACTAAATAAATAAAGGAACAAATAGACAAGATAGAATCACTTGGTTTCGACTCATCCTTATGTATCATTTGATAATTTCCGCATTTTGGTTTTTTTAAAAGATTATCTTAGTTATAGTGGCATGTCTCTCTTTTAGAGGCAACGCTACCCTCAGTCATATTGGTTTAAGTCAGCATGGATACAATCACGCAAGGCTGGAATATTGAAAGATAATTACATAAGTTATTAATGCAAAATGTGGCATGTCTATCTTTTGCAGGCAACGCTACTCTCATCTATATTGGTCTGGTCAATTCATGTTTTTATTTAAATAAAACAAAAAAAATGGATATACACATCATCATCCCAAATTTCCTAACCCTAAAACCTTAATCACCACATCTTGCCACCATCACCTCATCCTGCCGCCACCACCTAATTTATCAAATTCACTCATTAACATTTTCTTACAGGTTAAGTCAGTTAAACTGTGGTTGGTTTCTAAAATGCGTAATTAATTGTAAGTTGGTTAATTTAAAGTTGGCTTCTGAATTTGGGACAAATCGAAAGAATGCATCCTCAAGGGAGTTAGAGGTTTTACTTTGTAATGTTTTTAACAATCATAAATAGTTATTTAGGGGGTCGCTAAAATGAGAACCACCTCCAGTTATGAGAACCATGAGAACCACTTATTAGCCATTAGATCAACTTGATGGATGGATGAGATTAAAAGTAAGAAAAATTAATATTAAATGATTTTTGTCTTATTATGTCTTTAATATTATAATCCAAAAGGGTAATTTAGTAAACTAACTCTTTTTTGTCTTTTTATCTTTATTGTTTTTTATTAGTTTTTTTATTATTATATTACTTTCTAATTTTTAAACATAACTTTTTTATTAAAAAACATTTTAAAATTCAGATTTTTTTAAACATTTTTTATACTTTTTACAATTTAAGTTTTACGTTAAACTTTTTACGTTTTTTTGACGCGCCGTTTTTATGCCAGGTTTTTTCAAGCGTCGTTATTTTAACAGGCCGTTTTTTTACGTGCCGTTTTTTACGCGACAATTTTTTAACGCCGTTTATTTACGCGCCTTTTTTTCAACGCGCTGTTTTTACGAGCCAATTTTTTAACGTCGTTTTTTACGCGCCGTTTATTAACGCCATTTTTTAACGCCGTTTTTTCAACGCGTCTTACGCCCGACTTTTTCAACGCCGTTTTTTCAACGCCGTTTTTTACGACCCGTTTTTACGACCCGTCTTACGCTCGACTTTTTCAAGCGACGTTTTTTTAACACGCCGTTTTTTTAACGCCGTTTTTTACGCGCCGTTTTTTTACGCGTCGTTTTTTAAGCGCCGTTTTTTTAACGCGCCGTTTTTTACGCGCCTATTTTTTAACGCCGTTTTTTACGCGTCGTTTTTTAACGCCATTTTTTTACGTTTTACGTGCCGGTTTTTTTACGTTTTACGCACCGGTTTTGTTACGTTTTACACGCCGGTTTTTTACGTTAACATTTTTTTACGTTTTTACGATTTACGCGCCGGTTTTTTACGTTAACGTTTTTTTACGTTTTACATGCCGGTTTTTTACGTTTTACTAAAAAAAATTTACGTTTTACGTTTTACCTAAAACTTTTTAAACTTTACAAAAAACTTTTTACGGTTTACATAAAACTTTTTACGTTTTACGAAAACCTTTTTATGTCTTGCGTTTTTACGTAAAAAAAGTTTACGTTTTTACGTTTTACGTTAAACTTTTTACGTTAAAAAAATTACGTTTTAACTAAAACTTTTACGACCCGTTTTTTACGACCCGTCTTACGTTTTACGTTAAAAAGTTTACGTTTTACGTTAAAAAGTTTACGTTTTACGTTAAAAAGTTTACGTTTTATGTTTTTACGTTTTACGTTAAAATATTTACGTTTTACGTTAAAAACTTTACATTTTTACATTAAAAAGTTTACGTTTTACGTTAAAAGTTTACGTTTGACGTTAAAAAATTTATGTCTTACGTATTATGTTAATTTTTTTAATCTTTTTACGTTCTACGTTAAACTTTATTACGTTTTAAACTTTTTACGTTTTACGTTTTACGAAAAACTTTTTACGTTTTACTTTAAAACTTTTTTACGTTTTACCTTAATTCTTTTAATCTTTTTACGTTTTACGTTAAAATTTTTACGTTTTACGTTTTACGTTAAACTTTTTTACGTTTTACGTTTTACGTTTTAAACTTTTTACGTAAAACTTTTTACGTTTGACGTAAAAGTTTACGGTTGAACTTTTTTTTACAAAGACTTTTTTACACAAAAACTTGTTTACGCAAGACGAACGCACCCATAAATCGCAAAGTCAGTAGGTGTCTCGGATAGATTTTTATCGTCATCGACTGGTGAAAAGAATATAAAAAACCAACAACAACAAAACAAAAGAGTATCTCGAAAAAAAAACGGGGTTGGGCTCAGATTTTTTCCGATAATTAAAAGGCTGCAAATGTGGGGTTGCGGGTTCAAAAACCTACCATCCACCATCGTTGCCGCGCCATCGTCATCAAAATCTACGGGTTTTTTTTTTTTTTTTTTTTGCATCATCGCCACCCAAATTCACTGGTCGAAATCTACCAAAAAGCACCAGATTCAAAACATTCAAAAGGGACCCAATTCAACAGATTCAAACATTCAAAAGCACCATGAACATCATTCAAACAGATTCAACAAATTCAAAAAGCACCAGATTCAACTGAATCAAACCCAGCAAAAACACTTACAAAAAAATTGGTTTTTTTTCTTTTTGCGTCATCACCGCCCAACATCAAGAACACAGATCAAACACCCACCAGAGAATCAAAAGCACCAAAAAAATAGAATCAACCTATCAACAGTTGATTCCACACCTATCAACAGAATCAAATAGATCAAACCCACAAAAATCAAGAAACCCCCAAGAAACTAAAAAAATTTGTTTCCAGATTCAAAATTTTCAAAAGCACCATCAAAAACCTTACCAAACACCAGCACCACCAACACCGTCGCCCAATGGTTCATCCACCGCAGCTCACACAGCCACCGCCTCCAAACACCACCGGTCTCCCCACAAAACCCCCACCGGTCTCCCCACAAAAACCCCACCGGTCTCCCCACAAAGAGATGAACACAGGCCACGCACCACCACAGTCACCGCCGCCGCTGGTAACTCCCACCAAAACCGCCGCCGCCAAAAAGTTTGACGGACTGTGGAAATCGATCACCACCACTATGACCGGAGAAGGAAGGGGTACATGGGGGGGGGGGGGGAGGGGCGGCATAAACCAATCACCACAACTATGTCGTTGATGGTGATGAGGAACGGAAGGGATGACGGTGGGCTGCATAAACCAATCACCACCACTATGTCGATGAAGGTGGGCTGTAATGTCTAAAATGGTGAAACAGGGTTTTGAGAGAAGAGAGATAAATGTAAATGAGAGAGGAGAGAGCTTTTATAAAGTCAGACACTTTAATGAAGAGAGAGAGTGTGAATATGACAGGTTTTAAGTAAATGACCAATATACCCTTTGAGGTGGTAAAATCTGATTGGTGGAAAGTGGTTCTCATGGTTCTCATAACTGGGGGTGGTTCTTATTCTAGCGGCTCCCTAGTTATTTAATCCATATATAGATATATAGATATAGATATAGATAGTATTCTTTTATTTAATCCATATATAGATATTTATGTGGGTGTTGCTAAATGCACTCCCATTTTTTAAAATTTTACTGATTGCACTCCCCCCTTGAACTTTGTAAATAAATACAATCAACCCTTGTATTTTCTATTTTTTTTTTTTTTTTTTTTTTTTTGAAAATTAGCATTAGGATATATCCCTATTTTTATAGGGAATCTACATGCCATAATTTGAATATTGAGATATACATGCCAATGCATATGAACGATTCTATGGGGAAAATCTTTTTTTTTTTGCACTGATTGAAAGGAGCTTAAGTGATAGCTTGAAAAAACAATTTTATTCAACTTTGATTTTCATCTTCTTCCATAATATAGTTCTTTAAAAAAAATAGATTGATCAGTTATAAGAAAAAAATGAATGCTCGAATAAAATATTAACGACATATAAGAAAAAATGGAATGCTCATAAAATAGAAAAAAATGAATGTTCTTCGTCACTGTTGTTAGAGACCACTTTTTTGCATGGATTCTTTCTGTTCTTTTTTAGTCTTGTAGCAAAGTAAGTATCAACCCTTAAAATTAGTATCAGCCATTAAAATTGATTCTATACAAATGGCTCACTATTAATAAGGTCCACCAAAGGAGTATTAATGTCAATTGGGCTTTTGGGGTGGGTATTCAAAAGATTGGGATTAGGAGACATGAACAATTGTATTACAAGATTCTTATGATAGGAGTTCCATACATTATGTCGACAAAGAAAAGAAATAAGATTGTTTTTTGGGGTGGGTATCCAAAAGATTGGGATTAGGAGACATGAACAATTGTATTACAAGATTCTTATGATAGGAGTTCCATACATTATGTCGACAAAGAAAAGAAATAAGATTGTTTATAGTATCAAATGATTCAAATTGTATCGACTTAATAAGGGTCAGATTTCAACAAGCAAGTGTTGCAGCAAGTACGAAAATCATTGATGGAATCAATTATATTAAAATATTTTTAAAGGGGTGGAATTTGAAAATTTTAAAAAATAATATTTTTGGAAAGGGAGTTATGAAAAGTAAAAATTGGGGTGCATTTAGCCACACCCTTAATAATCATAAATAGTTATTTAATCCATATATAAATAGTTTTTAACAATCATAAATAGTTATTTAATCCATATATAGATATAGATAGTATTCTCTTATTTCTCGTATGACTGTTCTTATTTTCTCTCATTGCTTATGTAGGTGGTATATTTGGAAATCCTAGACGGTGAAGAGGCACTGCACTTGAAGGTAAGGGAGAGAACTTGAATAAAATATTTTCTAAGGGTCTGTTTGGTATGGGGTAATGGAATGGATGGGGGAATGAAATGGACGAGGTAATGGAATGGAAGAGGTAATGGAATTGATTATTACCATTCCATGTCTTGTTTGGTTACCATGTGAGAATGGAATGAACCATTAATTTTTGTTGTTTGGTATGCGAGAAAAGACAAAGGAATAAAATCGGTTGGCGGTGGTCAATGATGGGCGACGATGGTGGGTGGTGATAGGTGGCAGTTGTAGCGGCGGAGGTGGTGGTGGGTGGGGATGGCGGCGAGTGGAGACGGCGACGGGTGGTGACAACGGTGGTGGTGGTGGTGCGTGACGGTGAATGTGGGTGGCGGCGGTGATCAGATGTGGTAGCGATGGCGACGGTGGTGGCAGGTGGTAGCGGTAGTGCCAGTGGGTGGTGGTGGTTGATAGCGATGATGGAGGTGGGTGGCGACGACGGCGGTGATCGGAGGTGGCAGCGGCGATGGTGGTGGCGATGATCGAAGGTGGGTGGTGGCGGTGATCGGAGGTGGCAACGACGATGGTGGATGGCGGCGGAGGTGGCAACGACGATGGTGGATGGCGGCGGTGGCGGCAACGGCGGTGGCGGGTGGCGGCGGTGGCGGTGGCGGGTGGCGGCGGTGGCGGGTGGCGACGAAGGCGGGTGGCGATGAAGGCGGGTGACGGTGAAGGATGATAGTGGTGGTGGGTGGTGGCAACGGTAGTGAGTTGTGGTGTTGTTAATGAAGGGTGAAGAAGGAATGGAATGGAAAAAAACATGGGGGAGAGATGGAATGATTTTGAGGGAATGGAATGCAGTTTGGAATGGGCGATTCCATTCCATCGACCAACCAAACACTCTTTTCTTCATTCCTTCTCTATGGTCCATTCCATTCCACCTCTCATTCCTACATACCAAACGCTACCTAAGTCTTTTATTTAAGTTTTAATTTTTCAAATGTATATAGAAACATAATATCATGTGCGTTTATATCTACAGGGGATTCCTTAGGGTAGCGTTAGGTATGCATGAATAAGAGGTGGAATGGAATGGACAATTGTGAAGGAATGAAGAAAAGAGTGTTTGGTTGGTCAATGGAATGGAATCGTCCATTCCAAAATGCATTCAATTCCCTCAAAATCATTCCATCCATCCCCCCTGTTTTTTTCCATTCCATTCCCTCTTCACCCTTAATTAACAACACCACAACCCACCACCGTGGCCACCACCCACCACCACTGTCATCCGCCGTCGTCACCCACTTCCGCCGCCGCCACCCACCTTCGTCCCTGCCACCGCCATCGCCGCCACCCACCGTCGTCGCTGCCACCTCCGATCACCGCCACCACACACCTTTGATCATCGCCGCTGCTACCTTCGATCACCGCCGTCGTCGCCACCAACCTCCGCCACCGCTATCAACCGCCACCACCCACCGCCACTGCCGCTACCACCTGCGACCATCGTCACCGCCACTACCACCTCCGACCACTGCTGCCACCCACCACCGCGGTCACCCACCACCACCACCGCCTCCGCCGCTACAACTGCCACCCACCACCACCGTCCATCGTTGACCACCGCCATCCGATTTTATTCCTTCGTCTTTTCTCGTATACCAAACAACAAAAAATAATGTTTCAATCCATTCTCACATGACATGGAATTGTAATGATCCATTCCATCACCTCATCCATTCCATTACCTCGTCCATTCCATTCCCCCGTCCATTCCATTACCCCATACCAAACAGATACTATGTGATATATTGGAAGAACTACAGTGGTGGCGGCAGGATGAAGTGGTGGCGGCTAGGATTTTAGGGTTAAGAAAATGGGGAAAATGATGTGTATATTCATTTTTTTTTTGGTTTTATTTAAATAAAAACATGAATTGACCAGAAAATATCCTTAAATGAATAAACTTAGCTGAAAATTTTAATCTGGTTAATGTTAAAGGACGTAGAGTGTTATGGGTTTTATAAATAAAGAATTGTGACTGTAATTATTGAAGTTAAAGGTTACTCGTTGCAATCCGGTACAAACATAAAGGACGAAAAGTATAATTTACCTTATTATATAATTAAACGATTGTGAATGGACGATGAATGTTGGGCTTATCAAAGTTTGCCTTTGTTATGTGCAAGGACGAACCTCCTTAAGGATTTGTACGGCTTGACAAATAATTACATCTTTGTCATTAGACTAAAGGGTATGGTGAGGGGAGGATGGGCCGCCACGTAGACGTCACATAGACGGGTGTGAGGATGGGCCTAAAGGGGATGGACCAAGGGGGTGGGGGATGAACCCCTTTATGTATATATATGTATGTATGTATGTATAGGTTATTGTGAGAGAAGAGAGGAGAAGGTGGGGCGGCAAGTTCGGCAGCAGCTTGCTGGGGACGACGGATGGGCCGGGAGGGGGGCGGTGTGGGGGACCGGCGCCGGTCCTAGCCGGGCCTCAGCCGGCCCCCATACCTTCTAGTCTTAGCAAAGTGTCATGTCCTGACGTCCATCGTTCATGGTGCTTTCCTAATAGAAGCCGATGGGTTAACCTCGAAGACCGAATGCTATGGTAGAGAATGTTGTAACAATAATTGGGTCATGAGATACATTTTGGTATTGCAAAAGAAAGGCCTGCTGATAGAGCTGGAAGGGGAAGCAATACTAGTTATCAGGTCAGAGGGAGGCCAAAGTCTTTTGGTATAAATGACTTGCTATAGTCTAGCTAGCGAACTAGGGTAGGATAGCAAACGCATCGATAAGGAACAAAGTTTGTAGTTGTCCTTCTATCTTTCTTTTTAGAAAAAAAGAGTGAATCTATAGAGATGTAATACATTATAAGTTTTTCGCATATGCTCTTACTCACCTTTAAGCTTTCATATTCCCCAAAGGAAAACTATTTGGTTGCAAAAACTTAATATACTTAATTAAATAAAACGTGACATGATTTTGATATATTTTCTTTTATACAAGGTCCTTCCTTTGCAAGGGTAAAATATAGATAGTTAACATTTCTTGCAACCAAATTGATCAATGCTTAAGAGCTGTGGATTAGGAAGTGTTTGGACGTATCATATGTGGGGATGACTCTATTATAAGACATGTAGCAAGAGATTTTGGCCCCGTGTTTGGACGTATCATATGTGGGGATGACTCTATTATAAGACATGTAGCAAGGGTTTTTGGCCCCTACAATTAAGGGTACAAAACCCACCAAAATGTTATGGTCGTTGTTTTGAGTAGATAAACGGACGAAGTAGGAGAAAGAAAAGATGACAGCTCGTTTGATCACAGGACATTAGGCTGTACCTCTTTTAGTCTTTTATAAATTTGATTTATTGTCATTATTTCGTGTAGGGCTATGGCGATATAAAGCATTTTATATTTTAAGTTTGAATCAATGGAATGTGATGTTAAGTGTTGATTTTGAAGGTCTCTTTGTTTAATAAAGCCTATGTGTATGCTCTAATGTCTAAATGAAGGGAAAAAGATGAAATGTTTAAAATGCTTCCTGTTTTTTTGTTTATATGATTATATCAAAGTCATATTCATCTTACATCACATGCTCAAATCTAACACAAAATAGGTACAAGGTATCTATTTAATGGAATATACTTTTAGGTCTTTAGTTTCTTTGTTTAGTTTCTACATCTTTTGACTACAGTTGTCTTGAACTAATACAATTACAATTTGTTTTCCTTTCAATCTTCCATCATATTTTAGTTAAATTCTATGGATGAGAATGAGGATTTCATTGTGCTATGTAAAGCTCCTTGTCAAAAGTATACGAGTAATTAACTTCATTAGATTTGATCTTCATTATCACCTGACTCATCATGTCTTCTAAATCATATAACATATAAAATTGCTAGTCACTAATGTTTAAACCATAATGCCTTGAATAGTAGGTGTTGGATATTTTAGTGTAATTTGAGATTGCGTGTGACATACAAATAAGAGTGCACGCTTATTTGAATGTCATTGGGACTAACTGGGGATCCAAGGGGGCAGCGCCCCCGAGAGAAGCAGGGTCCAAGGGGCGGCAGCCCCTGGCGAGGTCCAAGGGGCAGAGCCCCTGGCTGGGGTCGAGCTAAATATGCATCAGAAATTAAATTTCGGGCTAAATATGCACTTTTGAAACATGAGGGACTAAAGGTGTTTTTGTTCAAAAATGAAAACTGCAAGCAGTTGTGGAAAACTGCAAATACGCTCTCAAACGGTTTTTGGAAAACCCTAGACGAATTTGCAGTTCGTCAGAATCCCTCAATATTCTCTCAACCAAATTCTCATACAGAAATCTAGAATCAATCTGATTTTATCCGATCAAAGATTGGTAGCCACTCCAATTGTTTGATCTGAAAGTGATTACACGACTTCATATTTATCCAAGCAATTTCGAATTTCCCTAACAGTAGGTTTGTTTACAAATACAGTGTTGGTTTTATTGTCGATATGTCGCTACCTTACTTGAATGCTAAGTGCTCGTCTACTATGAGGGTTGTCTGAATCTTTCTAATCCTAGTCTTTGTGTGTTTTTTTTTTTTTTTTGTTATTTATTGATGATTTATAAGTAATTTGGATATAGTAAGTCATAAAAACAAATATATAATCTACTTTCCAACAAATATAAGAAAAGATAGGAAAAATATAAATAAATATAATTGAGATTATGCAAGGAAATTACCGGGAATATGCCATAGTGGTTATGGTCTTGTAGAACTGGTTTTTGCTTGGTCCTATATGGATGACATACGTATTTGACTTCAATTTGTTTTTTTAGCAGCCTTTAAATCCCCACTTTAATTGTATTTTTTATTAACTCTTACCAAACACAATCTGTATTTACTAGTTTCATACGACACTATCCAAACCCCTTTAGGGTAAACTCCAACTTACAAATATTGTGTTAGATTTTTGCATTCTTTTTTTTTAAACCTTAACTTGTTTTTTTATATTCACATCTAAATGCACTTTACATCAATATCGCTGGTAAGCGAGCAACAAGCTGCGCCACTACCCCTTTTTGTATTCGTATTATGTCAAAATTTTATGTGCAACATGTGGGATGTGAGGAATCTTTATATATATCTAGTAGCGAAAACTGTCTCTGTGAACGATAAACCTAATTTCTTTTTAACTTTTATTATTATTATTATTATATTCTGATAATTACTTTTGAGCATATTATGATCTTCTCTTATAACTTTTAAAATACTATGTATATAAAATTTCAATTAGTGTCGTTGCGACATACTTGTTCTTATCTACATCTCGGTTAAGTTCTACTCAATATTGAGTTATGAGTATTATTTATGTACAGGTGATTGAATCGAAAAATGTAAAAGTCATCAAAATTCTCTCACAATTTAGTTTTTTGTTTATATAAAAAGTGGAAACTGCATTCTTCGTCCGGAGGTTTGCTTAAAATATTAAGTTTTGTCCACCATTAATACTCTCCGTCCATAATGTTTCAAGTTTTACACTTTTAACCCAATTCACTAAGTATGTTAGATTTTTTATGATAGTTTATGTCAAATGACCAAAATACCATTGTTAATATATAAAAATAAGATTAAACTGCAGTTTTCATCCCTAAGATTTTCTCAAAACAATAGGTTTCATTCACATTTAACACTCTTCTTCTCTGATGTTTCAAGTTTTAACATTAATTTATTATTTATTTATTTAATTAATATAAAATAAGTAGAATAGAGAGGCGGGGAAATAAAAAAGAAGATGCTTCCAATGGATGACATGTTACATGTATCAGTATCACACATTGATTTTTTTATTATATAGTATATATATAGATTAACATCTGTGGGGAAAAAATGATTCACGAACCGGAACTGATTTGTAACCTAGAACTGGTGTTTAAACCGGTTTAGCAAGAACCACTTAGGTACCGAACCGAATTGAACCACTAGTTTGTAACAAGGTTAGGAACCCCTCCATTGAAACCGGTTAAAACCGAACCGATCCGCTCAAAAACTAAAAAAAAAATCCAGAATATGTTTCGACCCGGAACCGGATTTTGTACTCAAAATGGGCTTTTAGTGAACCCGTTTGAGAAATCCAGGCCCAAGAAAAAGCCCAAATCTATAATGAACCCATGAAATGAAAACAAGAGCCCAAACACTCAACACACACAAAGCCCAAACACTCATCCAAGATTCCTCCTTTCTTCTTCTTCTTCTTCTTCTTCTTCACTTGCCGCTGCAAACCTTTCACAGAAACCCTCTAAACAACAACAATGGATTAGCAACACAAAACAATACATGGATGATGAAACGATCAACACTCATCCTCAAACAATCCCCACATCATTTCATCATCAACTTCAAATCTTTAACATCACTTCTCCACCATTCATCCCTTTCCCCATCACCCATTGAAGAACAACAATACGACGTCGCATCTCACCTACTCACCATTCTCTCTTCACCCAATTGGCAGAAAAACCCACATCTCAAATCTTTGATTACAACTATATCCCCTTCACATTTAACCACCCTTTTCAACAAGAACCCTAATTTGAACCCGCAAAAAGCTCTCGCCTTTTTCAATCTTTTGTCACAAAGATCCGGTTTTAGACCCGGTGTTGAGTCTTTTGCTTCTTTGGTGACAATCTTGGTTAAAAATCGGTTCTTGAATGCAGCTGAAAAGATCCGGATTGACATGGTGAAGGCTTGTGAGACTGAAACAGATGTAAGGTTTGTTTTAGGGTTTTTGAGGAAGATGAATAATGTTGATGGTTGTGAAGAGGTTAGTTTTAAGATTAGTGTTAGGTGTTATAATACATTGTTGATGTGTTTGTCAAGGTTTTTGATGGTTGATGATATGAAATGTGTGTTTTTAGAGATGCTGGATGATGAGATTGTGCCGAATATATATACGTATAATTCGATGGTTAACGGGTATTGTAAAGTGGGGAAAGTTGATGTGGGTTGGTTGTATGTGAGTAAGATCGTTGAATCCGGGCTTAGTCCGGATACGCATACGTATACATCGTTGATTTTAGGGTATTGTAGGAATAAAGATGTTGATAGCGCGTATAAGGTGTTTGATGTAATGCCTAAGAAAGGGTGTCAACGCAATGAGGTTTCGTATACGAATTTAATACATGGGTTTTGTGAAGAAACGCGACTCGATGAAGCTTTACGGTTGTTTCATCAGATGGGTGATGATAATTGCGTTCCGACCGTTCGTACGTTTACTGTTTTGATATCTGCGTTAAGTAGGTTAGGTAGATCAGTAGAAGCGTGGGAAATGTTTAAAGAGATGAACGTAAGAGGTTGTCGGCCGAATGCTCACACGTACACGGTTCTTATCGATGGGCTGTGTAAAGAACGGAAGGTGGATGAAGCGAGAAAGTTATTAGACATGATGGAAGAGAAACGAGTTGTTGCGACCGTCGTGACGTACAATGCTTTGATCGATGGATATTGTAGGGATGGAAAAGTCGAAGAAGCAATCAAGATGTTTGAAATTATGGAAAAAAAAGAAATAAAGCCAAACGTTCGTACTTACAACGAGTTGATCGGTGGATATTGTAAAGTCAATAACGTTCACAAGGCTATGGCGTTACTCGATGAGATGATGAAGATGAAAGTATCACCTACCGTTGTGACTTACAATTTGCTAATACATGGATATTGTAAGCACAATGATGTCGATAATGCTTATAGGTTGATCGGTTTAATGAAAGAGAATGGTGTTGTTCCCGATAAGTGGACCTACAGTGCTGTTATACAAGCTTTATGTAGTCGAGGGAGTGTAGAAGAAGCTCATGAATTGGTAAATTCGCTTAAAGTAAACGGGTTAAAAGAAAATGTAGTTCTCTACACAACTCTTATAGATGGATATTTTAAGATCGGGAAAGTCGACAATGGGTTGATGTTATTTAACAAGATGCTTATTAGCGATTTCTTACCGAATTCTTGGACTTACAATGTGCTGATTCACGGCTTGTGTAAAGAAGATAAGATTCAAGAAGCATCGGTTTATATAGGAAAGTTGATAAAAGTAGGTTTCAAACCGGAACTTACTACATTTACAATTTTGATTGAAGGGTTGTTAAAAAGATACGATTTTGGCGATGCACGCAAGCTTTTTGTCGAAATCGTTTCTTCTGGACTGAAACCCGATGTTTGTACATACACTTCATTTATTCTTGCGTATTGCAGTCAAGGGATGATCAAAGAAGCAGAAGATATGATGAATGACATGACAGTAGAAGGCGTAGAACCGGATACAGCAACATATACAATTTTCATCGATACGTATTTTCGTGCAGGAAAGATAGATTCTGCTTTCGATGTTTTAAAACGTATGATGGATGCTAAATGCGAACCGTCACACCATACGTATGCTACAATAGTGAAGCACCTTTTAGTCTTACAACAAAGGGAAAACGTAAAGTTTCAAAATTTCGATCTCAATATCGGTAACGTGTGGAAGTTAATGGATTTAGAGACCGCTATGGACTTATTTTCGAAAATGAATAAAAGGGGTTGCGAACCAAATGTCAAAACTTATGAGGCATTAACTGTTGGGCTATGTAGAGAAAGTCGACTTGAAGAAGCGTGTAGATTGGTTAGTCATATGTTAACTAACGGACTTGTTCCAAACGAGCATATATACACGTCTTTAGTAAACTGTTCGTGTTACTTGCGAATGTTTGACCAAGCATTGACCTTACTAAATAACATGGTTGAAAATAGGATTTTACCGCATCTAGAGTCATATAAGTTGCTGATATGCGGATTATACGATGACGGAAAACATGAAAAAGGTAAAGAAGTTTTCTGTAGTTTGCTTGACGGGTACAAATACAATGCAGATGAAGTTGCTTGGAAGATTTTTCTCGATGGGTTATTAAAACGAGGGTTGGTTAACGAGTGCTCCGAACTTGCTGATGTTATGGAGGAGAAGGGGTACCGTTTTAATCCCCACACATCTGTAACATTGGTTGAAAACATGGGTGTTTAAATACGTTTGAAACAAGAAATTTTGGATTTTGATATATACACTTCCAATAAGATTGTTTGGCGATATTCGGGAAAGAGGTGGTTCGATGAGAAATGAAGATGTGGTGGGTCCCGTTTGACAAGAAGAAAACCATAAATGTGGGGCCAGCTGATCAAAGGTCGTTGAAAGCACATAATCTATCCTGGAGACTGGAGCGGATGTCGTATTCAGGTAACTTTTTTTTTTCAAATTTTGTATAAAATTGTAGAAAAAGATTTTATAACTATTGCATTTGCTTGTAAGTTTGGTTCTTATAAAGGTGTATGAATTTAAAAGAGTAAAGTACACGGATGGTTTGTGTGGTTTACCAAAATTTTGGATTTGGTCCCTAGCTTTCTAAAAGTACACAGATGGTCCCTGTGGTTTGCACCACCACAGGGACCATCCGTGTACTTTTGGAAAGCTAGGGACCAAATCCAAAATTTGGGTAAATCACAGGGACCATTCGTGTACTTTACTCAATTTAAAAAAAAAAGAGTTGAACTAGAATGGGTTTGATCGAGCAGAAAGTGTACTCATAATGTATCTAATAATTTTGCAGCTCTGCAGTCCATTTATTTAAAAAGTTATGTCATTATTGAAACGATGTTAGTTTTCTAATCATACATGATGGACTAATGTTTTACAAATATTTGAAGTTATGGACAAATTTGTTTCGGGTCAACCTGTACCAAAACATACCCATTTTGACCCGTATGTTGGTACTTGGAACGTTTTCATGTCATTAAGCTCATTTTGTGGGTCCCATCTCTATACATCCTCACATTGCCGTTATATTTATATTCACATCATAAATAACTTGTTAATTCCATTGCAGACGAATGATGATGATGGTGAAAATCTTCCAACTTCGACAAGATCTTTTAGGGTTTAGAGTTTAGACACACCTGTTAACTCTGTAAGTATCATTTTTGCGAATTAAATTGAGAATCACTGATACGAATCAGTTCATCTTGTTTTCAGAGCAATGTAAAAACTTGTGAGAATAAATCACAACTAAAGATACCATACTTAGTTTTTCTTCAAATTGTGTTACTCGAATTTGGAAAAAAAATGTAGCACATGAAGATCGTGTTACATCTGACCCCACCAGTACCCTGCTAACCAGTAAACACAAAAGCGCACACATGTTAAGGTTTGCTTTTATAGGTGATTCTGATCATTTATATCAAATTGACAACTAAGATAATAAATGCCACAATAACAATAAATTGCATGAGTTGATGAATTTAATTGTTAGATGTCATCAAATTCCACTTTTGTCAAGGTTTTCAACATTCTGGTGGATGGTTGTATCTATAAGTCTATAACTAATATCTTTTTCTTCATAAATTAATCCTTTGACTTGATGGCTTTCAACCATGTAAACATCATCTATCCACCTGCAAAGGTATGGTTGTGGTTTTCTTTATTTTATTATTAACCTATCTATTCGATTGTTTCGGTCTTGGGTTATCATGAAAACAACGTCGATAGCTATGACTAGTGCTACCAACGTCTTCCTTGCTCGCAAAAGATGCGAGGCACCATAGTAACCATCATCTGGTTTTTGCGGATGTGCCACCTATGATTGCAAATTGCAATACATAGTTCTTCAATGATCGTATTTGTTTTTTCAATCCTAATAAATGCACCCTCATTGCACAACGCGAACATTAACCCCACGATCTTCACCATTAGAATTAGAAGGTTGAGTTATTCCAACATAGTATGTCTCATCGACGTACCAATGAGTCGGATGCATACGAAATCAGAACATACAACTGAACTTAAATCAAATCCGCTTTTAATAAGGTGAATTAGAGTTAAATGCTTGGTTGGTCCCTGTGGTTTTCAAAAATTTCAGACTTGGTCCTAGTGGTTTACTAATTACACGCTTGGTCCCAAAACTTGTCAAAAATGCACTCGGTTGGTCCCCAGCCCTAACATCAGTTAAATTTCTCAGTTAAGTATGTGTGAAATGACTATATTACCCTTGAACAATTAAAAAAAATAAAAAAAAAATTAGTTAAATATCTCTGTGATCCCTCCCATCTTCTTCCCCCACCTTCAATCCATCACCACCACCACCACCTCCACCTTCAATCCATCACCTCCACCGTCACCTTCAACCCAGCTCACCCCCACCATTCAATTAACAATGCATAAAAAGAGCAAGGACCAATTTTGCATAACCATATTACCTACCACCTGTTACATTATACATCACCCGATCAATACACACCCCATTTCGTCCTCACACAAACCCTAATTTAGAAACCTTCAACCTCTCAATCCATCAATGGCGGACAACGACCTAAAACCTAATTATTCCTCTTCAGAAGACGAATCAGAAGACCCTTCCGACACTGAAGATGAATAAAAAACGACTCACCTCTGCATTTCCTAGAGAGAGACCAGCGAAGTGAGAAAGATGGGCAACGACGGCGGTGACATTCGGGTTCCGGCCTCCCTCTACGGCGGCAGAGGTTGGGGGTGTTTGGGATTCCTTTTTAACTTCTCCATCTCAAAAGTCCTTCTCAAGATCCAGAAGTAAGAAATCCAGACTTCTCAAAAACTCCTTTTTGAAGACAAAATTAACTCTGAAAGTCCTTATTTTCATTATGTTTGGGATTCCTTTTGCTTCAGAAGAACATCTCAGATGATGTTTGGGGTTCCTTCTCTTCTCAGAAGTCCTTTTTGCTCCAAAAAGTCACTTTTAATAGGAATCCCAAACACCCCCGTTGTTTCTCCGGTCAGATTCGTGGCGGTAGAGGGAGTGGTGGCCTTCAGAGGTGTATGTAACGGCGGATAAGACATCAGCAGCCAAAGGTTTTCACCTCGGAGACGCAGCCAAAGGTGAGGATGATGCCGGTGACGGACGGCGACAACAGTCGCCGGACCTCCAATTCAAGACTTATGCGAATCTGTGTACGGTGGTGCAAGTTTGGTTGTCGATCGCCAGTTTGACGGTGATGGAGGTGTCGCCGGAGAGAATTAGGATTTGACTGGTTGTGGTGGATAATGGATTTGCTATTAAAATTGGGTGGTGGTGCTTGTAGTGGTGGTGGTGTAGGGTAGAAGAAGAAGAAGAATTGGTAGGGTAGAAGATGTACAGAGAGTGCAGATGATGGAGATGAAGATGATGATGGTGATGAAGAGGGTTTTGTAAATAAGCAAGGGTATTTTGGTCATTTAACATGGACTTAACTGAGAAATTTAACTGATGTTAGGGCTGGGGACCAACCGAGTGCATTTTTGACAAGTTTTGGGACCAAGCGTGTAATTAGCAAACCACTAGGACCAAGTCTGAAATTTTTGAAAACCACAGGGACCAATCAAGCATTTAACTCGGTGAATTAATATGCCGAATCTTGCAAAATTAAAATTGACATAGCATAATAAAAATCAAACATCTAATTAACGCAGGAATTAGTGGAATCCACAATTCAAACGCGTCTACAAATTAAACCAACTTAAATCACGTAACTGATGGAAATTTTTCAAAATGAGAGTTGAATAACAACCCGTTGATACATTTTCTTCCATTTCTTATCGCCTCATCATAACTCCGACTATAGTCAAAGTTATGCCCGTTTTAAGTTCTATATTTTTCACCCTTTTGTCTTTATCTAGTTAATCTAAATATTTGTTCATCCATGAATCATTAAAGTTAAAACAATGAATTAATTTACTAATACTAAAACAATGATTTAAGTTATAAAAACTAAAAGATTTTTATAATTTATAAAAATATGAATGAACTATTGCAACTTTTAACCTGTTTAAACCTTTTCACAAACTATATTTTAATCTTTTTCTGTTTTACTTGTTTAAAGTGCTACTTTTAATATAAATGCAGATAGAGAAGATGCTCTTTTCAAACTTGTAATGCTCTTGTAGTTCAAATCTTCCTTGTTATGATCATATACATACTGAGGTCAATTATTTTGCAACAACAAAGCATCTATAAACTATAATTGGTGCTTTAACAACATAACCCTTAGTTGAATGTTAAGAACTGTGATTCAAGAACTCTGATCTTTACAAAAATCAAGAAACCATTTTTTTCAAATAGTCAAATTCTCTTGAATTCCAAGAAACGACCCGATGATTTGACCTCCTACATCCAGGAAGTTTTCAAATCCAGCAAGAGATTTTACTTTACCGCATCTAACAACTTCAACAGGATATTTCATTAGATGACCTGTCATTTCAGTTATTTCTTCAGCTGCAAACTGGTTCCAATTCGCTTCACTCATGAATCTAACCTGTCTCACGCATTCTATCGATTCCGGCTTTAAAAAGCACTCATGAACCGTGCCAAGATGCTCGGCCCAAAGCGACATTCTATATCCATGTATCTTAGAAAAACCATCATAACATTTTTATGTCATTTTACATGTGCACATAATAAAACTTATCAAGAATGTGTGTAAGAGTAAAATGCCATTTCCGTCCCTGAGGTTTGGCCAGCTTTGCGATTTTTGTTCAAATGTTTGTTTTTCCGCATCTGGATCCAAAAGGTTTGAAATCTTGCCATTTTCATCGGGCTTGTTAACTCCATCCATATTTCTTCGTTAAGTCAGGGGTATTTTCGTCTTTTTTCTCTGTTAATGGTATTTTGAATACTTGTACATTATGCTAATTGCTTGTTCATAAAGTGCCTTTTAAGTTAACAAAAAAAGACAAAAATACCCCTGACTTAACGGAGAAAAATGGAAGGAGTTAATGACCCGGATGAAACCTTTTGGATCCAAATGCGTTAAAACAAACCTTTGGACGAAAGTTGCAAAACTAGCCAAACCTCAGGGACGAAAATGGCATTTTACTCATGTGTGAAATTTTAATAACAATTACCTGTCCTCGTGGATCGGTGAGATTTTTCGCCCACGTATGACGAGGTTGGTAGGCCCCCATTGCAATTTCTGTGTCACGAGTTCCCTCCATAGACCGCTGATTTATGTTTGCAGAGCCGATAAGTACAAACTCATCATCCACTATCATTCCTTTTGAATGAACATAGATCATGAATCGCCTGTACTTACGCGCTAGTCCCTAAAAATAATCAAAATCAACAATTCGTTCACAACGTTAAAAACTAATATTTCTTTAAGCAGATAAAGCGTATAGAAGGCTAACCTGAGGAGTACCATCGGGACTATAGTTAGGTGAAGCACCAGCCACGTCGATGGCCTCACGGTTCCCCAAACAAAAGAAATTTAAATAATCTTGTGGTGAAAATGCTTCCTCAAGACCAACCTCCACCAAAGCCTTGTAGATAGTTTGATACATCATTTGCATCGTTTTGTTCTGCAAAGATAAAACAATTGACGAATCTTGATTTGGACTCGTAAATTATAAGTCACAGAAATGTAAGAATATGTATATATACCTGCCAAAATAAAATCCTTTGAGTTGCAGAACCCGTGGGGACACCCTCTGGCCACATCGGTATGACAATATATACCGCAAATCTTTCGTGGGCCCTAATTTTACTAGCAACCTTAAGTGCAATCTCCATTGGAATCAAATTGTTGGCACCTAATGACAGAATCAAATATTAACTGAACAGGTAACATAACATAACATGACATGACATGACATGACATGACATGAAAAGAAATGTCGCTTACCCAAGTCTTTGTAAGATTTCCAATTGTATGACGACCCGATAAAGTATTGATTTTCAATATAGATGAAATGTTGTGCAGAACGGATAGCTTTTACGTATGCAGAATGTATGCTCATATCGATTAGCACGTTCTTCCCACAAACCAAATTCTGTTCCAACAAGTTTATTAATCACATATTCACATGTATCTTTTGCACTAACTTTAAAAAAACAATTAGTTCAAATCTTGCATTCAACAGTTCTAGCGGCATAAAAATGTGCTTTACAACATACACATTGGATGTTTATTCTAGCAATTTTTATTTAGATAAAAACAAAATGATTTATCTAATCACCTTGGCTGTAGCTTCATGAGGGTCCTTTGGAAATCCTTTTACGGAGTTCGAATCAATCGAACGGAATATCTGCATTACACAAAACATAATTCTATCACATAAAGTTTTAAATATATAGTTGACTTTTTGAACGAACCGTTCAAAAGTAAATGGGTCGTAATTACCACCTCTGATTTTTATTCATCTTATTTACCTGTACATGCCATTCCTCAGGGTCGTCGTCAAGAAGGCACGGTATATCATTTTGACCCAGAATTTCCGGAAACGTTTCTAGTTTTAGCAAAGCATCGGTTGTAGTCTTTAGTTTTTTAATTCCCCGCGGCTTTGAAGCCTTTACCCACCGTTCCTCAAAGTTGGTCATAATATCATACGCTGCAGGCCCGTCAATTTTGCTATGCAAATCATGCCATGGTTCTCTTGGACAACCCGAAACACTCCCCTATTACAAAAAAGAAAAGAAAAAAAAACTTAAATAATTTCCAAACTTATTTATGTAAGTTGTAAATGTTTTATAACTACCGTGAAAGTCGGATTATGATAATCCTGTGCATGTAGGGTATCTAAAGTACTAAAAATCGGATGTTGTGGATTATCGTATCGCCCATTGCAAAGGTCAAGCCCCCCTATGAAAGATATAATTTTTCTTTGACCATTTCCAGCATCAGCATCGACAATCACGGTTTTCTGGTGGTGTGTATAGATCGTTCCAACTTCCTACGTAACAAAAGAGATATACACCGTTATAAAAGAGAAGAAAACGAAACTATACTATGCCAAGTTAAAAAAATCCTTCTATTTGTTGATCTTAAGGTACCTTTTTCTTGACCCAACTATGTTTTTTTCCAGCCATACGAGGGCAAAGTAGTACTTGCACAGGCGAGTGTTTAAAGAAACGTCGAGTTTCTTCATCATGGGTAGCCATTAGTCCATCCTGAAGATTTGCACTCATTAACATTAACATTAACATTAACAATAATATTAAAACACAAGTCAAAGTTACTGTAGTGTCCGTCACTTCGTCACTACAGTAACTTTTTTTTCTTTTTGATTTTTGTCTTTTTTTTACTTTAGCCTCTTAACGTACAGTTTTTACACTTGTACCCCCTTTAACTTTCTAAAAACTTTATGAAATGCCATTTTAACCCCCCTCGAGTTTTAAGTGCTTATTTTTGTATATGTCCGTGTCGGAATAAATTTAAGTTGGTTTATGTTTTGACGTAAATTGTTTGAGTCAGGACAAATATAATACGTTTTTGTTCTTACTTTTATGTACGTTTTTAGTTGGTTTACGTTTGACGTAAATTTTGATATCGTTTTGGTTGTACTACCACTTTATATTTTTAGTTTTCTCTTTCGGTTGCTAACGGTACCATATTTAGGTATCCTCTTCCGGTTCGAGTTGCGGTACCGTACAAACCAAATGATAATGAACAAATTCCCCTGCCCGCCCCGCCACGAAGCGCGGGCATCAACCCCTAAATTATACTAATTAACTATATTATCAGTTTTGTAGTATCATCAAGCCTAAAATAACATAACTGGTTATCAACGGTTTCAAGAAACAAAGAAACTTACAGTTTTGTACCCCA
This sequence comes from Helianthus tuberosus, assembly GCA_030545235.1. Taxonomy (NCBI): domain Eukaryota; kingdom Viridiplantae; phylum Streptophyta; class Magnoliopsida; order Asterales; family Asteraceae; genus Helianthus; species Helianthus tuberosus. The sequence continues at coordinate 17,523,500 of CM060383.1, forward strand.
TTATGTTTCTTGAAGTAGGATCATCCCAAACAAGAAGCAAAACCCTAACACCTTCTTGTGCTTTGCTTTTCAAAAGATCTCCCAATGCACACATTGGTGAATCCGGCTGGTCACGAACCAGCTGCACTTTATGCCACACGGACCATCCGGTAATATAAACAAGACGTTTCGCATCAGTAATCGCGTTAAATATATCAATCCAACAAGTCCCATTAACATAATGCATATTGTCACTTAGCTCAAACTCCGGGAGGCTTTTATGCGGCACGTGTGCATCTTGATATAACGTAACTCTCCCACCTTTTCTTAACGGAAAGTAAGTTCCCGGAACACCGCCGTATTGTGGGCCCGCCCCAATTCCGTTCTTGTATAAACTCAATCTTGCCATTGGTATGTATTGCATTGTGAGTGCTAAACTGGCTCCGTTTTTACACGGTCTTCCATTTGCGTTTATTAACGGAAAAAGACCTTCGATTTTGGAACCCGTGTATATATGTTCAACTGGGATTGCAACGGCTCCGATAAGTTGTGATCCCACAACATCACTATCTTTAACAAGAAAATGAATTTCGGCAGTATGATGTGCGACAGGTACGCTAAAATGTTGATTCCAAGTGGGATTTTCACTGTTTGTAAGCACGTAAGTTCTTCCAATCACCGCGCTTGTAATAGCAACAGAAACATACGGGTCGCTAGTTTGTTTTCCAGAAAACTTGTTCAAAACATCCCCCATTGTCTTATGGAAAACATCCATGTTTGGAAGGTTCTTCGCCTCATGAACCCAAATGTCGAGATTCCCATGCAAGAGAAGAACTTTCAACGCCTTTTTGGGTGCCCCGAAGGGCACGATCTGGTAATTTTGATGATTCGCTAAATCTAGAGACGCGTGATGTTGTATAGCAAGAAGTTGAGTTGAATCAAGTGATCCCATATGAGAAGTCAATCCTGTTACAGCACTTGGATAAGAAGCACTATGATGATGCCCTAAATAAGGAGTATGAGACACTTTTTGATCTACAAAATGACCCGACGTATCATCGTCTTTACAAGGGGGGTCAGTGGCGTCAGAAGGGCGGTTAGTGGTCACACTACGGACACTTTCATCGCTATCATAAATAACATTCGGTTGAGAAGGATAGGGATACAGGTATCCGGGATACTGATAGAAAAACGGTTGAGGAGCGTATTGTTGCGGTCCGCCCCCCAAAGGTTGTTGTGGTTGGTATGGATATGGATATGGATACGGATACGGGTAAGGGTATGGTGGATATGGAGCTGAATTGTGAGGCGGGTACGGTTGAGGATTCGAAGTGGTGGCTTCAAAAGGGGCAGAATTCGGGTTATATGAAGATGACTGATTGTTATTGTTAGCCATTCATATATACATACATACACATATATACATTCATCAACAAGGGTTCTCTTTATCTTGCATAATTGTAATCACAATAGATCAGAAGCATAACACACATACCCAAATACCCAAATGTTCAAAAAATGAAGAAAACATAGGGTTTCAGAATTGGGATTTTCTACATTTGATATAATAAAAACCTAACCTAAATAATAATACTGATAAGACTGATTAATGTAAGAAGCTGAAAAGAAGAATAAAAGAAAAGATGTACCTTTGATTTTGGAAGATGTTGAAGGGGATGATTACAGATTGAAAGAACATGGGTCAACGAAAATGGAGGAAAAGGAGAATGATTCAGGTAAAAATAGTTGCGATTATAACGCAAAATCTTCACCATTTTTGAAAAAGTTTTGATTTTTATTTAACGGGTATACGTGGAAACAACCCCCTCAAGCAAATGGTTTCCAAAGATATGAAATTTTGAGGGAAGATCATACTTGGAACCAACCACCAACGGTATATCAAGCAAGCAACTTTTTTTTTTTTATGGGTTATAACTATTATTATTTTTTGTTTTTGTGTCTTAATAATTATAAGTGTGACACTTTAAGATAGATGGTATAACTATATTGTTTAAAAATAAGTTATGACCTATGATATGGTTGCATGGTGAAGGGCATAGAATCGGTAGTCGGTATGGAAGGAAAGGTGATGATCGTTTCAGAATAATCATATTGAGGTAATGCGTTATACTCTTCTATGATCCTTGATGGCCATCTTAGCGCCACATCACTGTCTCTTCTCGTCTCTCACCTCTACCACTTTATTTATGTCATACTCATCTCTCATCTCTTTTTCTATTTTTTTTAATTAATAAAGTATGAGAGAGAGAGAGAGGAGAGGGAAAGAAATAAGAGAGATAGAGAGGAAGAAGGGATAAGGAGCTTAGGGGCGTGAGCATTGTCCATGGTCATCCTGGCGCGGTGTTCCTCGCTCCCCCAACCATCCACACGGCTTTTCTGATGGCCTTACGAGACCATAACACCCGACCTAAATGAGTAAGTCATCTTTTTAAATGACCGGTGTGTTCTAAGTTCTAACAAGCTAGGGACCATAAGTAACAAGCTAGTAATTATGAACAACTAGATGACGATATTATGTTTGGACTGAGGGCAACATGCCATGTCGCCTGAATTGTATAGCTCGCATGAAAGATATGTATATTTGGTATATTACTCTCGCAGCTCTTGAAAAGTACTTACTCTCACGACGGATTTTGATCACAGAAAGATAGGGATGTGCACGGTTCGGTTCAGTTCGGTTTTTGGGCAAAATCAAAACCGAAACCGAAATGTCGGTTTTCGGTTTTTCAAAACTGTTCGTTTTCGGTTTTTTTCGGTTTCGGTTTTTTCGGTTTTTACACCGGTTCGGTTCGGTTTTTAGGTTATTTCGGTTTTTGAAACAAAAGTAAGCAAGATTCAAAAATAAAAAAAGTATATTCAAAATTTAAGAAACTTTCTTATATGGTTATATTTAAGTTATTATACTTAATCTTTTTAACTAAAAATGTTTATATAAACCTAACCTTCTAATCTATTTTTATATTTCTTTAAAGTTTTTATTAGGACTTTCTCTTTTATAATACTTTGAAGATTGTTTAATTTTTATATTAAATTTTGTTATTTGTTATAGGTAATAAATAAATCATCTCAATTATAAATAAGCATCTTAATGTTTTTATTATAAGTACTTAATATTCAAGAATAAAATTAATAATTTCTAATAGCATGGGTTAAACACTTAAACTTAAACAAAAAAATATATGTTTTTTTTTTCGTTTCGGTTGAGTTTTTTCGGTTATTGAAAATGGTTATCCGAAAACCAAACCGAAATTTTCGGTTATAAAAATCCGAAAACCGAACCGTCGGTTTTTGTTTCGGTTTGGTTTTTTCGGTTCGGTTTTGTCGGTTATTTTGGTTACGGTTCGGTTATTCGGTTTTCTGTTCACCCCTATAGAAAGACCTCTTTGTGACGAAACTAACCGATGTTGTCTTTTGAAGAATCTAGTCATTACTATTTGGTCATTCATTATCAAAGCTAAAGCATCTTTCCAAATCTAGCGATTGAAGATCGTATTGTGCCCTTGCAATCAGTGGCGGGCCCAGGATTTTTGGACAATGGGGTCCAAAAAAAAAAAACACAAAAAAACAAAGAAACAGGTATCGAACCCATGACCTTTTGTGTGTAAACAAGGGGTTTTACCACTGGACTAGGTTCACTTTCATTGTTATAGGGTCCAACTAAATTATTTTATAGGGTCCATAGACAATTTTATATACCGTTTCTACTACTTTTTAAAAAAAGATTGGGGTCCGGGGACCCCGTTCCTCGTAACGTAGGTCCGCCCCTGCTTGCAATGTGGTGACACTCTTGTAATATGTTCGTTTAGCATCATGTCATTCATAAACAAACATAAAGGGGGATGATCATGGTTTTCAATAGTATATACCCTTCAAACAAACATATGTTAATGCAACACTTAAGTTGTATGTAGTTATCAAGAATGCGATCATATACGAGTAACAAAAGGCAATCAAGTTAAACATTTAACACAAGTCAACAAAAACGAAAGGCAATCAAGTTAAACATTTAACACAAGTCAACAAAAGTGTAATAAAGTTATCCAAGTAACATAAGTCACCAATTTTAGTTAAGAAAATCAATATGGTCACCAATATAATCAACAAATTTAGTATCATTTTAAATACTGCTCATACATTGTTTGATCTTATTCATTGTTATCTTTTATTTGCAAGTGATCGAGTACCAGCTACACCCCTGATGCTTGCTTTTGCGTCACGTCGTTGTATCATGATGATTTCTTGTTGCAATTGCATCTTGATTGTTGTAAAGATATCGAGTAACACCACGTTCTATATAAAAAGAAATATTTTTTTTAACATTGACCATGGAAAATTAGTAAATTAACATTCATAGGGTCAAAATCAAATTAATTAAATCACTTGATTAATAGAATTACAACATGAATAGAAGAATATAGGTAAAAAAAATGATCAATATCTTCACTTATTTACATCCAATAATAGGCTATTGTAGGTTCATTGTGTTAAAAAGGTAAAAAAACTAAATTCGAAGATTCGCTACATAACTTAATTACCCTTACTTTTGATATATCAAAACTAAGGGTACTTTTGATATATCAAAAGTAAGGGTAATTAAGTTATGTAGCGAATCTTCGAGTATGTGTGTATATATATATATATAGGGAAGGGTTAGATAGAAAACCCTAAGTATTTGAGAAAATCTTGGAAACCCAATATCATCCATTGATTGTGTTTCATCTAATTAGATCAATGGCTATCATATTTTTTGGTAAATATTAAATCTAAATTAATTCTTATAGTACATAAAGTACAAGTGGAGGGGCAATTTAGGTATTGGAAAATGGGTTTTTTGGGGCTTTGGAATACGTACTGCACAATGCAGTACATGTCTAATCAAAATAGAAAATTTCCATTTATCAATATCTTCTAACTCACCTTCTATATTGTAACAACTCTCATCAAAAGTCATAATTATTAAATTAATTAGTCCAAAAGGAAACCCTAATTGAGACACCCAAGTGATTCTGAACAAACTCTAAAATTTTCATAATTTTCAGAATCAGGATTAGGGCCCCTAAAACTCAGGGGGGGTTAAACCCTATGGACGATTATCCGAATTATGAGCTGTAGAAATCGAATTTACGAAATTTATCAACTCAGCAAAGCTAGTGCCAAACGTGGCAACCCTATAGCTAAAAATAGGTCTCACGCGGCCCGCGTGAGAATACGCTTAACCTGAGGCGGGCCGCGTAAGGGTGAAATTTCACCTATAAATAGTGGGGTTTGGGACTGGAATCTGGGCACAGAAACGACGTAAAATTTCGAAATATTCACTGAGTTACGTTCGAATTACTATACCAACACACACGGGTCTCGAAATTCTGCCACAATACCGGGTATTAGCACAATCGCTGCTACGATTCATTTTCCAACGATCAATATATCCAATGAATGTTTAAGTGCCGCCCACATTAGGGTTATACTTTGTCGTTCGTCGTTAATTCGATGGATGAGTTGAAGTATCGTACTTTGTCGTTCGTCGTTAATCCGATGAATGAGTTGAAGTACCACACTTTGTCATTCATTGTGAGAAATTGATCTCGTGAGTTATCGTAATTGCTGGATTGATTACTAACCCCGTTTTGTGTACATTGTATTTAAATTAGGTTAACAAGACTGATTCATAAACTAGACTCTGTCAGTATTAAATCAAGCAATGTGAGTCATTCTCTCTTTTTATCAAATCTATTTACAAAACCCTATTTATTTCAAAGTTATAATTACAGGGATTAAGTTTATGTAATCACCATATTACAGCCGGTATGTGGGGTTTTGTATACATTACTTGATAATCTTCACCATTGGGGCAGCCAAGGGGTGATATGACCATAGTCACAGACACCATTGGACGGAAGGGCCAATGGGTCGAGTGACAAAGTACTGTGGGTAATTGGTTTGATATCAGAAACATTGTAATTTTCCTTAATACTGTACATTATAACAAAATGTGTCATTTTAGTAAATAGAATGATTCACTCAGTATTTCCCGCTGACAAAACCTTTTTCAAACATGTTTCAGGTGATCTGTTGTAAATCAGGAAAAGTGCTGGGGAGCATATCAAGCTTAAGATAGTGGCTCAGTATAAAAAAAAAAATAAAGAAATAAGTTTTGTAACATAACGATTTTATAGTAAAATCATACTATTGTAAATTATCGGGGTTTTATCCCGAAATGTGAAATAAAATAAATCAGGAAAATTTTAGCTTTAAACGATCCTGTTTCCGCTGTTAAACTCAATTAAATTAATACCGCAGGATTTCTGTCCCGCGGCTCCTGAAACGGGTCAAACCGGGTCGGTGGCCGTGACAGAAATAAGGTGGTATCAGAGCCACTGAGTTAAGCTAATTAAGTATTTAGAAATACTTAAATTTTTCCTGATTACTATTATGTGATTATTTGTAACTGATTATTTGATTATTTGTTAGTTACAGTATGGGTAAGAAAAAGCTGTCAAGTATCTATCTTAAATTAGATAAATCAACCAACGAGAAGGGAAGTTCATCCCGAACCAAATCCTCGAATCAGTCTGAAATTCCTGAAGAAGGAATATTTGTGCGAAATGCACATTACGAGGAAACACTTTCTCCTGAAAGGAGGGAGATGATTCTTAAGAAAAGTAAAGAGAAAATCCGAGAAAAGAGGATTAAACGAGAAATCCAGGAATTAATTGATAAATCACCTTGGGAAGATAAGCTAGATGAGAAATGGGCAAATTTATATATGTTAGCCACAGTAGCAGAAAATATAAATCTTTAAATATTAGCACCCTACCCTCACAATCTAGAAACTCTGTGTGATAAATAAAATTTGAAACCTAAAGTGTGTTTGTCAGTTATCTTTGTAATCAACTAGTACACATTATGTAATAAATTACAAAGTTATTTGTAAATTTTAACTTAGTATTTTGTGCATTTTGCATATATGCTACATCAGCATGAATGGGATATCTGAAGCTTTTCAGAACCTTAATCTTTACCCAGTAAATATCGAAGCTTCCAAAGAATATACTAGTTACTTTCCCGATATAGAACAACCGGTAGAATTCAAGGTTCCACCTGTGAACAAGCAAAAACGAAAGAAAAAGAAGAATTACGTGTGGGGAAGTCGCATACGTAAGAAAAAGCCAGCCACAAAACTTCCCAAAAAAAACAATCCTTTGAAAAAGGGAAAAGAAATTATAACCGGAGAAAGTTCTAAACAACCGGAAATTGAAACTAGGAAAAGTCCTAGACTACAGGAGATGAAAACTAAAGACAAGGAAGAGGTTAAGGAGATAGGAATACAGATAGAGATTGAAGCCAAAGAAGACTCTAAGCAGATGGAAAGGCAGTTTGAGGAATACTCTAAAGACATAGTAATGGAAGTTGGGCAAGGGTCTAGACCAACTCAGAGAGAAATCGGAGAGAGCTCCAATCAAAACCAGGGAAGGACCTTTCAAGAAGAGATAGATTACCTATTGGCAAGCTGTGAAACCATTCAGCCTGTCAATAATAATAATAATAATAATAATAATAATAATATTTATAATTATCCTCTTGAAAACCAAATCCCTATGAATTGGGAACCAGCAATTCCAGACCCAATAGTCCACTCCCAACCCATAGGAATGGACGAATGGTGGACGAACGATTGGCAATTTCAAAATATTGTCAACGATCCTTACTCTTTTCTTCCACAATTCGATCCAGAACCATTACCTAATCCACCCATGAGCAATGAAAACATGGCTGAACTTCGCCACTTTGGCGAAGAGTTGTTTGATGCTGGAACTAGAATCAGGGAAATAGGAGGACAGATTGCCTGGAAGTACGATGAGAGGGAAATGCGTTTTTAGGATGACCAGTGACGAGAGATAGGAGGTTGGAAAAACGATAGTATTTGTATAATAGTAATAAATTAAGCAGTCTGTAAATAACAAATAAAACTTTGTAAAATATTGGCGTGTATGGATGCATATTATTAAATGGAATCGAGAAATCAGTTGTTTTGACTATATCTGTATTAATTTTTCTGATTATTTGTATATAATTGTTGTTTAGCAAAGTACTAATAAAAATTTATATATACATTATCAGATGGCAAACAGTGGTAATGAACCTATAAATGAAGTTAATCAATCTGAGCAACATCCAGGAGATCAATATATGACTCGGCAAGATATTGAAAACATTGTTGCTCAAGGGATAGCTAATGCTATTCCAGCATTCATAGCTGCTATAAAGAATCCAATCGAACCACAACAAATTGTCCCTAGTAAACAGATTACTGAAGATAACTTCAGTAATAGTGTAAATGGAGGCAATAATCATAATAAGGAACCACATCAAGCTCCATTACCCAAGAAAATGAAAACTGCAACGCCTGGTTGCACTTTCAAAGAATTCCTTGCTTGTAAACCCACTGAATTTGCAGGCAATGAAGGAGCAACTGCATCACTGCGTTGGTTAGAGAAAACTGAAGCAGTCATTGCAATAAGTAAATGTGGTAAAGATGATCAGGTCATGTACGCGTCAAATTTGTTCAAAGAAGGAGCACTCGAGTGGTGGAACACTGTGTTACAATCAAAAGGAAGAGTAATAGCTTATGCTATGACCTGGGAAGAATTTAAGGGTTTGGTGGAAAGAAAATTCTGTCCTGAATATGAGAAGGAACAGATGGCGAATAAGTTTCTAAATCATCGAATGATGAATGTGGATTGTCGCGGTTATACCTCGACATTCTTTGAATATGCTAGAGTGGTACCAACACTGGCTTCGCCAGAACCGGTACTCATTTCTCGCTATATTTGGGGGCTAATTAGCGAAATCCGCAATATTGTTAAAGCTGCGAGACCTCGCACCATTGATGATGCGGTAGAATTAGCTAACACTCTAACCGATGAATTGGTGCGCACAAGAGATGAAGACAGGAAAAAGGAACTGGCTCAGAAGATTACCCAAGGATTTCGGACGGGTAATAGTAATAATTTCAAGAAAAGAGGAATAGGGCAATATTCAAATCCACCATTCTGTAGAAATTGCAAAAGGAAACATTACGGAAAATGCAATTTAACCTGCAATCTTTGCAAGGGTATAGGGCACCGTGAAGAAAACTGCAGAAAGAAAACCGTAATCTGTTTTAACTGTGGAGAAGCAGGGCATTATAAAACAGAATGTCCTAAATTGGTCAAACCAGTAGATAACAAACCCAAGACGACCGAAGGAACTACTAAGAAGAATGCCAGGGCATTTCAGCTGACCACTCAAGAAGCAGAACTCATTCCGGATGTGATAGCGGGTACGTTCTTAGTTCACAACGTTTACGCCAAAGTATTATTTGACTCTGGTGCAAACCAAAGTTTTATAAATACTTCATTTTGTCAGGCTCTTAGTTTACCTTTAACCAAAATTAGGCAGATTTTTACAGTTGAAACTGCAGACGGAAATTCAGTTAAAATAGATAAAGTTTTGCAAGAAGGGAACATAGAACTTGTAGGACATAAATTCTCTGCAAGACTATTACCGATGAATTTGGCTGAATTTGATGTTGTATTAGGAATGGATTGGTTAGTAGCCAACCATGCTAGAATCCTTTGTGATCAGAATTCCATAGAAATTCAATCACCTACCGGAGAAGTGATTAGGATTACAGGAGATAAACCACGTAAGCCCATGAAGTTCATATCAGTAATGAAAGTTGCTAATTATGAACGAAAACAAGGAATAGTGTATATGATTTCAGTAATCATTAGCACTAAGGGAAAAGATCTTAAGGAAATACCAGTAGTATCAGAATATTCTGATATATTTCCAGAAGATTTAGCAGGATTACCTCCAGACAGGGAAGTAGAATTTAGAATTCATTTAATTCCAGGAACTACACCGATAGCCAAGGCACCTTATCGATTAGCACCTACAGAAATGTTAGAACTGAAAAAGCAATTAGATGAATTACTAAGTAAAGGATTCATACAACCTAGCTCATCCCCTTGGGGAGCGCCAGTATTGTTTGTGAAGAAAAAGGATGGTTCAATGAGAATGTGTATCGATTATAGAGAATTGAATAAGGTTACAATTAAGAATCGATATCCATTACCTAGAATTGATGATCTATTTGATCAACTTCAGGGGGCTAGATATTTTTCTAAGATAGATTTACGCTCCGGATATCATCAATTGAAGGTACAAGAAGAAGACATACCTAAAACTGCTTTTAGAACTAGGTATGGTCATTACGAGTTTACAGTCATGCCCTTTGGGTTAACGAATGCACCTGCAGCATTCATGGACATGATGAATAGGATCTGTAAACCGTACTTGGATAAATTTGTAATTGTCTTCATAGACGATATACTTATTTATTCCAAAAGTCAGACAGAGCATTGTGAACATCTTCATGCACTCTTAACTTTGTTAAGAAAAGAAAAGTTGTACGCCAAATTCTCAAAATGTGAATTTTGGCTAAAAGAAGTGCAATTCTTAGGACACATGGTAAACCATGAAGGTATTCATGTAGATCCTGCTAAGATAGAAGCAATTACCAAATGGAAGGTTCCACAAACAGCAATGGAAATTAGAAGTTTTATAGGTTTAGCTGGATATTATAGACGGTTTATTAAGGATTTTTCCAAGATAGCTGTACCATTAACTAAGCTAACCTGTAAAGCCACTAAGTTTGAATGGGGACCTAAACAAGAAGAAGCTTTTAGAATTCTGAAACAGAAACTAACCCATGCACCAATCTTAGCTTTACCAGAAGGAACTGAAGATTTTGAGGTATATTGTGATGCTTCAAAATTAGGATATGGATGTGTGTTGATGCAACGCAAGAAGGTAATTGCGTACGCATCAAGGCAATTGAAAAAGCACGAAGAGAATTATACGACTCATGATTTAGAATTAGGAGCCGTAATTTTTGCCCTTAAGATTTGGAGACATTATCTTTACGGAAACAAATTTACTGTCTACACAGACCACAAAAGTTTAAGATACATATTTGGGCAAAAAGAGTTAAACATGAGGCAAAGGAGATGGATGGAAATCTTAAGCGACTACGACTGTGACATTCAATATCATGAAGGAAAGGCAAATGTAGTTGCAGATGCCTTAAGTCGTAAGTATTATGAGAAACAACGACGGGTTCGTGCTCTCAGATTAAATCTACAAATAGATTTAATGGAACAATTGAAGAATGTTCAAACTACAGCAATCAAGGATGATGCTGAAGGAATGAAAGGACGAATCCAAGAATTAGACCAAGGAGCAGATGGAATTTGGAGATTCCACAAAAGTAGAATTTGGGTACCTAAGCAGGGAGACTTAAGACCTAAGATTTTAGAAGAAGCTCATAAATCTAGGTATACCATGCACCCAGGAAACAATAAGATGTACCAAGATTTAAGAAAGAACTTTTGGTGGATAGGAATGAAAAAGGACATAGCCAGCTATGTTTCTAAATGTCTTACTTATTCACAAGTTAAGGCAGAACATCAGAAACCTTCAGGTCTACTCCAACAGTTAGAAATGCCAGTATGGAAATGGGAACTTATAACAATGGATTTTGTTACTAAGTTACCCAAAACCAGAAAAGGTAATGATGCGATTTGGGTAATTGTGGATCGATTAACCAAATCAGCTCACTTTCTACCAATGAAAGAAACTTTTACCATGGAAAGACTGGCTAAATTGTATGTAGATGAAATTGTATCCTTACATGGAGTTCCACTCTCCATTGTTTCGGATAGAGATAGTCGTTTTACTTCCCATTTCTGGAAAAGTTTTCAGCAAGCTATGGGAACTCGACTAAATTTAAGCACTGCATATCATCCCCAAACAGATGGGCAAAGTGAAAGAACGATCCAAACTCTAGAAGACATGCTCCGAGCATGTGTAATCGACTTTGGTGGAAGTTGGGATGATCATTTACCATTAATTGAATTCTCCTATAATAATAGTTATCATTCAAGCATTGATACTGCTCCATTTGAGGCACTATATGGAAGAAAGTGCAGAACTCCCGTTTGTTGGGCAGAAATAGGAGAAAGTCAATTATCAGGTCCTGAAATAGTGCAAGAAACGACTGATAAGATTACTCAAATCAAAGAAAGGCTGAAGACGGCTCGAGATCGCCAGAAAAGTTATGCAGACAATAGAAGCAAGCCGTTAGAATTCCAAGTTGGAGACAAAGTACTGTTAAAAGTTTCTCCTTGGAAAGGAGTTGTTAGATTTGGTAAGAAAGGAAAGCTAAGTCCAAGATACGTAGGACCATTTTCAGTAATCCAACATATAGGACCAGTAGCTTATCGTTTACAATTACCAGAAGAATTATCTGGAGTACATAATGTATTTCATGTATCCAATCTCAAGAAATGCTTATCAGATGAATCACTGGTAGTACCTCTTCAAGACATAGAAGTAAACGAAAAGCTGAAATTTGTGGAGAAACCTCTTCAAATTGAGGATCGAAAGATCAAGTTTCTCAAGCACAAACGCCTAGTGTTAGTCAAAGTAAAGTGGGACTCAAAGAGAGGAGCTGAATACACTTGGGAGCTGGAATCAGAAATGAAGCGAAAGTATCCTCATTTATTCCAGTAAATCTCGAGGACGAGATTTTTCTAAAGGTGGGGAGAATGTAACAACTCTCATCAAAAGTCATAATTATTAAATTAATTAGTCCAAAAGGAAACCCTAATTGAGACACCCAAGTGATTCTGAACAAACCCTAAAATTTTCATAATTTTCAGAATCAGGATTAGGGCCCCTAAAACTCAGGGGGGGTTAAACCCTATGGACGATTATCCGAATTATGAGCTGTAGAAATCGAATTTACGAAATTTATCAACTCAGCAAAGCTAGTGCCAAACGTGGCAACCCTATAGCTAAAAATAGGTCTCACGCGGCCCGCGTGAGAATACGCTTAACCTGAGGCGGGCCGCGTAAGGGTGAAATTTCACCTATAAATAGTGGGGTTTGGGACTGGAATCTGGGCACAGAAACGACGTAAAATTTCGAAATATTCACTGAGTTACGTTCGAATTACTATACCAACACACACGGGTCTCGAAATTCTGCCACAATACCGGGTATTAGCACAATCGCTGCTACGATTCATTTTCCGACGATCAATATATCCAATGAATGTTTAAGTGCCGCCCACATTAGGGTTATACTTTGTCGTTCGTCGTTAATTCGATGGATGAGTTGAAGTATCGTACTTTGTCGTTCGTCGTTAATCCGATGAATGAGTTGAAGTACCACACTTTGTCATTCATTGTGAGAAATTGATCTCGTGAGTTATCGTAATTGCTGGATTGATTACTAACCCCGTTTTGTGTACATTGTATTTAAATTAGGTTAACAAGACTGATTCATAAACTAGACTCTGTCAGTATTAAATCAAGCAATGTGAGTCATTCTCTCTTTTTATCAAATCTATTTACAAAACCCTATTTATTTCAAAGTTATAATTACAGGGATTAAGTTTATGTAATCACCATATTACAGCCGGTATGTGGGGTTTTGTATACATTACTTGATAATCTTCACCATTGGGGCAGCCAAGGGGTGATATGACCATAGTCACAGACACCATTGGACGGAAGGGCCAATGGGTCGAGTGACAAAGTACTGTGGGTAATTGGTTTGATATCAGAAACATTGTAATTTTCCTTAATACTGTACATTATAACAAAATGTGTCATTTTAGTAAATAGAATGATTCACTCAGTATTTCCCGCTGACAAAACCTTTTTCAAACATGTTTCAGGTGATCTGTTGTAAATCAGGAAAAGTGCTGGGGAGCATATCAAGCTTAAGATAGTGGCTCAGTATAAAAAAAAAAATAAAGAAATAAGTTTTGTAACATAACGATTTTATAGTAAAATCATACTATTGTAAATTATCGGGGTTTTATCCCGAAATGTGAAATAAAATAAATCAGGAAAATTTTAGCTTTAAACAATCCTGTTTCCGCTGTTAAACTCAATTAAATTAATACCGCAGGATTTCTGTCCCGCGGCTCCTGAAACGGGTCAAACCGGGTCGGTGGCCGTGACATATATCATCCAAAACAAATTCATCTTCAAACCTATCTATGAGTTCCACTTTCTTTTTCTGATAATACCCAGGTTGAGTAGGATCACCATCTTGCATAAAAACACCACATCCGGGACAAACAAGCCCTAAAGCTTTGTCTTCGTCTCTTCCCTCACTTAAAAGTGGTTGCTTTTTATATCTTTTTCTTGAACTTTTACCTGAATTGTTGATTGTTTGTGTTGTTGATGAGCTAGAGTTTAGTGATGATGTAATATATGGGTTTTTGTTCTTGATGGGTTCATTGTTTAACTCAAACACTTAAGGAAGATGAAGGGGTCGAGTAAAAGGTAAGTTGTTGTAATCGATTTCGCGTTCAATGTAGTCGTAATATTTGGTTAGGGTTAGGGTTATAGTTCTTGTGCAATCGTCCCTGTAAAAGGGGTTTTTGGCTGCGAATATGGAAACTGATTTTGTCTTGCTTTTTACAATATAGGAAGAGAAGAAATAAATTAGGGCAAAAAAGTACCAGACGACATAGTATTGTTGTTATATCCGATGATAGGAACACGGATTGTGCCCAGGAAGGACCTTCAAAGCATCAACGTGGATTTGGGCCAACACAAAGAGCGTTGGGTAATTATTGATGTGTGATTGAGTCGTGAGATGTATGTTTTTTTTTTTTTTGTATGTTTTCCTTTTTTTTTGGTATTACACACATATAGTATCTGTATTTTTTGTCAAGTTATAACTATGATGAAAAGTACGGATGTGTAGACTAGGATTGAATATGCTCGGGCTGGTAATTATGAAAAGGGCTTTTTTTTTGCTTGGTAATTACTTGGTTTTCGTTTTGGGTTTATGTAATCACTTTGGGTTTATGTAATCACTTGGTTTTCGTTTCATATTTAAGAGGTTTGTTTTGATGGAGACGTCGAAAGAACGTCTACAAGCCCAAATGGATTGCTCGATGGACAATGATTGACCCTTGAATAAGTCACGTTGTACCAGGGGAGAGTTGTTAGTGCATGTATTACATGTGTTAGTGGTGCACGCAGCAGCAGAAACACCAAAGCTGTAAACTAACATGTGTTGATTCATAAACATGTGTTAAGCCCCTTTTCGAACGATATATAACGTGTGTTAACATGTGATCATGCAGAAACACCAAGCTGTAAACTGACATGTGTTGATACATAACATGTGTTAAGCGGCTGTTATAATTTTTTTGTAACCTGACATGTCATTCATTGTATACAGGCAGGTTACTATATAAAGTGGTTGGTCGATCGGGTGGCTGTCCGATCGGGTGGCAGCCCGATCGGGTGACACCTCGATCGGGTGGCAACCCGATCGGATGGCAATCCGATCGGTTGGCCACTCGGTCGGTTGGCCACTCGACCCTAGAGTTCGGCGCGATGGGTTTTGTCGTTTCGATTCGCGTGTAATGCGTTGCGATGCAATTCGAGATAGCGATATGATAGAGTTACCCATTAAATTACTTTTAATCCCAACTACTATATCTAACATACAATCATCCTGATTAACTTGCGATTAGCGTTTGCGATTCGATTGCCATAGCGTTTCGATTGATTACCACAACATAATATAAATAAACATGCACAAGTAACACACACACATAAAACAATTTCCAGTACGCATAATTCGAGTTGCGATTGCAATTAAGTCGATTAGCGATTAATATGCGATTAAACCTCGATTATTAACAAGTACTCCACATAATACAACTAATGCGATAAAACAAATAGATTATCTACAAGTCAAAGAAGTCAAAACAGGAGTTGAGCAAGGAGTGACAGATCGCAATTAGCAATCTTTTCTTCCTTTGACTTCAATCTTGACTTTGACTTCGACTTCCGAAACACGGGTATTACACAAACGAAGTGACCCATACATGATTTCTTATACATATTTAACATGTCTCATTTGATCAATTTTAGTTTTAGTTTGGAAATTGTGGACACCAGTCTCAGCAAAAGGCGATATGTTTCTTAATATAATCAAAACTGTATGTGTTTCCATTTGCTTGAAATGATTATCAGAGAATAGAACTCGATGTTTTTATTCCTTTAATGGTATAATTAACCCGCTTATCATTGTCAAAGAATAGGGCTTATAACTTTGAACATGATTTTGCTATTAGTTTGTACTATATTTTTCATCAAGGAATCGTTTCAAGCAAGTAACTGAATATACTGTCTTTAGCTTACATCGCCGCATTGTTTCCATTAGACATGGACCCAATAATTTACATCTACATATATAGTTTTACAACCACAACTTCAAAACTAAACAAACAAGTCTGCCATCAGTTTCTAAAAGCAAAGAACTACAACCCAAAAACTTGGTTCCATATATCCTTCTGCATTTACCTTCTTCAATCACATGAACATTCATCTAAACATAAAAAGCTTTTTACCTTTCACAAAGTTAAGTGTAAATGCTTGACCTGGAGCCATGCCTTTATCCTTCACAAACTTTCTCATTCCTTGCAGATAATATCTTGGATGACCTCGAGATGAACCTATAGCAGCTTGAACATTCCAAACATCACCTGCCACGTCCACAATCTTCAAACCCATCTTACGATTCAGTCCAAGATCTTCAGCCTGTCTTTTAAAAAGTCGTTGTAACAAACAACGAACAATTCAATAAACAAAGAATTAACACATCTTTAAAATATGACTGAAGTATTATATATTAGTAAACTCATCATGACAAACTTACAAAATGACCGTCCACACAGAAAGAAATAGGTACGATCTGATGATCTTCATTTACAACAGCCATACCACCTTCATTGACATTAACGATGTCCTGTACAGCTTCACTATCTGAACTCAAGATAATCTCTTCTACCACCTTTTCTTTAACACCAGCACAGACCTCCGGTGGAAGCACTAAATCACAGGTCACACAATTGAAAACCGTGATTTGAAAAGTCTGAAGAACTATCATCTCAAAGACAATCAGATGATTAGCAGTTATTGACAAGTCATTCATTATCTGCTTGCATCCGGTAGTTATGTAAAGTTCATTGTTGAAATCTTCCATCTGTACAGATCAGCTCTTCTTTCCAGATCCTTTAATAACAACCGGATATGAAGGAATAGTGTTTAACATCTTGTGATGAACAAAAGAACGATTAACACTCTATAATCCGAAAAAAACACATTATATAGTACGTTAGTAGAAATATATTAGAAAATTAAGTAAATAAATAAAAAACATCAATTAAACAACTGTATCTCCAAAAAAATTACATAATGAATATTGTTTGAAGTTACATACCATATAATCCTCGTTACCACACATTTTGTAGTAAAAATGATCACAAGAAGCAAGAGAAATGTCTTGATAAAAATATAAAATTCGGAAACTTTCCAATGCTTCCTCATAGTGAAATATCAACCATGAATCTGAAGGTATTTTCAAACTGTCTACCAACTGATACGAACCATTATAGAAACAATATCTGCTATTGCTTAGAGGATAGATCTTGACTTTAAAAACATTTCCACTTGTGGTCTGGATGTTTGTATTTCCAATTGGATAATTAAACTGTTGAATCCAATTTTCATACTGTTTTGGCAAAATCTAAGCATAAATAAATAAAACAGTTTTATTCCTAGATATCATACGAAAAAAATAAAATTAAGTGTTAAAGTAAGATCGGATAAAATTTCTAACCAACGATTTCCTTTTACTGTCTCTAAGGTAACACGAAAATCCATAAATCATTGTCACGTAAAACTGTAACAGTATCAATTATATAGAATCAAAATCAATAACATTAAGAAATAAATGAATACAATCCATTAAGCTATGCAATACATCTAAATAAAAGATGATACAATTAATATATATCAAAATAACAATAGACAACATCAAAAAGGTGAGAATACATGTATTTTCTTATCATATCGAAATATATATATTTTTTACAACAAATCATATAATTAAAACTTAAAGCCTACTTTTCCGATTAAGTATCACAAATAGAAATAGAAGATCATCAGCTGAATAAATTGTATAGAAAGACAGGATAGTGACTTGTGTCTTTATCAAACAAAAACTTAAAAACAGTATAGCAACTACTAATCAAAATAAGTTCAGCTTTACAAATACACATGAGAATACATTAGTTAAAATCGGAAATTTATATCATACTTCAGAATAACATCGTTACATGAACAACTTTAAAAAAAATTAGAACCACATGAACAACTTTACAAATAACTTTACAAATACAAATGAGAATACATCAGTATAGATCTGTTAGGATCTGAGTTTGGATTGATTGTGTTTTATGTTTGAATTAAGATGAAAGATGAACAAGTAGTGCAGTGGAATATAAATGGAAACAAACTTTGCACACAATCAAACAGGAGAATTGCTTTCAACATACAAGTTTAACATTGAACCGAATGCTTGAATTTATTACAAGATTCAATTACAATATGCATGCATGTAACAAACTCCCCCTCAGCCTGAGCTCACAGTGATTGTTCGTACAGGAAGAAGACGGTGAAGAGCTAATAGAACAGTACAGTGTACTGTTCTATTTATAGGCACGGACAAACCACTGTGGCATCTTTGCTGACGTCACCATGAAAGTGACATCTAACCTCCTAACAAACTCTAACAACTGATCTATACAAACACTGTTATTCTAACAACTGTTTACAATACATAACATAGGGAAAACTAAACTGCTGCTCTATCCTTCCACTGTTGTGACTCCAGCAGTACTTGATATGCCTCAGCAGTGCTTGACCCATAGCAGTAGATTGATCAAAAGAGCTTTAGTTCTTCAACAGTCTTTGACTTGATCAGCAGTTGTAAGGATCAGTGGATTGGAGGTCATCAGATGTTGAAACCACTTTCAAGGGGAGAGAATGTAAACACAACATCTGCTTATTTATGGATCCACTGCTCTGATCCGGTTTTGGCTTTAATCAACTGTTCCTCTGGTAGGGTTCAATCCCAACAATCTCCCCCTGGAACAGATGATGCCAAAACCCTTCATTATTGTAGATCTTTATTGCCTCATCAGCAGTTCCCTTATCTGACCTTTAAGTTGTAGCTCAAAGTCTAGGGCATCTGTATCATCTTCATCCATGCAAAGTGGAAGATCAAGGAGATCCTGTAGATCTTCAACACTTAGGCCAAGTGCTTGTTCCCTTGTTATTTTCTTCACTTCTCCACTGGACTTGATCACTGTCAGTACATGGGTCTGTTTATCAGTTTTCCATTTTAGTACTTTTGAGTCCATTGGGTTTCTTGGGAGATTTTTATTGGATGAGGAATTTGGAGATTGTGGCCTGGTGATGACTGGCTGAGCAGTGCTTTGAGCTTGAGTAAGTTCAGCATTTTCAGCCATCATTTGCTTAATGACTGATTTTATAATATCATCACTAGCAGCTATATCTTCTGGTGTTTCCTTTTCCATCTCTTTTTGTCTTCTTCTTTGATAAATGAAAGCACCAGATGGAGCAGTGGCTTTCCTTACTTGCAGCTTTGGTGGTCTTTTTGAAACCTTTGCTTCAGGATAGTCAGGTTTTTGTGGAACCCTTGGATCTTTCTTCCTTAGTTCCTCCAGCCTTTTGTAGGTGGTCCTGACTTTGTCTTCTTTCCATCTCATCACTTGATTTTTAGACCCATAATCAGCAGAGATTAATTCCTCTTTCATTCTCTTCAGCTCCAATGTCTTTTCAGGTACATTCTTTTTGTATTTTGACCAATCAGGAGGAGTCTGTTTGACTTTGTTTTTAATCATGTCTTGAATCCTGGCTGCCTCACTTTCAAGCTCAGGAATAGTCCAATCTTTATACATGTATTTTTCTCCCTTGTATTTCTTGTATGCCATGATGTTGTCAATGTAGTCTTTTCTTAATGACTCATCTGCTCTTTCTGATATCTGTTGACATACATTCTTTGCAAATTGCTCCAAGGATCTGACTTGTGTGAGTAGAAATTGATAATGCCTTTGAATTTCTTTGTCAGTTTTTCCTTGTGAGTTTCTTTTGGAAATATCCTTTGCCTGTTGAGCCTTAACTTTCAAGTATTCTTCAATGTTGTTAGGCCTAGGATATCCTTCAACTGATGGCAAACTCCTTTTAGCAGGATCATCCTCAAAGTAGAAGGATTTTATTTCTTCTCTGACTGCTATGAGTTCAAGAGGATACTGAAAACCTGCAGGAGTGATGGTAGTGATTGGTTGTTGAACTTGAGCTGAAGAGAGAGGAAAAGGGTTTGGTATTGTAACAAGTGATAGAGGTTGTGAAGATGCTGGTGATGGTGAAGGATCATCATCTTTCAGAATTAGCATTCTCCTTTTAGGTTGAGGAGAGGCTGATGATGTTTTGGGTGGATCAGTGGTGGTGGTTATTGTAGTGGAAGTGATTGAAGTGGGAGGTTGCTGACTAATAGTTGTTGAAACAACTGGTGTTTCAACCACTGTTGCCATTACAACAGATGTTGTAACATATGTTGTCTTCTGCTTTTTAGCAGGAGATGAAGGTGGTGTTGATGATGTTTTTGGTGGTGAGGTGATCTTTGGTGGTGGTGGTAAGGCAGTGGTTGTGGTGTGTGTTGAAGTGGTGACAGTTGTTTAACTAGCAGTTGTTGAAACCACTGAAGTACCAACAGTTGTTGATACAGCAGGAGTCTTAACAACTGCTGGTTTGGGAGATTGATGTTTAGAGCCTTTTGTAGGTTTAGAAGCATGTTTTTGTTTTTCTGGAAGGTGTGGTTTTGGGTTGCCTCACATTTCTTGTGGGCTGGTTTCTTTTTGGCTTAGGATTTTCTTCATCCTTTGGCTCAGAAACACCCTGCTCATTCATCTCTATAAAAACTCTTTTCTCTTGCTCCCACCTGGCTTTATCCTTTGCCTCCCTATCCTTTTTAACCCTTGCTTTTGCATCAGCAATGGCATTTGTAGTCACATCAATTTTCTTAGAACCATCTAGCAAGGGTATGTCTACAAGCATGCTAGAACTGTCTGAAGCAATGTATAAGCCATCCTCATAACCCTTTTTCTTCCATTGCTTTATTTTCTCCCCCTTTTTGGCATCAGCTGGTGGTGGTTCATCCACAAATATAATAGAAGGAGGAGCAGTGCCAGTGGTTGTCAACAAGTGAGCCTTGATAGCTTTAATGTCTGCTTGAGTATCCATAAACCTTGCATCCATGGCATGTCTGATCTTTTGAATCTGAATCTCATGTTGCTGATCAGCTAACTGCCTTTGATGGATAAGCAGTGGTTGAAACAAATTCCAGAGCTCATTTGCAGCAGGTGCAGGTTGTGGTGCAGGTGCTTGAGTTGGAGCAGCAGTGGTTGGTACCTTTTGAGCTTTCAACAACTGTTGCAACATATCTTTAATTTCTGCAACAGAGGTATCCAGTTTGTCAATTCTCTCCGTCAATTCTCGGTACATTAAACCATCACCCAACTTAATAGGATCATCTGATTTCCCACTTACAGTGGTTGTAACAGTGGTTGATTCAGGGAGTGTACTCCAGAAATCATCCACTGATGCCCCTTTATCT
Source organism: Helianthus tuberosus (assembly GCA_030545235.1). NCBI lineage: Eukaryota > Viridiplantae > Streptophyta > Magnoliopsida > Asterales > Asteraceae > Helianthus > Helianthus tuberosus. Next base: position 17,545,124 of record CM060383.1, read on the forward strand.
TGGAATTGGGGACTTCTTCCTTCAAATTGAGAGACACTTTTTAGTGAACCAGTGAAGACTGGATACACAAGTGTTCTCAGAGAAGAAATTGCCTCCAAGGAAGTCTTATTGGTGTAACCACTGTCCAAATGCAAACCAGTGGGTTCAGCACTTGTATTGGCTGCTTCACTTGGACTACCACCAAGAGTTACTTGTAACTCAAGGGGTGTAACCTCCTCAGGTGATGTTGGTGGGTTAGCAATGATTGATACATCAGACCCAGTCACTTGTTGAGGTATGTTCTCATTGACAGGTGAGTGAGAAGGACTGGTTTGTGCCTGGTTCAAATCAAGAGCATCCAACAATATTTGTGTTTGTGGGGGAATTGTGGAGGTGAGGTTGGGTGTAGAAAGAGAATTGGCCCCGGGCATTGGGCTGTGGATGATGGAAGCAAGTGATTCCAGAGCATCATATTGTGGTGTCCCTATATGTATAACCTGTTCTTTTTGAGAAGAGGCAGGAGGAGTTTCAGGCATGGGTTGAGATCTTTCTACCATCTGCTGTGAGGAAGTAGCAGCAGTGGTTTCTTGTGACTTTTGTGTTGTCACTGGCAGTTGCTCTGGGATCTCATCTTCCAGAGTTGCCTTTTTTGTAGGTTTGGGGGGTTTTTGAGTTTTCTTTTGTCTTAGCTTTTTGGTGATTTTAGGTGTGGGTTTCACAGCAGTTGTTTTGCTGCTTTGATCACCTAGAGCAGTGGGCTCAGCAACAGATACCTGAGGAGCAATGGTAGCTGCTAAATTCTGCTCAGGCACCTCTGCTTTTGTTTTGTAAGGCGTTGAAAGTCTTGTAAAAGTTTCAGTTGTTAAGCTGTTTATTTGAAAAGAGTCACCTTGTTTGAACACATGAGCATCATCCTTACCAAATTTCTTTTGAAAATAGTAACTTAGAAATCTTGGAAATAGTAAGAATGGCTTTTTATCAACATTTTTCACCAAATCATTAAAGATTTCCTGGGAGTAGTTAAAATTTTCATCTTGTAGAATAGCATATCCCAGGTTTTGAATCTTTAATGATATCTCATTGAAAGCAGTTGTTTTGTTTGAAACACACATCAAAAGGGTATGGAACAAAAATCTTGTTGCAGGTGGAAAATTACCTTTTTGTAAGGTATCTTTTTTTATTGAATCTGCATACCCCCTTTCAAGGAAATCAGTTTTTAACTCGTTTTTGGGAAAAGAAGTTTTACCTTGCTGATCATTGAGTTCAAAGACTTCCGAGATGGATTGTGGTGTGATTTTGACTGCTTTACCCATTAGAGAAGAGTTAATGGCTATGACGTCTTCGCCTTGTTTTTCAAGAGTAACATTTTTCCAAAACTCTCTTTGGGTTTTCAGGTAAATCGGAGCATCTGCTGTCAGCAAAGTTTTGTACTTTGATGCAGACATAGTGTCAATGATTGAATCGTAGATGTCGATGGTGCCGGGTTTTGTAAGAAGACCCAGATAGTTATGAGGAGCTTTGTATGGGATTTCGATGGGTGTGGTAGCCATTTGAGTGGCCTTTTCAGAAGATGATTTTGAAGTGGATTTCGCAGATGACTTTGATTTTGTCATTTTGAAGAAAGAAATCGATGAAGAATTTGAGAGAAAGAGATGGAAACTGCTTTGAGAAAGGATTTTTTGTGAATTCGATTCGACAGTAAAGCCCTGTTTGGGGGGTTTTGCTCATGGTTTTATAGAGAAAAAGTGAATGCTGACGTGGCAGCGGTTACAAAAGGTCTGACCGCTATGTACTGTCCATGCGCCAACCCCTGATGAAATGAAGTACAAGTGTTTTTATGAAAACCACTGATGGAAGAAGATCAGTTGTTGTAACGGTAACAATGAAGGCAGTGGGTGATTTTTGCTATCAGTGGATAGCATATCAGTGGATAAAACACTGATTTTAGACAACAGTGCTTATCAAGAAAATGAGAGAACAGGGGTTGACTTTCAGCAGTGGATAGACTTTTGAACAAAACAGTGGTTATGGCAGACTTTTAAGGATTTAATGAAAAATTCATTTTTAGCTATTTTTAAGGATAGATTTTTGATTTTCTAAAAACATTTTAATGCTTTTATTCATACAAAAATAGGATTTTGCCTGTTATTCCATGTTTAGCATGCCAATCCTAGAGATCAAGCTTTCAAAGGTGGATGTGTCTAAAGCTTTGGTTAGCACATCTGCCAGCTGATCTTTAGTTGGAACATGGTGCAGAGAAATCAAACCTTTTTCATAGCAATCCCTCACAAAGTGATGTCTGATATCAATATGCTTGGTGGTTGAATGGGAGACTGGATTTTTGATGATATTTTCTGCTGCCTGACTGTCCAACATGAGAGGTGTCTTTAGGGCAGTGATACCAAAATCCAGTAACTGATTTTGAAGCCAAAGCAGTTGGGCTGTACAGCTTGCAGCAGCTATATACTCTGCCTCAGCAGTGGATGTGGAAACAGCTGCTTGCTTTTTGCTTTGCTAAGACACTAAGCAACTGCCTAGGAATTGGCACCCTCCTGAAGTGGACTTCCTTGTCTTGTCACATCCAGCAAAGTCACTATCTGAGAAACCTGAAAGCTCAATTTTACCATCAGCTGGATACGAGATACCAAGTGTGGGAGCACCTTTTAGGTATCTGAATATCCTTTTTACAGCAATAAGGTTTGACTTTCTAGGGGCTGATTGGGATCTTGCACAAACACATGTTGCAAACATGATGTCTGGCCTAGATGCAGTTAGGTACAATAAAGACCCAATCATGCTTCTATATAAAGTTTGATCAACCAAATCATCCTTCTCATCAGATATGACTATTTTATTGGTTGCAATGGGTGTACTGCATGGCTTACAATCATCCATCTCAAATTTCTTCAAAAGTTCTTTGGCATATTTGCTTTGATGGATAAAAGTACCATTTTGCAGTTGCCTTACTTGAAGACCAAGAAAGCACTGGAGTTCACCCATTGCACTCATTTCAAACTCAGCTGTCATGAGTTTCCTAAACTCTTCACACATTTTGTTACATGTGCTTCCAAAAATAATGTCATCCACATAAATCTGGACAATCATCAAATCCTTTCCTCTCCATTTTAGAAACAATGTTTTATCTATTTTACCTCTTGTGAAACCAATGGAAAGTAGAAAGGTGGAAAGAGTTTCATACCAGGCCCTTGGTGCTTGTTTCAAGCCATACAAAGCTTTATTTAGCTTGTAGAGATGATTTGGATTAAATGGATCCTCAAAACCCGGAGGTTGACAAACATAAACCTCTTCTTGAATCTTACCATAGATGAATGCAAATTTGATATCCATTTGATACACCTTGATGTTGTGGTTGACAGCAAAGGCCAGGAATAATCTGATAGCTTCAAGTCTTGCTACAGGGGCAAATGTTTCATCATAGTCAATGCCCTCTTCCTGTCTGAACCCTTGAACCACAAGCCTGGCTTTATTCTTGACAACAATCCCCTTTCATCAGTTTTATTTTTGAAGACCCATTTTGTGCCAATAGGACTTACACCCTCTGGCAATGGTACAAGCTCCCAAACTTGTTGTCTTCTAAACTATTGGAGCTCCTCTTGCATGGCTTCTACCCAGCTGTTGTCTTTTAGTGCCTCTTGGTACTTGACTGGCTGATGGAGAGATAGGAAACCAGCAAAAAGACAAATGTTTTGGGATTGACTTCTTGTGAGCACCCCTTCATTGATGTTGCCAATGATTTGGTCAGGTGGATGAGATTTCAAGAAGATAAGATCTCCTTGGTATGGAACAATGGCATTAAGTGGGGAGGGCTGCAGATGTGAATCATCTGAGCTAACCACTGCTGGTGACTTTGATGATCCAGTAGTGGCTTCAAAAGGTGGTGGAATAGGAGGTAATGGTGTGGACACATGCTGACTTTGATCCACTGTTTAAGGACTTTTATCAACAGTGTTTGATGATGTGGAAGCAGGGGTTAATGAGCTACTTTGATCAACAACTGTTGAGGTAGCAGTGGTTGAACTTTGACAGCTGTTTTGAACATCTGCTGCTCTTCCACTTGATGCAGACTTTTGTTGTGGAATGATGATTTCATATCCATAGTCTGATGATGAATTTTCTGATGGACCTGCATTGTTAGACTTGATAGCAACACTTTCAAATGTGAATTTATCAAGATCAAATAAGTTTGCGGGATCTGCTGGGATTTTCATTGATGAAAGTTCATTGAACTTTACATTCAAAGTCTCTTCCACTGTCTTAGTCCTTGTGTTAGACACTTTGTAGGCCTTAGCAGTGGTTGAGTATCCCAGATGATAACCACAATCAATTTTGGCTGCAAACTTTGAGATAGAATCTTTTAAGTTTAAAATGAAGCATGGGCAGCCAAAAACCTTGAAATATGAAATCAAAGGCTTTATTTTATACAGCAGTTCATAGGCAGTCTTTTGATGCCTAGGGTTGATTAAAACTCTGTTTTGGACATAGCAAGCAGTGTTTACTACCTCTGCCCAAAAAGTTAATGGCAAACCTAAATCAGCAAGCATGGTTCTGGCAGCCTCAATCAAGGTCCTGTTCTTTCTTTCAACAACCCCATTTTGTTCTGGTGTTCTTGGAATGTTGTATTGCCTCACAATTCCTTTTGACACACAGAAATCATCTAACTCCTTGTTCCTGAACTCTGTGCCATTATCACTTCTGAAGATTTTTACTGGCAAGTCAAACTGCTTTTCAACCTGTTTCACAAAGTCTTGCAGAATGCCTGCAGTCTCATCTTTTGAATGTAAAAAGTAAGTCCATGTAAACCTAGAAAAGTCATCAACAATAACCAAACAATATCTATTTTTCTTAAGACTCATGACTTTAACTGGGCCAAACAAATCCATATGAAGTATTTGCAAACATTTGGTTGTTTTGGACTCATCAATTGATTTGTATAAGCTTTTATGTTGTTTTCCTTTTAGGCAGGAAACACAATGCTCAGGACAGGTGAACAGTTTTTGAGGTAAACCTCTTACTAACCCCTGTTTTGAGATGGCAGTGATTGTCTTGAGATTTGTGTGCCCCAATCTCCTGTACCATAGTTCTGTCTCTTTGTTTGAGGCAGCAGAGAATAGACAGGCATTAGTCCTGGGGCTCTCTTTTGACATATCAACTACATAAACATTGCCACTTCTTTGAGCAACAAGTTTGGTTTTTCCAGTTTTTATTATTGCTTCAATCTTTTCAACTATTTCTGGTCCAACAATCCTACAAAAATCCTTTGTGAAGAATGAGCCATAGCCCTTATCACTCATTTGTGAAACACTCAGGAGATTGAATTTTAGATTGTCTATCAGATTGACATTTTCAAATTTTACATTACCAGACTGCAATGTACCAGACCCCAGAACTTTCCCTTTACTATTATTACCAAAGGATATATCACCCCCTCCATGGATTTTGAAATCTTTGAGTAGGGCTTTACATCCTGTCGTATGCCTGGAGCCTCCACTATCTACATACCAAAGGCTATCTAAGCATGCAGAAGCTCCCTGCACATGAAGTAAAAGGATTAGTTCATTAGGGTCTCCGAAGCCAATAAGGCTTTGGATGGGGTCTCAACAGTGTCTGGGATGAGTTCAGGTGGATGGACAGTGGTTAGCTTAGGGGTTTGAACATTTTTGGGAATGTTTTTCTCTAACCACTGTTGGGGGTCTTGACCAATCACCTGCTGATAACCAAAAGGATACCTGTTCACTCTTGGCTTAGAAGGCCTTTTATAAGCCTCATAAACATGTGGGATCCTTTGGTATGTTGGTTGTCCCTTACCTCTTCTGAATTGATTGGCAGGGGGTGCATCAGTCACCTGAACATCTCTTTTGACAGATGTTTGGTTCAGCTATTTTGTAACAACTGTTTGGACTGGCACAAACAGTGGTTGGTTCTTGGTGAACTTGACAGATGATGTTGATGAACTTAAGGATGTTTTTGCAGTGTACTCATTCTTTTTTACATCAAAGTTTTTGAGATACACACATTCTTGAGTTTTGTGGTTTGTTTTACCACAGATGGTGCAGCTCTCAGCAGGTATAATGACACTTGTTTTGTTTAGATCATATGCTTTTAGATGAAAACAGTCTTTTGTTAGATGATTCTTCTTTTCATAAAAATCACAAAACAAGTTTTTGATCTTTTCTCTTTTCTTCCTTTTCTCAGACTCCTTAGCAACAGAGTTTTGAACCACTGTTGGGATGTCTTTGAGATGAATGACCTTTGCTTTAGGAGCTTTTACACCATCAGTGGTTGTGAAGTCCATTGGTTTAAAATTCTCAAGAATGTCACACTCATCAGACCATGTGGGTTTAAATTGGTATTTCTCGATTTCCTCAAAAGTTGAGGATCTCACAGATCTTTCCAGAGTGATTTTGTTACCAAGTTTGTCAGTTATCTTAACTTCTTGGCCATTCTTGTTTGTTGGTGTTATTTCAACTGAACCAGCTTGTTTAGCAGCAGTGTTTTCAATTTCATCATATTTTCTAAAACCTATGCCAAATTTTACATTGCTTTCAAGCTGTTTTTCTAACATGACCTCATAACCTTTGCAAGATTCCACCCATCTTTCACAAGTGATTTGGGTGGATTCCAACTCCTTTTTGCAAACTTGATGTTTTTCTACCATAGTTTGGAGTTGGTTCTTGGTTATGCTTTGCTCTTCTTTTAGACTGCAGATTTCTTTGTCCTTTTCAGCCAATTTGTTTTTAAGTTCTTTTAAAGACTTTTCAAATTTGACTTCATCATTCAACACTCTATCCCTAAGGTTTTCATTCACCTCTTTAATGTTAGCAAATGCTATGATGCATTTGTCTTAACACAGATTTTCAAGAACCTGAGATGATACCTTAGCTGCAGCCATCATGGCACAATCACATTGATGATCATTTTCTTCATCAGCTCTCTCTTCTTTCTCACCTTCTTTCTTTTCTTCCTTTCCTTCTTCTTTGGACCAGGGGTCAAACAATGGTTCAATCAGGGTTTCTGAATTTTCTCCCAGTAGTAGTTCACCAGCAACAGCAGTAACCACTGCTTCAGCAACTTCATCCACTGTTTCATCACTTGTTTTCCCTTTTTCAGCATTCAGCTCTTCTGGTATTGACTCTAGTGCCATAAGACAAAATTCATTATTAGAAGCATCATTAGTAGCATAGAGTGCAAAATTTTCATCACCTAGCTCATCAGGTAAGCTACTCCAGTCAACAAAGCCTTGGGTGAAAAAGCTTTGCTAATCTGGTTGAACCACTGCTGGTGGTGCAGCTTGTTGTGGTGCAACTGATTGCACTTGAACCTAAGGTACACGAGCCTGAACATACTGAATTTGAGGAACAGTGGTTTGAACATAATGCACAGGAACAGGGTTTGCATAGTGAGCAGTGTTTACATGGGCAGCAGGGGTATAATGGGAATAGTGCACAGTGCTTTGGTTTTGTGGTCTAGGGTTTGAGCTGGGGTGAGTAACAATTGGACCAGCAGTTTGACTCCTACATTCCCTAGCAAAGTGTCCTAACCTATTGCACTTATAGCACTTGATCTTAGACTTATCCAACCCCACTTTTAAATTCCCATGTAACCCTGGGAATTTTCTCCCTGTCCTTTTGTAAAATTTGCTTGTTCTTACACTAAGCAATGCCAATTGATGCAAAATGTCCATTTCTTCAAGGTCAGTTGGATCAAAGTGCTGTAAGTCATTCAGTTCAAAGCACAAGTTATCTGACATATGGTTTTCATAATTTGCAGTAAAAGCATAATTTGCAGAGTGAGAATCAGAGTTGTTAAAGTTTCCACCAGCAGTTATATCAATAAAATGATCATAACTCTGATCCTTACTACTGCTACCAGATTCTTCCTGACCAAAGAGAGTTGTGCTGCCAAATGAATAATCATCAGCAACTTTACCAGACTCTTGCAACTTCTTTTTCTAGTTTAACTCCCTTTCATAGGTTAGGAGTCTACCATGAAGTTGGGTCAGGGTCAGATCTTTGAACTCAGCTGAATTTCTAGTTACAAAGGCAATTGTATCCCATTTTTCAGGTAGTGATCTAAGAAACCTGCTATTTTGTGTTGAATTAGGAAATGTAACTTTAACAAGTCTTAGCTCACTAATGAGACAGCTAAATCGCTCAAACTGTTGAGTCAATGATTCACCCTTAATGTGACAAAAGGTTTCATACTGCTGATTCAGAATTTCCCTATTATTTTCAATAACTTCTTCAGTTCCCCCAAACTGTTCCTTAAGTGCATCCCATAATTCCTTGGCACTGTTACAATGTAACAGCCCAGCATAAATTTCGTTGGGTAATGCAGATGCAATGATGCTAAATGCTTTGGCATCGAGTTCGAACTTTTGAAAATCAGTTTCAGTATAGTTTTCAGGTTTTTTCGGTTCGAACTTCTTTGTATCCTCAGCACTTGGCACCATAGGAACATGTGGTCCAAAAACAACAGATCTCCAACATCCAATGTTTTGTTGAGCAAGGATGTGGCCCATCCTTCTCTCCCAGATGTTGTATTCATTACGTTTAAGCACGGGTGGTTTGAAAAGTGAACCAATGTTATTCTTATCATCCTGTGATTGTGACGTCATCCTGGTTGTTTTACAGGCACTGATTAATCACCTTTGATGGTGATTAAACCTTGCTCTGATTTTCAACAAAACGAACAACTATCAGTATCAACGATTGTGAGCTGAACTATTTATGTCAAAATGATTGTTAAATCAATTTTGACTGTCCGAGCTCTGATACCAATTGTTAGGATCTGAGTTTGGATTGATTATGTTTTATGTTTGAATTAAGATGAAAGATGAACAAGTAGTGCAGCGGAATATAAATGGAAACAAACTTTGCACACAATCAAACAGGAGAATTGCTTTCAACATACAAGTTTAACATTGAACCGAATGCTTGAATTTATTACAAGATTCAATTACAATATGCATGCATGTAACAAACTCCCCCTCAGCCTGAGCTCACAGTGATTGTTCGTACAGGAAGAAGACGGTGAAGAGCTAATAGAACAGTACAGGGTACCGTTCTATTTATAGGCACGGACAAACCACTGTGGCATCTTTGCTGACGTCACCATGAAAGTGACATCTAACCTCCTAACAAACTCTAACAACTGATCTATACAAACACTACTATTCTAACAACTGTTTACAATACATAACATAGGGAAAACTAAACTGCTGCTCTATCCTTCCACTGTTGTGACTCCAGCAGTACTTGATATGTCTCAGCAGTGCTTGACCCATAGCAGTAGATTGATCAACAGAGTTTTAGTTCTTCAACAGTCTTTGACTTGATCAGCAGTTGTAAGGATCAGTGGATTGGAGGTCATCAGATGTTGAAACCACTTTCAAGGGGAGAGAATGTAAACACAACATCTGCTTATTTATGGATCCACTGCTCTGATCCGGTTTTGGCTTTAATCAACTGTTCCTCTGGTAGGGTTCAATCCCAACAAGATCTAAATTTTATATCATACATCATAATAAGATAAATACATGAGCAAAGTGAAATCCAATAAAATCAACAATGGATAAGACATATGGTAGATACACGAAATGCAGATCATGTTTTTTTAGAATTATATATGTCTATCATAACATGCATTATAACTACATAGTACTCAGATATAAAAAAAATCAGGACTATCAGAAGTTGTCGAGTATAAGCCGCAACAATAAACGCAATCATAACAAACAATGGATTGAAAAAAAAAACAGGGAGATATATGAATACACAACCGTCGATTAAAACTTCTTCATTAAAACAGAAAGAACCATAATCGGCTATGGAATTCAAACTAAAAGAATAAACATGAAAAAGTACAAAACAAATCGGATTATTTAACAATACCTTTGTTATTATGCAAGATGATAATGATGAAGATCGGAAGAAATCGAAGAAGATGAGAGAGTTTCTTGGAGAAAGTGTACAAAGATACGTGGAGAGAGAAAGGAACCAAGATTTTGTGAGGATGTTGAAAAGTTAGAAGTTTAAATATATCCAATGTAACCTGGTCGGATCATCCCATTTACTTTTGGTCACCATCTGTTTGACTTTTGGTCAACAACTGTTTGAGTTTTGGTCAACATCTCATTTAGTATTCAACAAAATTTGAATAACTCAATCAGGGGTTTGAACATCTGTTTGACTTTTGGTTAACAGTTGGATGGAAACCCATGTTAGATTGAATAGGGTTTTAACAGATGTTGGGGCTTAAACAGATGTTTGGCCTTCTATATCAGTTGTTTGGACTTAAACAGATGTTTGACCTTAAACAGATGTTTGGCCATAAACAAATGTTTGACCTTAAACAGATGTTTGCCCATTAACAGATATTTGGCCTTAAACCAAACATCTGTTTAAGGTGAACATCTGTTTGACTATTGGTCAACATATGTTTGACTTTTGGTCAACATCTGTTAACATATAAACACTGTTAAAATAAATTACAAATAATTAGCTAAAATTTTGAAAAAATTTTGGAATTCGAAATGGCAGTTAAAACCCTGTTTGGGGTTTTGATCAGGGTTTTATAAAAGTGAAAAGTGAATGGTGACGTGGCAGCGGTTACAAAGATCGGACGGCTAAGAACTGTCCACGTGACAACCTCTGATGAAAATGGATGAGAGTTGTTTAAGCAAACCACTGATGGTCAATACCAGTGGATGTCAACAATAAAAATGTGAGCAATGGCTGTTATATAACTATCAGTGGATAGCCAACAGTGATTGAAACACTGATGTTTGACCTTAAACAGATGTTTGGTCATAAACAGATGTTTGCCCATAAACAGATGTTTGGCCTTAAACCAAACATCTGTTTAAGGTCAACATCTGTTTGACTATTGGTGAACAACTGTTTGACTTTTGATCAACATCTGTTTGAATTTTGTTTAACATCTCATTTAGTATTCAACAGAAATTTGAATAACTCAATCAGTGGTTTGAAGATCTGTTTGACTTTTGGTCAACAGTTGGATGGAAACCCATGTTATATTGAACAATGTGAATGAATAAACACTAAAGTATCATAAAACTGTGAATGAATTAACAAGGCTTTGTCTTCAACATTGGATAGGCCTCATCAGTCTTTAAGTCCATCAGTCTTTATAAGGAGCAGTGGTTAGTTATAACAGTCCTTAGCATGAACAACTGTTATAACTACTCCATAACCCTTTGAGAGGAAGCAAATGTCGGTCTATTCAATTGAGAGGAATCATTGGATTACATCCCTGTTGAAAAACAGAATAGATAAATTTAGGGAAAATGGGGTTGAAAGATGATAACCCAACAGTGGAGGATCTCATTCTACAGCTTTGAAAATTAGGAAACCTTTGCATTTTAGGTTTGTTTTTTATTTTGATTAACTGTTGATGATGTTGAGAGTTTTTGTTGACAGTGACATTTTAGAATATATTAAGATGCATGTTGAGATTATTAAAATAAACTATTACATAGAAAAATAGAAATTTAATGAAATATCTATAAACTATTACACGCTAGAGTTAACACTTGTTAGGATTTCGTAGACTCTGGCCTTTCTCCAAGTGATTTTATGCTCTCTTTTGTTTTTCAGGTCAGTTAGCATGTTAAAGATTTTCTGATCCTGTTTTAGAAGTTGTGTGAGAAACTCTTCCGCATTCTTCTGGAAATCTGATGGAGGAGAGTGGAGGACTTCATCGAGCAATGCTATGCTGTTCCAGGTTTTCTTGTAATTAGTGTCATTGATTATGTCGACTTTATTGTTTAGTTCTTCATCTGTTCTTTTTTCTTTGAGTGACCACATCGAGAATTGAGTTTTAACATCGCTGGTGTCTGACCAGTGGTAGAAGCTGAAGTTTGCCATGTAGATTTTTGTTGGATTTTCTGTTGTGGAACAATTTTTCACAGACAGTGATTTGTAGGACAATTTGTTGATGTTTTGAATCAAAAGTAATTATCGGTCTTTTATAGAGTTTAAAAACGCGTCTACATGGTAAATGAAAAGGTTAATTGTAATTATGATAATCTACTTTTGTTCTTTGAACTTCAAAAATTTGTCCCTTGGGTTTCTTGGTATTTAATTTTAAAGTTTTCCCATAAAAGTTGGGGTTTGAAAAGGTTTTTGCATTAAAAGAGTGTTATTTTGAAATATACATTAATATGTTTATATTAAATCTACATGTTTTGATTGATTAAGTATATAAACTCATAGCCACTTTACCTGTTTTTCATCACGATTTCCTACGAAGATATCATACTTTCAGGAAAGTACATAAATATAGTTTATTGAAATGACGTCATTCACTTGTGTAAAATCAAATGATTTAAAGCAGCGTTTTGTGAAGCAAATAGAGGAACAGGTGTATGAAGATAGGGCTACTCTTCAAGAGCTAAAGAGATGTTTTGATGGATTGCAAGTTGGCCTGTTCACGAGAGAGCAAGTTTCCAGAAATCTTATTAGGATGCCTTCAACTTCTGTTCGTGAGCTTTGTGTTGTCAGCAATATAGAGTGCGGTGATAGAGACGTGGAGTTCATGGCAATGCTGAAGGACATACATTGAGAAGTTCAAAAATCGATGGAGTTGAAGCTAAAGTTTCTTAATTCTTATGGTTATTGTTAGATTTAAAAGTTTAGTTGTTTAGTATGTTATGTAATTATTGGACTTTTAATATCATGAATAAATGAATAAATTTTAATCTTATGAATCTATGTTTCGTTTGTAAGAAAAAAAAAAGAGAACGTCAATTTTAAATTACCATTTTGCATATTTTGAATTTCAAAAGTTATTGATATTAATAGTAATTACTATTTTTTATCAGCAAAACAATGTTGGAGGAACTTTTATCTCATTGGAATGTAGCGATTAAGTAAAATGGTAATTTCATTGTAATTCTAGTTTTCATTTGATAATTTAATTCTATAATTAATTAACCACATCAACAATAAAAAGGTGAGTGGCTGTTTTTTTAGGGAAACCACTGATGGTCAATATCAGTGGATGTCAACAATAAAAATGTGAGCAGTGACTGTTTTTTAACAATCGGTGGATAGCCAACAGTGATTGAAACACTGATGTTTGGTCAGTCAGTGGTCAACATGAAGAATGAAGAAACAAAAGTTGTCTTTCAGTAGTGGATAACATTTAACAATCAGATTTTGAACGAAAACAGTGGTTGTAACTGACTTTTAAGGATTAATGAAAACTATCATTTTTAAATATTTTGAAGATGTTTGAACTTAAACAGATGTTTGGCCTTCTATATCAGTTATTTGGAATTAAACAAATGTTTAAACTTAAACAGATGTTTAAACTTAAACAGATGTTTGGCCTTCTATATCAGTTATTTGGAATTAAACAGATGTTTGACCTTAAACAGATCTTTGGCCATAAACAGATGTTTGGCCACAAACAAATGTTTGGCCTTAAACAAATGTTTGACCTAAAACAGAAGTTTGCCCAAAACATCTGTTAGCAAAAAAAGACCAATTTCAAGAATACTATACCCAAACAATCAAAATGAGGAGCTTAATAATCATCCATTTGTACTTCATTTTTATTTATTAGTATAAAGATAAAACCACTGAGGTGATGTGATAAATACTGTTACATATAAAAACTGAAGTGATATGACATCTAACAATCCAACAGAGTATAAAACACTGTTGTGATAAATATTGTTACATATAAAAAATCTGATAGATAAGAAACACTGATACACTAAACACTGTTACATAAGAAACACTGATAGATAAATACTAATGTTGAATCCGCTGTAGATGCTGAACCATTGCTGTTACTGAGCAGTGGTTTTCCTTTGGTTGATCAGGCCTTAGGTACATAAGTGCTTGTCTTTAACAGGGATTTGTCTTCAACAGTGGATAGGCCTCTTCAGTCTTTAAGTCTATCAGGCTTTATAAGGAGCAGTGGTTAGTTATAACAGTCCTTAGCATGATCAGCTGTTATAACCACTCCATAACCCTTTGAGAGGAAGCAAGAGTCGGTCTATTTAATTGAGAGGAATCATTGCATTACATCCCTGTTGAAAAACAGAATCGATAAATTTAAGGAAAATGGGGTTGAAATATGATAACCTAATAGTGGAGGATCTCATTCTACAGCTTCGATAAATTCAAGGGTATTCTCAAATAATGGTTCCTAGATGCTTCCAAAGATGTAGCACTTTGGACATATGTTGTTCTTCAAACATCTATTATCTATTCTATCTATTATATATAATAAATGAAAGTTATTTGGTCCACGTGGCCCAAATAACTTTCATTTATTATATATATAATAGATAATAGATGTTTGAAGACAACAGATGTCCAAAGTGCTGGAAGCATCTAGGAAGAATTACATGAGAATACTGCTGAATTTATCGAAGCTGTAGAATGAGATCTCCACTGTTGGGTTATCATCTTTCAACCTCATTTACCCTAAATTTATCAATTCTGTTTTTCAACAGGGATGTAATGCAATTATTTCCTTATTTAAGATACCTTCAACTGCATCTGCTAATAAATCAACATTCATTTCACTCAAAAGATAACTTCATCTGCATCTTCAATCATAAACTATCTAAAGAAAAGGATGAAATCATCCAAAAATACCCAAAATAAAACTAATCCAACCATCCAATATTCTTGAGTACTCACCATTAATGTGATGACCAATATAAAATCAAACCCTAAAAGCATACAAATCATAATGAAATATGAAATCAGATAGTTGTATAACAAATCATTATATTATATGAAATAACGAAGAAGAAGAAGAACTGACTACAAAGTGTATTAACAATTAGCAAAAGAATAACAATTACCTGATTTATGTGCGGCTCTTAACTACATTCTGTAGAATGTGTACATCTAACAAATAAACAAAGAACAAAGAAACAAACCAAAAAACTTGTTGGGCGATTAAAATTAAAAGGATATCATACGCAATATTCAGGTAATTAGAATGACAATTTTTACCTTACTTGACAACAATAGCAAATAACAGCAAACAACAATAGCAAGTGACTAATCAATCAACCTCAAAATCATATAGAAGCCTAAAATTAAAATGAAAATTAGACAAGTGAACATCAAAACTGAACAGGAAACCTGACCAAAAATTAACCAAACACCTGATATTTGTCCTTCGAATCTTTGAGTTGGTCGTCATAGTACTACAAACTTTCGATCTCGTTGGAGTAGGTCGGTGATGTCAGCAGCCTAATTAACAAACAACAATAGCAAGTCGCCAATCAATCGGCCTCAAAATCATATAGAAGCCCAAAAAATAAAACAAACCCTAACCTAAAACTCAAGATGGAAAAATCAAAAAATATATTTATAACTAACCATAAACCTCAAATCCATTACAGCATAACCATTCAATCGACCTCAAAATCATATAGAAGTCTAAAAATAAAATAAAAATTAGATAAGTGAACATCAAAATTGAACCGCAAACCTGACCAAAAATTAACCAAGAGAACTGCAGGCCGTAGAGCCGACAACCTCCGATCATCTCCGTCACCAAGTTCCCAGCGGAACCCTAGCCGAAGCACAACCCTAGGTAAAGACGCATGAAGATCGAATGAGTGAACAATAAAAACAAAGATTGACACTTATTGATAATCTAACCCAAAAGTCAAAATTTCATTCCGTATTCACCACCTTCGCTTTCTTCTTCGACATTACATAAATGCAAAAACCATTTATGAAATTCATATCAGTTAGATTAATAAAGAAAATCCAATGAAAAACATAAATCTTATTTAACTTCTAAAACGTGAACGCATAACTCTCAATCATCCAATAAAAAGCTAATTAGCATAAAACCCATGATTCCCAATTTTAATAAACTTCACAAACCATTTATGAAATTCATATCAGTTAGAAACACAAATCGTTTCCCTTACTAAAAAAGTAAAATCAAATCATCATTCATGAGTTTCAAAATCACATAATAAAAAAGTATAAACAAAATCACATAATCTGAATAAAAAACCTAACTAATGCGGTCGTCAAACGACATCTACACTTGAAACACAATCAGATCATACCTCGGGAACTGGAAATTTAAAACGATCGGCTTCAAAGGCTTCAACAATCGGAAGATTCAAATCTGAAGCAAATGAAACCCTAATTTCAAAAAGAATAATCGGTGAACATATTCACAGATCAATAATCAACAGATGTTGTACTCATATCATCACCGTTAAGAAAAAAACCCTTAGTTTCTGAACATATTCAAACATACCAATTCATGGCGGAAATCTAGCCGCAGGTAAGCGGATCTCACCCTTTGATGACCATCGATGACAACAACCTTGGAACCATATGATGAGATTAGGAGTAGAAATTAGGGTTTAATTAGAAACTTTGTATGAAAATAAGAAGAAATCAACACAGATCTATAACATACAAATCAAACCTCAAATGGAAAAACCTTGCCGACGAAGAAGATGAAAGAATCTTGTAAGAGAAAAACCGCAGAACCCTTAGCCGGCGCCCCATCTCTCGATCTATCTCTCGAATCTTCTCTCCTTCTTTCAAGATTAAGAGCAAAAAGAATTCTGGTGAGTTTAGGGTTTGTGGAGAATAAGTGTGAGAAAGAAGAATCGATGATGGAAGAACTGGATGAAGGAAAGGATCTTTAGGGTTTGGAGAAAAGAGAAAGCCTGAAGGAGAAAACGAGGCGACAGAATGATTTAGGGTTTTCTAGGAGAGAATAAATGGGAGTGGTACTGTTGGGCGGGAAAATGGAATTGAGGATGCCCTAATCAAGAGACACGTGCCCCAAATCACTTTCATTTATTATATAATAGATATATGTGTAGCAATTCATTGTGTAATTATTATCATAGGCTAACATACCAAATAATCAAACGTTGGTATTAGTGGTTCTATTGCTAATATCTATGCCGTAGTCTAAGGTAGTGTTTGGTATGAAGGAATGGGATGTGGAATGAAATGGATGATTACGAATGAATGAAGAGAAGGGTGTTTGGTTGGTCAATGGAATGGAATCACCCATTCCAAAAGGCATTCCATTCCCTCAAAATCATTCCTTCCACCCCCTATGTTTTTTTTTTCCCATTCCATCCCCTCTTACATCATTCATCAACAACACCAAAATCCACCACCTTCGCTACAACCCAACACCACCACCACCCACCACCGACGCCATCGTCGCCACCCGCCACCACCTCACCCCGACAGCCACCGTTGCCTCCGCCACCCACTCGCCACCGTTATCAGCACAGCCGCGACCAACCGCCAACGCTACTCGTTGCTGCCGCCCATCACCATCGTCGACGCCACCACCACAGCCACCACCAACACCACCACCAACCGTCGCCGCTGCCCACCGCCACCTCTGCTGCCACCCACTACCAACGGCCACCTTGCCGCCACCACCACTCGTCTTCACCGCCGCACCGCCACTCGCCGCCGCCACCACAACCCATCGCCGACACCCACCACCGCCACCTATAACCACCCACAATCACTACCACCGACCACCACCACCACCACTCACCGCTGATTTTATTACTCCGTTTTTCTTGCCTACCGAACAATATACAATAATAATTCATTCCATTCACACATGGTAACCAAACAAGACATGAAATGGTAATGATCAATTGCATTCCCTCGTCCATTCGATTACCCCGTTCATTCCATTCCTTCGTCCATTCCATTACTCCATACCAAACAGACCCTAAGGGTTATTAGATTTTATCACTCCCAATTATTGGGTAGTGGTCGGTGTCACTCCCAACTATCACTTTGACTCTCATCACTTCCAACTTAACACTTTGTGTGTTGTGTCACTCCTGAGTTAACCAGAAAACATGTTTTGTGATGGGAGTTCATGTTTTTCTGATGACACCAGATGCAAAAGTAGAAAAAGAGCTCATGTCGAACCGAAGTTAGGGTTTGTTCTTTAGTTTTCTGGTTAACTTCGAAGTGACACAACACACAAAATGTTAAGTTGAGAGTGATAGGAGTCAAAGTGATAGTTGTGAGTGGCAGTGGTCAATACCCAATAGTTAGCAGTGATAAAATTCAATAACCCGTAGTCTGAAAGGAATAGACTTTTAAATTATAATAAGTTGTTTAATAATCATACGTTATCACATGTTAATCACTAATAAAAAATATTATTTGTTTTCTTTTCTCAACTTGTTGTTTTTCTATATCCTTCAAATACTTTAATATACTACAAATTGTTTTTTAGTAAGATCTCACGCTACAGATCTATTGTTACAATAAAATAATATTGCCACCCACCGTTTAATTTAATGGAACTTGGATAATTAGTTTTTTATTATTAGAAAAACTTATATCTATTTTTTAGATTAGAAAGAAACTATATATAACTTATAAAAGTATAATGAAATTAAACAAAGTTACTTTATGTTTATATAAAATTGCGGGTTTCGTTATTTATTTTTAAAACAAATTAAGTTTTTAGGGTGTAAATATGTTGAGTCAATCCTGAGCTCGCCTAATTATGATGATGTAGATCTTGGGTCATTTTACTCTAAATAATTGTAGTTACGGTTCTAAACTCTCAGTTTTCTTATTTTTTTATTATTCATTACTCTTAAGCAAATCGTTTATTTAACTTAAATGTATATACTATCCTAGATTTACATAAAAAAACCTTTTACAAAAAAATTACGTGATAAAATATGTGATAAACTATTACGTTAGGATAAAATTTTAATTATGATATAAAAAATTAATAAAAGTAAATAGCTATATTAAACAAATGAAAGTAAATATACTAGTAGAATCAAAATTTGTATTAATAAACATATTTATATAATTAATTAATTAAATTTTTAATAACTTATAAAATAAAAGAGATTAAATAATAAAAGAGAAAAAGTAAATTAAAAAAATTAAAAGAAAAGAAAATGAAAACAATTATCAAATTTTACAGACTTGATCCTTTAGAATAAGGGGAAAATTGTCATTTAAAAAAAAGTAACTAAAGTTCTTTAAAGAAAGTTAGTATAACAACAACCAACAACAACCATACCCAGTAAAATCCCACAAATAGCAAAGCTACTTATAGGGTCTGGGGAGGGTGGGATGTAGACAAACCTTGCCTCTATCCCTAGGGATAGAGTAGGGATGAGATCGGTATGATACCGGTACCATATCGGTACCGATACCGCAAATACCGTTACCGAAATTGAGGAAATGTGGATACCGATTACCGTACCGTATTTATAGATTCGGTACCGGTACGGTAACGGTATCGGTACCGATATTTCGGTAATTTACCACATTGGTACCGCTTTGGTGTCATCCATTGTTTTCCCTAAAAAATATCATGTGCAACCCATCCATCCATACTCTTTCTTTTCAAATGTAAATATGTGAAGGACAATATAATCATGTAACTAGGCTGAAACTTATCAGTCAATAACAGTACACCACACGAAATAGCCAACGCATATGCAATTACATAATATAATTCCTATGTTAACCCTCGATATATGAAATGAAGCACAACAGCAAACAAAATCAGCTAAAACACACAAACTTTGAATAACTACAAGTCACTAAAATGAAAATCATAAAAGCTTATCAATTAAAAAAATTCCATTCTCTCTCAAATATGTAAACAATATAATATGTTATGAAAAGATTATACTACTATTATTTTTTGAGGCTTCATATCTATATACGATTAAAATAACTTTAAATTCGCTTTATGAAAAGATTATACTATAAATCATTGTTATTGGTAAAAGATGATTCATGGTATAACGATGCCTTTAGATTTGAATGAATATAAGCTTTACATTATATTAGAATCTCTTTTTTATTATTATAAGCTAAACTAAATATTAACTTAGTTGTTATGAAACCATCTAATGTTTTAGTTTAATCTTAACGTACAGACGAATTCGTTTGAATATTAACTTTCATGATTCACAGGAACTTGGACTCTTCGTAATACAACCTAAAAACCCATTGGAATTCATTATTAAATTCGGTATTAAAACCGGTATTTACCGAAAAATACCTATACCGATACCGAATTTTGAAAAATCTATTACCGATACCGGTACCGTTTATGATCGGTACGGTACCGGTTCGGTACCGGTATTTCGGTAAAAAATCTCATCCCTAGGATAGAGAGGCTGCTTCCAGAGAGACCCTCGGCTCCAAAACGAACATCATACAAACACACCAAGTCAAAGAATATAGAAACAAGCAGTCTCACATACCAAGAAAGTGATCAGAATGACACAATATAATGTCAATCATGTATAATAGTATACAACATCATTTGGGCACACAAGAATGCAATCACCGAAAAAGTTGTTATAAAATATGTTAAGCGTGACTTTTAAAGATATAAGATGAAACCTGCAATTTAACATAAATGTAAAAGACATTTTCTGCGACTTTGTCATGAAATTATTATAAAAAAATGAGTTTACCAGTCATATATAATAAAGTCTTTTTATACAATTGTTAAATATTACAATATTAACATATTATTCTTTGAACAAAGCAATATATTAAATGAACGGAAAAATTATATGACGAATATAAATGAATGAATATAAGTGAACGTTCATGATGATCGTAAATAAATAAACTAGAAATGTGTTTATTTCGTTTGTTTACTTAAATAAACATAAATTTTTTGTTCATACATGTATATTATCAATTATCAATTATCAAATAATGAATATAAACAAACTTGTGGTTCACAAATGATTTACTAAACATTCGTTTCATTTTCAGGATATGCTAATTCCACTATTTTGATCCACTTTTCATACACATTAGCCCAATTGGTTAGGTCGGCTTCTTCCCTTTGTGAGGTCGCCGGTTCGACTCCAACTTATGGCTTATGGTGCGATACGTCCCAATGATGGATCGTTGCCTACCGAGGCATGGTGCGGTCCTGAGGGCAACCCGGTTTTCATCCAGCTGTTACCCCAGCGAGTCTCTCGTGTGGGGGCAGTATGGTTTCCGGGCGAAGGTCAGCTAGCGCGCCGGCCAGGGCCCGATAGAACATCGCGTTCGGTAAGCGGGGCTGATGGGAGCTTGTCATCGACAAGATCTGAGTGACCTATTACTGGTCAGTACATAGAAGTCACCCTTCAAAAAAAAAATTTATAATAAATTTAATATCATGTTTGAAAAGTTGAAAATGACGTTATTCCCCCAAATATCATGTTTGAAAAGTTGCACAACTCTCCTTGAACTTTGACCTATTTTACAACTATTTTCTAGAGATTCAACATAAAATAGCCATCCGTAGTGTATCATAGGAATGAGCTCGGTACAAAAAATCCCCAAATATGAGTATTGGTACCGAAAATACACCATATGATTCGGTGCCGGTATGGACCGGTATTTGAAGGTAAAAACCGGTACCGAACCGACACCTAAAACGCCAAAAGTCGGTACAGAAAATATTTCATTTCGAGAAATTCGGTACCGGTACCCGATACCATTTGCTCATCTGTACCGCATTGCCATATACTAGGTTATCGAAATCTGGGACGATTATATTATTTTTTGAGTTAATTACTGTTTTCGGCCATTGGTTTGTCAAAAATCACTATTTCAGTCAATTAGTTTAAAAATTATGATTTCAGTCCCTGTGGTTTCACTTTCGTAACCGTTTCAGTCCACCTTGTAACCATTTCAGTCCACCTCGTAACCATTTTAGTTCCCGTAATTCCAAAATAAATGGATTGAAATGGTTACGAAAGTGAAACTACAGGGGCTGGAATCGTAATTTTTAAACTAATGGATTGAAATAGTGATTTTTGACAAACCAAATGGACGAAAACAATAATTAACTCTTATTTTTTTGAAACTTTTTAGTGGTTAGTTGAAATCTTAGGGGAGACGGGGTGGTAAACAGTTTGCACGTGATGACACTTTATAACGAGTGATGGAAATGAACACACCACCCCCACCTCTCAATTTCCACGCGTGGAACTTAAGTAGCGTGATAAACTTCACGTGTTATGGCCCATTCTGTGATAAATGGATGTGAGGGTTTGTGATGGTTTATTGTTGGGTGTTGGGTGTTGTGAGTGATGACCATTGCCACTAAAAAAAGTTGTGAGTGATGGAATAATGGTTAATGACATGGCGGAACTTGATTGGATGTTGTGAGTGATGAAATTTTTGCAAGTGATAACCACCCCCTCCTCCCTTATGTCCAAGTTATATTATTTTTTTGAAACTTTATACCAAACAACGTTGACGACTGAAATTATATTTACAACCCAAAATTCTGTCTTATTGGATATGATATCATCACCGAGTCAAAATCAACAACTTCCATTTAACGTTACCACATATATTGCACTAACATACAAAACTAATACTTTCTTCATTGGTTTGTGTGTCCATCCATTCACGCTCTTCTCTCCTCCGCATCAGTCTCTCTCCTCTCTCTACCGATGGAGATAGTCCAAGTGCTTTTATCGACCCATGAGTTGAAACTTGCAATAACTCAAGGGTCACTTTAGCCACAAAGGCAAAACTTAAAGGGGCAAAATTGTAACTTCACACCACAAACAATTAAGACCATTTAAAATGAGAAAATACCCCCCAAACACTTGATGGTGTCTGAAATCTGACCAGTCTTCCCTCTTTCTTATTCACCTTTTTGACTCCAACAATGGCAGCAGCTGCCACCGATCTCAGCCGCCCTCTACTACCGTCCTCCGCCGGCAACAACCCAACTAACACAAATTCCGATCACAATCCACCTTCCCAACCCCAACACATCATAACCATCAATAATCATATGGGTTTTCCCCAATCTGAAACACCCACAAATCAAGATTCAATTTTTCTTCAAACCCAGTTCAGATTCGAATCATTTGATGATGGGTTATCAAGAAATGAAGAAAACCCTTATGGGATTCTTGGGTCTGATGGGTTTGACCCTCTCGGGTCAACCACTGTTGACCCGTTTAGAAACCAAACGCCCAAGATTCAAGGGGTGTATGAGTGGGTCAAGATGCTGGTTTGTGTGCCTATAGTGTTGCTTAGGCTTGTGTTGTTTGGGTTGTGTATGTTGATTGGGTATGTTGCTACTAAAACTGCTTTACATGGGTGGAAAAATAATCAGAATCCTATGCCAAGATGGAGATGTAGGGTTATGTATATTACAAGATTGTGTACTAGAGGGATTCTTTTTTCATTTGGGTAAGATTACATACAGATTTGCTTGATTATGATTTATGAAAACATGTGTGTTATTATATGAAGTTATGGTATATGTGTTTTGATTTGTTGATGCTTTGAAGTTAATGTTTTAGTCCTGCAATTGATTTTTAGATCATATATTTGAATGAAAAATGAATTAGATGTGTTAGGATACCCATGATGCTGTTTGCTCATATGAAGTGTGACTGAAGCAAGAAAATAAAATAAAGAGAATTTCTCTAAAAGATTGCTGTAAAACTGAATAAGCAAATTCTTACATAAGGTGCCCTTTTATAGGGAATTCTAAATGTAGTAGGTTCGCCGAAATTTTGAAATTACGCATTGCCTAGTCATTATTGTATTTAAGCCCGTATATAAACGCGTAAATTATGTTAATAAGAAATTTACGCGTTCTTTTAATGCATGCATCATCAAGAAACACTATTTTTGCAATGTTTTAGAGGGTAAAATGGTGATTATTACCTTTTTCTTTGATGTAATACAGCTACCATTGGATTAAAAGAAAAGGGAAACCTGCTCCAAGGGAAACTGCTCCTATACTTGTATCTAATCATGTATCATACATTGATCCAATATTCTTTTTCTATGAATTGTCTCCAACAATTGTCGCATCCGAGTCCCATGATTCCATGCCCTTCGTTGGCGTCATAATTAGAGCAATGCAGGTAACTTCAGACTGTTATAAGTTTTACTATATCTAGAATTGGTTTTATTTAATTTTGATTTTCTTTCTAATGTTATATTCACAGGTGATTTATGTGAATCGGTTATCATATCAATCACGGAAACATGCGGTGAATGAAATAAAGGTAACAAGCCTTCGTTCCTTATCTTTTTGTTTACCAAATTTTGTTTATTTTTCCATATTTTTATATGTTATTGATTATTAAAACCAAGATTCTCATATAGATTTATAATTGAATAGACGGCTATGAATATCTAACTTAAAATGTTAACACTTCAACCCCTTCAACATATTTTTTATTTTAATACATTTAAAATTAAAACTAATCTATATAAAATAAAATAATTCGAGTCGGCTCGCTAGCTCACGAGCCGAGCTAGGCCTAGCTCGAGCTCGGCTCATTTACAAGCCGAACCGGCTCGTTTACAACTGAGCTTTTTTCTAGTCGAGCTTTTTTCAAGCTTCTTCCGAGCGAGCCACGAGCTTTTTAAACACCCCTATACAGTTTTACCAATTTGTTTTTGGAACTTAAAAAACTAAAGAAAAAATAGTTGAAAATGGTAATACTTTGAAAATGAAAGCGTTTGCTTTCTATCAATACATAAAGAAGTTGATACAGATGTTTTGTTTCAAGGATTAAAATACAGAGAAGGGCCGCAAGCAACAGATATCCTCGAGTACTTTTGTTTCCTGAGGGAACCACAACCAATGGACGACAACTTATTTCTTTTCAACTCGGTGCATTTATTCCCAGTTACCCCATACAACCAGTGGTCATTCGTTATCCTCATGTACATTTTGATCAATCATGGTAAAATCGGCTCTCGTTTATATATTTCTTTTTGATTATTTAACATTGATATGGTTTTTAACTGGTGCATCTCATTGCTGTAGGGGTCATATTGCTTTGGCCACCCTCTTGTATAGGATGTTCATGCAGTTCCACAATTTCATGGAGGTAGTATGCTTAACTTGAATATAGTTTAATTTCTAAAAATTTAATATGTTGACCTATAATTATGTTGGAAATCTTTGAATAATGAAACGTGATTCTGCAGAAGGCTCTAAACGATAATGTTCATAAATGAATTGATAATTTACAGATCTGGTAATGTCGATATATATATACATACAAACATAGGGATATATAATTATTTTGTAACTACCCTAAAATAAATAATAATAATAATAATAATAATAATAATAATAACTATATCTAGCTTATATATATATTTGTATACATATAATGCCGGACATATATGTATACTTATACGTCTAACACCCTCCCGTAAGCTAGATTACTTCAAGTGACATGCGAAGAAGCTCTTTAAGTCTAATGAAGTCCCTTGGTTGTAATGCTTTTGTCATAATATCAGCTATCTGATCCTTTGTTGCACAAAAGATGACATTTAATTCCCTTTTCTTGACAAGATCTCTGATAAAGTGATATTTGACCCTTATATGTTTGCTCTTTCCATGATAAACAGGATCCCTAGCCAAACATATTGTGGACTTATTGTCACAGTATAAAGGAATTGAGGAATCGTTATTTTCTTGCAGATCATCCAAAATTCCTTTGATCCATAAAGCCTGACAACCTGCTAATGATAAAGCCATGTATTCTGCTTCCGTTGAAGATAAAGCCACTACCTTTTGTTTCTTTGACTGCCATGAGATGGGACCAGAACCTAAATGAAATATATATCCGGAGGTGCTCTTGCTATCATCCATATCTCCTGCATAGTCACTATCACTAAAACCTACAAGAACCTTCTTTCCTCCCTTGGAGTATGTAATTCCTTGATCTTGTGTTCCTTTGATGTATCTAAGTATTCGTTTAGCTGCTTCCCAGTGATTCCTCCTTGGACTCTCCATAAATCTGCTAACTTTGCTGACCGCAAACATGATGTCTGGTCTCGTGTTGGTAAGGTACATCAAACTTCCTATTAGGCTTCGATACACCCCTTCGTCTACAAACTCTTCTGGATCATCCTTTGATAATTTCAATCCATATTCCATAGGTGTGGAAACAGTATTGCATTGCGTCATTTTATATTTATCCAACAAGTTTTTCATATACTTTCTTTGGGACAGTATGATATTTCCATCTTCATAAAGTACTTCCATGCCCAAAAAATAATGTAATCTTCCCATATCAGTCATTTCGAATTCCCTATTCATTGACTCTTTGAATTTCGTAATTAAGTGCATGGAATTACTTGCAATGATTAAATCATCGACATATAAGCATATCACTAACTTTCCTTTGTTAGTGTCTTTTATATATAAAGTATGCTCATATGCACTTTTCTTAAATTTATGTTGTAAGAAGTACGAGTCTATGCGACTGTACCATGCTCTTGGTGCTTGTTTCAGACCATAGAGAGCTCGTTGGAGATGACATACCTTTCGTTCTTCTCCGTGTTTAATGTATCCTTGAGGTTGTTCTATGTAGACTTGTTCATTCAGTTTTCCATTTAGAAAAGCTGTCTTAACATCCATTTGATGAAGATACCATCCATAATGTGCAGCTAGAGCTAACACTATCCTAACTGTTTCGAATCTTATTACGGGTGCAAATACTTCTTGATAATCTATACCATATTTCTGCCTATATCCTTTTACTACTAATCTGGCTTTGTATTTGTCTACATTTCCCTTTTCATCATATTTTGTTTTATAAATCCACTTCACTCCTATTGGCTTCTGATGTTTTGGTGGATCCACCAGTATCCAAGTGTGATTTTTATTAATGGAGTCTATTTCTCTGTCCATCGCTTCTATCCATTTTGCATCTTTACTTGCTTCTTCATAACTCGTCGGATCCGTACTTGCATAGAGAACAAAATTCACTACTTGATTTTGGTTATATTTCTGTAACACCTCTGCATTCGAGAGTTTTCTAGTATTGCGATATACATTCCTAATGCTTTTAGTTTTAATGACTTCGTTTTCTGAATCTGTAGATGAAGTGTCACCATTGTTTTGTTGATCTTGATCAGCACCTTGTTGTTGTGCTTCATCTGTCCCCGAGTCACTACAAGCTTGTTGATCATTATTGGTATCTTCTTGATTTTGTTCTCCATTTATGTTATCTGTCGTGAGGTTATCACTTTCCTGTTCTTGGTTCTTGTCTGTCTCTCCATCTTGTTGAGTTTGTATCTCCTCTCCATCAGTGATAATAAATGGTACATTTGATCCTTCACCTTCGAAAACCCATCTCTTATTTTCATCAAAGATTACATCACGACTGATGATAATCTTGTTAGTTTGAGGATCGTATAGCTTATAACCCTTGCTAGCTTCACTATATCCAACAAATATTGTTTTTATTGTCTTGTTGGATAATTTGTCTCTGTGTTGTTTGGGTACAAGAGCATAAGCTAGACAACCAAATACTCTCAGATGTTCTACATTTGGTTTCTGTCCATTCCAGGCTTCGAAAGGGGTGATGTTTGGTCTGGTCTTCGTAATTGTTCGATTTAGAATGTAAGTAGTGCATGCTACCGCTTCTGCCCAGTAACAGTTAGGTAATTGCTTAAGATTCATCATGCTTCTACTTAGTTCCATTAAAGTCCTATTCTTCCGTTCGGCTACTCCGTTTTGTTGAGGAGTATAGCTGTAAGTAAGTTGATGTCGAATCCCATTAAGTCTCAGATATTCCTGAAATGACTTGCTGCAATATTCTCCTCCGCGATCCGTCCTTAAAGTTTTGATTACATGATTCGACTGCTTCTCATTCAAGACTCTAAAGTTCTTGAAGTGATATAGTGCCTCGGACTTAAATTTAAGAAAATACACCCATGTCTTCCGAGTGTAATCATCGATGAATGTGATGAAATATCTACATCCACCGATGGATTCTGTTCTCATTGGACCACATATGTCGGAATGAACTAATTGTAGCGGTTCAGTTGCTTGCCAGACCATTTTCTTCTGAAAAGGTTTCCTTGCATGTTTCCCAGATATGCAACCTTCGCATATACTATCATCCTTCTTTATCTTTGGTAGTCCAAGTACTAACTTCTTGTTTTTCATATCAATCAAAGTGTCCATGTTTACATGCCCATAACGTCTGTGCCATAGACGTGAGGAATCATATGTAGTCATATTCAAGGCATATTTCAGATCGCTTTCGGGATGTAATGGAAACATCTTATTGTTAGTCATCTTAACAATACCAATGAATTCATTATTTGAATCTTTGATAACGCATCTATCTCCTTTGAACGCGACTTCATATCCTTTCCTTATGAGTTGGCCTACGCTTAACAGGTTATGTTTCAACCCCTTTACATAAAATACATCTGGTATCTTCCTTTCTTTTCCTCTAATAATAATAGAGACATTTCCGCTGCCTAATACTTCCAACCGTTTATCATCTCCTGTTCTCACCTCCTTTTTTAAAGATTCATCAAGGTGAGAAAAAAGTTCTCGGTTACCACTCATGTGGTTACTGCAGCCACTGTCAAGATACCAACAGTCACTTTTGACTGTTTCCTCCATGTTAAATATCATGAACATAGTGTCATCTTGTTCATCGACATCATCTTCTGTATGAATTAATGCGTTATCCATTTTCTCGCGTTCATCCTTTTGTTGGCAAAACTTGGCGGTATGTCCAAGTTTATGACAATTGAAGCATCTTATTGAATTCATATTGAAATTCTTGCCCTTATATTTGTTTCGTCCCCTTCCTGCGGATTCATTCCTAAACGACTGCCTAGATCGATCTTGGCCTATATTCGTTACTTGAAATGCATGTTCAACAGGATTATCTTCGTATCTTTTTAGTCTTAATTCATGTGATTGAAGTATCCCCATCAGTTCTTCGGTGGATACTTCTGCCAGATTCTTTGTTTCTTCGATCGTAATAACAACCGATTCCTAATTCCTAGTCAAACTACGTAAGATTTTTTCTACAATCCTTTGTTCGTCTAATTTTTCTTCATTCATCCGCAATTGGTTTACTATATGGATCGTTCTGTTGAAGTATTCCTCAACAGATTCTCCATCTTTCATATTTAAAGAATCAAATTCACATCGAAGGGATTGAAGTCTTACAGTTTTTACGCGCGTTTCTCCCTTGTATGATTTATGAAGAATAACCCATGCCTCTTTCGCTGAACTTGCCTGTGAAATCCTCTCAAAAACTGTGTCGGTTACAGACTGAAATATGATATGCAGGGCCCGTTTGTCTTTTTTAATTGATTCCCGGTATGCAGCGGATCGTTCTTCAGACGGATTCGGTCCCAGTTCTTGATACCCTTCATCGACAACCGTCCACAATTCTTGTGATTCAAGCAATACCTTCATTTGAATGTGCCAATGATAATAATTCTGTCCAGTCAGTTTGGGGATCTGTGTTTGTATGCCTTGCGTTTGATTCATGATTTTGAATTCAACAATAAATTGTAACTGTTAACTTAAATGGAATTCTTGGATCGGATGTTGTGGCTCTGATACCACTTTGTTGGAAATCTTTGAATAATGAAACGTGATTCTGCAGAAGGCTCTAAACGATAATGTTCATAAATGAATTGATAATTTACAGATCTGGTAATGTCGATATATATATACATACAAACATAGGGATATATAATTATTTTGTAACTACCCTAAAATAAATAATAATAATAATAATAATAATAATAATAACTATATCTAGCTTATATATATATTTGTATACATATAATGCCGGACATATATGTATACTTATACGTCTAACAAATTAGGGGTGCAAACAAGCTGAGCGGCTCCCAAGTTGCTCGAGATTGGCTCGAGAAAAAGCTTGAAACGAGCTGAGCCTTATCAAGCCCGAGCCGAGCTTGAGCCTAAATTAAAGCTCGCTTATTTATCGAGCCCGAGCTTGAGCCTGGCATGTGAACCTCGTTGAGCCTTATCGAACCTTAGTGTAATATTAGTTTTTATTAATATTTAATAACATTTACTCCGTATTCAAAGTTGTCCTGTAAATGAGCCGAGCCGAGCTTATTTAAACTTGTTTACGAGCCGAGCCCGGAGCCCGAAGCTAAAAATAAGCTTGTTTAGTAAAAGAGTCCACCGAGCCCGAGCCCGAGCCGAAATGAGTCTATTATTTATGTTATTTTTATTAATGTATTAATTAATAGATTATAAACGAGCAGAGCCTGTGCCGAGCTTAAGCTTGAGAAATTACCAACAAGACGAGCTCAGCTCGACTCGGCTCGTTTGCACCCCTACCTATAATAGTTGTCTTTATTCATTCTTCCAAGCATTTAAAATAATCAATATCATTTTGTTTTGGTTCAAATAAATCAGGTTGAATATCTTCCAGTTATTTCACCGGCACAACATCAAAAGGAGAGTGCTGCTCGCTTTGCTGAGAGGGTTAGTTCATTTCTTCTAATGAATTATATTTTTTTATCCTTTTTGTTGCATTAATATAAATAAAATGAATTGAAATGATGAATCAAGTCATCAACTAATATTTGTGTTCTTGCAGACTGGAAGAGCCATGGCTTCTGCTCTGAATGTCGTACAAACACACCATACTTTTGCAGATTATGCTCTTCTTTCAAAGGCAGCTGAGGCTGGACAGGTGCCTTCAATTTTTTTAGTAGTGTAAAATTTAAAAAATAAAAATAAAATTGGTATCCATTAACAGATAAAAATGTAGAGGGTTCTGGTCTTATACTTGACGTTTGACATGTTAGTTAATCTTATGCTAACCATATTTTATTCTTTTTGCAGGAGAATTTCTCACCTTTTATGGTTGAAATGGCAAAAATACAAAAAGTGAGTTTTTTTGTATAGCTTTTTTAAGAAAACTGAACCTAACTCGTATTCATTAAAACGGCCACTAATAACCAGTCTTTAAAAATACCCTTTACTCACTAAAAATCATGTTGATACATAAAGAGATAATCAACAATTTGTAATGGTGAAGTAAATAGGTTTTCTATTGGATGAACTTGGAACCAATGTTTTCAGGAACGGACCGGACGTCAAACCGGTCCACTGATCGGGCCAGTCGAATCGGTCGGATCAGATGTAGGAACCGGGTTAGCCCGTAAATATTATAAAAACAAAATCCGGCCCAACCCCTAAAAAATCCGGTTTGATCAACCGGTTTTTTGGTCCGACTGCCGGTTCCCGGTCCAACCGGCTGGTTGACTCAAATCTGGTCTGATAGGGTGGACTGGACTGGTCAGACCGGCCGGTCTGGTTTTTAAAACATTACTTGGAACTTGTAGTTTTCATATGTAAAGAAAAGTCGTTCGTATTATGTTTTCTCGGTGTTTCTAGTTATATCATTTGAGCTCTTCAGAAGCTGTTGACTTTTTGGAAAGATTTCTTGCCATGAATCCCGACAGCAGGTATATCGCTATGAAAATATTGTTATCAACTTTTCAATTTATTTATATTTTTAAGCACAAGATTTGCAGCAGATGTGCTAAAAATTTAACTACATACATTTTGTTTCAGTGGATGTGTTAACTATCGAGATTTCATTAGAGTTTTAAGTTTGAAACATTCTCGCCTTTCCGAAAATGTCAGTAAGCAAACTACTCCCAGTTTCTTTATAATTATTAGATGTTCTTTGGCTCATGAATATTAAAGTTGTATGGCTTTATCTTAAAAAAGGGCAAACTGCACAAAAAAGTTCTAAACTCTATACAATTTTCCATTTGCAGTAATCAACTTTTTTTTGTCAAACAATATCATTAGACCTTTTTTACATAGAAAAAGCAAACTTGTAGGTTTCCACGTAAAAAAAATTTGTCAGCATGTCATGCACAATTGCACACGTGGCACGCCACATGTACTGCCATGTAGACAACAAGGGTGACATGGCACATCACACATACAAATGGGTGGCGTGGCATGCAACGTCTAAGCAGTCAATAGCGGTGAGATAGCGGTTATCGGGCTCTTCCAAAATAGTGGTGTCAAAAAGCGGAACCACTATTATCAGCACTGTTGACCGATATTTGACCGTTATTTTGGATGCCTTGGTTGATGTGGACTCGGAGGAAGATTTCATGGCTTACGATTAGATCATGTTTCAAATATTGGCACTTTTGAGTTTTTACTTTTGATATTACTATCAAGAGTAAAGTACACAGATGGTCCCTGTGGTTGACCAAAATTTTAGATTTGGTCCCTAGCTTTCCAAAATTACACAGGTGGTCCATGTGGTTTGCAATTTGTAACACATTTAGTCCCCAAATTTTGTCAAAAGTACGTGGATGGTCCCTATGGTTTGCACCATGTAACACATTTAGCCCCTAACTTAGGCATGTTAAAACCTTTAGATTTGTTAGCTGGAGACTAAATACGTTACAAAATGCAAACCACAGGGACCATCGGTGTACTTTACTGTACTACTAATATTATATATGTTTTACGTTTTATATATGTATATACACATACTCACACATGCGTGACACTATAAAATAAAACGTGAAAGTAGCTTCTTTAACATTTAAAGTCAACGCACGATAAATAAGAAAAAAACATATGTAGCGTTATTTATTAAACTACCATGATTTGGTTCTTTTTCAGTCATGAATGACTTCAAGTTTCCTTCTTTATAACAGATTTTTGGATTCGTTGATGTCAACAAGAATGGACTTGTAACCTTCAAAGAGGTAACCATTAATTGCATTCAATCATTCTTTATTTTGTGGGTCTCATTTCTGTTTCCTATAAAATTAAAAATCAGGATCCACTGAATGTCACATCTCATAAGAGTCATATAACATTCATCTTGTGGGTTCCATAATTGCTTATGTCATAAATATTTCTTTGTGGGTCCCATTTCTGTATTTACCATGAGGTTTGGAATATTATGCAGTTCTTGGTAGCATCGGCCCACGTTCTGAAGCTGCCATTATTCCGGCGAGCATGTGAAGTGGCTTTTAATGAAAGCGATGAAGACAAAGATCGTTACCTTTCATTGTTGGAAGTAATACTAACTAATTTAATACTTTTTGTTACATTTTTTCCAATTTGGTTGGTTTCAATAAATTTAAACCACTAAAATTTTCTCTAATTTGTTTTCGTATGCCCAATTAACAGTTCGGAGGTTCCATGAGCCTAGCTATACCTGCTCTAGCCATGAACGAGGTCAGTGTTTCTTAGGGGTGTCAATCGTGTTGGGTTGGCGGGTTTAATCAATGAACCAGATTACAGTCCATATATATATATACACCACACACACACACACTAGGTTACAATCCCTTGTATTACACGGGTTGATAAATGCAATGTTACATAATTCGTAATAAAAAGGTTATTTTTTTAGAAAACATATGCATTGTACGGTTAAATAAACTCGTGTGTTATATAAATAAAATAAAATAAAATATAAAGTAATTTGTTAACATATGCAGTCGTCAAGATATGTATTTAAAAAAATGAACATTGACGTGACAGTTATAAATTTTGTTAAGTTAGCTTTTAAAACATCATTTCTTTCAACTAGGTATTAACTTTGATTTTTTTAATAGCACCTTTTTTTTATTATTTAACATATTGTGTTTTTACCATTCTTACCATCCAACCATTGGTTTTTTTAAAGAAGATTTTAATAAAAAAAAAAGTATCCATAATCAAGTAGGATAGAGAGATGGGAGAACCAAAAAGTGGATGACTCCAATGAATGACACGTGTCCTCCATTGGTTTTCTTTTATTAGATAGTATAGATATAGAAGTATGTATATAGATTTGTGTCAAAAACATCAACGCTAGCCCACACACTTAAAGATCATGTAACCTGAAGACAACCCGCGTAACCCAGTTATTTGAACGAGTCAATCAAGTTGGCGGGTTATATAAATGGGTTGTAATCAAGTTGTAAATGCTATAAACGGGTTGGTGAGTTGTAATAAATGTGTTAAACAGGTTTGTAGGTTGACCTCTTTGGACTTTGGCTACACAGGTTAACAGGTCAACCTTAACACTACCTGTCTATTTAACGGGCCAAAGTTCTAATTTTATTCGTGTCATGTTGAAATTGTCAACCCAAGTGTTTTTTGATCTTATTATCTGAAAACTCTAAATGAATATTTTTTTATCAATCTTTGTATTATAATCTATAATTTTTTTTGTACAGATACAAGCGCTTTTCGAAATGTTTGACATCGATGGTGATGGTAGGATCAACGAGGACGATTTCGCGACTTGCTTAAGAAGAAATCCATTACTCATAGCACATTTTAATCACCATTTCATACACAAAGATTTAGATGCAGAATCAGGTTTAGAGGAAATGGTTTGATGGGTTGGATACAAGTTTGCCATTCTCCAGTGCTAAAAGAACAAAATCTCAAAGTACAACTCTCTATGCATAAGTTGCAAGTCATTTTAGCTCAGGAAAAGGGATTATTCTTACTGTAAAATATGTAGTTAATGGATTTTGTTTGACTTGTGAAGTTTTACTTTGACTTTTGATTTATTGAAATGGACAGGTATCCTAACCTGAATTTGATTATACAGATAATATACTAATTTTTTTATATTATTTTTTGAAAAATGGTTGCGACATAACTTGTTGCTCATTTACCGGTACTCTATTGTAAACTTCTAATGGTTTGAATCAATGAAATAAAAGACTTGCCCACATGTTAATATCATTTAACATATAAATGTTTTGCTTTAAGAATTTTATTATTTTAACATAATAATAAAAGTTTAAAACAAATTAAAGGTAAAAAAGTTGAAATGAAACATCTATACCTAATAATTAAATTGGTGTGTCATGTGCCATAATAAGATTCTTAAATATGTACTTCAACAAAATATTCCCTTAATTGAAATGTTTAATATTTAATATTTTGATTTTTTGTATGTATATTCATTTGTTATATTCAACAAAGTTAATTGCAAATAGAAACTAAATTTAAATAAAAATAATAAAATATACAAATTATAATGGGAAGGTTAACGTACAATATTTCTTAACGTACGATACGCACGATATTAAATCACGCATGTTATAAAATTAAACTCTAATCTCGCATGAACAAAAACACATAATCACGCATATACAAACTTAGAAACCACGCATGAGGTAAAACCCTAATAACGCATGTTATAAAAATAATTATGCACGTTATAATTTCCTATCGTACATATCACACATTAAGAAATATTGTATTTTACACTTTCACCAAATAATAATATATAAAAAATAATTTCTATTTATTTATCAGTTTATATACCGGTTTTGAGAATGACTACACCTTGACCTGCCTAATAATAAAGGACAAATGATCAGACAACACCA
The DNA here is from genome assembly GCA_030545235.1 of Helianthus tuberosus. Lineage (NCBI taxonomy): Eukaryota > Viridiplantae > Streptophyta > Magnoliopsida > Asterales > Asteraceae > Helianthus > Helianthus tuberosus. The sequence goes on from CM060383.1 coordinate 17,580,334, forward strand.
TTAATCCGTGTCTTACGGGACCACTTCAAGTCGGGTCCATAACCGCTTCAAGTTTACGCAAGTCTTTCTTTATATTGGCTTTTATATCTGGATATAATCTCTATGACATAAAACGTTCAACATAAAACCAACCAAAATCTATCTCCGATATGATTTCCTTTAAGTACCAAAAAAAGCTTTTATTTGTATAGAAACTCACACGTATATATAAACATTATACATGTGTATATATCTTATAAAAATTATTTATACACTACATATATTGTTTAACCACTATAAAAATTAATTCATTTTCCTCCTGACAACCCCCCCCCCCCCCCCCATCAAGAGACTAGACAGCCACCTGGACCCAGTATGAATGGCCCAACAGTGTGTGGGCCCACCTGCTTTTGGCAATGAAAGTCATAGGCCCCCTATGCGTTTTCGATTTCTAATTGGCCCGTTCTCTTAAAACTCGTACGTGCTACAGTTATTCCCTATATATACTTACTGCCCATAGTACAACTGCTTATTATGCTCTTATGTTTACTATTTTAGTAGGTAAATAGGTAAACATAAAACAAAACATGTGCTTCATAATACAACTTGCCTCATCCTATACGCACCCCCCCCCCCCCCCCCCCCCCCCCTTCCTGACTACACCCCCCCTTGTGAGAGGAAAACTGTCGGTCCAACGCAGGCCCCACCTGTAAGTATGTGAGAGGAAGGGGGTGAAAAAAGTAGATAGGGGGTGTAGAAAGTAGCACCCTAAAACTTACCTAAATGGTAATTTCACTAATTTGAGGGGAGAGACATAAATATTGGTTGCTAAACTTAATTGCTCATCTCGGTTCTCACTATTAGACCATGCGTTCTGGGTTCATGCCCCCAAATAGGGGAGTTTAATTTTGGATTATTCGGTTTTCAGATGATGAATATTAATATTCGAATTTGTATCCGAAATTTTGGATATCCAAGCCAAAATTTCAGATACAGATTCATATATCCAAACAGATATCCGAATTTATGAAAAAATATAAAAAAAAATTGTTTTATACATAGATTAAAACTAAACCTATATTCAATTTTCTAAATTTCCAACATTGAAACAAAAAAACATTCATAAATCCATATTCAAATAAGATTATTTACTATTTCTTTACTATTTTTACTATATTTCAAAATATATACCATATACTATATAAATATATATATAGGGAAAGGTTATCATACAAAAACCCTTATCGTACATCATGTACGCGACGGGCGTAACCGTCCGATCAGGCACTAATCACGCATGGGATCCTTTTTTTTTTGACCTAATCACGCATTGGAACACTTATTACGCATGTTCATTTTGTCAAACCTTGCTAATAATAACGCATGGAACCTAATTACGCAAGTTCTATAGTTTGTCGCGTACGATAACGTAGGATAAGCCTTTTTGTACATTATACTTATTCTATATATATATATATATATATATTATATATATATATATATTATATATATATATATATAGAGTGGGGATCCTACGGAAAGTGTGTTTTTCCTAAAAAGTGTAAAAAGTCATAAAACACAATAATTTCAGGCATAAAACACACCTAAAACTCACAAATAATAGAATGAATATTACTAAAACACCATATTCAAACTCTAATAGTTCATAAAAACTTCAAACACACCATCGTAGAACTAATTTACAACACACAATGCTAAACAACATAAAACACAATAATTTTTGTCATTCCACAATCAGAGACTTAACATCTAAAACACAACACAAAACCCACATACATGATGTTTTAGTAATCTTCATCAAATTATTTGTGGGTTTTTGGTGTGTTTTATGGTTGACATTATGGTGTTTTATGACTTTTTACACTTTTTAGGAAATTTGGACTTTCTGGCCAACTCCTATCCTATATATATATATATACAGTGGCGGATATAGAAAATCCGCATAGGGGTAACGTTTCAATAAAAAGGGGTAACGAAATCGAAAAAAGTCAGTTTTTTTCCAAAATTTACACTAGCGTCGGAGCATTACCGGAGCGTCAAGGGGCACCGGAGGTTACCCCTTCTATCACTCTAGGTCCGCCCCTGTATATATATATATATATATATAGTGTGAGGTTCATTGGGAACACTAAAAAAGTGGGGAACAGTGGGGAACCAGCTCAAACGAACTCCGATTGGACTCATTCCAGCGGCGTTGGAACCGGCTCGTCGAACCCTAACTAGGATCTCTTAACCCTAAACCCTAAATCATAACCCCCAAACCCTAAATATATTAGGGTTTGGCTTTTAGGGTTTAGCTTTAGGGTTTAGCCTTATGGTTTAGCTTTAGGGTTTAGGGTTTAGATTTAGGGTTTAGCTTTTAGGGTTTATAGTTTGATTTTACGGTTTAGCTTAGGTTTTAGCCTTATTTTTTTAGCTTTAGGGTTTAGAGTTTAGGAGTTAGGATTTAGGGTTAAGAGATCTTAGTTAGGGTTTGATGAGCCGGTTCCAACGCCGCTGGAATAAGTCCAATCGGAGTTCCTTTGAGTCGGTTCCCCGTTGTTCCCCACTTTTTTACTGTTCCCCAATGAACCTTCCCCTATATATATATATATATATTAAAAAAGTACTTTTCGGATATCGGATAATCCGATTATCCGAAATTTTTAGAAATCAATATCCGAACCCGAAAATTTGGATTATCCGGTTTTCGAATATCCGAAATTTCGGATTTGGGTTTAGCTCTACCCCAAGGAGGTGCCATGCCCTTAACATCACCCCATGGGCGATAAAAGGGGACATTAACGTAGGAGGTGCCATGCCCTTAACAAGTGTTAGCCATCACAAATGTTTGAGCCATCAAAAATCAATCAATCACATTTGTTTTTTTACTTAAAACATAGTGGTGGTTAAAGAGTGAGGCCGTTAAAGACTATTTTCTACGTGACAGTGATATAAGTGGCCGTTATGTTAAATCACAATACATGGTTTTAAGTTGGTCACACTATCTCTGTATATAATCATACAGAGGAGTGAGTTAATTAACCTCACCCTATATTTTATTTGTAGCCATTTCACAAATGAAAAAATATATTAGAAAGAATAAAATACTCCCGACAAACCTCTCTTGTGGTTTGAATGAGTTACGGACTGTGAAGGAAACTATTGGTATTCTTCAAAATATGACATAACATAATATGCTCATCCTTGAACATGTAATTCCTCCCTAACACAAGCATCATAAACAACGTAAGGATTTGGTAAACAAAAACTGCTAATCCTACTTAAATCAACAACCACACACATATGACATTCAGAAGTCCTTTCCATCAACTTCACAACTTTAAGGGATTAAATATTCTGAAAGAACATCAACAGTTTCGTTCAAATTCTGCAACTCATTCAAATCGTGAGATTTTTGTCGGCTGAATGGATGCCTTGAGATTTTCGTGACATGATATTTATGGTTTTTTATTACTAAAATCATGCAAGTTACCTTTTTTTTCCTCAAAAAAGGGGTAAAGGAAAGGGAAAATTACCAAAATGTTGTTTGACCAAGTGTATTTTCAAATTTGTCACCCTCCTGCGTCCTTGGAAGGACTACTCAGCCTCGGAAGCGTCCGCATGTCTCGTTGAAGCGTCCGCTTTTCACGTTGAAGCGTCCGTTTCTTTTCAAGCGACACGTGTCCGTTTTCTCTTCAAGCGACACGCGTCCGTTTTCTTTTAAAGCGTCCGTTTTCTTTTCAAGCGTCCGTTTTCTTTTCCGAGGATGGCCGACGCTTCCAAGGCTTGCCGCCGCTTCCGAAGCTTGACCAGACGCTTCCCGAGGATTTGGCCGACGTTTCCCAATGCTTGATCGACGCTTCCCGAAGCTTACGAAAAAAAAGGAAACTCAAAAGGCCGTTTTAACTGTGATCGTTGCATGCACACGTATTTACCGTTCGCTTTTCACCCCTATATAACCCGTTCGCTTTTCACATATCAAACACCCGCCGTTTTCAAAAATTTTGCAAACAAAATCAGCCATTTTCACTATAAAACCGACGCCGTTAACGACCCCGACAATGGCCAACTCCTGGACTGACGTTGAGGATATTGCTCTGTGCGAAGCATGGGAGCAGGCCATGATCGATCCTCCACGTCGAGGACACGGTGGGCTCTGGCTCCGTGTTCAACAGAATTTCGCCCAACTACGTGGTCCGGACCACAACCGGACCGTTGACGCACTATCCTCCAGGTTCCGTGTCGTGCGGTTAGAATGTGAGAGATTTGATCGCTATTTCAAGAAGGTCGAGACAGAAATGCCGGACCTTGGGGAGGACGATCAGAAGGAGGTGACCCTCATCAACTACCGTCACGAAGAGAGACATGATTTCAAACATGTCTCGGAGTGGGAGGCTATTAGGATATGGTTTTAGATATATTATATAATATTATGTGTTGTTTGGTTTTTATTTTTATTTTTATTTTTATTATGTTATGTTTTGATGTTTAATTATAGTGTTTAATATAAATTTTTTGACTAAAAAATAACATGTGTTTATATTGTTTGAAAATTAACTCCGTTAACATACATCTTAACCGGACCCCATGTTAGAAATGTTTATATGTTATAAAAAAAATTTGGACGTTTATAAGATATAAAAAAAATTGGACAAATATACGAAACTGCGTCTTTGGCCGACGCTTCCGAAGCTTCACGGACGCGTTAGCACTGAGGCGGGCGCTTCAACAACGAACACGTGTCGCGTGAAACACACCGGACGCTTCAACGAGGCATGCAGACGCTTCCGAGGCTGAGTCGTCCTTCCAAGGACGCAGGAGGGTGACAAATTTGCAAATACACTTGGTCAAGCAATGAAACTTTCTTGTATTCATATGTTGTTAGGTGTAAATTAGTGCGATGTTCGGAAGTTGGAACACAAACATGAATATAAATTAGGAAAAAAATAGTATTTAGGTACAATTTGGTTAGATTTGGTTTATTTGGTTTCTAACCGAAACCAAACCGAATTAAATTTGGTTTGGTTTGGATCGGTTTGCATATTCCTTATTTGGTTTGGTTTTTGGTTTGGGGTAAAAAAATTGGAAAACCGAATAAACCGAACCGAATAAACCAAATAAACCATAAACCGAACCGATGAACACCCCTAATTCCTTATACTCATTTCATACTTAAAACTTAAGAAAACTATATAAAAACACCACTATATCCTATTCCTTATCCATATACCTTATTCATATATTTTTATAGAAAACTAAAGTGAATTCTTATATTAAAGAAAAAATAGAGCAGATCCTTATTTTTACAGAAAACTAAAGTGAGTTCTTATATTAAAGGAAAAGTAGAGCAGATCCTTATATTTTAAGGAATAAGGAATGTGATGCGGGAGAATTTTAAAAAGTGAAAGATAAATTTATGGAATCACGATTTTTACTAAAATTATAAATATAAGAAATGGAATGTGAATGCTCTTATATCTTCTCCTTATATTTTTAAGGAAACTAAGGTGAATTATTATATTTAAGAAATTGAAAGTAATCTTTATATATCTTATGGAAAAAGAATGAGACGTGGAAGCGTTTATCAAAATTTAGATTTTTTTTTTATTTCGCATCTTCATCAAAATCTTTATAAAAATAATAAAACAAGTGTTTATGAGTGAGATAGAGACATAGATGAAGAATGAGATTTAACAGGTTAAATAAAATTAAGAGATAAATTTTGAGAAATACGATATTTAGTTAAATTATAGAGAGAAGGATAGAGATTATAATGTGAAATTATACCCAATAAACAAGTAATTAGTTGCATCGCGTGTCACAATTCTGTAAGGTCAAAATTATTTTCTCATTTTTTTCTCACCAACTCGTATTTCATCTCTTATTTTTGTAAATTTATCTTATCTTAATATTTTGTAAATCTATCTTATTTCAATATATTGCTTTGTAAATCGTAGACTTTAATTACTAGCTATTTAATATTTTATTTATTAAACCCATTTAATATAGGATAAATTACAAGTTTTGTCCTTTATCTTTAGGGTACTTTACAGGCGGTGTCCTTTTTTTCAAATGTTGACAGACGGTGTCCTTTATTAGGTATTTTGTTACAAGTTTTGTCCTTTCCACCCAATCTGGTTAAAAAACCCAGTTAATTGTTGACAGGCGGTGTCCTTTACTAGGTATTTTGTTGCAATTTTAGTCCTTTACCTAGGTATTTTGTTGCAAGTTTAGTCCTTTACACCCAACAATTAACTGGGTTTTTTAACCAGGTTGGGTGGAAAGGACAAAACTTGTAACAAAATACCTAATAAAGGACACCGCCTGTCAACATTTGAAAAAAAGGACACCGCCTGTAAAGTACCCTAAAGATAAAGGACAAAACTTGTAATTTATCCTTTAATATATGCTTACCACTCTAAGGGTATAAGGAGTGGTTAATCACTTGAGAGTGGTAAACTTAAAAATCAACCAACAAGAGTGTGCCATGTCATTCAGTGAAAAATGTTTAAACTATACTGAAAAATGTTGGCAATGGTACACTTGCTAAAGTGGTAATTTTTTTTTAATTTAAGGTAAAACGAATAAAACATCAAACTTTTATAAATAAAAAAAATCACTACATTAAAATATAAATCTAAGTTTAAAAAAACTAAAAATTACAAGGCCATCCATATTTTTTGCGATCTCACGTTTTCTAGCGAGTGTGATTTCCAATATCGAAGGGTGAACATTGTCGTGAGGCCGATTAAACGTCTCCAAGTCCTTGTCGAACATTGTTTGTCGCAACGCCTCTCGTTTAATATCCATCAGCTCTTTCTTCATGGTCTTGTATTCTTCGAATCTACCGGTTATATCTCTTGAATCTTCGTTTCTTGAAGACGACCCTTTGTCCCTTTTCTCCTTTCTCTTTTGTCGTCTTGGCGAGAGATCCTCGTTTATGTCGGGAATACCGCTCGAGACTTCGGCATTCGGTGTATCCGCTCTATAATTTCCCGAATCCGAAAAATTCCTTTTTTGACTCGAGCCGGAGCTTTCTTCACCCAACAAGGGTACCGGCGACAGCTTTTGATTTGTTCTAACAACCTCCCAAGCCGCAATATGAGCAAAGTCATATCCCTCTTTGCTTTTGTAATCCTTTAGCGTTTGCTTCATTACAAAAGCATCGTCACTCCCGTTAGGACGTAAACGATCCTAAAATAATAAATTATCAACAACTTAATCCAAATACTTCATTAAAAAATAAACCGTATATAAATAATAAAGTTTACCGCTTGATGATATAAACCGTTGAATGTGTTCAATTTTGTTTGCATCGCGAGCCATTTTGATCGAACTTGGCGGTGGGTTCGGTTACTTCCTCCAACCGTTTGATTGAAGTGGTTTAGAACTTGCTTCCAAAAACCATCTGCCTTTTGTTGATTGCCTTTCTTTTTATTCAAAGTGCAATGAACATAAGCCTTTGCCAACGCATCTTCTTGTTTAAGCGTCCAATTTCCCCGTTTTGCTTTTCCTCTTCTTTCCAGTGCGGCTTCATTTTGGTTCACGGGATTTTCTTGAACCGCAACATCTTCATCCTCATCGTAATGTTGCTCTTGGGTATCCGACACGAACTATTCATCGGAGTCATCTTGTATGTCTCTCGGTGATTGTGAGCTTGGGGTTTGAAAAGCAAACGAGTCAAAAGAATTTTGGACATCTAGGGGGTAATCATAAAAACCGGGTCGAACCATCGTCGGACCGTGTTGCATCCAATTTTGGTGGGGTTGGCTATCATAACCGAAATTTGGATGCATGGGTTGGTTAGAAAAAAATGGAGGTTAGGTTTGATGAGCAAAGCCAAGTTGAGGATGAAACGGCACACTAGAACCACCCGAACCACTGCGTTTATCTTGAGCCCTCGACTTCGAACCGGACCCTACATTTTTTTTCTTGCCTTCACCTTTGTTTGAGCCTTCCATTTCTTTGAAAAGATTTGAAAAATTGAGTGAGAATAGTAGTGAATATGGAGGTTGGGTTTGTTTGATGAAAATGGAAATGGATTTGTTTTAATTTATAAAGTTAAAAATTGATTTTTTTTTTAATATTGTAACGGCCATAAAGCCGTTTGAGACACACTACCCGATCGGCAAGCTGTCACTGATTGTCAACGAAACCGCGCAGCAAAGGGAGGTAGGCGGCGGTGTTCCCGAGCGGCAAAATGGGTTTGCCGATCCCCTTTGCCACCCACTCCGTATCCCCTAAGGGAGGCTCGAGGAGTTCCCCGATTCGTGATCGGGTATCCACTGCCCGACCGGGAACACCGCTGCTGGTGTCTTGGATAGTGGGTTCGAGTAGGAAAATCGGGAGGAGAGTGCACCCTTTAAAAACAATGCATGGAGGGGTTGTTGCCGTCGATAACTGACGCTCGTGACAGGTGACAATTTTGTATTGGTGGACGTTTGGCCGGGTGGTGACCCGACCTCCCTAATAGTGCTTTAATGAACACAGAAGACTTATGTTTTGCTTAAACAAATTGTTAAGACCTTTTGAGCAAAATATATTCGTTACTATAAATGTGGAAAGTGGTTAACAAGGATGAGTTTAGGCCGTGGGGTATGGTGGGGCTTGGGTTGGGACATCGGTTGACACGTGTAATTGCAAAACTCAAGTCTCAAACCCACTTTGAAGGGGGTATGGTGGGCGTGGCTTGGCTGGCGTGGCCAAGCCACATTAGCTTTTTTTTATAATATATATATAGGGGGCCGCTAGAATGAGAACCACCTCGAGTTACGAGAACCGCGAGAACCACACCGTACGGGGCGAGGTGGACCAAATTTTTTTTTTCAAAAACGTAGATGCATGTATTATAAACTCGGGGTGGTTCTCATTCTAGCGGTCCCATATATATATATATATATATATATATATATATGAGTAGGAGTTGGGTGGAAAGTCTATTTTTCCTAGAAAGTCTAGGAAGGAATAAGAATTGGACAGTGTCATTGAGGGATTTTAAGTAGAAGGGCTATCATGTAATTTCACATTTTAATTTTATTTTTGGAATGTATCTTCATTAACTAAAATTCCATGATTTTCGGAATTTTTATTATTTTCGAATTCAAATCTGGAAGTCAATGTGTTCATTAACTAAAATTCCATGTCACATTACATCGCATATTCCATTGTTCAGAAGATTACTGGAATTTATCAGCATGTTCTTGGTGCTGTGTTTTAACAGTTTACAGGGATAAAGTCAATTTTTTTTATAGATCCCACAATATAAAGATGGTAAAACACAGGGTATGAATCTGATTGCTGTTAAAACACAACTGTATGAATCTGAATGCTAAAACACAAGTGTATGAATCTGCTTGCTGTTAAAACACAATTGTATGAATCTGTTTGCTGTTAAAACACAACTGTATGAATCTGAATGCTAAAACACAGCTGTATGAATCTGCTTGCTGTTAAAACACATCTGTATGAATCTGCTTGCTGTTAAAACACATCTGTAAGAATCTGGATGTTAAAACACATCTGTATGAATCTGCTTGCTGTTAAAACACAACTGTATGAATCTGCTTGCTGTTAAAACACATCTGTATGAATCTGGATGTTAAAACACATCTGTATGAATCTGCTTGCTGTTAAAACACATCTGTATGAATCTGCTTGCTGTTAAAACACATCTGTATGAATCTGTTTACTGTTAAAACACATCTGTATGAATCTGAATGCTAAAACACAACTGTATGAATCTGCTTGCTGTTAAAACACATATGTATGAATCTGGATGCTATACCACAACTGTATGAATCTGCTTGCTGCTAAAACACAACTGTATTAATTTACTTGCTGTTAAAACACATCGTCAAGAAAACGGAGATGATAAGAACAATAGATGGTGGAGATGGAGAAGTGTTTTAATTTGATCCGGTGCTCTCCATCGTTTCTAAAGTTATCTTCTTCCATGATTGTAGTTATTTTTGGTAGGGATTGGGGTTTCCAAGATGGGTTTGGAGAGAGAGAGAGGGAAAATCGCTTGAATCTAGGAACTGGGCGGTTATCTAATTGATTTAAAACACGGCCATTGACAAAATTGCCCCTACTCATTTAAAACAATCAATTAATTAAACTCAAATATTACAAGATTGCCATTGATTTAATCTCAACCCTTAAACACACCAATCGGATGGACCAGATCGCTTCCTAGACTTTCTAGGAAAAACACACTTTCCGTGCGAACCCTACTCATATATATAGGGAGGAGCTCATGCGAGAACCACCCTTATTGCGAGAACCGCGAGAATCAATGTGAACACAACCTAAAATAGCTAAAAAAACCTAACCCCACCCCCCCCCCCCCCAAAAAAAAAAAGCTAAACCCCCCACCCCCCCAAAAAAAAACCTAACCCCCCCCCCCCCAAGCTAAATGCTAAAAACTAAAACCCCCAAAAAACCTAAAAAAAACCTAACCCCCCCCACCCCCAAGCTAAAATGCTAAAAACTAAACCCCCAAAAAACCTAAAAAAATAAAAAAAAAATCTATTTTTTTTAATATTTTTTATGCTCAAATCGCTACTTTTAGTGGCAAAAAAAAAAAAAAAAATTTGTGTGATTTTTAGCTATTTTTAGGCATTTTTGGTTGTGTTCACATTGGTTCTCGCGGTTCTCGCAATAAGAGGTGGTTCTCGCATGATCTTCTCCCTATATATATATATATATATATATATATATATATGGAGTGGGAGTTGTGTGGAAAGTCTATTTTTCCTAGAAAGTCTAGGAAGCAATAGTATATTGACATGTGTCATGGATGTATTTTAACTAGAAGGGCAAACATGTAATTTCATATATTAATTTTATTTTTGGTAATTATCTCAAATAACTATTTTTTTCATGATCATATGTGTAACCGATTACATGCATGATTTTCGGGATTATAGTTTTTTTTTTTAATCCAAATCTATTCCAAATATCACGAACACGAAACACATATCTATATATTATAATTTCGATCATTCTATTCTTCACCAGCATCGTTCTTATTCAATATTATTTCAGTCTGAAAAATCATGGCTTCGAACACACTTGCTGATGGTGGAGATGGTAATTACAGTTACTTTTGTAGTTTTTTGTGTTGTTTATTATCATTTTTCTGCAAAATCGTCAGTTTGTTCTTGATGCTGTGTTTTAACAGCCAGAGGGGTTGAGGTTTTAGTGTTCAGTGATTCTATAAGGTGACCGATGTTTTTGTAATCTGAAGATTAATTTTTTTTTTCTTAAGATATTTCATGGTGTGTTTTAAAATCCATATTTGTAACTTATGTGCCAAACCATCATCTTTGTTATTGGTGTTGTGTTTTAACAGTCATACAGGTTCAGGTTTTTTGTGTTTTAACAGTAATGTGTTTTACCAGTTATGTGTTTTAACAGATCGTGAGGTTGTAGTCAACGGTTTTTATAATTTCATTGAATGGTGTGTTTAAATAGTAATGTGTTTTAACAGTTATTGAGGTTGAAGTCAATGTTTTTTATAGTTCCATATTGAATGTTGTGTTTTAACAGTAATGTGTTTTACCAGTTATGTGTTTTTAACAGATATTGAGGTTGTAGTCAACGTTTTTTATAGTTTCTTCTTGAATGGTGTGTTTTAACAATAATGTGTTTTACTAGTTATGTGTTTCAACAGATGTTGAGGTTGTGCCAAACCATCATCTTGTTATTGGTGTTGTGTTTTAACAGTCATATAGGTTCAGGTTTTTTGTGTTTATTGATTCACATAAGTGGGCTGATGGGTTGTAGTCCGAAGATCACCCTTCTCTTAGATATTGAATGGTGTGTTTTAACTTCCATATTTGTAGTTTTTTGTTCTGTTTATTTAAACTCTTTCTGAGAAAACATCAGCTTGTTATATGTGATGTGTTTTAACAGTTATTGAGTTTGAAGTCAATGTTTTTTATAGTTTCACCTTGTATGATGTGTTTTAACAGTATGATGTGTTTTACAAGTTATGTGTTTTAACAGATATTGAGGTTGTTGTCAACGTTTTTTATAGTTTCATTGAATGAGTGTGTTTTAACTTGCATTATTTTGTTTTAGAAATGTGTTTTATGCTCATTTTTTGTCATGTGTTGTAGATGCACCTAATTACCAATTACGTGGTGTTGAACAAGTCTCTCCAAACACTGGAACAAAGAGATATATTCCAGATTCACCCTCTTCGTTGACGCCAGCAGAGGGCATGTTATTCGACACAGTTGATGACGCGTATAACTTTTATAAAACTTACGCAGAAGCGGGAGGTTGGACTGTAAGGAAGGGCACACAGCACGAGAACCGTGCTATTGTTATAAACAAGTACTTTTTTTGTTCAAAGGAGGGTCAAAAAGACTTTCGACCGGTCGATACTTTAGTCGAACAACCGTCTGATAGGTGGGTACGTAGGGTACCATCCAAAAGGACCGGATGCCAAGCTGCGATCAGAATAAAGCTTACCGATGCTAAGAAGTATTTGCTGTATCATTTTACAGAGGCGCACAACCATGATTTTGTGCATGAAGAAGATTTACATCTTCTCAAGGAAAACAGGGGTATTAATCGTGCACACGAAGAGATGATAAACAAGATGTCACATCTCAACATTGGTCCTGTTCGTGCATTTAACATTATGAAGGAAGTGTATGGTGGGTTCGATAAAGTCGGTGCGACCAAAGTCGATTTTAAAAATTTCAAGAAAGAATTAAATCTTTTTATCGGAGAGTTTGATGCGGAAATGTTTGTCAAGCGACTGATGAGGAAGAAGGAGTTTTTACCGAACTTCTCTTGTGAATATGAAACGACAGACGAAGGTGTGTTGAAGTGCATTTTTTGGGCCGACGAGGATATGAAGAGGAATTATTATATGTTTGGGGACGTTATATCATTTGATGCTACCTACAAGCGTAACAAGTAACGATGAGTTTAATTTTTTATATATTCAATGTGTTTTAAAACATACTGTGTTATAAATACATTATGATCTATTGTCATCGCTGATTGTGTGTTTTTTTTTCAGGTATAACATGATGTTTGTCCCTTTCACTGGGATTGATAATCATAATAGGAACGTGACACTTGGTGCTGCAATTCTCGGTTCTGAAACGGCAGAGACGTATAGCTGGTTACTTAGGGCGATCAAGAACGCATATGGGTACGCGCCTCCCGTAATCGTTACTGACCAAGACCCTGCGATGAAAAGGGCTATAGCGGATGTTTGGCCTGAGTCGAGGCATCGGTTATGTATGTGGCATATCATGGATAAACTCACTACAAAGGTCTGTTTTTTATATGACAGGGTTTTCTTTTTTTACATGTGTGTTTTTTACTGTGTTTTAATATTTTTTTTTTGTCATACATGCTAAAATGTTCCCTTAGGTCGGGGCTGCCCTGTGTTCAAATACAGATTTCAGGAAAAGATTGTCTGCAGTTGTTTGGACTGATTCTCTATTGCCCGAAGCGTTTGAGGCTGAATGGGCAGCTATTTTAAATGATTTCGGTTTAACCGACCATGAATGGCTGACGTATATATACGGGCTACGTGAATCATGGATTCCAGCTTACTATCGCGAAGAAGAAATGTCTGGTCTTATGCGGACATCATCTAGGTCCGAAAGCGAGAATCACTTTTTTGGCAAGATTAGCAATCCAAAGTGCACGTTGGTTGAATTTCTTAGCCACTTCGACACGGCTATTGAAGCGCAAAGGCACGAGCATCGAAAAAACGATCATGACACTCGATACACCAACCCTGGAGAGTGGAGTGATTTTGTTCTCGAGAAGCAAGCAGCTCAGATATATACCAGAACTATATTTTTGGATGTTCAACTCGAGATTCAACATGCTATTCATCGTTGTACTAGTGTCAGATTAGACCACGTCGGTGATTTCATTAAGTTTTTTATAAAGGATCTCGATCAGCCATGTTCTTCGTTCTTCGAGGTGACATTTTGTTTTACTTTATGTATACATTTTTTTTATTTATCCATTTTTTATATGAACTGTGTTTTATGGATATTAAATGTTACAGGTTATGATACGCGAGGAGGATGTTACTGTTAAGTGTATCTGCAACAGGTTTGAGCAGTTTGGATTGTTGTGCAGTCACATTTTTTGCGTGTTACGGATTCTTGATGTAAGGGAGTTTCTGAAACAATATATATTGAGGCGTTGGACGCGTGAAGCAGTTCCAAATAGTTCCCCCGGGTCCATTCTTACGGATGGTGGAGATCCAGATCGTAGTGAGGAGGTTAACCGTTGTGTTCGTGAGATTAGTCACCGAACTGAGTATGTTGTGAACAAGTTGATTTCAAAATTTGATAAGTTTTCTGATTTTCGTGATCATATCAAGCAGTTTATGTCAGTCGCTGATGAAGCTCAAATAAATGCACCTCCCAAGACACGACGTAATCGATTTGCTGAACTGCTAGGAGTTGCTCCAGAGAGCACGACCACTATCCGTGTTCCAGTTGGTACCAAGTTCAAGGGTTGTGGTTCTCATAAACGCCTTAAATCTCAAAAGGAGCGAGCCATAAGTCAGTCTGGAAGTAAACGTCGTCAATGTTCATTATGTAAAAAATACGGTCATAACAGAGTAACGTGTTGGAAATACACCGTGGCTGTGCCTGAGGCAGGTGCTTCGCGGAATGCTGAAGGTAATGAAGATACAATTCGCGAAGGAGATGCTGCTACAGTTGTTGAAGGTGATGGTCCTGGATCGAACGATGCTGATGATGTGTTTTACACATCTGGAAACGATGCAGATATGGATGATGAGGACATGGCAAAGTAGGATCTTTTTTATCAAAATTTTAAGTCTGTTGCTGAACTATTCAATTTTCTGTTTTATTTTTCTCGTATGTTTGTTTTGGATTTGTTTTTGTTGATTTTAAGACTTGTTGGATTCGACATTTTATGTTATAGGATGCTTGATTTGTTCGTGGTTTTGGCATATAGTTTAATTTGTAAAAAAAGTGTTTTAACTGTGTTTAAACTATAAAGTGTTGATGAAATAGATAGGCTGGTTTCCAGATCACAGTATTTCAACTATGTTTAAAGTATTAACTGTGTTCCAGAGAAACCATCAGCCTGTTATATGTAATGTGTTTTAACAGTTACTGTTTAAAGATTAAAATGTGTTTTAAGTTCCTGAGAATCCATCAGCCTGTTATATGTAATGTGTTTTAACAGATATTTGAAGCTAAAGTATAGAGACTTGATGAAATAGATAGGCTGGTTACCAGATCACAGTATTTGCAAGATGTATATAGGCTGTGTTTTAAGAGGTCATACAACTGTTTGTCTTATGTAGATCGAAACAAAGTAACATTATCGACATAAATTCACAATGTTAAAGAGGTTCAAACTGTTATACTTGACATTTTTATCAACAGGAAACACAAAAAAAAAAAGATAACTGAACACACTGAACATATTCTAATTTTTAAATTCCAAAAGATAACTGAACAAAATGTTAAAACTGTTTTTTTAGAACATCCCACATTACTTCAACAAACCACCGCCAACGAAGTGTTTTACGAGAACATCCCATTTTAAGTTACTTATCCAATCTTTCAAGGATTTCGTCATAGGCTTTTGCTTCTAGCCTCTTTTTTTCATCGGCCGACAACTTGTTATATCTAGCAACCTCAGCTTTAACAAAACCTCTGTACTCGTTTGCTTCACTTAGGAGCATCTTCGTAATGTACTTATGCCTGAGATCATCAATTTCTTTGCGCTGCTTGTATGAAATCTCACCCGCATCAGTGCACTCGTTTGAGAATCCGCATTCCCAACCTTTTCCAGCTACGCCCTTGTATGTTTCCATATGGCGCATCAGGAAAACGCCACAATCGATTACATTATTTTTTGTACGCCATGGCATCTCCAATCGTACCGGCTCAACTTTACCGATCACCCCGCCCGCTGGATGCCCGTTTTTTTCCAAGTACACTGATAAAGCATCACGCTGCATGATAAACAATTTAATCAGATTGTGTTTTAAACTAAATTCATGTAAATGCACACCGTAATTAACAAAGGGATTAATTTAAAGTTCTGACTCAGTGTGTTTTAAGTTCAAAATACCGTTATTAGGTAGTGGCACATTACACTATGTTTTAAAGTAATAATAGTGCTGACAACGTAGCATTCAGTATCAATGTGTTTTAACATCAAATTTTAAAATTCTGATGTAGTGTGTTTTAAGTTAATATTATTTGTTATTATGTTTTGTCACATTACACTGTGTTTTAAAGTATTAATAGTGCTGATAACGTATCATTCATTATCAATTGTGTTTTAACATAAAACTTTATAAGTCTGATGAAGTGTGTTTTAAGTTAATATCATTAAGTATCAATTGTGTTTTAACATCAAACTTTATATATCTTTATGAACTATTTTAAACTTTTTGCAGTTTGTTATTTGTGTTATAACAAAGGTGTAATCAAATGGCATATATAGAGGGGCGTACCAATTTTTCCGGCCGTTTTTTTTTGTATTTGGCTTGCATTGAGATATCCTTAGCGCTGTTGTCCAAAACCTCTACCTTCATGTCCCTTAAATTAAAACATACACAATAGAAATGAGCGTCGTGTAAGACTGGTACAAAGATGAGCGACTGGTCAGGTATCTTTTTCACATCAGCAGAATCTAAAACCGGTTCCATGTTGTCTGCTAATGTTTTTGCCCTCGATTTTGCATTTTTTATGTAGTCTTCTTCATTCTGCATTTTAAAGTGATTGCGTTAAACAATATTACTAAAGTTGTAAACTTAAATTTCAATTTCATTATGATCAGCCTTACCAACATATTTACTGAACAGAACAGGCGTGCGATGCTCCCCTTTTGCTTGAATTTTTCTTCATAATTCAACAAATCCGCCCATGCGCTTGTTACCAATATGTGCGCTTCGATTCCCGGCAATAATGATTCGAGCGGAGATCTCATAACCGGCACTCCTCTCTTAGTTCTAAACACAACATCCCTAATGTATACAAATGTGTTTTAATAAATGTGTTATAATATATTCATCAGAATCAGTTTCAAATATTGTGTGAAAATATTTTGTAGAAACATTCGTATTATAAATGGCATTTTTATAACATACCACATTGAACCCCAGGCTGAAAACATGTATGAGCTGACTGAGACCTCAGCGTTTTCAAGCTTTGCCTTAATCTCTACTGCCCGCTTCACGTATGGAGACCTTAGAGCATCGGTCAACTCTGTTTGTCTTTGCGGTCTTACTTTCCGCTTTCCAAGGTCCAACTCATGTATAAGCTGCCCACGTCTAATCGTATATTCATATTCCTCCTGTGTTTTTTGGGAGATCGGTGTGACGACGAGTGCGGGCTGCTCCATTACTTCAACCTGAGTCGTCTGTGCGGGCTGCTCAATTACTGCACGCTGAGTCGTCTGTGTGGTTGTCTTGTCAACCGTCTTACATATCTCTTCTACCAATGAAGGTGTCCACTGCGACAACTGTGACATATCCAAATTCTCCTTATTTGCCTCTTTTTCCGGTGTTTTATCCGTAGGAGTTTGTGGTTGTGCAGTTGTCGTACACGTCGATCCAACATTTTTCAGCTTCTCAGTCCACAATGTGTGTATCTCTTTTATTTTCTCACTTTGGGGGTACAATTGGAAACCTTCTGTAAAAGTGTCGTTTATCCTTTTCACACATTCGTCGAATTGATTCAAGAACACTTCCAACATTCCCGCATGTACCTGATTTACATCATACACACTTTATCATTGTCTTATTTCCCAATATGCAATGTGTTTTTACCAGATTGAAAATGTGTTTTACCAATCATTATTGTTTTTCTTTTTTATTTCAATGCTTATTGTGTTTTACCTATCAGCATTGTGTTTTAGCAATCAGAATGTGTATCAAATGTTCAGTGTGCTATTTCCCAATCTTCAATGTGTTTTACCATTCTGAAAGTGTTTTACCAGTTTGAAAATGATATTTACCAATCATTATTTGTTTTTTTTTTTGCATCATTATTGTGTTTTACCAATCAGAATTGTGTTTTACCAATCAGAATGTGTAACAAAGGTTCAGCGTGATATTTTCCCAATCTTCAATGTGTTTTACTATTATGAAAATGTGGTTTTTGGTATTTTGAATGTGTTTTAAGGTGTTACATGTGCCACATCTCAAAAAAATTATTTTTAAGTAATTTCTTATTTCAATGTAAATGTTTTTCACTTATGTTTGTGTTTAGTAGAATTAATTGGAAAATTAGAAGATTACCTCGTCGCTTTGTGTCGCTTGTGGTGTCGATCCATATTGAGATACCATAGGTGAGGTAAATCTCGGCTGACTTTGTTGTGTTTGCCCCCACTCGCCTGTTTCTCTGTAGTATTTTTCTATATCGGATGTATCCACAACAGGCACTGTTTCCGGGCCAACATCTACATTCATGCATTCTGCAAACTCTGCATGGAAACCCGCATTAACCGGAATTTCTTCGACAACAGGCGCAGTTTCCGGGCCACTTTCAACATCAGTTTTCTTCTTCCCAACCTTTCAACATCAGTTTTCTTCTTCCCAACCTCATCGGTTTTCGCCAGCTCCTTTTCAATTTGTTTTTTTTCGGTACCTCTGAGACCGGAGGTTTACCATGCGTTTTACCGGCCGGCTTCACAACAGACTTTTTTCTTTTTTCTGGATCACATTTGCTAATGTGTTTTACAGTCTTGGTTTCATCTTTCTTATTTCTTTTCACTTCTTTTGCTTCAATTTCTTCATCAGACTTTTTTGCAAATGGATAGCTTTGTTCCGGTTGCAACTCATATGCATCCACTAAAATTTGATCAAATCTGACCGAGTCCAACTTTATGCTGACTGCCTCGATATCGTCATCAGTGATATCTTCGATGAGATGAGTTGCTCTTGGCTCACCTTCTTTGTATATCTTTTGGTCACGTATCAACGCAGCCTGTAAAAAACCAAGAACAAACTGATGTCAGATGTGTTTTAAGGTTTTTATATACATCAGATTGTGTTTTATCACTTATAATGTTGTTTAACAACACTTCGAATGTGTGTTGATGGTTTTTCCTATTCCACATTACATCACATTGTGTTTTTTTATGATCAGATTTCATCATAATGGTTTTCACAATATGTTGTGATTATATTGGTGCATTACTATATTGAAACAATATTAATGTGTTTTACCAGCAAACAGATGTGTTTTAAAGCACAATCATAGTGTGTGATTTAGAAAATTATATATGTATTTAGAACATACCACTAGCAAAGGCGTTGGTCCAAGAAAGGGTTCCTTTGGTGTCCATGTTTCCACCGTTCGATCCAGACACCTGATCATGTACTCACACCAGTTAAAACTTCTGATATCCTTCCCTCGATGCAAGGCTGGTAAAAACTTCATATTAATTGATGAATTCGTAGTTGTCTCTCCGAGCAGTGTGTTGTAGAACAACAAAAAGTTCAACACAAAGATTCTCCCGCTCGCTTTTTGGCCCTGCATGTATGGTTTGAATTGAACAGGCGTCAAGCGTGCAGGAGCGCTTTCGAATTGTCCTTTCCATTCTGCCACAACCTCGTGGAAATCAGCCCTTGCTCTCTCTACTTCCTTTATTTCTTCATTCCCTCTTGGTACGCCGAACACATCGTGCACCAATTCCTCTGTTATTTGAATGTGGTGGCTACCGCAATTCAAGACCTGTGTTTTAGTGTCGTAGTTATTTACCAACCACCAACTCAGAGTTGAGGGAATCGGACCCATTCTAAAGCTAAGTATTGACCCGAAACCTATGTTTCTGACAGCCCCCCGTTGATTTTCGTTCAAAGATTCCATCAACTCCCCCATGTGCTTAAGAGCCAATCGCAAAGTTAGTTTCCCATCTGAAAGTGGTATGTAATTCTTGACCGTTGTTGGCCTCTTGCGTGTTTTTGAGTCTTTGATTGAACTAGCATCTGCGGGTCGTTGTGTTTTTTCAACAACTTGTGGGCCAGCACCCGACCTTGTTTTTTTTCCAAGGTGGGTTGTCAAAATCATCATCAGAATCTTCTATTGTGGAACCTGACAAAACACCAACACACGAAGCCGATCAGCAAGTCAGTCTTTTCAGTAACTGAAATTTAGTTCATAATTTTCAATTTACCGTGTGCTGCTTCTTTAGGCGTATTGACTGTTGGTATAACCGCAGCTTTCTTTTCTTTCGGTTCGATTCCAGCCTTTTTGTCCTTCCTTTTCTTACCGGTATCGATACCCTTTTTGCTTGCGTCGGCTGATTTAAAGCCCATAAAAGTTGTTAGTATTATGCATTGTGTTTTACATCATCAAACATATGGTTTCACGTTTGTTCATCTAACTTACATATTGGCATTTCACGATTTTCGTTGGGTTCCGACTGTAAATCGTCATTTTTATCCATTACGTTCGGAAACAGATGTGCAATGTCAGACAGAAGGGTGCCGGCAGGCGGTTGTTGTGCGCAGTCTACTTTGTTGTCTACCGTTTTTGTAGTTTTGTTAACAGGTTCAACTGTTAGTAACAAAAAAACACAACTGATCAGACAGATAGTCATATAAGTTACCCCCCACCCTTCACTGCCACAACTAACCGCACCTAGTAAAGGTGATGCTTCTTCTGTGTCTGATTCATCAAGTATAATTGGTTTGTCAGGTGGGTTTCCGGGTACCCTTGAAAGCCATTTTCCTTTTATTCTCTCACTCTTTCTCCGTTTGACTGGAAAACACTTGTTTAGGATTTATAAAACACAATTCCCAATCACACATTCCCTTTATAAATCATAGTTCAGTAGGCCTTCAAAACTTAACAAATCAATTATACTTGTAAAACACACATGTGCCAGTTAATGGTAAAACACATTTATGAGAAACACCCAATAGGACATTTATGTTTTTAACATACAATCCACAAACCTAACTTAATCATGTTTAAAACCTAGGCAAACTGACCTTAAAAGACATCTGTTTAAAACACATTTTAAATAAAAACCCATTAACAAACAGAGTTTATGGAAAACCCATTAACAACCTGACCTTAAAACACATCAGGTTAAAACGTGCCCATAAAAGACATTTGTTCAAAACCTGTCCATAAAACACATTTGTTCAGGGAAAACCCACTAACAAACTGAGCTTAAAACACATCTTTTTTAAAACCTCCCCATAAAACACATTTGGGGGCAAACTCATTAACAAATTTTTTTTTAAAACACAACCCACACACACAAATTGATACTCTATAAAACCTACATAACCATACCATAAAACACATAACCAAACACAACCAATGAAAAAACACAGTCATCCCCAACAAACGGAAATCATACACACATTTGTTATTTTAAAACATACACCTACGGTTCTGGCGACTACAACTTTGCTTCCGGCGACTGTGTTTTCTCTTCCAGCGACTTCGATTCTGCTCGCATCCATCTTGTTCAAATCCACCTTTTTTTTTGAATCTCTTCCCTGCAAACATAAAACACTTCAATGTAGACCACGATTGAACCCTAATCGCCTACTAAAACACAGAACACAATGTCTGTTTGATCTTACGTATATAGAAGTTTGAAAATCTCTTATCTTCATCCATGATTTTAGGTATTTTTGGTATGATTTTTGAGTGATTTCGTTGTGGGTTTAGAGAGAGAGTGAGAGAGAGGGAAATTCGCGTGTAATAAGGAGATGTGATATGTTGACGGTTATTTTTGATTGGTTTAAAACACTGTTATGACGATTTTGCCCCTGATCATTTAAAACAATCTATTAAATATAGTTAAATATTACAAGATTGCCATTGAATTAATCTCAACCCTTAAACACACCAATCTGATGGACCAGATCGCTTCCTAGACTTTCTAGGAAAAACACACTTTCCGTAGGAACCCTACTCTATATATATATATATATAACCAAAAACTACATAAACATACAAAATAATTATTAAAATAAACATACAAAATAATTATCAAAATACAAAACTATCATTCTTCGTCGTCTTCGTCGGTTTCGAACCCAGGAATCGTTGAAACATGTTCCACCAAATCAGCTCGAAGGTTGTGATGTATATCCCTTGACTTTATCATAAATTCATTTGCCGCTTTATCTTCCGCTGAGAAGTAATCGCTTACCAACAAATCGTTAGCGGTCTGCCGTTCACGAGCGATGTACCTTCTCCTCCGTTTAGGTTGTTGAGTCTCTCCCTCATCGTCTTCGTCTTCCACGATAGCTTTCACCACCGCCGCGATCGTTTGTAGAAATATTTCCGCACCATCGTCAGATGATGATGACGATTCACTATACTTGGAGAACTCATGGCAAGATTGTGTTTTATGTGTTTGATATTGTGTGAGAAAAATGTTAAATATGGTAAGGTATTTATAAAGGAATTTTTTTTTTAAAAAGTAGCCCCCAACGGCTAGTTTGAATGGGCCATTCACAGCCCGCCATGTCAGCTTACTCACCCGCCCCACGCCCGGCTTGAAACCCAAGCCCCAAGGGCTACGCCCCAACCCAAGCACACCCGGGGTGGTGACTTGGGCGTTTTTCCCCAACCCAAGCCCCATACCCCATAGCCTTAGTTTCCACCACTTTCTTTTCTTTTTTTGTGACACTACACCCATAAAGAGGATGACAGAAGCACCCATCAATCAACCTTAAACTTTTACCTCAACTGATGCAAATTTAGGCCTACCCTATCTCTCTAGGGTTACCTGTGAGCCAAATTTGAGGTTACCCTTTTTCCAAACCTAAAATCCATATTCCCACAATTCATTACAAGTCCCATTGCAAAACTTACAAGTGAATAAGTAACATGACTTAACTTAAAACACTTAAATTACTGAAAACGGGTAGCCTTACTACTCCATCCTTGATTTTTCTTCACTCTCTCTCTCTCTCTCATCAAAGAAGAAAGAACAGCCTTTTTTCTAGGTATTTTGCCTCTTTTGTATATTGTAAGGTTACTTAATTCTCTTTCTTGAACACTATCTTCTTGTAGGAGTTGATATATTTGGCTATAAAGTAAAACACTGCACTTTTTTAATCTTTTATAGTACTACATGTAAAAGAAGTTGCCTTGATTCAAAATTTGATATGGGTTTTTGAGTTTGGTGTTTGTTTGATGGATCTTGATCATCACATGTAGATTAAATCTTTATCTTTTGATCAATTCTTGTACTGTGAAAGAAGGTAACCAAAGATGGTGAGAGGGAAGACTCAAATGAGGAGGATTGAGAATGCTACAAGCAGACAAGTGACCTTCTCCAAAAGAAGAAATGGTTTGCTGAAAAAAGGTTTTGAACTTTCTGTGCTTTGTGATGCTGAAGTTGCTTTGATCATCTTCTCTCCAAGAGGCAAGCTTTATGAGTTTGCAAGCTCAAGGTTCCATTTTTCTCACTCACTTTTCATCTTTTCTTGATTTTGATTCTGGGTTCACTCTCTTTTTTTATGATCTACTTAATGCATCAACATATATATGTATTATTATACACACACATATACATGTTTGACAACAAAATGAATGAAAATAGGCCAAGATTCATAGATTTTCTTGATTTTAGTTCTTGGTCATACTTGAATATGTGTTTATGTTTGTGTGTGTGTATAATGATGGAATAATTTACACTCGAATTTGGTTAACCGGATCTTGAAGCAAGGAGAACCAAGAGTTTGAGAAAGATGTTTTAATATCTCCTTTTGGTTTTATTAGTGATTTTTTTATAATTAGGGGGGACGGGGTGGTCCGTTATACCACCCCAAAACGCGTTGAAAGTTCACGGAACACCGCCGCCGGTGGTTTAATAACGCGTTGAGTTTTGAACGCGTTAATCACATCACGCGTTGAGTTTTGAAATTGGAACGTTGGGTTTTTGACCGTTTGTGATATTTTGACCGTTTGAAACCTTTTATTTATAAATCCTCATCTCAAACATTTATCTCAAACAACAAATTCTCAAACTCAATTAAAAAAAAAGAAATTTATCTCAAACTCAATTCAAAAAATCAGCAAACTCTCCAAATATTTTTACAAGAAACATGGAAGGTTCAAGCAAGAGAGGTGTGGGTTCGAAAAAAAGAGGTTCGGGTACGAAGAAAAATCCCGTGAGACCCAAGGTTCGAGCGAATCTTGGCGAGCCGACGCGCTTTAGGTCGCAAGACGAACCCGACCAAGTCCCACCCTTTCATACCCAACAATATCCACCCTTTCAAACCCAACAATATCCACCCTTTCAATCGCAAACGTACCAAAACCAACCGTTCGTTCCACCGTTTCAACCTCACCAATTTCCAAACTTTCAAACCCAACCCCACCAACTCGACCCACTACAAGACAACACCCTCATCCATCAATTTGCAACCGCGTATCGTGAACCACAACAAAGTCTTGACGACGATGATGATGATTACGATCAAGAACAACCGGTCGAAGAAGAGGAAGATGAAGAAGAAGAAAATGATGCCGTTCACGAAATCGTCCAAACCGGCCGACAACCTTGGACGAGCGAGGAGGAGGTGTCCTTGACGCAGGCGTATTTGCACATCTCGGAGAACAGGAAACATGCCAACGAGCAAAAAAAGGATGCGTTTTGGAGACGAGTCATTAAACATTTTAGGCAACTTCCCGGTGCAAAGATACGAAACATGGACCAAATGACGTCGAAGTGGACGGATTTGAATGGGAAAATTAGTAAGTTCAACGCTTGTTTCATTCAAAAGGTACGTTTTTTATTAAAGTTTTAAACATAACAGTTTTTAAAAAAAAAAAAAAAAAACAGAAACAGTTTTTAAAAAAATAACAGAAACAGTTTTTAAAAAAAAAACAGAACAGTTTAAAAAAAAAATAAAACAGAAACAGTTTTTAAAAAAATAACAGAAACAGTTTTTAAAAATAAAACAGAACAGTTTAAAAAAAAATAAAACAGAAACAGTTTTTAAAAAAATAACAGAAACAGTTTTTAAAAATAAAACAGAACAGTTTAAAAAAAAAATAAAACAGAACAGTTTTAAAAAAAAATAAAACAGAACAGTTTAAAAAAAAATAAAACAGAACAGTTTTAAAAAAAATAAACATAACCTTTTATATATTTTGTAGAACCGAAACCCACAAAGTGGAGCGAGCGAGGCGACAATCATGCAACAAGCAACCGAAATGTATTGCGAAGTCTATAGCAAGAGGACTTTTCCACACGTGAAGGCATGGGAAGTTGCGAGAAATCACCCGAAGTGGGTCCCCGTTGAGTTGGTTGACAAGCATGGTCCTACGGCTCCAAAAAAACGAGGAGGAGGTAAAAGATCAAAAACATCCGATTCGGGGAACTACACGACTTCCGCGTCGGATAACTTGCCCCAAATGAACTTAAACGACGACCCCCTTGACGAACCCGATCAACCCGTTAACGACCCCCTTGAAGAAGTTACACCTACAAGGCCACGACGCAGGAGAGGTGGTGAATCGTCAACCAAAGGGAAGGAGGTGGTGGCGGAGTCGATCTCCAGAATCGAAGAGGAGAAAATGACCCAATTCAAGAAGGCCGAGCAAAGAAAAGAAACAATTTTGTCCCTAAAAATTGAACGCGAGCAGGCGTACAAGGATCACTTGAAGACGATTGAAAGACAAAATGATTTAAAAATCTTGTGTGAAAAGCACGACCATCTCGACGAACCGTTTAAGTCAGTTGTCATTCAACAAAAGCGCGAAATTTTAGCAAAGTGGGGTTGGGAGATGCCACTTTAGTTTATTTTTTTCCCAATTTTAGTTGTTTTTTTATTTTCCTATGTAATTTTTTTTTAATTTAATGAAATTTTTAATTTTAGTGTTTTATTGTTAATTTCTAATTTAAAATAAAAAATTTAAAAATTAATGAAAATTAAAAAAATTGGGAGTGATAGAATTTCATCACTAGTGATACCACCCCCCCTACATTTCTATCACTAGTGATAGAAATTTCGTTGATGACATGGCACGATTTTATTGGACAATGTGAGTGATAGTTTCTATCACTAGTGAACCACCCCTCCCCCCCTTATAAAAAATTAATACTCTACACATTTAGAAAGGTCGGACAATTTTGTGGGTTTGATGGCATTCTCAGTTTTTTTTTTTTTTTTTGATCTACCAACATATGCATCTTTTTTGATCTACCAATAGACACATTTAAAGGTCGAACAATTTTGTGGGTTTGATGGCACTGTTGTGGCTTACCGGTTTTTTATTTAAATCGGGAATAATATACCAAAAACGTAGTGTATAATTAAATTGATATTAATAATATATGAAGTACTATAAATTCTCATTGTTTGGCCAGTTTTGATTAGTAAACTTCAAATGGTTTGTTTCAAATTATCATACTGAAGAATGTCACAACCTTTTCTTTTCCAGTTTACCATAAAAAGAATCCATATAATAACTCTATTACTCTACTGTATCTTAAATAATTTTTTTTATCTTATAAGTACAACATTTAAAGTATTTATTCTTGCCTGTCACTAATAGTAGTATTACTATAAGCTGTTATATATTAGTTTTTAATTATTGAATTTAAAAAAAATCTTCATACAATACAGAACATTTTGTATATATCCATACATATACTTTGAAATATTTTCTTAGGGTTTTGAATTTAATCAGCATGCAGGAGACTATTGAACGGTATAGAAGTCAAGTAAAAGATGTTCAAACAGATATTTCAAGTGTAGAAGATGTTCAGGTTCATAAAATTATCAATAATAATTAGGAACCGGCCGGCCGGTCTTTGTTCTTAAAACTTTTCCTTGATTTCTTTTATTCAATTCAATATGCAGCATTTGAAGCATGAAACAGCTATCATGGCAAAGAAGGTAGAGCTCCTAGAAGTTGCAAAAAGGTGCAGTTTTATGGTTTATATCATTGTATACATACCGAAGCTGCAATATTATTTAAGCGGCTTCTGCAGGCGAAAATCTTGATGTAAAATTAAACAAAAAAGGGCTACTGATCTTACAATTAGCACGCGTTGATGGAAAGTTTTTAATCTATTTTTGGAAATTCATCAAGATGTAACATATATGCTTTTGAAGATCAAATCCTTAATTAAAAAAAGATGAAAAATTAAAGGCTAATGAGTAATGACCTTACAATTCTTGTTATGCAGGAGACTTTTGGGAGAAGGATTAGGAGCAACCACCATTGACGAACTAGTTCGGATTGAACAACAGCTAGAAAGGGGCGTACGCCTTGTTCGAGCACGAAAGGTTTAAATAATCAATGCTTGTAAAAAAAAAATCTCATTCATTCTTTTCAGATATGGATTTTAGGGTTCACCATGTGGAATCCATAACATTTTTTTTTTGATGCTTTAGATGCAAGTTTACCATGAACAGATTGAGCAACTACAAGCAAAGGTACTGCTTATATAAAACCAAGACTGACCTAAATGTTTTTATCTAGGGAAAATTACTAAAATAGTCACGTTGGCCGAAATTATAATCAGAATGGTCATTGAATTTCAGCCTTTGGCAAAATAGACATTCACGATTCCAGCCAGTGGGGGCTAAGCCCGCACGCACTTTTAGCATAGTCCATGCATTTGTATGTTGGCGAAGGCTTTAACCCCCGCTTTTGGGCCGACTAAAATTCAAAGATAATTTTGGTAAAAAATTGGTTAACTTGACTAGTTTGGTAATTTTCCCGTAAAATATATATTGAAATATTCAGGTTGGCATGGCTGCATCAGTCCATATTTTTTTTTTTCCCGAAAAATAGTTAACGAGTTTATATGAAAATATTCAGGAGAAATTGCTAGCAGATGAAAATGCAATACTTACAGAGAAGGTAAGTGTTTTTTTTACCAGTTTCTTGGGGTTTTTACAAGCATAAATATTTAAAAACATATATTCAAAATTATATAATGAACTTGAAATGATAACTTCTAATGCCTTGCCTTTTTCAGTGTCAAGCTGTCCACAACGACCAAGTAACAGAAGAAATGCAAGCCGATTTTCGTGTTCTTGAAAAAGGAGAGAATTCTGATGTGGAAACAGAACTATTCATCGGGCCACCAGAGACGAGAATGAAGCAACAACGACCAAAGTAACCGCATGGTTTATTCATATATATATATATACACGTACATATATTTATATATATCCATCAAGATTATGCTAGTTTTACAAATATTAAGATGCGCATGTGTTTTACGCATACCATTGTTGTTTCGCAACAAAATTTTCAACTGATGTAAGTCTAGAAATGAATCAGACTTTGTTAGCTGAAACCATAAGATGTTTTGCTGTTATAAAGTTTGGTTAATTAATGTACAAATATATATATGACCAATTGAAACCTAAGATAATTATTCTACTTTTATCAAGCTGATGAAGGCACTCAAAATTCAAACATATCCCTACCTTAATCTCCATATAATGAGAAGCCCTAAATCTCAATTAAGCGAATGATTGCATACATCGAAGAAACTTTAAAAACGTAATACGATTGTGTTTGATCATATCGTGCTCATGGTTGATTTATGCTTTAATATTGTTCTTGTTCTTTTATTTGATTTCTACATGTTATATTATATATTTTATGTTGTGTTCAATTTGTAAGTTCTTGTATTTGTACTTATATAGTCATACAATCTGCTATGAGATTCCATTTTGGTAGCACCAACACCATTACTATGTGGCACATCATATAACTATGTGTTTGTTTTTTGTGAAACTTCATTTTGCTCGATATAAGGCCATGATTTTGTAAGTTTTAATACATAGTCGTGTGACATGATGCTAAAGCCACGTCTATATGAACGTTTACATAGGTGTGTCATGTGCTCCAAATACACCCAATGCCAATTTTCTTTCCAAAACATATATTTTTGTGTTTCTATATTTATCAAATTCACATCAAGTGGCCATTAAGAAATCGCAAATGTGTCCAATTCCAACAAATTTCTACACACAAGTGACAACGAAGCTTAATTAGTACAAACTTGGAAACCAAGATGTATAACATAAACATATTTTACCCAATCATTTGTTTAATACCCACACTATCCACACACTACAACCAGTATAACATGTTGTCATCTACCTGATCTTCACGTAGTGATCACATTGTACAAACGTCTCACTCTTCAAAGGGAGTGATCACCTTCCTCATTTCACTAATCCAAGGTAGTGATCATCATCTACAAATTCTATTACACATATTATCATTTACATTTAATTGTATCGCTATCCTACCAAAAAAAGAACCGAAACCGGCCGAATAAAATATGTATCGCTACTGGTATTTATTTATCTTGTTTTTTCTTTCGACAAAACAATATTTATTTATATTGTTTTTGCTTTTGCTTTCGATAAACTGACATCGTATTGCTACGATATCGTACCGAACAACATTAGTACATGTACTCATTTGTATGGTTTATGTTTGGTAATGAATTTTTTGCCGCAACCGTAGTCAACCGAACCGAAACCTAACGAACAACATCGCTATAGGCACCGGTACTTATTTTTAGTGTGTTTACCTTTAATAAACTGAGGTATCCTGTCGAACAACATTGTTACATGTACTTGTATTCATTTTTATGATTTTCAGTTTCGATAATTTTCATTTATACAACTCTGTCTGCGATGATAAACGAATATCATTACCAGTACCGTGACGATCTGAACTGATCGATACCATTTGGACAACACCATTGTCGGTACCAGTGCTTGTTTTTTTCGTTTTCAATGTATGTTAAATATGTGTTGATTTCTATACCGAGTGCATGTATCGTACCGGTACTATAACGAATCTAACCGATATCGATCGAATGCCCGTGATAACATAACGCCGCAACGCGTTGGGAAACAACCTAGTACTATACAAAAGTGAAACAAGATAAATATTTGTAGCACACCCTCTTCTTCCCTTTCTTGTTTTTTTTTTTTTTGCCCATTGGTCTTCTTGATCTTTGATCTTCTTAAATGATATGATAATACGAAATACATAAGATACATATCTATTGGATAGGCATTTGAAAGTGTTTTGAACAAACGAGGTTAAGTGGAAAAGGTTGGGGAATGTTTGTGTTTATAGGCAAAACATAAGGGAGAAGGAAAACAACCAAGTCACGGTCAATCCCACAATTGATACATCGCTTGTAGTTCGCCTGATTTTCTTTTCGTTGCTTTCAAACTCTTGAATTTTGTTTAACGTTTATATCTTACCTCCAACACCTTTTCCACACATATACCTTTGATTTTCAAGTTTTCAAAGCAATCATTTGACCTCTATCAAGAATAGTGACTTTCCTTTTAGGGATTGTGTAGTAGGGATGAACATTTGGTATCGGGTATATTCGGTATCGGTACCCATTTTCTTCGTTTCTTGGTACCGGTACACCGAACCGGTATATTCGGTACCGATAACCACTTTTTCTGTTTTTTGGTACCGGTACCGGTTTGATACCGAACGGATACCGTGCTCATCCCTATTGTGTAGTTTACGTTTGGTGTGTGTGATTTCTTTACATTTATGATAGATTTTGTCTCTCAACTGGCTAACATATCACTAATGGAAGGATCACAAATAATACTCTTTCAAATTTGAAGTTTATACCCTTCTAATTACTTTCTAACTTAAAACATTACTTTTGAATTTTAGTTTTACTAATTGTGATTAGAGGAAATGCTTTGGGTTTAAATAAAAAGTCAGTTTTAGAATTTTTGGGATTAATTTAGAAAGCGTTTTGGATCATTCTCATAACACATTACCTTTGTTGTTCGTTTTCGTGATTGCTTGTGTCAGCTTCTTTATAATCTTCGTATCGAACCCCAATTTGTTGATTAATTTAGCACATTTCAATTTTGCATTGATTTCTTACATTATATTTTGATAATTCAAACTGACTCTTAATCTTCAATGGGTCATGACATGTATTATGTTTCCCATTGAATTCCTCAAACACATCTTGAGGTAATTGGTTACTTGATAACATAATCTTGTAATATGTGTAAACTTGGTGACTTGATCTTAAACAAAGAAGTATACTTAATGACTTGAGTGTGTAGAAACTTGTATGTAGCATATGCTTATCTTTTATTAAGCAATTCATACCACATTTTGTTTTCCCAAGATACACAGATAAACAAAGTTGCATAGCGGTTCGATACCGGTAGTGCAAAATTAAAGGAAAAATACCGAAACCGGTTCGTATCGAAACACAAAAACCAAAAAAATGAATACGATGTTGGTCTGATGGTCTTTACTATACCTAAAAATACTTTCTTTTGAATATAATTCCGTTTTCAGCTAAATTCATATCATAAAATTCCAGAAAAGAAAAGTTAAACACCAAACTTTTTAAAAGTTTCCGAACAAAACTTATTAGAGAGAAATACAGTTAAATGATAAACTAAATATTATCTAAAAGTTCATTTACATGTTATTAATTATCAACATTTGTGCATTATTTTATTGTACCTTTTGCTTTATTGCTTTATTTTGCTTTATTAGACTTTGAATACTTGTACTGTACGTTGGGCTTTAGTGTTTGTTTATTTGGTTTATTGTTTAAGTGAGCTTTTGGCTCAACCTCCACATGTGTTTGACACTTGTTTTAACTTTTCAACTTCTCTATATTTTGTTATATCTTCCACGCATGTCTCCCTCTACGTTTTTATCTCTCTCTTTCTAGAAATGGTTCTCTCTCTAAATACTCTGCTTTCTCTCTCTATCTTTAGAAGTTGCACGGTTGTTTGTTGTGTTCTGCTGTCAATCGTGTGGTTTACCACTGATGTGGTCTGCTTCCGATAGTCTGTTTTACGAGCATGTTCAGGTGCTTTTAGTCTCCTGTTTGTTTGCTCAATTGTTAGGTTTATGTTTTGTGGGGTTTCCTGTTAATTAATAAACATGTACAGAGAAACGACTAGGTTTTGCTTACATTAGAAAACATTAGAAACAAATAAAAAGAGAAATACAAATTATATAGTATGGCTAATTAGCTAATGGGCCAAGCCCACGCTAACATCTCTATTATGATAACATCCCCCCTCAAACTCACAATGCAACTGCAATAAACATTGAGAGTTTGTCACATAAGAACCGAAATCGAGACGCTGACTGAGCCTTAGTAAAAACATTTGCAATCTGCAAAGCTGATGGGACAAAGGGAAGCGAGATGGTTCCAAGCTGAAGATGATGACGAGTAAAATGACAATCAATCTCAATATGTTTTGTCCGCTCATGAAAAATAGAGTTCTTTGCGATTTGCATAGCACTTTGATTATCACAATGCAAAGGGGTAGGTTTAGAGATAGTGACCCCCATATCTCCAAGGAGCCATCGCAACCAAACAATCTCACATGTAGTCACAGCCATAGCACGATACTCAGCCTCAATAGAAGATCTAGAAACAACATCTTGCTTCTTACTTTTCCATGAGATTAAAGAATCACCAAGGAAAACACAGAAACCAGTAGTGGACTTTCGATCGTTAGGATCACTATCCCAATCAGCATCACTGTAGGCACGCAACTCTAGAGATGATGTCGATGTTAACAAAAGACTCTGAAATTGAGTCCCACGAAGATATCTCAAGATACGAAGAACAGCTCCCCAGTGAACAGAAGTAGGAGCAGTAACAAACTGACTAACCACATGAACAGCATGAGCAATATCAAGTCGAGTAACTGTAAGGTAAACCAAGCTTCCTATAATAGTACGATATAGGCTCGGATCAGATAAAAGAACACCATTGGTGGGAGAATATACCGCATTGGTTTCAAGAGGGGTGTCTACAGTTCTATTATCAGAAAGTCTTGCCCGCTTAAACAGATCAGAAATGTACTTTGTTTGAGAAAGGAGATATCCTTTCGGAGACTGAGCCACCTCAATACCCAAGAAATACCGTAGTAAGCCCAAATCCTTCATAGCAAAACGATAAGCCAAATCACGCTTCAAGGACTCAATACCATCACAATCATCGCCTGTGATAATCATATCATCCACTTATAAAGATAGAAGGATGCGTCCTGCTTCCGTACATTGAATAAACAATGCCGAATCGTGATTACTAGGAACAAAACCAAGAGAAGTAATCACTGTAGAGAATTTTTCAAACCAGGCACGAGGGGCCTGTTTAAGGCCATATAGAGCTTTCTGAAGACGACAGACTTCATTGGGTTGATGCGCAATTCTTGGGGGAGGTGTCATGTATACCTCCTCATGGAGATCACCATTCAGAAAGGAATTCTTGAAATCCATTTGACAAATCTTCCACTGACGAACAGATGCAACATCTATAAGAGTACGAACTGTAGTCATTTTTGCTACTGGGGAAAATGTCTCCTCGTAATCCATACCATATTTTTGTGAGTATCCTTTTGCTACAAGTCTGGCCTTATATCGCTCAACAGACCCCTCAGACTTCGTTTTAATCTTATATACCAAATGACAACCAATTGTATGTTTACCAGGTGGTAGTGGAACCAAATCCCATGTGTGCGTCTGATGAAGAGCAGTGAGTTCTTCAGCCATAGCATTCTGCCAAAGAGGATCAGAGACAGCCTCTCTATACGATGCAGGTTCAGATAAATGATGTATATTTGCAATAAATGAAGCAAACGAAGCCGAGTAAGTAGAGTAGGCAAAATCTGGTAGCTTAGTGGACTTACATTCACGAGTGGACCTCCTCGGAGGTGGAGCTGTCTCAACAGACAAAGGAGTTGTCTCAAGCATAGTTGGACCTGAAGTTGTGTCTGACGATGTGTGGGTGTCTTGAGCTGGCCCTTCAGTTTCAACTTGACCACCAGACTCAACAAATGTAACTGGAACATCAGATGATGTTGATGCATCAATATCACAAGCAAAAGGATCAGTGTTTTGAAGATCTGACTTTGTTACATTATGTGAGTTGGAGGGAATCGAATAGAAAGGAATATGCTCGAGGAAGATAACATGCCTCGAAACATATAACTTCTTACTTACTGGGTCAAAACAACGATATCCTTTATGTCCAGTGCCATAGCCTTTTGGACCACTAGCATAGCCTAAGAAAACACATAAGGCTGACTTATTTGACAATTTGTCTCGTTCAACATGAGGACGAAGAACAAAGCAAGTACATCCAAAAACTCTTAGTTCATCATAATCTGGGAGTCACCATATAACTTCTCAAAGGAGACAACCCAGAATTATGAGCAGTAGGAATCCGATTAATCATATGTTGGGCAGTTAAGAGTGCTTCTCCCCAAAAAACACTCGGAACATCAGCAGATAGAAAAAATGATCCAGCAGTTTCCATAAGATGACGATGTTTCCTTTCAGCAACACCATTCTGCTGAGGGGTGTCGGTACAAGATGACTGGTGTATTGTACCATCAGACATAAGTAATTGGGAAAAATCATTAGAAGTATATTTACCCCCTAAGTAACTTCGGAAACACTTTATCACAGTTGAATGTTGTGTCTTTACATAGGCTCTAAAGTTTTTGTAAATACTCAAGAACTCAGATCTACGTTTCATAAGATACACCCAGGTATAACGAGTATAATCATCGATAAAGGATACATAATAGACCGACCCCCCCTTAGTGGATACTGGCGATGGACCCCACACATCAGAGTGAACAATATCAAAAGGAGAAACAGAACGAG
The DNA here is from genome assembly GCA_030545235.1 of Helianthus tuberosus. Classification (NCBI taxonomy): domain Eukaryota; kingdom Viridiplantae; phylum Streptophyta; class Magnoliopsida; order Asterales; family Asteraceae; genus Helianthus; species Helianthus tuberosus. The sequence continues at coordinate 17,614,974 of CM060383.1, forward strand.
AAATACTTTTCTCAAACGGTAAAGCTGAGAACTTGGCAAGTTTGCAACCACTACAATCAGAGATGTCACAAATGTTCAAATGACCCAAAGCACCTGTGGAAGCCAAAAACTTTAAGCGAGATGCTGACACATGTCCCAAACGAGAATGCTAACGATAAAAATCGGGAGATGACCGACTAAACCGAAAGGAAGACAAGTCAACACTAGAAGCGGCCACGTCAAATTCTTTGAGTTCATCCAAGACATAAAGTTCACCTACTCGACGACCAGTTCCAACCACCCTCATAGAACTTTTGTCTAGTACACATCAAATGGAATCAGAAAAGAGCACCCAATGACCAGATTTGCACAACTGACTAACCGAAACAAGGTTTAAAGCAAGACTGGGGATATAATAAACATTAGTGAGGGAAATATGTGGCGTAGCAACACATCCAACACCCTTTATTGGCATTGATGTAGCACTAGCAGATATAACAGATGCAGGTGAACCAGAAGTCAAAGATATAAATGATGGCAAGTGGGGTGACATATGATTAGATGTATCAGAATCCAAAATCCAAATAGAAGAAGAGATACCTGAGGTACTACACGAAGACATGCATGAATTTAGAAACAATCTAAACTGCTCAAAAAACTGTGGATCTGAAGCAGACATTGAGACAGGACCAACTCGTGCATTTGGATTTGAAACGCGTCGTTGTTGTTGTGTACATTGATCGAAAGCAACTTTAAAGCCACGTGTGGACAGATGAGAATTATCCATGATGAAAATAATTAAACCCCAATCAAAATAGAGGCACAAATAAGAGCAACCAACTACGAAACTCAAAACAAACCAATCAAGTATGGCAAATCCAAACTTTTCGTCCAAAACTAACTTTTCATAAAAAAACCCAATCTCAACAGCGGAAGCAAATACGAACCAATAGCGAAAGCAACCAATACGAACCAAATACGAATTCCAATACCAACCAAACTTCGAACCCAAAAATTACAAGCACTAGAAAATCCAAATTGTAAAATAAACGGCAGCGAACGAACGGAGACAACCTCAATCCAAAACAAATGCTAATGAACCAATTAAATCAGCCAAATTGAGAATACAAATTCCTCTGATGCAAATTATTATGAATGGCGATAGTGTATTGATGATGCTATGATGATGTCGATGTTGTTATGATGATGTCACACCCACAAACAACTTGAATTCAAAGATTCATTGGATGCAAATAATAAGAAACTCTAATCCTTTGCAATACACCAATTCAAAAATTGATACTTAAACAAAAGAAAAACTAATTCAAATAAACCAAATCACATGGATGAAATGTACCAGTAGTGGCTGTTGATAACCTTGTCTCCCACAACACTAAATGACAAGTTTCAAGTTCTATTCGCAAGGTTGATGCATTCCAAAGTATTCCATAATCAATTTAATAAACATGAATCGAATAGGGCTCTGATACAATGTTAATTAATAAACATGTACAGAGAAACGATGTAACACCCGTCTAATTTCTATTCGACTTTAATAAAAATATTATGGGGTTACCTCCTTTTTCGCCATAGATAGTAACGTGTTTCCCGCTCGGAGATTTTAGCTTTATCTCCTTACGAAAACACACGACCTTTGTGTGGTGCTGAGATAGCCAATCCATCCCAACGACTACTTGAAATTCCCCCATTGACATCGGGATTAGGTCTATCAAGTATTCTTCATCATCGATGCTTAATTTGCAGCCTCGACAAATATCACAAACTATAAAACTTTTGTTGTCCCCTATTTCAACTTCTAAGGGTACAGATAATTTTGTCAATACAAATGAAGGATGTCGAATAAATCCATGCGAAATGAAGGATTTATTCGCACCCGTATCAAACAATACACGTGCAGGAATTGAGTTAATTGCGAATATACCTGAGACCACATCGGGTTCTATCTTTGCTTCGGCCGCGGTAAGTTGGAAGGACCTAGCCTTCGCCTTAGGGGCTTCTGCTGGAGATTCTTTATCGTCTCTCCTTCCAACTAAGTCTGGGCAATCGGACTTTTTGTGGCCGGGCTGATAACATTTGTAGCAAACCGAGATTTTACCCGGGCATAGAGACGCCGTGTGCCCCGTTTTACTACATATGGGGCACGGTTTGTCTTTAAACCGACACTCTCCCTTGTGCCCTTTTCCACACACCTTACAACTTGGCGACCCGCCTTTAGCATCAACCTTCTTTCCCGATTCCCCAGTTCGAGCTTTCTTTGTAGGGCTTGGATTCACATCCTGTGCCCTTCGCTCACCCCTTTCAACTTGCTTCTTCAACTCGATTTCACGTTCTTGAGCAACATTTATAATCTCGGTAAGGGTCTCGTATTTTGAAGGAGTCATAAACTCCCTATACTCGGCGCTCAACATGTTATAGTAGTAGTATATCTTCTGTTCTTCGTTCATCACCAATTCACTACAAAACTTCATCTTATCCATAAACGTCGTCGTAATCTTGTCTATGGTCTCGCCCTTGTGCCTAAGTTGCATGAACTCTTCCTTGATTCTATTAATGACCGCCTTGGGACTGTGATGTTTAAGAAACGGCGTCTTAAACTCCTCCCATGTCATGGCCCTCGCCGCTTCGGCCCCTATTTCATTATTTTAATTGTCCCACCAATCTTTGGCTTGACCTCTCAACTGACCCGTTCCGCAAGCAACAAAGTCACTTTCATCACAATGGGTCCTTTCAAATACTCCTTCAACGTCGCTCAACCATCTTTGGCATATTATCGGGTCAACCTCCCCGTTGTAGATTGGCGGTTTACACGCCATAAACTCTTTGTACGAGCATCCCTTACGTTATCCCGATTTATCTTTTATAAGGTTGACACTATCTTCCAACCTTTTGACTCGTTCTTCGACAAGCGACAACACCGTGTTTTGAATTTTGTCTATAAACCCGGATAGACTACCTTCAATTGCCTTTCCCACTTCTTCGGCAATTATCTCTTTCATTTGTTCGGTGCTTGTCGGCACCGGATCATTATCGTTTCCTTTCGACATCTTGAAACTGAAATGGTTACATTAATCATTAAACATTTCATTTATAACATAGCTTTATTTGCTTTGGTTTAGCCAAGTGCGTGACTTGCTTTTACCGTTCACATTCGGTGCACTTTCCGGGTTTGAGTGTGTTAACACACCCTTCCCATGAACATTAATTTGCATCTCATTTCTTACATAAGATAGAATCTACTAAAATGATGAATTAATTCTTACCAGACGATCAATCAAGCTTGGACCGAACACTTTGTTGACAACCTTAAGCTCTGATTACCAACTTGTAACACCCGTCTAATTTCTATTCGACTTTAATAAAAATATACATGATTTAATATAAAGAGTACTTTACTTCAACACAAGTACAAAATCAAAGTTTTTAAAGTGATCACATACTAGTTAACTACTAACTAGTTTAAACATTCAAAACATGATTAGTAAACCGTTTACATCATAAACATTGTCTAAACAAAGTTAATTTACGCGGAAGCTTCAAAAGTTCGTGTTCGGTTCTTCAATACATACTTGATCGTCGTCCACATACTTGCAAAACCTGAAAACTGGAGATTTTTAACAAAATTTAGTGTTAGAGATCTTAGAAATATTGCTTAATCGAAACTACGTTCAAAAACGGACTCGATTAGCTAGGATATGCAAGACTCAACATTCATGGCAGGGCTCTACCGTAACTTACGGTATCTACCGTAAGTTACGGTAGCTGCTGGACAATTATGACCTACCGTATGACAGTAGGAATCTGCCGTAATAGTTTAGCTTCTACCGTAACTTACGGTAGTCACCGCAAGTTATGGTAGCTCCTGGAATGTTATGTTTTGACTGATTTGTTCATCTCGCCCAAACCCAATTCTCGGATTTCTCATTCTAACAAACCAACACTCTAAATTCTCGTATTCTAATATGTCTTTTATTAACAATAACAAAGACCGAGTAATCATGTTACGATGCATTACCACGCATTATTTGGTTATTCGACCCGTTTGGCTCATCTAAGGAATCCTCCATTATGATGACTACCAACGAGATCTAACCAATTCTTGGCCTATTATTCAATATGGCGAACATTATCACTTTAATTCAACTCAACATTTATTTTACAATTCAACTACACATATGCTAATTATCAAAATTTACCAAATGTAACGAATCAAGTTACATACCTTCAAAGTACGCCCTTCAAACGCAAGTCGCCACCTGCTTGTCCACTCGATGTTCTGGTGTCCTTTCCTATAGAGTTCAATCACATGACGTTTAGAACTCTTTTTAATTCATATATCGCACAATTTGCCAAAACATCGAAATTATGCGTTTTAACTTTAAAATTTCAGGTTTAAGTCTTCTTTGAGGCATTTATACAAACACCTTAAGAGCAGAATTTTAATTAATTCATTAACAAGCTTATAACTTGTCATATAACCCGAATTTTCATCAATCAAACTATCTAACACAAATATTTGCCTTTACAATTCTGAAATAACTTTACATATGTCAAATTACACTAGAACAACCCCAAATTTCCTAGTGTTTATCAAGTTCTACATAACCCACTAGTCACCTACAATGGTGACCATGGAGTTCACTAGAATTTAGCATAATTTCAACATGTACTTGTCTAGGGTTTACTCCTAGACATTTTAATGTTCCTTATTCAACTACAATTCATACATGCATCATCAGATTTCAAGTTCTCTAAATTCATGAGAATTTCAAGTAGAGAATTTTTGTCAAATTTTACATACCTTATGATCTCCTTGCAATGGGGATCATTAATCTATGCTCGATTTTCGTTTTGGACTTGGTTTGATCCTTCAATTGGTGAGATTAGTGAATGTTAGGGTTTTGAGAGTGGGGGTCGCCCTTCTCCTGCCTGTGATCGAACCAGACCCTCAAATGGGGTGTTTGGTTTTTATTTTATTAAACTTAATAATATAAGTTTCAATTTTAACAACATAGGCCCCTCCACTTTTATTTAGTTTATATCTTTGGCACTTTTAAATTCATTCTTGTTTTAAAACGAGGTAACTAACTAACTGGGTTATTTGTTCCTAGTTAGCTCATTCCTGTCTATTTTATATTTATATAATGCTAATAATAAGCCTTTTTAAATTTCGGGGTGTTACAAGTCCACCCCCCTTAAAAAGGGTTTCGTCCCCGAAACCAAAATACATACCAAATAACGTAGGGTAGAGCCGTAGCATTTCCTTTTCGGACTCCCAGGTGGTATCTGAACCTTTCCTATGTTCCCATTTAACCTTCACTTGGTTGATCTCCTTGTTCCTTAAAGTCTTCACCTTGCGATCTAAAATCGAAATCGGCTTCACCGAGTAATTAAGACTATTATCCACCTCGATGTCCTCGTAGTGGATATGAGCAGTTTCGTCGGCCAGACATTTTCGGAGGTGTGACACGTGGAATGTGCTATGTATCCCACTCAACTCATCGGGCAGTTCGAGACGGTATGCTACCTTACCAACCCGTTCTAGTATTCTGAATGGCCCAATAAACCTTGGGCTCAACTTTCCTCTTTTTCTGAATCGAATTATTCCCTTCCACGGCGATACTTTCAACATTACTTTATCGCCCACTTGAAATTCAATCGGCCTCCTTCGTTTATCCGCATACGACTTTTGTCGATCCTGCGCCACTTTTAAGTGAGTTCGGACCAAGTCGATCTTCTCATTCGTAGCTCGGATTATATTAGTATGTGCTAGTTCACGTGGACCCACTTCTCCCCAACACACCGGGGTTCGGCACTTCCTACCATATAACATTTCGTACGGGGTCATTCCTATGCTCGCGTGATAGCTATTGTTATATGAAAATTCGGCCAAGGGTAGATAGACATCCCAGCTACCTCCGAAGTCGATAATGCAAGCCCGCAACATATCCTCCAACGTCTGTATTGTTCTTTCGCTTTGCCCATCCGTTTGTGGATGGTAGGCAGTACTAATGAACAGTTTAGTTCCCATTTGTTCTTGGAATTCACGCCAAAAATTTGAGGTAATCCGAGTATCTTGGTCAGACACAATGGATATCGGTACTCCATGACGTGCCACGATTTCATTGGTGTATACCTCTGACATTTTCTCGGATGTATAAGTCTCACGAATCGGAATGAAGTGAGCACTTTTCGTCAATCTATCCACGACTACCCATATAGCATCAAACCCACGATTGGTTTTGGGCAATTTAGTCAGCAAGTCCATTGTGATTTGTTCCCATTTCCAAACTGGGATATCCAATGGTTGCAGTTTACCATATGGTTTCTGGTGTTCCGCCTTGACTTGTAAGCAAGTCAAGCACTTCTCCACATATTTCACCACATCCTTCTTCATTCCAGGCCACCGATAATTTTGTTTCAGGTCATGGTACATCTTGGTCGCACCCGGATGAATAGAATATCGGGATTTATGAGCTTCATCAAGTAGAAGCATCTTCACCCCACAAGTATTTGGAACCCATATTCTTCCGGATCGAGTCTTCAACCCGTTCTTTCCATCCGACAACTCTTTTAACTGACCGATTATTCTTTCCTTCTTCCAGTTCTCCTCTTTCACTGCTTCTACTTGCGCTTCTCGGATACGTTCAAGTATACCCGAGGTCACCACAAGTTGCATCGATCTTACTTGTATTGGGACATAGTCTGCTTTTCTGCTCAGAGCATCCGCCACCACATTTGCTTTTCCAGGATGGTAGTGTATTTCACAGTCGAAATCCTTCACCATTTCTAACCATCGCCTCTGTCGCATGTTTAACTCCTTCTGATCGAAGAAGTATTTTAGGCTCTTGTGATCGGTGAATATGGTGCACTTTACCCCATACAAATAGTGCCTCCATATTTTTAACGCAAACACCACCGCAGCTAATTCGAGATCATGCGTTGGATATTTCTTTTCATGTAATTTCAATTGCCTCGAGGCATAAGCTATGAAATTGCCCCGTTTCATCAAAACGCATTCGAGCCCCGATAATGAGGCATCCGAGTAAACCACTAAGTCTTCGACTCCGTCCGGCAATGTTAATACCGGAGCTTGAGTTAGCTTCTCTTTTAGCGTTTGAAACGCCCTTTCTTGTTCAACACCCCAAGTGAACTTCTCCTCCTTCCGGGTTAACTTGGTTAATGGCGACGCAATCTTGGAGAAATCTTGAATGAATCTCCTATAGTATCCCGCAAGCCCTAAGAAGCTTCTAATTTCCGAAGGGTTCTTCGGGGGATTCCATTTCGACACGGCCTCGATCTTTGACGGATCAACCAATACTCCATCGGCACTTATGATGTGGCCGAGAAATTGTACCTCTCGTAACCAAAAGGCACACTTAGAGAACTTCGCATACAACCTTTCTCGTCTAAGTGTCTCTAACACCTCTTGTAAGTGGTGTGCATGCTCAGCTTCACTTTTCGAATACACTAAAATATCATCGATGAACACGATGACCAATTTATCCAGCATTAGCTTGCAAACTCGGTTCATGTAACACCTCGAAAATTCACGTCCTATAATGTGTTGACACGTGTCATAAATTTGAACGTGTGGAAGAATGTTCTGAAAGGACTAAAGTTGACAAACATGAAAAGTATATGAAAATACGAGTTCTAAATGTCAACAGTGAATAATTATATTGTACATTAACCCTACATGATGTTTATAGCATCAAACGAATAAATCATGGATCATGCGAAGCTAAAGTGAGAGATTACAAACTACAGGGGCTAAATGTGTCAACATGTTTAAGTTATACCTCTGAGTGACCTTTTGACAAACCCGAAGCTTTGTAACGGTTAATCATGCTCACTAGAATGCACAATATAAATTTCGTAAAGTTTCGTTATCGTATGAGAAAGTTATGATTAAATTCGTATGCGAGGGGTTAAAGCGTTAACGTTGAAAGTTATGACTTTTCGGGTTAACCAGAAGTGTCCAGGGACTTGGCAAAGTGGGTACAAGTCCTAAGGCCCTTGTAGGTAAATATGGAGGGCTCAAATTGCAAGTATTAAGCTTGGTTGCCCTTTCAAAGAGCCAAGGGACAAGTATGCAACAACTAGAAAATGAAAAATCTGTTTAAGGGGTTAAGGCGGGCCGCGTAAGTGACCTTAAGGTCTTACGCGGGTCGTGTCAGACACACAGTAACAGAATACGTAGACAGCAGCCTGTATTCGCGCTTGATCGACCAAAAACGGATATTTTCACATTGTGGGCGACCCCTAAACAGTCCTAGACACTTAGGGACACTTGTAGATGAATTGTGGTCAGTGGTAGACTTAGATGTCAACATTTTGTGGATCAAAATTCACTATAAAAGGGCCTTGAGTTGCAACCACTTTGATCACACCTTCATCTGCACTTTGGAGCATTTCTGGAGCTAAGGACTTCTCTCTAAGCTTCACATTTCGTGCATAGGACTTCAGTAAGTTTGCTAATCCTTTCTTAATTAAGTTTTAGCTTAGTTATAGCTTAAAAGTCAAACCGTCGTAATTAACGGTTGACTTTAAGATTAATCACTAATGGTCCAGTGATTAGTCGAATTGAAAGTAGTTATAAGTTGGTAATTATGTGGGTAATAAACCCTTAAAAGGGTTCCCCCTGATTCCCACTCTAACTAGGTCAAATGTCGGGTCAAACTTGTAAATAAAAAGTCAACAGGATACTTAAATTCTAATTTATGCATGATTAGCAATGTAGAACACATACAACCTGTTTGATCATTAATATAACTTGGTAATTAGTGTAAGAACATGTCTAAACATGTTCAACCCGACAATTTCCTGTTTAGACCCGGTTCGGAATCGAAAGTCGCATAGTTTGACTTTTGCTTTGACTTTCAGTTCTGACCCGTTATGGTATGTTTTAGAAATACCTTAGAGCTTCATTTGGACCAGGTTACATGCTAGTATAACCCTCTGTGATTATACACCATGGTTCATTAGTTAACCGATTAATACGCATGATTCCGTTAATTGCTCATATGTTGACCATTATGTCCTTTTCACCTTAAAACATGATTTTTGAAAATGTAAAAGAGTAGAAACTTTAATTACTGATATATAAACTTGCACCCAAAATTTGACATCAGTTTGAGGTGTAGATTGAGAGTTATGCTCATTAGCATAATTAAGAAGCTTTATGTTACTTAAACGGCGTAATTAGCGTATAGCCTATTTAAACGTACTTTTTATATCAAAACCTTTACCCACTGATGTAATATATTATTTTGGGATTTTTGAAGATTTTTAATAAATTTTAGGCTGAGCATAACTCATAGTCGTAGGCTTAATCCGGTAATTGTCGGTTTTGCCCTTACGGGCCATAAAATGAATTTTACATATCTAATCGACTCCAAACCTTTTGCTACTGACCTTAAATGATAAATAAATTATTTTAAACCTCCTGGAATAATAAAAATATCAGATTTCTATATAGAACCCGGAAACGGTTTCTAATCGCCTAATTAAGCGTTTTTAACGCCTAGTATGTACTAGAACTATTTTAAACATACCAAGGGTGATACCTACTGATATTTGAGGTAAATTATAATATTTTAACAGTAAGCAAAAGTTGTTAAACTCAGACTTCAGTTTTGAGCTTTTCGGCTTATGTGAAATTACCAAAATGCCCCTACGGTGCATAGTTTGGTTATAATTGATAAATTTCACATATATACTTTACCCTAATGATATAACTTAGCAAATTGATTATCTTTGCTGATTACATCAGACCTGTAACTCATGATATTACTTAAACTCTTTTATCACCTTATAAATGACCAAACTACCCCTACGGGGCACAGTTTGTGTTTAAATTCATTTCGGGCATAATAAATGATATCTTACTGATGTCACAACATAATTGGAGCTTATTAACTTAGGAAACCTATAAATGGCTCTCATTATTACCCGTTACGCTTATTACGCGTTCGGTTCGGTTTATGTAACAAGTTTACATAAATTAGCCGAAGCGGGTCAAACCTTATCGGTTTCATCTCAAAATCCAGAGTGTGTATGAAATACCCATATTAAGCAAGTCTCCGAACTTGTCGGGTCTAAATCACATTCTACCCGATCTTCGCTTAATCGTACGTACGAACCGTATCTTTAAAACTAACCGGTCTAAGCTTAAGCTTAATTAAAGACCCGTTAGGATTCTAATAGGTTATTATAAACCTTCGTTCCAGATTAGGAGTACCAGTAAAAGCTACTTGCATTTTGCTTATTGTGATTTTTACATTGCTCAGGTAAATACTTTTAACTTATTTTCCCTATACGGGCTTGGGTTACGGTATATAGAATACCGCTTGGTCAGGTGTCAAATCTTCCATCGTTAGGTGGTTAATTGAATAATTTAATCGGCCCGTTTAAACAGTTTTGTTACTTAAAAGCCTTTGGGGGGTTAATGACCATGTCCCGGATATCCTTGGCATCATTTTACGAAATGGCCACGACTTAAGCGCGGGGTGTAGGTGTACACCCGTCAGTGCACAAAAGAATAATGTGGTGTGTCTATTGATCTTTAACCCGGACACGATCCGGGCTACTGAACGCATAAGGAACATGTAATTCGTTCACAAGATTATATATTTAAATAATTCTCCCAAGTTATAAAATGTTTATGCCACGTGCATCCAAATAAATTTTCAATCATTTTCCAAAATGAGTCAGTTGATTGTATTTACCAGTGTAAACTGACGTATTTTCCCAAAAAGATTAAATGCAGGTACTAAGCGTAATTGGCTGGGATTTCTCCTTAGCATCAATAGAAGTCTCGCAAGCTTAAGATTCCTAAAGTCTGTTGAACCATTGTTTCCATTTTATTTTCGATCCATCTGTGGATAAACAATCGACTGTTGTGATACACGATATTACAATATTATATTCGGTTGAATTATATCTTACATTTTGCTTCCGCTGTGCATATTAAATATTGTGTTGTTGGACTATTATGTTGCCAACCATGTCACGATACTCCCCACCGGTGACACGTGGAAAGCGGGGTGTGACAGGTTGGTATCAGAGCCAACACTGAGTTAATTAAACACTAGCCTTTTGTGTTTAATCTCAGTTACACAATTGCACATATCTAAACTTTCGAGTCTAGACAAAGAACATAGGAACAATCCAAATTTGTTTCAATTTATTTTTAACTTTGTCTTTTATTTTATATATGTTTGTTGTTATCTCATGATATATTGACAAGATCAAATATGCCGCCAAGATTCTTTATAAGAAGAGGACGAGGCAAGGGGCCAGTCACCGCCCCCAATGATAATGAAGCCGGGCCTTCGCATGTGCGAGCTCCTTCAACCACTGAGAGTGACGATCCCCGATAAAATCGGAGAAACCTTTTTGTTGGTGCACTACATCTGTTGACTTAGTCTTGTATCGAGTCTTAGTCTTAGAGTGTTAGATTAGGGCACGTTTTACGAGAAAATAGGAAGTGTATTGTATTTTGTGAAGAGGTTTCGCTTATATGTACATTAGGGGGGGTTTCGCTTATTTGTACATGACAGGTTTCGCTTATATGGACATCATGTCCATATGAGCGAAAGTCCCTACCCTATATATATGTGACATGAGCGAAACCACATAAGTCAGTTCTTGTTATCCATACCGAGGTGCTGCCGGTGTGAGATTTGGATGTAAACGCTGTTATATCAATCAACAAAGTGATTTAAGTGAAGATCTAGCTGTTTCTACATTGATTACTTGTTTTCCGCACCTGTAATTGATCGAGACTCCTCTGATAGACTCGTTCGGGTCAGAATACGATCCTACAAGTGGTATCAGAGCTTCAAGAGGAGGAGTTCTACAGAGAATTGCTGGATTTCATCATAAATTCTTACTTCTACACCTTCTTTCTTCATCAGAACAAGATTTACCGGTCGAAATTCATTCAAAATTTCACAGATTGTGCGCAATTGAACATAGACAAACCCTTGAAAGTTTTGGCCCAAATTACGGACTAAAAATGGTTGAAATTACCTTCGGACTTGGTTCCGCTTATACGGACATTCATTGATTTCGCTTATCTGACACACTGATTTCGCTCATAAGGCACATTATTGGAGGGGTTTCGCTCTTTGGAACATCCTATTTCGCTTTTGTGTCACATATTGAAGGGTTTCGTTCAAAGTTACCTTGTAGGTTTCGCTTATTCGAACATCAGGGTTTCACTCATTTGAACAACAGTAGGTTTCGCTTATTCGAACATCAGGGTTTCACTCATTTGAACAACAGTAGGTTTCGCTTATTCGAACATCAGGGTTTCACTCATTTGAACAACAGTAGGTTTCGCTTATTCGAACATCAAGGTTTCACTCATTTGAACAACAGTAGGTTTCGCTTATTCGAACATCAGGGTTTCGCTCATTTAAACATTTGAGATTTCGCTTATTTGAACATCTAAGGTTTCACTCATTTGAACATCAGCATATTTCGCTTTTAAGGACATCAGGGGTTTCGCTTTTGTGTCAACCCTAAGCACCTGGTTTCGCTTTTGTGACCACCCATTAACCTAATTTCGCTTTTGTGACACCCAAGGAATCTGATTTCACTTTTAAGTACATCTTAACATCTGATTTCGCTCTTAAGGTCATCCAAACCTTTATTTCGCTCATAAGTGCCTGTGTTTGAACAACGTGCATTGAAAAATGGATACTGAGTTCTACAACGCTTTTGCTACAACCCCGACTAGTCCATCCGACATTACTAAGAACATGAACATGGAGAATGAAACCGGAACAATGCAAAAACCTCCGAAACTTATGGGAATTGAGGATTATCACGGATGGAAGAAACGGTTTGAAAATTGGGTCCAGGCGAATCATCTAAAAGCTTGGGAGAGCATCGAAACTGAATATGAGAGGCCAAAGAATTCAGCGGGAGTCGGTAAAATCATTTCAGAATTCACTGAGCAAGAAAGAGAGAGTTACAAAGGAGAAAAGATGATGATCAATTTGTTACAACAAGCTGTTAAAGAAGATATATTTGTGTTGCTTCAACATGATGAAAACGCTTATTCTATTTGGGAAGCTCTTGGAAAGAAATTTGAGGGAAGTACTGAAATGCTACAAAGTAAAGCAGCTTTGTTGAAAAAAGAATTTGAACTATTTACGTGCATGCCTGGTGAAACAACAAAGAGTCTTATTGAAAGATACTGTCATCTTGTACGCACTATGTCACAGTTGAAGATTACAAAAACTCCAGCAGAATGGGTTGAAAAGCTTGCTGATGCGTTACCGCAACAGGAATGGGGTACATATCTGATGATATTGAAGAATTCCGGACAGTTTAAAAGGTTATCGATTGCACAGTTTATAGAGAAGTTGGAGGCACAGGATCTGGAACAGTAGAAAATTGCTAGAATGAACAGTTCTACTCATCAACAAGATATTAAATTGTACTATAAAGGAAATGTTCAAACTGCAGAAGCTAGTCCAAAGATACAAACTGCATTTAGTGCTGGAAATCAATCTACACCAAGCAGTCAAGGATCAGTCAACACTAGTGGGTTCTCAACGGTGAATCCTCCAAGTGTTCAAAGTTCATCTGCTAGAAATGGTCATCTAATTCAGTGCAATGTGGCTTTACATCTTCAAAATGGAAAAATTATTCTGAGGAGATTGTAAAGAATCATATGGGATTATTGGTCACTGCATTAGAGTCTTATGAAGGGTTGATTGCTGGAAGAATTGGTAATCTGATGCTCACAAAGGAAGATTATGACCAAATCGATGCAGAGGAGCTGGAACTGATGGATATTAAATGGGCCTTAGCTAGTGTTTTGAGGAGAGCAGAAAAATTTAGATTGGTTACAGGAAGAAATGATTTCTTGGATGCAAACCTTTCTAATCTAGGATTTGATAAATCTAAAGTTGTCTGTTTTCGTTGCAGGGAGAAAGGCCACTTTAAAAGAGAGTGCAAGAATCAGGAGCCGAGAGGAGCAAAGGAGTCGTCTGGGAAAGATGATTATTATAGGAAATCCGTTTATCAGCAAATCACTCATCAACCGCATCAACAAAAAGAAGTTCAAACGGCACATGGAAGAATGATTGAGGATGCAAACAAAAAGGCTTACTATGGCATCATGGATCAAGATGACGAGAAAGTGGCTGATGGTTTTAGCTGGGACAAGTACATTCCAGCTGATCCTAATGTTAAAGCTTTTATTGCTCAGATTGTTCAAAGGCCAGAGTTGGTGAAAGAATGGATGGCTGTGTTATCTGATGATGAAGAAAAAGATGAAGAATCCGTTTCCTCTGAAAACAGTTCAACAGATAACAGTGATGATGAAGAGATTGAACAGATAAATGTTGGAAAAACTCATCTATCTTCTGACAGTTTTGAATTTTATTTTGCAGATAAATTGAAGAAACTCAAAGAGAGGAAAGCTGCAAAAGAATTGAAAGAAGTCAAAGTGATTGAGAAGATAGTTGAAGTGGAGAAAATAGTAGAAGTTGAGAAGATGGTGGAGATAGAAAAAATAGTTGAAGTCACAAAACCTTGTCTTACTTGTTTAGAGTCATGTAAACAATGTATAGAAAAAGATGAGAGGTTTAGTGAGTTAGAAAAGTTGAAAGAAAAGTTGTTGTTTGATGTAAAAAATTTGAAAGAGTCATATGATGTATTGAACAGAAATGTGAATAGTCTGGAAAAGACTAACTCTGAAAGAGAGAAAGCTTTGAAGATGTTGAATGCTACCATGATGACAAAGCAGAAAGAGATCAACTTGTACATAGAAGAATGTGCGAAGTGGAAGAAAGAGTTGGATAGTGAAGCAACTGAGAATGAAAGAATCAGAAGATTGCTGCAAAGTTACAAAGGTTGTGACTACATAATTGATAGAATTTATCCAACAGTTGAAGGATTTGAAGCGTTTAAAGGTGAAGAAACAAAGCCAAAGAAGAAAAAGGATACTGGTAAGAAACATGGTGTCTGTTATAATAAGTGTCCGCCTCCGATTTGGGAAGGGTATTCGCCTAGAAAACCG
The DNA here is from genome assembly GCA_030545235.1 of Helianthus tuberosus. NCBI lineage: Eukaryota > Viridiplantae > Streptophyta > Magnoliopsida > Asterales > Asteraceae > Helianthus > Helianthus tuberosus. The sequence goes on from CM060383.1 coordinate 17,630,014, forward strand.
AATGAGGAACAAGTCCAAAAGGCAGTAAATCTAAAGCTAGAGTCCGAGTTAACCAATGTATTACCAGACAACATTGACGTCACGTTCACAGCGTCCGACACAGATCATGAGTCCGAATTAATAAAAAGAATGGTCGATCAGGTGTTGGATTGGGATGAGGAGTCAGAGTCGAAATCCGAGTCCGAAAGTTCATGTCAGTCTGTCGGGAGTTCGAGTTCGTCCGAAAAGAGTTCAAAATCGTCGGGAAAACGAGTTTATAGTAAAGAATTTTTGATGTCAAAATCTAATTTGAATGACGAAACATTTGAAGTTGTATATACTTTGAATGATTCTGACAAATTATATTTTGATAAAGAATTTCCAATAAGAGGTGTTAAACCAGAAATGATCAAAAAGGTTTTCAAACTAACAGAAATTAATATTTCTGAAATAAAAGATGAAAATCTTACAAGAAAACCAAAACCTTACACCTCAAGAGTACAACAACGTTTGAACAAGAAAAAAAATTACAATTCTGGTTCTGGTTTTCAAAAGAAACCTAACCACAATCGTAGCTACAAAAAGAAATGACTTGGTTTTATTCCACCTAAAAACTATAAAAATGAAAAATATATTAAAGATTTTAATTCCAGAGTTAAATTTGTTTCAGGGACAACTGCAGAGGAAGAACAGAAGAGCTCATTTTGGAGACAAACAAATCAAGAATTTCTTGCTGAGAAGAAGAATAGTGAAGCTAATCAGAGAAGAGAGACTAGAACCTGTTATAAATGCCAAGAAGTTGGTCACATCGCCTGGAACTGTCCTAAGGCAACCAACACAAAACAGGGAGTCTCAGAAAAACTCAAAGAAGTAGTTGTTGATAAAACCGAACCACCAACTGAAAAATTTAAAGTTTTCAAAAATTCAACATTTGAAGTTGGTGAGTGTTCGAAGAGATTTTACAGGCGAAGTGTTAAACTTGACAATCAAAAATGGATTGTTAAGAAATCTGATGTAAAATCTGGTGATGAATCTGATTCCACAAAATCAGAGGAGCCACAGTTTGATGAGAGTGATGAAAATTCAGTTCCTTCAATGGATGATGAGAACTTTCCACCATTGAGAACTAAAAATTTTAAAAGGAAAACTGGAAAGTCTGAAATCTCAAATCAGGGTTATTCTGAGAAGGATAACTTTGATGTTGAGAAAGCGTTTAATGGGAAAGTTAAGAAGATTTTCGGAAAAATGGTTGATGGAAAGGTGAAAGGGGTAAAGGAGTTTTATGCTAAAAAGAAAGCAACTTACACTCCAACTGCTTCTGAATTGAAAACACCCAAGGCTGGTCAGGCTTGGGTGGATATTTTCTTTCATTGAAAAACCTGACTTGCCGGAGATCCCAAGTTTGTAATCGTGGATCAGGAATCAGCATCTTTCATGTTTAATAAAGTTGTTTTGAAAATGCTTCAAATTGTTAAAATTTTACAGGTTGAATGACTACGCCGGAGCTTCCTGGTTGGTAAGTGCGAAGCAGGAATCGGCACTTTGATGGGTAAAATGTAGATGACTCATTCCTACAATTGGTATTGATTGGTTATATTTACAAGTGGTTATTCTTACAAGTGGTTTAGAGGTTGCTTGATTGCAAACAGTGAATCAAGGACATTAAGTTGTACTTGATTTACTACATTTGATAAAACTGACAAGATGATGAACCATATCCCCGTACTTAAACAAGTGGTAAACTTACAAGTGGTAAAAACAAATTCATTTTCCGGAAAAATCATTTTGATTAAAACAAACTTAAGTGTTTTGAAATCTTAATGAGAAAATGATTTGTGAAAGGGGGAGTTCAGATTGTTTACGCCTGGAGAGTGGCGAATTGATGCGATTTGATGTCAGTTGTCGTGTTTCTGTATAGTTTGTTTTGCATTTTATGTTTTAAGTGGGTCAAGAGCTTAGATAGTTTTCAAATTTTTTTTAATGTGTTTGCATTTTAGGGGGAGTAGAAATTTTCAGAAAATACAAAAACATTTAGAAAATTTGAAAAAGCCAAAAACATGATAAAATTCAAAAATGAGTTTCGTTGTGAAAAGAAGAAATGATAGTACATCAGTGGACTGTCACAACATGCTAAAGAATTGGAAAGTTAAAATGTGATAAACAATCTCACTGCGGATATGCCAGTAGGTTTTTGCACATTTAGTAGATTGTGACGAGATATAAACTGATGCGTGTGAAGTGTTATATATATTAGGTGTATATTTTAAGCCCCTTTAACACTTATTTTTAGCCAAGTTTTAAATTTATAAAACACGATATTTTACTAACACTAAACACACATATGGGCAAGTGCACCCATCGTGAGCATAGTATAGTGTTGGCAAGATACCGAGGTCGTCCAAGGACACAAGAGCTTTTAGTACCGGTTTATCCTCAACGTTTAATCAAAATAAAAAGTTTAGAAAAATGTTTTAAACTAAGAAAAATAAAAACTAACTAAAAATGCTGAAAAATAAAATAAAAAGAAAAACAGATAGACAAGATGAATCACTTGGTTCCGACTCGTATCTAGTGTAACCTTTGATTATTTCCGCACTTTTGCACTATTTTAAGAGATTATCTTAGTTATCGTAGTAGGCCCCTCTTTTGAAGGTGACGTTACCCTCACCCCAGTAGTTTGAGTCAGCAAGGATACAATCCTAAAAGGGTGGATTATTGGAAGATAATTAATTAAGTTATTAATGCAAATTATGGTAGGCCCCTCTTTTGGAGGTGACGTTACCCTCGACTAAGTAGTCTGAGTCAGCAGGGATACAGTCCTAAATAGCCGGGTTATAGTATTAATAGTAGTTAACTTATGAGGGGATCAAAGAGTTTGGACCCCCGCCATCCAATACCGTTGAGTATTGAAGGAGGTCCTACTAAATTTGACCCAGGTCCATTGCAGGACCTCTAAACGCTGAACAATGGCAAGACCTTTACCAAACCGTTCCCTTAACCCCCCACCAGGTAGCCAACATACCTCCATATAGACCGTGGAGATATGAATGGTGAAAATCTTTTATTTTATATAGACAGTAAAATAATGCCAAGACACCACGGACAAACGATAAGGAAATATCACCTTCAACATAAGCAACTAGTTATTAAAGTCATTAATACAAAACCAAATAAAAAGTGCAAAAGATTAGAAATAAAAAGTATTAAACTAGACACTTTCTCTTCACCAAGTGATGTAAGAGACTTAGGCAAACATGGCCTTGATTGTCAAGAACTCTTACGATCAATCTTGGATCCCGAGACGACTCACACACTCTACGATGGACAATGGATGATGGTGGTGGATGATGGTGTTATGGTGGTGGTGGGTGGTGGGTGAAGTGTGAGAGAGGTGGTGTGCCAAGGGATGGTTTGAGCTCAAGCCAAGCACTCCTATTTATAGGCTGAACAGAAGCTCGGGCACGGCCCCGTGTCCAGTGGGCACGGCCCCGTGTCCACATCCTTCTCTTTCTTCATTTAATGCAGTTTTGTCTTTTTAGTGGACCACGCCCCCGTGTCCGCTGAGCACGACCACGTGGTGCAGAAGAATCTTTGTATTATGCAGATTTGCTGGATTGTGCGAATCTTATAGTTGACCACGGCCCCGTGTCCGCTGAGCACGGCCCCGTGGTGGGCAATAGAAGCTTCTACCACTTTGTCTTTTCTGCTGACACTTGGGCACGCCCCCGTGCTGGCTGAGCACGGGGCGTGTTCAGGCTTCTGGTCTCTTGTTTTGCTTGGGAAGATGCTGTTGTGGGGTCGGGCATGTTACGTCTTGTTCCTTTTCTTGTATTTATGTTAGATTTTGATGTCTTTTTGCTTCTTTTGTTAATTTGAGCTCATTTAATCCTGAAAATACAAAAGGAAGACAAAAGCACACTTTTTCCAACATTAGTACTAAAAAAGGGTTAGTTTTATGCCTCATTTGATGAAATTTATATGTTGCATTTTGAACACATCAAATACCCACACACTTGAATCTTTGCTTGTCCTCAAGCAAAACTCTTTAATATGTGGCTATTACACTCCCAAATGGAATGGGTAGAAAAGAAGGTTTTTGGGCTTGTCGTAGAGTGTCGGGATTTCCAAGATTCTTTATTTAGTTTTATTTTTATTTATTTACAATCCTATTCGTCATGATTTATTTAAAACTTTTCATAAGATAAATTACTTATTAGGGCATAACATGCCTTTGTAAAATTCTATTTATATACAAGTTCACATACCTCACGGGGATCACTCAACACTCGGCCGAAAATGTATTTTTGTGGATCACTCGAGAGCGGCATGGAACTTACTCCTACCTTAGGCTTGCCAAGCAATCAATCCTCCTCCTTTTTAACTTATATGCCTTTGTAAATATCAAGAGGACTTTTGTGGGTGAAGGGTTAGGCTTGGGTTAAAGGTAGGTGGTTGGGTTGGTGGTTAGTGGTTAGTATAAAATGGCGAAAAGCGTAACAAGTTTCGGTTTTCGTAAGACTTTCTATTTTTTTTTTTTTTGTAACTTTTATTTTGATGAAGCTATTATTCAAACAAAGTTATTTTTGATGAACTTGTTTGTTTATTTTCTTTTGCTTCATCATCAACATTTTTTTTTTTGAGAAGTCATACGAAAAATCGAACTTGTTACTAAAACAAAGGGTAAAAATGAAAAAGGTTTTGGTGGGTAAAAAGGGTGTTTGGTTTGGGTTATGAAATGAAAAGGTTTAGGCTCAAAGGGGCTTACTATGGGGGATTTTGGGTAGGTGGTAAAAAAAATAATGGTGTAGAAATAAAAAGGGTTAGTCCTAATGCCTCCATCATTTACTTACTCGGGTTTAAGTTGGTAAGGACCGGGAATGTATCGTCATGGCAAGTTCTAGAGTCGTAAGAACCAAGCGGTTATTCACACAAGAAACGAAAAATGAGCATTTAGTTCTAATGATATGTAATTGTATGCTCAATAAAGGCTCAAAACTCACTTTTGTGGGAATGGGTTTTTATGTGATCAAGTATATATAATCAAATTTTAACTAAGTTTGTCATGCCTTTTCATAATTTTCTTATGTTGGTTCTTTTTATCACGACGCTATCGGTTGTAAATTTGTAAAAATATAACCTTTTTGAGAACTTGAATTTCCCGAGTTAAACCTAGACAAGTAAAAAAAATGAAAATTTTTTAAAAAATTTGGAATTTGGGGTGATTAGCGGTTCCAATAGAGTTTTGTGTAAGGCTTGTATTTAGGACTTGCAAGATTCAAGGTTTTAGCATCCCCCCCACACTTAAATTACACATTGTCCCCAATGTGTCCCAAAAATAAGTTTTTAGGTTGATTGAATGTGTAAAAAGGTGTAAAAAGCGAAATCTTTGTGTTACTGGGCGCTGAACACGGCCCCGTGTTATCCGGGCACGGCCCCGTGTTCAAGTGCCAGTAACAAAATTAAAACAAGAGAAACAGAAGCCTGGACACGGGGGCGTGTTGGGTGAACACGGCACGTGTCCAGTTACCTGAACTGGATCTTTTTCTGCAGACTGTGCAGCACGGGGCCGTGTTGGGTGGACACGGCCCGTGCCGAACTTACTGTAAACGAAGAAATTTGTCGGACGGTCCTGTTTTCCTGCATAGAGTGCTGGTTCAAGTTTCCCTTGCATCCTTTGCCATCTCAAGTGTGTTTTATTCCATTCAACACCATTCAAACACCAAATTAACTAAAACCATCATTCATTAATCATAGAGAGAATTACATAATAGTCCTAAATATTAAAATATTAGCTAGTTAGGTCAAAGAAATACAAGAAATCCAATCCCAGAAGTGTCTAGCCTACTATTTATTCTACTAGAAAATTTTCCGAAAAGATAGATCTCTCGGTTAAAAGTGGCATGACAACTTCTTCCTCCGGTTATGGGCTCCTCATACATCGGCGAGCCACTCTTCGATCTCCCTAGGGAGAAGAAAAGCGGGCTCTTGAGCATTGGGTTGAGGAGGTGTAACTTCCACCGGAATTTCTTGGAGTTCTTCAAGAGGAGGCTCCGCCGGAATATCGTCCCAACCGGTAGGATTTTGGATTCCAAGTGCGAGGTTCCAATCCTCTTGAGGGAGGATTGGTTCCACAGGAGGTGTTACCAGAATGTTTAACCTCTGGTGCAAGAGGTTTATTTCCTGGAAACTGTTTTCCAACCCCACCGAGAGATAGTTTATACGGTCAATGAGGACCTCCTCCACTGAAGTCATCTCGTCAAGTGCTTCACGTAGCGCCATTACGTATCTTACGAGAGTTGCTTCAATCGATGGCCTCCTTTCCCGTCGACTGTTCCTTGAGTGTGCAGACGAGGTTCCGCTGTTTTGGCTAGACATTCTACGAAAACAAACCAAAAACAGTTCGTTTTAATGAAACAGTACCACGGGCACGGCCCCGTGCCCAATGAGCACGGCCCCGTGTTCAACTTTCTGCAGATTTTTAGAACAAGGAATCTTGGGGTTTCAAATTATTTTCTTAACTTATGAAGCTTTTCTGAGTAGAAATAACTTAAAACAATGTTGTGTAACTTATTTTTAACAAGATTCCTTGAACAAAAATTCAATAAACATCACAACAAAGCTTGAAATCAAGCTTTAATGGAGTTCTTGGTGCAAGAAAGATGAAGAAGAAGGCAATAGATAAAAGAGGAAAGGACAAGATGCTTGTAAGAACCTTCTTTTAGAACATACCTAGGATGGTAAGTCAGAAAATCCTTTCAAATCTTTGTCCCTGGATGGTCCAAATGTGCAGGGTTTTTGGCTGCATTTATAGAAAACGACAGCGTGCTGGACACGGCCCCGTGTTGCTGGACACGGCCCCGTGTGCAGGCAAGATCCTGACACGTTTTGTCCGTATTCTGACAAAAGTCAGAAGGGAATCTTTTGGTGGACACGAGGGCGTGTTGACCTGGGCACGGCCCCGTGTCGGAAGGCTGTTTTATGAAGTGCGTCTATTTTTAAGGAACTTTTCCGGATCGGGCGGTTCCTTACTGGATGGAACAACCCCAAAGTGCCTAAGATACCTTAATTGATCTAGATTAAGACGAGAACGCAAGAGGTTGTCGGTGAGGGTGATTCCTATGCTATATGTAGGTGGACAAGTCCAACCCTTTCCCGGGCTCTCGTTAAAGAATGTGTATGTCGAATCGCTCAGGTCTATGTATGCATCAAACGGAGTTGATGGGGAGTCCTTCACGGCACAATCGACACAGGGACGACTATCGCTCAAGTCCTCGCTAGAGTTAGAAGTATCATTGGAAACGATGAAGTTGTTTGAATGCGGTTCCAACCCCTCTTCTTGGTTATCGTCTTGGAAAAGATTATTGAAATCTTCCCTAAGTTCTTTTAACCAATTATTAATTAGATCTTCTAGTTGAAATAATTCATCGAGAAGCATTTCTCCTAGAATATCTGGTTGGGCGCATTCGAGGGAGAGATAGGGATTATTTTTACTTTCGCCCCTCTTAAGGATACTAGGAAATGATGGGTCTATATAGTGGGGTTTATAATTTAGAAAAAAACATTTTAATTCTTCATGGTTACCACCACATAATTGACACCACATAGTACCATAAGAATGCCGAAAGTAAAAAGTATCAGTATCACTCATGTTTGTGTCAGAAATTACCAACCGTCGGGATCTTACGGTTCTGTTTTCAGTAACTGAAACTTGGGCACGGGGGCGTGTTTAGTGGGCACGGCCCCGTGTTCAGCTTACTGTCTGACTTAAAACAAGATTGCCAGTTCCAATGATTGGGCACGGGGCGTATTCAGCGGGCACGGCCCGTGCTGAGTTCTGCAGAAGCTGAAAAATTAAGAAAAATCCTAAAAAAATGAAAAATAAGAAAAACGATTAGGCCGTTGATTCCTAACTTTCTTAAAATCCTTGTGTCCCCGGCAGCGGCGCCAAAAACTTGATGCGTGTGAAGTGTTATATATATTAGGTGTATATTTTAAGCCCCTTTAACACTTATTTTTAGCCAAGTTTTAAATTTATAAAACACGATATTTTACTAACACTAAACACACATATGGGCAAGTGCACCCATCGTGAGCGTAGTATAGTGTTGGCAAGATACCGAGGTCGTCAAAGGACACAAGAGCTTTTAGTACCGGTTTATCCTCAACGTCTAATCAAAATAAAAAGTTTAGAAAAATGTTTTAAACTAAGAAAAATAAAAACTAACTAAAAATGATGAAAAATAAAATAAAAAGAAAAACAGATAGACAAGATGAATCACTTGGTTCCGACTCGTATCTAGTGTAACCTTTGATTATTTCCGCACTTTTGCACTATTTTAAGAGATTATCTTAGTTATTGTAGTAGGCCCCTCTTTTGAAGGTGACGTTACCCTCACCCCAGTAGTTTGAGTCAGCAAGGATACAATCCTAAAATGGTGGATTATTGGAAGATAATTAATTAAGTTATTAATGCAAATTATGGTAGGCCCCTCTTTTGGAGGTGACGTTACCCTCGACTAAGTAGTCTGAGTCAGCAGGGATACAGTCCTAAATAGCCGGGTTATAGTATTAATAGTAGTTAACTTATGAGGGGATCAAAGAGTTTGGACCCCCGCCATCCAATACCGTTAAGTATTGAAGGAGGTCCTACTAAATTTGACCCAGGTCCATTGCAGGACCTCTAAACGCTGAACAATGGCAAGACCTTTACCAAATCGTTCCCTTAACCCCCCCACCAGGTAGCCAACATACCTCCATATAGACCGTGGAGATATGAATGGTGAAAATCTTTTATTTTATATAGACAGTAAAATAATGCCAAGACACCACGGACAAACGATAAGGAAAGATCACCTTCAACATAAGCAACTAGTTATTAAAGTCATTAATACAAAACCAAATAAAAAGTGCAAAAGATTAGAAATAAAAAGTATTAAACTAGACACTTTCTCTTCACCAAGTGATGTAAGAGACTTAGGCAAACATGGCCTTGATTGTCAAGAACTCTTACGATCAATCTTGGATCCCGAGACGACTCACACACTCTACGATGGACAATGGATGATGGTGGTGGATGATGGTGTTATGGTGGTGGTGGGTGGTGGGTGAAGTGTGAGAGAGGTGGTGTGCCAAGGGATGGTTTGAGCTCAAGCCAAGCACTCCTATTTATAGGCTGAACAGAAGCTCGGGCACGGCCCCGTGTCCAGTGGGCACGGCCCCGTGTCCACATCTTTCTCTTTCTTCATTTAATGCAGTTTTGTCTTTTAAGTTGACCACGCCCCCGTGTCCGCTGAGCACGACCACGTGGTGCAGAAGAATCTTTGTACTATGCAGATTTGCTGGATTGTGCGAATCTTATAGTTGACCACGGCCCCGTGTCCGCTGAGCACGGCCCCGTGGTGGGCAATAGAAGCTTCTACCACTTTGTCTTTTATGCTGACACTTGGGCACGCCCCCGTGCTGGCTGAGCACGGGGCGTGTTCTGGCTTCTGATCTCTTGTTTTGCTTGGGAAGATGCTGTTGTGGGGTCGGGCATGTTACGTCTTGTTCCTTTTCTTGTATTTATGTTAGATTTTAATGTCTTTTTGCTTCTTTTGTTAATTTGAGCTCATTTAATCCTGAAAATACAAAAGGAAGACAAAAGCACACTTTTTCCAACATTAGTACTAAAAAAGGGTTAGTTTTATGCCTCATTTGATGAAATTTATATGTTGTATTTTGAACACATCAAAACCTAAAATTCAAACTTGCTTATTTTGTGGGTAACAACATCTTGGATATATAGGTAACCCCTGAAATCTTGTTTGAAAGGTACCTCTTTCTGAGATACTAGGTCTTTATGCTCAGTGATATCTGGGGTATTATCCCGGGACTTCTGATTTTCCGGAAGCAATGGCCTAGTCCCCGGAGAATACTTTCCGCTTGCTTGAAATATAGCGCCGCCCTCAGCAAATTGATGAAACAATAAAATTGATAGTCATTGCTGTTGTAATCAAAAGATCCTCTAAAGGGGATACACCCAAAAGTTGAGTCATGATCTCTCTGCTGAACGGTAGTTCTGACCTGAGCTCTCATGATTCTTCATAATTTATAACCCCTTACAGATATCATCTGTGGTATACTCACCTGTAAGACTGAATATTGGGATCTGGATACGGGAGTATATTCAAGTAGTGGGACACACGGATAAGTTTAAGTCTCTTAAAACATTAACATCGTATCTCGGATCAGTTGAACTTTGTGTGAAAATTTAAGTGGATTAGTATACTGACAATCTAGGTGAATTGTTTAAAACTTAAAATGAAATGAAGCTTAATGGTGTTGGTGACTTGTCTTATAAACTGATATGATCCTCTTACACGAACTCACAAAAATATTGTTTGTAAATATTTCGTTACTGCATTATATGTTTCTTTATTTCTAAATTCAAAAAGATTTTCAGTGAGTTTTAGCATAAAGTTTCAGAAATTCCAAAAAGATTTTTGACGACTGATATTGAAAAGCTGATTTTCAAAATTCTGAGTGCTAAGCATGATGAACATAATTTGAGGGGGATTTTGTCTTTAAAACTGATTATTTTTGTCAAATCTTCAAGTGGTTCATCAGATTGAAAAATCATTTTGTTTGGGTTTTGAAGGTGAGTCTGAGTTAGTGCAAGTTTATATGTTTGAAACGTGTAAATTGTAAAATTTATTGTGAGGTAGAGTTTATGCAGGTTTAAAGTTTGAGCTAAGTGATGATCCTGAAAAGTCAAAATTGTGAAAGTCAGACAACGATCCTAAAGCTGATGATGCTGATGATCTGAAGAAATGCCAGCATATCGCAAGGGGGAGTCTGAAGACCTGCGAGAAAAGATTGAAAGAGAGAAGCCCAGAGACAGATCAAGACTGAAGATGCGAAGACTCGACACTTAAGACTCGTCAACATCTGAGGGGGAGTCTATTGGTGCACTACATCTGTCGACTTAGTCTTGTATCGAGTCTTAGTCTTAGAGTGTTAGATTAGGGCATGTTTTACGAGAAAATAGGAAGTGTATTGTATTTTGTGAAGAGGTTTCGCTTATATGTACATTAGGGGGGTTTCGCTTATTTGTACATGACAGGTTTCGCATATATGGACATCATGTCCATATGAGCGAAAGTCCCTACCCTATATATATGTGACATGAGCGAAACCACATAAGTCAGTTCTTGTTATCCATACCGAGGTGCTGCCGGTGTGAGATTTGGATGTAAACGCTGTTATATCAATCAACAAAGTGATTTAAGTGAAGATCTAGCTGTTTCTACATTGATTACTTGTTTTCCGGACCTGTAATTGATCGAGACTCCTCTGATAGACTCGTTCGGGTCAGAATACGATCCTACACTTTTCGAGCCGGCTAGACGGTCGGTTTCGCACAGTTCAACACCTCCTGTTCATAACTCTTATGGGCCACACTAGGAAAATGAGCCCAACAACCCACAACCCTCCTACATACCTTTACAGCGATCTTTATCGCACAACTCCTTTGGTGACCCCACACCTGCTTTTAGGGGCCGGTTTAACCCGGCGAATTATATACAAGAACCAGTGGGTTTTAACCTATTGGGACCGGAGGACCACTTCTCGGGAGACAACGCTATGGATATGGACGAGGACACGGACCCCGTCGAGCCAGCGAGTGGTACGCCGAACCATCCCATCGAGATCTCGGATGGATCCTCTTTCCACGGATCACCCTATGGTGGTCCAGACAGCTTTCAAGCTATGTTTACCAGGCACGAATGGTATTATACACCTCCTCGCCATTCACTGCCTCAGCAGCAACAGCAGCATCAGCAGGATCCCTCTGTGGATTCAAGATTTGTGGCAGTCACGCCACCGCCTCCACCGCCACCAGTTCAACCGGCACCTCCACAACCGCCGAGGCGTAGGAGAACCGGAGCGCGTATGTCTACGTGAGCAGGAGACTTTCATTTTAGTTCTCCTCGTTAATCAAGTGGCAGCCATTATCCGCCACATCAAGAAGATCCACAAATGGGTGGACCTTCGCAACCAGTTGCACAGCAACCACCTCCGATGGGTTTTGATAACCAGATTCCAGCATACACGGGTTCTATGGCGTACAACCCATTTGAACAACTAGCTCACACCAACTACGGTTACGGTGAAGCCGACCCCTACATGGTAGCGGCCAATTACAACACCTTTAACCCGGAAGGACCCTATGGCGCTCCTTGGGAAGTAGGGTACCCAACTCGTGGGTACCAGATACCGGCCAGACCTATAATACGGATGCAATCGCAGCCGCCACGGTTTTCTCCCCCGGAACGGGAGGAAATTCTTCAGAGACTGGATCAGGTTGAGCGAGACTTTCACCGCGAACGCAGGGAACGACAGACTTTCTTCCAAGGATTGACAAGCCTGATAAAGGGGAAGAGTAAGAAGGACCACTAAATCCTTCCAATTGTTGTTAAGCCCCTGCGTGGGCCAGTCCTGCTGTATAAGCCCCTGTGTGGGTATGCTTGTTTGTTTGACCCCTGCGTGGGTCTATCTTTCTGTAAACCCCTACGAGGGTATGTTATATGTTTAAGTCCCTGCGTGGACTATTATGTTAATTGTTAAAGTCCCTGCGTGGACTATTATGATGTTTGTTGTTTAACCCCAGCGTGGGTAACTTGTTGTCTAAAAAGTCCCGTTTAGGGCGATATGTAATATTTTGATAATTAATGGAATGTAAGTTTATAAATTTCATGTTTGCCATTATGTGCATAAATAAATTATATATGAAATAAATGAATCAAAATCATTCCTTTTTAAAAATAATCTGCCTATATAAATATTGAATAAGAATCTTAAGAGTGAAACCTAGCCTGAGTGTCCTTATAAAGACCTGGCCATGATGGTAAGACCTGTTTAAAAGATTCGAATCCCTGTTAACATCTGTAAACATGTTAACACTCCTGGCAGATGTGAATTGTTAAAATCACACACGTCATTTATAAAAAGGATTCTTTAGAAGATTCCTAACCCAACTAAATGATCTCTGAATCATGGGTTAAATCATCAATTAAGATAATCATATTTTAACCATACGTGGTAATATGGTGCCTACGGGCCCTGCTCATTTCCATATGAGCCAAAAGACAGTGATAGCGATGACTCCCTGTCGGATAAAGGTAATGAACTAGGTTTAAACCTTCATGCCTTGATTCTCTGAAATCATGGCTTATATCATCCTATAAGATGATCATATTATAAACATCCCTTAGAAGGGAAGTGCCTACGGGCTATAGTTAATGTCCTCTGAGACTAAAGACAGTGGTAGCTATGACTCCCTGTCAGAAAAGGTAATGAACTATGATTCAAACTTTAAAGCCGTAATTCTCTGAAATCATGGCTTATGATTTAAAATGTCCATGTGACTAGGCCTTTTGTGCTACTAATAAAACTAATATTGTTTTATAATTAGGATAAATTATAATAGAAATCCTAAATAAATGTGATAAATAAATTAACCAAATATGGTCTCTGTTTACCATGGTTAATGAATTACCCTAAGGGGCAATTCCATAATAAACTCCCAAATAAACTATTGTTCTTGTTTTCTGTAACAGTTCAATTAAAAATGGCTAACTCAGACGAAATTAATAGCCATCCAGTGGAGAATATTGATAACGCCCGAGTTCAATTAACGGGTGCTGAATTGAAAGCGTTGGTAGACGACGCAGTTACAAAGGCCTTAGAACGGCAGTACGAAGAGTATAGTGGGACTCGGAGTAGGACCCTCTCTACGCCGCATTCGAAGCCACCTTCCAAGAAGGAAGAACTAAAGAAAGATGATGATCGACACTCCTCAAACCACCACAATGCTCCATCTCAACAAATAATACTAAATCAAGGACCCCGTGACAAGGGTTGCTCTTATAAATATTTTGTTTCCTGCAAACCCCAGGATTTCACTGGGGAGAAAGGAGCCATTGACTGTATGACGTGGCTGGATGAGATGGATACAGTTGTGGATATCAGCGGATGCGCTGAGAGGGATGTGGTCAAGTTTGTGTCACAATCTTTTAAAGGCGAAGCTTTAGCCTGGTGGAGATCACTGGTTCAAGCCACCGGGAAAATCCCATTGTACAACATGTCATGGGATCAATTTGTTGCCCTCATCAGGGAAAATTACTGTCCCCAGCATGAGGTGGAGAAGATAGAGTCTGATTTTCTATCATTGGTTATGACAAACCTTGACTGTCAAGCTTACCTCACGAGCTTCAACACCATGTCCCGGTTGGTTCCGTATCTGGTAACCCCGGAACCAAAAAAGAATAGCTCGTTTTATCGGTGGTTTAGCCCCCGAGATAAAGGCAAGCGTGAAGGCTTCTCGGCCAGCTACTTTTAGATCTGTAGCTGACATATCCTTGTCCCTCACTTTGGATGCGGTCAGGCAAAGATCGCTGAGGAATAAGGATGCTGAGAAGAGAAAACGTGAAGATGATAGTTCACGGAGGTCGAACAAGAAACACCGTGGGAACGGTGATAACAAGAAAGGATCTGAGTCAAGGAAAGATGGGCATCAGTCTGGTGAGAAGCCCAAATGCAAGATTTGTAAGAAACAGCACTTTGGAAAGTGCAGACTCGAGTCGAACTCGCAGACTCAGTAAAAAACCTATGCTTGTGGTATATGCAGGTCCAAGGATCACAAGACCTTGGATTGCAAACAGCTGAAAGACGCAACGTGCTACCGTTGCAATGAGAAAGGGCACATTAAAACCAACTGCCCTAAATACGCAAAGAAGCCTGAAGAGGCCAAGAAGACAAATGCTAGAGTTTTCAGAATGGATGCCAAAGAAGCGGTTCTAGACGACAATGTGATTACAGGTACTTTCCTTGTAAATGATGTCTATGCAAGAGTACTTTTTTATTCAGGCGCTGATAAGTCTTTCGTTGATAATCAGTTTTGTGAATTGCTGAAATTACCTGTCAAAACCTTAAGTGTGAATTATGAGGTGGAGTTAGCAGATGGCACCCTAGAAACCGTCTCAACTGTGTTAGATGGATGTGTTATATCCATTAAGAACCACTCTTTTCCTCTGTGCCTACTTCCATTAAAGTTAGCCGGTTTTGACATAGTTTTGGGTATGGACTGGTTATCTCATAACCAGGCCCAAATTGTCTGCAACAGAAAGCAAGTGGTGATTAAGACTCCGTCTGGTGAACCACTTACCATTCGGGGAGATACCCAGTATGGACTGCCTGAGCAAGTGACTATGCTCAAGGCTTCCAAGTGTTTAAAGAAGGGTTGTGTCATCTACATGGCACAAGTGATTATTGATGAGCCTAAACCGAAGATAGAAGACATCCCTGTCATTTCTGAATACCCAGAAGTTTTTCCTGAAGAACTACCTGGTTTGCCACCAGATAGACAAGTCGAATTCAGAATTGATATCATCCCTGGAGCAGCACCAGTTGCTAGAGCACCTTATAGGTTGGCGCCCACGGAGATGAAGGAATTAAGGACGTAATTAGATGAATTGCTAGCTAAAGATTTCATTAAACCTAGTTCGTCTCCATGGGGAGCACCAGTCCTGTTCGTCAAGAAGAAGGATGGATCGATGCGTCTCTGCATCGATTATAGTGAGCTTAATAAAGTCACGATAAAGAATAGATATCCTTTGCCCAGGATCGACGATTTGTTCGATCAGTTACAAGGGGCAAGTTATTTCTCGAAGGTTGACTTGAGGTCAGGCTACCATCAACTGAAGGTTAGAGATGAAGACGTACACAAAACTGCATTTAGGACTCGTTATGGTCATTACGAGTTCCTAGTGATGCCTTTTGGGCTCACTAATGCACCGGCCACGTTCATGGATCTCATGAATCGCGTTTGCAAGCCGTACTTAGATAAATTCGTCATCGTTTTCATCGACGACATTCTCATTTATTCTAAGAACCAAGCTGACCACGAGAAACACCTTCGCTGTATTCTCAAACTCCTACATCATGAGAAACTCTATGCCAAATTCTCGAAGTGTGAATTCTGGCTTCGAGAAGTCCAATTCCTTGGACATGTGGTTAGTGAGCGTGGTATCCAAGTGGATCCCGCTAAGGTTGAAGCAGTTATGAACTGGCAAGAACCAAAGACGCCTACAGAGATTCGTAGCTTCCTGGGATTGGCAGGATACTACAGGCGTTTCATTGAAAATTTTTCAAGGATTGCTGCACCCCTAACTTCCTTGACTAAGAAGAAAGTAAAGTCCGTTTGGGGCCCTAAGCAGCAAGAGTCTTTTAATATTCTAAAACAAAAGTTGAGCAACGCCCCAGTACTGACATTGCCAGAGGGAATAGAAGACTTTGTGGTTTACTGCGATGCATCTCACACTGGCATGGGGTGTGTGCTTATGCAGAAAGGCAAAGTTATTGCCTATGCATCACGACAGTTAAAGGTGCATGAAAAGAATTACACCACCCACGCCTTGGAGTTGGGTGCCGTTGTATTTGCACTAAAACTGTGGAGGCATTATTTATATGGTATCAAGTGTGTGATCTATTCTGATCACAAGAGCCTTCAACATCTGTTTAACCAGAAGGATTTAAACATGAGGCAACGCCGTTGGATGGAGACTTTAAATGATTATGATTGTGAAATCAGATATCATCCCGGCAAGGCGAATGTAGTCGCCGATGCCTTGAGTCGAAAGGAAAGGGTGAAACCCATCCGAATCAATGCCAAGCGCATGGAGATAAAGAACAGTTTGACTGAAAGGTTGTTAGCTGCACAGAAGGAAGCTGTGTTGGAAGCTAACTATCCTAATGAAAAGCTAGGAGTAACTGAGGAGCAGTTATCCCTTGGCAAAGACGGAATTCTGAGATTGAATGGACGAATATGGGTTCCAGTTTATGGAGGACTTCGAGATGTTATCCTCCAGGAAGCCCATAGTTCCAAATATTCCGTACATCATGGAGCTGATAAGATGTACCAGGATATAAGGGCAAATTATTGGTGGATAGGCTTGAAAAAGTCTGTAGCTGCCTATGTAGCTAAGTGCTTGACTTGTGCGCAAGTCAAAGCAGAACATCAAAAGCCGTCGGGCTTGCTACAACAGCCTGAACTTCCTACGTGGAAGTGGGAAATGGTAACTATGTATTTTATCACCAAGTTACCTAAGACAAGGAAAGGAAATGATACAATATGGGTTATAGTTGATAGACTGACTAAGTCAGCACATTTCTTACCCATCAAGGAGACTTATAGCTCCGACATGTTAGCCCAATTATACGTGGATAAGATTGTAGCCTTACATGGCATACCAGTGTCTATTATCTCTGACAGAGATACTAGGTACACGTCACATTTTTGGAAAAGCTTCCAACAATCTTTGGGCACACGTTTGAATAGTGTTCGAAACGACGGACAAGATTGTCCAGATTCGTGACCGTCTCAAAGCTGCCCGTGATAGGCAGAAGAGTTACGCAGATCCAAAGCGTAAAGCTATGGAATTTGAAGTAGGCGACAAGGTGTTACTTAAAGTATCACCCTGGAAAGGGGTGATGCGATTTGGTAAGAAAGGCAAGCTAAGCCCGAGATACATAGGACCTTTCGAGGTTATCGAACGTGTCGGGTCAGTTTCCTATAAGTTAAACTTACCGGAAGAGCTCAGTGGAATTCACAATGTGTTCCACATCTGCAATCTGAAGAAGTGCTTCGCTGACGAATCACTGGTTATACCACATACAGATGTGCATATAGATGAGAGCTTAAAATTTGTGGAAAAACCATTGTCGATTGAAGATCGACAGGTTAAGAAGCTTCGAAGGAAGCATGTGCCTATTGTAAAGGTAAAATGGGATGCCCGTAGAGGACCCGAATATACGTGGGAAGTTGAATCCACGATGAAAGAAAAGTACCCTTATTTATTTCAGTAAATCTCGGGTCGAGATTTATTTTAAGGGGGTGAGGATGTAACACCTCGAAAATTCACGTCCAATAATGTGTTGACACGTGTCATAAATTTGAACGTGTGGAAGAATGTTCTAAAAGGACTAAAGTTGACAAACATGAAAAGTATATGAAAATACGAGTTCTAAATGTCAACAGTGAATAATTATATTGTACATTAACCCTACATGATGTTTATAGCATCAAACGAATAAATCATGGATCATGCGAAGCTAAAGTGAGAGATTACAAACTACAGGGGCTAAATGTGTCAACATGTTTAAGTTATACCTCTGAGTGACCTTTTGACAAACCCGAAGCTTTGTAACGGTTAATCATGCTCACTAGAATGCACGATATAAATTTCGTAAAGTTTCGTTATCGTATGAGAAAGTTATGATCAAATTCGTATGCGAGGGGTTAAAGCGTTAACGTTGAAAGTTATGACTTTTCGGGTTAACCAAAAGTGTCCAGGGACTTGGCAAAGTGGGTACAAGTCCTAAGGCCCTTGTAGGTAAATATGGAGGGCTCAAATTGCAAGTATTAAGCTTGGTTGCCCTTTCGAAGAGCCAAGGGACAAGTATGCAACAACTAGAAAATGAAAAATCTGTTTAAGGGGTTAAGGCGGGCCGCGTAAGTGACCTTAAGGTCTTACGCGGGCCGCGTCAGACACACAGTAACAGAATACGTAGACAGCAGCCTGTATTCGAGCTTGATCGACCAAAAACAGGTATTTTCACATTGTGGGCGACCCCTAAACAGTCCTAGACACTTAGGGACACTTGTAGATGAATTGTGGTCAGTGGTAGACTTAGATGTCAACATTTTGTGGATCAAAATTCACTATAAAAGGGCCTTGAGTTGCAACCACTTTGATCACACCTTCATCTGCACTTTGGAGCATTTCTGGAGCTAAGGACTTCTCTCTAAGCTTCACATTTCGTGCATAGGACTTCAGTAAGTTTGCTAATCCTTTCTTAATTAAGTTTTAGCTTAGTTATAGCTTAAAAGTCAAACCGTCGTAATTAACGGTTGACTTTAAGATTAATCACTAATGGTCCAGTGATTAGTCGAATTGAAAGTAGTTATAAGTTGGTAATTATGTGGGTAATAAATCCTTAAAAGGGTTCCCCCTGATTCCCACTCTAACTAGGTCAAATGTCGAGTCAAACTTGTAAATAAAAAGTCAACAGGATACTTAAATTCTAATTTATGCATGATTAGCAATGTAGAACACATACAACCTGTTTGATCATTAATATAACTTTGTAATTAGTGTAAGAACATGTCTAAACATGTTCAACCCGACAATTTCCTGTTTAGACCCGGTTCGGAATCGAAAGTCGCATAGTTTGACTTTTGCTTTGACTTTCAGTTCTGACCCGTTATGGTATGTTTTAGAAATACCTTAGAGCTTCATTTGGACCAGGTTACATGCTAGTATAACCCTCTGTGATTGTACACCATGGTTCATTAGTTAACCGATTAATACGCATGATTCCGTTAATTGCTCATATGTTGACCATTATGCCCTTTTCACCTTAAAACGTGATTTTTGAAAATGTAAAAGAGTAGAAACTTTAATTACTGATATATAAACTTGCACCCAAAATTTGACATCAGTTTGAGGTGTAGATTTAGAGTTATGCTCATTAGCGTAATTAAGAAGCTTTATGTTACTTAAACGGCGTAATTAGCGTATAGCCTATTTAAACGTACTTTTTGATATCAAAACCTTTACCCACTGATGTAATATATTATTTTGGGATTTTTGAATATTTTTAATAAATTTTAGGCTGAGCATAACTCATAGTCGTAGGCTTAATCCGGTAATTGTCGGTTTTGCCCTTACGGGCCATAAAATGAGTTTTACATATCTAATCGACTCCAAACCTTTTGCTACTGATCTTAAATGATAAATAAATTATTTTAAACCTCCTGGAATAATAAAAATATCAGATTTCTATATAGAACCCGGAAACGGTTTCTAATCGCCTAATTAAGCGTTTTTAACGCCTAGTATGTACTAGAACTATTTTAAACATACCAAGGGTGATACCTACTGATATTTGAGGTAAATTATAATATTTTAACAGTAAGCAAAAGTTGTTAAACTCAGACTTCAGTTTTGAGCTTTTCGGCTTATGTGAAATTACCAAAATGCCCCTACGGTGCATAGTTTGGTTATAATTGATAAATTTAACATATATACTTTACCCTACTGATATAACTTAGCAAATTGATTATCTTTGCTGATTACATCAGACCTGTAACTCAGGATATTACTTAAACTCTTTTATCACCTTATAAATGACCAAACTACCCCTACGGGGCACAGTTTGTGTTTAAATTCATTTCGGGCATAATAAATGATATCTTACTGATGTCACAACATAATTGGAGCATATTAACTTAGGAAACCTGTAAATGGCTCTCATTATTACCCGTTACGCTTATTACGCGTTCGGTTCGGTTTATGTAACAAGTTTACATAAATTAGCCGAAGCGGGTCAAACCTTATCGGTTTCATCTCAAAATCCAGAGTGTGTATGAAATACCCATATTAAGCAAGTCTCCGAACTTGTCGGGTCTAAATCACATTCTACCCGGTCTTCGCTTAATCGTGCGTACGAACCGTATCTTTGAAACTAACCGGTCTAAGCTTAAGCTTAATTAAAGACCCGTTAGGATTCTAATAGGTTATTATAAACCTTCGTTCCAGATTAGGAGTACCAGTAAAAGCTACTTGCATTTTGCTTATTGTGATTTTTACAATGCTCAGGTAAATACTTTTAACTTATTTTCCCTATACGGGCTTGGGTTACGGTATATAGAATACCGCTTGGTCGGGTGTCAAATCTTCCATCGTTAGGTGGTTAATTGAATAATTTGATCGGCCCGTTTAAACAGTTTTGTTACTTAAAAGCCTTTGGGGGGTTAATGACCATGTCCCGGATATCCTTGGCATCATTTTACGAAATGGCCACGACTTAAGCGCGGGGTGTAGGCGTACACCCGTTAGTGCACAAAAGAATCATGTGGTGTGTCTATTGATCTTTAACCCAGACACGATCCGGGCTACTGAACGCATAAGGAACATGTAATTCGTTCACAAGATTATATATTTAAATAATTCTCCCAAGTTATAAAATGTTTATGCCACGTGCATCCAAATAAATTTTCAATCATTTTCCAAAATGAGTCAGTTGATTGTATTTAGCAGTGTAAACTGACGTATTTTCCCAAAAAGATTAAATGCAGGTACTAAGCGTAATTGGCTGGGATTTCTCCTTAGCATCAATAGAAGTCTCGCAAGCTTAAGATGCCTAAAGTCTGTTGAACCATTGTTTCCATTTTATTTTCGATCCATCTGTGGATAAACAATCGACTGTTGTGATACACGATATTACAATATTATATTCGGTTGAATTATATCTTACATTTTGCTTCCGCTGTGCATATTAAATATTGTGTTGTTTGACTATTATGTTGCCAACCACGTCACGATACTCCCCACCGGGCCCACCGGTGACACGTGGAAAGCGGCGTGTGACAGTTCATGAGGTCCATGAAAGCCGCGGGTGCATTTGTTAGCCCAAATGACATTACGAGGAACTCGTAATGTCCGTATCGCGTGCGGAAAGCCGTCTTCGGCACATCTTCCTCCTTGACCTTTAGTTGGTGATACCCCGATCTAAGGTCAATCTTTGAAAACCAGTTCGCACCTTGTAATTGGTCGAATATATCATCTATCCTCGGAAGCGGGTATCGGTTCTTTACCGTGAGTTTGTTTAACTCCTGGTAATCGATACACATGCGCATGCTTCCGTCTTTCTTTTTCACGAACAATACCGGTGCGCCCCAAGGAGACACACTCGGCCTTATGAATCCTTTGTCAAGCATGACTTGAATTTGGGACATCAACTCTTGTAATTCTGACGGCGCAAATCGGTACAGTGCTCTAGCTACGGGTTTTGTGCCCGGAATCAATTCGATTCCAAACTCTATTTCCCGTTCGGGCGGTATCCTCGGCAAATCCTCCGGAAACACATCTTCATAATCCCTTACTACCGGTACATCTTCAATCTTCAGTGATTCTTTCTCGGGCTCATTTGCGTATATCATAAATGCCTTGCATCCTTGCTTCATAAGCTTGTGAGCTTTCAACATTGAACATATTATGGGGTTACCTCCTTTTTCTCCATAGATAGTAACGTGTTTCCCGCTCGGAGATTTTAGCTTTATCACCTTACGAAAACACACGACCTTTGCGTGGTGCTGAGATAGCCAATCCATCCCAACGACTACTTGAAATTCCCCCATTGACATCGGGATTAGGTCTATCAGGTATTCTTCATCATCGATGCTTAATTTGCAGCCTCGACAAATATCACAAACTATAAAACTTTTGTTGTCCCCTATTTCAACTTCTAAGGGCACAAATAATTTTGTCAATACAAATAAAGGATGTCGAATAAATCCATGCAAAATGAAGGATTTATTCGCACCCGTATCAAACAATACACGTGCAGGAATTGAGTTAATTGCGAATATACCTGAGACCACATCGGGTTCTATCTTTGCTTCGGCCGCGGTAAGTTGGAAGGACCTAGCCTTCGCCTTAGGGGCTTCTGCTGGAGATTCTTTATTGTCTCTCCTTCCAACTAAGTCTGGGCATTCGGACTTTTTGTGGTCGAGCTGATAACATTTGTAGCAAACCGAGATTTTACCCGGGCATAGAGACGCCGTGTGCCCCGTTTTACTACATATGGGGCACGGTTTGTCTTTGAACCGACACTCTCCCTTGTGCCCTTTTCCACACACCTTACAACTTGGCGACCCGCCTTTAGCATCAACCTTCTTTCCCGATTCCCCAGTTCGAGATTTCTTTGTAGGGCTTGGATTCACATCCTGTGCCCTTCGCTCACCCCTTTCAACTTGCTTCTTCAACTCGATTTCACGTTCTCGAGCAACATTTATAATCTCGGTAAGGGTCTCGTATTTTGAAGGAGTCATAAACTCCCTATACTCGGTGCTCAACATGTTATAGTAGTAGTATATCTTCTGTTCTTCGTTCGTCACCAATTCACTACAAAACTTCATCTTATCCATAAACGTCGCCGTAATCTTGTCTATGGTCTCGCCCTTGTGCCTAAGTTGCATGAACTCTTCCTTGATTCTATTAATGACCGCCTTGGGACTGTGATGTTTAAGAAACGGCGTCTTAAACTCCTCCCATGTCATGGCCCTCGCCGCTTTGGCCCCTATTTCATTCTTTTTATTGTCCCACCAATCTTTGGCTTGACCTCTCAACTGACCCGTTCCGTAAGCAACAAAGTCACTTTCATCACAATGGGTCCTTTCAAATACTCCTTCAACGTCTCTCAACCATCTTTGGCATATTATCGGGTCAACCTCCCCGTTGTAGATTGGCGGTTTACACGCCATAAACTCTTTGTACGAGCATCCCTTACGTTATCCCGATTTATCTTTTATAAGGTTGACACTATCTTCCAACCTTTTGACTCGTTCTTCGACAAGCGACAACACCGTGTTTTGAATTTTGTCTATAAACCCGGATAGACTACCTTCAATTGTCTTTCCCACTTCTTCGGCAATTATCTCTTTCATTTGTTCGGTGCTTGTCGGCACCGGATCATTATCGTTTCCTTTCGACATCTTGAAACTGAAATGGTTACATTAATCATTAAACATTTCATTTATAACATAGCTTTATTTGCTTTGGTTTAGCCAAGTGCGTGACTTGCTTTTACCGTTCACATTCGGTGCACTTTCCGGGTTTGAGTGTGTTAACACACCCTTCCCATGAACATTAATTTGCATCTCATTTCTTACATAAGATAGAATCTACTAAAATGATGAATTAATTCTTACCAGACGATCAATCAAGCTTGAACCGAACACTTTGTTGACAACCTTAAGCTCTGATTACCAACTTGTAACACCCATCTAATTTCTATTCGACTTTAATAAAAATATACATGATTTAATATAAAGAGTACTTTACTTCAACACAAGTAAAAAATCAAAGTTTTTAAAGTGATCACATACTAGTTAACTACTAACTAGTTTAAACATTCAAAACATGATTAGTAAACCGTTTACATCATAAACATTGTCTAAACAAAGTTAATTTACGCGGAAGCTTCAAAAGTTCGTGTTCGGTTCTTCAATACATACTTGATCATCGTCCATATACTTGCAAAACCTGAAAACTGGAGATTTTTAACAAAATTTAGTGTTAGAGATCTTAGAAATATTGCTTAATCGAAACTACGTTCAAAAACGGACTCGATTAGCTAGGATATGCAAGACTCAACATTCATGGCAGGGCTCTACCGTAACTTACGGTATCTACCGTAAGTTACGGTAGCTGCTGGACAATTCTGACCTACCATAAGACAGTAGGAATCTGCCGTAATAGTTTAGCTTCTACCGTAACTTACGGTAGTCACCGTAAGTTACGGTAGCTCCTGGAATGTTATGTTTTGACTGATTTGTTCATCTCGCCCAAACCCAATTCTCGGATTTCTCATTCTAACAAACCAACACTCTAAATTCTCGTATTCTAATATGTCTTTTATTAACAATAACAAAGACCGAGTAATCATGTTACGATGCATTACCACACATTATTTGGTTATTCGACCCGTTTGGCTCATCTAAGGAATCCTCCATTATGATGACTACCAACGAGATCTAACCAATTCTTGGCCTATTATTCAATATGGCGAACATTATCGCTTTAATTCAACTCAACTTTTATTCTACAATTCAACTACACATATGCTAATTATCAAAATTTACCAAATGTAACGAATCAAGTTACATACCTTCAAAGTACGCCCTTCAAACGCAAGTCGCCACCTGCTTGTCCACTCGATGTTCCGGTGTCCTTTCCTATAGAGTTCAATCACATGACGTTTAGAACTCTTTTTAATTCATATATCGCACAATTTGCCAAAACATCGAAATTATGCGTTGTAACTTTAAAATTTTAGGTTTAAGTCTTCTTTGAGACATTTATACAAACACCTTAAGGGCATAATTTTAATTAATTCATTAACAAGCTCATAACTTGTCATATAACCCGAATTTTCATCAATCAAACTATCTAACACAAATATTTGCCTTTACAATTCTGAAATAACTTTACATATGTCAAATTACACTAGAACAACCCCAAATTTCCTAGTGTTTATCAAGTTCTACATAACCCACTAGTCACCTACAATGGTGACCATGGATTTCACTAGAATTTAGCATAATTTCAACATGTACTTGTCTAGGGTTTACTCCTAGACATTTTAATGTTCCTTATTCATCTACAATTCATACATGCATCATCAGATTTCAAGTTCTCTAAATTCATGAGAATTTCAAGTAGAGAATTTTTGTCAAATTTTACATACCTTATGATCTCCTTGCAATGGGGATCATTAATCTATGCTCGATTTTCATTTTGGACTTGGTTTGATCCTTCAATTGGTGAGATTAGTGAATGTTAGGGTTTTGAGAGTGGGGGTCGCCCTTCTCCTGCCTGTGATCGAACCAGACCCTCAAATGGGGTGTTTGGTTTTTATTTTATTAAACTTAATAATATAAGTTTCAATTTTAACAACATAGGCCCCTCCACTTTTATTTAGTTTATATCTTTGGCACTTTTAAATTCATTCATGTTTTAAAACGAGGTAACTAACTAACTGGGTTATTTGTTCCTAGTTAGCTCATTCCTGTCTATTTATACTTATATAATGCTAATAATAAGCCTTTTTAAATTTCGGGGTGTTACAAACGGCTAGGTTTTGTATACATTAGAAAACATTAGAAACAAATAAAAAGAGAAATAATAATTATATAGTATGGCTAATTAGCTAATGGGCCAAGCCCACGCTAACATCTCTATTATGCTAACATCCTCTAGTGTAAAACTTTTACGTTTTTTTTTTTACGTTTCAGCGTTATAGGTTACTAGATTTTAGGTTTTTGTTGCTTTGATGTTTGAGTCTACTATGTTCTTGAAAGATGTTTAGGTGATGAGCCATTGGTTAGCCTTAACATGTTTATGTTTTTCTCTATATTGTTTGTTTAATTGTTAAGTTTTGATCTCGTTTTTTGTTGGTTTCTTTAAACCCTAGCTTTTGGGGTTTTTGTTGTGATGTTTGGATCGCATATATTTTTTTAACATGCATAGGTGATAAGCCATTAGTGAGCCTAAGATATGTTCTTGTTGTACGTTTATGGGCTGGATTGCTACGTCTGATGTTTGAATCTGGTTTTTTTGGCACATGCATTGGTGATGGTCCATTGGTGGACCTTATATGCGATATGTTGTTGTTTGAGCTTTCTATGTGCTTTGTATCTGCAATGAATGACCCATTGGTGACCCTTTTGATGTTTTGGATGGTTTTACGAAGGTGTTGTTGTTTTTGTTGTAGCTAGCCTAGCTTTGTTTTAGCTTCTTGGGTTGCTATGGTTGTTAAATCTATTTTCCTTTGGAATATGCATATGTTATGAGCCATTGGTGAACCTTGTATGTGATATGTTTAACTTTGAACTTGATATGCAATAGTTGTTTAGTTATGTCTCTAGGATTTGAAACAAGGAGAGCCATACCCTGTTATGGAAACTTAGGGTTGGTCTAGGCTAGGTGGCTCCCGCGCTAGTTACTGTGTTGGCACCATTGAGTGACGACTAACGATTTGGACACCAGCTTGGCTTCACCGTTGTTGTTGTGTTGGTATTTGATAAGTGTGTGTGTCTTTAAATGGTCTTTAAGGTTTGATGGTGTTATTATTTGGGTTAATCTGCTTTGTGTTTGCACATGGATAGGTGATGATTTACTGTTGAACCTTGTATTTTATATGTTAAGAGTGTCGTTTTTGTGTGTGCATATGCATAGATGATGACCCATATGTATAGATGATGACCAATTGGCCAGTTCTTAGACGCTTTGAATTTGTATTGCAGTTTGTTTGTATTGTCCCTTTATACTTTACTTTGGATTGGTTGCAAAGAGTGTCGTGGCGGATTTAGCCATATTTCGTGAGTTCCTAGGAACCCAGTCAGTTTGGAAAAAAATAGTAAGAATTATTAAAAATCTTTTATGATTTGGAAAAACTTAGTGATAATCTATCAAAAGGAACCCATTAGAAAAAAAAAAAATTCTGGATCCGCCACTAAAAGAGTGCAAATAAAACTGCTACAGTTTCGACTAATTGGGTTCATATGGTGTTTGTTAGATAACATTAACCTATGGTATTATATTGTTTTATCATGTATTCTTTAGGTACCTAAGTGTAACTTCATCATCTATATATTGTCTCATGTATCATTCTTTTAATCATCAGAAATACAATTTACTCATTTATTCATGGTATCGAGCCAACTCCCTTGATTGGTTGAGTTTCCTTTCTCTCTCCCACCCCTTTGTTTCTCCCTTCTGTTCATCTCCTTTTCTTTTCTTCTTCTGTCCTTTCCTGTCTCTCTCATGGCTACCCCCTCCAATACAAACACTCTTCCTATGAATGCAGTGGCCCCTATGATTGCCATCAAGCTATCGTCCTCTAATTATATTTACTGGCGCACACAACTTAAACCAATTCTCTCATATCAGCGAGTATTATCCCATGTTGATGGCTCGCAATCAGCCCATCCACCTTTGATCCGTAACAATGATAAAGAGGTTGATAACCCGGCCTATATCGAGTGGCTCCTAGCTGACCAACAAGCAATAATAACCCTTAACTCATCCTTGACTGAAGAAGCCTTAGCCGTAACTGTTGGGTTATCGACGGCTAGGGATATATGGGTTGCCCTCGAAGCGGCCTTTTGTAATCCATCTGTTGAGCGGGTACAGAATTTACGGGATAACCTACGTGTTCTTAAGAAGGGTGATAAAACCGTGACTGAATTTGGTCGCGAGTTCAAAGCTATTTGTGATCAGCTCCATGCCATAGGTCATCCGGTTGATGCAATGGATCAGCTCCATTGGTTTTTATGCGGGCTTGGAACTACGTTTGAAAGCTTCTCTACCAATGTTCGCTCGATTCGTCCCATTCCAAATTTTGTCGATCTCCTGGCCAGAGCTGAAAGCCATGAGATGTTTGTTAAAAATCTACACACTGAAAATACACCATCTTCTGTTGCTTTTTTGGCCCAGTCTACAAGGCCCAATGTCTCTAGCCCAAGAAACTACAATAACCCAACTGCTACCAATTTTCGACCCAGACATGCTTCGTCTCAATATCGGCCCAATCGGGCCAACAGACCTGGTTTTCGCGGCAACAACAGAGGTAATTCTTGGGGACAAAACTCGAATTATCGGCCTCCTACTTGCCAGCTGTGTCGCAAAACTGGACACGTGGCATCTCAATGTTATCATCTTGCATCGTATGCCACACCAACTCCACAATCTGATGAACAACTTGCTCAATCCTTCCTTGCTCAATGTCATGTAAACTCCACTATTCCGGATTGGACATCCGACACGGGTGCAACCACACATATGCTTCCAAACAGTGCTTCTCTTCCAAATTCGACCCCGACTCAAGGTAACGAAAAGGTTTATTTTGGTAATGGTCAATCGTTACCTATTTCACATGTCGGTAATACTAAACTGCTTGGCAATCTTGCTCTTAATAACGTTTTGGTTGTTCCACATCTGACAAAAAATCTTCTTTCCATTGGTAAACTAACCGAAGATAATCCTGTTGACGTTGTTTTTTCTCATCCATACTTTTATATTCAGGATCGTCGAACCAAGCAAACACTAGCCCGGGGGTGCCGTGAAGACGGCCTCTATGTTCTTCGCAACTCTCATGAAGCTCTTGTATCCGCTTCCTCGTGTCCAAAAGCTTCTTTTGAACTATGGCATTCCCGACTCGGGCATGTTAATTTTGATGTAGTTTCTTTACTTAAAAATAATGGTGCATTGTCGTTTACTTCCGTATTACCTAAACCGGGTCTATGTACCCCTTGTGAACTTGCTAAAGCTAAGCGGCAACCTTTTGCATTTAATAATAAACGTGCTTCTTTACCGTTAGACTTGGTACATTGTGACCTATGGGGGCCATCCCCGGTAAAATCGGGTGAAAATTTCTCATATTATGCTGCTTTTGTTGATGACCACTCCCGATTCACTTGGTTATATCCGTTACGGGCAAAATCGGATTTTGTTGAAGCTTTATCTATATTTATACCATTTGTTCAAACTCAATTTTCAACCAAAATAAAAACTTTTCAAAGTGATGGTGGCATGGAGTTTACTAATAATCGTGTACGATACATGCTTGAGAAAAATGGCACGTTCCACCGAATGTCGTGTCCATATACCCCTCAACAAAATGGCCGGGTTGAAAGGAAGCATAGGCATATTGTTGAAACTGGTTTGGCCATGTTATTTCATGCCAAAATACCCGTGAAATATTGGGTTGATGCTTTTTCTTCGGCCGTTTTTATAATAAATCGCTTACCCACGACATTGCTTCATGGCAAGTCACCATTTGAAATTCTTTATCAACAAAAACCGAACTACTCGTCCTTTAGGACTTTCGGCTGTCGTGTTTTCCCTTTCCTTCGTGATTACACTCCTCATAAATTATCTCCCAGGAGCATTCCATGCATTTTTATTGGGTATTGCTCTAAATATAAAGGATACCGGTGTCTTGATCCGTGCACCGCTCGAATATATGTTACGCGTCATGCTAGATTTGATGAACATCATCTACCATTTGATAAAAATACCACTGCTGCTCCAATTAACTCCCTTGATGTGACCAACTTTTTAGACATCAATTCTGATGTTACCCAACCACCCAATACTCACACCACTCAAAGTCAATCCTCCCCACAACCTTCGCACCTCACTTCAAATACTATTACACCAACCATCCCATTTTTACCACATCAAACAACTTCAATAAATATCATCCCGAATGTAACAATCCCAATTACCAATTCACCTAACTCAGCCCAACAAACCACCCCTTCCTCTAATCCTTCCAGCGCTAGCCCACCAACCGACCAAATTCCGCTACATCCACCTCCTCCTTCAAGCCTAGAACCTGCCGGCCCAACTTCTGTGAACCCAACCTCAACAGGCCCATTCCCTGTTCATCACACACCCAATCCATCACCCTCCTCTACACCGACAACCACTCCTCCATCCTCACCCCACTCCTCTTCCGACTCCACATCAGCGGATTCTCCAAATATTGATAATCCTATTCCTCCGTCTTTACCATCACACCCGATGATCACTCGTGCCAAATCCGGAATCTTTAAACCTCGTCATCGAGTGGATTTGGCACATTCAGCCAACATACCTCTTCATCGTGCTTTGTTTGCCACAAGCGACCCAAAAACTTTCCATGCTGCTTCCAAAGATACAAAATGGGTGCTTGCTATGAAAAATGAATTTCATGCCTTACATAAAAATAATACATGGACTCTTGTCCCTCGCCCACCTAACGTTAATGTGGTTGGTTCTAAGTGGCTTTTTAGAACTAAATTTAAATCTGATGGCTCGGTTGAACGTTACAAAGCGAGGCTTGTTGCGCAAGGCTTTACACAGGTTCCTGGTCTTGATTATTCTCACACATTTAGTCCGGTGGTTAAAGCCGCTACAGTTCGTACTGTTCTT
Organism: Helianthus tuberosus; assembly: GCA_030545235.1. Classification (NCBI taxonomy): domain Eukaryota; kingdom Viridiplantae; phylum Streptophyta; class Magnoliopsida; order Asterales; family Asteraceae; genus Helianthus; species Helianthus tuberosus. The sequence goes on from CM060383.1 coordinate 17,660,574, forward strand.
GCTTTATCTGTTATAAACGGTTGGAAACTTCATCAGTTGGATGTCAACAATGCATTCCTACATGGGCATCTTACTGAAAATGTGTATATGGAACAACCTACGGGCTTTATTGATGCTCAATTTCCGACTCATGTGTGTAAATTAAACAAAGCTATATACGGCCTAAAGCAGGCTCCTACGGCATGGTTTCATCGTCTCAGCTTGTTTCTCATGAATAATGGTTTTTCTTGTAGTCGTGCGGATCCCTCATTGTTCATCTATAACCATAACTCTTGTGTCATGTACCTCCTGGTGTACGTGGATGATCTCATTCTAACGGGCAACCAAGCCACCATCATGACTTCGTTCATTTCCCGTCTAAACAAAGAATTCGCTATTAAGGATCTTGGGAAACTCAACTACTTCTTGGGATTGGAGGTTACCTACACCCAAAATGGTCTTTTCTTAAATCAATCTAAGTATACTTTAGATATTTTGACTCGTGCAAAGATGTTGGATGCAAAACCTGCACCAACACCTTTAAGCACCAATGTGTCGTTTGTTTCTACAGGTACTTTATATGCGGATGCTACACATTATCGTTCCATTGTAGGTGCTCTCCAGTATTTGACGATCACGAGACCTGATATAGCATATGCAGTGAATCAAGTCAGTCAGTTTCTTCATGCTCCAACTATTGCTCACTTTCAGGAAGTCAAACGAATTCTACGCTACCTCAAGGGGACTCTTGCTTTTGGATTACACTACAGTCGTCCAACTCACACCTCGTTACTTGGTTACTCTGATGCTGATTGGGCTCGCTGCTTGGAGACTCGACGATCTACTTATGGTTATTCTATTTTTTTGGGTGGCAATCTAATTTCATGGAGTGCTAAAAAGCAACCAACCGTTGCGCGATCTAGTTGTGAATCCGAATATAGAGCCATGGCCAACACTGCTGCAGAAATTGTTTGGATAACGCATCTTCTTCAAGAACTTCATGCTCTGCCTCCGGACCGTCCAACTATTCTCTGTGACAATCAAAGTGCTATTTTTCTCACACAAAATCCTATTTCACACAAGCGAGCAAAACATATAGATCTTGACTATCATTTTTTGCGCGAATTGGTGTCGGCTAGGAAATTAGCAACTAAATTTGTTCCGACCAAGCTTCAGGTGGCTGACATTTTTACCAAAAGTCTTCCTAGTTCTCAATTTAATATCTTTCGGCACATGCTTCGTATTGGTCCTCCACCGTTCAGCTTGAGGGGGGATGTTAGATAACATTAACCTATGGTATTATATTGTTTTATCATGTATTCTTTAGGTACCTAAGTGTAACTTCATCATCTATATATTGTCTTATGTATCATTCTTTTAATCATCAGAAATACAATTTACTCATTTATTCAGTGTTTAAAGGACATGTCCCGTATGGGTTGAAAAAAAAAAGTCAAAGTGAAACCAAGGAGTCGTGATCAGGTTCGTGGGGCCAAAAAGTTGTCAAAGGAGATGGACCTAGATGGGGGAGAAGATACAAAACGAAACGACATCACAACCAGTTTGGGTTCAAGTTCATGGGCCAAAAGGGCCACACAAAGCTTGAACAAAAACCGGATTTATGGAACCGTAAGGCTGAACAAAAACCAACCCACAATGGGCCACATGTAAGAATTTGAAAAAAAAAACAAAAAGTATGCTTTTGGCCCATGTATAAAAACCCAAAGTTAAGTGTTTAGGTCTTCATTTTCTAGAGAGAGAGTTGCAGAGGTGTAGTAAAGTGTTCATCAATGGCAGCACGAGGAGGTGTAGAAGGTCAAAGAAGAGGAGGTGGAAGACCTCTTCCTCCCTCAGCAAGAGGTCCTCCGGTTCACAATAAACCCGGTCCCCGGTTCGAACCAGTCGATCGCGAAAAGGTTTGGTTTTGATTCTTTATCACCCGTATTTATCTTCACACCGTCATTTTGTATCTTACATTACATGTTTCGATGTGTTTGAGGTTGTTGAATTGGTGATAAATACTCACTCGCTGGTTGATTTTTTTAGTTTTTCTAGGGTTTGTAAATTATGTGGTATGAAAGTTATTGCTTGTTGTATAATAAGTTATTAATTAGGATAAATTGAATTTCTGGTTATTACATAGTGGAATTTTTATTGTCGTGGACATTTATATTTTAAAGGGAAATTGGCCTCTAAGACGCATTGGCCATTGGCAATTGGCAGTCTCACTTTCTTTTGAATATTCCCCTGCAATTCCAATTTTTCACCTATATTTCCTCCACCGGTCCCCCGTTAAAATAAACTCAACGGAGTTAAGTTTTTTTTTTCCGAATTACAAACAGATGTTTTAGGCTTTTGATCAGAACGACGATACAAATTGATTGATGTAAAACTTACCTCGAAACGATGCTCCAAACGATGAAAACAGTGCTTCACTCGAGGCACGCCTTTTCCACACCGTGCAAGAAAACCGCGTTTTTTTGGGGGTATGAGGCGCGCGCCTTGTGCACTTTGGGTGTTTTTATGCATCAAAGTGTTGTACAATAGGTTTCTTTGCTTGTACATTTAGGTAAAATCATATATAAGCCCACCATTTTTGCTCTTCGTGCCTCGGTTTTAGACCTCGTCGCTTTTGTGCGCCTCTCGCTTTTTAGAACCAAGATTTAAGAGGTGCGTGATGGTTTTTAGAACCAAGATTTAAGATGTGTATGTGTACTGCTTCTTATGTACACTGGTGCATGATGGTTTTGCTAGCTTTAGAGGCTCGTTTGGATTTGTAAAAGAACATTTTTTTAAGGTGGTGTTCTTGTATTTAAACTTCTTATGGTTGTGTTAATGTATTATTGAGTTCGATTTGGGAATGTAATAAGCGCAATGTAATTTGGTGGGTGTTCAGCCAGTTTCACCCAGGATTGACTAAAGTTCTGGGCTGAATCGCTAACTATGGTATCCGGAAACAACAAACCAACCGGATGGTTTGGATGGATTAGGCATTTAGGCTGATTGCTTGGTTTGAGCAGTTTGACTGTTTGAATCGTTTTTCTTTTCCAAAATCTTAATATGTTTAAAAAAATTTAAACTGGTAAATATGGTTTATGAAAAAATAAATTAAAAGGGTTAAACGGCCGTTCCCAGTTAAACCGCCAAAACTGAACCTTATGAAACTCAAACCAGCCGACTTGCTTCTCTTTGGTTGGTTCAGTCGGTTTCAATGGTTTATCAACACCCTGTAATCTGGTATGATCTTTTTAGCCAAGTAAGCTAAACAGAGTTACATACTTACATGTGTTGAGTCAGGCCGAGTGAAGTGAGATGTAAGAAGAGTACACGATATCATGTTTCGTGGGCTGGGTGAGGGGTAAGGGGTAAGGTGTAATAAGGATTGCGAGCAAAATAGAAGATGAAAAGGTGAAAAAATCTGTATCTTAAGTTATGGTTGTCATTCTTCGCTTATAAGTTATTAACTTATTATGACATTTAATTGCAATACATTTAGTTATTTATATTGATGTCTTTTCTTTGACTTACAGACTTGTCCTTTGCTACTTCGAGTTTTTACCAAGGTAAGAATGCTGTTTGAAACACTCATTCAAGATAATGATCGGATCGACGGATCCTAATGGAATAAGTATAATGATTACTAGTTCTGTTTATGGTGATTTAAAGATGCTTTTTATTTCAAACAGGTCGGTGGTCATCACACTCAGGCAGACTTTGCAGTCAGAGGCAAAGAGCCTAAAGATGAAGTCCAAATATATACCTGGATGGATGCTACACTTCGTGAGCTAACTGATTTGGTATCCATTTAATTTACCTCTTAAAGAGTAATGGAGTTTTTCTGTTTGTATCTGAATTGTATGCTGCGAAGAGATTTGTTTTGATTTTTATCTTGTGGTTTCAACTCGGAACTGTATTATATGTTAATTTGGTGTGTTTTTTATCGTCTGCTTTCTAGGTAAAGGAGGTAGCACCAGAAGCTAGAAGAAGAGATGCTTTGCTGTCATTTGCTTTTGTATATCCTACTAAAACTGGTCATTTTACCGTCAAAGAGGTAAGTACCACCTTCCATTGTTATATCGACAATTTTTGTCCAAATTTTTTTTATGCTCGAGGAATAATTAATTTGTTTGTTTGTTTAACTAAACCCAAAAACGAGTATATGTTGTTACATTCAACTGTTTATATTGTCTTGAAGGTTGGGAAAACCTTATCGTATCCGAATGCAAGACGACCTGACGATGGCAGCAAGGCTCTTGGCACCCTCAGCTTTGAGGTACATTTTGTGTTTGAGTATTTTATCCCTGTAAAAGACACCAGCCTTGTACCGTTAGATTGTATAAAAGCGTATGAATCTATTTTTAACCATAGACCGAATTTGCAGATTGGAGATTATCTGGATGTGGCAATTCTGTAGACTCATATCATGTCTGGATCAGTGATGGGGGTAGCTCTATGTTGTCATTTTGGCTTTATTAAACCATGTGGCTTATTATGAATGGAAACTTTTAAGTTTGTTTATTCTTGTTTGAGTTTGCGTATAACTCATCGTTATCGTAGTTTTTCGGGCTTGTTAGCGGATGGTTAGGCTTTTGTAGGTTGGACCAAAGCTATATAGAAAGCTCATTGCACACTAAGCCATGTTTAACATATTGTATCAAACGTACGTGATATAATTCGGCATTTATAGCAGAGCTATACAGTAACAAGGCAAGCCTTAAATGAAATAGGTAGAAACAACACTAAAAAAATGTGCTTTTACTTGTATTTCATTATATAATTAGTTAATAACCAAAAATAACTGATCTGTGTCATATTCGTATACAGACGAGGAAGAAATAATATAGTTTGATAGATGAAGCGGATAATAAACGGTCTGAAAACCAAGAATTTGTTTCCAGAAACCTGTTGCGATGCACCCGAAAACCTGGAAAATATTATCCCGAACCCATACATTCACACGCGCGTTACCTCAAACATCAATGGTTTGTTTGAGAAGAAAGCATCCAAATTCCTAACCACAAATTCATAAAGATCTCTCAAAGATTCCTCGGTCATCACTGCATTATGAGGTGTCATAACAACATTATCTAATTCTAAAAGCTCTTCAGGGACATCAGGCTCATTTTCAAAAACATCTAAACCGACACCAGCGATTTCCTGTTGTAGTAAACACTCGACAAGATCTTTCTCATTGATGATCGCTCCACGGGCTATGTTCACAATAATTCCATCTCTTCCTAAAGCCAGCATAACACTTTTGTCGATCATGTGACGGGTTTGGTCGGTTAACGCACAACAGATGACGAGAATCTCGGATTTTGCTGCAAGTTCTTGAATATTGGGACAGAAAGGGAACTTAACATGTGGTTTTTCGTTTCTTGAGGTGTATGAAATGATGCAACCGAACGCGTTAAGCCTCTTTGCGACATCAAGCCCGATACTTCCCATTCCAACAATCCCGACTCGCTTGCCACCCAACTGAATTCACAAAAACATGAATACCAATAAAGATTTAAACTTTCGTACAAACGACAAAATTTACAACCAGTGTACCTTATGACCAAGTGGATAATCACCATTCTGGTGCCAAAGCCCAGCCTTAACGAACCGATTAGCAGCACTAATTCTTCTTAACACGTCAATCAACAAACCGACAGCTGCATCCGCAACATCCTCAGAGAAAATTGAGCCAGCATTTGCAACTTTGACTCCACGTCGTTTGCACTCATGGAGGTCAATATGGTCAACTCCAACGCTGCTGGTCACGATAAAACGAAGCTCTGGAAGGTTCTGCAAGACATCAGTGGTAACGCGGGATGAAGCAGAACAGAATGCAGCTTTTACGGAACCTGCGTGAGTGGAAAGGAATTGATGGAGAGGAATAGAAGATTCCCATGGTTTAAGAAAATGAAATTTTTCGGAAAACTCTGGCTCGTATGATTTGAAAACAGATGGTGGCCCAAGAAGCAACACATTTGGAAGATCATCTGCCATTTTTTCTTTATGTGAAGAATCTTGTTTTAGCTTGTTTATAGCAGTTGCACCTGCATAACTTGAATTCCAATGCAAATTGAAAGACTAAACAACAAAAAGATCCAAACTTTTTTGCATATATGCTATACTATAAGGTATAAACTTAACTATTAACATCAGGGTACCAAAAAATCTTAACCGATTCGACAAAAGCAAGACGGGTTTTTCATTTTAACACCAACATTCATTATTATGGGCTTAAAGAACGCTTAATAATCTTATATCTTGAAAGTTGAAACCCAATCTTTGTTGAATGAACACTGTGAGCTCAAAAGTTGGTTATACAGATTACACATGTATCAATCAATATACATTTTATCATGGTAAAAAAGTTAAACAAGAAACAGATGAAAAGTGTGAAAAATCTGAATATAACCTAGGGTTTGAACTCCCAACTTTTGGGGTTCGCTTGGATAGCACTAGTTACCAGTGAATGGAGAAAATAGCATCGAAAAGGCACGAGCTTTCAGCAGGAGAGTAGAAGTACGACGGTGGACGGTGGACGGTGGTGGATGTGATTATCAACGTCGGAGAGATGTGCGGTTCATTTTGGTCACGAAAAATAACTACCAATTGTGTGTTTGTATCCAAAGATCTTTTATTATTATTATTATTTTTTAAAAGAAGTTATAGCTACGGTGTATTTTTTTTTTAATGGCCAACAAAGTAATTTTATAACGACAAAAAGCGGCACGCTAACAAACACATTAGACGGGAGTACAAACAAAACAAGCAGCACAACAAACCCAATTACATATTAAACATCCAGCGCTTCTAAATCGAACAATAGCCACCTCTCCCATGTTAGACCGCTAGCTTTAGATCGATTTTTTATCATCAAGAAGGTGAGCGCCTTGATGTCATCCAACAGCCTCCTAAAAGACACTTGCTCATGCTGGAAAATGAGTTTGTTTCAACTCCGCCATATGCACCGGATAGTCGTCTGTACCACCGTGTATATAGCCTTCTTCCACCTTTTAGACTGTTTATGAACCGATGAACCTGAACCAGGTATTTTGAAGTGAATGTAAAGATGGACGCACCTTTACACCAAGTCACAACTGAGTCCCAGATCTCTTGGGCCAGCCTACACGAGACGAAAATGTGATCGGCGATTTCATTTTCGTCCAGGCAAAAGCTGCAACTGATCTCTCCCACCGCCACTTCATCACCCCTTACCAGAAAAAAAACTAACCACCAATACCATTGATTTTGTAAGTGGTTTGTTTTTTTCAAGTAAAAGGCTAGCCCAACTGGTATCTTTTCCACTTTGAATGGTTGCAACTAACGGCTACAATTTTTTCTTGTAGGTTGCTAACTGTAGACGTTAGTCCTAAAGCTTTGCTTAAAAAACCTTTTGGGTGCTTATTTTGAATAGGAACCACTCCCAAAACCCACTCTCGAAGCATATAACAAATGGATCCTTGATCTGTCTTAACACTAGGCATAATCTGCAGTATCATTTACTCTGTCCGATACAGAAAGCAATGATTCTTCTGCTGCTGCTTCTTCTTCTTCTTCTTCTTGTGTTGTTTATTTTGGGCTTGTCTTTGCATTTATTACATACTTTTCCTTGATTGATATGAATCTTTACAATAATCGACACAAAATATAGTTGTAGATCGATTTAGAAAGTGGGGGTGGGTGAATTTGATGCAGAATTGTGATTATTCAATGTTCATAATTTAAAACTAAAACAAAGCTGGTGATGAATTTGATGCAGAATTAAAGAAGTACAATACAAAAAACGAACCACTAACAAAATCGATGGTATTGGTGATTCGTTTTTTTTTTTTTTTCCGGTGAGGGTATGGGTGGGTGGCCTGGGTAGGGGTGATGAAGTGGCGGTGGTTTGATGGTTCGTTTTTCGGTGACGACCGGATTTGGTTGTGGACTTGTGGTGGTTTTGATTTGGGGATGGTGTGAGGTGTGAAGGTCTGCAGACAAGAAGATAGAGAGAAAGGAGAGGGAAAGGGCATTTTAGTTATTCCACACCCATTTAACTGGACAAACTAACCCCCATCTACGCTATGGACTATCCGAGAACAAATTTGTAAAATTTGAGGACTATAGCTGTAATTTTAAAAATGTAGGGACTATAGGTGAAATCTGGGCAAACCACAGGGACTATCCGGGCATTTCACTCAAGAATTTAATACATTAGTTTTAGTAATTACATCTTTAGTCCAGGGATTTTATAAAAGTAACATATTTAGTTTCTGATCTTGGATTGGCGTTATTTTTCTATTCAGTCAAGTGATATGAAATAATCAAACTATACGTAGATTTTTTACACCCCGTTTGCAGTATAAGCATATAATGTATATATGTGTGGACCCTCGGAGGGCAAAAGTGAAAGTACACTAATTTTAACCTTATTTTACTAATTTCGTGAAATGATAACGTTAAAAAGCAAGGGACGGTTAATCATGCATTATGTGGTGGCGTTGATAGCCAAAAGACAAGGGGATACCTGCACTCATCGGCTTTTGTCCCAATTGTTGAGTGTTATGTGCCTTATGTCCAAAGCTTGATGCAAAACTACTGTCGATTCGGGGGTCTTACTGGAAGCAACCTCTTTATTCATACGAGGTAGAGGTAAGGCTGTCTACATGAATACATCTTACACTCCTCAGACCCTATCTTAGCTTTGCTTTTAGTGGGGATTTACTGAGTATGATGATGATAAATACTATATCCAATGAGAAGTTTTTGGTGTTATTGATGAGAAAAATTGGGGGTGTGAAGAAGAGAGTGTGTGGATGTAGATTTGCTAAGGAACAATTTAAATTGATTGGTGTGACTAGGAAGAGAGGAGATAGAATGTATTAGTCGTTCATAGAAGATGGAACGTGAGTGAATGTGGCGGTATCAGATTTGTTGAAAGACAGTTGTACTCGCAATAGAGTATTCTCTAGGTACGGTAAGTTATAATGAGTGCCGATACGATAACGGTAACGTGACGAATCAAACCGTTACCGGCCTGAGAACATCGGTACCATTATTCGTTTTTATTGTTTTCCAATGATGTAAAACATGTGCTAATGCTCTTAGACAGTGGCGCAGCTACGAAGGGGCCGGAGGGGGCGCCTGACCCCCCGAACTTTTCGCACAGTAGTGTTATGTATGTACGTTTCGTATAGAATTTTTTAGGTATATACGTTTTCGACACCCCGGTTTTATATAAAAAATAATTTTTTTAGGTATATACTTTTAGGTCCGGTGACTTCCGACCCCCCGATGAAAATTTTCAAGCTTCGCCACTGCTCTTAGACATTTTTTTTATTGCTATACCAAATAGCGGTATCTTACTAGTAGCGTAACAAACTAAACCAATACTGATAAAAAGCCCGCTGCAAAACGCAGAACTTTGTTCTAAATACACAACCATCAAGATTCCCCATTCATATACCTTCGATATAAAGAAAGCATACTTTTTAAAACTAAATTGGTCGGGCCTGATTTAAGAACCAGATGACGTCATAAATAATAAAATATTATAATAGAGCATCACAAACGAAAGTTTTCTGTTTCAGTTCAAATGTTACCAAATTCTTTCAATACTTCACTGACAAAATAGCAAAATAACATAACAAAACAATGATTTTATACGTACAAATCGATGTTCATAGCTTTCTTGATTATGTTATGCATAGATTTGAACAACTAACCAACATACCATATTAAAGCCTTTCATTCTAATGTATCAATTCACATATCACAACAGATCGAAATAGTGAAATTTGCAAACAAAACCTAGTTCTAATATATAGGGATATTGAATTTAAATAACCCTAACTTTTTCAATTGACCAAAAACACTCTCAACTTTCGATTTGTACCCAGTGGCGGACCCAGGAATTATTTTTGGGGGGTGCGAACGAAGGGTTCAATCAAATTTTCAAAGGGTGCAGTCGGGATTTTTACCTCGAAAATACACTAATTTTAGGGGGGCGCCCGCCCACCCAAGCTAAAGCTTGGGTCCGCCCTTGTTTGTACCACACCATTCCCAACTTTCAACTAATTGGCCGGTAGCTTTCCCAAACTAACCCAAAACTAATCAAGTTTGCTGACATCAGCTGACACGTCACCAAATCAGTGCCACATCAGCTGGCACATCATCAAAAGGCCAAGTCGGATGCCACATCATCAAAAAAGTCAAGTCGGATGCCACGTTAACACACAAGTGCTACATCAGCAAAAAACTAATTGGGTTAGGGTTCAGTTAGTTTGGGAGTGCTATCGGCCAATAAGTTGAAAGTTTAGAGTGGTGTGATACAAATCGAAAGTTTGAAGTGTTGTCGGCCAATTGATAATTGATGAAAGTTAGGTTATTTAAAACTAATATCCCCAATATATATAAACAAACTCTAATAAGAGGGACGGAAAAGAAGAACCCGCGATAGAAGGCTTCAATTTCCTTTCCTAAGCAGTTCAATAGAGGCTACAGTTCGTTGGACCAGAGATTAGGATTTAGGGCATTGTTTGAGACTTTGTTTCCCAAAGGCCCGTATTAGGATTTAGGCCATACGTAATGAGGCTTTATAAAGGCATGAAATGTTTTGATAATGCCCTTATACCATTCTCTATGGGCCTTATAGGGGCATGAAGACGGATGGCCGTTTCTAGAATAATGCCCAATAAGAAGACAAAACAAGGAAACTAATAAATGAAAGGGCATTAAGAAGCCTTAATCATTACATGAAGCGTTATAACGGTGATGTGACAAAAAATGTCTCTTAAGAGACATTAACCATTACCGATGGTCTTAGGACATTGTTTACGAGTTGTAAGGGTAGAAGGACATCCATCTTGGAATCCATTTAAACTGAACATTTATGGTCGGTTTTTGTGAGGTTATTTTGATTAAATTGCTTCACTAAAGTTTAATTAGAAATTTTAGTTTTGCGAAGTGAGATTATTATAAACTATCAATTAGTAACATAAAGGTGCATAGTTAGGTTGTAAGTTGTGTAATACAAGTTTGCAAAGCATTAGTTTATTGTACCTTGAGTTTTATTGTTTGTAAATTTGACACCTATTTATTTAAAGGGTTATTGGATTTTATCATCCTTAACTATTGGCTATTGGCCGATGCCACCCCCAACTATCACTTTGACGTCCGCCACCCCCAACTTAACACTTAGTGTGTTCTGTTACCACGTCGTTAATTGATCACTAACTTTTGATCCTGTTACTATACTTTTAGGGGTGTCCTAAGATCCCTAAAACCTTCCTAAGATCCCTATGGTGCCTTAAAAGTATAGTAACTGGATCAAAAGTTAGTGATCAGTTAATGACGTGGTGACAGAACACACTAAATGTTAAGTTGGGGGTGACGAGCGTCAAAGTGATAGTTGGGGGTGACAGCGGCTAACAGCGAATAGTTGGGGGTAATAAGATCCAATAACCCTTATTTAAAAACTATAAATTAGCAACAATTAGTTGTTGTTTTATATGGTTGTAATATATGGATGGAGAGTTTTTCAAAAAAAAAATTTCATTTTTCACTTTTAACCCCTTTGACTTTTTTAGTTTTAACCCTAAGCTTTTCAACTAGGCCAATTTGACCTCAACAGTTTTTAATTTTCAACTTTGGTCCCCAATACTTTTCATTTTTCACAAGTTTTTCATTTCACACTTCGTTCTAAATTTTGCGAGTCAACACGCATCAACGTGCGTGTGAGGTTCAACGTTTTTTGTCCGTTTTTTTCCCATTTGACAGGCCAATCGCAACGCATCTATTTTAATCTGTTTGACAAGTTCGTCGCAACGCGCGAATCTTAGATCAGCTTAGTTATTCTTTTATACGTTTTACGTTTCTGTCTAATTTCATCACATTAACACGCCGCAACGGGCGTGCGTGGTTCAGCAATTTTACGTATGTTTTTGTTCGGTGTTATTTTTTACTCTTTTATTTATTTTATTTTATTTTTACAAGCTCTTCTGATGTTGGTGTTCGCTGGCAATGGTTTGGCATTAGTGCTAATTGGCACAATTTTACTAACGTTATTGACCTATTAAGTTTTGTACTATTTTTCTCACGTGCATATTATTATGTATGTGCCAGTATAAATTTGATATGCTCTACGTGTCGACATAAACTTTTTATGGAAACGAGTCGGGTCCAATATAATACGTTTTCGTTTAAAAAAAACATTTTTATGTAAGTTTCGGTTTAATTTGAGTTGGTGTATGTTTCGACGTAATTTTTTTTTTGGGAAACGAGTTAGGTGATGTTTTGTAAATTTTGTTTGTAACCGAGTGGAGTCAAATTGTGGGTTTTTTTTTCCATTTATACTAAAGCTCTAATTCATCTCTTTTGGTTATACGTGTCATCTTTTCCGTTATACCCGCTACATTTTCTATGTATGAATCAGGTCACATATAATACGTTATGATTGTACGGTATATTTGATTTACTTTATATTTGATCCAATTACAATGCTTATATAGGTAACGTTGAGTTCAATCGGATACGCCGAAACACGTGTTTTCGTATGGTTAACGAATCACATAACGTTATGACTAATCCATTTGATGTTTGCGATGTACCGCGCCGCAACGCGCGCGGGTGTTATTGCTAGTTTTGATTAAATTGCTTCATTAAAATTTAATTAAAAATTTTAGTTTTTAATAAAATTGCATGTAAACTGGGATAGAATTTTCGCTATTCTGAAGTAACTTCAAAATTATATAATCCTACAAAAAGTTACTTAAGACAATGGTTATCACATCCCTTCAAAGACACAATGGTTTGGATCACACACCTTTAAAAAATCACAACCCTTCAAACTACTTTTATATATATTGCACCCTTACAAAAAGTCACAACCCATCCACCCTTTAAAAAAGTCACAACCTTTCAAACTACTTTTATGTATATCACACCCTTACAAAAAGTCACCCTTCAAACTACTTTTAAATATTTCACACCTCTTACCAACTTGAGGTTTGTACCCCATTCGTTTAAAAGTCGTATTGGTTAAAAATTCTATGGAAAAGTTTCTACCTCTTCGTTTAAAAGTCGCATCGATTAGAAATTATATATATAAGTTTGTATCTCTTCATGTGGATTTTGTTCGAACAAAATCTAGTTTGGTCAATATTTAGTTTTAAAGTCATAATATGATTACAATTAGCAACACAATATAACCAATGTAAATAACATTTGCATTAAGTTCACACAAAATATAACCAACATAAATCACATTATATAAAATAAGTTCATACATATCTTCCTCCTCAAGAACATATGTTTTACTTGAATATTTATATTTAAATTCACATTATATATGGTAACGACTGAAGACCCTTCAATTTATTCACACACCCTAAGAGTAGTATTGCATTGATTCATGCCGTAACCCTGTTCTTTCAAACCATCGCAACTACTCATCAAAGGGGTATTATAATTACCAACTTTCAAACCCACCACTTCAAAAGAAATCACCCCACCGCTTCAAAAAAATAAAATACCCTATTAAATATTAAATAATTAGATACATTAAAACGGTTATGCATTCTATATTATCACGTTTCGTGTAATAATAATTAAACTGAATAAATATCTCTAAACCCAAACAGTGTGCTTAATAATTAATCGTCGTGAAAATCGGGTCCGGGTGTTCGACCACCGTTTCATGGATTCGCTTTTTGTTCTCTTCAATTTTTATTTTGCAAAATCCCATTTTGCATAACCCATATGCCATTAAAAACTTATATAAAGTTTGATTTTAGGATTTATTTTATTTTGTGTTTGTTTTTTATTTAATATTTTAAAATTAACTATAGATATGTCTAATATTTAAACTTAATTATTAAAATACTAACTTTAATATTTTAAACTTAATTTTAAAATAATTATGACGTGTTTAATTTTTTAGCATTTTGATGTGACTTTATTTCGCCAGGTAAAATACCAGTACACAAGTCAAGCGAACCTTACAAAATTTTTGCATCCCCGGCATGCGTGAGTCGATTTTAAAATTTGGTTTGGGAAGGTTTTGGACTTAAATTTGACTAAAACCAAACCAAAACCAAAATTTCAGTTTTAATAGGTTTTGGAAATCGATTGGTTTCAGGTTTTTAGATAAGAGTTGGTTTTTCGTTTTACATTTAAACTTGAATTATGTTTAAGCTTGAAATATTTGGGATCCTGAAAAAATTGGCTACATATAATCGGTTTAGGTTTTCAGCTACCAAACCGGAGTCAGAAAATGTTCGGTTCAAATTTATGACTGCAAAATTGGGTCATTTTCCAAAACACTTTATATTCTTTGAAATATAATGTGGTGTTATAGGCCGGGAATCAAGGAAAAATAATTTTTTTTACATATAGTTAAGAATTTCGATATCTCATATGATAGTGTACTAAACACATTCCTAATCAAGAAACCGCTACAACGCGCGGCTCAACATCAACTCATTAAATTGGAAAAACTTATTGATCCAAACCCTTAATTCGAACAAGAACAAGAAAAGGTGGATTGCGATGGAGGTTACTATACTTTTTAATTATTAAATATACTAGCTTAGAACCCCGTGTATTACACGGGTTGAATAAAATTAATTTATATACTAAGTAATAAAAAAGGTTATATCTTAAAAAAAACATATGTATTACAGAGTTGAATTTACCCGTATATTACACGGATAAATAAATATAATGTAATTGGTTAAAACATGTAGTCATCATGATATAAACATAAAAATTGGACTTTGATATACTATTTGCTTATTATAACATTTTATTTTATTTTTTATTTATTATAAGGTTAAATTGTTAAATAAATTTGAATGACAAATGAATTATCATTAAACGTCAAGTTAATTATGAACATCTAACTCTAGTTTTATATATGTTTGATATGAAATTTCAAGTTAATTAAGAACGTCTAACTCTAGTTTTATGTTATGTTAATATACATGTTATTTTGTTATATGTGATTATTTATGTATTTTATTGTTACTTGTATTTTCATTTATAATTTTAATTTAAAAAAAATTTGTTATATGTGATTATTTATGTATTTTATTGTTACTTGTATTTTCATTTATAGTTTTAATTAAAAAAATATTATTTATGCTTATTTTGTTATTACTTAAATATGTTCACTTATAATTTTAATTTAAAAAATAAGGTTATTTATGCTTATTTTGTGGTTACTTAAATACGATTCTTGCAACATAGGATTAATTTTAGTATTGTGTAATAAAGCAAAGGCATGAGAAATTATAAATAAAAAACAAAAGGGTAAAAGATTACAAGAAGGTGAGGATGCATAATAATTTAAATTATTATTATGTAATAAGAAAGAGTGAAATCGAAAAAAATGTGATTCTATTTATTTTCTTCTAAATCATCAACTCAAACAGGAAATTATTTTTTTATTCTTAATTAAGTTGAACCATTATCATTGGTCCAATTCAATCTAACATTAAATCAAAATTACCTACTATTGTAAAATTAGGATATAATATCCGAAATTTTAATCCTAATAGCCAAATATTTATTAGTGATAATTGATTTATTAAATTTGGTATATTAATAATAAATTTGTTTGACTAAATAGATTCTTGGATTAAATTTGTTTGACTAAATATAAAATTTAGCCACATTTACATGTGTAAACATATAGTTGATAAATATTTGCCAATTAAAAAAATCATTATATGAGTTAAGAGTTTATCTATAATTAATTAGAAGAGATTAAACTAAAATTATAATTATATATAAGAGATGGGCTAATATGATGACAAGTGTCCCTAAAGTGGTTTCTTTTATTTTTGCTTATTATAACATTTTATTTTATTTTTTATTTATTATAAGGTTAAATTGTTAAATAAATTTGAATGCCAAATGAATTATCATTAAACGTCAAGTTAATTATGAACATCTAACTCTAGTTTTATATATGTTTGATATGAAATTTCAAGTTAATTAAGAATGTCTAACTCTAGTTTTATGTTATGTTAATATACATGTTATTTTGTTATATGTGATTATTTATGTATTTTATTGTTACTTGTATTTTCATTTATAATTTTAATTAAAAAAAAATTGTTATATGTGATTATTTATGTATTTTATTGTTACTTGTATTTTCATTTATAGTTTTAATTAAAAAAGATTATTTATGCTTATTATGTTATTACTTAAATATGTTCACTTATAATTTTAATTTAAAAAATAAGGTTATTTATGCTTATTTTGTGGTTACTTAAATACGATTCTTGCAACATAGTATTAATTTTAGTATTGTGTAATAAAGCAAAGGCATGAGAAATTATAAATAAAAAACAAAAGGGTAAAAGATTACAAGAAGGTGAGGATGCATAATAATTTAAATTATTATTATGTAATAAGAAAGAGTGAAATCGAAAAAATTGTGATTCTATTTATTTTCTTCTAAATCATCAACTAAAACAGGGAATTGTTTTTTTATTCTTAATTAAGTTGAACCATTATCATTGGTCCAATTCAATCTAACATTAAATCAAAATTACCTACTATTGTAAAATTAGGATTTAATATCCGAAATTTTAATCATAATAGCCAAATTTTTTTTTTTTTTTTTTTTTTGAACGACAAATTTGGATCACTGACGGACCATTGGAGTATCATCGTGCCACCAGAGGAACCACCCGATCATATCCATCTCCACTAGGCATAACGCCACACCAATTCAGGAGGAAACCCAATAAACATGGATCATAATAGCCAAATATTTATTAGTGATAATTGATTTATTAAATTTGGTATATTAATAATAAATTTGTTTGACTAAATAGATTCTTGGATTAAATTTGTTTGACTAAATATACAACATATAGTTGATAAATATTTGCCAATTAAAAAAATCATTATATGAGTTAAGAGTTTATCAATAATTAATTAGAAGAGATTAAACTAAAATTATAATTATATATAAGAGATGGACTAATATGATGACAAGTGTCCCTAAAGTGGTTTCTTTTATTATATAGTATAGATATATAGAGATAAATGAATGTTAAAAATAAAAATGTGGCTAGGATGTATCAGTATTTTTTTTTTTTTATGTTTATAGTTTTGCATAGAATAAATATTTTTTTAATATGACAGCTGACTAGGGCTTTTAAATACATATTTTAGTGTTTTTACGTCTTCTTGTTGTTCTGAATGGTCTTTAACAAGTGTAGACACGTTGTATCCAGGAATCTTTTCGGAAGAAAAAAAAAGTTATATATCTTTCTTGATGCCCATATATAAATATAGTTTAATTTTCTGTAATAATACATATAAAACGGCAAAATATTATTAATCTCATAAATTTGGGGTCAAAGAACACGTCGAACGAATAAATAACGTATTGACTAAAAGTATACTGTTTTTAAAACACGATGACAGTTTAAAATGTTTAATTTAGGACTAAAATATATGTTTTATTTATTTTAGTAATTTTTAACATAATGTGACATATTTTAAGGAATTAAATTAATATAGTTGACGTGTAACGAGAAGAAAATTGGATTATAATATTATATCGTTGTGCAAGTAATGAAGATCACATTATAAAGTAATCACACTTGGTTGATGAGAACCACAAACACGTGAATATTTCGACAAAGTTCTTGATGTTCTGAATCTTGCACCAGTTGGGTTAATATCTCGAGGATAACATGACAACAAATATCTCAAATACTTTATTTTTTACTACTTTTTTTGTAAGAAAAAAAAAACTAAATAAATAAATGTAAGTATGTCACATGTAACACCAAATCTTGAAGTAAAATCTAATAAAAGTTAAACAAGATAACTAAATAAATGCATTAAATGATTACATATTTACATTCATGATTCATGTGTTTTAGTTAAAAAATAGTTGAAAACGAAAAGTTCCTTGTAGCCAACATCAGAGATGAAAGAAGTCGAGTCTGACAGTTGGATAAACCACCTTTCGACCGTTTGTCAACGACTCTAAAAACGTCTACCCTCTTAACACAACTTTGTTCTTATCTTACGGGCTCGTACCTCTTGTCGGATCAAAAGTTACATTGGTTATAACTTATAAGTTATACTCATCCAATGGTAAGTTAACTATTGAATAAAACGAATTGTAATCAATTCCATCCAAAATATCTTTGACAAATTATATACCATAATTGGAATTATATATGGAGAACAATATTATTAATTTTATATTTCAACTTGGAAACAAATATGTTGCAAAGTAAGAAAATGGTAAATGTTACATATGGGTCCATAAATATTCCCAATGCATAAAAAGTTAAATGTAATGAGTTCGAAAAAGAATATCTATTGGAAAAGTGAAAAAGGTCACTCATGGAGATTTAACTACAAACTCGGAAAAAGAAAGTCATCGACAACTTTATTGCACTACTATCACTATTTCAACCTTTATACCTGGGATTCCCTCAATTTCAACAACAATGCCAAGAAAGTTTATGTCATAATCATAACTCTCTCCTAAAACTTCAATCGCAAATTCGCAATTAACATGTAGACCATACCCATTATCCTAAACAAAATTAAGTTAAGTTTGATAGTGACTCATTTAGTGAAAGTTGCATTTGCAAGGTCATGTGTGACCATCTAGTTCATCCAACTAATGATTGTAAATTTTGCCTAGTTTCATTTTCTTTTTATGTTTAGTCTTTGATCATTTCTTTTTGTGAATATGATATGTTGTATTCGTTAAAAAAGTAAAGAAAAACAATATTTCCATGAAAGGATGAGGTTTGTAAATGAAGCAACATATATACTTTGTTTCTTTTTCAATTTTCTTTTCTTTTGAGTAATAATTAACAAAGAAGAAGCATGCTTTATCATCAATGCTAGAAGAATAAAACTTTATGACAAACTCACCGGGGTTTTCTCCGGGACTTGAACGGAATATTAGTCGGCGGTGACGGAGAAAACTCGAATGGCAAATGAGGCGGGTCGGCCTCACCAGACAACATACCAACAACCTCTCTCATCGTAGGACGCTTAACCGGAGATCGCTGCAGACATAAGAGGGCGGTTGTGATGCACAGCATTGCTTGTTCTTGATCTAGTGAATGAATATTAGGGTCAACCAGATCTAAAAGCTTCCCATTACGCGCTAACTGTCTCGCCCACGATATAAGATTAGCCCTTTCGAATTCTGACATCGGAGAAGCTGTTACTTGCAGTGGCCGACGACCTGAAACCATGACCAAGATCAACACGCCGTAGCTGTACACGTCACTCTTCTCGGATAGCTGCCCGCCATCGCACTTCTCCGGGGCGATATAACAAACAGTTCCTCTCATGCTTGGAGTGCTGCTAATGCCACCACTTTTAGGGATTTCTCCACTAGGACATTCTTGGCTGTTTCTTCTCCTGTGGCGGAACTCGCCACTTAACCCGTCTAACCACCAATCAATGCTTGATTTACTACTGCTTTTACTCTTTTTCTTCTGCGGAACAAACTCTTCATC
The DNA here is from genome assembly GCA_030545235.1 of Helianthus tuberosus. Classification (NCBI taxonomy): domain Eukaryota; kingdom Viridiplantae; phylum Streptophyta; class Magnoliopsida; order Asterales; family Asteraceae; genus Helianthus; species Helianthus tuberosus. The sequence goes on from CM060383.1 coordinate 17,680,052, forward strand.
CCTTTGCCACCACATCTCTCCTGTATTACTTCCTCTCCTTTTCTTCTTCTTCTTCTTGGCTAACTCATCACAAAACTCCTCTTTCCACCATTCTCTCGGCTTTCGATTCTTCTTATCCGTCTCCACCTTCTTCTTTTGCTTTTTCTGCGGCCCATTCGCGCTGCTGGATTCTAGCTCGGACGAAAACGGATCTGTAGTAGTCAACCAATCTTTCTTCGGTCTCTCTTTCTTTATCTCGCTTCCAATCCACTCCATTACATAATCTTTCACTCTCCCTGAATCACCACCCCAACTCTCCTGTTTCCACCACCAATCCCTCCCAGAGCCACCACCACCACCAACGCCACTTTTCTTTTTCCCCAAAAATCTCCGGTTACTACTATCAACACTAATCTGATCCGAAACACTTGTCCTCTCCAAATACTCAGACGGTGAAGCCTCCATATCCACCACCGTAACACGACAACTTTCCGGTGATACCAGATCCACATTTACCACAACATCTCCAGTTACCACACTCTCAGTCTCCTCTGCTACTGACCTGTTTTCATCTCTATAATCACTATTATTCTCCTTTTTCTCAACATCAGTATCATTATTAATAATATTATTATTATTAACATCAGCTGTTTCGGTTTCTAGATCTCCTTCTTCTTCTCCACATTCTAGAAACGTTTCAATAATCTCATTCTCATCTACACCTAAAACTCTCGCTAGACCGAAATCAGCAACTTTAGCATTGAAATTACTATCTAGCAACACATTAGAAGGCTTAATATCACAATGAACAATAGGCGGATCACACGAAAAGTGCAGGAAATCTATTCCTCTAGCTACATCTAACAATATCATAAACCTAATTTTCCAATCCATAAGTTCAGGACACTTACGATACAACAACGCATCCTGTAAGCTACCGTTCTGCATATACTCATACACAATCAACATCTTCTTCCTTCGCCGGCGGTTCTGATCAGAAGCGAATCCGAGAACAGAAACAACATGACGCGAATGTGCACCACACGCGCCGTTAATCCGCGTGGACAACGAAAGCTCGTTGTGAAACTCTCGCTCACCTTGCAACGATCCGGCACCGTTCATTAGCTTCACGGCGATCTCCTTACCAGACGGAAGCACGCCTTTGTATACCGAACCGAATCCGCCTTGACCTAGACGGTTACTCGCAGCGAATGCTGACGTGGCACGCCGGAGAACTTTATACGAGAATTGTTGTAACTGTTTCTTCGGTTGCGGTGGCGGAGACTTCAGATCCGCCGGAACCGTACGTTTCCGTGAGATTTTTCTGTATGCGATTGCGAGAACGACGAAGAGGATGAACACTAGTACTCCGGCGAGTACAGAATGCAAAACGGTTGATCCGTGGTGATGACGGTGGTTGTACGGTGGCGCCGGCGGTGGTAAGTCCGACGGAAATTCCGGTAACGTCGGTGGAAGTGTAGACATTTTTTGTAATCAGATTGAGCAGTTACACACACTTTCTCTCTCTAGAAAATGGTGTTTCTCTCTCTAGAAGTGTATATAGCTTATCCGGTGGTATATTGGCTTCTTCACAGGTGGTGAGCTGAACCAGTGTGAGGTTTTACTTGAGGAGTGAGGTGAGGTGAGGTAATGTTAGAGTGACAGGACGGTGAGGGTGACAGGTGAAGGACGAATGAGGATGTAGTAGAATAAGTACACGTAGGTATGTTGCTAGTTGACTAAATCTGTATGACTGTATTGCAGGAGCTATGGACACTAGCCTGCATGCTTTTAGCCTTTTTTGTTTTGGCTTTTGAAGATATTATATGTTTTTTAAAGGGTAAATGTATTTTTTTACCATCGAAATATTAGAATTGTATTTTATTTGTATGGCAAAGTTATATAAAAAAAATGCCGTTTGACGCGAACTGGTCTTAGTTTCATATTTTTATAAGTTGATGGTCTTTTAGCATTCGATGTATACATATTTTGGATGATTTAGATTCATAGAACCATGAATGATTGTCCATACGTATATAATATTATGAGCACTAAATGGGCCATTTAACCCATTATTTTCTCGGGTTTAATGATGTGCTATCTCCTTTCAATAAGTTGATAAATATATGTTTGAAATGTCTGAATCACCTCATACATCATACCATGTGTTATAGACTCACTTTTGTTAACCACCACCATAAAATACTTAACACATCACTAGGGGTAGGATCAAATAAAAAGTTAATTTTGCCTAAGTAGGCTAAGAATGATTATGGAGATGACATGTGGCACTCTTAGACATGATGGAAAAGGGTATTTTGGTCAAGATATAATTTTTTCCTTCTCCCCAGATTTGTTTCCTGTTCTTTTTCTTTCCTCAAAATCAACACATCCCAATATCTATCCCTCTAACCCTTTATTGACTCACATGCTTCCTCCATGTCTAGACGTGAATCCAACAAGTTCTGGATAATTCGATTAGGTTTTTGATATCTCACACACTCCAAACGAAGATCTAACAGGTAACATTTACGATTCATCATCACCGACCACCACAGCTTCAACATCACCGCCGACCACAACCAATGAAACAATACCGTATACCACCATGAATTCGTTTTAGCATGTAACTCGACCCTTTCTTTGGTCCCTCGTCTCCCTTTTCATCTATTTTTCAGATCTGAATCATCTAAGTGAACCACTGTGTCCAGATCTGGAAAACAATTACAAGCCATATCTTAGTTCCACCACCATGGAGCTAACCCCTTACTTCACTTTCATGAATTTGAGCTCAATCGATTACGGAACAAACCACATCTCCGGTAAAGACATTGTACTGCTTTTGTTCAATTGAGTGAATTTTTGTTTATTTTTAATTACGTGTGCTAGTTTTCCAGTTTTATTGTGTTGCTTTGTTTTTTGTACCATTTAAAATATGTTGTACTACTTTTATTATGTGTTGGTTTGCTGATTTATTATGTGATGTTTTACATTTTTAATCATTATATGTGTTGTTTAGTGGGTTTGCTGTGATGATTTTCTTTTTATACCAATTTAAAAATATTGTACTAGTTTTATTATGTGTTGGTTTTGTTGTTATATTATGTCTTGTTTTACTTTTCAAGCATTACATTGTGTTGTTTGTTGTGCTAGTTTTCTTGTGTTGATTTTGTTGTGCTAGTTTGCTGTAGTTGATGTGCTGTATTTTTAGTTCAACATAGCAAGACCAATGTACTGTATTTTTAATCCAGCACCAGCACAACAAGACCAATGTACTGTATTTTTAATCCAGCACAGCAAGACCAATATACTGTATTTTTAATCCAGCACAACAAGACCATTGTACTGTATTTTTAATCCAGCACATCAACGTATTGAGTTTTAAATCAACACAACATGTGCTTTATTTTTGTTCCTTCCTATATGTAATGGAATGTGCTGGATTTTTTAATCGTCTTTTTTTGTATAACAATATGGTACTCAAATTAAAGAGAAAACAATTCTCGATTTTATGGTGTAGTTATTTAAAAATAATAATTTCGTATGAAAAAGTTATGAGCCGTTAAAATAAAGTGGGGGAACTTGTAAAAGTCAACAAAAAGTGGTTCTTCCTAAAATACCCTTCCAGCCAACCTTTTTTCTACAATTTAATCTCATCCATTTATCAACAAATTAGATGGATGAGATTACTTCTTAGCCTTCTTAGGCAAAATCGACTTTTTAGCGGATCTTCCCCCCACATCACTAACACAGTACCATACTACTTTCTTTCACTTTTTTTAAGGGTTGTATTATTGGCACACTTTGGAAAATTAAACCGACACCTTCAATACGCATCGTAGAGGTCTATACGATACGTATTATGGTTGGTTCAAACTTCAAGGTCAGTTAAAGGCTGACAATGTCCCCCATTATAAAAAGTAATATGCATCGTATAGGCATATACGATGCGTATTGAAGACGTCGATTTAATATTCAAGTTAGCTTTTTGTCGCTATGTGAGCTTTCATCTTTGGCCACCAATACATAACTTTCAGATCCTGATACATCTTATCCGAACCCGGGTGAACACAATATCGAGACTTGTGCGCTTTGTCCATCACGATCTCTCTAAGGTTCCCATACAGAGGAACCCATATTCGCTCCATGAAGTAGAGAATACCATAAGATCTCTCTACAAGTCGTTTTTCCATGCCCCGTAAATACCCAACTTTATAGTTTTCTTCCTTCAACGCTTTGGTTTGAGCAGAACGGATCTGGTCAGGGAGGTTTGAGTGAATAGTGAGCTGCAGAGCGCGGACACGCTTGGGCTTCGTCTCCTTTCGACTAAAGGCATCAGCTACGACGTTAGCCTTACCTGGATGATACTTGATTGCACAGTCGTAGTCGTTTAAAAGTTCTACCCACCGACGCTGTCGCATGTTCAACTCTTTCTGATCGAAAATATGCTGGAGGCTCCTGTGATCGGTGTAGATAGTGCATTTGGTACCGTACAGATAATGCCTCCAGATTTTCAACGCGAAAACCACGGCCCCCAACTCTAAGTCGTGAGTCGTGTAATTCTTCTCATGGACCTTCAACTGTCGAGAAGCGTACGTTATCACCTTCTCGCATTGCATTAGCACACAACCGAGACCGTGAATAGAAGCATCACAATACACCACAAAATCCTCGGTACCTTCAGGTAGAGACAAGATCGGTGCACTGCAGAGTTTCTGTTTCAAGAGTTGGAAAGCATCTTCTTGCTTCGTTCCCCAAGAGTATACAACGCCCTTCTGTGTCAACGAGGTAAAAGGTTGAGCGATCCTTGAGAAATCCTTAATAAACCTGCGATAGTACCCAGTGAGACCAAGAAATTGTCGCACCTCCAAAGGATTTCTTGGTGCCGCCCAGTTTCTGATAGCATCAATCTTAGCAGGATCTACGTGTATTCCCATTTCGTTAACAATGTGGCCAAGAAAAGGTACTTCTCGAATTCAGAAATCACACTTAGAGAACTTCGCGTAGAGTTGCTCCTTCCTCAGAAGCTCCAAGATAAGACGTAAGTGTCGCTCGTGGTCTTCCTTGCTCTTGGAGTAGATCAAGATGTTGTCGATGAACACAATGACAAAATCGTCGAGATAAGGTTTGCGCACGCGGTTCATGAGATCCATGAAGACCGCTGGTGCATTAGTCAACCCAAATGGCATAACCAGAAACTCATAGTGGCCATACCACGTTCGAAAAGCCGTTCTTGGAACATCCTCCTCTCGGACTCGCACCTGATGATAGCCCGATCTTAAGTTGATCTTTGAGTAGAAACTTGACCCTTGCAGTTGGTCAAACAGATCGTCGATACGTGGTAAAGGATAATGGTTCTTGACGGTCACCTTGTTGAGTTCACGGTAATCTATACACATTCGAAAAGACCTGTCTTTCTTTTTCCCAAACAGAACTGGGGCTCCCCAAGGTGAAGAACTGGGTCGGATAAAACCTCTATCCAACAGTTCTTGGAGTTGATTTGACAGCTCTTGCAACTCTCCTGGTGCGTAATAACCCTGATTCGAATTGTTGCTCTCGTTCTGATTAACAGAAGATGACTGACTAAATCTGCAAGTGCTACCGGTGTCTAGCTTCTTCTATGACTGTACCGAATTGGACGCCTTGTCCACATCATTCCATTTGCGCTTGCTGTCGGTAGCAGGAGTAGTAGTTGTAGCTGTAGCAGTAGTAGCAGAAACACGTGGTGGTAGCGAGCCACGCTCCACCTACTGATCCGTAATCTTGTGAGCTAGACGTATGATTCGAGGCAGGTTGTCAAGATTTGCAGCTGTGACAAAAATCTTGACTGACGGTGCTAAACCTTTGATGTACAATTCGATTCTTCGGGGTGGTGGTCGTGATAAGTTAGGACACATATTCGCGAGCTCATGTGACCTTTTTGTGTACGCTTCAATTTCAGACCCTTCCATCTTCAAATTGTAGTACTCGTTCTCAAGCTTCTGAATCTCGTCACGAGGACAGTACTCCTCTCGCATCAACTCCTTGAAATCATCCCAAGTGGTTGTATAACAACCCTCCAAAATATTTTTTTCTGACACCCTAATATATTTAAAATATCCCAATATGTCTTAAAATACACCCCGTATGTGAAAACCGAGCCCGAAATATGATATAACATTAAAAATAAAATAAAAACAAAGAAATTGAGGTTGTCGCGGGGCGCGTAAGCCACCCCTTGAGCCTACGCGGGCCGCGACCGGGTGACAGCTGATGCAACCCCAGGCCGACACGTGTCATCATCGTGGCAAGTCTAGTTTTTGAATCGACGGAGATAAGCCCAACCCCTACTACGCGGGCCGCAACCCCAGGCCGACACGTGTTATCATCAGCCCCTATATAAGGAGGCCTCAGGCCTTCAGTCGAATTCGTTCATTTCTAGAGCTCTCTCTCTAATTTCTGAATAGAAATCATAATTCTCGGGTATAATACCCCCTAAATAACGAAGTTCTGCTCTGTTGTAAGTATCATAACCCCTGGATACGTATTAGATACTCTACCCGATTGATCTAGGGTTTCGTAACGGCTGTCGTGGTTCTGCATGACGTTGTCGTTGGAATGCCGTCTCGGGGAGGGTATTACTAATGGTAAAATGGGTTATTATACTAACACGTGTGCATTTGTGTAATTTATAGATTATTCCCAGGAAATCCTTACTGAAAACCTAAGATAGTAATGTGAGTAATCTCCTTTTTGTTAACTGTTTTTACAAAACCTCACACGATTAATTATATATTAAACAGTTATTGAGTATTTGTAAGGATACAATTATCGTCGGTATGTTGGGTTTTTGTATACAAAATTTGTTACTGCCTTGCGAGAGGTAACATTTCCACAAGTCGGGTTTGACAGTACCGTGGGTTGTAATTGGTATGACTTGGAAACAAATGTAATTGCGAGACCGCCCTCAATACTGTACAATGGTTTTTATTTAAACTTGATTAAACTGGGATTCACTCACCAGTATTTCCCACTGACAAAATGTTTTTAAACGCGTTTCAGGTAACAAAATGTGAAAGCCAAATAGAAGCCAGCTGGACAGCACAGAAGGCTTGGAAAAGTGGCAATAAAGTTACCTAAAAGAAATAGATGTTTTTATTATATAAAAATAGGATTTATCCCTATGAAAATGTGTGTACTTAAAACTTGGGTTTTACCCCATGTGTTTAATGTTATAAAAAGTGTGGTATTTTACTCTGATAAAATATTTCCTAACTACGTTCCTGATAAAATTTTCGCTGCCAAAATTGATAAAACAACAGATACCACCGAAACTGGCCGCGACCGCCCGTTCCAGGGTTATTAGGGGACGGGGGTTGCGACAGAATGTGGGTTCAGAGCTAAGCCATTGATTCAGCCACAGAAATGTTCTGCTGACACCAAAATTCAATTTGTTAGGAAATAAATTACGAGAATACGTGCATAATTGTATTTTCTTGTTACGTGTTATTTGACTATTTGTTAGTTTACAGTATGAGCGACCAAGAACCATCTGACGCGTACTGTCAATTGTCTGGTTCGCCTAGAAGCGAAGGTGTCTCTTCTCATCCTGCCCTCTCGGGGTACTCTGCTGATACGAAAGAAGGAATATTCGTATTTAAGGCTCAATCTGAAGAGTCATTTCCTCAGAAAAAGGGGATGGTTCAGTAGGGGAGCACATGAGCGTAGAAAGCGTATGAAAAAGTTACAAGAACAGAGAGCACTAGCCGCAGCCAAAAGAGAAACCGATGCCTATGCCCAGGATATGCTTAATAGGGGTATAGCCAACATCCACATCTTAGCAACCCCTGCAGCTGCCCCTAACCTGGAGCAAATGTTAGCACCCCAACCACAACCACCAATTCCTGACCAACCAATGGAGATAGAAAACCCTGAAAACCAAGTAGAAATGCATGATTTTAATCCGGAGGAAATACCTAGGGTACCCACACCAAATCCCTTAGACCCAAATTACGACCCATGGTGGGACGACAATAGGGACTATGTGCAACGTTACAACATACACGAAGACATGCCCATGCAGAACCTAGGAGCCTACCCAGGGTTAGACCCTCTAGATCCCTATTACGATAATGATGTATTCATTAGGGAGATTCTAGAAAATCCTTACCCATACCAGGCCCCTATACCTCCATACCAGGAACCCGCACCCCAGATTCCGAACCCAGTCCTAGAACCTGCACCCCCAATGAGTGCAGAAAATGTATAAGAACTTAGGGCATTTGGTGAGGAAATTTTAGAGAGTAGTGAAAGGATGAGACAGGTGGGAGAGCGACTTGTCTGGAAGTACGGCGAGCGCAATATGGATTTCTGGATGAATCCATATCCGTAGAAATGATGGTGGAGAAGGTTATAATAATAATAATAACAATATAATATAATAATAAAATATGTGTGTATGTGTATGAAAAAAAACTACGGATGCCTACTACTAGTAGTGTAATTTTGAATTTCAGTCGGTATTGTAATTTTAATTTCAGTACTGGTTTGTAATAGATGCATATTATATAAATAGAGTAAAGTCGCAATGATCGACGCTTTTGACCAAAGTGTGTGACACGCGATTGGCTATATTAAATATTATTTTGTGATATTAATGTGTGGTAAATGTTTAAAATTCAGATGGACAATGAAGTGAACCAGGAAAACCTGAACAATGAAAACCAGAGTGATAACCACCCGAATAACGATAATCAGAATAATGAGAATCTGAACAACAATAACAATGGAAACCAAGTGGATAATAGTGTCATCCAACATACAGTGGCACAAGGAATCATAGATGCAATGCCATTTATTATTATAACTGTTAAGGAAGCTGATAATAAAAGTAAGCATAGCAGTAAGCGACCAACTGAACCAGAACACAGCGTGAACAATGGACCTGTACTTCAAATGCCCATTCCCAAAAGAAGAAGAACCATGCCTTATGGTTGTTCTTATAAAGAATTCTAGTCCTGCAAATCAATAGAATTCTCGGGCAATGAAGGACCCATTGCAGCTCTACGCTGGATAGAAAATACTGAGGTTGTTTTAAAGATAAGCAAGTGTGCTGAAGAAGACAAGATAATGTTTACTTCTAATTTGTTTAAAAACTCAGCCTTAGAATGGTGGAACACTATCCTCCAATCAAGAGGAAGTGATAGAGTATATAACATGGAATGGGAGGTATTTAAGAATATGGTAGAAAGGAAATTCTGCCCTCCTAATGAAAAGAAACAGATAGCAAATAAGTTTCTGAACCTTAGGATGACCGGGGTAGATAGTAAGGGTTATACTACTACATTCTTTGAATATGCTAGAATAGTATCAACCCTTGCATCACCTGAACCGGTATTAATCTCCCGATACATCTGGAGATTAATTGGAGAAATTAGACATGTAGTCAAGGTAGCTAGACCTCAAACCATAGAAGAAGTTGTAGAACTAGCAAATACCTTGACAGATGAATTAATCCGTACTAGAGAAGAAGACCAGAGGAGAAACCTAGCTCAAAGGCTTACCCAAGAATTCCGTTCTGGGAATTCTAACCATAGGAATGTAGGTTCTACCTCTGCACCATACTGCAAAGCCTGGAAGAAGAAGCATTCAGGAAAATGCTCCACTCACTGCAATTTCTGCAAGATGCCAGGACACAAGGAAGAAGATTGAAGGAGGAAATCCAGTAATGGACTGTGCTTCAACTGTGGAGAAAAAGGTCACATCAAGCCAAACTGTCCGAAATTGGCTCCAGCTGCAAACAACAAGAACACTAAAAATGCTAAAGCATTTGTTCTGACTGCAGATGAAGCCAAAATGATTCCAAACGTCATAGCCGGTACGTTTTTAGTTAATGATGTTTTTTCCAAAGTATTATTTGACTCTGGTGCGAACCAAAGTTTTATTAATACTTCATTTTGCAAACTTCTCAATCAACCATTAACTAAACTCTCACAAGAATGTCTAGTAGAGACACCAAATGGAGAAACGGTTAGGATTTCTGAAATCTTGCAGGGAGCAAGAATAGAATTTTTAAATCAAAAGTTTATTGCAAACATTTACCCAATGAATCTGGCAGGATTTGATATTGTATTAGGAATAGATTGGTTAATAGCCAATAAAGCCAGTATTTTATGTGATCAAAAGTCAATCCAAATAAATTCACCAAGGGGTGAAAAGATCACAATTAAAGGAGATAAACCATCTAGATCCACTAAATTCATCTCTATGATGAAAACTGCAAGTTGTATAAGAAAAGGATCTATAGTGTATTTGATTTCTATAATCACTAACACTAAAGGAAAAGAACTAAAAGATATTCCAGTAGTATTCCAATTTTTAGATGTCTTTCCAGAAGAATTGCCAGGACTACCGCCAGACAGGGAAGTTGAATTCAGAATTCACCTACTACCAGGGACAACACCAATTGCCAAAGCACCTTACCGTTTGGCACCCGCATAAATGCAAGAACTGAAGAAACAGTTAGACGAATTGTTGTAGAAAGAATTCATACAGCCAAGCTCATCGCCATGGGGAGCACCGATTTTATTCGTCAAAAAGAAGGACGGATCGATGCCTATGTGCATTGATTACCGTGAATGAAACAAAGTCACGATTAAGAATCGGTACCCATTACCGAGAATCGATGATCTATTTGATCAATTGCAAAGAGCTCGATTTTTCTCCAAAATCGATTTAAGGTCAGGATATCATCAATTAAAGGTACATGAAGAGGACATTCCTAAAACCGCATTTAGAACAAGGTATGGCCATTATGAATTTACTGTCATGCCATTTGGTTTAACCAATGCCCCAGCTGCATTTATGGACATGATGAACCGAATATGTAAGCCATATTTGGATAAATTCATAATTGTCTTCATAGATGATATTCTAATTTACTCTAAAAGTGAAGAGGAACATGCAAAGCATTTACACGTACTTTTAAGTTTATTAAGAAAGGAAAAACTTTATGCTAAATTTTCAAAGTGCATTTTCGTTAGAACAGGTACAGTTTCTTGGACACTTAGTCAACCATGAAGGAATTCATGTAGGTCCAACCAAGATCGAGGCGATTACCAAATGGAAAACCCCTAAGTCACCAATTGAGGTTAGAAGTTTCTTAGGATTGGCCGGTTATTATAGAAGATTTACTCGAGATTTTCTAGAATAGCCATTCCCTTAACTAAGCTAACCTGTAAATCCATTAAGTTTGAATGGGGACCAAAACAAGAAGAAGCATTTAAAATTCTTAAGCAAAGATTAACCCACGCACCCATACTAGCATTACCAGAGGGAACTGAAGATTTTGTAGTATATTGTGACGCTTCTAAGTTAGGTTATGGATGTGTATTAATGCAACGTCAAAAGGTTATAGCTTACGCGTCTAGACAGCTTAAGAATCATGAAGAGAATTATTCAACCCATGATTTGGAATTAGGAGCCATAATTTTTGCCCTTAATATTTGGAGACATTACCTTTATGGTAGTAAGTTTACCATATTCACTGATCATAAAAGTTTAAGGTATGTTTTCGGCAAAAAGAGTTAAATATGAGACAAAGACGCTGGATGGAAATTCTTAGTGATCATGATTGTAATATCCAGTATCATGCAGGAAAGGCAAATGTAGTGGCTGATGGTTTAAGCCGAAAGTATCATGAAAAGCCAAAAATGGTACGTTCTCTTAAATTAAATCTACAAGTAGATTTAAATGATCAAATTAGAAAAGCACAAGAATCAGTAATCAAGGATGATACTGAAAAATTAAAAGGAATGATTAAGGAATTAGAACAAGGAACAGATGGAATATGGAGATTCCATAAGAAAAGAATGTGGATACCTAAATTAGGGAACCTGCGTCATCGTATATTAGAAGAAGCCCATAAGTCCAAATATACGATGCATCCTGGAAATGATAAGATGTATTAGGATTTAAGAAAGAATTTTTGGTGGATAGGACTGAAAAAGGATATAGCAGCCTATGTTTCTAAATGTTTAACATGTTCACAAGTTAAAGCTGAACATCAGAAACCCTCAGGATTGCTGCAACAGTTAGAAATCCCAGTGTGGAAATGGGAATTGATAACAATGGATTTTGTTACCAAATTACCCAAAACAAGAAAAGGTAATGATACAATCTGGGTGATTGTAGATAGACTAACCAAGTCAGCTCATTTCTTACCAATGAAATAAACTTTCAGTATGGAACAGTTAGCCAAATTGTATGTAAATGAAATAGTTTCATTACATGGAATACCTTTATCAATTATTTCTGACAGAGATAGCCGTTTTACCTCTCATTTTTGGGCAAGTTTCCAAAAAGCAATGGGAACCAAGCTAAATCTAAGCACAGCTTATCATCCTCAAACAGACGGACAAAGCGAAAGAACAATTCAGACGATGGAAGACATGCTTAGAGCTTGTGTAATTGATTTCGGATGTAATTGGGACGATCACTTACCTTTAATAGAATTTTCTTATAATAACAGTTATCACACAAGTATCAATGTTGCACCATTCGAAGCACTTTATGGACGAAAGTGCCGAACCCCAGTCTGTTGGGCAGAAATTGGGGAAAATCAACTATCTGGACCTGAGATAGTGCAAGAAACAACTGACAAGATCATTCAAGTCAAGGAACGACTGAAAGCAGCACGTGATCGACAGAAGAGCTATGCTGATAACCGACGCAAACCGTTGGAATTTCAAGTAGGAGATAAAGTATTATTAAAAGTCTCTCATTGAAAAGGAGTAGTAAGATTCATCAAACGGGGAAAGCTAAGTCCCAGGTATGTTGGACCATTTGAGATTATTAGAAAAATAGGATCTGTAGCCTATCAGCTACAACTGCCAGAGGAAATGGCAGGAATACATGATGTATTTCATGTATCTAATCTCAAGAAATGCCTAGCTGATGAATCACTCGTAGTGCCTCTAAAGGACATAGAGGTAAATGAGCAATTAAAATTTATAGAGAGGCCTCTACAAATTGAAGACATGAAAGTAAAAAATCTCAAGCATAAGAGATTAGTTCTAGTCAAAGTGAAGTGGGACTCCAAAAGAGGACCAGAATACACATGGGAGCTTGAATCAGAAATGCAAAGGAAATATCCACACCTATTCCAGTAGATCTCGAGGACGAGCTCTAAAATAAGGTGGGGAAGATATAACAACCCTCCAAAGTATTTTTTCCGACACCCTAATATATTTAAAATATCCCAATATGTCTTAAAATACACCCCGTATGTGAAAACCGAGCCCAAAATATGATATAACATTAAAAATAAAATAAAAACAAAGAAATTGAGGCTGTCGCGGGGCGCGTAAGCCACCCCCAGAGCCTACGCGGGCCGCGACCGGGTGACGGCTGGCGCAACCCCAGGTCGACACGTGTCATCATCGTGGCAAGTCTAGTTGTTGAATCGACGGAGCTAAGCCCTACCCCCTACTACGCGTGCCGCGTAGCCCCTTGCTACATCTTACGCGGGCCGCGTAAGACCCAAAATCAGCCCCTATATAAGGAGGCCTCGGGCCTTCAGTCGAATTCATTCATTTCTCGAGCTCTCTCTAATTTCTGAATAGCAATCATAATTCTCGGGTATAATATCCCCCTAAATAACGAAGTTCTGCTCCGTTGTAAGTATCATAACCCCTGGATACGTATTAGATACTCTGCCCGATTGATCTAGGGTTCCGTAACGGCTGTCGTGGTTCTGTCCGACGTAGTCGTTGGAATGTCGTCTCGGGGAGGGTATTACTAATGTTAAAATGGGTTATTATACTAACACGTGTGCATTTGTGTAATTTATAGATTATTCCCAGGAAATCCTTACTGAAAACCTAAGACAGCAATGTGAGTAATCTCCTTTTTGTTAACTATTTTTACAAAACTCACACAATTAATTATATATTAAACAGTTATTGAGTATTTGTAAGGATACAATTATCGTCGGTATGTTGGGGTTTTGTATAGAAAATTTGTTAATGCCTTGCGAGGGGTAACATTTCCACAAGTCGGGTTTGAGAGTACCGTGGGTGGTAATTGGTATGACTTGGAAGCATATGTAATTGCGAGACCGCCCTCAATACTGTACAATGGTTTTTATTTAAACTTGATTAAACTGTGATTCACTCACCAGTATTTCCCACTGACAAAATGTTTTTAAACGCGTTTCAGGTAAAAAAAAAAATATGAAAGCCAAATAGAAGCCAGCTGGACAGCACTGAAGGCTTGGAAAAGTGGCAATAAAGTTACCTAAAAGAAATAGATGTTTTTATTAAATAAAAATAGGATTTATTTCTATGAAAATGTGTGTACTTAAAACTTGGGTTTTACCCCATGTGTTTAATGTTGTGAAAAGTGTGGTATTTTACTCTGATAAAATATTTCCTAACTATGGTCCTGATGAAATTTCCGCTGCCAAAATTGATAAAACAACAGATACCACCGAAACTGGCAGCGGCCGCCCGTTCCCAGGTTATTAGGGGACGGGGGTTGCGACATGTTGCATTAGCCATTTCGATGCCCAACATTTGCAGCTGGTCATTCCACCAAGTTAAGGCACCATCCTCCAATGTGCCTGTAGCATACTTCACCCGGTCCCCCACGGGACTGTTACACATAGCAAAGACTGACTCAGCTTTCTCAAACCAACGTAGTAGCCCCACGGCTCCTTCAGTCCCACTGAATGTCTGTGGCTTACAATCCATGAACGTCTTAAACGTGCAAACAGGCGGATTGTTTTGATTCGCAGGTTGACCTAAAAACAAAAGAGAGTACAACACACTGTTAAAATTTGGGTACGCAACACAAGGATAAGGAATAATTGGCACATATCGTACCAGCCTGATAAGCCGCTAGGGATTCAGCCACACGAGTGTTGATCAGGTCGGTTAACTCGGCCTGAGTCATAGCAATGTTGCCACGTCCACCACCGCGGCCACCACCACGTCCACCATTACGTCCACTCATGATTCTATATAAAAGAAGGGGAAAAAGGTTAAGGGTCAGACTTGAGTAGGAGTCAAACATCACGATGACTTCTAGTGACTACCAAGTTTACATCAGACAACAGAGCGGAACCCCTTTCACACTCGTTAAAATCATTGGGACTCACACGCACCCCACATTATCATTATGTGTGCACCCATAATGATAATGCAATTTGCGTGTTCATCTCAGCTCCTCCCAACTCATGCTAAAAGGTTCCTCAAATTTAAGTAACGAGACGAAAGACATCACAAAACATGGGCCATGAAAGTCTAGAGGAATGCCGCATTGTGACTCTATCATCCACATAACATAAGCAAGTAACACATGAATTCAATCTGTAGTGTTAAGTGTGTAATCACATGCAACATCATACGTAAGCGTACACTAGATATTATATGCAATAAGTAAATGAGAGATGAACCTTGCAATGAAAACGTTTTAAAACCTAGTTCACTATATAACCAGTGGCTATGATACCAA
Source organism: Helianthus tuberosus (assembly GCA_030545235.1). NCBI lineage: Eukaryota > Viridiplantae > Streptophyta > Magnoliopsida > Asterales > Asteraceae > Helianthus > Helianthus tuberosus. The sequence continues at coordinate 17,695,523 of CM060383.1, forward strand.
AATGTCACACCCCTAAAATACTACCTGCAGAAACCCCGCTAGGCGTGTGACATACCAGGATCTAGCCACTAATCATATTGAACTCATAACAAGATTTCAAATGGAGTTGTCAATTATAAATAAAAATGTATCAAACAATAAGTTTAATAAAATCCAACAAGTTCAGCGGAAGCAATAATTAAACCATTGTTTAAATGTTTCAAAACCAAATGTATGAAAATCAGTAAGCCTGTCATGTGTATCCAATCAGTTCGATCCATGACCACTCCAGCCATTCCAGACAGCAAGTCCCATATCCAAGAAATCTAACGACATGCGAGCATGCAACACGTATGTCAGACAACGCTGGTGAGTTCATAGTTTTACGAAAACGTTAGTTACCAAGTGTTTAGTTCAGTTCGTTGATAATAATGTTGATAATAACTCGAGTACCGTACAAGATGGCTACCAGATTGTTTTGCCCATCCCCAATGCCCCCCATCTAAGCATTGGTCATGATTAAGGTCATTAGTTCACACCCGTCCTCTCAGGTACGGTGTGAGGTTGTCAAGCCTAATAGTGCTATCAACTAATACCCCGTTACCTCTCAGGTAACTATTCGGTTAATGATGGAACTTAAAGTAATAGGAAAGGAGTGTATTATCTAACATCCCAGTTTTACCCAAAAGACTTATCCCTCTCAGGAATACCCATTTGATTGTCCCACCCACCGGGACACATGCTCAAGAGAGATGAACTCACCTTAGGTTTGCTCGGTAAAATAAATTACTTTGCTCAAGTGGCTCAACCGAGTCCTAATACGGTTACCATTAACAGTTAGCTTTTCATGCAAACAGTTCACGCATTCAACAAACTGTAAATTGTAAAATCATCACATAATACACAATAAGTATTTGGGTCACAAACAATTTCGTATCACAGGCATACAAGACGAACAACAACTTGACAGTCCATTACGACACTCATAATAGTGTGCGGCCAAGTTGGTTTCAGGCCCAACTAGATGGTGCGATCCGTTGCGCGGCCCGGCACAAAATCAAGAAGTGTGCGGCCCAATACAAATGGTCCACTAACCGGGTGTGCAGCCCACTCGAGAATAACCCAACTTTGTAACAAATTTCCACATAAATATATCAATCCTAATTTACACCTTAGGAAGCATTATCTATCATTTATTTGCAATGTTAATATGCATAATTCAAGGGTTCCATTTATTCAAATAAACACACATCATCGTATAACAGACATCATGATTGGTATCACATAACCCATCCCTATTTCATAATAACCGACCCAAATCATCACCTAGTGATTATATCATCATTATCAATATTCAACTAGATTATACTAAGTCGAGTCTTATGAACATGCATCACTGCACAAGCCAAGATCATTGGTTAAACATCATAGGCCACTTTTAGATCATCATTAGTCAGGCCGGTTCATATAACCAAGACTACACATTCTAGTAAATCATCTATGAACAATAATAGTTTATAACTTAACATCCGAGTTATCAAGACCACGTCCTAACGTGCCTCAAACACCACTCTAGATCGCACAAATCTCACGATCCTCATCAACAATCAACACATAATGCACACAGTTGAAAACAACCAACTAAAACTTAAACCATAGGTGTTCATACTAACCGAATAATTGAATGTAGCAACACGGGAGAGGCAAGCCTTGAGAATGAGGGAAAGCTTCGAGAGGGGTAAACTGCCGTCGATCAAACAGAGAGCAAGAAGGAACACTAGGGTTGTTGTTGTTTTTCAAAACCATAATTACGTGCCCCTATTCTACTTGTATACGTAACCCATGAAGGGTTGGGCTCAGGTGATTCGGGCCTGACACATGTGTGGGCCAAGATGGATTAGGAGTGACTAAAGTGTGTGTGTGCAGCCCAAATGCATGTGCGGCCCATCCCGACAACTTAACACTTAGAATAACCTAATTACACACTCAATCATACCCAATTGCATTTACGATTAATAGGTTTACCATAGCAAAGAATGTTTAACAAGTTTATCATAGCAAAGAACGTTGAAGAGGAATAATGAGAAGTTAGGATCACGAGACTAAACGACACTAACCTTGAAAGCTCGGGTTGTCACACAAGAGGTCGATCTCGGGTGGGCATAATATCCGTGGGCCCTATTATCGAATCTGTGACTACATGGAAGATGTGATTAAGGTAACTACTGAATCACACCAATTCATTGAAACCACATATTCGTGTGTTGCAGTCTGGAAAGATAAACGATTAGAGATCTGAATAAGTTTCTGGAATTGGAGAACCGTTGTGTCTAATTGATCGGTGTATTTTTTGTACATTGAAGGGGTATGGTCCCAGATCTCGTGTCAAGCACGACCGCGAGCGACCATTACCCTTATAAAAAACCCCCACCAGCAAGAACTTATCTATGTCCGTGCGGGCACGCGCGAACACAGCGGTTGAAACCAATCTGTCCATTGATGAGAAGACTTACCTTAAGGATGAGAAACAATGTTACACATAGCGATGCGGCCTAGCACCGCATCCTATGAACATTTTTGTCACGACAAGGGATCTGGACAACAGTAACAGTCACCAAGCGGCGGTGCGGCACGGCACCGCATCCCGCATCCATCTTGGCCAGAACAAGAACGCAGGAACAACATCAGTTACCGCAAGCAGTGATGCGGTCCGGCACCGCATCCTGCCCACAAGGCGAGTGGGTCTAACACCACAGTGCAAGTGGCACTAAGAACAGTCAGTTGTCAGCCCACATATATGCAACAGCCTGACACCACAGTAGGACGTGGCATCACCACCGTAATCGACAGGCCTGACACACCTACAGACGTTGTGCGATGTCAGGCTAGCTACTCAACTACCCTCCTTCACTCCTCGGCTATAAATACCCATCCCAAACCAGGTTTGAGGTATCTCTTCTCAACTCTCTCACTACTAATACTATCATACTTTGCTTCCCAAGCAAATTACTGATTCTCACGCCGGAGAGTGGTAACAAGGAGCACCCCCCACCCCATCCTCCTTGTTACGAGTCACGGCTTGTTTCCTTGTGCAGGAAACCAACCAGCGGACGATCCAGCCAGCGATTCTCGGAAAGAAGGGATTAACCCTACTTGACGAGACCAGTGAGTTAACCCCACCCGGTTAACCATTGTTTCATCATTGGCGCCCACCGCTACTCTTAGCACTTTTTTCCACCATCCTTTTCTTTCCTAAAGATTATGGCGGATCGCCTAAACAACACTACTGGGGATAACCTAAACCCCGTAAACCTAGGGCCTACGGGGAGCACCCCTAGCCCCAAACGCTGAACATATTGGCACATCAACGCAACGGGGCGCATCCCTTACGTTTGGACACGATCTGTCACAATACGCTTCTATGATACCTCCAGGCATGAACCTTCATACCTGGTACGACCAACAACAAGCTCTGCTGGCCGCAACATACAACAGAGCTTGCGTAGAAGCACAAGTACCTGTGGGGCCTACCCCGGCACCGCATACACCTGCAGGTCGTATTTTACAATACGACGGTAGGGCCCCCATAAATCCAGCCTCCCGGAGTAGGCACGAAGACCGCGGTTCCTCTTACTGCGACGTCCGCACACTTGATGAGGACGATTCGTCGTATGGGTCCCGCTGCAAGGGGCCTATACATAGCCGCCTAGGCCCCCATGGCGAAACTAGGCGACAGTCTACAGCCCACCACAGCCCCGGCATCCATAGCCGGCTGGGACCTCAGTCCCACCGTGAAGGGCAGGGCCGTACCGATCCGGACGACGGTACATATTGCGGGGAGTCTCATGCTACTAGCAGTAGACCGGGAGGATGCAATTATGTTCCTCCCACTCAACCCCGCACCACATACCTTCGCGCCGCAAAGCGCCACGAGAGCCAACCCTACAGACCGAAATCTGCGGCCGAAAACTCCAAGTTTGTCCCGGAGATTGCCAACGCCGATGTCACCACCACCAAATTCCCATTAAACATTGGGAAATACAACGGTTCAGCCGACCCAGATAACCACATGAACATCTTCGTCGGCGCCGGGTGCAACGGCAGGTGGGATGAACCCACTTGGTGTCAATTTTTCCCGCAGACCCTAACAGGTCTGGCCAGGTCTTGGTTCGATTCTTTGCCAGTGGGGTCATTGACCTCATTCGAGGACTTGCAAGCAAAGTTCCTCGCACATTTTTGCCAGCAGCTAGGTCATGAACGTGATTCTATGGACGTCATGAACATCTGGCGCAGAGACAACGAATCGCTTGAGGCGTTCGTTGTCCATTACAATAAAGAGTGCCTGGAGATAGGCGACGTTGCAGACCAAATGGCACGTAACCATTTCATTGTTGCCGTTAAGGACGAACAAATGGTTATGACTATCTCCGGCAAGGAAGGCTTGCCTAAGAAATGGGAAGATGTTATGGCTGCGGTCAAGACATACGCCCAGACTCAGCGGTCCCTCAAACCGCACGTCTCAAAGGCACAGCCCCAAACGGAAGGCCAGTCCTCCCACCAAGAGCACAAGCGCAACAATAAGCGCAACCGGGACACATGGAATCGCGGCAGCGATCCTAGACCATATGTCCCGCGTAACAACCAGCCCGACGCAAGGGCAACAATCAACGCCGAGCGTGAAAACCGGGCGTCGAAGAAGGAGTCTCGGGACCGTAACTGGACCGAGATCAACCAGTCGACAAGCGACGTCCTCCTTACGGACACGCAATTCCTGCGACCGGCCCAACCAATGAAGTCCAAGAAAAACCAGGATCTCACACTCTACTGCGAGTATCACAAGGACTCGGGCCACACAACAAACAACTGCATCAGTCTCCGACTGGAGATTGAGTGAGCCCTTAAGGAGGGGAAGCTGCAACATTTGTTGCCAGCAGCGCAAAAGCAAACCAAGCGCATTACCCCCCACAACGAGGGCACCTCCACTGGTAAAAGGGCCATGTACGTAGCCTCAACCCACATGATCAATGGAGGGCGAGGAAGGCCGCGCAAGGCGGCAAGAAGACCGGACAATGACTAGAAAGACGAGCAAGTGTTCTTTCCAAAAGTCCGAGGCGGACCGCGCGACGGGTGCGCCGTGGTTATCACAGGCCACCTGGCTCACTACTGCACCGAGCGATTATTCATCGACCCGGGCAGTACATCTGATATTATATACGAGCAGTGTTTCAACCAATTCGATCAAGAAGACAAAGAACGGTTGCATCCGGTGGACTACCCGTTGGCCGGGTTTGCGGGGGAAATGGTATTCCCCCTGGGCCAGATTACTTTCCCTGTGCGCCTCACCAACAGAAGGCACACAAGAACGGAGGAGGTAAACTTCATGGTTTTACCTCACACCTCCAAATACGACGTACTTCTCGGGAGGGAGTCCCAGGGCGACTTCAACATGATCACATCCGTCCCCCACTCTGCCATCGGGTTCCCAACCGAAATGGGGGTCACGATAATATACGCCCAAAGAGAAGTTATGTCCACGGACGAGCTACGTCCGAACAAGGTAGCAAGGCCTACCCCCAACACCCAACCAGAAAAATGGGTTCTTAATGCAAGACACCCAGAGAAAACAGTCACGTTGGGCCACGCCTTGTCTCCCACCATCAAAGCACACCTGAAGCAGCTCCTCTTCAGGAACCAGGATATTTTTTGCGTGGTACCACGCGAAATTGCACAACACTTCTTGAATACCATGCCAGGTATCAAGCCGATGATCCAAGGCCAACGCCACCTTGGATCAGCAAAGAACGAGGCGATGCATGAGCAGGTCCAAGGGCTGCTCTCCGCTGGCATCCTGCGGGAAGTCAAATACCAGACTTGGTTATCAAACCCAGTCATGGTAGAAAAACCATCCGGGGGCTGGCACATGTGCGTCGATTATAAAGATCTCAACAAAGCTTGCCCCAAAGATTGTTACGCACTTCCGGAGATCGACGAGAAAGTCGATAATCTCGCACCATTTCGATGGAAGTGTTTCCTCGATTGTTACAAAGGCTACCACCAGGTACAGATGGCAATCGAGGACGAAGATAAAACGGCATTCCGTACACCTACCGAAAATTACTGCTACACAAAAATGTCGTTCGGGTTGCGCAACGCAGGTGCAACCTATCAAAAGTTGATGAACGACACTTTTCGCGGTCAGATCAGTAAAAGTGTCGAAATCTATATGGACGACCTGGTCGTCATGAGCATGGAAGAAGACACCATGCTCAATGATATTGAAAGAACATTCCAAACTCTGCGAAGCGTCAATATGAAGCTCAACCCAGGGAAATGCTCGTTTGGAATGGAAGAAGGCAAGTTCCTTGGATTCATCGTCACCAAAGATGGATTCAGGGTGAACCCGGAAAAAGTTCAGGCGATCGAGCGCATGCCATCGCCTTCTACGATGAAAGAAATGCAACGACTAGCCGGCAAGCTAGCCGCACTGAATAGATTCTTAACCAACCATGAAGCTAAGTCTTACCCTTTCATCAAGACCCTGCGGAGCTGCTTCAAAAAGGAACAATTCCAATGGACCGCAGAGGCCGAAAAAGCTTTCCGGGAGATGAAAGAGTGTTTGATTCAACTCCCAACTCTAACCGCACCACGCAAGGATGAGCCACTTATCTTATACCTGTCTGCCGCAGACAACGCAGTAGGCGCGGTACTCATAGTGGAGCGAGAAGGAGCCCAAACACCCATCTACTATATCAGCAAAATGCTCAACGACCCTGAGACAAGATACTCCATCACGGAGAAGTTGGTACTGGCACTAGTGCACGCATCGAGACGGTTACGACGTTACTTTGCAAACCACGTCATCACGGTGTTAACCAACTACAGGATCGGCCCGATCCTATCCAAACCCGACATCTCTGGGAGGTTAGCAAAATGGGCAATTGAGCTGGGCGCACTTTAACTGAACTACAAGCCGCGCCCCGCAATCAAAGGCCAAGTTCTAGCTGATTTCGTTGCCGAGGTACCGGCAAATCGCATTTAGGAATGCGAACAAGAACAAAACCCTACGCCACCACCATCCTCCTCAGAAACATGGGCACTATTTACCGATGGTGCATCCAACGAGGATGGTGCGGGTCTGTGACTCGTCAGCCCCGATGGCCAAGAGCTTACCTATGCAATCCGCCTCGATTTCAAAAGCACAAATAACGAGGCAGAATACGAGGCTCTACTGGCAGGGCTGCGTCTGGCAGTCAAACTCGGCGTCCAACATTTGGAAGCACACGTCGACTCACTATTGGTTGCAGGGCAGATACGCGGCGATTATGCCGCAAAAGGGGATATCATGATCCTCTACCTCGAACAAGCCTTGCAACTGAAATCAAAGTTCACTTCCTTTAATATCCGCCATATCAACAGGAGTGATAACAAACCCGCGAATGCACTGTCAAAACTTGCATCCACCAGTTTCCAACACCTGGCAAAAGAGGTACGCATCGAGATTCTGAAAAATCCCTCAGTACCCCTGCGCTAAGTCAATGTCATCCAGTACGGTACAACATCCTGGATGACACCAATAATTGCATACTTGCAATCAGGTGTTACTCCCAAAAGCAAGGCAGAGGCACGTAAGTTGCAATACAAAGTGTGTCATTACCAAATGGGAGACGGTATCTTATACCGTAAATCATACCTGGGGCCACTCCTACGATGCGTTGACCCCCAAGATGCCACATACCTTATCAGAGAAATACACGAAGGAATATGTGGCATACACGCAGGCCCACGCATGGTGGTGGCCAAAATCATGAACGTCGGGTACTATTGGCCCGGCATGCACCTAGATGCGGTCAAAGTCTTGCGCAAGTGTTACAATTGTCAGCGGCATGCTCCCAAGACCTTGCGCCCCAAGAATAACCTGATCCCCGTCACCACTGCATGGCCATTTCAAAAATGGGAAATCGATGTGGTGGGACCATTTCCAAACGCACCAGGTGCAGTGAAGTTTATCATAGTGGCTGTTGATTACTTTACAAAATGGGTAGAGGCAAAACCGCTCGCCTCAACCACCGCTATGATAACAAGGAAATTCGTCTGGGAACATATCATCTGCCATTTTGGTCTACCAATGTGCATCGTTACCGACAACGGTACCAACTTCGCTGCCGATGACTTTCAAAAATGGCTAAAGGAGCTAAACATTGAACACATATTCTCCTCAGTGGCATATCCGCAAGGGAATGGCCAAGTCGAGAGTATCAATAAAAGTTTAGTCGAAGGCATCAAAACACGGTTGGGAACAGCCAGACGCGGCTGGGTTGAAGAACTCCCAAGTATCTTATGGGCCCACAGGACAAGCCCAAAGACAAGTAACGGTTGAGACACCCTTCAGCCTAGTCTATGGCACTGAAGCGGTGATCCCCGTGGAACTAGGCCTCCCCTCACCTAGAATGTTGGCTATCAACAAGATAGACAGCAATGAGGAACGCAGGGTTAACTTGGACCTCCTTAAAGAAAGGCGTGAAAACGCTGCCATCAACGAGGCCAAGTATAAAACAAAACTTGAAAAGTACTACAATGCACGCGTCCACGTTTGTACCTTCAACCCGGGAGACTACGTCCTTCGCGACAATGAAGCGTCTAACACGGAACGCCCAGGGAAACTTGCCCCCAAGTGGGAAGGACCCTACCTCATCCAAGACGTCCTGGGCAAAGGCGCGTATAAACTGCAAACATTAGAGGGTGAAACTATCGCACGCACATGGAATGCACAACAGCTTCGACGCTGTTACATGTAAGCCATGTTTTTTACATTCACCATTGTAGGATCGTGTGATGACCCGAATGAGTCGTTCAGAGAAGTTCTAATCTGTTTCAGGTGCGGAAAACAAGAAACAGACTTCGTCACATCTTGCAATTCACTTTAAACACCTTGTAGATTGATATAACACTGAATACAATCAGAAATCAAACCGGCAGCACCTCGGTATGAATTTCAAGAACTCTCTCAAATGAATTCGCTTGAAGTCTATATATAGGAGATGGGATCTCGCTTGAAAGTGACCAGAATCAGTTCAAGCGAAACCAACTTTGTTGATTTCGCTTGAAACTGACAAATGTCATTTCAAGCGGACTCAACCACTTCAAGCGAAAATACATTTAAATCAACCTACAATCTCCTATTTTCTCGTACAACGTGCCCTGATCTAACGTATCTAGTATAAGACTCGATACAAGACGAAGTCTACAGATGTATGCACAAACAGACTCCCCCTCAGATGTTGACGAGTCTTAAAGTGTCGAGTCTTCGCATCTTCAGTCTTTATCAGTCTTTGGGCTTCCTTCCAGAATCTTCACCTGGCTCTCCCTCAAATGTTGATAATCTTCAGAATCTGAGACTGACTCTTGAGCTTTCTAATTCTCTTGATCAGATCTCTTGATTCCTTAAGTTCATCAGCATCAGCGGTTTTTAGGATTACAACCCAGCTCAAATCTTGCTCAGGATCGAAATCTGGCTCTCTATCACTTAGATTTCTTTGGTATCGAAACCTGGCTAAACCTGCATATTCTCTACCCAACAATAAATTTTCTGATGATCACTAGTAGAGTAAATCTTAGAATGATTTAACATTTTGGTTCTGATGAACCACTTTCAGAATCGATTTGAATAAAACTTTTCTCATTCAAACATTTACTTTCCCTCTCAAAATGCTTAATCTTTTCAAACACTAATTCCCAAACCTGTTCGTCATGTTGAGCACTTGGAATTTTGAAAATCAGCTTTCCAACACCAGTTGTCTAAAATCTTTAAATTTTTCAAAATTTATGCTAAAACACACCGAAAATCTTTTTAGATTTTTAGAACATAAATGAAATGTAATAAAGAAATATTTACAAGCAATATTTTTGTGAGTTTGTGCAAGAGGATCATATCAGTTTTTGACAAATCACCAGTACCGTTGAGCTTAGTTACACATTAAGAATTAAACAATTCACTTAGATTGCCGATATACTGATCCACTTAAATTTTCACACAAATTTCAACTAATTCAGGATATGAGTTAAGTGTTTTAAGAACTTAAACTCATTCATGTGTCCCACCTCTTGAATATACTCCCGTATCCAGATCCCAATATTCAGTCTTACAGGTGAGTATACCACAGATGATATCTATAAGGGGTTATAAATTATGAAGAATCATGAGAGCTCAGGTCAGAACCACCGTTCAGCAGAGAGATCATGACTCGACTTTTGGGTGTGTCCCCTTTAGAGGATCTTTTTTACAACAGCATTGATTAGCAATTTTATTGTCTTATCATTTATGCTGAGGGCGGCGCTATTTTTCAAGCAAGCGGAAAGTATTATTCGAGGACTAGGTCAGAACTTCCATTCAGCAGAAGTCCCGGAATAATACCCCAGATATCACTTAGCATAAAGACCTAGTATATCAGAAAGAGGGACCTTTCAAACGAGATTTCAGGGGTTACCTATATATCCAAGTAGTGTTCCCCACGAAATAAGCAAGTTTGAGATTAAGTTTATATCCCGAAAAAGCTTACTAAATGTGTAAAAACCTATCGGCATATCATTAGTGAGACTGTTTAACGCTATTTAATCATTACATTTCTTTAGCATACTGTAACTGTCTACTGATGTACTATCATTTCCTCTTCTTTGACACCAAAACTCATTTTTGAATTTTATCATGTTTTTGACTTTTTCAAATTTTCTAATGTTTTTGGATTTTCTGAAAAATTTTCTACTCCCCCTAAAATGCAAACACATTTAAAGGAAATTTGAAAACAAACTGTACAAAAACTTGACAACCGATATCAAATCGCATCAATTCGCCATCCACTAGGCATAAACAATCAGAACTCCCCCTATCACAAAACTATTTTCTCATTATGATTTCAAAACACTTAAGTTTGTTTTAACCAAAATGATTTTTCTGGAAAATAAGTTTTGTTGATTTTACCACTTATAGGTTAGGGGTTTGGTTCATCATATTGTCTTTCAAATACCACTTGTAAGTATGAGAATTACATCAAGTTCAAATTAATGACCTTGGGTAATTACTTTGTCAAAACAAACCTCTTTACCATTTGTAGGAATAAAACATCTACACAAATTCATTTTACCAACAAAGATGCCGATTCCTGCTTCACACTTACCAACCTGGAAGCTCCGGCAATTCACACTTATCCTGTAAAAATTTAAACTTTATCAGATTCATTCACAATCATCAATTATAAAAAATGATGCCAATTCCTGATCCACGATTACTAACTTGGGATCTCCGGCAAAGTCCCGATATTTCAAGGGAAAAGAATTTCCACCCAAGTCTTACCAACCTTGGGTGTTTTTAACTCTTGTTCAGTAGGGTTATATGTTGCTTTCTTTGTTGCATAGAAATCTTTAACCCCTTTGGCCTTTCCCTCGACCATTTTCCCAAAAATTTTCTTAACATTTCCATTGAAAACTTTTTCAACATCAAATTCCTTTTTATCAGAAAAGAATTGATTTGAGATCTCAACCTTACCAACCTTTTGCTTAATTTTTTCAAACGTCAAAGATGGAATTTTAACATCATCTTCAACTTGTGGCTACTCTGATTTTGTGGAATCAGTTTCATCGCCGACTTTTACATCACCCTTCTTGACAACCCACATTTGGTTATCTTTTGCTTTCTTTTTGTAAAAATTTTTCTTTGAACTCTCACCAACTTCATAAATCGAATTTTCAAAAATTTTTAATCTTTCACTTGGTGGTTCAACATCAACAACTTTTTCTTTCAGTTTTTCAGATACTCCCTGTTTTGGTTTTGCCATTTGAGAACAAACTGATGCAATATGACCAGTTTCATTTCATTTGAAACAAGTTCGAGTATCCTTCCTGTGAAAAACTCCAGTTCTTTTTCTCTTTTGTTCAGCAAGAAACTCCTGGTTTGATTGTTTCCAGAACGGTTTCTTCTGTTCTTCTTCAGCATTTCCACCTGAAACAAATTTTGTACTTGTTTTAGAAATTTTATCACTTTTATAGTTTTTAAGTGGAATAAAACCTAAACCTTTCTTTTTGTAGCTACCATTATGGTTTGGTTTCTTTTGAAAACCAGAACCAGAATTGTAACCCTTTTTCTTGTTTAATCGTTGTTGAACCCTTGAAGTGTATTTTTTAGGTTTTTCAGGAAGATTTAAATCTTTTATTTCAGAAATGTTAATTTCTGTCATTTTGAAAACCTTTTTAATCATTTTTAATCTAACACTTCTTATTGGAAACTCTTTGTCAGAATATAATTTTTCAGAATCATTCAAAGTATATGCTACTTCAAATGTTTCATCATCCAAATTTGATTTTGATAACAAAAACTCTTTACTGTAAGCCCTTTTAACCATCGGTTTTGAACTGTTGACTGACGAAGTTGACTCTCCAGACTCAGATTTTGACTCAGACTCCTCATCAGTATCCAACACCTGATCGACCACTTTTTTTATTAACTCAGACTCATGATCAATGTCAGATGATGTGAAAGTGACGTCAATGTTTTCTGGTAATTCATCGTTTATATCAGACTTCAGTTTTATATTGACTGCATTTTGAACTTGCTCCTCATTTGGTTTTCTGGGAGAATAACCTTCCCAAATCGGAGGCGGACACTTGTTATAGCTAACACTCGGTTTCTTACCAGTATCCTTCTTCTTTGGCTTTTCATCATCTTTAAAGGCTTCAAAACCTGCAACAGTTGGATAAATTCGATCAATAAGATAATTAGAACTAGAATAACTCTGCAATAATCGTCTGATCCTCTCATTTTCAATTTTCTCGGTCTCCAACTCTTGCTTCCACTTTGCACTTTCTTCAATGTAGAAGTTAATAGCTTTCTGTTTTGTCATCATCGTTGCATTCATCATTGTCAAAGCATTTTCTCTTTCAGAGTTTGTCTTTTGAAGACCAGTTACTTATCTGTTCAAAACATCATAAGACTCCTTTACATAGTTGAGACTGAACAGTAATTGTTCTTTCATCTTCTCAAACTCAGCTAGCTTCTCTTCTTTTGCTGCACATTCCTTGCATGGTTCTAAACACTTTGAGCAAGGCTTGATAATTTCCACAATCTTTTCAACTTCTATGATTTTCTCAACTTCAATCACCTTTTCTGCTTCATTAACCTGCTCAGATTCAACAATCTCATCAGACTTCATTTGCTTTGGATGTTTTGCTGCTCGTCTCTCTTTCAGTTTCTCCAAGCGATCTGCAAAATTAAAATGAAAACTTTCAGGAGAGAGATGAGATTTTGCAATATTAATATGTTTTTCTTCTTCATCATCACTACTATCATCAGTTGGTGATTGATCAAACTCTACTGATTTGTCAGAACTATTATCCGAAGAACCAGAATCAGATGGTGTTTGATCAAAAATAATTTCTCTTTCTGAACTTTCATCACTTTGTAAACTTTTATCTGAACTCTGTGAGCTTTCTTCTGATGAAACAGATTTTTCATCTTCATTCTTCACACTAACACCAATAGATTTCATCCATTCGGTGAACATGTCTGGTTCTTTCACAATCTTGGCAATGAAAGCTTTAAAATTTCCATTCTCATCTGCAAACATATCCCAGCTAAAACTTTCAGGTAGCCTTTCATCATCTTGATTGATCAAGCATGCTTTGTTGTCAGATGAAATGAATTTTTCCCAGCTGAAACTTTCTTGATTTCCCAAATAGGCTCTCTTTGAAGAATCCTCTATCATTTTTCTACCATGAGCCACTTGCGGTTCTTGTTGTTGACCAACTTGTTGATATATAGCTTTCCGGTAGTAGTCATCTTTTCCGAACGGATTCTTTGGATCATTTACCTCTCTATTCTTGCATTCCCTCTTGAAATGACCTTTCTCCTTGCATCGAAAACAAGTAACTTTAGATTTATCAAAACCTAAAGTAGACACATGTGCATCAAGAAAGTCGTTTCTTCCAGTAATCAGTTTGAACTTTTCGGCTCTTCTAAGAACACTAGCTAGACACCACTTGATGTCCATTAGTTCCATTTCTTCAGCGTCTATCTGATCATAATCCTCCTTTGTTAGCATAGGATTTCCGATCCTCCCTGCAACCAAGCCTTCATAGGATAGTAACACGGAACCAAGTAATGCCATGTGATCTTTTGAAACTTCTTCAGAGAAACTTTGACCATCAGGAAGATTCAAAGCAATGTTGCATTGTATCACACAACCATTTCCACTTTTAGAACTTTGATGCTGAAAACTTGATGTTGTATCTTTTGGATTAACACTTGGATATGAAGAGAAACCACTACTTTTGTTTGATCCCTGATCAACATTTTCTGATGAATTTCCAGCACTAAAAGCATCAACAACAAGATTCTTCAGAATCATATACCCCAGTATTCTTTAGAATCATCAAGTAAGTACCCCATTCTTTTTGTGGTAAAGCGTCAGCTAACTTGTCGACCCATTCTTCACGATCTTTTGTTATGCTTAGCATTGACATGGATCGCACTAAATGACAATATCGTTCAATTAGCTTCTTTGTATCTTCCCCAGGCAAACTAGTGAATAGATCAAATTCTTTCTTAAGCATTGCCTTTTTACTCTTAATCATATTCTCACTACCCTCAAATTTTACTTTAAGTGCATCCCATATTGATTTTGAAGTTTTGTCATGTTGAAGCAAGATAAAGATGTCTTCTTTAATAGCTTGCTGAAGCAGACTGATCATCATTTTTTCAGCTTTGTACATGTCGCGTTCTTTGTCATTAAATTCCGAGATTTCTTTTTCAACTTGCAGATCAGTACGTGGTAGAACATACTTCTTCAAAATACACTCCCATGATCTAAGATGATTGGCTTGAACCCAGTTTTCGAAACGATCTTTCCATCCGTAATATTCTTCAATGCTCATTAGCTTCGGGGGTTTTTGAGTAGTTCCGGTTTCATTTTCCAGATTCATGTTTTGAGCAATTGAAGCTGGAGCAATTGGAGATGTCGCAAACGCGTTGTAAAATTCTTCACTCATGATTCGGAAACTTTTTCACAAAACAGCACTTTCAAGCGAGATGCTATCTTCAAGCGAAACAACCTGTTCAAGCGAAAACAACCTGCAAACAACTTCAAGCGAGATAAGTCTTTCAAGCGAAATCACCTGATTTCGCTTGAATTTCAAGCGAAATGTTAATTTGAAGCGAAATACCAGATTTTTCAAGCGAAACCTTCTAATTCAAGCGAAATGACTTAGTTCGCTTGAAATGAACACAATTTTTCAAGCGAAAAGTGATGGTATGTTCAAGCGAAACCACTTCGAAGGCCAATTTTACTCACTTTTAGTCCGAATTTTAATGTGAAACTCTCAAGGGTTTGTTAAAATGCACTTTTACACATTCTGTGAAAAATTTGTCCGATTTTAACCGTGAAATCTTGAAATTTTGAAAGAAAGTGTAGAAAAACAGAAATTTTCAAGCTGAATTGTATAAAACTCCTCCTCCTGAGCTCTGATACCAATATTAGGATCGTGTGATGACCCGAATGAGTCGTTCAGAGAAGTTCTAATCTGTTTCAGGTGCGGAAAACAAGAAACAGACTTCGTCACAGCTTGCAATTCACTTTAAACACCTTGTAGATTGATATAACACTGAATACAATCAGAAATCAAACCAGCAGCACCTCAGTATGAATTTCAGGAACTCTCTCAAATGAATTCGCTTGAAGTCTATATATAGGAGATGGGATCTCGCTTGAAAGTGACCAGAATCAGTTCAAGCGAAACCAACTATGTTGATTTCGCTTGAAACTGACAAATGTCATTTCAAGCGGACTCAACCACTTCAAGCGAAAATACATTTAAATCAACCTACAATCTCCTATTTTCTCGTACAACGTGCCCTGATCTAACATATCTAGTATAAGACTCGATACAAGACGAAGTCGACAGATGTATGCACTAATAACCATGTAACCTATCGGGCCGCAGGCCATTTGCAAATAAATAAATGAATGATTCAATGCAATATTGTTTATTTACTTCTATTACAAATGCGTATTCCACTCTGCGGTATCTGCAAGAACAGATTGGCAAAATCTTCATTCGCGATACCCACACAGAGTGGTGACCACACGCAAGTATTGTAATAGGCCAGCAATGGCAAAACATCAACTGTCTATCCGGCTGGATATGCAAAAACGGTTTTCACAAAGCCTACACAATTCCTAAACCCTAACGGGATAAAAACAGGAATTGACTAATACTCATACGACAAAGGTATAGAGTATACTTAACCGCACTTTACAGCGGGTAGAGTTCTTCATACTTGCATATCACCTAGATACGCAAAAGGCAAAAACAGACTTAGTGTTATACACAATAACATCAATTCATACAAGTTCAAACATGCAAGTAATAAAAACAATTGTACAACTTTAACAAAACGGTTCTTTATATTCAAGAAATTTCTACACCTACGCAGTGTACAAGAGATTTACATAAGGTTCCTAACATTTACATTAAGGAAACAAGAAAGGCACACAGGCCAACCTAATCCTTCTTTGTACCGCTAGACTCCGCACCACCCTTTCCATCGCCAGCGGTCTCTTCCTCCTCATCTTCCTCATCAGCATATAATAACCGCAAGCGGTCTACGTAGTCTTCTGCGTCCAGGCATTCGTCAAGTTTCTCAAGGGCGGAAATGGATGTATCGTTATACGCCGCAAGAGCGGCAGTAAGAAGCGCTTCAGTGTCCACGCCATGGAAACCGGACCTTTCATCGGTATATTTTCCCTGGGCCAAAATGTTCATATGACTGATGCACCGGTTGTAGCCAGCTTTAAAACCAGCGTCATGCGCGCACAGCCTAATCTGCTCTACACCAGCTGCGTTCTCAGGCGCGTCAAGGATAGCCCGAACAATCTGCAAAACATAAGCAATAAGGTTATCAATGGCAAACCTAAAAATATAGCAAAGGCAACGGGTACTTACATGCCCGATACCGTGAATATGCATCCATTCGCGATCCTCCTTGAGCTGGTCGAATGAAGAAACAAGGCTATGCCTAGCCTCGGCAGCCTCTCTTGCCCCCGCTTCAGCTTCAGCAGCACGGGCAGAGACCTCTTCAATAATGGCCACCCGGCTTCGCACTTCAGCCTTTTAACAAGGAGAACACAAGTATACTAAGATAATCAACATACTTGTGGGATATATATACAAATTCAAGAGCAAAAGAAATTCATACCTGGAGGCCTTGAACAGTTTTGTTTAAGTGGGTGCGGTCAGCATTTGCCATTTCAAGAGCCTTGGCAGCACGGGCCTCCGCCTCCTTGGCCTCTTCAAGAGCCTTGGCAACGCGAGCTTCTGCCTCCTTTGCCTCTTTGGCAACCGCATCAGCTGCGGCTTTCTCCTTAACCAAAGCAGCATTCGCTGCCTTGACGTTAGTAAGCTCCTGACGAACACGAAAGAGAGTTTCATTCTGTTTGGCCCAAGATTCTTTCCAAGTTTTGCGCTCATCAGAAAGTGTCTTGCGCTCATTAGAAAGAGATTCTTTCCAACTCTTGCGCTCATCAGAAAGTAGTTTGGCAAGAGTACGAACTTGTTTGAGCCCGGCACTTGCAGCCCACTCCTCAGTTTGCTTATGCTTCTCAAAGGCAGCCATATCCTTTTCAAGCTGCTCTACACCCTTATGGGCAGCCTTCACCAACTCTTCAGCCTCAGCCCGCAAGCGAGCAGTTTCCTCCTCCTTGAGCCCCAGCACCTTGTAGTCTTCCATAATGGCATTCGCCATTATGGAACTTCCCACAAGCATGGAGGAGAGCTGATTAATCCAGAGCTCACGTGGCAAACCGCGGGCCAAGTTAACCTCAAACGGGGTGCCCAAACCACCCAAAATCTCCCTACACGCGGAGGGGTCAGCAGAAATATCATCCCCTTGCATAATGCTCCAAGGGGGACGGTGATAGTTCACAGCCCGATCTTCTGTATAGGTACGGTAATAAAACTCCAATTCTGACTCTTCAGGCTGAATAGGAGACCCGTTAAAACCCGCACCTTCAGAAGCGGAACCAGAAGCCTTCTCAGCAGTAGAAGATTTCTTCTTCCCAGTATAAGCAAACTTCAAGTTCAGCTCGTCAGTATCCTGCGGGGAGATCAGGTTATCATGAGAATCCATCGTATCAAAGATCTGGGCCGCAGGTCCCTTTCCAATATCCTCTGCCCGCACAGAGGGCTCCTTCACCACTTCCGTGGAAGGGCTTCTGGTAAAATCTTTATGAACCCCCGCATCCGCAGCCGTGTCATGCGGGGGGAAAGGAGGAGCATCAAATATAGAGAACCCTTCATCTTGCGGTTCTGCAAGTAAAGCAAAAACACTTATCAATTACAAGTACAAAGACAAACACTTGTAAAAGTTATGAATCACTTACCAGAAACAACCACAGGTTTCACAGCAATTGTCCGTTTGGTTTGTATCTTCGGACGCTTCTTCTCACCGGCATCAGCAGCCTTCTCTGGCTTTCTCTTCTTCTCATCAGCAGGTTTGGAACCTGCAGAGGATCCACCTGCCACCGCACTACCACCTGGAACACCCAAACCCTCAAGGGTGTCAAATACTACCACGTAATCGGTATATCTGCGGAAACGAGAATGAGAGATACCTGCCGCCTGCGGCACCAAAGGAGGAACAACAGTAGCCTCAGGTTTTTTCTTGCCGCGACCCCGCACAGCCTTCTCTACATGCTTTTTCTCCGGATGTTTCTTGGGGGCACCCTTCACCTCAAATTTACCCAGGTCCCCAAGAGTACCTGCGTTTACATCATCAAACAAGCAAGTAAGAAAGGTGAACTTCTTTACAAAGTAAGAAGATTATAGAATATACCTGGGCCTTGCGGCAAGGGTGCGTTCAACCCCTCGCGCTCAGGAACGCGGAAGTTGTTGACAATAGTCACATTAAAACCTTTTTCACCTTCCGTAAGCGGAAGTAACTCAACCTTGCCCGTGAAGGTCGGATCAAACATCCTCCACAAAGCAGCATCCGCTGATAGTACAATTGCAAATCAGTAACAAATAAGGAAACAAGCAAACCGCACAAGAGTAAGAATACTTACCACCACTCTTTTCCCGCAAAACGGGCCTTGACTTCCTATCGGGCCTGGTCAACATCATCCGCGGCACCCACAGCTGCGAGTTGTCCAGCTTCTTATGCTCAACGGTTTTCAACCGTGGAAACCACTCCACCGTATCCGCACTAGGAAGATCAATATCCTCCGCATGGATCACCTCGTTCACGTTGCGGAAGGTCATCCTGGCAACGACCGCGACTGCCTTAATGTAGAAGAACTTTGTCTTCCACTTTGAAATACCCTTCGGAGGGGTCATCATCTTGGGGCTCCCATACCGTTGACTAAAAGAGAAAAACCCAGTATTTACAGTTACTGGTAAAACCGCTGGAAGTTTTCAACAGAAATTTCCAGACTAAGAACACGGAAAGTATACTCGAAATTCCTAATCCGAATCATCCCGAACGGACTCATTTGGGAGATATGGAGCTTGTAATACTCCAAAACCTCAGCAACGAAAACAATTAATGGTAAACGAAGGTTACCATCAATGAAAGAATCAGCCCACATGGTGACATAACCGGCCGGAGCATCGGCACCGGTATCACCCTCCTGGGGATAAACAGCCCCAAACGCCTGGGGCATTTGAATGCTGGTCATCAAGTTCTTAAACTGACTCTTTGACTAGTTCAGCACTGGTAGGCCTCCGACGGGGGCACTACCATCGTCTTCTTCTTCTTCCACCGCTACCGTAGAAGAATGTTCAGGGTTTTCACCCTCAGTATCGTGTGGATCGGATGGTTCAGCCATCAAAGAAAGCAATCAAGAATACACCAGAGTGAGGACACAAGAAAATCAGGAAACCACCGGAATTACAGACAAGTTTACCAGAGAAGACAAAGGAAGCACTTTTTCTCTAAACTGGAAATTTTCGAAATTTTGAACAAGTGAGGAAATCACAAATGGTTTCCCCTTATATACTCATCGCAATTAATGCGATGCAGTAACTGAATCATCACGTTCAAAATAGACGAATTACGCGGCGCCACGTGTTCAGCGACGGTTCCGCTGACGGTTATCACGCGCGCGTGGCCGTCCACGCGCCTGACAAAAGAGACTTTTACACTACTTGCTACAGTGCATTTATGACCTCGGGCAGTGCAAACGTCCTTTCGGTTCAACACATGACAGAATCCTACCAACTTTCACCAACCCACATGTGCGTTCAGCCATGTAGGCAGCGCAAAACCGACAACATTATCCAAACATAAGCGGCATGCGGTTTCTCTGGTTTACAGCACCATAACCCATACCGCATGTCGTTTTTTACATACCCCTCAAAAAAGGCAAAAATATATATCTCTACATTATGTAAAGGGGTATAACCAATAACCGCACATACCCACGAGCACACGTGGAATATGCGGAGATGACACACACGAACCCGCACAGGTGTGTCAGATACTCAGAACCATCGTTGTTCTTTGGACTGCGAAAACTGCGTCTCAGAATGCGGCAAACCGCATTCCATACAACCTTCTTCAAGGTTCAAATCCCCCGTGTCCGGTTCACAACCACTGAGGGAACGCAAACAGCTTCTCCTTAGGATAAAGGACAGGAACGCTGAGCAACCGCACATCAGCAACCCTGACTCCTGATCCTTCAAGAGCCACATCCAAGCTTCAAACTCTCTAGAAGCGAGTTCTTTGATGCAAACCGCAGACACTCACGAGTAGCTGCGGTGAACTACAAATACGCAAACGGTAGCTACGGAAGAGCCACGACTAAACCGCCACGCGGTTGATCAAAGCTACTTCCAGGAAAACTGCTTTCCAACTAAGCGTGAAGGAAAGTGGTTACAGAATGAATGCGGCCGAGTTTCACCCAGATTCCCAAGTATCTAAGGTGGTCTCCTTCAGCAACACTACTTCAAGGAAAACTACTTTCCACCAAAGCATGAAGGGAAGTAGACATGGAACAGTGGTAACAAGTCTGCTTATGACTGGTTACCCACCTATGGACCGCATAGAATAAACAATGGTGGGCACTACCATGCCTATGACCATGTTTATTTTCCCATAGTCCAGATTCACATTTTTCGACCAAACACAGCCAACAATGACGCAAGTACCTCACGAGGCTCGACTACACATGGCCAACAATGTGCAGCAACGAGGTAACCGCAAAGGACGTGCGGTTACTTGAGAGCTAAACTGCAGAGGACGTGTGGTTACTAGAGAGCTAAACCGCAACAAACGTGCGGTTACTTGAGAGTTAAACTGGAAGAACACGAACACCCCACAAAGCAAGGATCATCGTTGTATGTCCAGTTGCTGAACATAGAGCTCGAGCAAAGTACTTACAACATTGCATCAGCCGACGCAGAGGTTACAACTAGAGTGGCGGAGGCAGACAGCATCCGTCACCATCTCAAAGGTTGGTTCGAACCCTGCTAACATCTTCAGTCACCGTCTCAAAGGTTGGTTCGAAACACCAACAGGTGGCTGATGACATCAAAGAAAGGTAGACCATAGTACCGGATCAAATCCTTGGCTGAGAATTCCGCATCAGACGGAACTTGCTCACCGGTGCGGAATTCAATGTTTTCAAATGCTACAACGAAAACTTCAAAAGTCAAACCATCATACACAAACACATCCTTCTCAAAGGAAGAAACAATCCACTCGAACGACCTACCGACCGACCGGACAGCGGTCCGAACGGACTGTCAACCGAACGGTCAGCAGCTTGATTTACTGAAAGTAAGAGCCATCTGCATGGCCCATATTCTACCTTCTAGACACCATAGTCCAGTGTCCCTCCCACATGCAACTTGCATAAGGAAGGAACACTAGACTGGGGGGACTTGAAGGGGTATGGTCCTAGATCTCGTGTCAAGCACGACGCGAGCGACCATCACCCTTATCAAAAACCCCCACCAGCAAGAACTTATCTATGTCCGTGCGGGCACGCGCGAACACAGCGGTTGAAACCAATCTGTCCATTGATGAGAAGACTTACCTTAAGGACGAGAACGAATGTTACACATAGCGATGCGGCCTAGCACCGCATCCTATGAACATTTTCGTCACGACAAGGGATCTGGACAACAGTAACAGTCACCAAGCGGCGGTGCGGCACGGCACCGCATCCCGCATCCATCTTGGCCAGAACAAGAACGCGGGAACAACATCAGTTACCGCAAGCAGTGATGCGGTCCGTCACCGCATCCTGCCCACAAGGCAAGTGGGTCTGACACCACAGTGCAAGTGGCACTAAGAACAGTCAGTTGTCAGCCCACATATATGCAACAGCCTGACACCACAGTAGGACGTGGCATCACCACCGTAATCGACAGGCCTGACACACCTACAGACGCTGTGCGATGTCAGGCTAGCTACTCAACTACCCTCCTTCACTGCTCGGCTATAAATACCCATCCCAAACCAGTTTTGAGGTATATTTTCTCAACTCTCTCACTACTACTACTATCATACTTTGCTTCCCAAGCAAATTACTGATTTTCACGCCGGAGAGTGGTAACAAGGAGCACCCCCCACCCCATCCTCCTTGTTACGAGTCACGGCTTGTTTCCTTGTGCAGGAAACCAACCAGCGAACGATCCAGCCAACGATCCTCGGAAAGAAGGGATTAACCCTACTTGACGAGACCAGTGAGTTAACCCCACCCGGTTAACCATTGTTTCATCATACACTCTAGTTTATTTTAATTATAAAAAATGCATCGATATTGTTATAAAAGATACCACTTTGATCGGTTTTGTTGTTTTGTAGGTTGTGAAGAGAACTAGTTTAAAATGATGAATTTATAATTAATATAACATAAATAATAAACTTTGAAAAAACAAATAAGAAATACTAATTGCAATTGATATTTAAATTGTTTTCTTTGTTTTTAGAGTCAACGAGAAAACAAAACATAATACTAATCAAAATTAACTTAATTAAAATTGCAATTAATGTTTTTGTTCTTTTGGAATTGTGTAGAGAATGAAATATAAATGGAGTTCAAAAAGTGTGTTGAAGAATGGTTATACAGAAGTCAAATGGAGCATGTGCAATTAATTGGGTTTTCTATAACTCTTGCCATAAACAATCATCCATAACCCACCATAGAGTTTATCTTATTGGAATTAATTGATACATGTTGACTAAAAGAAAAAGGAACAAAACGTAATAGCAACACTTCTTTGGGAGTTTAAAAAAGTGATCTTGGAGCCACAACACACCACCACTTCATCTTCATCCATTCTCCACCATCCAAACCCTAACCCTTAACCCTTAACTCTCCTTCAAGACTTAAGATTATGGTTCGGTGCTCGTATTCATCCTCCGGTGATCGCGCCTCTTCGACCATGAACGACTAGTCTCTTCGGTTTCACCCCGGTATAGATTGTTGTAAGAATTTCTAGGGTTTATGCATTTGTATTTTCATTTGATTTTGTGACAAATTGTTTGGTATTTGAAACCTTTGATAATTGTCGTGCATTTGAATTGAATTTATGAATCGTCGAATGATTATAAAATTTGACTTTGCGAAATGAATTTATGCACTTATGCCTTATCGTAGGTTAGGATTTACATGTCCGAGGCAACGAAGTGCATTACGGTCCGTTGTCTATGACGTCGATAGCAATTGGCAGCTAAGCTTCGTGATAGTAATCCGTTAATCACTATATGCAATTGAATCAAGTTAAAACATGTAGGAACCCTAGGTCTTGCAATAATCGAACCGGGTGTAGAACTTGTCTCTAATTTTTTTGTTTTAATCATTTAGTAATTTAGTTGCAATTTTAGTTAATCACAAGTGTTTTAGATAATACCAATTGTCGGGTCACTCCGATTTATTTTCCAAACAAAAAAACTTATAAAAAATTAGCAATCTTCATAATCACATTGTACATTTTTTTTAAATAGTCTAACTAGTCGAACAGGTCGTGCGATACTGACCACATGCTCTTTGCGGATTCGATACCCGACTTACCCTAGCTACCTAGGTTTAATCGGGTTTTTGACTGATCGAGATGACACGGTCACGTAAAAATGGCGCCATTGTCGGGGAACTAGTGCGCTTAGTATTGCATTATTCGTTTGATTTGTTTATATTAGGTAGTTTTAAATCTAAAAAAAAAATAAAAAAAAATAATTAATTTTAGTTTTTAGTATGCTTTCTTTTTTTTTCTATTTGATTTTACTTTGGGTAGTCGAGTTTTGTCTGTACAGGTATATGTTTTGCAAGCACCTTATTTCACCATGAATTGGGTAGATGATGAACCATGTATATGTTGTGGGAGCAACTGTCACTGGGTTGAGGATTGTCCGATGTTTGAAGTTAAATACGGAAATCGTGAGAGGTATTGCTCTTAATATAGGCGAGAAAAAGGATATGTGAGGGTTTGCTATGATGATAACGGGATACCCTTCTATTATCCCAACTTTGACCCGCCTGCACCACCGGAGCAAGAAAATGACGCTTATCAGTCATGTCCTTGTTGTGGAAAAGTTCACATACATGAAGATTGTCCAGTGTTTTGGAAAGATCCAGTGTTTTGGAAAGGAAAAATAAAGTCCGGTTACAAGCCACCTTCATATCAAGAATACTACCATTTAGAGATGAATTGTCACTATGAGCAAGAACGGGATGACAACAATTATGAACAAGAGATGTCACATTTCTCAAGTTACCAGGATGAGTTTGACGACTACTATTATGAATACCCTCAGCCGGCATATGAGGAGTCTCAAGATTCCGTTAACTCCAAGCTTGATGCAATCATGGACATGATGGTGGAAATGAAAAGGGAAGACGAGCTTAGAAACAAATCATTTGAGGCTTTGGTTGTGCAAGTTGGTCAACTAACTGAGCAGTTGGCCCAACTTAGACGGGACCAAGAGATGTTGACTAGTGGTACCATGGTAGATGGTGATGTGGTGGAAGAGGTTATGGATCTTCCAAAGCAAGAAAAAGAGGATTAAAGATGAATGACATGACGCTTATGTAGAGGATCATAGTGATCATGAGAGTCATGACCACACCCTATAGCCTAAGGATATATTGTTGGATGTGCATCATCAATAAACAACATATTGCAACTTTAATCTTGGTATATAATTCTAGATGGTCGCATACTAAGCAACGTTGATCAAATGCGCATTTAAAAAGGATTAAACACGTTACCATAATAAAGATCTAAGTGTAGGATTCTCTCGTGATATAATAGTTATAAATTATCCTAAAAAATTAATTCATATATATGTATTAATTTCAAACATAATGAGCAATAGTATATTTATGAACTTTTAGGTTTTTGCCACTAACTTTTACATCTTTTATATTAAATTATTATATTATAATAGTGTTATAATATTTTATTATAATTACTATTTAGCATTTTCTTTTTGCTTATAACTTTTAAGGTAAGACATTATATAAAATTTTGAGTATATCATTATGATATGCTTATTTTTATCTATGTCAAGATTAAAATTTTACTCAAAGTCAATAAAATACTTTTTCGTATCGTAAGTGGTAGAGAGTGTCGATGTCTTATCGGTTTAGAAACGGAACAAACTTATTCCAATAGAACAACTTTCACATTTCGGAGTTGGTACCGGTATTTGTTTTTATGTTTTTTAATCGATGTAAAAGACTTGTCGATATTTTTATGGGTATATAAAGACTTTATTTTTTCGGTTTTTATCTGTCGCTATAGCAAGTGTCGGTACCATAACGGACAGATACCGATACCAACCAAATTTCCGCCACGTAGCGTGGGAAATCCAACTAGTTAATATTATTTAGACATAAATGATAGTAACATTTGATATTTATAATACTAAATAATAAATCACGTTTAATCCACGCTCATGTGTTCTCATTATATTGTTTTCGAAAAATTATTTATTATAACCAGCTTACTATATTAAAAAAATGGACTAATTTGCTTATGACGTGTTCAATTTGAAGCATAAATAATCTTCATTTTTTCCTCACACAACATTATGAAGTAATAACTTTTAGATTTAAGACTTAATAGTATAAAAATTGTTAAGGAACTTTTATAACATTATGAAGTAATAATTTTTAGATTTAAGACTTTATAGTATAAAAATTGTTAAGGAACTTTTATAGGACTAAAAAGTGTATTAGTATTTTTATATGAGAAAAAAATAGTTAAGTGACTTCTAAAAAAATACATAAAGTATATTAGTTTTTTATGGTATCGTTGCAATACCTTCATCATGCAAATGCTGATTGCATGGGGCCGGGCTAAAGAGATTTGGAGAATGGTCTCGGTTTGGGCTAATTGGGATTTTACAGGGATGAGCGCGCTTTCAGATCGGGGAAGAAGGCTTGGGGTGTGGAAGAAGATTATAAGTGGGATCACCTATACAACTATGTGGTGTCTTTAGAAAGAATTTTTAAATGTTTGAAAACAATGACAGAACTCATCATGGAAGAGGTTGTATCAACCCTCTTTAGTTGGATCAACAACAGGAACATGAGATCGAGGTGTAGCTGGGACGTTTGGATTGTCGATCCTCTTTCTAGTTTTGTCTAATGTAGTCGTTTTTTAGTGGCCGCCTGTGGTCTTTTTTATCTTGTTTTTTAGCCTTTGCTGCTTGTTCTCTTTTTTTTTAAAGAGAAAAATGCTCGGATAGTTCCTGTGGTTTGTCAATTTTTCACCTTTAGTCTCTAACTTTCTAAAATTATAGATATAGTCCCCAACATTTGAAATTTCGTTCTCGGATAGTCCCTGGCGCAGATGAGGGTTAGTTTTTGGTGTTAAGTGGATGTGAAATTACTTTTTTTTTTTGAACGGCGAAAACTTCTATATATATATATAGAAATCAGCAAGAAGCTGGAACAAACAAGTAAACAAAGACGACAAAAAACAACAAAAAACAACAAACAGAAACAATGGCAACAAGGACCTGAACAGGCTTACAACATACTAGCAACATCGAAGTTTACCCAGTTATTCCAAGGAGGAACCGGAAGATTCGTTCTGTGAGACACCCAAGTATACGTGTCTTCTTTTATCAACTCGACAATGCTTGACGTGGTCATGCTCTTCCCTTCGAAAATCTTTAAGTTGCGGGCGTTCCAGATTCTCCACACGGTCACCAAGGCTGCCATATGAACGATTTTCTTCCACTTTTTGCAACCTGGAGCAGATTTGAGCACCTCAAAAATGTGTCATTTAAGGTGTTTAAATTAGGTGGCATAGGGATTTTAACCCAGACAAACAGATGCCACCATATACTTCTTGCCATAATGCATCCAGCCAACAAGTGGTCCACTGATTCCTCGACGTAACCGCACCTGACACAGTTCAAATCCTGTAGATTTATGCCCCGAGAAGCCAATTCCGTCCTGGTAGCGATCCTGCCCATTCGAGCTCTCCACAGAAAATAATTAACTTTCAATGGGGCCCAAGCATTCCAATTAAACTCCTGATCATTTTGTTGTTCCTGCCCAGCCGTAACAATTTGAAAACGAACGGCTTTAGTAGAAAATTCCTGCCCAAGATTGTTTTCCCAGGTCCACTGATCCTTAGCTTCAGTTAATCTAGCCTCTGCTAGTCTCGTATTGAGCTCACCAAGTTGGTCCCATTCTCGTATCGCATTCGGATTTCTTAACCATCCCCATCCCCATCTAACATTGTTGCTAGTGCCCGACCACGTGTCCGCGACCATACTATTTTTATGTTTTGCTAACTAAAAAGTTAAAAGAACATAATTAATATTTAAATTTTATATGGGACCCACCACCCACCCCTCTCATTTCATCTTCTCCACTCTAAACCACCCACCGGCCACCACCATCTCCACCTTCCATCACCACCACCACTCTGCTAACAAAATTACCTTCGCTAAAAAAATATATATAATCATTCACACTCAAAATCAAATCTTTAACAAAACCCAACACCAAATTCATCAAAAAACGTTAAACAACACTAAAAAATTTAAAGAACTCAGATTACGAGTATAATAATTCTTTATGTGGTACACTTTGTTAAGTTACATTTATCCTTTCATTTTGGGTAGCTAAAATTTGGTACCATTTCAGCTGCAATTTGCAATGATTTCTTGAGAATCTCATCTGATCCACATACCCACTAGTGTTGGTGTCAGAACACTCATGTTAGGGTATTCGGTTTGGGTGCGGCAAAGGCTATTGCCGCGAGGCAAACACCGTCGTCGACCCTTTGCCGATGCTGGGAGATTGCTGAATCGGGGAACCTTTGCCGACGCGGGGAGATTGTTCAGGAGAGAGAGAGGGCTGCGGTGAAGGGAGGAAGGAGAAGAGAGATAGGTGTGTGTGGTGGGGTCCATGCAATCTCTCAACCAATCACACCCTTTACCTTTAAAAAAAATACCACTTTAGCAAGTGTCTAAACCATTGCCAACACTTTTCAGCAAAGTTTAAACACTTTTCACTGATTGACGTGGCGCACTCTGACTGGTTGATTTTTTAGTTTGCCACTCTCAAGTGTTTAACCACTCCTTACACCCTTAGTTTTGAATCTATCTCTCTCATTCTCTTATTGGTCTTGACCGTATTATTATCTCGACTTTCCGAAGCTTTATGCACCTCCATTGAAGCATTGAAGAAGGGAAACCAGCCATCCGTAGTCATAAGGCCCTTTTGGGGGCGTTATGCGACATGTGGCATGCCACGTCACCACGGGGCTTTATGGGGCGTTATGCAAGTTGAGGCCGTAGTCATAAAGCCTGATACGTGGTCGAAAACTGGTTATCGTTTGTGCTTAAGTTGATGTTTTTACATAGCTTTTAATCTTGAATAGCCTACTTTTAATGGGATTCGTGTTTTACAGGTCTAAAAGAGTTTAAGGAGCTAATCAGGAGCTAAACGGAGCACCGGGACGTGAATCGGATCAACCGGGGATGTGAAATGAACAAAACCGGGTTAATCACGAAGATTGGATGTGTTTTGGGAATGTTAATGGATTTAAAATGAATATATTGGAAGATGGCATGATAGAGGGCTGAATTACGAGTACGTGGGCGAAAACGGTGAGTAAAACGGAGCTATAACGAAGAAGTTATGAAGAAAACAGTTTCGGACAAAACAGGAAAAACTAGAGGCCGTCGGGGACGGGCTCTAGGCCGTCGCTGACGGGCTCTAGAGAGTCCCGTCGTCAAAAGGTGCCCGTAAACAGCCAAACAAGCCGTCGGGTGATTTCAGCAAATGGGGAGGCCGTCGCCTGTCACACCCCAAAATACCACCTAGGGAAAGTCCCTGTTAGGCGTGCGACATACCAATAACGAGCCACTAATTATATTGAACGCGTACAGGTTTCAAAATGAAAATCCTTAATTAATAAAATACCATCAACAAGTTTAAGTGAAAACCAAAGTATTCAGCGGAAGCAAAATTAAACAGTTTCAAAACCAAAGTATAGTATCAAGAAATTACTAACATAAATCTATCCAGTCGACCCATGACCACTCCAGCTACTCCAGACAGCAAGCTCCAATGCAAAATATCTAACGACCTACAAGCATGCAAACAAGTGTGTCAGACAACGCTCGTGAGTTCAAAGTTTTGTTACCGAGTTTAGTTACCATATATATGTACAAAACAGTTTAACAAGTTAATTTGATGTCATTATTAACTCGATTACCGAAATGGCTACAAGATGTGTTTGCCCAACCCCAATGTCTCTATCAAAACATTGGTCATGCTTTAAGGAAATTAGTTCACGCCCGTCCTCCCCGGTACGGTGTGAGGGTGCCAAACCTAATAGCGCTATCAACTAATAACCTCGTTGCCTCCCCGGCAACTGTCGGTAGATGTAAGGGGTCTTATGTGATAGAAACTGAGTATAATAACAAACATCCCAATAAACCAGTGTTCCTCCCCGGAACGTTACCTGATATCCCTCTCCGGGATGCATGCTTGGAAAAAGAGCAGTGAACTCACCTTAGAGTGCTCGGTTTGATAATGTACTTCTAACGTTAAATAAATGTTAGGTCCGTTACTCGCGACCTAAGGTATAATATCATAATAGTGAGCATACAAGTAGGGTTTTACAATACCTTAATGTCCAAACACTCGATGTCTAATATGATACTTTTTGGCAAGCAGTAACACGCAACACACAGTTATTTATCCTTACACTATGTTCGAGATAATAAACTCACAACCAACTTGTATTACATAAAATGATTCATCTAACTACCATTCATTAGTTTAACATCAATATGTAGTCATCTATCATGTACTCGATTCAGAGCAGGTTCACATATTGATCTCATGTTTACGCACATATGACACTTTAATCTTCAATATAAGTACATGCAAAATGACCAAATTAACAGCTCACTTGGGTTTATCATGATTTGAGATAATCTTATGCAGTTTATGATCACTTCACAGCCCATTTCCTAATACCCAATCCCACCAACCCAACTAACATTTAAACATGTTTCATTCACACATAAATTAACATATTCCGATCCCATATTCATCCCTGGTGCGATTCAATGCCCTATGACCCAAACAAAGAGTATGCAGCCCACTGAATAAGCCCAAACTAAAATCAGTTTAATTTCGCGTGGCCCATTAGCGTACCACAACCCCACCAATGTTGTACAGCCCACTATCATCGTGAACTCGGTTGATTATTTGCATGACAATTTGTAAAACAATTATAATCCACAAGTCAAACATCCTGACAACTACCATGTGCCATCATGGGTGTAATCATATCATACCCTATTTTTTGTGTTTACATACCCCATAAATAACCAACAATTAACATGCACAGAAGGTCTTTTTTTGATCATGCAATCATGCTTTCCTTACTCGACAGATTCTAATCTCAATATAAGATATTGTGGCATAGTTTAATTCACCCAAGACTCTTTATTCTAATGCATATTATTACTACTAAACAAATGATCAACATATATATATTCATAAGTAAACCGAGATGCTGTTGTACTAACCATACGAGGAACAAGACTATGTACCAGAGATGAGCTCCAAGGGAAAGAAAAGGGATTTCGAGGGGGGGGTCTGCTTGCTGAGGTCGTGCGATCAGGGGAAAAGCTCAAGGGTTTTTGACTTGATTTAAGTTTTATCTAATCTTGTTCCATATTACGTATACATATGCAATTGTGAAGGTTAGGGCGGTGGGCATCTTTAACCGATGTGGGCCTAAGCCCACACACTTGGGCTTCCGTAGACAATACTTGGGAAACAAGACTCAACCAAAAAACACTTATGTATTGTTTTGGGCTTGAAACCTATGGGCCGATCTAAGTGTGAGAGGGTGTGCGGCCATAGGCCCAATCATGTATAACTAGTATTCGGCCCAAACACATATGATTTCCGTCTACGTTTAAGTGTAACAAGTAACAAACGTTCACCGCAACGTGTTGTAACACATCGCGTAAAAGGAAAATACAAGATTAAAAGTTACGAGGTTAGACGACACTAACCTTGAGAGTTCGGGTTGTCACATCATCCCCAACTTGAAAGAAATTTTGTCCCGAAATTTGACAAGCAAGCACAAAGAAGTGAAGTGACAAATCAAGATTGCTGCGGATTTTGCTCAGGTGTCACATCATCCCCAACTTGAAGAGGAATTTCGTCCCGAAATTCACCAGTAGCACCAGACTTAGTCTTGTCATCAGGAAAAAGTTGAGGGTACTTAAGCTTCATCTGATCCTCGCGCTCCCATGTGAACTCCGGTCCACGCCTTGAGTTCCAACGAACTCTCACAATTGGAATGCGACTGTGTTTACGCACCTTGACCTCCCGGTCCATGATATCTATAGGCTCTTCGACAAACTGCAACTTGTCATCGATTTTCGGCTCTTGGAATGGCACAACCAGTGTTTCATCAGACAAACACTTCTTCAACTGTGAAACATGAAAGGCATCGTGAACATTACCCAACTCAGCAGGTAACTCGAGCTTGTAAGCCACTTTACTGATCCTCTCCATGATTTTGAATGGCCCAACATAACGTGGATTAAGCTTGCCGCGTTTCCCAAAACGCAACACACCCTTCCAGGGCGAGACCTTCAACATGACACGATCATTAACTTCGAACTCCAAAGGTTTTCTACGCTTGTCGACGTAGCTTTTCCGACGATCACGCGCTGCTGCCATACGATCCCTGATCTGAACAATCTTTTCTGAAGTTTCAAGAACAAGCTCAGGACCTGTGATCTGGCTGTCACCCACCTCAGCCCAACAAAGAGGAGAACGGCATTTTCGTCCGTACAATGCTTCAAACGGAGCTGCCTGAATACCAGTGTGGTAACTGTTGTTGTATGAGAACTCGATCAACGGCAGATGTTTCTCCCAGCCTTTACCAAAATCAATCACACATGCTCGCAGCATGTCTTCAAGTGTCTGGATGGTACGCTCGCTCTGACCATCCGTCTGTGGGTGATAAGCAGTGCTCATGTCAAGACGTAAGCCGAACGATTTATGCATCGACTGCCATAAATCAGATATGAAACGCGGATCACGATCAGAGATAATAGAAGTTGGCGCTCCATGCCTAGAAACCACTTCTTTCAGATAAACAGCAGCCAATTGAGAGAACTTATCTGTTTCTTTAATCGCTAGAAAAATGTGTTGACTTCGTGAGACGGTCAACAATCACCCAAATAGTATCGTTTCCGGCCTGAGTTCTCGGTAGCCCTGTGACAAAATCCATAACAATCTGCTCCCATTTCCACATGGGTATCTCTGGCTGCTGAAGTAGACCCGAGGGTTTCTAATATTCCACCTTGACTTTAGCACAAGTCAAACACTTACTCACGTATGTCGCTATGTGAGCCTTCATCTTCGGCCACCAATACATGACCCTGAGATCCTGATACATTTTGTCTGAGTCCGGGTGAACAGAATACCGAGACTTGTACGCTTCGTCCATCACAAGCTCTCGAAGATTACCATACAGAGGAACCCATACTCGCTCCATAAAGTAATGAATGCCGTCAGATCGCTCCACAAGTCGCTTTTCCATGCCCCGTAGGTACTCAGCCTCGATGTTCTCTTCTTTCAATCCCTCGATCTGAGCGGAACGAATATGAGCAGGTAAACCAGAGTGAATAGTAAGCTGTAGAGCGCGAACACGCTTAGGCTTCGTCTCCTTTTGGCTAAGGGCATCAACTACAACGTTAGCTTTACCTGGATGATACTTGATGGCACACTCATAATCGTTCAAAAGCTCTATCCAACGACGCTGCCGCATATTTAATTCCTTCTGGTCGAAGATATGCTGGAGACTTCTGTGATAGGTGTAGATGGTGCATTTGGTACCGTACAGATAATGCCTCCAAATCTTCAACGCAAATACCACAGCTCCTAACTCCAAGTCGTGAGTCGTATAATTTTTCTCGTGTACCTTCAACTGTCGAGAAGCATATGCTATCACCTTGTCGCGTTGCATCAATACGCAACCAAGACCCTGAATTGATGCATCACAGTAAACCACGAAATCCTCAGTACCCTCAGGTAAAGATAAAATCGGCGCGCTGCATAGTTTCTGCTTCAAAAGCTGGAAAGCATCCTCCTGCTTCGTTCCCCAAGAATAAACTACGTTCTTCTGTGTCAAGGATGTAAGAGGTTGAGCAATCTTAGAGAAATCCTGAATAAACCTACGATAGTACCCTGCAAGACCAAGAAATTGCCGCACCTCCGAAGGATTCTTCGGTGCCGCCCAATTCCTAATAGCATCAATCTTAGCAGGATCCACATGTATCCCCTTTTTGTTAACAATATGCCCCAGAAATTGTACTTCTCGAATCTAGAAATCACACTTAGAAAACTTCGCGTAAAGTTGCTCCTTCCTCAGGAGTTCCAAGATAAGACGTAGATGTCGCTCATGGTCCTCCTCGCTCTTGGAGTAGATCAAGATGTCGTCGATGAACACAATAACAAAGTCGTCGAGATACGGTTTGCACACGTGATTCATGAGATCTATGAAGACCGTTGGTGCGTTAGTCATCCCAAACGGCATAACCAAAAACTCGTAATGCCCATAACGCATCCTAAAAGCCGTCTTTGGGACATCCTCCTCTCTGACTCTCACCTGATGATAGCCCGACCTTAAGTCGATCTTCGAGTAAAAACTAGACCCTTGCAACTGGTCAAACAAGTCGTCAATGCGCGGTAAAGGGTAGCGATTCTTGACTGTCACCTTGTTGAGCTCACGATAATCTATGCACATCCGAAAGGACCCATCCTTCTTCTTCACAAACAGTACTGGGGCTCCCCAAGGCGAAGAGCTAGGTCGGATAAAACCCCTATCCAACAGCTCTTGGAGTTGATTCGACAACTCCTGTAACTCTCCTGGCGCAAGACGATAAGGAGCACGAGCAATCGGGGATGCTCCTGGCATGAGTTCGATCTGAAATTCCACCTGACGATGTGGAGGTAAACCAGGGAGTTCTTCAGGGAATACATCGGGAAAATCACGAACCACTGGATGGTCCTCGATCCTTCTCTCATCCGACTGCGAGTCGGTAACAAGAGCTAAAATAGCAGGGTAGCCCTTATGTAAACACTTCTGAGCCTTCATTGCCGATATAATACCAACCATAGCACCACTATGATGACCCTGAACCGATAAAGATTCTCCGCTAGGGAGAGGAATACGCACTATTTTCTCCTTGCAGAGAATTTCCGCCTGGTGCTTGGACAACCAATCCATGCCAACGACCACATCAAAACTTCCAAGAGTAACATGGAGCAAGTCAATGTTGAACACCTGACCCATGAGATCGAGTTTACAACCGAACAGAACATGAGAAGCCTCTATTGATTTACCATCAGCTAATTCTACTACATGCTTATATACAAGAGGTGTGGGAGTTAACCCTAACTGAAGACTGAACTCCAAGGACACATAACTCCAATCGGCACCAGAGTCGAATAAAACAGAAGCAAATAAATCATTTATCGAAAACGTACCAGTCACTACGTTTCCATCATTCCTGGCTTCCCCAGCTCCAATAGTGAACACCCTCCCGTGTACACCATTTCCCCCATTGCCCCCTGTTGGATCTGAGTTTGTTTTTGATTGTATTTTCGTTTGAAATTAAGATGAAATGAAAGAGTTGTGCAGCGGAATTATAATGAAAACAAACTTTGCATACAATCAAACGAGAGTAATACTTTTATCAAACATCTTTACACAATGAATCGAAAGATTGAATTTGTTTCAACACCGATTACAATGATTGATGAATGAATGCAAACTCCCCCTCAGCCAGAGCTCAGTAGTTTGTTCGTGCAAAGAAGACGATGTGGTGAAAGAGCTAATAGAACAGTACAAAGTACTGAACTATTTATAGGCACTTGCAAACCACTGAGCATCTTAGCTGACGTCACCATGAAAGTGACATCTAACCTCCTAACAAACTCTAACCTCTGATCTATAAACACTGATGTACTAAACTACTGCTATTACATTACATTACATATAAGACACTTAAACAGCTGCTGCATCCTTCCACTGCTGTGAACCCAGCAGTGCTTGTCCGGATCAGCAGTACTTGACTCAAGGCAGTAGATTGAGTCAGCAGAGCTTTGGTCTTCCATCAGTCTTTAACATTTGGCAGAAGATGCTAAGCAGCAGTTGCAGGTCAGCACTTAGTAAGATCAGCAGATAGGAGGTCAGTAGATATGAAACCACTTTCAAGGGGAGAGATTTGCATGAACCAACTATAAACGTCTGCTTATTCTGGATCCACTGCTCTGATCCAGTTTTGGCTTTAATTATCTGTTCCTCTGATAGGGTTCAATCCCAACAATCTCCCCCTGGAACAGATAATGCCAAAACTCTTCATTATTTGTGGAATTCTTTATTGCCTCATCAACAGCTCCCTTATCTGACCTTTAAATTGTAATTCAAAGTCTAGGGCATCTGTATCTTCATCATCCCTGCTAAGTGGAAGATCAAGGAGATCCTGCAAATCTTCAAGACTCAGGCCAAGAGCTTGTTCCCTTGATATTTTCTCCACTACTCCACCCGGCCTGAGCAAAGTCAATACGCAGGTCTGTTTGTCAGTTTCCCACTTTTGTATTTTTGAGCCTGGTGGGTTTCTTGGGAGATGTTTATTTGCAGAAGTATTTGGAGAGGCTGGCCTGTTCATAGCTGGCTGAGCAGCACTTGCAGATTGTTCTAATTCAAGATCTTTTTTTATCATTACTTCCGTGCCTGCTTTTACAATGGCATCTCCAGCTAATAGATCTTGAATTGTTTCCATGCTAAACTGGTTTTTGCTCCTTCTTTTGTAGATGGCAGCACCAGCTGGAGCAGTGGTTCTTTTGATTTGCAGCTTTGGTGGTCTTTTTGAGACCTCTGCTTTGGAATAGTCAGGCTTTTGTGGAACTCTTGGATCTTTCTTTCTAAGTTCCTCTAAGCATTTATAGGTTGCTCTGACTCTATCTTCTCCCCATTTTGTCACAGAGTTCTTTGACCCATATTCAACTGCAATCAGCTCCTCTTTCATTCTTCTTAGCTCTATCATCTTCTCAGCTTCAAATTGTTTAAACTTCTCAGGAGGAGTCTGCTTGACCTTATTTTTTATCATATCTTGAATCCTGGCTGCTTCTTTTTCAAGCTCAGGAATGGTCTAGCTCTTGTACATATGTTTCTCCCCCTTGTATTTCTTGTAGGTCATGATGTTTTCAATGTAGTCTTTCCTTAAGGACTCATCTGCCCTTTCTGAAATTTTCTGACATACATTTTTAGCAAAACGCTCCATAGCATTGACCTGTGAGAGTAAAAACTGATAGTTTTGTTGAAATTCTCTATCAGATTTCCCTTTTCTATTTTTGATTGCAATATCCTCTGCTTGTTTGGCCTTAAGTTTCAAGTATTCTTCAATATTGTTAGGCCTGGGATAATTTGCAATTGATGGTAAACTCCTTTTGGCTGGGTCATCTTCATAATAAAAGGATTTGATTTCTTCTCTGACTGCAATGAGTTCCAGAGGAAATGAGACACCAGCAGGAGGTAGTGATTTTACAATTTGAGCTGAAGAGAGAGGTATGGGTTTTGGAATAGTGACAAGTGATAGGGATTTTGAAGATGTTGGTGATGGAGATGTGTCATCATCTTTTAAAATTAGCCTTCTCCTTTTTGGTTTAGGAGAGACTGATGATGTTTTGAATGGAACAGTGGTGGTAGATGTAGTGGCAGTGGATTGTGGTTGACTAACAGCTGTTGAAACAACTGGTGTTTCAACCACTGTTGTCATTACAACAGATGTTATAACATCTGCTGTCTTCTGCTGTATGTCAGCAGGTGTTGTTTTTGGTGGTGATGATGGTAAAGCAGTGGATGTTGTGTGTGTTGATGGAACAGCTGTTTGGCAAGCAGTAGTTTTTGTAACTACTGTTGCATCAGCTGTTTTGTATGGTGGTTTTTGAGCAGACTTTGAACGTCTGGTTGGAATGGATTTGGGTTGCCTCACTTTTCTAGTAGGCTTCTTCTTTTCCTCAACAGGATTTTCATGATCCTTTGACCCAGAAGTACCCTGATCTGGATGATCCATTCTGTCCACCCTGGCTTTCTTTTTGGCCTCTCTATCCCTTTTTACACTTGCAACTGCTTCTGCTAGTGCATTTGTTGTCACATCAATTTTCTTGCTGCCATCTGGCAAAGGGATCTTTTTGGTCATGTTTGAATTTTCTGGTTCAAGATAGAGACCATCCTCTATACCCTTCCTTTTCCACTCCTTAATTTTCTCCCCCTTTTTGGCATTATCTTCTGGGAGTTGATAAATGAAGCGGACTTTTGGAGGAGCAGTGCCAGTGGTTTGCAAGATCTGAGTTTTGAGAGCCTTTAAATCAGTCTGAGTGTTCTTGAACCTTGACTCCATTACATTTCTCAGCTGTTGTACATGTTTTTCATGTTGCTGATCTGCTAATTGTGCTTGTTGTTGGAGAAAAGATTAAAATAGATTCCAGAGCTCATTTGTAGCAGGTGCCCTTTGTGGAGCAAGTGCTTGAGGTGGAACAGCAGTTGATTGTACCTTCTGAACTTGTAACACCTGTTGTAGCATATCTTTGAGTTCTGCAACAGAGTTATCAAGCTTTGCAATACGATCCGTCAATTTCTGGTACTTTAAACCATCACCCAAGTTAATGGGATCATCTGATTTCCCACTAGCAGTGGTTTTATCAGTGGTAGATGTAGGGAATATACTCCAAACATTAACCACTGATGCCCCTTTTTCTTGGTACTGGGGTCTTCTTCCTTCAACACTTGACAACCTTTTGATGTTGCCAGTAAGATAAATAAATCCACTGGTGGTTGGCAGAGGTGCTATAAAAGGAATTGCCTCCAAGGAAGTCTTATGAATGTAACCACTGTCCAAATGTAACCCAGTGGGTGTAACAGTTGTAGTGGCTGCTTCACTTGGATTACCACCAAGAGTTACTTGTAACTCAAGGGGTGGAACCTCCTCAGGTTGTGTTGGTGGGTTAGCAAAGATTGATACATCAGACCCAGTCAGTTGTTGAGGTATATTCTCATTAATAGGTGATTGAGAAGGACTGGATAATGCCTGGTTCAAATCAATTGCATCCAACAGTGGTTTTATTGGTGAAGGAATTTTGGATGTGATGAGTGGTGTAGAAATAGGATGTGTCCCGGGCATTGGACTGTGGATGATAGAAACGAGTGTTTCCAGAGCATCATGATGTGGAGGCCCTATTTGTACAACCTGTTCTTTTTGTGAAGAAACAGGAGGAGTTTCAGCTATGGGTTGAGATATTTGTACCAACTGCTGTGAGGAAGTAGCAGCAGTGGTTTCTTGTGACTTTTGTGTTGTCACTGGCAGGAGCTCTGGTATCTCATCCTCCAGAGATGCCTTTTTGATGGTTTTGGGGGGTTTTTGTGTTTGTCTTTTTGTTGGCTTTTTGGTGATTTTAGGTGTGGGTTTCAAAGCAGTTGTGCTGCTGCTCTGATCACCTTGAGCAGTGGGCTCAGCAGCAGATACCTGAGGAGCAGTTGTAACTGCTAAAATCTGCTCAGGCACCTCTGCTTGTGTTTTACAAGGTGCTAACATTCTTGAAAAGGTTTCAGTTGTTAAACTGTTTATTTGAGTAGAATCACCTTGGTTTATTACAGCTAAATCATCCTTACTGAATTTCTTTGAAAAATAGTAACTTAAAAACCTTGGAAACAGTAAGAATGATTTTGTTTCAACATTGTTAACCAAATCTTTAAAAATTTCTCGAGAATAATTAAAATTTTCTCCTTGAAGAATTGCATATCCCAGATTTTGAATCTTTAAAAGGATTTCATTGAAAGAAGTGGTTTTGTTTGAAACACATAGTAGGAGGGTATGAAATAAAAATCTGGTTGCAGAAGGAAAATAACCTTTTTCTAAGGTAATTTTCTTCATCATTGTGGCTTCATACCCTCTCTCAATGAAGTCAGTTTGTAACTCGGTTTTAGTGAAAGAAATTTTACCTTCCTGATCACCGAGTTGAAAGACCTCTAAAATGGATTGTGGCGTGATTTGGACAGCTTTACCCTTTATAGAAGAGTTTATGGTGGTTGTAGTGTCGCCTTGTTTTTCAAGGGTTGCATTTTTCCAGAACTCCCTTTGGGTCGCCAAATAGATTGGTGCATCGGCAGTGATCAAAGTTGTGTACTTTGATTTTGCCATGAGATCAATGATGGAATCGAAAACTTTGGTGGTTCCTGGTTTTGTGAGAAGACCCAGGAGATTGTGAGATGGTTTATGTGGAATTTCAATGGAGATTGCCTTTTGAGAGGCTGTTTTCGATGATGATTTGGATGAGGGTTTTGAAGATTTCTTTGATTTTGTCATTTTGAGGATGATTGATCGAAGAAATTTGTGAAGAAATGAGATGAAAAACTGCTTTGAGAAGAGAATTTTTAAGAATTCAATTCGACAGTAAAACCCTGTTTTGGTGGTGAGTGGGGGATTTTATAGGGAAGAAAGTGAATGCTGAGGTGGCAGCCGTTACAAAAGGTCTGACCAATATGTAATGTCCACGTGACAACCCCTGTTGAAAGTGAAGGACAGTACTTGTGTGATAGGGACAGATGAAGGCAGTGGTATGAAAGCAGTGGATGTTTTCACTATCAGTGGATAGCATATCAGTGGATAAGACACTACTTTTGAACAACAGAGTTTATCAAATGAGAGAGCAGGGGTTGACTTTCAGCAGTGGACAGACTTTTGAAGTAGAGCAGACTTTTGAACCTTCAGTGGTTAATGGCAGACTTTTAAGGACTTAATGAAAAATTTCATTTTTAACTATTTTTAAGGATGGAGTTTTGATTTTCTGAAAACATTTTGTTGCTTTTATTCATAGAAAAACAAGATGTTGCTTGTTATTCTATGTTCAGCATCCCAATCCTAGAGACCAAGCTTTCAAAAGTGGCTGTATCAAGTGCTTTTGTGAGCACATCTGCCAGCTGGTCTTTAGTTGAGACATGATGCAGAGAAATCAAACCTTTTTCATAGCAATCCCTCACAAAGTGATGTCTGATGTCGATGTGTTTGGTGGTTGAATGGGAAACTGGATTTTTGATGATATTTTCTGCTGCCTGACTATCCAACATGAGTGGTGTCTTTAAGGCAGTGATACCAAAATCCAGCAACTGATTTTGAAGCCACAGGAGTTGGGCTGTACAGCTTGCAGCAGCAATGTATTCAGCTTCAGCAGTGGATGTTGAAACAGCTGCTTGCTTTTTGCTTTGCCATGAAACTAAGCAATCACCTAGAAACTGGCACCCTCCTGATGTGGACTTCCTTGTGGTGTGACATCCAGCAAAGTCACTGTCTGAGAAACCTGAAAGCTTGATGTTCCCATTAGCTGGATACCAGATACCAAGTGTGGGAGCACCTTTTATGTATCTGAAGATCCTTTTTACAGCAATGAGATTTGATTTTCTGGGAGCTGATTGACTCCTTGCACAGACACATGTTGCAAACATGATGTCTGGTCTAGATGCAGTTAGGTACAATAACGACCCAATCATGCTTCTATAAAGTGTTTGGTCAATCAGCTCATCCTTTTCATCAGACATGACCAGCTTATTTGTTGCCATAGGTGTGCTGCATGGTTTACAATCATTCATATCAAATTTGGTTAAAAGTTCTTTAGCATATTTGCTTTGATGAATGAAAGTTCCATTTTGCATTTGTTGTACTTGGAGACCAAGAAAGCATTGCAGCTCACCCATTGCACTCATTTCAAACTCAGCTGTCATGAGTTCTCTAAACTCTTCACACATTGAGTTACATGTGCTTCCAAAAATAATGTCATCCACATAAATCCGGACAATCATTAAGTCCTTCCCTCTCCATTTTAAAAACAGTGTTTTATCAATGGTACCTCTTTTGAAACCATTTGAGAGTAGGAAGTTGGAAAGAGTTTCATACCAGGCCCTTGGTGCTTGTTTCAAGCCATACAAGGCTTTGTTTAGCCTGTAGACATGATCTGGATAAAATGGATCCTCAAAACCTGGAGGTTGATAAACATACACCTCTTCTTGAATTGTACCATAGAGGAAAGCACTTTTGATATCCATTTGAAACACCTTCATATTGTGGTTGACAGCAAAGGCCAGGAACAGTCTAATTGCTTCTAATCTTGCAACAGGGGCAAATGTTTCATCATAATCAATCCCCTCTTCCTGTCTGTAACCTTGAACCACAAGCCTGGCTTTATTCTTGACAACAATACCCCTTTCATCAGTTTTGTTCTTGAAGACCCACTTTGTGCCAATGGGGCTAACCTCTTCTGGCAGTGGTACAAGCTCCCATACTTGTTGTCTTTTAAACTGTTGGAGCTCCTCTTGCATGGCTTCTACCCAGCTGTTGTCTTTCAGTGCCTCTTGGTACTTGACTGGCTGATGGAGTGATAGAAAACCAGCAAAAAGACAAATGTTTTGGGTTTGGCTTCTTGTGAGCACCCCTTCATTTATGTTGCCAATGATTTGATCAGGTGGATGAGATCTCAAGAAGATTAAATCTCCTTGGTATGGTATGATGGCATTTGTTGGTGAAGGCTGCAAATGTGTATCATCTGAGCTAACCACTGCTGGGGACTTTGATGATCCAGCAGTGGTTTCAAAAGGTGGTGGTATAGGAGGTAATGAGGTGGACAACTGCTGACTTTTACCCACTGTTTGAGGACTTTTGTCAGCAGTGTTTGAGGATGTGGAAGCAGTGGTTGATGGACTACTTTGGTCAACAACTGTTGAGGTAGCAGTGGTTGAGCTTTGACAACTGTTTTGAACAGCTGGTGCTTTTCCCTTTGTGGAAGACCTTTGAGGGATGATGATTTCATACCCATAGTCTGGTGTTGTATCCTCTGATGGACCTGCACTGTTAGTCTTGACAGCAGTATTTTCAAAAGTGAATTTTTCAAGATCAAACAGATCTGCAGGGTTTGCTGGGATTTTCATTGATGAAAGCTCATTGAACTTTACATTCAAAGTCTCCTCCACTGCCTTGGTCCGTGTATTGAACACTTTGTAGGCCTTGGCAGTGGTTGAGTATCCCAAATGGTAACCACAATCAATTTTGGCTGCAAATTTTGAAATGGAATCTTTTAAGTTCAAAATAAAGCATGGGCAGCCAAACACTTTGAAATATGAGATCAGTGGTTTAATTTTATATAGAATTTCATAGGCAGTCTTTTTGTGCCTGGGGTTTATTAAAACTCTGTTCTGAACATAGCAAGCAGTGTTCACTGCCTCTGCCCAGAAGGTTAATGGCAAACCTGAATCTGCAAGCATGGTTCTGGCAGCCTCAATCAGAGTTTTGTTATTCCTTTCCACTACCCCATTCTGCTCTGGTGTTCTTGGGATGCTGTACTGCCTTACAATCCCTTTCTTCACACAGAAGGCATCCAACTCCCTATTTTTG
Source organism: Helianthus tuberosus (assembly GCA_030545235.1). Taxonomy (NCBI): domain Eukaryota; kingdom Viridiplantae; phylum Streptophyta; class Magnoliopsida; order Asterales; family Asteraceae; genus Helianthus; species Helianthus tuberosus. The sequence continues at coordinate 17,738,502 of CM060383.1, forward strand.
AATTATGTGCCATTGTCACTCCTGAAGCTTTTCACTGGAAGGTCAAATTGCTTTTCAACCTGTATTACAAAGTCTTGCAAAATGCCTGCAGTTTCATCTTTTGAGTGCAAAAATAAAGTCCATGTGAACCTAGAAAAGTCATCAACAATAACCAAACAATATCTTTTCTTTTTGAGGCTCATGACTTGAACTGGGCCAAACAAATCCATGTGTAGCATTTGCAAACACTGGGTTGTTTTGGACTCTTCAATGGACTTGTAAGAACTCTTATGCTGTTTTCCTTTTAAACAGGAAATGCAATGTTCAGGACATGAAAACAATTTTTGTGGTAGGCCTCTTACCAAACCATTTTTTGAAATTTCTGTAATTGTCTTAAGATTTGTGTGTCCCAACCTTCTGTGCCAAAGTTCTGTCTCTTTGTTAGAGGCAGCTGAGAACAGACAGGCATCAGCTCTGGGACACTCTTTTGACATGTCAACAACATAAACATTGCCACTTCTTTGAGCAACAAGTTTAGTTTGACCAGTTCTGATTATTGCTTCAATCTTTTTGACCATTTCTGGTCCAACAATCCTACAACAATCTTTTGTGAAGAATGACCCAAAACCCTTGTCACTCATTTGGGACACACTCAGAAGGTTGAATTTTAGATTGTCTATTAGATTGACATTCTCAAATTTTACTTTTCCAGACTCCACTGTACCCGACCCCAGAATTTTTCCTTTACTATTATTCCCAAAGGATATATCACCCCCTCCATGGATTTTAAAGTCTTTGAGGAGGGCTTTACATCCTGTCATGTGCCTGGAGCCTCCACTATCTACATACCAAAGACTATCAAAGCATGCAGAAGCTCCCTGCACATGAAGTAAAAGGATTAGTTCATTAAGGTCTCCAAAGCCAACAAGGCTTTGGATGGGGTCTCAACAGTGTCTGGGATGGATGCAAGATGATGGACAGTGGTTAGATCAGGGGTTTGAACTGTTTTAGGACAGTGTTTCTCTAACCACTGTTGTGGGTCCTGACCAATCATCTGCTGGTAACCAAAAGGATGCTTGTTCACTTTGGGTTTAGAAGGCCTTTTGTACCTCATAAACGTGAGGAATCCTTTGGTAAGACTGTTTTTCTCTGCCTTTTCTGAACTGATTGGCAGGGGGTGCATCAGTAACCTGAACATCCCTTTTGACAGATGTTTGGTTCAGCTGTTTTGTAACAGCTGTTTGAACTGGCACAAACAGTGGTTGTTTCTTGGTAAATTTGACAGATGTTGATGATGATGGTGGACTCAAGGATGTTTTAGCCATGTACTCATTCTTTTTCACATCAAAGTTTTTGAGGTACACACATGCTTGAGTTTTGTGGTTTGTCTTACCACAAACAATGCAGCTTTCTGCTGAAACAATGACACTTGTTTTGTTTAAATCATAAGCTTTCAAGTGGAAACAATCTTTTGTTAGATGATTCCTTTTTTCACAGAATTCACAAAACAAGTTATCAATTTTTTCTTTCTTCTTTCTTTTTTTCAGACTCCTTTGCAGCAGAGGTTTTAACCACTGCTGGGATGTCCTTGAGAGGTATGACTTTAGCTTTTGGAGCTTTAACACCATCAGTTGATGTAAAGTCCATTGGCTTGAAATTTTCAAGAATATCACACTCGTCAGACCAGGTAGGTTTAAACTGATATTTTTCAAGTTCTTCAAAAGTTGAGGAACTCCTTGTTCTGCCAAGTGTGATTTTGTTACCAAGTTTGTCAGTGATTTTCACTTCTTGGCCATTCTTGTTTGTGGGGATGAACTCAGTGGTTACATCAGTGTTTTGACCAGATTTTTCACAAACAATGTGTTCATCATCATATTTTCTATACCCAACCCCAAATTTCACATTACTTTCAATCTGTTTAGCAAGCATCACCTCATATCCTCTGCAGGATTCCACCCATCTTTCACAAGTAATCTGGGTGGATTCCAACTCCTTTTTGCAGCTTTGGTATTTTTCTACCATAGTTTGAAGTTGGGTTTTGGTGATGCTTTGCTCTTCTTTTAGACAGCTGATTTCCTTTTCTTTTTCAGTCAATTTGTTTTTAAGTTCTTTTAAAGAGCTTTCAAATTTGACCTCATCAGACAAGATTTTATCCCGAAGGTTTTCATTCACCTCTTTAATGTTTGCAAAAGCAATTATGCAATTGCCAGAACACAGTTTTTCAAGAACTTGAGGAGATACCTTGGCAGCTGCCATCATTGCACAATCACATTGATGATCTTCATCATCATCAGCTTTTACGTTCTTTTCACCAGCCTTTTCTTCTTTCTCTTCTTCTTTGTCCTCTATGGACCATGGATCTGTCATTGGTTCAATCAGGGTACCTGAACTTTCTCCCAACAGTATTTCACCAGCCACAGCAGTAACCACTGCTTCAGTCACCACTTCCACTGTTTCTAAGCTCTGCTGTTCCTCCTCAGTTTCAACCCCCTCCTGTATTGACTCTAATTCCATCAAACAAAACTCATCATAAGAAGAATCATTAGAAGCATAGAGTGCAAAATTTTCATCATTAAGGTCTTCAGGCATACTGCTCCAGTCAACAAACCCTTGAGTGAAAAAAACTTTGTTGATCTGGTTGTGCTGCTGCTGGAGCAGTGGTTTGAGGTGCAACAGGTTGTACTTGTACCTGTGGAACAGGGGTTTGAACATATTGGATTTGTGGAACAGTAGTTTGGACATAATGTACTGGCACAGGGGCAGCAGCATAGTGAGCAGTGTTCACTTGAGCTGCTGGGGCATATTGGGCATAGTGCACAGTGTTTTGGTTTTGAGGTCTAGAATTTGAGCTAGGATGAGTAATTATGGGACCAGTAGTTTGACTCCTACATTCCCTAGCGAAATGTCCCAACTTATTACACTTATAGCACTTGATTTTCGATTTATCCAACCCAACCCTTAGATTCCCATGCAAACCTGGGAATTTTCGCCCTGTTCTTTTGTAGAACTTGCTAGTTCTGACACTTAGCAAAGCCAGTTGGTGCAGGATGTCCATTTCCTCTAAATCAGTGGGATCAAAATGTTGCAAATCATTTAGTTCAAAACTTAAATTGTCTGACATCTGGTTTTCATTTGCAGTGAATGCATAACTAGCAGAGTGAGGATCAGGGTTGTTAAAATTTGCACCAGCAGTTATGTCAATGAAGTGATCAAAACCCTGATCCTTACCACTGCTCCCAGATTCTTCTTGACCCAGAAGAGCAGTATTACCGAAAGTGTAATCATCGGTAACTTTTCCTGACTCTTGTAACCTCCTTTTCTGGTTCAACTCCCTTTCATAGGTCAGGAGTCGACCGTGGAGTTGGGTCAAGGTCAGATCCTTGAATTCAGGTGAGTTTCGGGTGACAAAAGCTATGGTGTCCCATTTTTCTGGCAGTGACCTGAGGAACCTGCTATTTTGAGTTGAGTTTGTAAAAGTAGTGTTAACAAGCCTCAGTTCACTGATGAGACAACTGAAACGCTCAAATTGTTGCGTTAGTGATTCACCTTTAACGTAGCAAAATGTTTCATACTGTTGGTTCAGGATTTCCCTGTTGTTTTCTATGACTTCTTCAGTTCCCCCAAACTGTTCCTTAAGTGCGTCCCATAACTCTTTGGCACTGTTACAGTGTAACAGTCCAGCATATATCTCATTGGGCAGCGCTGATGCTATGATGCTAAAAGCTTTAGCATCTAGTTCGATCTTTTAAAAGTCGGTTTCGGTATAATTTTCAACTGGTTTTGGAACGAACTTTTTAGCATCTTCAGCGCTTGGCACTGAAGGAACATGGGGACCATAAATGACAGACCTCCAACAACCTGTGCTTTGTTGAGCAAGGATGTGACCCATCCTTCTCTGCCAGATGTTGTACTCATTTCTTTTTAGCATAGGTGGTTTAAAAAGTGAGCCGATGTTGTTTTTATCATCCTGAGATTGTGACGTCATTCTTGTTGTTTTACAGACACTGAGAAATCAACTTTAATGGTGATTAATCCTTGCTCTGTTTTTCAACGGACGAACAAACGATCAGTATCAACTTTTGTGAGCTGAACTATTTATGTCAAAATGATTGTTAAATCAAATTTGACTGTCCAAGCTCTGATACCAATTGTTGGATCTGAGTTTGTTTTTGATTGTATTTTCGTTTGAAATTAAGATGAAATGAAAGAGTTGTGCAGCGGAATTATAATGAAAACAAACTTTGCATACAATCAAACGAGAGTAATACTTTTATCAAACATCTTTACACAATGAATCGAAAGATTGAATTTGTTTCAACACCGATTACAATGATTGATGAATGAATGCAAACTCCCCCTCAGCCAGAGCTCAGTAGTTTGTTCGTGCAAAGAAGACGATGTGGTGAAAGAGCTAATAGAACAGTACAAAGTACTGAACTATTTATAGGCACTTGCAAACCACTGACCATCTTAGCTGACGTCACCATGAAAGTGACATCTAACCTCCTAACAAACTCTAACCTCTGATCTATAAACACTGATGTACTAAACTACTGCTATTACATTACATTACATATAAGACACTTAAACAGCTGCTGCATCCTTCCACTGCTGTGAACCCAGCAGTGCTTGTCCGGATCAGCAGTACTTGACTCAAGGCAGTAGATTGAGTCAGCAGAGCTTTGGTCTTCCATCAGTCTTTAACATTTGGCAGAAGATGCTAAGCAGCAGTTGCAGGTCAGCACTTAGTAAGATCAGCAGATAGGAGGTCAGTAGATATGAAACCACTTTCAAGGGGAGAGATTTGCATGAACCAACTGTAAACGTCTGCTTATTCTGGATCCACTGCTCTGATCCAGTTTTGGCTTTAATTATCTGTTCCTCTGATAGGGTTCAATCCCAACACCCCCATTGTTGTTGTTCCTGTTGTTATTGTTCCCAGCATTGTTGTTGTTATTGGCATTCTGATTTAGCTGAGGGCAATCCCGCTTAATGTGGCCCTCGTCCCCGCACTGGAAGCACCCTTTCTTAAAACCATGATTCTGCTAAGGTTGTAGCATTTGTTGTCGCTGATGCTGCTTATTTGGCTGCTGATGCTGCTTATTTGGCTGCTGCTACTGCTGCTTTAGCTGCGGGGCTCTGCAGTCTTTGGCCTCATGGCCCACTTTCTCGCACCTACGGCAAGTCCAGACACACTATACATAGTGATGATAGCCACACTTGTTGCACTGTGGCTTCTTTCCAACATAAGAGCCCTGATTCTGATTGCTGCCCTAGCCTTGATTAACTGAAGAAGACTGACTGAAACTGCGGTTGTGGTTGTTATCAGGCCTTTTCTGAGATTGACTTGCGCTGGTTGCTTTATCAGTATCGTTCCACTTGCGCTTGTTATCACTGGCAGGTGTGGTAGCTGTAGCAGTTGAGGTAGTAGCAGAAACACGTGGCGGCAAGTTGCCACGTTCGACCTCTTGGTCAGTAATCTTATGTGCCAAACGGACGATACGGGGTAGATTGTCCAGGTTTACAGCAGTAACGTACCCCTTAATAGCTGGTGCTAAACCCTTGAGATACAGCTCGATTCGCCGATATGGAGGTCGAGACAGGTTAGGGCACAAAGTTGCTAAATCATTAGACCTTCTCGTAAATGCTTCAATCTCAGATCCCTCCATTTTCAAATTATAGTACTCGTTCTCTAGTTTCTGAACCTCATCTCGAGGACAATACTCCTCCCTCATCAACTCCTTAAAGTCATCCCAAGTGGTGGCATTTGCCATCTCGATGCCCAACATCTGAACCTGGGTATTCCACCATGTCAGGGCACCATCCTCGAGTGTGCCTGTAGCATACTTCACTCTGTCCCCAGCAGGACAGTTACACATCGCAAATACCGATTCTGCCTTCTCAAACCATCGCAGGAGTCCTACAGCCCCTTCAGTCCCATTGAAGGTCTGTGGCTTACTATCCATGAACATCTTGAACGTACAAGCGGGTGGAGCAGGTGGATTGTTTTGATTCGCAGGTTGACCTAAAACGAAAGAACGTACAACGCACATGTAAGATTCGAGTATACGACACAAGGATAGAGAGTAATTGGCACATATCGTACCAGCCTGGTAAGCCGCTAGGGCTTCAACTACACGTGTGTTGATCAGGTTGGTTATTTTGGCCTGCGTCATAGCAATGTGGCCACGTCCGCCACTTCGGCCTCCTCCACGTCCACTCATGGTTCTATATAAGAGAAGGGAACAGTCTTAAGGGTCGAAATGAGGTAAAAGTCAAGTATCACGTTAAAATCTACATCTATCAAGTTTACACACAATATGGCAGAACCCTTCTCATGCTCGTTAAGCCTCACTAGGACTTACATGCACCTCACGTTATTATTATGTGTGCACCCATAATAATAAGACAATTTGCATGCTCATCTCAGTGCCTCTTAACTTGCGCTAAAAGTTTCCCCCGCATTCAAATAGCCAAGCAGTGGGTACTACAGGATTATGATTCACAAAAGCCGAAGAGTAGTGTTACACTATCAAATCACCATAGTATCTAGTATGTCGTTTTCATGTAGGTTGTGAGTGTGTGACTGCTAAACAAGTAATGCATAAAGTAACAGAAGACGAACCTTGCAATCTGGAGCTGAGTGTCATGGTCGATTTTCGTAGTCGTTCGGTTATAGTCCTGTTTTATAAAAACGTTTTAAAACCAAGTTCACTACAACCAGTGGCTCTGATACCAAACTGTCACACCCCCAAAATACCACCTAGGGAAAGTCCCTGTTAGGCGTGCGACATACCAATAACGAGCCACTAATTATATTGAACGCGTACATGTTTCAAAATGAAAATCCTTAATTAATAAAATACCATCAACAAGTTTAAGTGAAAACCAAAGTATTCAGCGGAAGCAAAATTAAACAGTTTCAAAACCAAAGTATAGTATCAAGAAATTACTAACATAAATCCATCCAGTCGACCCATGACCACTCCAGCTACTCCAGACAGCAAGCTCCAATGCAAAATATCTAACGACCTACAAGCATGCAAACAAGTGTGTCAAATAACGCTGGTGAGTTCAAAGTTTTGTTACCGAGTTTAGTTACCAGATATATGTACAAAACAGTTTAACAAGTTGTTTTGATGTCGTTATTAACTCGATTACCGAAATGGCTACAAGATGTGTTTGCCCAACCCCAATGTCTCTATCAAAACATTGGTCATGCTTTAAGGAAATTAGTTCACACCCGTCCTCCCCGGTACGGTGTGAGGGTGCCAAACCTAATAGCGCTATCAACTAATAACCTCGTTGCCTCCCCGGCAACTGTCGGTAGATGTAAGGGGTCTTATGTGATAGAAACTAAGTATAATAACAAACATCCCAATAAACCAGCGTTCCTCCCCGGAACGTTACCTGATATCCCTCCCGGGATGCATGCTTGGAAAAAGAGCAGTAAACTCACCTTAGAGTGCTCGGTTTGATAATGTACTTCTAACGTTAAATAAATGTTAGGTCCGTTACTCGCGACCTAAGGTATAATATCATAATAGTGAGCATACAAGTAGGGTTTTACAATACCTTAATGTCCAAACACTCGATGTCTAATATGATACTTTTTGGTAAGCAGTAACACGCAACACACAGTTATTTATCCTTACACTATGTTCGAGATAATAAACTCACAACCAACTTGTATTACATAAAATGATTCATCTAACTACCATTCATTAGTTTAACATCAATATGTAGTCATCTATCATGTACTCGATTCAGAGCAGGTTCACATATTGATCTCATGTTTACGCACATATGACACTTTAATCTTCAACATAAGTACATGCAAAATAACCAAATTAACAGCTCACTTGGGTTTATCATGATTTGAGATAATCTTATGCAGTTTATGATCACTTCACAGCCCATTTCCTAATACCCAATTCCACCGACCCAACTAACATTTAAACATGTTTCATTCACACATAAATTAACATATTCAGATCCCATATTCATCCCTGGTGCGATTCAATACCCTATGACCCAAACCAAGAGTATGCAGCCCACTGAATAAGCCCAAACTAAAATTAGTTTAATTCCGCGTGGCCCATTAGCATACCACAACCCCACCAATGTTGTACAGCCCACTCTCACCGTGAACTCAGTTGATTATTTGCATGACAATTTGTAAAACAATTATAATCCACAAGTCAAACATCCTGACAACTACCATGTACCATCATGGGTGTAATCATATCATACCCTACTTTTTGTGTTTACATACCCCATAAATAACCAACAATTAACATGCACAGAAGGTCTTTTTTTGATCATGCAATCATTCTTTCCTTACTCGACTAATCTCAATATAAGATATCGTGGCATAGTTTAATTCACCCAAGACTCTTTATTCTAATGCATATTATTACTACTAAAAAAATAATAAACATATATATATTCATAAGTAAACTGAGATGTTGTTGTACTAACCAGACGAGGAACAAGACTATGTACCAGAGATGAGCTCCAAGGGAAAGAAAAGGGATTTCGAAGGGGGGGTCTGCTTGCTGAGGTCATGCGATCAGGGGAAAAGCTCAAGGGTTTTTGACTTGATTTAAGTTTTATCTAATCTTGTTCCATATTACGTATACATATGCAATTGTGAAGGTTAGGGCGGTGGGCATCTTTAACCGATGTGGGCCTAAGCCCACACACTTGGGCTTCCGTAGACAATACTTGGGAAACAAGACTCAACCAAAAAACACTTATGTATTGTTTTGGGCTTGAAACCTATGGGCCGATCTAAGTGTGAGAGGGTGTGCGGCCATAGGCCCAATCATGTATAACTAGTATTCGGCCCAAACACATATGATTTTCGTCTACGTTTAAGTGTAACAAGTAACAAACGTTCACCGCAACGTGTTGTAACACATCGCGTAAAAGGAAAATACAAGATTAAAAGTTACGAGGTTAGACGACACTAACCTTGAGAGTTCGGGTTGTCACATCGCCGACGGGTCCCAGGCCGTCGGCGACGGGTTGTGGTTTCCTGAAACGCAAAAATTGGGTATCTTTGATATAGGAACGATTCTTATTGGTTCATGGAACATAGAAGACGGGAGTTACATGATCTTGGGTGTTTGAACTTAATTCTTGGAGCCATTATTCACCCACGTTTCATCACCAATTCCATCTACCATCTACAACATCACCCGAATCAAGAACATTATCATCATCATACACAATCCCCAATTCATCCTAAACCCTAATTCTCCATACCTCATTCCATTACTATCATCTATCACCAAAACCCTCAACATCCATCAATTCTCCATTGTTCAAGCTTCGAGATGACTTCATTCAAGTTCCAAGCATCCGGTGATCGAGTTTCTTCAACCATGAGCGGCTAATCACCTTGGTTTCACCCCGGTGTAGGTAGTTGTTAAATTTAGGGTTTCGAATTGTTCTTGTTTCAACTTGGTGACAAATTGTGTTTGATTTTTGAAACCATTGACAATAGTTTACATTTGTTTCGTATTCGTAAATTGTCGAACGATGTTAAAAGTTATGACTTTACGAAATGGTTATGTGTAGTTATGCATTGTCGTGGTTAGGTTTTACTTGTGTTGATTACAAAGTGCATTCTTGTCCGTTTTTCGAAGCGTTGATAGTTATTGGCACCTAAGTCACGGTACACTAAATCCGCTAATCGTATGCAATTGAGTTGAATCTAAAAACTTGTAGAAACCCTAGGTTAGCAATTACCGAAACCGGGTGTGAACCCTTTTTCTTATTATCGTTTAGTAATCAATCTTTCTTGCGATCCTTAATTAGTAGTTATTAATCAATTGAATCAATTTCATTAGTTTAAATTTACATCTTTCAACTAAACAAAAATACAAAAATATCTGGCAAGCTTCATAAACTGTGACAATTGTTCTAATTCAATCGAATCCACACACAAACCACATACTCTTCGTGGTTCGACCTCTTGCTACCACTAACTATTTGTTAAGGGTAATTTGGGCTTATAAATCTTATCTTTGACCGGAGCGCGACACTACGATCAAATTTTGGCGCCGTTGCCGGGGAGTGCGTGCGCTTTGTGTTTGGATTATTGTTTGAATTTGCGTGATTATCTGTTTAATTTGTTTAGTTTCTTTTTGTACTTTGTCTTTTTCTGTGTTACGCGAGGTGTGTTACTTGTGTAGGGTACAGGTAGTGCATGCATACGCGGAACTCCGGGAGGACTTCACCGTTAGTCTACGAACCGGAAATTGAAAGAGTTGCAAGAAGAAATCTAGCAAGCCGATTGGAAGCAACACTTGCTTCTAATCAAACCAATCAAACACCACAACTCACACCGACCATTGAAACCGATTCAATGGCCAACCAAAATTCAACCCAAAACTTTAACCAAAACCAAAACCCGAACCAATTCCAATACCGGAGCAATTTCAATCCCGCTCAAAATGTTCAACCTATACCTCAAGAGCGACCGGGTGGTAATAACAACACCGGACCACCCACACCACCTTTCCAAAACCAAAATCCCAACAACACCCAAAGAACACCCCAACAAAAAAACCTTCATTGACAACATTCCTTACCTCTCAATCTTGATGACCGGAATGTCAATTCCGATCGTCGAGGCAATCGAGATCGTTGCAATCCCGCGAATGAAGACCTGTTCTTTAACATAGACGATTTGAGGAACGCCATCCCCGATGATGAACCGTATAGTGTTCCCGGTTATCAATCGCCGGAACATGTGAGTGTGCACATGGAAAATTCGGATGATGGGGGATATTATGATGATCGGGTTAATGATGACGAAGATTGGGGGTATGTGCATCAAGGTAACATCTACAATGCAAGAGGGTTTGAAGATGATGAGTTTGGCTACCAAAACGCCAACTTTGTGGGGGACAATGACTACGGGTATGGGAATAGAAGGAATGACGGTTACGAAAACAACCGCCAACCATGGAACAACAATCAAAGGAACCGGAATGATGGGTTTTACAACAACAATAATGCTAACCCTAACCGGATTCCTCGTTTCGTGGGAGGGGGTAATCAAATGGGTAACCAAGGTGGAAACCGAAGAGATGATCGAAGAGGTGATAGAAGGGATAATCGAAGACCGGTGGATCAAGAAGTAAACTGTCCGCATCGTCGTCAACAACCTCCACGAGGAGTGAATGACCGTTTTCGACCGGTAGTTACTGATAATGACTCTCCAATAGTGTGTGAAAGGAGAATGTTTGACTGCAAGCCCCATTACATCAACATACTTCCCCATTTCAATGGGAGGTCTATTGATGAACCGTACACGCATTTGGCGGAGTTTTCCTCCATTTGTAACACTATCGGGGGGCACAATTTTGCATTAGAGGAAGTCAAGCTTCGATTATTTCAGTTTTCGCTAAAAGACAAGGCGAAACAATGGTTTCTTACACTTCCGGCGAATAGTATCCGGACGTGGGGTGAAATGCAACAAGTCTTTCTGGATGAATACTATTCAATGTCGAAGACCGATGATGCACGGGATGAAATAAGGTCGTTTCGGCAACTATCGAGTGAACCGTTGCATGAAGCGTTCACTCGCTACAAAGAGTTGATGCGGAAATGCCCACATCACCAAATAGAAAAGTGGGAATTGGTGAAGTGTTTTGTACGTGGGTTGGATGATGCGACATGGAACTTTATTGAGCAATCACGAAGATGACGAGTGGGAATTTCTCGAGCGGATGAGTAAGCGGTCGAAGGAAAAGGAATCGGCCGATAGAGCCAAGAAACATCCCTTTTCCCGGTCACTTCCCGATCTTGATTCTAAGGACCGAATCTCTACTTTAGAATGGGAGATAGCTCGTATGAAAAAGAAGGAGGTGAATGCGGTCCAATTCACGGTGTGTGAAGATTATGGGGATATTGGCCATAGGACCGATCAATGTCCAATGGGGCCGGGTGAGTACACCGAGGAAGTAAATCAAGTGTTCGGGGATAGAAAGAATAATGATATGAATTCGAACACTTATCATCCTGGATTGAGAAACCATCCCAACTTCCGATATGGGAATGCCGCAAATCAAATGAACCCGAACTTCCAACCGGGTAATCAAATCGGGTCATCATATCAAAATCGCCAAGGTGGTAACCAAGGGGGTTACTAACGTAATTACAATCAAGGGTACCAAGGCCGGGAGAATAATTACCAAGGTGGGTACCAAAGGAATTACAATAATCAAGGTGGTAATGGAAGCGGGTCGAACAATCAAACTGTTGGTGATGATTTGAGTGCCAAAATGGACGCTTTGTTAAATATGACCAAAGAATCTAACAATCACATCAAGGAGATAAAGAAGACAAATGAGATTCGGGACAAAGCACATGAGGCATTGGCAAAGCAAGTGGGCCAACTCGTGGAGGAGATGGCTCAAATGAGGGGAAGCATGGGAAAGCTTCCAAGTGACACTACAGTGAACCCGAAGCATCAAGGTTCTAGCACAAGCAACGTAAGGAATGCACGCATTAGCGCGGTAAGTCTCCTTTCAAATGATGAGGTTTGTAGTAGTGTTGAAAGCATTCCACCACCACAATGCGTTGATGGTGTAGTGGAAAATACAAGTGACGAGTCAGAAAGTAAAAATGAACAAGAAACGATTTCACAAATTAAAATTGAAAACATGAATAAAAATTCTTTTTGTGAAAATTGTTTAAATCAAATTAACTCGAGTAATGCATCAAAGCTTGAAGAACGGTGCCCACCAAAGGACGAGAGGTGGGAAATTTTTAAACACGCAAACATTAATTTGCCATTACTTGATGACATAAAAAATTCCGGCTCATGTGGAATGCTTGAAAGAGTTGAGCATTCAAAAACGACACAATAAATTACCCGAACCGATTGATTTGGTATCACATGTTAGTGCCGTTTTATCAAGTGCACTCCCCGAAAAAGTTCAAGATCCGGGATATCCTCTTATCCCAATTCAAATTGGAACATTTAAAATTGAGAGGGCGCTCCTAGATCTTGGAGCTTGTGTGAGCATTTTGCCCGGGAGTTTGTATGACCAATATGATTTTGGTCCATTAAAAAAGTTTGATACTCCCGTAGTATTGGCCGATCAGACTCCCACGCATCCACGGGGGATGGTGGAGGATGTGATTGTTAAGGTGGATGATTGCTACTACCCAGTTGACTTTTTGGTAGTAGACTATGTTGGGTGTGTTGAGGACACCCAACCGATAGTCATACTGGGTAGACCGTTCCTTGCAACAGCTAATGCCATAATAACTTGTGCAACGGGAACGGTAAGCATGAAGTTTGGGGACCGGGAATTAAATTTAAATATGTTTCCAAATTTCACTAACCCGCTCGGTGAGGATAAGTGTCCTAAAAAGGACATGAATCCAAACAAAAAGGTATGTGCTATGGTTGGTAGGTTTGGAGGAACAAAGAAGAAGACGGTCAAGAAAAAGAAGGCAAAGAAGTCACCTCTAGAAAAGAAGAAGGAAGAGGAGGTGAGGAAGTTTGGACCGTTTAGAAACAAATGGTATGAATCACCGGTGGGTGATTTCGAGGAATTCGTAGGCGGCAAGCACGCCATTCGACCACCATGAGGTGGTAAGTCAATTGTTGTTGTATATTTTCTTTCGCAATTAGTTTTAGTTTTTCTTTGTAGTTTTGTTGTTGTTGTTGTATAATGTTGTTATTTCATTTTAGTAGTTAAATGAACGTTGTGGGTGTGTTCCCTATATAACCCTCACGAGACCTACTCGTCCTCCCAAGCTATTGGGGGGTTTAAAAGGGCTTGTTGCATACGCTAAATGCAACCGTGATTCCTACGAAAGTGAGTTAGGATTTGTTATTGTTGTACATTTTTTTCCACAAAAATCAAGGTAATTTAACGCATGATTTGGTAACACTTTCATAAAAATGGTAGAACTAAGTAGCTAACAAATTTCAATGGTTGTGAGAAGCATGCTTCTACACAAGGGTTAAAATTTGTAGGTACATCATGTTCGTGGGACAACCGTTTTTGTGAAGAGAAGAAGAAGACAAGGGCATCAAGCGACAAAAATCAGGTGCATGCGTTTCCTTTTTACCTTGATTCTTAGATTAGTAATTAGTGGATTGTAATTGTATGTTATTTTTCCAGGGTGGAATTTTTGGGGAGGTTAGTCGTGTCACATCCCTTGTGTGTTTTAAAACTCTAGTTCTTACACATTGAGGACAATGTTTACCTCAAGTGTGGGGATGGGGGAGTAGTAAAAGTTTTCGATTTTGACCCGTTCATTTAAACACTACACATTGATGACAATGTTTACCTCAAGTGTGGGGATGGGGGGAAATTTCAAATTTTTTTCAAAATTTTCTTGTTTCAAAAGCGATCTTAAAAGCACAAGTAACTAAGTCAACGAGGGATGGCACAACCCATTTGGTCTTTTGTCATGGTCAAGTTCAAATTAATAGCATGACGGGTATTTAGCGGGTGGTTATTTGAGAATAATTCGCCTAAGGAACTAGCATTTTATGTATATCACATACCATACCCTTATACGTGAGGTTTTGAGTCACTTTTATATCATAGATTTACATATACATGTTTCTTTGTTTGAGTGGACCATTAGTCGCGTATTGTAGAACTTGCAACTTTTGATACGTTCGAGACCATAGACCAAATACAAGCACGAGAATGATTAAGGCATTAGGTAAACCTTTTTCTTTTATACCATTTTTATATCCTTACCCGAAAGTTATCCCCTAGTAGCCAATGTTGAGCCTAATCCCTTCGTTTGACCACCCTTTAGCCAATAACCTTAAAACCTTTTTCTTTTAAACCCGTGTGATGGAAATTCGATTATAGTAGTCAAGTTTGTATAGTTGTTTTGTTGTTTGCGTATAAAAAAAGAGAGAGAGAAAATTCAGAAAATTCAGAAAATGTTATGAAAAAGACGAGAAAATTGTTGAAAAAAAGAACAAAAATATGTGTTCTTAGTTGAGAAATAAAAGGCGAGAGCTTGTTGCCTTCTAGTTTGATATTGGTAGTTAGTTGTGCGTAGATTCGTTGTTTTGTAATAAAAATCGAATTTTCATCACCTTAGCCACTTTAAAATATCCCATTTCCTACCCTTAGCCTAGCCCCGTTACAACCCTTACAAAGACCTTATGACTTGTGCTTAGTATTCGTGATCGGTGGTGGAGAATGATTGAGTTGCACGCCTATGCGGGTACGTGTTCTAATCGGTTTTGAGCGATTAATTGATTGAAGTGCTAATACATTATACACATTATCCAAATTGTAAGCCGAGTGGAGAGAACATTGTGAGGGATGTGCATAACTTGCTAGTTTTACGGGCGGTTTAATTTTGGATAACCATTATATATGTGAATGCTCACTTTATCGTTAAATATGTTGTAAATTGTAAAAGGTTTGAACTTTTGTATGACAATAGACCTTAACCTTTATCTCGGGAATGGGAAGTGTATTCGTTGTTTGACCCACGTGAAAGTGAAAAACAGATTTGCTTGAGGGCAAGCAAAAGACAAGTGTGGGGATGTGATACGTGGTCGAAAACTGGTTAATGTTTGTACTTAAGTTGATGTTTTTACATAGTTTTTAATCTTGAATAGCCTACTTTTAATGGGATTCGTGTTTTACAGGTCTAAAAGAGTTTAAGGAGCTAATCGGGAGCTAAACGGAGCACCGGGACGTGAATCGGATCAACCGGGGATGTGAAATGAACAAAACCGGGTTAATCACGAAGATTGGATGTGTTTTGGGAATGTTAATGGATTTAAAATGAATATATTAGAAGATGGCATGATAGAGGGCTGAATTACGAGTACGTGGGCGAAAACGGTGAGTAAAACGGAGCCATAACGAAGAAGTTATGAAGAAAACAGTTTCGGACAAAACAGGAAAAACTAGAGGCCGTCGGGGATGGGCTCTAGGCCATCGCCGACGGGCTCTAGAAAGTCCCGTCGTCAAAAGGTGCCCGTAAACAGCCAAACAAGCCGTCGGGTGATTTCAGCAAATGGGGAGGCCGTCGCCGACGGGTCCCAAGCCGTCGGCGACGGGTTGTGGTTTTCTGAAACGCGAAAATTGGGTATCTTTGATATAGGAACGATTCTTATTGGTTCATGGAACATTGAAGACGGGAGTTACATGATCTTGGGTGTTTGAACTTGATTCTTGGAGCCATTATTCACCCACGATTCATCACCAATTCCATCTAGCATCTACAACATCACCCGAATCAAGAACATCATCATCATCATACACAATCCCCAATTCATCCTAAACCCTAATTCTCCATACCTCATTCCATTACTATCATCTATCACCAAAACCCTCAACATCCATCAATTCTCCATTGTTCAAGCTTCGAGATGACTTCATTCAAGTTCCAAGCATCCGGTGATCGAGTTTCTTCAACCATGAGCGGCTAATCACCTTGGTTTCACCCCGGTGTAGGTAGTTGTTAAATATAGGGTTTCGAATTATTCTTGTTTCAACTTGGTGACAAATTGTGTTTGCTTTTTGAAACCATTGACAATAGTTTACATTTGTTTCATATTCGTAAATTGTCGAACGATGTTAAAAGTTATAACTTTACGAAATGGTTATGTGTAGTTATGCATTGTCGTGGTTAGGTTTTACTTGTGTTGATTACAAAGTGCATTCTTGTCCGTTTTTTGAAGCGTTGATAGTTATTGGCACCTAAGTCACGGTACACTAAATCCGCTAATCGTATGCAATTGAGTTGAATCTAAAAACTTGTAGAAACCCTAGGTTAGCAATTACCGAAACCGGGTGTGAACCCTTTTTCTTATTATCGTTTAGTAATCAATCTTTCTTGCAATCGTTAATTAGTAGTTATTAATCAATTGAATCAATTTCATTAGTTTAAATTTACATCTTTCAACTAAACAAAAATACAAAAATATCTGGCAAGCTTCATAAACTGTGACAATTGTTCTAATTCAATCGAATCTGTTAGTGCATTCATCTGTCGACTTCGTCTTATATCGAGTCTTAGTTGCGTTGCGGATCTGAACAAGTGTGAAATCATCCTATACAATGATGACATCATCAATTGCATCATCCTCACAAGAGACAAAATAGTTTAAAAGTTTATATGTGATTTCGCTCTAAGTGATAAATCTGATTTCGCTCGGAAGTGATAAGTCTGATTTCGCTCCAAGTTTAAATGTTTGATTTCGCTCCTACAAGTCATCTGTGGTTTGGAGCGAAATCAGGAGCATTATAAATAGGGTTGTGTTCATGTCATTTGTAACGATTCCAGATTTGATACCGAGGTGCTGCCGGTTTATTCTCTGATTGTAAACATTGTTATTTCAATATACAAGAGGTTTAAAGTGTATTTCAAGCTGTTTTCACATCCGTTTCTCTGTTTCCGCCTCTGAAACGGATTTGAGCTCTTCCGAACGACTCATTCAGGTAGTAATCCGATCCTACAAGAATGTTTTAAGTACTTAAACTTAATCGCGTGTCCCACCTCAGAATATACTCCCGTATCCAGATCCCAATATTCAGTCTTACAGGTGAGTATACCTAGATGATATATGTAAGGGGTTGATTGCGAAACCGTGAGAGCTCAGGTCAGAACTTCCGTTCAGCAGAGAGATGACGGTTCGACTTTGGTGGGTCCCCTTTAGAGGATCTTTTTTACAACAACATTGATTAGCAATTTTATTGTCTATTTTTGCTGAGGGCGGCGCTATATTTCAAGCAAGCGTAAAGTATTCTCCGGGGACTAGGCCATTTCTTCCGCATTATCAGAAGTCCCGGGATAATACCCCAGATATCATTAAGCATAAAGACCTAGTATCTCAGAAAGAGGGGTCCTTCAAACAAGATTTCGGGGGTTACCCATATATCCGAGAGATGTTACCCACGAATTAAGCAAGTTTGAATTTAGGTTTATATCTCGTCACAATCTACTAAATGTGCAAAAACTTACTAACACATCATCAGTGAGACCGTTTATCACATTTTTCTTTCCAAATCTTTAGCATGCTGTGATAGTCCACTGATGTACTATCATTTCCTCTTTTATACAACAAAACTCATTTTTGATTTTATCATGTTTTTGACTTTTTCAAATTTTCTAATGTTTTTGGATTTTCTGAAAATTTTTACTCCCCCTAAAATGCAAACACATTTTAGGAAATTTGAAAACAAACTATACAATAAAGTGACAACTGATATCAAATCACTTCAAATCGCCATCCACTCGGCATAAACAATCAGAACTCCCCCTCACAACAAACTATTTTCCCATTGTGATTTCAAAACACTTAAGTTTGTTTTAATCAAATGGTTTTTTTTCGGAAAATTAGTTTTGTTGATTTTACCATTTGTAGATTCGGGGTTCATCACATTGTTCTTCAAAATAACACTTGTAAGTATGGTCCAATCAAGTTCAACTTAATGACCTTGATTAACCATTTATCAATGAAAACCTTTTTCAACCTCTTACAAGTTCAATCACCAACCATAATCACTTGTAAATCAAAATATAACAATTCAAATATACCACCTGCGAATTTACTAACTGTACCACTTGTAGAATCATTTGCTAAGAATGATGCCGATACCTGCTCCACTCTTACCAACCTAGGAGCTCCGGCAAGTCAGATTTTTAGTTTGGAAATACTTTCCCCCAAGGCTTTGGTCTTGTATCGAGTCATAGATTAGAGTGTATAGATCAGGGCTTATCATATGAGAAAATAGAAAGATTTAGGGTGTTTATAAGCTGATTCCGCTCCTATATGTATTGGAAAGTGATTCCACCCGAAATCATAAAGATCTGATTTCGCCCCAAGTGTCATAATGTAATTACGAGCGGAATCATGTCAATCAGGACTCTATAAATAGGTGTTCATGAGCGAAATCAGGTGAACAGTCCTTGTACTCCATGCTGAAGCTCTGCCGGTGTGAGATTTGAATGTAATCAACGTCAAATCAATACAATCAGTAGTTAAAGTGAAGATCAAGCTGTTTCTACGTCAGTTACTTGTTTTCCGCACCTGTAACTGATCAAAACTCCTCTGAACGACTCATTCGGATCAGTCGATCGATCCTACAATCAAAGAAGACATTTTCATTCTGCTTCAGCATGATAAAACTTATTGTAGGATCGATCGACTGATCCGAATGAGTCGTTCAGAGGAGTTTTGATCAGTTACAGGTGCGGAAAACAAGTAACTGACGTAGAAACAGCTTGATCTTCACTTTAACTACTGATTGTATTGATTTGACGTTGATTACATTCAAATCTCACACCGGCAGAGCTTCAGCATGGAGTACAAGGACTGTTCACCTGATTTCGCTCATGAACACCTATTTATAGAGTCCTGATTGACATGATTCCGCTCGTAATTACCTTATGACACTTGGGGCGAAATCAGATCTTTGTGATTTCGGGCGGAATCACTTACCAATACATATAGGAGCGGAATCAGCTTATAAACACCCTAAATCTTTCTATTTTCTCATATGATAAGCCCTGATCTATACACTCTAATCTATGACTCGATACAAGACGACGTTGACAGATGCATGCACTAACAGACTCCCCCTCAGATGTTAACGAGTCTTCAGTATCGAGTCTGACTGTATCATGTCTTTGCATCTTCAGTCTTGATCAGTCTTTGTGCTTCCTTCACTCTTCAGCATCAACATACTTTTCACGAACAATCTCTACTCAGATGTCTTCAGACTCCCCCTTTCGATGTACTGAGATCGCAGTCTGGCATGTTAAAATCACATAGTCCTTGGGTATTGGAACCTGGCACTCTATTTTCAGGTTCAAGATCGAAACCTGGCTACACCTGCACATTCTTAACCCAGAAGTAAATTTCACAAATTTAACATTTGACAAATTTATCAATCCAGATTCTCTCTCAAATTAAACTAGAATGATTTATCAATTAAATTCTGATGAACCATTTGTAAAAATTAATTATTTTTCTTTTCAAAACACATTCTCCCAAACCATTTGTTCATCATGTCTAGCACTTGGAATTTGAAAATCAGCTCTCCAACATCAGTTGTCGAAAATCTTTTTGGATTTTTCAAAAATTATGCTAAAACACACTGAAAATCTTTTTGGGTTTTTGAATAGAATGAAATGCAATAAAGAAATATTAACAGACAATATTTTTGTGAGTTCGTGCAGGAGGATCATATCAGTTTTGACAAGTCACGAGTACCATTGAGCTTAGTTACACATTAAGAATTAAACAATTCACTTAGATTGTCGATATACTGATCCACTTAAATTCTCATACAAATTTCAACTGATTCAGGATATGAGTTAGATGTTTTAGGGACTTAAACTCATTCATGTGTCCCACTTCTTGAATATACTCCCGTATCCAGATCCCAATATTCAGTCTTACAGGTGAGTATACCACAGATGATATCTGTCAGGGGTTAAATTGCGAGGGCCGTGAGAGCTCAGGTCGATACTTCCGTATACGCAGAGAGATGACGGCTTCGACTTTTGGTGGGTCCCCTTTAGAGGATCTTTTGTTACAACAGCAATGACTATCAGTTTTATTGTTTCATCAATTTGCTGAGGGCGGCGCTATTTTTCAAGCAAGCAGAAAGTATTCTCCGGGGACTAGGCCATTGCTTCCGCAAAATCAGAAGTCCCGGGATAATACCCCAGATATCACTGAGCATAAAGACCTAGTATCTCAGAAAGAGGGACCTTTCAAACGAGATTTCAGGGGTTACCTATATATCCAAGTAGTGTTCCCCACAAAATAAGCAAGTTTGAATTTAAGTTTATATCCCGAAAAAGCTTACTAAATGTGTAAAAATCTATCGGCATATCATCAGTGAGACCGTTTAACGTTATTTAAATATTACATTTCTTTAGCATACTGTGACTGTCTACTGATGTACTGTCATTTCCTCTTTTCTGACACTAAAACTCATTTTTGATTTTATCATGTTTTTGTCTTTTTCAAATTTTCTAATGTTTTTGGATTTTCTGAAATTTCTACTCCCCCTAAAATACAAACACATTTCAGGAAATTTGAAAATAAACTGTACAAGAAAAATTGACAACCTATATCGAATCACTTCAATTCGCCATCCACTTGGCATAAACAATCAGAACACCCCCTTACACAAAACTATTTTCTCATTGTGATTTCAAAACACTTAAGTTTATATGAAAGCTGAAACAAAAATGAGTCGTTCAAAAATTTTAAGTTCTGAACAAAATTTTGTTTTGTGACAAATTTGATATGAAAGCTGAAAGTGGTGTTCAAATTGATGAAGGTTTACACCTACAAGTGGTATCAGAGCTCAGGAGGAGGAGTTCTGCAGGTTATAGCCGTTTTTTATTGAATTTTCTATCTTCTACACCTTCTTTCATCAGTTCAACAAGATTTTATGGTCAAAATCGGATCAATTTTTCACAGACTATGTAAAAATACATATAGACAAACCCTTGAAAGTTTCATAGCAAAATTCGACCTAAAAATGACCAAAATCGACTCGAGAAGTGATTCCGCTCGAAAGAACTTTTTCTGATTCAGCTTGAAATTGTTGATTCCGCTCCAAAATATTATTGATTCCGCTCTAAAATAGTTCCTGATTCCGCTCCAAGCTGCCAAACTCAGATTCCGCTCCAAAATATTATTGATTCCGCTCCAAAATAGTTCCTGATTCCGCTCCAGGCTGCCAAACTCAGATTCCGCTCCAAAATATTATTGATTCCGCTCCAAAATAGTTCCTGATTCCGCTCCAGGCTACCAAATTCTGATTTCGCTCCAAATTTTCTTGCTGATTTCGCTCCAGGATATCATATCACTGATTCCGCTCCAAGTTTCAAAGTCTGATTTCGCTCCAACATATTGCTGATTCCGCTTCAAGATGCCAGATCAGATTCTGTTTGAAATGTGTTCAGTGTTTGTTTTTGGACGGCCCAATCAATATTCAAGATCAATTTCTCGGCCCAATAAGATTACACATTGAAATTCATAAGCTGACAAGTTTAATCAGACCCATGTGCTTTCATTTAAAGCAAAGTTGATTTTGCATGTGAATTTTGTCAGGTTCTACAAGTGTTTTACAAGGTGAACCAGTTAGTTTAAAAGCTTGTTTAAAAAATTCTTCGATACTGAAAACATGGACAACGATTTCTACAACGCGTTTGCTACTCCGACTACTCCGGCTTCCATTGCTCAGAACATGAATTTGGAAAACGAGACCGGAATGTTACAAAAACCCCCGAAACTGATAAGCATTGAAGAATATTACGGATGGAAGGATCGATTCGAAAACTGGGTTCAAGCTAACCATCTCAGATCTTGGGAATGTATTCTGAAGAAGTATGTTTTACCACGGACAGATTTACAAGTTATCAAAGAACTCTCAGAATTTAGTGACAAAGAACGTGACATGTACCGAGCTGAAAAGATGATGATCAGTTTACTTCAGCAAGCCATTAAAGAAGACATCTTTATTCTACTTCAACATGACAAGACTTCAAAATCGATTTGGGATGCTCTTCGAGTCAAGTTTGAGGGTAGTGAGAATATGATTAAGAGCAAGAAGGCACTGCTCAAGAAAGAGTTTGATTTATTCAGCAGTCTACCGGGTGAAGATACAAAGAAGCTAATTGAACGTTATTGCCACTTAGTGCGATCCATGTCAATGTTGAGCATTACCAAAGATCGTGAAGAATGGGTAGACAAATTAGCTGATGCTTTACCGCAAAAAGAGTGGGGTACATACTTGATGATTCTGAAAAACACTCGGGTGTATGATGGGTTGACTATTTCTCAGTTTATTGAGAAGATAGAGGGACAAGATCTGGAACAGCAAAAGATTGCAAGGATGAATAGTCCGAGTGGTCAACAAGACGTGAAAATGTACTACAAAGGCAGTGTTCCAGAAGTTGAAAGAAGTCCGAAAATCCAAACTGCATTTAGTGCTGGAGATTCATCAGAAAAGGTTGATCAGAGTACAAACAAAAGCAGTGGGTTCTCGTCATATCCGAGTGTTAATCCCAAGAGTACATCTGAAGGATTTCATTCTCAGAGTACAAAAACTGGAAATGGTTATGTGATACAGTGCAACATTGCATTGAATCTTCCAGATGGTCAAAGCTTTTCTGAAGAGGTTGTAAAAGATCACATGGCGTTGCTTGGTTCCGTGCTACTATCTTATGATGGTTTGGTCGCAGGGCGGATCGGGAATCCTATGCTCACAAAGGAGGATTACGATCAGATAGACGCCGAAGAAATGGAACTAATGGACATCAAATGGTGTTTAGCTAGTGTCCTTAGACGAGCTGAAAAGTTCAAGCTGATTACTGGAAGAAATGACTTTCTTGATGCACATGTTTCTACTTTGGGTTTTGATAAATCTAAAGTTACTTGTTTTCGATGCAGGGAGAAAGGTCATTTCAAGAGGGAATGCAAGTACAGGGAAGCTAGTGATGTGAAGAATCCATTCGGAAAAGATGACTACTACCGGAAAGCCATTTATCAACAAGTTGGTCAACAACAACTACAAGAACCACAGGTGGCTCATGGTAGAAAAGTGATTGAGGATTCAAAAAGAGCATGTCTGGGGAATCAAGAGAACTTTAACTGGAATTTTCAAGATGATGAAAAATTGCCTGAAGGTTTTAGCTGGGATATGTTTGTGGATGATAAAGGAGATTTCAAAGCATTCATTGCTAAAATTTTGAAAGAACCAGATATGTTTACCACATGGATGAAGTCTATTGGTGAGACTGTGAAGAATGTGGAGGAAGAGTCTGTTGCATCTGAAGAAAACTCACAGAGCTCAGATAAAAGTTCACAAAGTGATGAAAGTTCAGAAAAGGAAGTTGTTTTTGATCAAACACCAGTTGATTCTAGTTCTTCGGATGATAATGCTGAAAAGTCTATTGAGTTTGATCAGTCACCAACTGATGACAGCAGTAGTGATGATGAAGAAGAAAGACATATTAATATTGCAAAATCTCATCTTTCTCCTGAAAGTTTTCATTTTTATTTTGCAGATCGCTTGGAAAAGCTGAAGGAGAAACAAGCTGCAAAAGAACAAAAGAAAATGGAGTCTGAAAGTGTTGCTGAAAGGGATGAGATTGTTCAAAATGAAGAAGTTAATGTTGTTGCTGAGGAAATTGCTAAGATTGAAAAGGTGACTGAAGCAGAAAAAGTTGTTGAAGTCGAGAAGATTATCGAAGTAGAAAAGATTGTGGAAGTCATCAAGCCTTGCACAAGTGTTTGGAGACTTGCAAAGAATGTGCAGCAAAAGATGAGAAGATGGCAGAGTTTGAGAAGATGAAGGAACAGTTATTGTTCAATCTCAACTATGTGAAAGAATCTTATGATGTTTTGAACAAAACAGTAACTGTTCTTCAAAAGACAAATTCTGAAAGAGAACAAGCACTAACAATGATGAATGCTGTGATGATGACAAAACAGAAAGCTATCAACTTCTACATAGAAGAGAGTGCTAAGTGGAAGCAAGAGTTGGAAACTGAAAAGATTGAAAATGAGAGAATCAGACGATTATTGCAGAGTTATTCTAGTTCTGATTATCTTATTGATAGAATTTATCCGACTGTTACAGGTATGGAAGCTTTTCAAGATGAGAAGACAAAGATGAAGGATACTGGTAAGAAACCGACTGCTAGCTATAACAAGTGTCTGCCTCCGATCTGGGAAGGTTATTCTCCTAGAAAACCAAATGAGGAGCAACTCGAAAAAGCATTCAATATAAAGTTAAAAACCGACACAACTGATGAATTACCAGAAAACATTGACGTTACTTTCACATCGTCTGACACTGATCATGAGTCTGAGTTAATTAAAAAGGTGGTCGATCAGGTGTTGGATACTGATGAGGAGTCTGAGTCAAAGTCTGAGTCAGGAGGTTCAAGTTCGTCAGTCAACAGTCCAAAGTCGTCGGTTAAACGGTCTTATAGTAAAGAATTTTTGTTATCAAAAGCAAATTTGGATGATGAAACATTTGAAGTTGCATAAACTTTAAATGATTCTGACAAATTATACTCTGACAAAGAGTTTCCAATAAGAAGTGTTAGATTTGAAATGATCAAAAAGGTTTTCAAAATGACAGAAATTATGACTCTGAAATAAAAGATTTAAATCTTACTGAAAAACCTAAAAAATACACTTCAAGAGTTCAACAATGATTAAACAAGAAAAAGGGTTACAATTCTGGTTCTGGTTTTCAAAAGAAACCAAACCATAATGGTAGTTACAAAAAGAAAGGTTTAGGTTTTATTCCATCAGAAAATTATAAAAATGAGAAAAATTCTAAAACAAAAACAGAATTTGTTTCAGGTGGAAGTGCAGAAGAAGAACAGAAGAAACCGTTCTGGAAACAATCAAACCAGGAGTTTCTTGCTGAGAAGAAAAGGAATGGAACTGGAGTGTTTCATCCAAATGAGACTCGAACCTGTTTCAAATGCAATGATGCTGGTCATATTGCATGGAACTGTCCGAAAAATGCTAAGACTAAACAGGGAGTTTCTGAAAAACTGAAAGAAATAGTTGTTGATGTTGAACCTCCAACCGAAAAATTCAAAATATTTGAAAATTCAACTTATGAGGTTGGTGAATGTTCTAAAAAGAATTTTTACAAAAAGAAAGCAAAAGATAACCAAATATGGGTTGTCAAGACGGGTGATGTAAAAGTCGGCGATGAATCTGGTTCCACAAAGCCAGAAGAGCCACAAGGTGAGGTAAAAGAGGTAAATTCTGTATCTTCAGTGAATGATGATGAATTTCCATCTTTGAAGTTTGAAAAGATTAAGCAAAAAGTTGGTAAAGTTGAAATCTCAAATCAATTCTTTTCAGATCAGAAGGAATTTGATATTGAAAAAGCATTCAATGGGAATGTTAAGAAAATTTTTGAGAAAATGATTGATGGGAAAGTGAAAGGGGTTAAGGATTTCTATGCAACAAAGAAAGCCACCTATAACCCTACTGAGCAAGAATTGAAAACACTCAAGTCTGAAAAGACTTGGGTGGAAATTCTTTTTGTTTGAACATCTGAATTGCCGGAGATCCCAAGTTT
This sequence comes from Helianthus tuberosus, assembly GCA_030545235.1. Classification (NCBI taxonomy): domain Eukaryota; kingdom Viridiplantae; phylum Streptophyta; class Magnoliopsida; order Asterales; family Asteraceae; genus Helianthus; species Helianthus tuberosus. The sequence goes on from CM060383.1 coordinate 17,764,583, forward strand.
GTAATCGTGGATCAGGAATCGGCATCTTTCTTAGTAATTGATTATGTGATTGAATCTTAAAAATAGTTGAATTTTTACAGGATAAGTGTGAATTGCCGGAGCTTCCAGGTTGGTAAGTGTGAAGCAGGAATCGGCATTTTTATTGGTAAAATAGTTTTGTGTAGATGAGGTATTCCTACAGGTGGTTGATGGAAATTTTCACTTCCAAGTGGTAAATCAGGGACATTAAGTTATATCTGATTTTCTAAAAATGATTGAGGAAAATGTGATGAACCAAACCCCTAACTTTACAAGTGGTAAATTTAACAAAACTTATTTTCCGGAAAAATCATTTTGGTTAAAACAAACTTAAGTGTTTTGAAATCATAATGAGAAAATAGTTTTGTGTAAGGGGGTGTTCTGATTGTTTATGCCAAGTGGATGGCGAATTGAAGTGATTCGATATAGGTTGTCAATTTTTCTTGTACAGTTTATTTTCAAATTTCCTGAAATGTGTTTGTATTTTAGGGGGAGTAGAAATTTCAGAAAATCCAAAAACATTAGAAAATTTGAAAAAGACAAAAACATGATAAAATCAAAAATGAGTTTTAGTGTCAGAAAAGAGGAAATGATAGTACATCAGTAGACAGTCACAGTATGCTAAAGAAATGCAATATTTAAATAGCGTTAAACGGTCTCACTGATGATATGCCGATAGATTTTTACACATTTAGTAAGCTTTTTCGGGATATAAACTTAAATTCAAACTTGCTTATTTTGTGGGGAACACTACTTGGATATATAGGTAACCCCTGAAATCTCGTTTGAAAGGTCCCTCTTTCTGAGATACTAGGTCTTTATGCTCAGTGATATCTGGGGTATTATCCCGGGACTTCTGATTTTGCGGAAGCAATGGCCTAGTCCCCGGAGAATACTTTCTGCTTGCTTGAAAAATAGCGCCGCCCTCAGCAAATTGATGAAACAATAAAACTGATAGTCATTGCTGTTGTAACAAAAGATCCTCTAAAGGGGACCCACCAAAAGTCGAAGCCGTCATCTCTCTGCGTATACGGAAGTATCGACCTGAGCTCTCACGGCCCTCGCAATTTAACCCCTGACAGATATCATCTGTGGTATACTCACCTGTAAGACTGAATATTGGGATCTGGATACGGGAGTATATTCAAGAAGTGGGACACATGAATGAGTTTAAGTCCTTAAAACATCTAACTCATATCCTGAATCAGTTGAAATTTGTATGAGAATTTAAGTGGATCAGTATATCGACAATCTAAGTGAATTGTTTAATTCTTAATGTGTAACTAAGCTCAATGGTACTCGTGACTTGTCAAAACTGATATGATCCTCCTGCACGAACTCACAAAAATATTGTCTGTTAATATTTCTTTATTGCATTTCATTCTATTCAAAAACCCAAAAAGATTTTCAGTGTGTTTTAGCATAATTTTTGAAAAATCCAAAAAGATTTTCGACAACTGATGTTGGAGAGCTGATTTTCAAAATTCCAAGTGCTAGACATGATGAACAAATGGTTTGGGAGAATGTGTTTTGAAAAGAAAAATAATTAATTTTTACAAATGGTTCATCAGAATTTAATTGATAAATCATTCTGGTTTAATTTGAGAGAGAATCTGGATTGATAAATTTGTCAAATGTTAAATTTGTGAAATTTACTTCTTGGTTAAGAATGTGCAGGTGTAGCCAGGTTTCGATCTTGAACCTGAAAATAGAGTGCCAGGTTCCAATACCCGAGGACTATGTGATTTTAACATGCCAGACTGCGATCTCAGTACATCGAAAGGGGGAGTCTGAAGACATCTGAGTAGAGATTGTTCGTGAAAAGTATGTTGATGCTGAAGAGTGAAGGAAGCACAAAGACTGATCAAGACTGAAGATGCAAAGACATGATACAGTCAGACTCGATACTGAAGACTCGTTAACATCTGAGGGGGAGTCTGTTAGTGCATGCATCTGTCAACGTCGTCTTGTATCGAGTCATAGATTAGAGTGTATAGATCAGGGCTTATCATATGAGAAAATAGAAAGATTTAGGGTGTTTATAAGCTGATTCCGCTCCTATATGTATTGGTAAGTGATTCCGCCCGAAATCACAAAGATGTGATTTCGCCCCAAGTGTCATAAGGTAATTACGAGCGGAATCATGTCAATCAGGACTCTATAAATAGGTGTTCATGAGCGAAATCAGGTGAACAGTCCTTGTATTCCATGCTGAATCTCTGCCGGTGTGAGATTTGAATGTAATCAACGTCAAATCAATACAATCAGTAGTTAAAGTGAAGATCAAGTTGTTTCTACGTCAGTTACTTGTTTTCCGCACCTGTAACTGATCAAAACTCCTCTGAACGACTCATTCGGATAAGTCGATCGATCGATCCTACAATAAAATAGTTTTTCAAAAGACAAAATTGCAGAAAACAACCTTTATGTATACCCCAAACTGCACTTTATACCTTTCACTATGAAATCCGCCAAAACCAACCTTTACGTTCATGTTTTGCTACAAATTCAACCTTTAACACAAACTCTGTTAATATTCTTGGTTAAATCACCTCACATGCTTTGCATGTGAGGGTATTATTGTCATTTCAACCTTGGTTTTTTTTTTGTTTATTAAATCACATGGTCATCATCTTCCCTCACATATTCAGACATGCAGTTTTAACTTGTACCTTGAGCATATAAGTTTGTACCCTCCATGAAAACACAGATTCAAGCTTATGAAAAGAAAACTCAGTTCATTAAATCATACAGTTTCATTTTTATGCTTGCAAATCTGAATCATTAAATCATTTAAAGCTCACAACTTTCGTATCATCTATATTAACACATACAACTTCAATGTTAACACGAATCATCAACGTATTTTCTAGCAAATATCAAGCATGACCAGGTTGTACTCTGCGCACACACAGTTGTACCCACCAAGAACACAGTGACAAAACCAAGAATCCTTTTATAACTTTACATCAGTGTTTTTCTCACAAGCAACCATTGAAACATGGAAACCCAGATTCCTACTCGGATTCAATATAAACAGAGCGAATCATCAACATCAAGTTTTACACGGATTTAATATCAACATTAATATGAATATCTTCATATACCCAGTTTGAATGATGTGTTCTTAAATCTGGGTTTACTTTGAGTGCATGATGTAGTGTTTTCATGGTGGGTACAACTGCCTATGCGCAAGGTACAACCTGGTCAAGCATATTAGTGGTAGTGTTAGAATGATCCTTGATGAAAATGATATTGTTAGAATGGTATGTTAGAATAAAATGATACTGTTAGGGTGTTGTGAAATGATGATGATTATGATGGTCGATAATTGCTAAGAATGATGTTCCTAATTTCATGTTTCTAAGTAATGACTTCCATTATGTTTTGAACATTCGAAATGATAATCACCGTTAGTTTACTATATGTTTTAAGAAAAGAATGATGCTTCGTGTTCATAATCTGGTTGAGATAAATTGTTATGAAAATGTTCATGGCTTTGTTGGTATGATAAATTGTTATAACCACTGCAGTTTGCAGAAAATATAGTGCTACTTCCACTTAGTTACTTTGTCAATTCAAGTTTTGAAGCTTCTAGAAGTCAACTGCTGACAGCAGTATCAATATATTACTTATTCTCATTCATTATCGTAAATGCATTCTTGTGGAATCTGTGAAAAACATCAATGTTGGAAAATCCGTATTATAAAGCATTGGAAAATGTTAAGAATGTTGAGTGTAAGATCCATTTATCGTTTGTAAGATCCATTTCTCTTTCTTTCTAATTATTGTATTTGAATTATGTAACCCATATTGCAGTTGATCGGGTGGATATCGAGGGAAATGCACATAGTGGTCCGCTTGTTAGATTGGCCTTTGCTTTTCTCTACGACACACATGGCGTGTGTAAGAGCTCAATTTACTTTGACCCGAACCAACCCTAGGCCTGTGTGACCCATTTCTAACAATGGCATGTTTTGACCTGAACCGTAACCCAACTCTCATTTTCCCACCTTTGATGTAAATGATTAACCTCTGCAGGTGCTTGACCGATGAAACTGCAGTTCTGTTGCTGTATGCTTTGGTTTATGGGAATTCAGACTTTCTGGAATATGTTCTGGTTCGAACGGATATAGATACATTGGTATGAAGCAACTCAGTATGTTTACCAATTTCATTTTTTTTTTGCGTTCTTTAAATCATGTCTCTCATCGATTATTTTTGCAAAAAGAAAAAAAAAACTATATTTTAAATATAATATGTGAGGGAAGATGATGACCATGTGATTTAAATATAATATTCGTTAGATCCTAGAATGAGTGATGATTGGGTCATGTGTAATTATATAATTTATTAATAAACAAAAAAAACAAGGTTGAAATGACAATAATACCCTCACATGCAAAGCATGTGAGGTGATTTAACCAAGAATATTAACAGAGTTTGTGTTAAAGGTTGAATTTGTAGCAAAACATGAACGTAAAGGTTGGTTTTGGCGGATTTCATAGTGAAAGGTATAAAGTGCAGTTTGGGGTATACATAAAGGTTGTTTTCTGCAATTTTGTCTTTTCAAAATTTATTGTAGACAAATTTTATGTGTTAATAAGGTGTTTAAGATTAAAGCTCCTGAAATATCGTATCTCGAAACAGTTGAACTTTGTGTGAAAATTTAAATGGACCAGTATACTGACAATCTAGGTGAATCGTTTAGAACTTAAAATGACTAAAGCTTAACGGTGTTGGTGATTTGTCTCAAAAACTGATATGATCCTCTTACACAAACTCACAAAAATATTGTATGTAAATATTTCCTTACTGCATTTCAATTCTGCTATATAAAAAGTCCAAAAAGATTTTCGGTGTGTTTTAGCATAAATTTTGAAAAATTCAAAAAGATTTTAGACAACTGATGTTGAAAAGCTGATTTTCAAAATTCCGAGTGTTGAACATGACGAACAGGTTTGGGAAAGTTTGTTTGAAGATGTGTGAAATGATAATGATAATCATTCAAGTGGTTCATCAGTGACTTACACGATAAATCTTTTTGTTCGATAATTGAAAATGATGTTTTCAGGGTTGTGTCTTCAAGGGATTAGCAAAGTTTCTAAATTTTTTATATCTTATCTTTTATGAAACTTATGTTTTGGGTAGAGAATATGCAGGTGAGTCAGGTTACGATACCTGAACCTGTGAAAGCCAGACTACGATCCCAGTACAAGTTGAGGGGAGTCTGTTAGAGAAAGAGAGCCTGAAGATGCAAGAGCTAGGCGCCAGAGATCCTGAAAGAGAATTGGAGATAGGATAGAGCCAGATTGAGATCATGAAGGAAGTCCAAAGACTGATAAAGACTGAAGATTGAGAAGACTCGACACTTAAGACTCGTCAACATCTGAGGGGGAGTCTGTTAGTGCATTCATCTGTCGACTTCGTCTTATATCGAGTCTCAGTTGCGTTGCGGATCTGAACAAGTGTGAAATCATCCTATACAATGATGACATCATCAAGGTGACATCATCAATTGCATCATCCTCACAAGAGACAAAATAGTTTAAAAGTTTATATGTGATTTCGCTCTAAGTGATAAATCTGATTTCGCTCGGAAGTGATAAGTCTGATTTCGCTCCAAGTTTATATGTTTGATTTCTCTCCTACAAGTCATGTGTGGTTTGGAGCGAAATCAGGAGCATTATAAATAGGGTTGTGTTCATGTCATTTGTAACGATTCCAGATTTGATACCGAGGTGCTGCCGGTTTATTCTCTGCTTGTAAACATTGTTATTTCAATATACAAGAGGTTTAAAGTGTATTTCAAGCTGTTTTCACATCCGTTTCTCTGTTTCCGCCTCTGAAACGGATTTGAGCTCTTCCGAACGACTCATTCAGGTCGTAATCCGATCCTACAGAATCCACACACAAACCACATACTCTTCGTGGTTCGACCTCTTGCTACCACTAACTATTTGTTAAGGGTAATTTGGGCTTATAAATCTTATCTTTGACCGGAGCGCGACACTCCGATCAAAGCCCCTTTGTCATCATTACTCATTATTTTAATTTTCATTTTTAATTAATTTCTAAGTTTTTTAAAATTAAAAATCATTTCATTAAATAAAAAAAAGAGTACAATAAAAAAAACATTAAACTAGAATAAAAACAGAAAATAAATAAAAAAAAACTGCAAATAAATAAAAAAAATTGCAAAAAACAGAAAAAAAAACGGAAAAACAGAATTGGAGGGACCAAATATTAAATAAAAAACATTAAATAAAATAAGTTTTCATAATTGCAGGGACCAAATATGTTTAAAAACCAATTTTGTAGGGACCAATTATTAAATCCTTCTTCCTTCTTCAATACCTGCAACAACTTCAATACCTGCAACAAACAAAACAGAGCAATTATATGTATGTATAATTGCAGAGGAGAAAACCAGAAAATAAAAAAAACAAATAAATATTCAAACAAACCATAAAACGCCGCTATAATCCTCGCGCCCCACCTCAATTTGGCATTCATACCGCCCCTCGTTTTGGTGTTTGGGGCGTTTTTCCGGCGCCATCTTCGGGCATAGCGCCCCACTACGGATCGACTTAGAGGGTTTATCCAATGTGGCGAGGCCCATGGTGGGTTTTGTGGGCTTTGTCTGAACAATAGATGAGAAAGAAACAATCTTTAAAATAGAAGAAATTGGGATTCTTGAAGAATAGCATCAGAAAGATAAGAGTTTTGCATTTTGAAAATGCTTTTAATCTTTGTTACTTGCTTCTCCTTCATCCTCTTTTTTAGATACTCTTTACCTATAAAGCCACCTCCACCATGGGCTTGTGAGATGAGGTTACTCTCTTTCAATTTTTGGAAAGATTTGTCAATCTTGTTCCCTATCGCTAAGCTTTTTAAGAACACCCTCTTCAATGTTTTGTCACCAAAGGCTGCTAAAAAGGTTAATAATAACACTAGCTATCGTGGTGGGGTTTTGGTGCTCGGAGTTGGGTGGTCGGCTGGAGTTATAGCGGTGGGGGTTTGGGATTCTTGGAACAACCGGTGGGGGTTGGTTTGTCGGGAAGACGGAAGGAAGGAGGGGGATAGGGATGGGGTAGAGAGTTAGTTTTATATTTTTAAGACTGGTAGGGCCCATTTATAAGGAGTAATTAGATTTTTTAATTTTCTAAATATTTTTTTATTAGTAAGGGTATTTTAGTAATTTCACATCCACTTAACACCAAAAACTAACCTTCATCCACGCCAGGGACTATACGAGAACGAAATTGCAAAAGTTGGGGACTATAGCTGTAATTTTAGAAAGTTAGGGACTAAAGCTGAAAAATGGGCAAACCACAAGGACTATCTGGGCATTTTTCTTTTTTTTAATATAAGTCTTTGCTTTTAATTTTTTTTTTCATATTCAACCTATCAATTACACACTGATCATTACATTTTTTCTTATTATCATGACGTTAATATTTATATCTCATAAGTAAATCATAACTATAAAATACTATTTAATTTGTTATGATATATCCTATAAATAAATATAGGAAATTACATTAAAATATTACATCCTAAAAACACAGTAAAGGACATTTAAACTTTACAAGAGAAAAAAAATTTAAATCAATAGATTCACCTTATAGAATAAGTTTATATATTTATAATTTTTTTTAAACCTCCCACAAGTATGTTTATATACAAATATCCGTTTTCTAAGTATAATTTAAATTGGAAAGCCATGTGACCTAAATAGTCATCCATCCTTAAGAATGCAACAAAAAACATGATAATTCCACATAATACGGTGTTCACGGCTTTCTAGCGCATACATACCTCGTTACACATGCTCTTAAATTATACATGATCCCAATTATCATCCTATGTCTGGTTTGATGTTTAATTCCACTATATCTCTTGATCAAGCCACATGACATGTCTCAATCCCACATGTCTCATTTTTGAAATCATGCATCTAAGGGTGTTCATCGAATCGAATATCGAATTTTCGAATTATTCGAATCGAATTATTCGAATAATTTTTATTTTTCCTTGAATTCGTATTCGATTCGAATTCGACTAAAACTTACCGAATTCGATTCGAATTCATATTCGAATAAAAAACCCAATTCGTATTCGATTCATATTCGATTAAAAATTCGAATTCGAATCGGATTCGAATAAATTCGATTTAATTCAGATTCTTTAAAAACATGTAAAAAACTATCAAAATGAAACATAAATTTTAAAGCAGCCATAAAGCACGATATCACATTAAAAAGTTCCAAATAAAGTACCATAAGTCTAAAATTCAAAACGAGAACTCGGGAATAACCACTCCATATTACAAGTTAATATTTTTAGGGTTATAAATCTATTGATAGATTTGTTACTTATGTTTAGTTATGGGCCATGTAGTGGGTTTGATAATGGGTAATTTTAATATTTGGAAAAAAATTGAAAATAATTTATAGTATAGCTTAATAAAATTTATATATGCATTATATATAAAAATAATAAGTAAAAATGTATAATTTTTATTCGAATTTCGAATCGAATCGAATTTGAAATTATAAATTCGTATTCGATTTACTTGACTCGAATTGAATCGAATTCGAATTCTTTTAATCGAAACGAATTCTTGATAATCGAATCGAATTTAAACGAATTTCGAATTTTTCGAATTCGAAACGAATTCTGAACACCCCTACATGCATCACATAGATTCAACAACTAAAATCCATCTTAATTCAACAAAAATGTACAACATTTCATCAATCCGATCTGGATCGGCGATCGTCGGACCTTGATCAACAGAACTACAGTTCAGATGCGTGATGTTGGAGATATTGTTTCTTCTTCGTTTCAAAAAGTATTTCTTCTGTTTGATTTGAATGTTCCGGCTACAGCGGTTGACACATGTAATTTTCCTATGGACGATGGTGATGGTGGGTTGTGGTGATGGTGGCAACCGGGAGGGGGGGGGGGGATAGAGTGAAAATTTAGGGTTTGTGTTGATTTAATATAGGGGAAAATGGAGATGGTGTAACACCCCAAAAACGGGTTTGGTAATTTAAACCCGGTTACTATTAAGAAACGGGTAAGGTACCGTTAATGATAAAAGTTAACCTGTAAATGAAGATTAACCAGGATTAATTAACCTAGTTGATTATTGGTATCGTTAGTAGTAAACGAAAAGTTGTAGCCTTATTTAATTAAAACGAAACATGAGGGACCAAAGTGGGATAACTTGAAAGTTGTTTTATTAAATGAAAATAACACACACACACACACACACACTTCGTTTGTGTTCTGTACGTGATCAGGGGAAGGCTCTAGAGAGCCAAACCCTAGTTCATCATATATCATCCAATTGAAGGATGAATCGAGGCTCAAATTCAAGAAGAAACATGAATTAACGATCACCCAAGCTAGGGGATCATAAGGTATGTTGAATTTTGATGTTTAATGAAGTTGAGAAATCTTGATGAACATCACAAGTAGTGATTTATGTATGAATCGTAGAGGTTATGGCCAAATTGGCAATGTATGCTTGCTTAGGAACGAACCCTAAGTGAAGATTTTGAGTAAATTGCTATAAATTTAATGTTTTGATGAATTACTACACCTAGCTAAGTGGGTTTATGTTTAATCCATGAAAGGGTATGAAATTGATTGTGAATATGTGTAGTATGTGATGTGTACATGTATATAGATTGAATATGGTATATAATTTGTATGATGATTACTTGTATTGATGAATGAAAGTGATAATTAGGAAGAAAAACATGAAATACTTGTACATCATGCTTAGAAAGTAGTACGCACACCAAGTGTTTGATGAAAGGTCTAAAACATAATAATAAGTGAAATTGTATGCAAGTAATGGGTAAACAGATATAGTTCATGTGAAGATTATGTAGGGATGATGTTGAGTATGCTTTGTGCTTGTTTGAATGGAATAATGATGTTGAGTATGCTTTTTGTAGGTCATATGTGAGATGTGAATTTGATATGGTTGTTCATATGTATAAGCATATATGCTAATAATAATGTGAATGTAATGACATGAATGTATAGGAATCATGTCAAGATGGTTGAAAGCGTGGAAGGCTAACGGGCTAAGAAGACTCAAGTAAGCGAACGCAAATACGGACGCGCAAGGTAAGTGTATTCCGGACTTACCCTTTAGTTTCTAAAATGTATTGTAGTATGACGATTATCGTGAGTAATGTAAGGAAGTATGAATCAATGGAAATATTAAGGTAAGTTTGGCGAAATGAGTCGAAAAGTGGTTAAGGGAAGAGTTTCTAACGAGTGCGGTAAGAGGGAACTTACAATTTGGTATCATGTATTAAGAGAAGATAAATAGTTACAAATATGGATATGGGTTTGATTGTATGTAAGTAGTTGAAACTAGTAGGAGAGTATGACTATGAACGCATAAGATGTAGATTGTAAGTATGTGCGTACGGTTAGAAAAGTATGTACGAATGAATTGGTATTTAGCTAAATGCATGGTCGAATGAGGTGTTTATATGTATACGTGAACCTATATATATGAATAATGTCTAACGATGCTAATCGATTTTCTATTAAGAGTGTAATGGAAGTGTAGGAATACTAATAATGGAAGTAACGATTCGGTATTGAAGTCCGATGAATGTGTTCGAATGGACGGGTTAATGGTTTTACATAAGTGAGATCAAGAGATGTTGACGCTTGAATATACATGTTTTGAAATTTATGTATGATGTCGCCGGTTGCTAACAATGTGATTGTATGTGGTGACTGCAGGTTATACATGTTTATGGATTTCTCATCATTGAGTGTATACGGTTGGAGATCGAGTTAAGACATGGATTGTACGTGTGGGTGCATGGTTACGTAATTTAGTAATAGTATGTTAGGTCTTAATTAAATTATAGAAGGGATTAAAGTATTTTAAGGTGAAAGAAAGAATATAATGAAAGAAATTTTAAATATGCATTTTCCGCTGCGTTAAATTTGGTTAAAACGTGTTAGGGCGTTACAGATGGTGATGGAAACGGCGAAACTATCCTAATGTAACATGCACATGATCTCATTTAACGTATAAATTAAATTGAGTTACTATCAAATAACATAACATGTAAAATTTGAAAACATTAAGCACAAAACTCGTCAACTTTAAACGCAAAAAACAACGAGAGTGAAATTGAATTTATATAACCTTAAAACAAAAGGTCCGTGGCTTTTGCCATCGACCATTCTACCTCTGACTTTGACATATGCACCGCCACATGGCATATTACTATTGGTCCACCTTACTTTTTTTCTTTTAATTAGTGGTGTAAAGCACTAGGTACTTGATTTTTGTTTTCACCATTCTCCACCTACGCCCTTTACCACAATTCTTGACACCATCGACAATCCCGGTGATCAAATTTTGTTTTATGAAATCCACGATTAGAGCTCAAAAGATAGTAGGCAAGAGACGGGTACTACTATACCAGTGACAAAGGATACAACGTTCGGGTGAAATTAGGAGGGTAGTTTGGGAATTTTAGGTTTTTACTTAGGGGAATTGGGGAAGATGAGAGGATGATGGAAATAAATAGGGAAGTAGCAAAGTGAAATGAGGTAAAGTTTATGACCTGCTTATCCAGTGGGCGTTTGGGTTAGCTTATTTTAGAGCTACTTTTAACTTAATGACTTATAAAAAGTTAATAAGTCATTTTGATAGTGTTTGAATTAGGGTTGAGAAGGAGTTTTATGGCTTGAAAATGAGAAAATAAGAAGTGAAAATTTCTAACCTTATGACTTATAAGACGTTAATATGTTATAAGTTAAAAGGAATGCCAAACACCCCCAAATTATTGGAAAATATACTCCCTACATAAAATTATAATTGTAAGGACTTCTTTTTAGTTTTAAAATATCTATAAAACGGTAAAGTTAAATACGATATTACGATAGTTCGTATGTGTAGGTTATTAAAATAAAGTAGTCATTTTGATCGTATTTAAAACAACAAATATTTGAACGGTAAATTTGAATCGCTGACGGACTACTAGAGTATCATCGTATCATCAGCAGAACCACCCGATTATATTCATCTCCACTAGGCAAACCCCCTTGTGGGAATTGAACTCAAAACCTAATAGTTCATAAGCCCTATCCCACCTACAAGATGCCACTAAGCTATAATGTCATGGATTTAAAACAATAATTAATATGCTCCTGTCGTAACTGGCGGCTATGGTAACCACCAAGTTTTTAGTTTTTCATATGAGTTAGAAAAAAAAGAGAAAGACGTGGTTCACTATGTACTGTTTATAAGAACAAGTGTCACTTTAACCCGTTAAGTTTCTAGCTTACCCTAAAATTATTTCTAACGTTTTTATTTTTATGTACGTGCCGATATAATTTCGAGTCTGTTTACATTTTAATGTAATTTTAGTTTGCAAACAAATCGGATCAATTATAAAATGTTTTATTTTTATGTACATTTTGACGTAAATGTTTGGAAATAAACTAGGTCAAATTTAATACGTTTTCATTCAACGATATAATATAAATTTGAGTTACTATACTTTCGACGTACATTTAGTTCAGATACGAGTGGAGTCAATTGTAGTCGCGATGCCACTATACGTGTTTATTTTTATGTACGTTTTAAATAGATCTACGTTTGACGTAAATTTTGTTTGTAAACAAGTCAGGTTAAATATGATACATTTTCAATCAATGGTATGAATCAAATTACTCTACGTTTTAAAGTAAATTTAATTCATAAATGAGTCAGGTTGATTGTAGTCTACAACTTACCGCGTTGCGTACGACGCCGTCGCAACACCCGACAACTAAAAAAACTAGTACAAACATAAACAAAAATGTCAATTTTTAATTACTATTCCTTTGGGTCATGTCTAGTTGCAAACCGATGGCATCATCATAACTTGCAATTAAATGGAGCCTAAACCCCACCATTTCGAAAACCCAAATCCCCTTTACACTTTACCCTTTTAACAAGCAAATCAGATCAGATTGGCCGCTAGGGTTTTGTAGATCAATCAAACACCTTTGCAATCATAATCATGGGGCAACAGTCGTTGATCTACAGCTTTGTGTCCAGAGGCACCGTGATTCTTGCTGAGTACACTGAGTTCACCGGCAATTTCACCTCTATTGCTTCTCAGTGTCTCCAGAAGCTTCCTACAACGAACAATAAGTTTACTTACAATTGCGATGGTCACACCTTTAATTATCTTGTTGAAGATGGCTTCAGTAAGCTTTTTATCTTTTGATTGTCCGTTACAGATCCTGTTTGTAGATTTGATGATGATTCTAGGTTTTTTTTTTTGCAATTTATGTGCTTAGTGATCTATGAATGTTGTTAGTGATTTCTGACATACGTGGATGTTACATACTTTTTATATTAATATGCCTAAATGTTGGAAATAGATTAGTGTTATAGACTTTTTAGTGATATATGCTTTAATATGTGTAATGTTGTAGTTATTGAACTTTGGTTAGTGAGCTTTTTGTATGTTTAACTTATGATTTTTATACTAAATTTGCTGATTGCTTTTGTTAATTGTAATAATTAGAGGGTGTAACCACATATGCTACTCTGCTATCTCTTTTGCAATGGTCTTTGATACAATAACTTCATATATAAGTAAATATTTGTGTACTAAAAGTGTTCATCATGTACTCTATATGGATTCGACACTTGAATCGTGATATGATCGTTGTAGGCAGACATTCATGATTCTGAAATGTAAGATCTAGTTAAAATAGCAAATTTGTTGTAATCTTGTAAAGATTCTTTACCTTAGACCTTAGTACAAAGGACTTCAAATATATTCTTTGTATAGAAATACATATAAGGAGAAGATGAATTTTATCCATAGTTGTTAATTGCGACCATAGCGGTCGCTATAGCGCGCTTTATGGCGATGCGACTAAGTGTCGCTATGTTGCTCATGGCGATGACTAGCGACTTTAGCGATTTTTTTTTTTATTTTTTCACCTCTCGTCTGGGCCTGGGGTTTTCGGAGCTGCATTCGTGTCCGCAGGACGTGCGGGCATGCACGAGTTCAATTCAGAAACTCATTTTTTGCACCCCCCCCCCCCCCCCCCCCCCCCCCCCCCCCTGCGCGCGGGTAGGACTTGTGGTAAAACATGTCATAAAGCTACAATGGAGTAGTAAAGACTTTACTTTATAAACAACCACTAACTTTGTTAACACACCAATGTGGGACAAAGTATTTACCACCTTTTGAGACTTTCATTCACACACCCAACATATAAGTCCTTTGCTACTAACTATTAGTTTTTGTTAAATATACATGTAAAATAGCATATATACGAGGGTATTTTGATGTAATATACATATAAAAATTTTCAAAAATCTTTTTCTAGTGTAATCGCTATTTATAAAATAGCCGTCGCTATTTGTCGCTATTCGCTACGTAGCCTAGCCATGCCTTGTCGCTATTTGTCGCTATTCGCTATCGACAACTATGATTTTATCTTTATTTTATCGAGCCGGGGGTCTCACTGGAAGCAGCCTCTCTATTCCTACGGGATAGAGGCAAGGCTGTCTCTACATCTTACCCTCCTTAGACCCTACCTTAGCTTTGCTATTGGTGGGATTTACTGAGTATGATGATGATTTGTTTGCTTTTGAATCTTGAAGCATACTGTGTTGTGGCTGCTGAATCTGTTGGCAGACAAGTTCCAATGGCTTTTCTTGAGCGAATCAAGGACGACTTTAACAAGAAATACGGTGGTGGGAAAGCTGCTACAGCTATAGCCAATAGTCTGAACAAAGAATTCGCGTAATCTAGCTCTTCATTTAGTTTCAATATTTGTACAAATTTTCTACATTAGTTGCGTGTTTACGGTTAAGCTTACCATTACCAGATCTAAGCTGAAGGAGCAGATGCAGTATTGTGTGGATCATCCTGAAGAAATTAGCAAGCTTTCAAAGGTCAAGGCCCAAGTTTCAGAAGTCAAAGGTGTGATGATGGAGAACATTGAAAAGGTAATCATTTTTGGGTGTGTAAGTTAAACTATCATACACACACACACCCCTTCCAGTAATTAATGGGACATGAAAGCTTTTAAGTACAAATGTTGGCTATATTCTGATATTATAATTGTCTGAATATCTATAGGTTCTAGATCGTGGCGAGAAGATAGAGCTTCTTGTGGATAAAACTGAAAATCTTCGTTCTCAGGTAAGTGAATTCAAAATCTTATTGGGATAGTAGCTATGGGTTAGACTGCTAGTACATGAGCTTGACTTTAAACGCTTAACATAAATTGTTAACAATATCTACTACTTTATCTGCTTCGAGCTATGTTGGGCGTTAATAGTATAAGACATCTTCTTTTCGTTAGTTTAGTCTACACTTTAATTTTAACTTCATCAAATCAGTATGGGTATAGGCGTCTTTATATCGTTCCATGGAGCTGTGTAAATGTTGCTTTGCTAACTTCATATGTATTTACATAATTCAACCATGGTGCACCAGGATTCATAAACTACTTGATTGCTATTCCGTTTGTTTTTGTCTACCTTAATCGGGAAAGTGTATGCATATTGACATATCATGTTAACGGCTAGTTTAATGTGTACAATTTTGCTTAATGTTCAGAACTAGTTCTGATTATATGTCCTTTCCTAGAGTTTTCTGAAGTATAAGATATTAATTCCTTGTAACAATATGTTTGAAAATATGAGTATAGTGCAAAAACAACTGTTTTATGAAAAAAAGTTCTCATAGGAATCTACATGCTTCAAATCCAGATTTTTTTAGGGTCCTAATAAAGCTACACCTCAAAATCTTAATTTCACACCCTGTATACGACTATACGGGCCCGTATAACATTATACGGCTCGTATAGAATAATATGACATGACAAATATTAGCTCGTATGATGTTATACGGCTCGTATAGATGGAGAAAATATTAGGTCGTATAACATTATACGGGTTGTATAGGTTTAGGTCGTATAACATTATACGGTCGCATAACATTCTATACGGGTCGTATAATGTTGTACGGCTCGTATACATGACATTCTTTTTGTGCAACAATCAGTTATACGGCCTGTATAACTCTATACGGGCCGTATACATGTAGGGGTGTGAAAATAAGATTTTAGGGGTGTGGGAATAGCTGGAGCCTTTTTTTTAAAGCTCAATAACGCTGACAAGTAATTTCCATTCATGATTGTAACTGTGATCGTAAGTATGTCAAACATTCAGAAAAACATCTACCTATGTTGTCAAAGACGCAAGGCGCATGCGAGGCGCATCAGCCTCGCCCGGAACCTAGGCGCAAAAAAGCGTGGGCTTTTTTAAGAAAAGCGCACATAGAGAAAAGCGCAAAAAAATGAGTTTCTGAACTGGAATTTGGTTGAACTCACGAATGCAGCTCCAAAAAACCCGGGCCCGCATGAGGGCGTTTTTGTATGCACTCAGGGGGGGGGGGGGGGGGGGGGTGTGCAAAAAATGAGTTTCTGAACTGGAATTTGGTTGAACTCGTGCGTGCCCACACGTCCCGCAGACACGAATGCAGCTCCGAAAAACCCGGGCCTGCGTTAGGCCATTTTTGCACGCACTCGTTTTCGTTTTTAATGGTCATTTGTGCTGTGTTAACCTTTTGTTTTCTGCGCCTCAGCACCATTTTTTGCGCCTAGGCGCGCGCTTTTTGCGCCTCAGCACCGTTTTACAAAAAAACCCATTGTTGCTCCTAGGCTACCACGAGGCACTATAGGCTCGCCTCGCCTCGCTGCGCCTAGGCGCGCGCCTTTTGCGCTTTTGACAACTATGACATCTACACCGTTACTTGTTTCCCATAGAACGAGATTTATAGCAATGCTATATGCTTCAAATCAAAACTTGTATCATACAGTTTTGTGATGTTCTCATCTTTTGAAAAAAGCTAAATACTTCCTTTTTACTAACGACGTAATTTCTTTTCCAAGACGGTTGTAAAATGAAACTGACATCTTTTCTCTTTATTACAAGGTTCTAATTCAAAACAATGTTATCTTGTGGTAATCATAGTTTATTATTGAGATAGCACTGATATGATATACAAGATACCTTTATTTGATAATCTTAATCATTGAATGGTTACTTTAGTTATTTGGTGAGTTCTTGAACAGTTTTGTGACGGAGTGAGTGATTTTTTTTTTCTGGGTAAAGAGGATAATGTACTTGTAAACTTTATTTATTAACGAATATAAACCACTCATGGGCTAGCTAAAGAACTATGAAAAATAGGCCCATATGAGCAATACAAAGCCCAGCGGCATAAATAATAGTACACTTTGCTGAGTTTGACTCGTTTAACTTCAACTGTTTTGAACGTCTAGAGATAAAAATTACT
Source organism: Helianthus tuberosus (assembly GCA_030545235.1). Classification (NCBI taxonomy): domain Eukaryota; kingdom Viridiplantae; phylum Streptophyta; class Magnoliopsida; order Asterales; family Asteraceae; genus Helianthus; species Helianthus tuberosus. The sequence continues at coordinate 17,781,979 of CM060383.1, forward strand.
TGTATGAACTCATTCCTAAGTAAACGTTTTTACACATATTGACAATGGATGTGTTGCAGGCACAAGATTTTAGGACCCAAGGCACGCAAATGAGGAGAAAAATGTGGCTGCAGAACATGAAGATAAAACTTATAGTTCTTGGAATCATCATCGCCTTGATTCTCATCATAGTTCTATCGGTCTGTGGCGGCTTCAACTGTGGCAAGTGAAGTACATACACATAATCTCTCATTCTTCTGCTTTCTAGTTTGTTGTTTTTGTTCCTATTACAATCTGATATTGAAAAGCCTATGTTGTGAGAATGTTTGTGTATTTTGTACCTCTAGACCATGGAACCGGCTCCATTGCTCTTTGGTCCATATAACTATTAGTATAACTTTTGGTCTATAACTTTTGGTCGAATCATTTTTGGGTTTGACCCACAACCCGTGAACATGATTATTACTCACACTTAAAAGGTATGCAAGGTGGGGCGTATAAGCACAGACAAGATCGTTTTGGCTTTTCTTTAAATACAAAATCTAGCCATACCGTGTCACATTTTATACCATTGCAGCCGAAAACATTGTTCGAAAAGAACAATTAAGAATTATGGTTTATGTTGAGAGAATGTTGGTTTTGTCTTGGCTTAAGTTGTTGTTTTGTTCTTTATGTGTGTGTACGTGGAAGAACGTTTGGAAGTCGTACCAAAGTGGGGCCATGGGCAGTGACATTTTGAGGCTATGCAGTTTCAAGGTTTCACGTCAACCAGTGCTTTAAGTGGAGCAAGATAACAGAAGGGTATAAGCCATTAATGTGGATGAAAACAACCTTAAGAAAGAGGACCACTGATGGACAAAGTTTGGCCTGTACCTGTTGAATTATAGACATAAGTTAAAATTTAATGATTTATGAAGTATGGGTGTAGGAGTGGTTGTCGAGTCTCGACCAATGTTTTAGAAATCGGATAGGACTGGACAGTGAATCGGCTGGGTTGTTAAAATTGTCCGATGATGTGTTGTAGGGCAGTTTAGCCGGACTAATCTGGTCTCGTAGCTGGCTTCTGATTTAGCTGGTTTGACACAAAACGCTAAACGCTTGGCATGAAGTGCTGGACTTTAAAACATTTGGCTCCTACTTATTAATATCCTATGTCAAAGTCATCTCACGTCGCTTGATGTTTTAATGCCTTGATGTTCATGCAACGCACGTCATAAATTGATCGGGCATGTAAGCTTCTTAAATCTTGTCCAGATACGCTCAACGGTTTGTGGTCTAAGCCGGTTTGTCCAAAGCCGGATGCAAGAGGTCGGCCGAAATAAATATACCAATCTTCTACCACCAGTTTAACCGGTCGGTCTTAAAACCAATACACTGAACACTTTAGTTTTATGTTTTTGTATTTGAACTAGACTTCATATCAACAGTTTCTGAGTTTCACCTTTTTCTAGCAAAACCATTTAAACAACTTGACCAATTTTACTTCCTACACTTCTAAGCTGATATATTTATTCAAAATTTTTTTATATATAAAATATAATATGAATGATCATTTCTTTATATAACTGGTTTATGGGTTGAACTTCCACTTTCATATTTGGTTTGGATTCTGGTAAAAGATTTCTTCATATTTGGTTTTGATGTTGCATATCATTGGGTCCCAACATGATTTTTTTTATGTCTAAGACTATGGGGTATGGCCATGGGGCGGGGTTGGGGCGTGGGTTGGAGAGAAACGCCCAAGTCACCACCCCGGGTGGGCTTGGGTTTGGGCGTGGCCCCATTAGCGTGGGATTCAGCCCGGACGTTGGGCGGGGCTACCCACATGACATGGTGAAACCTCATTGGCCAAGAGCACTAGCCACACCCCTTTGAAATTGGCTTTTGGTCTTGGGTGCCCCATACTCCACGTGTCGCACCATGCCCCAACCCATGCCCCACCGTACCCCACGGTCTAACAAAGCACGGCCACATGGGCACACCCATAGGCAACCCATGCCCACGATTGCGGACAACACTAGTGACCTGGCCTGTCACCAACTCCAGAAGAAACCTACCGCCCGAAGGTCCACTGTAATAAAACCCATGACTTGTGCATATCATTTTATCACTAGTAAGACTCCAATCGATAATCTTAGAAAGTCACCGGGTAGTGCTTGAGCACTTCCGATTTAGTAACATGAATGTTTTCAATTGGGAAATTTGAGTATGTTATGTTTAAGATGCCTCGTATGTATAAAATAATTCTACGTGTATCATTTTTTAATTTCTTCTAGAAATACCTTTCCCACGCCTATCCATTTGCTTATGCAATATCTATTGGAATAATAAAGTTTCTAATCAAACAAACCATATAAAGATGCCTTTCATGTTGTGACAACTCGTATAAATCCTTGTTACATTTCGCTTTACTTTGTAATTACACGTACGCTATATGAATTGAATGTGCTGTTTGATTATTTTCTTGAATAATTACGAACTTGGTAATGTGTGATGTGAATTACGTGAAACCGAATCCAAAACCGAAATAGTGTGTTATGCTTCTTTTTACGAAACGGAACATTGTAACATGTTACTTTGCAAAACGAAACGTTTTAATTAGTTATTTCGTGAAACTCGCGAAACCGCCGCTTAGTAAACCCAACCCATGCCCACCCCCTACCCTTCTTGCGCCACAAATAGGCCCAACCCCACCCCATGCGAAATAATGAGCCCAACCCACACCTCCTTGTTCCTTGCAGCCCATTAGCCCAACTTCCCTTGTGTTTTAATTATACGTACTTGGCTTTGGGAATAAAAAAACAAAAATCAAAACCCTAACACCCCATTGTGTGCGACGGCCAGGAGAACCCCCCCCCCCCTTGTGCAAACTAGCTCATGTTCAGCTTCTTGTTCGCTTCCTTCTTCCTCGTTAGCCCTTCTATTCGCTCCAAGGTTAGTATTCTTGATTTGGATTGCGATTCACGGTGTGAAATTGTGTAGACATGGCTGGGATATTGATTTGTTATGATAGGGTTTTGTTGTTGCATGATTAGTTTCGGGTAATTATGCAATTTTGTGAATTAATTGATGATACGCATGCATACATGATCATTGGCTGCGTTTTTGTGAAAATCATAATGATTTATATCTAGGGTTTTGTGATTATTGTTATGGTTAGGTGAAAATTGATGGTCAACCTGCTGTTGGTTGTTATTAGGAAGTGCCGGGATCGTTTACACGCGTTTTGGTGTCGTTTAATTGAAAAACAAAATGCTGATTGATGAAAACAGCCAACTTCAGTTGGCTATAAACGGGCCGTTATAAATCGAAAAATTGATTTTCTGAAGTCTAAATCATACGTTTTCTAAAAACGCTTCAAATGGCTCTCGAATCATATTTTTCTGAGGTCGTTTACTATTTTTAAAGGCCCGTTTTGTACAGCAGCAAAACCTGCGTTTTTTCTGCAGAAAATGTGTGTTATGTTTTTCGTCATAACTTGTAATCTGGATAGAGTTAGGTCTTGAAATTCGTACGGTAGATGGCCACGGGTGTCTTCGTAAATATCCAACTGGAATTTCGTCAAACGGACTTACGATGAATTTTAAATGAATTTTTCCGTGGACTGCAGTCAGAAAGTGACGAATCTGACTGCAGCCCGGTAAATGATTTTTATAAAATAATCGGTGATGAATCAAGTTTTGATATTTTTACACAAGGTGACGTGGAACGTTTAGAACGTTCTGTAAATTAATTAGAATTTTTGGAATAAGTTAACTATTTTATAAAAATACCCGAAACAACCCAGTTTTGGATGTTAAAGATGAAACATTATAAGTTGTGATTTGCGTGTCTAGATATCGGTTATGCTATCTGATAATGATCCAACTTGTTATATGTCAACGAACGTGGTATGTGAAGTATTGTGTGCTTGTTCATGAGTAGTTTATAGGTGGAATATGTATATGTGCGTTGATGTATTGTAAAATACATCCTTTATTCGTGTATAGTTTGTATAGTTTCCGTTAGTTATAATTTAGTTTTCGTTAGAATTTGCGTACTGTTGATCCAATTGCGTTTTGCAGGTCTTTGGCGTTTGAAACTACTGTAAATTGAGTAAAAAGAGTTAAAATACGGAAAAGTCAAGTCCTGGAACGTGTTGGAGAGCTCGGGAGCTGAAACGGATTGAAATTTTTGGAAAATGGGTTTCTGGCGGGCCGCGACAAAGGAAAGGAAGTCTCTCACGCCCGGTGAGAGACCTAAAAGGTTTGAAGATGTTAACAAGGCGCTGGCGACCCGCGACCCATCACCACGTCTTTCTCGCGGGGCGCCAGAGAGTGATATCGGTAGAACTCTTCGAGCTGGGCATGGTTTTGAGCTGGAAATCATATTAAAACATCATTAACTTTCATTAAACCCTAACTTACGAATTAACAACACTTTGGGCGATCTTGGAGCTGCATTGGAAGCGTTTTGAGCAATCAAAGTTGTCGGTTGAAGGTTGGAAGTTCAGAGAATCATTCGGGTCATCTCTTTAACATCCGGGTGTTTTTCCTTTGTGTTTCTTATACTTCAACTATGTTTTGTTTATTTGAAAATACTATGTTTGCGTTTGTTTCAATGACTTGATTGGCTAAATTTCGTTAACTACCTCGACAAGATGAATGGTTGCAATAAAGTTTGGATTTTTATTATGAATTTATGATATTTATGGATTTATTTATGTATTGTAGGCGATTTGATTATTAGCTAGATGTGTATGCATGCTTGATTTTGTTTGAGTATTGTTTATTGCTTTACATAATTCTTGGTGACGGTCTTTATCACATAATAGAGTTGTGTTAGGTTCTAGATTTTGGTGACTGTCGATATCACATAATAAATCTTTAATCTTTAGGGTTAAATCGGCCGATAAACCTTAAAAGCAATATTCGGTAATCTTATAAAATCAAGTGTTCTAGTAACTCTCAATAGCTGAAAGGTGCGAGGTTATTGTTAGGTCTAAGCGATTAAACCGTAAGGTGGGTCCTTCTTAGGAAGTTAACCTTTTAGCTGATGTCTAACAAGTCTAGTTAAGAACCCAAATTTATCCTTGACTTGAGTTTCGAAACGGAGAGAGTCTTGTAGGGTACTTTCATAAATCATTAGAGGTCCGGACAAGGAGTCTAATTTACCGGTGACTTTAACAGCCTTTAGGGTGCCCTAATGTACTCTTAAGAAGGGTTAGGAGGCTTAGTTGGTAACTAGAGAGGTTTAGCATCTTACGATCCCGGTCCATAATAATAAACTTTCAAATAAAATCCATAATTAAAAGCAACCAGGATTCGAGTTTAGGTAGTATTTCCACCATCTGAGTAAAACCCAAAGTAATTCGTTTTAGTTAACTTAGTTAATTAATTTAGTTTAATTTAATTTCTTTCTTAGGATTTTTAGACCCCCCCCCCCCCAATAAAAAAAACAAAAATAGTTCAGTCCGTGTCAGTCTAGTCTAAATAGAGTCATTAGCGTAATTCGATAGAGTCTCGTGGGTTCGATATCCGGACTTACAGTAGCTATACTAGAGTCGATCGGTACACTTGCCGGTTAGTAGTTTAATGCGTCTTAGTGAGTCTAGAGTATTACTTAGAGTCTAGAATTAGGTTAATTTAGTTAATTTTATTAAACTACTTTTAGCACATCATGCGTAAACTGTCAAAGTGAGTGCATGTTATGTGGTAGATGCGTGTAGAATCTTTGTGCCTTACTAATTTAACACATTAATGAACTAAATGGTAATTGTGTTAGGACGTGATTGACCTACCCTGACTGTTAACCATTTTTAAGAGACCAACCGAGCAATCAAAGGTGAGTTCACACTTTTCATCAAAGCATGGGATTCCCGGTGGTTTAGGAATGGGATAAACAACAACTATCCCCCCTTAGGTGGGATGCAACATGCGTATTCTCATTGGGTAGAATACATACCGCCGTCCTCCTTGGGAAGGGCGACAACCATTATAATACATGTCTTAAGCATACTAGACAACAACTCTATCTTAAGTCCCTCATTTTATATCGACTTAATCGCCGGGCCAATGGCGAACGGGTTATTAGTTAAATAGCGCTATTAGGGTTGACAAGCCTCACACCGTGCCCCCGAGGACGGGCGTGGACTAATATACTTGGGCACTTAGTCAATGATGATAGACATTGACTCAGGGCACTCAACATAACTTCAGTCAATAGTCGATATGGTAACGGGTCTAGTGGTTTAAAACAGTGGGGTAGCTCTGTAACACCCCGAAAACGGGTTTGGTAATCAAACCCCGTTAATACTAAAAGACGGGTAAAGTACCGTTAGTGGTAAAAATTTACCCGGTGAGTAATTAGGATTTTTAAATAAATAAACCTAATATTTAACAAAAAGTTAAATAAAGGCCTATGGATAAATAAAGTTTATAAAAGGCCCGAATTAACGGGACCTAAAATAAACTCAGTCGTAAATTTCCCCGAACCCACTAAATTAACTAGGAATATTTAACCTAGTTAATAAGTGAGAATAGTGTTAGAAATACTTAGGTTGTGGTCTACTTAATAACTAACCAAACATGAGGGACCAAATTGGATATCTTGAAAATAGATTTATAAGAAAAAAAAAAGAAATCAAACACACACATGGTGTGTGCGTACGTGAGAAGCCAGGAGAAGCTCCAAGGAGCCAAAACCCTAACTCAATCCAATTCAGCAAATTGAAGGTCGATTTCAGTCCTAAATCAATGTATGAACACGGATTAATGATCACCCGAGCTAGGGGATCATAAGGTATGTAAAAATTTGATGATTTGTGAAGTTGTAAAATTTGAGTAATCTTCATAATCGCGAATTATGTATGGATTAGAGAGGCTATGGCTAAATTAGTGTTGTATGATTGCTTAGAAACAAAACCCTAAGTGAAAAGTTTACATAGGTTGCTATGATTTGAATAATTTGATGATTTGCTACACTTAGACAAGTGGGCTTCGATTATGTAGTGAAGATGATGATATACACATACTTAAAATCATCATATTGGATAGTAGAAGCAAAGTACTTGAACAAAATTGTAAGATTTAGTGTATGCTCATACAAGAATTGAAATGGGTTTTGTGGGAAGATGATGAACACTAGATTTATGATCATCAATTTGATGTTATTTGATTTCCATAAAGTAAGTCTAGGTGTGGTTATGCATGCTAGACATAAGAACTTGTGAATGATGTTAAAACTTGGGTAAATAACTAGTTATGAAAATTGATTGTTGATTTTATAGAATATGCCCACAAGGTGTTTGTTAAAATGCCTAAGTGAATGTTTATATGTTGAAATTACGAATGAAACGCGTAATTGCCTTGTTTGACTAATTACGTGAAATATGGGTTAAAACGGGTTCTAATCATAATGTTGATTTAACTTAATTGTGCCTATTGTATGATTTAAGGTAGTAGACTTTTAAAAGTCAAACTAACCATTGATAAAGTCGAATAGTAGTTTCGACATAGAAAATACGTAAGGTGGAATTGTCGTGAATTGAAATGACTAATCTAACCACCTTGTGAATGATGATAGTTTGTCGCCTAACGAGCTAGGTGGAGGCTTGGGAAAGAAGCGGTCAAACGAATCAAGCACGAGAAGAAAAGCGTATTCGGATGTGAGGTAAGTAGAGCTTACGCCCCTTTACATTATTTGCAAAATTACTTAATTTCAAGTATTGTATATGAATGCTACTAAGTGGTTGGTATACGATGTTCCGACACGATTCAATGAGAGTCGGAACAAGGGAAAATGGTAAGAAATCATGAATTATGGTAAAATGGGTAAAAAGGTAAATTAGTCATGTAATGACGAACAAATAAAAACGGTTTTAAGTAAAACAAGTTTAAGGGAAAACTGGGATAGGTTTAAAGGGATGAAATGGTAACTAAATACCATCTCATATGGATAAATGGCCAATTAGACTAAATGGGTCAAATGGTGTTGTTAACACCATTTGACAATTACATTTGACAATCGCTTGTTGAGTTTTGTAATCACAGGAAATAACATAAGTATGCGTTGCTTTAACTAGAAAGATTTAAAGCAAAAGTTATGTAAACGGGTCAATACCTTGACCCAAGCCAGGTACGCATAAATAAGATTTTAGTTAAAGATACAAATCTTGGTCAAATATTTAGCAAAAGTCCTTCGTCGTAAAGTGAGGGACTAAAGTTGACCAAAACACCCTTGAAGGGTATAATGGGTCAAACGACACATAGGGGTTATTTTGGAACTTGCATTAAGATTATAGAATCATTAAATATGAATAAAAGTTATAGGAATACACATTTGCGGGTCAAATGCATAAAAATGGTCATTTGCGTAAAATGACCAACCGATGAGTAAATTTGGGATAATAGGTTAGTTATGTTAAATCCACCACAAAAATAATTGTGGTGGAACATAAGCAGACATTTAGATGTGACATTACGAAGTATTGAAAAGAAAAGAGCTAGTTTTAGACCAAAATGCATAAAAGATCCCCTAAACGGGCCAAAATGAATTACGTGCGCAACTTGGGTGTTTGCCGCGTAATTCACAAAACTTATGAATTCCAAGATAGATATTTTAAGTTAAATACATTGCTCTAAGAATTATGATTAACTAGAAACAAGTTTGGAGGTCTTAAATACAATCGGGTCAAAATGTGGATTTTTAATAATAAGCCGAATGCTTAAAAATTTAGAATTTTATTATTTTGAATGTCGGATATAAACTCCATGAGATGGAGAATCAAATTACGATCATGTAGGAAGAAACGGGAGATCAAACGGATACGCGGATTGAAAGATACGAAAGTTTTCGTGTCAAAAACGGAAAAAAGAAAGGGACTGATACAGGGGCCACCGTAACTTACGGTGACCACCGTAAGTTACGGTGGGGCTGAAATTGTTACGGTAGTTGCCTACTGAGTTACGGTGGGGGAATTCTCATACAGGAGCCACCGTAACTTACGGTGCCCACCCTAAGTTACGGTGGAGGCCGGATTGTAGACCTTGTTTTGGGATCAAGAAATTAACGTTTGGATTTCCTTCCATTATCAATATCTTGTCTTGTACCATTATTTAAACTATCAATACTAACATTTAAGCTGGTATTGATCGTAGGTGAATGTCGAGAGTCCCGGATGAAGATCAAGCGTCGAGCAAGAACCGAACACACGTTAAATGAAGCTTCCGCAAGTTGTTTCGTCGTTATTCTAAAACGATGAATTAAATTACACTATGTTGTTTTGCTTCAAGTTTAGAAAAGTTTTAATAAACCCGTATTTTAGCATGAATGTTTAAATATAAATACTCAGTAATTTGTGATTATTTACGGAAATCGCTAAATTTATTTATGGTTGTTACAAGTTGGTATCAGAGCCTTGGTTTAAGAGATTCAAGTATGGTGGGGAAAACCATGCTTGGACTTAAACCTTATGCTCTTGACAAAGATTGGTGTTCGGTTTGAGGCTTGATCGCAATTCCGGTAAGTGCGTGTATGTTAATGGTTTAGCGTATTAAAGTGTTGTAAACAACACATAGGGTTATCGTGTAATACACGTTACCCCAATTAAATGATAGATATAACTAACAAACTTATGTGCATTGACACATATAGTAGAAAAGCATTGTATTATGATGCGGGCGTTTAGTAAAGTTGACATTACTAACTTTTGTGAATGTCTTAATTGAAGGATACTTGCATTTGAGGATGACAAGGGTTAAACAAATTACGGATATGATAGAAGAACGGTCCGAAGTATGACAAGAGGAGCATGCTCACCAATGACTAAATCGCGTAACGACCGAGAACAAGGTTAATGGCAAGAAACGCCCGTCGGGGCAAGCATTACCAGGTGCGTGCTTTTAAATATAATCACACAAATAACAATATGCAACAAACATGTAGAGAATGATTGTTGCATATGTAAATTAGAAACTTGGGAAACCTGAATAGAATACCTATCCAGGATACTATTTCCAAGAAAACTAAATAGAGGTGTTACTTATATAAGGAGTGATGTGAAAACTATAAAAAGGTCATGTGTGTCATGCGTTAATCGCTTACTCTAGCCAAGTAAGTAGTGGCATATGATACCATGAACTTCTTATGACGGACACATCTACATCCGATGTAGTAAGGATGTGATGAATGGGACGAATCGAAAAGGTACCCAAAACGGATCAAATAAGTAAAATATTTGATAATAAACGTAAACGCAAGCCTGAAGACGGAAGCGTATTACGTTAGTATAACGAGCCCAAGGGAAGGGACAATAATCAAGTAAATGAAAATACAAACCGACCACTAAGAATGCTAAGGCATAGAGGATGAAGTTGACTATCAAAAGTGGTGAAACTCACACGAACAAGTTAAACCGGTTAGATAAAACGTAATATTGGAAAGGATAATGAGCCCGGTAATGGGACGAGATTTAATACAAATATAGGCGCAAACCGAATAAAGGAAAGCGCGAGATATTAATGAACCCATGTAATGGGTCGGAATTAATTATGAAATGATTGCAGTCATGAATCACAGTCGGAGTGAACGAAATTTTGATGCGAAAACAAATGATTTTCGAACATAAAAAGGACGATCTACGGGATCATTATAACCTTCGGGTTATAAACAGTGTAAAGGTCTACAGGACTAAACTGACCCACGGGTCATGAATAAAAAGGAAAAGAATCATAAAGGTAACGCCCTAAAGAGGTGAAAGCCTAAAGAAATAGCCTATGAGACTAAGTGAAAAGATCCACGGGTTACTTAGACAAGCGAGGGAACCAGTAGAGAATCCCCGCATAAAACTAAGACTGTAAAAGAATACATTATGGACTGTCAATATCCTGGTACGGATAATTGACAAAAGATAAAGAGAAGATCCTAAACTAAAACTTCGGTTTTAGTAAGAAATAACGTTTTTACAAATATAAATTCTGATAGGAATTCAAATAGTAAACATGAAAGATACAAGTCTTGACACTGATAAGCGCAAGGCGATATATTCGAAAAGTGATATTTTCGAAAATGAAAGGTTGATATAAATTAAACATGATGTGACACGATCACGATCAAGAAATGCAATGTGAAGTAAAATCACATTACAACCAAGCGAGCGGTAAAAAGTAACTGGACTAATAAGTCTAGTTAGTGAGACCGGTTAAGGTCAATTAAATGAATTTGAAAACAAAATAAATTGTTGTTAAAAGTGAAGGATTTCACTAAAGACCTTTAAGCGGGTCAAAGTAACGGATTCATAAAGAATTTGATAGTATATGAAAGCGATGGATATCGCTAAGTTAACTAAACTAGTGGAAATAACGAGATTACGTTATTTCAAGTTGCACTATGTCGCATGAGATACGTAGACAATTAGTAACAAAAAAAATGTTACCATACTTTTCTGGTAGTACTAACAATTGGTTAAAAGTATAAGTAATGTTCAAAAGATTTCTCGGAACAAATGCATTGAGTTTAAACTCGATGAATTATATAAGAAAAGGTTTCGGGGACGAAACCTCTTTAAGGGGGATAGACTTGTAACACCCCGAAAACGGGTTTGGTAATCAAACCCCGTTAATACTAAAAGACGGGTAAAGTACCGTTAGTGGTAAAAATTTACCCGGTGAGTAATTAGGATTTTTAAATAAATAAACCTAATATTTAACAAAAAGTTAAATAAAGGCCTATGGATAAATAAAGTTTATAAAAGACCCGAATTAATAGGACCTAAAATAAACTCAGTCATAAATTTCCCCAAACCCACTAAATTAACTAGGAATATTTAACCTAGTTAATAAGTGAGAATAGTGTTAGAAATAGTTAGGTTGTGGTCTACTTAATAACTAACCAAACATGAGGGACCAAATTGGATATCTTGAAAATAGATTTATAAGAAAAAAAAAAAAAGAAATCAAACACATACATGGTGTGTGCGTACGTGAGAAGCCAGGAGAAGCTCCAAGGAGCCAAAACCCTAACTCAATCCAATTCAGCAAATTGAAGGTCGATTTCAGTCCTAAATCAATGCATGAACACGGATTAATGATCACCTGAGCTAGGGGATCATAAGGTATGTAAAAATTTGATGATTTGTGAAGTTGTAAAATTTGAGTAATCTTCATAATCGCGAATTATGTATGGATTAGAGAGGCTATGGCTAAATTAGTGTTGTATGATTGCTTAGAAACAAAACCCTAAGTGAAAAGTTTACATAGGTTGCTATGATTTGAATAATTTGATGATTTGCTACACTTAGACAAGTGGGCTTCGATTATGTAGTGAAGATGATGATATACACATACTTAAAATCATCATATTGGATAGTAGAAGCAAAGTACTTGAACAAAATTGTAAGATTTAGTGTATGTTCATACAAGAATTGAAATGGGTTTTGTAGGAAGATGATGAACACTAGATTTATGATCATCAATTTGATGTTATTCGATTTCCATAAAGTAAGTCTAGGTGTGGTTATGCATGCTAGACATAAGAACTTGTGAATGATGTTAAAACTTGGGTAAATAACTAGTTATGAAAATTGATTGTTGATTTTATAGAATATGCCCACAAGGTGTTTGTTAAAATGCCTAAGTGAATGTTTATATGTTGAAATTACGAATGAAACGCGTAATTGCCTTGTTTGACTAATTACGTGAAATATGGGTTAAAATGGGTTCTAATCATAATGTTGATTTAACTTAATTGTGCCTATTGTATGATTTAAGGTAGTAGACTTTTAAAAGTCAAACTAACCAATGATAACATAAGTATGCGTTGCTTTAACTAGAAAGATTTAAAGCAAAAGTTATGTAAACGGGTCAATACCTTGACCCAAGCCAGGTACGCATAAATAAGATTTTAGTTAAAGATACAAATCTTGGTCAAATATTTAGCAAAAGTCCTTCGTCGTAAAGTGAGGGACTAAAGTTGACCAAAACACCCTTGAAGGGTATAATGGGTCAAACGACAAATAGGGGTTATTGTGAAACTTGCATTAAGATTATAGAATCATTAAATATGAATAAAAGTTATAGGAATACACATTTGCGGGTCAAATGCATAAAAATGGTCATTTGCGTAAAATGACCAACCGATGAGTAAATTTGGGATAATAGGTTAGTTATGTTAAATCCACCACAAAAATAATTGTGGTGGAACATAAGCAGACATTTAGATGTGACATTACGAAGTATTGAAAAGAAAAGAGCTAGTTTTAGACCAAAATGCATAAAAGATCCCCTAAACGGGTCAAAATGAATTACGTGCGCAACTTGGGTGTTTGCCGCGTAATTCACAAAACTTATGAATTCCAAGATAGATATTTTAAGTTAAATACCTTGCTCTAAGAATTATGATTAACTAGAAACAAGTTTGGAGGTCTTAAATACAATCGGGTCAAAATGTGGATTTTTAATAATAAGCCGAATGCTTAAAAATTTAGAATTTTATTATTTTGAATGTCGGATATAAACTCCATGAGATGGAGAATCAAATTACGATCATGTAGGAAGAAACGGGAGATCAAACGGATACGCGGATTGAAAGATACGAAAGTTTTCGTGTCAAAAACGGAAAAAAGAAAGGGACTGATACAGGGGCCACCGTAACTTACGGTGACCACCGTAAGTTACGGTGGGGCTGAAATTGTTACGGTAGTTGCCTACTGAGTTACGGTGGGGGAATTCTCATACAGGAGCCACCGTAACTTACGGTGCCCACCCTAAGTTACGGTGGAGGCCGGATTGTAGACCTTGTTTTGGGATCAAGAAATTAACGTTTGGATTTCCTTCCATTATCAATATCTTGTCTTGTACCATTATTTAAACTATCAATACTAACATTTAAGCTGGTATTGATCGTAGGTGAATGTCGAGAGTCCCGGATGAAGATCAAGCGTCGAGCAAGAACCGAACACACGTTAAATGAAGCTTCCGCAAGTTGTTTCGTCGTTATTCTAAAACGATGAATTAAATTACACTATGTTGTTTTGCTTCAAGTTTAGAAAAGTTTTAATAAACCCGTATTTTAGCATGAATGTTTAAATATAAATACTCAGTAATTTGTGATTATTTACGGAAATCGCTAAATTTATTTATGGTTGTTACAAGCTCCCCATGGCATGTTTTTATAAACAACAAGGAAAGTTAACAACTTATGGATTTTTGGAACAACGTTAAAACAAACAACCAACTGTGAACTCGCCAACTTTTTGTTGACACACTACTGCATGCTTTGCAGGTCGTTAGGTACATGGCTAAAGCTTGCACGCGGAGTGGGCGTTGTGGCAAGGAATCCACAGTTGGATTCCTACTAATGAATTTTATGATTTAAAAACTGTTTTATGGGTTTTTAATACTTTATGCTTCCGCTAACTTTTGAACTTGGTTTTGGGTTTTCGTTTTCATAAACACTAAACGTTTGGGTTGTGATGGTTTACTTTATATTACTTATCGTTCAGTATGATTAGTGGTATGATCCTGGTCAGTCACACGCCTCGCAGTGATACTTCGCGTGTGGATTTTTGAGGGTGTGACACATGTCATCCTATACTTTTCTGAACTTTTTATACGCTTTTAGTTGAATTTTAAGTTTATTTTGGCTTTCATAGCGATTTATTATAAGTTTCGAGATTATGCATGACAAGTTATGCTATGTTTACAATAGATTTCTCGATTGTTTCCCTAGTAGGACATACATGCTAGCCTACAAACATACGACGAAAACCAAACTGCAAATGGATTACCCGGCCCACCCTCCCAGGAGAAAACCCACAACTGGAAAAACCCCTTGGCTCAACCTGGAACAAAAATTTTCCAATGTGAGACTCCAACCCATGACTTCCCATTTGGAAAGTCATAGGGCTGCCACTCGACCAGAAGGCTCGGTGGTAAGTGGAGGTATAACTATGTTGTTATTTTTGTAAATGTTATTATGTTAGTACGTTACCATGTGTTTGTTAGCGTAGTCGTAGACAATCTTTGCTAACTTTTGTATTTAGAAGTTGATCTAGTAGAAGCGGATGGTCTAAGCAACCTTTTCAAGTTGATATGAAGAAGACTTCAACACTACAATCGATTTAAAAAGGAAACTGAAGAACATAGTTTAAACATTGTAGATAAGCTGTCACGATACACCTCAACATTAGAAGTGAAATCAAACCCACATTTTATAAACACTTAGGGGCTGTTTGACAACTTCTGAATGAGTAGGTGTTGAACCAGTAAGAGGTCTAAACCATTAAGTATTGAACCGGGAAGAAGTCTGAACCATTTAGAGCCAGTATAATGCTTAACTATTCGAGGCAAATGCCTGTCCAATTCAGACAAGAGGTCTTAACCATTTAGGCTCCGTATAATGTTTAACCATTCAAAGGCATATGTCTGAACCATTCAGACATCTGCTCGCGAAACAAATAGTCTGAATCATTAAGTGCTAAACGAGTAATAGGTCTGAACTATTAAGAGCTAAAACAAACAGCCCCTTAGGTCTGAACTATTAAAAACTCATTAAGAAATATAACAAACAACCCCATAGCTAAAACAATTCTGTTAAATATACAAACCCATATATTTCTACTATATCTAAATCAAAGATAAGCACCCCATATTTAAAGCAACAACTTTCTTGATAAATCCACTTAGCTCGAATTGAGGGCTCAAAGATATCAAAATTAAATGCATACATACATGCACGCACACACACACACACACACACACACATATATATATAGAGTAGGAGTTGGGTAGAAAGTGTATTTTTCCTAGAAAGTCTAGGAAGCAATGAGAATTGGACATGTGGCATTGAGTTATTTTAACTAAAAGGGCAACTATGTAATTTCACATTTTAATTTTATTTTTGGAATTTATTTTTCATTAACTAACATTCCATGATTTTCGGAATTTTTGTTGTTTTCGAATTCAAATCTGGAAGTCAATGTGTTTATCTGGAAAACTATCAGCATGTTCTTGGTGATGTGTTTTACCAGTCAGAGAGGTTGAAGTCAGTGTGTTTTAACACTCTGAAGTCAATATATAATCAGGTTGTGTTTTAACAGTTCTTTTGCAATTTAACACTCTGAATGTGTTTTATGTTATTGTCTATGTCACATTACATCACATTGTGTTTTTTGATGATTACATTACATCATAATGTTACATCACATTGTGTTTTCGAAATCTAAACCAATCGCATATTCCATTGTTCAGAAGATTACTGGAAATTATCAGCATGTTCTTGGTGCTGTGTTTTAACAGTTTACAGGGCTAAAGTCAATTTTTTTTATAGATCCCATAATATAAAGATGGTAAAACACAGGGTATGAATCTGCTTGCTGTTAAAACACAACTGTATGAATCTGAATGTTAAAACACAACTGTATGAATCTGCTTGCTGTTAAAACATAACTGTATGAATCTGAATGCTAAAACACAACTGTATGAATCTGCTTGTTGTTAAAACACAACTGTATGAATCTGAATGCTAAAACACAACTGTACTGAATCTGCTTGCTGTTAAAACACAACTGTATGATTCTGCTTGCTGTTAAAACACAACCGTACGAATCTGAATGCTAAAACACAACTGTATGAATCTGCTTGCTGTTAAAACACAACTGTATGAATCTGAATGCTAAAACACAACTGTATGAATCTGCTTGCTGCTAAAACACAACTGTATTAATTTGCTTGCTGTTAAAACACATCGTCAAGAAAACGGAGATGATAAGAACAGTATTTGAATGGTGATGATGAACTCGGAGATGGAGAAGTGTTTTAATTTGATCCGGTGCTCTCCATCCTTTCTAAAGTTATCTTCTTCCATGATTGTAGTTATTTTTGGTAGGGATTGGGGTTTTCAAGATTGGTTTGGAGAGAGAGAGGGAAAATTTCGTGAAATTAGGGACTGGGTTTGACTGATGGTTATCTAATTGATTTAAAACACGATATATTGACAAAATTGCCCCTAGTCTTTTAAAACAATGAATTAAATAAACTAAAGAATTACAAGATTGCCATTGACTTCATCTTAACCATTAAACACACCCATTGGATGGCCTAGATCGCTTCCTAGACTTTCTAAGAAAAACACACTTTCCGCAGGATCCCTACTATATATATATATATATATATATATATATATATATAAACACCAATAAGAAAAAAAAAGATACATACATACTTTTGTTTATAAATCGATCAAAGTTTATTCTCATCTTTTCTTTGATTAATATGAAGGGTGGCGTTATTTGACACATTATTCAACACGTAACATACACTTTTGTATTTATTTTATATTTAAAAAATAAAAGAAATGCATTAAATTTAAAAACAAAACATTATAATATAATGCCAAAGCCAATCAACATCCGCCACGTCACACCCCACAAGCCCCTCCCGCCGGTGAAAAACCTCCCGCCCCCTCCCCCACGCTGCCCTCCAGGCCACCCAGGGCTGGTTTACCTGGCGTGGAATGTCGTCCACGCCCACTAATGGCAAGACACTAAAACATCACGTGATCGAAAACATTGTAAATTAATGTTTGGTATACAGAATGAGAGAGAGAATGAAATGGACTATTACGAGAGAATGGAAAAAAATGTGTTTGGTTGGTCAAGGTAATGGAATCACCCATTACATATGGTATTCCATTAACTCAAATTCATTCCATCCATACCCCTTGTTTTTTTTTTCCATTTCATTCTCTCTCCCACCTTCATCACCAACACCTCCCACCACTAGCCACCCACAAATGCCACCACCACCTGCCGCCGCCACCTTACGCCGTCGACCACCGACGACGCCACCCATTGTGCCACCGCCGACCACCGCCACCGAACACCGGCGCCACCGCCACCACCCGCCGCCGCAACCACCCCCTCCGCCACCGAACATCGGCACCAACGCCACCATCAACCACCAAACACCACTGACCACCGCCACCACAACCCACCACCGTCGCCACCCTCCGCCACCGAACACCGGCGTCACCACCGGCCACCACCACTAACACCGTCCACCCGCCGCCACCACCCTTCGCCACAACATCGACACCAATTCCGACCATCGCCACCCTCCGCCACCGAACACCAGCATCATTGCCGCCACAACCTACCACCGCCATTGCCACCATCGCTGCCACCAACTGCCGCCGCCACCCACCGCCGCCATCAACTACTGCCACCCATTGCCAATTTTAGTCCTTCTTCTTTTCCTGCCTACCAAACATTACAAGGTAATGATTCATTTCATTCTCACATGGTAACCAAACAAGACCATGGAATAGAATGATCCATTCCATTCCTTTGTCCATTCCATTACCTCGTCCATTTCATTCTCTCGTCCATTCCATTACCCCATACCAAACAGACCCTAATAATTAAGTTGGATTCTAATCCACAATATAGATTGTACAAGTTATATTAGATGCTAATAACTCATATTAATTAAATTGTTGTAATAAATTATATTGAACTCTAACAAGTCATACATATTAAAACACACCAGTAGATAGTAAAAATAATATATGTGAACACTATTTACATACTCGGTTTCTTCATAAAATACTAAAATTATCATATAACTTACTCACACATTTATTTTATGTTATTTATGTCATATTATATAAAAATACATCAAAGAAAAACTGTCGGGTAGGTTTCTTGGTAACAAATTACATTACATTAGCAAAAATGTGTTGTTGTACATGAACATGGACCCATAAAAATCCACTAGAGAGAAGCTTCACCAATCAAACACTAGAGTCCAGATAACCTTAATAACTCAGCGAATCAGCAACATGATAAGACCGAGTCATGGGTCCACAAATGACAAACCCTAATCTCCCTATTTCCTTCTCACTGTGAACCCCACTAAAACCATTCGAGCCTGGGTCATCACAAACCGTGACTTTTGGGGACCAACACAACAATCAATAATTCTGATGACCAGTGGTCTAGTATATATTTGCAATGCCACAAAGCCCATGCACCACACTATGACATTTTACTATTTTAATACTCTATAAAGTCAAATCAAGCTCTATAACTTTTCTTATTTTTTTTTCTTTCTTTGTTCATTTTGCTCTCTTTTGGTTAACTCCTTTGCAAGATCAAACCCTCATGATTGAGGGAAAGAAACCCGCGAATTCTGTTGGTGGCCAAATGGCAAGGGCGTGTGACCGTTGCGTAAGAAAGCGGGCTCGATGGTATTGTGCTGCTGACGACGCTTTCCTTTGTCAAAGTTGTGATGCCTCCATACACGGGGCTAACCATTTCAGTGGTCAGCATGAGAGGGTCCTTCTCCAGACTGGACCCTCTAAACATTTTGGTTCAGGTGAACCTGAACCAACCTGGCACCAGGGGTTCACTCGTCGTGCACGCACTCCACGAAAACGGGCTAAATGCTCTTTCAAGGTAGAAGGAAAGAAGACCACAATAAACTCTTCAGTTTCTTTAGTTCCCGAGATAGGTAGTTCAGATGCATCACTGCTCGATGATGACGAAGAAGTAGAACAACAACAACAACATCTTTTGTATTGTGTTCCGGTCTTTGATGCTTTTGAAACTGAATTATGCAATGAATCTAATGAAATAGGTAGGAGCTTGCCTTTTATGGTGGATAACAACCATGAAGATCAAACATGTCATTTGGATGATCTTCATGGGTTTGGTCATCCAACAGATGATAATTTGGAGCTCATGGAATTTGCTGCCGATGTTGAAAGCTTATTAGGAAAGGAGTTTGATAATACATCATGTAAGATTGAAGATTTGGGGTTAACTAACAACTATAAAGAAGAAGATGATACTAAAAATATAGAAATTTGCTTTGATGAGAATAAAGTGAAAGTTGAAGATAAAGAAGTGGAAGAAATTTTAGGTTTTGACTTTGATGCAACTAGGGAAACACTAGATTGGGACTTTGATTATGAGTCCACAATGATGATCAAAGAAGAGGAGATGAAAGTGGTGGCAGGTATCGAGAGGGAGCATACAATGACGGTGTTAAGCGATCAATGTAACGAAAAGAAGGTGAGAACATCAAGCATGGTTTTGCGGATAAATTATGAAGATGTGATCAATACTTGGGGTGACCAAGGTTCTCCTTGGACAAACGGAACCCGCCCAGAACTCAACTCGGATGGTTACTGGCCTGATTTCATGGTTCTCACCCTTTATCTATATCTATCTATCCATTTATTTATCAATCTATTAGTCTTTATTTAATCAAGAAGTAATGTTTTAGGGGTCGCAATGGGCGTGGAATACCAATCCGTCATATGGAGGCGTTGGGAGATGTGGTGGAGGAAGAGAAGCAAGCGTCTCAAGGTATAGAGAGAAAAGAAGATCACGCTTATTTTCGAAGAAGATAAGGTATGAAGTGAGAAAACTAAATGCAGAGAAAAGGCCAAGAATGAAAGGGAGATTTGTGAAAAGAGGGACCTTTGAAGAACCTCCTTCAACTTCTTGTTTCCCAACTTATCTTATCAAGACCAACTAGTACTAATCCATCAACAAACAAACTTTGTTCAGTAATTTGTTGCATGCTTTTGGACAACCAACTTCCTGAGTTTGCTTCTTTGTATTTTCATCTGATGTATATGATAATAATGACGGACATATAGTTGCAATTTGAATTGCACTTTATTACTTTAATGAAAATCCAATCAAACTTGATGCGATATATTAAATGATCAATGGTTGTTTTTTGCTTACATAAATCAACCCTAAATCAAGGTCTAGTTAGGATTTCAGACTCCTAATAACCATAACATGTGTGTCACAATTTAGTCCTTATTAATTAAATTCAATTCATCAACAATCATATTCCTTTTTCTAAGTAGATTATACATCATAGTAACTTAGTTCTCCATAACATTGTAGTGCCACTTTCTTGGAAAATTACTGAACTAAAATGAGATTGCTTGGTGCTCCTTCCTCTGGTTTAGCTTCCAATTTCACTCTTGTCCTATGTTTTCTTGTCACCAAAATCAACTTTAACCCTCTTTCCCAATGCATCAGTTCAGGTGCAGTCAAGTAGATGCTTTGGTCAATGTATTAGTTTAATTGAATGCTAGTGGAACAGTTATATAAAATTTCATTCCTTTTACTTTTTTGGACTTCTAATGTTGTGGGAGTACCCAGTCATTAGGTATGAAATATTAGTTTCATACTAAACTTGCTTCTTATACTCGTAAAGGATGTCGATTAATTAAGCTTCTACTACACCAACTTTTTTTTTTGTCAAAGTGTTTATTGTTGATAATTTTAGTGTCGTCAAACTATTTTGGTCAATTGAGATTTATTTAAGACCAAAGAGGAAACCTTGTTGGGATAACACTGAGTTTAGTGCTACTTGTGACACATAATATCCCTAATTTTGATATGATTGAAATTTGTGACTTGTGTTATTAAATTGTTGACTAAGTATGGGCGTATATCATCCCTATACAGTTAATGTAATTATCAAGAATGTAGATTAAAGGATACAAACATATATTCGATGAAGATTGAGGATTATACATGATCAATAATGAAGATTAGGAATTACATGTTATCATAAATAGAGATTAGGGTTAATTTACATTCATCAAGTGTGACGATTGGAGAGCATTTGCATCCAATAATTGAAGATTGAGGATAATTAAATGAAGATCATGGTTCATACACAACAAATATGATGAAGTTTGAGCTTACAAATTATGAAAACCGACAAAGATACGTGAAGATTAAAACCTAACCTTAAACCGAATCCGTTGGGATTCTAAAGAGGATACAAAAATGATTTTCATAAAGTTTAAACGAATTTATAAAAATATCATCTTTATAATACCATGAAGATATCCCTAAGATATTTTTATAAAACCTCAAGTTAGTTTTTATAGTCTTGCAAAATTTTTAGAGTTGGTTTTTAAATTGGTCGATGGAACTAACTAAACCAAGTATACTTTCAAATTACATCCACATTGAAAACACAAAGTGAGTTGTTTTAAGCAGATAAAATCCAAACATTTTGAGAAAACATCTTAAACTCTTTACAAATCACAAAAGTAATCTTTACCATTTTCATGATTAACATATTTCTAAGCTACCAAGTCAAATGCTACTTTCTTGAAACTTAAAATCTAATATAAACTAGTGATGTTTGGTCAACTCCATATGGTTTACTTGAATTGTACATTTATGCCACCTCCAATTGTATAGATCCCAATTTGTGGCAAATAATCAGACGTACCATTACGTCTGATAGTTCTCCATCTCTACATAGTGTGTCGCAGCCCCCGACCCCTATCCCGAGAGCGGGAGCCGCGGGACACGGCGGGTGGTATCGGTGTTTATTAATTTGGCAGCGGAAATGAGAAATCAGAATCGTAGTTAAGAAATAATTTCAGACTTTTAAAACACCAAACTTTTATAATAAATAAATAGGATAAATCATTAAATATTTTCGACTTCACACATAGATTTTTATGGTGATCACTATAAATCAAAGGATTTTCACAAAAAAGATAGATTCCTCGTCAAGATGCAAGATTTTTATGGTGATCACCAAATAATGTCATGTCAATTATTAAAGGGTCTACATATTTACACACCCTATTGCCTATTTGGACACCCTTCAAGACGCCTCGTATAGACCTATACGAGGCGTATAGCCTTTTCCAATTTCCAAGAGAATCTCTGATTATGTCATATTTTGTCTTATTTGCCACGTATAGGCCTATACTGGGCGTCTAGGCGAAAAAGACCATTTAGCCCCTGATTTAGGCCTATACTGGGGGTAAATTGGTCTTTTTTGCCTCTCTTATATGCCTAGTATAGGCCTATACTAGGCGTATATAAGGGGTTTTTTTTTTTTTTTTTTTTTTTTTTTTTAACAAACATTTTATACAATATTAATCGTTTTAGCAAACTTTTATACAAAAACAAGTTTTTTTATTTTAAATAATTAATATTAGGACCCCTCGTTGGTTTTTTTTTAGTTGAGTTGTTTTTTAAGAAAAGTTTTATTTTTTTATAAAAATATTTTACCGTTTTCAAGATCGGCCTTTAAAAATATTCGATCGTAGAAATATTACATTCGGTAAAATATTTTTATAAAAAAATAAACGTATAAAAAAAAACCAACGAGGGGTCCTAATATTAATTATTTAAAATAAAAAAAACTTGTTTTTGTATAAAAGTTTGCTAAAACGATTAATATTGTTTAAAATGTTTGTTAAAAAAAAAAAAAAAAAAAAAAACCCTTCAAGACGCCCAGTATAGGCCTATACGAGGCGTATAAGGGGCAAAAGACCATTAAACCCCTGAATTAGGCCTATACTGGGGGCAAAACAGGGCTATAATGGTCTTTTGGACCCCTCGTATACGCCCAGTATAGCCCTATACTGGGCGTCTATTTTTATTTTTTTTTTGTTTTCTCTTTTTAATATTTAAAAAAAAGAAAACAAAAAAAAATAATAATAGACGCCCAGTATAGGGCTATACTGGGCCTATACGAGGGGTCCAAAAGACCATAATAACCCTGTTTTGCCCCCAGTATAGGCCTAATTCAGGGGTTTAATGGTCTTTTGGTCCACATAGACGCCCAGTATAGGCCTATACTGGGCGTCTTGAAGGGTTTTTTTTTTTTTTTTTTTTTTTCTCTTTTTAAATACCAATAACACTAATATTAACTAAAAAAACTCATATTAATTATAATAAACTCATATTAATTATAAAAAAAACTCATATTAATTATAATAACACTAATATTAATTATAAAAAAACTCATATTAATTATAATAACACTAATATTAATTATAAAAAACTCATATTAATTATAATAACACTAATATTAATTATAAAAAACTCATATTAATTATAATAACACTAATATTAATTATAAAAAACTCATATTAATTATAATAACACTAATATTAACTATAAAAAACTCATATTAATTATAATAACACTAATATTAATTATACGATGCCTATACGAGACCTATACGAGACTTATACTATACTATACGATACGATACAACACGATAGGCTTATACAAGACCTATACGAGACTTATACTACACTATATTATACGATACGATACTGCGATACAACACGATACTATAGGATACGATACGATATGATACGATACGATACAATACGATATTAGACTATTGGATAAGATACAACACTCGTATAGGACTATAGGTGTGGTTTAGGTCCCGTTTAGGCCTATAGGCTTATACAAGACCTATATGGGACCTATACTAGACTTATACTATACACTATACGATACGATACAACACCCGTATACGTCGATAGGCCTATACAAGACCTATAAGGGACCTATACTACACTATATGATACGATAGTATCGTATTGTATTGTATCGTATTGTATTGTATCGTATAGTATGGTATCGTATAGGTCTATACGAGAGCTATACGAGACTTATACTACACTATACGATACAATACAATACGATACGATACGATACGATACTATAGGATATGATACAACGCCCGTATACGTCGATAGGCCTATACAAGACCTATAAGGGACCTATACGAGACCTATACTACACTATATGTTAAAAACAATGTAATATTTCTACGATCGAATATTTTTTAAAGGCCGATCTTGAAAACGGTAAAATATTTTTATAAAAAAATAAAACTTTTCTTAAAAAACAACTCAAATTACCCCACCAAAACACCCATTTTTTTACTCAAAAAACATCACCCTCAAAAAACAATCAAATTACCCTACCAAAACATCCATTTTTCAACTAAAAAAAACCAACGAGGGGGTCCTAATAATAATGATTTAAAATAAAAAAACTTGTTTTTGTATAAAAGTTTGCTAAAACGATTAATATTGTATAAAATGTTTGTTTAAAAAAAAAAAAAAAAAAAAAAAAAAAAAAAAAAAACCCTTCAAGACGCCCAGTATAGGCCTATACGAGGCATATAAGGGGCAAAGGGTCCTATACGAGGCCTATACGAAGGGTCCTATACGCCCAATATAGGCCTATACGAGGCGTCTTGAAGGGGTCAAACCAGAAGTGACATGAGTCAGGCACTGATTTTGATGTAACCCTATACGCCTCGTATAGGCCTATACGAGGCCTATACGAGGCAAAGGGTGTCCAAATAGGCGCAGAGGGTGTCCCTATAGATAGATTCCTCCTCAAGATGCAAGATATAAAACAATCAGTTGGAAATTATTTATCAGTAAAGATTATTTTTAGTAGAGTAGCACAAGGGTTTTTAGTTTTAAACAAAACGAAATTTTCATTAAGAAAGTTGTAAACGAATATATGTTATATTTTCATGTCAATTAATATTTAGTCATAGTGGGCTTGATCATTTTCACCAATCAACTTTTAACAGTTGTGCATTATAAAAAACGAAATATCACTATTACTTTTTTTTAATGGCAGATTTGAATGACAGAACACTAGAGCATGATCGTGTCATCAACGGAACCAACCGATTATATCTATCTTCATTAGGTATAATGTCTATACACCAATCCAGGAGGAAACCCAATAAATATGAAAAAATCCCCTTGTGAAAATCAAACCCAAAACCTATTAGTCCTAAAACCATATCCTACTCTCAAAATACTACTAAACTATAAAACCCATGGTTTTGAAGACCGGATCGGACATTCGGACCGGCCGGTCCAACCGGTTGAACCAGAGTTCGCCAAGCTTACCGATCCGGTCGCAGCAAATCCTTAACATTACAAAAAACCGGGCGGCTCGATGATTTTACTTGTTCGGCGAGTCAGCAAACCGGCCGGTCAGCCCGGTAGGTGAGCTTTTTTCTTTCTTTTGTTTGCCTAAAACAAGTGAGGACGAAGTATAAAACCAACAGATATTCATGGATCATGATCAAGGTTCAAAAAGAAGCATTCGATCTACATGGTATCAACCTTTGAAATGCACCAACAGCCATGAAAGAGATTGCTTGTAAACTTGAAGCCATTGGTGTGTGAGGCCATGGATAAATGACGGCTGCTTTCAAACATATGAATTTAACTCTAATAAAAGGTTGGTTTAAATATTTGGGCTTTTTTTTAATGGGTTGAGTGTGAAAGTGGGTTAAAAAGGGATTATAATTATACATGTAAAAATAACTATATATAACCTATTTATATATATTTAATTATCAAATTAAATTAATTATGATATTGTCCGGTTCTTAAATCCGGTTCAACCGGTCTAACCGGTTCGACCAGTGAATCAGTAAGATGTCCGGTTCGATGTCCGATCCGGTCGTGAAAACGTTGATAAAACCATTATCTAAAGGGTCATAAACATTCTGAAGTAGTTTTCAAAAAGTTGGCAAATAATATATACAACTAGTCATAAATCCCTGCGTTGCAGGGCGGGGGGCGTAAAACAATGCTACCAGTATTGCAGGACGGGAGCCGTAAAGCCATGCTAAGTAGCAATTAAACGAAGACCAAAACCGAGAAAAATAATAAAATAAAATCATGAATTTTTAACACCTGGTGACTCACGTGAAGTAAACCATAGACGAATGCGAATGTATATCGACACGTATTAAAAAATTAAGGGGGGTAAAAAAACATACCAAATGTGACCAACAAACATCATACTAAGTAGCAACCAAATAACAATCAAACATGAGAAAAAAATGTAAAATAAAACTATTAGAAAAACAAAATTAATTTAAATTTTGTCACAAAATTATAACAAAGCCAAAGTTTTATTACATAGAAATAATGTTAAAGAAAAAAAAATGTTAAAGTTAGATATACGAAAAAAAAAAGCATAAAAACAAAACCATAAGAAAAATGGATTACTATTAGTTACCAAGTGTCACAAAAGTAAATATCACTGTGGTCGAAACCAAAATATGAAAACTATACTTGCACAAATTGATGTTGACTAAAAGTTAACTGTTGTTTGACCTTTTATGTTTTAATATATATATAGAATATGTGAATATGGGTTACAATGGATGGACGTGACTATACATGATGTTCACAACACAAAACAACAAAGAATTCCAATCCAGGCGTTCCAAGGTCAATGGATTGACCTTGGTTTGTTAGAGTGATGATCACTACCTCTTGAGATTAGTGAAACGTAGAAGGCGATCACTACCTCGGACTAGTGAAATGAAGAAGGTGATCACTACCTTGGATCAGTGGCGGAGCTTTACCAAAAGTTTTGAGGGGGCGTAAAGTCATGGGACCCAAAAATTTTTTTCCTATCGCTATGTTTCGGGTCGGGCCGGCTATTCGATTCGTGTCGGGTCAAATAAAAATAGTTTCAAATAAAACTAAAAAAAATCATTCATTCAAAGGACCCGTTCTTACATATAAAAAACTTAATATGTTTTAACAAACAAAAGACCAATATATATATATAATGGAATGAGATAAATGAAACTTGGACGAAGAATTACAACTCAGCCCGGCGACCTTTAAGATTTAAAGTGGTAACAAACTTTACTTTGATTTATATATTGTATAAATATTTAGGCAAAGTAATTGGAGGGGCGATCCTATATAATTTTAAAATTTTAACGAAAAATCGGAAATTATACACTTCTAACCGAAACATTAGAGGGGGCGGGTGCACCCCTGGGCACCTACTAACCTACGCCCCTACCTTGGATTAGTTACACGTTGTTAGGTGATCACTACTTTGCTTAGGGAAACGCTTGTACTGGTGATCTCTTTCATTTAAGAGAATCGATTAGTGGATGAACTCTCTATTGGAGAATCGGGGAGAGGCCGTAGAGTTGATCAGTTAACATCCACTTGAACCTATATGAATTTGTTTTGTTATTTCTTCCCCAAACTCTTAAATTACTTGCATTATATTGTTGTTGGGTTTCAAACAAGTGACAAAGCTTCATAAGTAGTGTTTAATCAAGCAAATTTTAAGAAAACTTATTCATCTCTTCTAGTTTTCTACAAACCTGAATAAATAGTAATACAATTTAAGATGTGTGGAGTACATACTCATTTAAGACTAGTATGATTTCAGGCATTTAGAAACCTCAGGGTTGTAGGGGGCATCGTGGGGGGGGGGGGGGTTCCAAAGGGGCACCACCTCTGGCAAATTAGAAAGCCATTCGAATTTAGTTTCTTCAATTTTCTTGATTGATGGAAAGGTTAAGTTGACCGTTGATTGAAATTTATTATCAGTAGTTACTTGCTACTATTTATAGTGGTGACCGAGATTAGCAACAACTTGGCTCATTAGTGCAAGTGTGATTAGTAGTGATTGATCGGTGGTGACTGATCGTTAGCAACAACTTGTTCATTAGTGGCAAGTTAGTTGATCAATAATTTTTGAGTTACCACTGATGTGGTTTTTTTTCTGATGAGGGTTTTTCATCCGCCGAACCTTGCTCTTTTTGTTACCAAAAACCTTTTACATCTTAGCGACAAGCTCGCAACACACCCGAGTCACCATTTATAAAGTTATGGTTCGTTAGTTACACTTAAGCTCGATCGTACAAAAACTATACTCATTTCCTTATGGTAAACAAATTCTCCAAACCGCATGACCAATCAATAGGTGAGATTTAGGTGGTCACCAAATAACTCAAAAACAAGTGGGGACAGGCAAAATAGAATTAAAAAAATAAAATTAAAAAAACAGTATTGATGACTTTTAAATCCACGTTCCTCACAATTTTTAAACACCCATAACTTTTTCATATTTTCTAAAAAAATTACACCAGAGAATTTTATTCTCCTAGGCTATTGTTATGGTATTTTTTAATTAAAAATATATTTTACAAGTTGGGTAGAAACCGAATAAATTGTTGAATGAAGGAAGGGAGACACCATTAGAGATTAAAACATAGCTTTGATTCAATATTTAAGGAGGCGATGGGTAAAAGATGTTTCAATAATCACATAAGATTTTCGGGAATCAGAAGCAAGCAAGGAGTTTGGTGGGCATGAGGATGTAAAAGAGGTGGTATGGGCATGTGGAAGTGATCGGGCCCAATGGAATGGATTTTCTTTCAAGTTCACAAAGTCTATTTGGCCACTATTTCACACAAATAATGAATAGATTCCACTCATTGAAAGAGGTTGTAATCCATCCTTCATATCTATTATGGTAAACGGCTCACCGACCATGGAATTTCAATCGTCAAGAGGCTTGAGTCGAAGAGATCCATTATCCCCATAATATATGGTCTAAGAGTATTTAATATGTTAGGTGTAGAAGAAGATTTCGAAAAAACTAAACAAAAAAACCAGTACAGTTGGTTTATGTTAATTTGATGATTATTTGGTCCAAGCTCCAAGGTTAGCCGATTAGGCAGGGCAGCTGTCGCATGAAAAAATATTTAAAAATAAAAAAAAAGGTGTTATTTGGTGCAGGTTTACTTATTGGTCCATGGTTAGCCAATTACGCGTGTCATTTAGCCAAAAGAAAATGTTAAAACTCTGGTGTAGAACCATCATAGTCATTTCATCACCTGGTATGGCCAAAGAATTGGTTAAACACGTGACCAGTCGGTTTCTGGTAGATCGATTCCCGACAGTATCCGAGGGTTGGACCAACATAAATACTCCATAGCGTGGCTGCAGGCTGAAGATCATTGGCGGAGACCACGTCGGACAATTGTGAAGCTTATGACACATCTTGCAATGTTGAGTGCACCCTCAATAACGAGTACTTGCACATTAGCGAAGGCACCCTCAACAAAGCAAAAATTGGTAACCAAACCTTTTGAGTTGTCATCCAGGTTGCATCTGCTTGTGCCTGACATACATGTTCGATGTGTAGATAGATTTTCTTAGATGTTTAAATCAAAACGCCATTCATGCGTTAACATCATTTTCGTTTAATCTAACCATGGTTAACCTAAAATTAGACGAGTGACATAATAGAATGCAGAAACTGAAAAACATCACAACTGTATGACGGGGATAACAGAATACAGAACATGTAAAAGAGGAAGGACTTTGATGGGAGAATTAAATATTCACACAAGTTAGAACAACGATATAATAAATTTATAGGTTCACAACACGAATGACAGTCATAAAACGGTATATGTGCAAAAACGCCAGTCACAAGCCTAAAGTGAGGGAGGCACTCGGTCATTCTGTGTACACATATATACAATTCACATTCAAAAAAGGTGAATGGCACCAAATATACTCAGAATTAAGTTACTGCACACCGACCCCCTCTGTTATTATTCTACACAGTTTCCCCATGCCGGAGCCCATTATCACCAGGGTCCAAACCACACGGAGATTCATACCATTTCGGATTCTCAGGGTAGAAGCTATCAACTTGCAAACCAACAAGACTATCTGTCTCCATAGTTTCATCATCCCTCACAGGTTTTATTAGTTTCGAGTTCTCGTCACTGAGTATCGTTTTTGCATCAATACCACCGCATTTCAGCCAGTTTTCGGCTTTACAAGCGTCACCCAAAAGATCCTTTTCATTCCTTAGATCTGCCCTGATCTGATCCCAAGAAGCAACGTCCCCAAGCGTTTGGCCAAAACTGTCGTCGTCATCTTCAATTAAATTTGTATCCTTGTCATCACCGTAAATCATTTGATGATGACTCCACTCAGCTAAATCGTTCTCTCCCACCAATACGTCATCAGGCTGCAGCTTCTCAGAAAGCAACCCTTCTGAATTTGACTCGTATGCCCCAACGCTTCTAACCTTATTCAATAGATCGAACAATTCCCGAGACACTGAACCGAGAAACTCGGGTGGGATTTTTGTCAGTTTCCCTTCAAGCAGCCGAACTTCATTTTTCAACTCCTTAACTTGCTGCAAGACAGAACAACGCATATCATCCTTCTCCATAAACGCAAAACACTCGTTCTCTGCTTCATCAGTTACCCCGTAAACCATATCCTGTTCCATTAACAACCCTCCTTTATGCCCAAGAACTCTATGCATTATCCTCGCGTTACCATCCAACGGCCCCGGTTGATGTCCCGTATGCACTGCGTACAGCTTAAACACAGCCATCCCCTCTTCTTGATAAACAAAAGTTTTATCCTTCTCGTTATAATTCAAAATCGGCACAATCGCTCGTATCCTAAATCCACATCCACATCTCTTCGAAGCATACGGCTCTCTCTTAAAACTCCTCGATTTCTTTGACGACGACGCAGGCTCCCCTGCTCGATGACAAGCATAATCCTTAACCTCCGCCATAAACGGCTTATACCTAATATACTTCTGCCTTATACACAACACAACCTTATGTTTAGCAGCCAATTGCTGCAACTTATTCGGCACTTCTTTCGCAGGCACATCAAACGACTCCGTATACTCAAACCTACGCCGTTTAGACCTTCCTCCCCCACACGCATCCAAATCCGAACAAACCGGACACGCAGCTACACAAACCCTAATATACGACTCCGGAATACCGTAAAACTTAGCACCTACAGTCCACACCTGCTTAATCCTCTCTATTGTCTCCTTTAACCCTAAATGCTTCGAATCATCATCACCGCTATGAAAACTCATAACTATATCCTGCCACTGACTACTACACGAAACAAATTGATTACTCGAATTGTTCTTAATCTTAAAACACAAAAACTCTTCACCGTTTTCGCCTACGTGAACCGTTAACTTATCCTGAATCCGTTTCCACGCCGTTACATACGCGGTATCCTCGTTACGATCCTTCCACACCGACCGCCAGCTAGCAAGCACCGGAACCGGTGTCGCCTCACTAATTTCATCAGGAGTTGCGAGGCGGTTTTCGACAATACAACGGATCATCAGAGCATGAGACGCAGTGTTAAATGTGTAAAACTGAGACGATATATGAGGCTCTGGATCTATACACTGAAACCTAGGGTTTGTATTTGTATTTGTAATTGTAATTGTTTTAGGTTTACCTGAAGAAATAGTGTCGTTGTCTGATGAGGTGTGGCTGACGTCATCTTCGTCGTCGTATTCGTCACGGAAGAAGTCGAATTCCGGCATCGGAGGGAGGGAGAAGTCCGGCGGCGGTTGCTGGTGGTGGTCATGGTGGATTGGAATCAACGGCGGAGGATCGGAGATCTGGTGAAAGGGATCTGGTTCGAGTTGTTCGAGTTTACTTGTGTTCATGATCTGTGAGATTGATCTGTGATGAGTGATGAAGAAGAAGAAGACGACGAAAGTTGAGTTTACTTGAGGGTTTGATGTTTGGAGTTTATGAAAAACAAACAAAAAATATAATAAGTTTTGTTTTATCCCTAACTTTATTGTCACAAGTCCAATATGAAGGTTAGTTTAAAGTTGAAATTGTAGATCTTCTCTACAAAATCTTGATGGAAATTGTAATGTTAGGATAATAGGATGTGATTCAATCTTGATCATAGAATTTAGAAAGATGTCATGAATGAATCAACTTGTTAAGATGTGATGAATGTTTTACGTTTAACAATGTACTTAATTATTTGATACGTCATAAAAAATACTTGTTTTGTTTCAACCAATCATTCTTTGCTTGTTAGCTTTTCCGTATAAGCGGTGGTGACGGCGGTGTGATGCGACGGTTGTAAAGACAACGGTGTGATAATGACGGTATGGTGGATGACAGGGACTGGTGACAACGATGACATTCTAATCCGTTTATGTTTGTTTTACGACATAAATGTGTTACAAAATAAAGTACCATCACTAGATTCTAATTTTTCAAATTTCAGTTCTCATAACAAATTTAGTTTAGTTGATTTTTTTTAGAATTGCAACTCATACGTTCTCTGATTTTAGAACTAAACTACATGTTTTTATCCAACAGATGGATTGAACCTAGGGCCGACAAAACATGTCTAATTGTGTTAAACAGGTAAGAGAGCTCGTTGAACTGTTTTATATCACATGTTTATAAGACACTTATATGTTTTATGTACCAAGGAGGAGAAGTGATGATCTGCCTCCTAATTTTAACTATTTTTAAAAGATATAAAATTGTATGGTGTCCTTTTTTATCAAACAAGTTTAATCATGTTATAAGCGGGTCAAGAATCTAAACCATCATTATTTGAAAACACAGAGTCTTATCCAACACCTTAATACTACTAGGCCAAAGGCCTTTTTTAAAAACGACTCACAATCCTAACGCGCCAAGATTCTATTCGAGTTTATTTAGATGTAAAATTCAGTAAAAAAAACAATAACAAATAAAATGAATACGGGTACCGATACCAATGTTATTCTGTTCGGCTCGCAACGGTATGCTATTATCAAAAGGAAAGGAAAACGTAGCGTAAAACAAATATTAATAAAAAAATGAAACTCATTTAATTTTTGTGACAAAATTATATACCAATGTTTTATTAAAAAAAATCATAAAATTTACTATGAAAAAAAAACCCACAAAAAAACAAAACTACAAAAGACAAAAAGTCACTGATCCTAGTAATGTTGTGTATTAATATATACTAGGATTTTGACCCGCCGCGCGTTGCGGCGGCGTCGAAAGTTAAAGTCACTCGTATTTATACTGTATGTTTGATCTTACTCTTTACTTAAAAAAATTACATCGCCATTGAATGAAAACGTAGACTATATTAACAAACCTTTCGTAGCGGGAAGTTAATAACTATAAAGAAACATGAACATTAGTGATTGCAAGAACTGTTGCTTTCAGACACAATGCAATGATGAGATATCATACTGGTAGAGTGACATTTCCTTCACTACACCGAAAACCAGATAAACGAACCTGGTCATATAAAAGACTGGCCTTGTCAAACCGTTTCCGTGTCTCCTGTACAAATTAATCAACGTTCATAAAAGTTCAAATTGAACTATATAACTGATATCTAGAGAGCAAAACTGTATCAAGTCATGAATGACTTGTTAACTCAAGATGCATGCCTAACAGCGGTATGTTGAGATACATCCTAGAGATCTATGTAACCTCTATGGCACTTGATTGTATTGTTTGCTAATGGCTACCAGTATAAGATCTACGTGAATAAATATCCTAAAAGAGAGACATGTGTAGAGAAACAATTTACCTTGACGTCAAGCATGTCTATATTGACAAATTGTATCGGTCATTCAGTATATGCTCCACCTGTTCGTCCAATAAAAATCGTAAGAATGAGATAAAAATGTCAAGTTAAACATACATGTGTAGCTAGCTTGCATAAAGGACAGGATATTTTTATTTGGTCAATATCTATTAATAAACTTGAGAAAAAATAATAAAAAGCACGAATAACCATCAAATGATGACTGTGTAGTTGTTATATTGACCAAGTATTGTGCTTAGGAAGACAAATATGACCTGAGATCGAAGAACTTCCTTATATGTTCCAATATCCCGTAGTGCAATTGTAAATTTCGTCATAACAGGACCTACAAGTAGATACCACATCAGCGACAGAATTAAAAATAAAAATATTGGCTACTAAAGATACTAAACAAATTTGTATAAACGAAGGCAAAAAAAAGGCTTCACTCCAATCATTTGTAAATTATTTGCTTAAACCATCTCACATAGAAGTATGAAAAGCACATGTAAATGTTTAAAATCATGCAAAACAGATGCTTAACGTTAATGACATTACAAACTGCAAGTGATTTACATCAATATTCCCAAAAGGTAAGTTACAAAAGTAGGTACCTCCAAAGGCAAAAGTTTCAAAAGTTTCAATAAATATAGCAGAAAACCATGTGTCATTTGCAAAATTTCAGAGGCCCAAAACTACCTTACATCGTCTTCGGTGGCAGTCTTCGGAAAAGACCCAACAAAAAGCTTGGCCACATTGCCGCAATCAGATTGCTTTCTGATAAAATTACCACCATCACAATGTCTTTTATCATAACCATCTCCATCAAAACTCCTTTTCTCGAAACCGCCTCCACCGAATCGCTCTACAAACAACAACACAGCACTATCCCAATAAAATACACGTCACAAAAGCTAAAACAAATACAATTAGCCATTCTTGACACAATTAACATTAATAAAGATAACATTTTAAACAATAATAATCAACAACAATGTCTTTAGGAGAGCCTCCTCTACCAGGAAAGTCAAACGGACGCTTCTGACCAGACAAAGGACTTCATAATCAGAACTAAACCTCGGTCCAGAAAGAGGTACTTCAAACTCTGACTAAGGAATATTATTATTATTATAACTTCTCGCGTTCCATACACCAACCGGCCGGAAACCACGTCTCCATCCACCGGACGAAACCCTGGGTCTCCACCGCTGGAATTAAGAGCATAACGCGGCGGACTGTTGTCAAACGGGCGGCGATTGCCGGAGAAACCGACACGGTGGCGATTGATCGGAGAATCGTTTGAAGATCATGACGGCGGTGTGTAACACCCCGAAATTTATAAAACTTAAAATCATAATAATAAAGTATTAAATAAGCAAGAACAAGCTAACTAGGAATTCATAACCCAGTTAGTTACTAGTCTTGTGATAACAAATAAGAAGGGTAAAATATCTAAGTTAAGAGTCAAATAAAACATAGGGGTTGGAATTGTCGATTTTGAAACTAGAATGATTAAAAGAAATAATTAACACCAAACACACACTTAGTGTGTGTGTCTGGTCGATATCAAACACAGGGGGCGAACCAGATTTCTCCATCAAACCCTAATTCTCACAAAAATTCACAAATTGAAGCCTCTAATCTGCTCTAAATCAAGTTTCAAACACGAATTAGTGATCACCTCATTGCAGGGATCAAAAGGTATGCAAAATTTTGGTATTTTGATTCTTTTTCAGTTTTAGGTTAATTGAGAAAATCAAAAATTGAGATTGAATATATGATGCATGGATGAAATTAGAAGTAATATGATGTCTAGGGATAAACCCTAGATGATTCTTGTGAAAACCTTGCATCATACTTGTAGGGTTTGTGATCACCATTGTAAGTGATGAATGAAATAGTAGAAATTAGACAAACACTAGGATTA
Organism: Helianthus tuberosus; assembly: GCA_030545235.1. Taxonomy (NCBI): domain Eukaryota; kingdom Viridiplantae; phylum Streptophyta; class Magnoliopsida; order Asterales; family Asteraceae; genus Helianthus; species Helianthus tuberosus. The sequence goes on from CM060383.1 coordinate 17,817,896, forward strand.
TGATTTGCTATTCTAGTGAAAACTGAATTTATGTGTTAAATTCAGAAATTTTGATGTTAATAATTGTTAAAATAACAAGTTATATTCAGTTTAAATGTTTTTTGTTTTTTTATTTTTTATCTTCTCATAATCTGCCTTTTATTTTTTGCGAGACTTGGGCTTTTATTGGCCGCACTGGGCATATTTTGGGTAACTGATAGCTGGGCTCTTTGGTGGCTGCTATGGGCCTATTGCTGTGCATTTAGGGATTGCTGCTGTTGTCGTTTATAAAGGGGTGCATTCCAGAATCTTCAGTATCATCCTTTTTTCTCTAAAAACATTATTGTCCTCTCTCACAAGTCCTATTCGTGAGTAAGGGTTTCATCTTTCTGTAAAAGATCTTCGTGTGATGATCTTGTTCGTCTAAGTATATCAGTCAATCTTTAGATGATTGATCAGTTTCTGTAACTGTTCTCGTTGTAAACCTTTTGGAATAAAATCGTTTTTGCTTTGATCTTAGAGTTCTGACATGGTATCATAGCTCTAAGGTTGATTTGGTGCTCTGATTATCTTCTTCCGCTGTGCATTACAGAAGTCGTGATTGACAGGCTTCGTTAATCTGCGAGATCTGGTTCAGATATAGGGTTTGGCAGCCGGATCTAGGGTTTGGTATCTTCGAACCGGTGTCTTCGACCGAGGCTCTTGTGGTTCTTGATTGAGCTCTTGCTTAAGAACTGATTGTGTTCATCAGGGGTGCTGTTGCTGGTTTTTTCTTTGCTCACAGTCATATAACCCTAAGTGAAGGTTATATACTGTGATTTTTTTTCGGCGAACCCTAACTTGGGAACCCCTCTCGGTGAGATTGTTCCTTTTTTGTGTCATTGGATTTAGGTGGCTTCTACACTAAGACCTGCGTTGGCACCTTGAGTGATGAACCAACGATCTGGAACACTGGTGTAGTTTCGCCGTGAGTTTCATTCATTATTTGCTGTTTTTTTAATCTGTGATTCCTGTTTGGTTTTTTGTTTATTGATCATCTGTTAAGTGACCTTAGAGTTGTTCTCTGATTACTGTTTAGTGGTTTTCTGTGTTTGTGGTATTGTTAGTTTATGTGGATGATATAGTGTTGACTGGAAATAGTTCTGTTGAAATTGATAAAGTAAAGTCTCTATTAAAAAAGGAATTTTTGATTAAAGATCTTGGTCTTTTGAAATATTTTCTTGGTATTGAAGTCATTAAAACTGATGATGGGGTTTGTCTTTCACAAAGGAAATATTGTATGGATTTGTTAAATGAGTATGGTATGAGTGGTTCTAAACCTGTCAGCTGCCCTATAGAGCAAAATTATGTATTAACATGTTTAAGTAAAAATGAAGATTTAAAGAGTGTTAGTGTTACTGAGTATAAAAAACTGGTCGGTAAACTTATTTACCTATCTCATACCCGACCAGATATTGCGTACTCAGTTCATTATTTGTCTCAGTATATGCATAAGCCAACTGAGGCTCATACTCAGATAGCTTTCAGGTTACTGAGGTATTTAAAAGGTGCTCCTGGACCTGGTATCATGTTTAAACGAAGTGATTCTTTCCAGTTAACAGCATATGCTGATTCTGACTGGGCAAAGTGCGTTGATAGCAGGAGGTCTGTCACAGGTTTTTGTGTTTTTCTTGGAAACTCAGTAGTTTCTTGGAAAAGCAAGAAACAAAGTGTAGTTTCGCGATCTTCTGCTGAGGCAGAGTACCGGTCTATGTGCAGTGCTTCTTGTGAAGTGTTGTGGTTGGTAAATATCTTAAGAGAGTTGGAAGTAAAGATAGAGCTTCCTATTACTCTAAAATGTGATAATAGTGCAGCTATTTCTATAGCTGCGTGTTCCATGATAAAACAAAACATTTCGAGGTTGATTTGTTTTTCTTGCGAGAAAAAATAGCATCCGGCGTTATTAAAACGGTTGGAATTAAATCTGAATCCCAGCTTGTAGACTTGTTTACCAAAGGCTTATTACCAAGAAGTCATGATGAAATGTGTAAGTCTTTAGGAATTACAAACTTGTTTAAACATTTAAACTGAGGGGGGGGGGGTGTTAAAATAACAAGTTACATTCAGTTTAAATGTTTTTTGTTTTTTTATTTTTTATCTTCTCATAATCTGCCTTTTATTTTTTGCGAGACTTAGGCTTTTATTGGCTGCACTGGGCTTATTTTGGGTAACTGATAGCTGGGCTCTTTGGTAGCTGCTATGGGCCTGTTGCTGTGCATTTAGGGATTGCTGCTGTTGTCGTTTATAAAGGGGTGCATTCAAGAATCTTCAGTATCATCCTTTTTTCTCTAAAAACATTGTTGTCCTCTCTCACAAGTCCTATTCGTGAGTAAGGGTTTCATCTTTCTGTAAAAGATCTTCGTGTGATGATCTTGTTCATGTAAGTATATCCGTCAATCTTTAGATGATTGATCAGTTTCTGTAACTGTTCTCGTTGTAAACCTTTTGGAATAAAATCGTTTTTGCTTTGATCTTAGAGTTCTGACATGGTATCATAGCTCCAAGGTTGATTTGGTGCTCTGATTATCTTCTTCCGCTGTGCATTACAGAAGTCGTGATTGACAGGCTTCGTTAATCTGCGAGATCTGGTTCAGATCTAGGGTTTGGCAGCCGGATCTAGGGTTTGGTATCTTCGAACCGGTGTCTTCGACCGAGGCTCTTGTGGTTCTTGATTAAGCTCTTGCTTAAGAACTGATTGTGTTCATCAGGGGTGCTGTTGCTGGTTTTTTCTTTGCTCACAATCATATAACCCTAAGTGAAGGTTATATACTGTGATTTTTTTTTTCGGCGAACCCTAACTTGGGAACCCCTCTCGGTGAGATTGTTCCTTTTGTGTCATTAGATTTAGGTGGCTTCTACACTAAGACCTGCGTTGGCACCTTGAGTGATGAACCAACGATCTGGAACACTGGTGTGGTTTCGCCGTGAGTTTCATTCATTATTTGCTGTTTTTTTTTAATCTGTGATTCCTGTTTGGTTTTTTGTTTGTTGATCATCTGTTAAGTGACCTTAGAGTTGTTCTCTGATTATTGTTTAGTGGTTTTCTGTGTTTGTGGTATTGTTAGTTTATGTGGATGATATAGTGTTGACTGGAAATAGTTCTGTTGAAATTGATAAAGTAAAGTCTCTATTAAAAAAGGAATTTTTGATTAAAGATCTTGGTCTTTTGAAATATTTTCTTGGTATTGAAGTCATTAAAACTAATGATGGGGTTTGTCTTTCACAAAGGAAATATTGTATGGATTTGTTAAATGAGTATGGTATGAGTGGTTCTAAACCTGTCAGCTTCCCTATAGAGCAAAATTATGTATTAACATGTTTAAGTAAAAATGAAGATTTAAAGAGTGTTAGTGTTACTGAGTATCAAAAACTGGTCGGCAAACTTATTTACCTATCTCATACCCGACCAGATATTGCGTACTCAGTTCATTATTTGTCTCAGTAAACATGTGTTGACAATAAAACAAGTTGTTGAACTTGTAGACAAACGGGTCGAATAAACAAGGAGCCGAATTAAAGGCCAATAGTTCTAAAACTAAAATTCTATATAAATGGTGTCAATAAATGCGTCTGTAATTAAATTACAGTCGCGTAGGAAAAAGAATCGGCTAAAACGGACGCCCGAGTCAAAAGTCATGTCGTTTTAAAGTTTGTAATTGATAAAAATGGTGCTGGGCTGATTTGCAGCTCCAGCTAACAACCTTCTGTCAAAAACACACCGTGGCGCTACGCCACGGCTGTAGCACCACGGTGAAACACGATACGCGCGACGTGACGGTGGTGGCGGCACGCGACCGCTGATCCACATCTCCGTCGCGCGACGCGACCACCCAAAATGCTGAAATTTTGTTGTTTTTTCATTATTTGAACATGGAACTTAATCATACTTATTTCTAAGGTGTCAAAACTAATCTTTTACAATGTTTTGATCGTAGGTGATGACGGACTAAATCCGGATGGCGATCAAGCAATTTACAAGAACCGAACGCACTAAACAAAGCTTCCGCACTTGATCTATTTTGTTTTAAGTAATATGTAAACACTTGAAGTCATGTCTTGTATGTTTAATTAGTAGGATTCTAACTTGAAAATTTCGATTATGTATGGTCTTAAAATCATGAAAGTTTTTGTAAACTCGAAATTTTTGTACTAAATGCATGTCATGTATTATTAATTCGGTTATTTTAAGAAGAGTCTTACAAGTTGGTAATCAGAGCTAAGGGTTGTTAATAAAGTGTGTCCGGTTCAAGCTTGATCAAGCATCCGGTAAGAGTTAATTGTTTTAAGTAGATTTAGAGAATATAGAAATGAAACATGAACTGATATGCACAAAAAGAGTGTGTAAGCTCACTCAAACACGGGAAATGCATGAAGCAAGAATGGTTGAATCAAGTTATGAACTTGATTAAATCAAAACAAGTAAATCATATGTTATGAATGAAATGTTTAACTGTTAATGTAAACATTTCAGTATTAAAGATGGTGGATGAAAGCAACGATGATGCGGTGCCGAGAGTCACCGAGCAAATGAGAGAAGTGATTGCCGAGGAAGTTGGAAAGGCAATCGAAAATAGTTTGTCTGGTTTTATCGATAAGATTCAAAACACGGTTCTATCAGTAGTGGACGAGAGAATCAAGAAAGTGGAAGATAGTGCCAATCTAGCAAAGGAAAAGTCCGGAGGACGAAATCCTTGTTTATACAAAGAGTTCATGGCGTGCAAACCGCCAGTCTATAATGGGGAGGTAGAACCAATAGTATGCCAGCGATGGCTAAGCGATATCGAGGGGGTATTTGAGAGGACCCATTGTGATGAAGATGACTACGTAGCCTATGGTACGGGTCAATTAAGGGGTCAAGCAAAAGACTGGTGGGATAACAAAAAGAAAGAAATTGGAAGTGAAGCGGCTAAGGCCATGACATGGGATGAATTTAAGACGCCGTTTCTTAAACATCACAGTCCCAAGGCGGTTATTAATCGAATCAAAGAGGAGTTCATGCAACTTAGGCACAAGGGTGAGTCCATAGACAAAATCACGGGAATGTTTATGGATAAGATGAAGTTTTGTGACTAATTGGTGACAAGTGAAGAACATAATATATATTATTACTACAATATGTTGAGCACCGAGTATAGGGAGTTTATGACTCCTTCAAAATACGAGACCTTTACCGAGATCATAAATGTTGCTCGGGAACGGGAGATTGAGTTGAAAAAGCAGGTTGAACGGGGCGAACGAAGGGCACATGATGTTAATCCAAGCCCTACTAAGAAAGCGCGAACGAACGAAACGGGGAAGAAATCAGATGCAAAAGGTGGGTCACCAAATTGCAAAATCTGTGGAAAGGGTCATAAGGGCGAGTGTCGCTTCAAGGATAAACATTGCCCCATATGTCGGAAAACGGGGCATATGGCTTCATCATGCCCGGAAAAAGTGACGGTTTGCTACAATTGCTATCGACCTGGCCATAAGAAGTCGGAATGCCCGGAGCTAGTGGGAAAGAAAGACGGGAAAGACACGAAAGGTGAAGCCCCGAAGGCAAAGGCTAGATCTTTCCACTTGACTGTTGCAGAAGCAAAGTTGAACCCGAAGTGGTTTCAGGTATATTTGCTGTAAACTCGATTCCTGCACGTGTATTATTTGATACGGGTGCGAATAAATCCTTTATTTCATATGGGTTTATTCGACATCCTTCATTTGTTCTAACAAAATTACCTATGCCTTTAGAAGTAGAGATAGGTAATAACAAGAGTTTTATCGTTTGTGATGTGTGTGAAAATTGCAAATTGAGCATTGACGACGAAGAATACACAATAGACTTGATCCCGATGTCGATGGGAGAATTTCAAGTGATCGTGGGTATGGATTGGTTGTCCCGATACTACACAAAGGTGGCATGTTTTTGAAAGGAGATAAAACAGACGTCTTCTAGCGGAAAGCACGTTACGATATACGGTGAAAAAGGGGGTAACCCAGTGGTATGCACAATGCTAGAAGCTCACAGACTTATGAAACATGGATGCAAGGCATATATAGTATACGCAAGTGGGTCGGAGACGTGCCGGTCATACGCGATTATGAAGATGTGTTCCCGGAAGATTTACCGGGAATACCACCAGAACGGGAGGTAGAGTTCGGAATCGAATTGATTCCGGGCGCAAAACCTATGGCCAAGGCGCCATACCGGCTTGCGCCGTCAGAACTGCAAGAAATGATGTCTCAGATCCAAGAACTGCTCGAGAAAGGGTTTATCCGACCGAGTGTATCCCCGTGGGGTGCCCCAGTACTATTCGTGAAAATAAGGATGGCAGTATGCGTATGTGTATCGACTACCGAGAGTTAAACAAACTCACGGTGAAAAATCGATACCCACTTCCAAGAATTGATGATTTGTTTGACCAGCTACATGGAGCGAGTTGGTTCTCAAAGATTGATCTCAGATCGGGTTATCACCAGTTGAAAGTCAAGGAGGAAGACGTACCGAAGACGGCCTTTCATACGCGGTACGGGCATTATGAGTTCCTCGTAATGCCCTTTGGGTTGACTAATGCACCCGCGACTTTAATGGACCTCATGAACCAGGTTTGCAAACCTATGCTGGATAAGTCGGTAATCGTATTTATCGATGACATTTTAGTGTATTCGAAGAATGAAGCTGAGCATGTTTACCATTTGCTAGAAGTGTTAGAGACACTCAAACGAGAAAAGTTGTATGCAAAATTCTCGAAGTGCGCCTTCTGGTTACGAGAGGTGCAGTTTCTCGGGCATATCATTAGTGCCGACGGGGTACTAGTGGATCCGTCAAAAGTAGAAGCCGTGTCAAAATGGAACACTCCAAGGAATCCCTCAGAAATCCGAAGCTTTTTAGGGCTCGCGGGATATTATCGGAGATTCATACAAGATTTCTCCAAAATTGCCTTACCGTTGACCAAAATGACTCGCAAGGATGAAAGATTTGTATGGGGCATCGAACAAGAGAAAGCCTTCCAAACGCTTAAGGAAAAGTTAACTCACGCTCTGGTGTTAACGTTACCGGAAGGAGTTGACGACATGGTGGTTTATTCGGATGCGTCGCATTCGGGGCTCGGATGTGTTTTAATGCAACGAGGCAAGGTCATAGCCTATGCCTCGAGGCAACTGAAGATCCATGAAAAGAAATACCCGACTCATGACTTGGAGCTGGCAGCAGTGGTATTTGCCTTAAAAATATGGAGACATTACTTGTATGGGTTAAAATATACCATCTTTACCGACCATAAAAGTTTGAAATATTTCTTCGATCAGAAGGAATTAAACATGAGGCAGAGGCGATGGTTGGAAACAGTCAAGGACTATGATTGTGAAATACACTATCACCCTGGGAAAGCTAATGTAGTGGCAGATGTGTTGAGCCGAAAGGCAGATTATGCCCCGATACGAGTACAATCAATGCAGCTTATTGTGACCTCGGGCCTACTAGGACGAATCCGAGAAGCACAAGTTGAAGCAGTGAAGGTGGAAAACTGGAAAAAGGAAAGAATTGTCGTCCAAATTAAGGATCTTGAAGAGGGCAATCACGGTTTGAAAACATGTTTCAATAGAATTTGGGTTCCTAACACATGGGGAGTTAAAAAGCTTCTACTCGATGAAGCTCACAAATCCCGTTATTCCATCCATCCGGGAGCGACCAAGATGTATAACGACTTGAAACAAAACTATTGGTGGCCCAGAATGAAAAGAGATGTAGTGAAATACCTGGAGAAATGCTTGACATGTCTACAAGTCAAGGCGGAGCACCAAAAACCATACGGTAAACTCCAACCGTTGGAAATTCCGGTTTGGAAATGGGAACATATTACAATGGACCTATTAACCAAACTACCAAAGACGAACCGCGGTTTTGATGCCATATGGGTAGTTGTTGACAGACTGACCAAGAGTGCTCATTTTATCCCGATACGTGAAACATATACGTCCGAAAAAAATGTCTGAAGTTTACACTAATGAGATAGTGGCACGCCACGGAGTACCGGTATCCATCGTGTCCGATAGGGATACCCGGTTCACTTCAAATTTTTTGCGAGATTTCCAAGAGCAAATGGGAACCAAATTGTTCCTCAGCACCGCGTACCATCCTCAGACGGATGGACAGAGTGAAAGAACAATACAAACGATAGAAGACATGCTACGGGCATGTATTATTGACTTCGGAGGTAGTTGGGATGTTTATCTACCATTAGTTGAATTTTGATATAATAACAGCTACCATGCTAGTATAGGGATGGTACCGTACGAAATGCTTTACGGTAGGAAGTGCCGGACCCCGGTGTGTTGGGGTGAGGTGGGTCCATGTGAACTCACCCATAAAGATATAGTTCGAGTCACTAATGAAAAGATTGATGTGGTTCAGGCACACTTGAAAGCGGCTCAAGATAGACAAAAGTCGTATGCGGACAAAAGGAGGAGACCGATCGAGTTTCAGGTGGGTGACAAGGTCATGCTTAAGGTATCCCCATGGAAGGGGGTTATCCGGTTTAGAAAGAGAGGAAAATTAAGCCCGAGATTTATTTGGCCGTTTAAGATTGTTGAACGAGTAGGAAAGGTAGCATACCGCCTTGAACTACCGGAGGAATTAAGCGGAATTCATATCACATTTCATGTGTCACATCTTCGGAAATGTTTAGCAGATGAAACAACCTATATCCACTACGATGACATCGAGGTGGATGATAGCCTTAACTATGTGGTGAAGCCCATTGCGATTTTGGATCGTAAGGTTAAAATCTTAAAGAACAAAGAGATCAATCAAGTAAAGGTTAAATGGGAACACAGGAAGGGTTCGGATACCACATGGGAATCCGAAGAGGAGATGCAACGACTCTACCCTACATTATTTGGTACGTAATTCGGTTTCGGGGACGAAACCCTTTTAAGGGGGTGGACTTGTAACATCCCGAAATTTATAAAACTTAAAATCAGAATAATAAAGTATTAAATAAGCAAGAACAAGCTAACTAGGAATTCATAACCCAGTTAGTTACTAGTCTTGTGATGACAAATAAGAAGGGTAAAACATCTAAGTTAAGAGTCAAATAAAACTTAGGGGTTGGAATTGTAATTTTGAAACTAGAATGATTAACAGAAATAATTAACACCAAACACACACTTAGTGTGTGTGTCTGGTCGATATCAAACACAGGGGGCGAACCAGATTTCTCCATCAAACCCTAATTCTCACAAAAATTCACAAATTGAAGCCTCTAATCTGCTCTAAATCAAGTTTCAAACATGAATTAGTGATCACCTCGTTGCAGGGATCAAAAGGTATGCAAAATTTTGGTATTTTGATTCTTGTTCAGTTTTAGGTTAATTGAGAAAATCAAAAATTGAGCTTGAATATATGATGCATGGATGAAATTAGAAGTAATATGATGTCTAGGGATAAACCCTAGACGATTCTTGTGAAAACCTTGCATCATACTTGTAGGTTTTGTGATCACCATTGTAAGTGATGAATGAAATAGTAGAAATTAGACAAACACTAGGATTATGATTTGCTATTCTAGTGAAAACTGAATTTATGTGTTAAATTCAGAAATTTTGATGTTAAAAATTTGTGTAAATGGCCTAATTGAAGTGAACAGAGTTGAAAATAACATGTCAAGAACCTAGTAATGATTATGTAAAAATCTGACCCGCTAGGTGTTTGTTAAAACGCCTAAGTGAGGAATAAAATGTTAAAGATCGGACAAAAACGCAGATTTGAATATCGTAATGAATTGTCCGTTATTGGTTATAAAAGAGTTCTAAATTGGTTGTGAATGGAACTCTTTAGGTAAAGAATCCGGATCGTCAAGTGGACAAGCCGGAGGTGATACACGCATGAAGGGTGCGCTTTAAAGGTACGCGACTTATGGTTTCGTTACGTTATGATTAATTGATAGTTTTAGCTTGTTATATTGAAATTTGGAAAATAAGGAAGCCCGTTAAGTCATGGAAGTGACGAAGTGCCATAGACAAATAAAACGGGTCAAATCATGTGTTAGAAATAAAGTTTGAATGTTTTGAAATGGTGGTCTCTATTCGGCATCCAAACGGGTCAAAACAAGATGAAATTTATGCTTGTCAAATAGTGTTAAAAACATGTTTAAATCCTTGAACAAGCATGACGATTATTGCGTAAGCAACCCTCGTGAGGGAAGCAAAACGTCATAGTCGGAAAACCCGGGATTGGGTAAATTGGTTGTAAACATGTGTTGACAATAAAACAAGTTGTTGAACTTGTAGACAAACGGGTCGAATAAACAAGGAGCCGAATTAAAGGCCAATAGTTCTAAAACTGAAATTTTATGTAAATGGTGTCAATAAATGCGTCCGTAATAAAATTACGGTCGCGTAGGAAAAAGAATCGGCTAAAACGGACGCCCGAGTCAAAAGTTATGTCGTTTTAAAGTTTGTAATTGATAAAAATGGTACTGGGCTGATTTGCAGCTCCAGCTAACAACCTTCTGTCAAAAACACACCGTGGCGCTACGCCACGGCGAAACACTATAACCGTCGCGCGACGCGACGGTGGTGGCGGCACGCGACCGCTGATCCACATCTCCGTCGCGCGACGCGACCACCCAAAATGCTGAAATTTTGTTGTTTTTGCATTGTTTGAACATGGAACTTAATCATACTTATTTCTAAGGTGTCAAAACTAATCTTTTACAATGTTTTGATCGTAGGTGATGACGGACTAAATCCGGATGGCGATCAAGCAATTTACAAGAACCGAACGCACTAAACAAAGCTTCCGCACTTGATCTATTTTGTTTTAAGTAATATGTAAACACTTGAAGTCATGTCTTGTATGTTTAATTAGTAGGATTCTAACTTGAAAATTTCGATTATGTATGGTCTTAAAATCATGAAAGTTTTTGTAAACTCGAAATTTTTGTACTAAATGCATGTCATGTATTATTAATTCGGTTATTTTAAGAAGAGTCTTACACGGTGGACCGCGAGGGTGTCTGTATGGTTGAGAATCGTTAGGGTTGTTGTATCGATCTCCTCCTTTGTATCTATCCTTGGATGGAGACTTTGAAGGGATTTAGGCGATGGAGACGAAACCCTAACCCTAGATGTCTGAGATTTTGGAGTGAATTATTAAAAGAGAAAGGTTAGGTGGCAAAGCCACCGACCTTTCTCTTTAATATTATATAAATATAAATATATATAGATAACTATGTTAAAACTCCGTATATTATACGGTTTAAATAAATATAATTTTATATCGTAAGTAATAAAATAATATATTTTTAAAAACCTCGTTTATTACACATGTTTAATAAATATAATTTTATATATTAAATAATTAAAAAAATATTTTTAAGAACCAGGTGTATTGTACGGGTTGTATAAATATAATTTTATATACCAAATAATAAAAAAGTTATATTTTTAAAAACCTATGTATTACACGGGTTGAATAAAAATGTAATTTTGTATACTAAATGATAAAAAAGTTATATTTTTTGAAAAACCCAATGTATTGTACGGTTTCAATAAATCTAACTAAGAGATATACTTGATATGCGATGGATACATTATTCAAGAAACAAATCAGCAGCCATTTGAGTGATAAAATGCAGGTACCAATTTCGACAATTTGATATTTTCTTTACCATGTAAAAATGTGATATAATATTTTTAATAATGAAAAAAAAAATAAAAAAAAATATTAATACAAAGTTTGGTTTTCGTGACAAATAATTTATTTTATTTAAAATTATCTTATGTAATTAATAAAATGATATAACAATTCTTTTTTAATAATGGAAATAAAAGTAAATAGTATATTAATACAAAGTTTGGTTTTCATGATAAATAATTTGTTTTATTTAAAAATATATTAAATTAACAATTTTAACTTGAGGATAATATTTTATTAGAAAATAGAAGGATCCTATTCGACATTCAAATTATAATGTTATTTAATATTAATTTATTATTTATTTAATTAATATTAGACAAATATGAAAGAATGAAGGGAAAATAAAAAAATATATATGGAAAATTACGAAATTAGCCAAAGAGCAATTTGACTTTCCAAAATGGCCACCTCCTGCGTGGGTGGAACATCGCATCACTGATCCCGATGCACGTGACGCGTCTACAGGTCTTGTTCTAGTGTCTTTGATTAGGTGATTGACACGTGGCATTCCAAAAGGCAGACGCATCGGAGGCGTCTCCCGGACGCCTCCATAACTGCTTGCGTCCAGCTCCTTGCCAAGCGCCTGGCTCAGCCCTCTCCCATCGCTAGTCCCGACGCCTCTTTTCAGACGCCTCCCATGCGTCGCTGAAGCATGCTGACGCCTCCCATGCCTGTGATTCCGACGCTTTGGATGTGTCGCTAACGCCTCCTGTCACACCCCAACCGATGGCGGAAACATCAGGGCATGGCACTGAGCGAAACAGATTGTCCAGAAGTTTCCATAACAATTATCATTACCAATTAATTTAAAGTAACATGTCCCATACCATGTCTTAAAAGGCAAACAAATTATTACAGATAAATCTAGTCAAGTAGTTCTGTTCCGACAACTCAGATTTATACATAGATAGTTTATTTATTGGTTTCTAGGACCTTTTTTCCTAGCTTCTATTTCATCACAGCACAGAGAGCATCCTAGACCTTTCCTTGCCTCAAGTTCACAGCAAGCTAAGCATATAAACAACTTAAGCACCTGTCACATATGTTAAAGTAAAAGTCAATACACATAGTGTAAAGGTGAGCATACAAGTTTGATAATAGCATATAGAGTTCGAAAGCGTTACGCATAACCAGCACGTACACAGAGTGAAACGAGGCATGTTAGTTATCGACATGAACCTATCGATACCAATGACTGCGGGTTGACTGCCCAAGGCAGTTCGCGATACATTCTCACCACTGTGAGCCATGTAGGTAATTGTCCTTAACAACCCCCGACTGAATGGGTGCTGAGTCCAAACTAATAGTACTATCGTTGCTAAGGCAGGTAGACAACATTCCATGTGTAAACATAACAAACAAGCATTCATTTAGTCACGTATAACATGCGGTAACGGTTAGCATTTAAAGTATTGCGTAGTGTGTTCGATGTGATTTAGTATAAGTAACGTATGTAACACCCAAAAGTGCATAAAGCAAAAAGGGATCGAGTATACTCACAGCGATTGATGGATTGACGGGAGCGCTAGGGAGTAGGGTTAGCCTGATCAGAACGATAGCATAACGATAAGTGACGTGTAAAACGATGCCGGATACAAGTGAGTCGGACAACAATTCGGTCGGATGGTAATCCGATCGGACGGCCTGTCGTGCGAGTGGTAATCGTTCGGATAGTAGTCCGGTCGGACAGCAGTCCTATCGGATGACTGTTCGAGTGGATTGTTTCTTCCCTTGAGAAGGATGTGTTTGTGTATGATGGCTTGACTTTTGAAGTTTTCGTTGTAACATTTTGAAAATATTGAAGTATCTCTACCCTTCAGGTCGGTCGATCGGACGGTCGTTCGATCGGACGGCGACCCGTTCGGTTGGGCACTTCAGTGAGAACAAATTCACAGCAGGGTGGTCACTCGGTCGGATGTCCATCCGACCGGGTGGCAACCTTTTTACTGAACACGTTGAAAATTGTTTAAGTTTTTAAATGAATCAAGATGCAACCCGATCGGACGGTGGGTCGAGCGGATGGCAACCCGGTCGGACAGCAGTCCGGTCGGATGACAGCTCGTCCCAACGAATTGATCGTGCTATTACTTGAACTTGCTTGAAGTGTTGTAACTTGAGCGAGACGTTGTGGTGACTGGTTTAAACAATAGGAACCCCATCTCGTCCCCAACGACCTGACCGAACAGGAATCACCCTAGTCCGACGGTGCACGGTCCGAGACGGTTGTTCATGTCCAAACCCAAAATCACTATCTCTCAGATGGGTCTTGGATCTAGCACTGATACACCACTAAGAATGAGTAGACGTTCGGTAGTAGTTCCGATTCCCACCGGGTTTGAGTGCATTGAGTGTGAAAGAGTTGAAAGATGGTTGGAAAACCATTTTTCACTACTCTTCATTGTGAGTTTGTTTAGATCTATGAAAGATCTTTGTTTGTTTATGTGGAAATCGGTTAGATCTAAGTTCTTCAAGAACACATGATGACGTCATCCTAGAACACGTTGAATCTTGATGATTTCACGGTTAAAAGTTAAGATTTAAAAGATAGAAAGGTGTAGGAGTGCGTATAGATTAAGGAAGTACAAGATTTAGGACGAGATCTTACCGGAATCGTGAGAAATCAAAGGAAAAAGCGCGTAGGAGCACGGGTCGGACGTCACTTGCCAAAAGTAGAAAGAATGAAAGTGACAAGGGGTATTTATAGGATTCCCAAAATGGAAAGGGCTGGTCGGTCGGATGGCATCTCACCCGGATGGCAGCCCGGTCGGACGGCACCTCGATCGGATGGCAGCCCGGTCGGATGGCAATCCGGCCGGCTGGCACCTGGTTCGAGTGCTCGGCGAGACGAGTTTTGCCGTTTCGATTTCAATTGCGGGCGTTTCGATGCGATAGAGTTGCTTATCAAATTACTTTTAATCCCAACTACTCATATCTCGCACTATCTCTTTTCCACCAATTATCATACCATTTCGATTGCGATTGAGTTCGATTGCGTTTCGATTGATTCCCCACACATAACATAAATAAACATGCACAAGTAACACATAAGGCACACACACGTATATCAGTAACCAAAAGTCGTATTTCGAGTTGCGAGTGCGAGTGCGATTGCGATAGCGATAAAGCGATTAAACAAGCGATAAATAACGATTACCATGCGATTATTAATAGATACCCCACATAATACAACTAAAGCGAAAACAAAATAGACTAATTACAAGTCAAAGAAGTCAAAACAGGTATTGAGCAAGGAGAGACAGATCGTAATCAGCAATCTTTTCTTCTTTTGACTTCAATCTTGACTTTGACTTTGACTTTCGAAACACGGGGTGTTACAGCCTCCCCTAGTTGAGGGAATTTCGTCTCGAAATTAGACCGAAGCCGTAACAAACAACTGTGGGTACCTCGCCTTCATGTCACTTTCGAGTTCCCAAGTGAACTCTGCGCCTCGTTTGCCTTCCCATCGGACTTTCACAATAGGAATGCGCGAGCGTCTGAGCTGCTTGGTTTGGCGGTCCATGATTTCGACAGGCTTCTCCATGAAGTGTAGTGTTTCGTTTATTTGAAGGTCATCAAGAGGTACAATCAAATCATGCTCAGCCAGGCACTTTCGGAGGTTTGACACATGGAAAGTCGGGTGGACATTACTAAGTTCCTCTGGTAGTTCGAGTCTGTTGGCGACTTTTCCGATCCTTTCCATAATCTTAAAAGGTCCAACATATCGAGGTGCTAGTTTCCCTTTCTTGCCGAATCTGACCACACCCTTCCATGGTGATACCTTTAGGAGTACGTAGTCACCAACGTCAAATTCAACGGGCTTGCGTCGTCTATCGGCGTAACTTTTCAGTCGACTTCGAGCTTTCAACAAGTTGTCCCGAATTTGGAGGACTTTGTCAGTCGTTTCTTACAATAGCTCAGGACCGGTTAATTGCGAGTGACCGATCTCGTGCCACACAATAGGCGATCGACATTTTCTTCCATATAAGGCCTCGAATGGTGCCATTTGAATGCTGGAATGATAACTGTTGTTATACGAGAACTCGACTAACGGCAGGTAAGCATCCCAATTACAACCGAAATCTATGACACACGAACGGAGCATGTCTTCAAGAGTACGGATCGTTCTTTCAGTCTGACCGTCGGTTTGAGGGTGGAATGCGGTACTTAAGTTAAGCGTAGTACCGAGAGCCACTTGAAACGTTTCCCACAGTCACGAGGTAAATCAAGCATCACTGTCAGAGATGATGTTGCGAGGCGTCCCATGATTACAAATGATCTCATTGGTGTAGATTCGGGCTAATCGTTCTACCTTGTAATCTTCCCGTATTGGCAAAAAGTGAGCAGATTTGGTCAACCGGTCAACAACAACCCAGATGTTGTCATGACCTGATGACGTGTGCGGAAGCTTTGTTATGAAGTCCATAGATATACTCTCCCACTACCACATAGGGTCTTTGGTGTTCAGCCTTGACCCTTGCACAAGTGAGACACTTTCCAACGTAGAGAGCAATATCCCTTTTCATGCCCGGCCACCAGTACTTGTAGCGAAGATCCTGGTACATTTTGTCGGCACCGGGATGAATAGAATACCGGGATTTATGGGCTTCGTCCATCAATATCTTTCGCAAATCGGTCCGTTTAGGGATTCAAATCCGGTCCAGATAATGGAATATCCCATTTGACTTATTCACAAGCTGGGCTCCATCGTGATAGATTCGTTCCTTCTTCAGATTGCGTTCGTTAAAACAAGCATGTTGGGCTTCGCGGATGAGAGCTTCGACATCGTATTGGGCTTGGGCATTGCGAATGCTGAGCAAATAACTTCGTCTGCTGAGAGCGTCGGCAACAACATTTGCTTTGCCTGGGTGATAACGAATCTCACAGTCGTAATCGTTGAGAAGTTCTACCCATCGGCGTTGACGCATATTAAGTTCTTTCTGATCAAAGATATGTTGCAGGCTCCTATGATCGGTGAAGATCGTACACTTTGTACCATACAGGTAGTGTCGCCAAATCTTTAACGCAAAAACAATTGCACCTAGCTTGAGGTCATGGGTTGTATAGTTCTTCTCGTGGATTTTGAGCTGACGAGATGCGTAAGCTATAACCTTGTCTCGTTGCATGAGAACACAACCAAGACCAAGGTTGGAAGCATCACAATAGACAATGAAGTCGTCATTTCCGTCGGGCAATGTGAGAACAGGAGCATTGCAAAGCATGTGCTTAAGGGTTTGAAAGGCAGACTCTTGTTCAGTTCCCCAAACAAAAGGCTTGTCTTTATGTGTGAGAGCGGTAAGCGGCACAGAGATCTTTGAGAATCCTTCGATAAATCATCGATAATAGCCCGCTAATCCGAGAAAAGAACGAACTTCAGAAGGGTTCTTAGGTGTAATCCAACTCTTAACTGCTTCAATCTTCGCGGGATCGACGTGAATACCTTGACTACTAACAATGTAACCCAGAAACTGAACTTCCTCCAGCTAGAATTCACACTTGGAGAACTTGGCATAGAGTCAATTCCCCTGGAGTAGCTCGAGAACCAAACGTAGATGTTGCGCGTGTTCGGCTTTCGATTTGGAATAGATCAAGACATCGTCGATGAACACGATGACGAAACTGTCGAGATAAGGTTTACACACGCGATTCATCAGATCCATGAAAACCACAGGTGCGTTGGTTAAACCAAAGGGCATAACAACGAATTCATAGTGGCCATAACGAGTGCAAAACACGGTTTTGGGTATATCCTCCTCTTGAATGCGTAGTTGGTGATAGCCTGAGCATAGATCGATCTTCGAGAAACACGTAGCACCTTGTAGCTGATCAAACAAGTCGTCAATGCGAGGCAGGGGATAGCGGTTCTTGATAGTTAACTTATTCAATTCCCGATAGTCGATGCACATCCTGAACGAGCCATCCTTCTTTTTGATGAAAAGGACTGGCGCGCCCCATGGAGAGGTGCTCGGGCGAATGAAGCCTTTCTCAAGTAATTCCTGGAGTTTGTTCGAGAGTTCACGCATTTCGGATGGTGCGAGTCGGTAAGGAGCTTTGGCAATAGGGTGGGCTCCAGGAATGAGGTCGATACGAAAGTCGATATCACGACTTGGCGGTAGACCGGGAAGATCGTCAGGGAACACATTAGGAAATTCACGAACCACAGGAACGTCTTCCACTTCTGTCTTTCCTTTTTTTTTTCCTTCTCCGCTACTACAATGTTTGCCAAGAAAGCTCTGTATTCCTTGCGGAGATACTTGCTAGCTTGGACACATGACATGAGTTTGAGACCTTTCGAAGCAGTTTCACCATAAACACACAATAAATCACCATTCGCGAGCGAGAATCGGATCATCTTATCGAAGCATACAACTTCAGCATGGTTTTTGCGAATAAAGTCTATGCCTACTATGACGTCAAAACTTCCGAGTTGCATCGGAATAAGGTCGATTTGGAAGATGTGATTGTTGAGCTCAAGAGTACAATCACGAAGAACAGAATTAGCGGCGACAGTTCTTCCGGTGGCGACTTCGACATCGAACGTCGAGGAGAGTTGGGAGCGCTTACGACTAAGGAGCTTCTCGAATTCGAATGACACAAAGCAATTATCGGCTCCAGTATCAAACAAACATGAAGCATAAATACCATTCACAAGGAACGTAGCATTGACCACGTTGTTGTCAGTCTGGGCTTGGCGCACATTGATGTTGAAAGTTCTGGCGCGTGCGGCTTGTTGCTGTTGTTGAGGCTGCTGCTGTTGGTGCTGCTGATGCTGGGGCTCTTGTTTCACAACCCTGTTCGGGCACATGTTCGCAAAGTGGTTGGGATCACCACATGCGAAGCAGACTCTGGCGTTGATCGCAGGTGCCTGAGCCGCTTGTTGGCCTTGCGGGGCTGTGAGCAGAGCTTGATGAGCAGTGGCTTGAGCTGGCGCTTGACGGGGACCAGTACGGCAGTTCGCAGTGAAGTGGCCGTACATGTTGCAGTGAGCGTAGAAACGACAGGCGAGACCCACCGGGTGATGATAAGAGCATGTTGGGCAAGCCAGGTGGGGGCCTGTGTATGCACGCTTTGCAGTCGGTGCATAAGTAACTGGTGCTGGACGGTGATGATGCTGTTGCTGGGCCGGTACGGCTTGAAGTGGAGCAGCAGTGGTGGTGACAGCACAGTTCTTGTTGCTGGAGCTGCTATTGTTGTTCTTCTTCTTGCAGCGTGAGGACCTTGATGGTTGAGCGGCGGTGGTTTCGGCAGGAGGTGCGTCGGTGACTTGATGCAGGCTCTTTGAAACTTTATCCCAAACACCAGCTTTTACCCGCTTGTCGTTGATTTCAGCGGCAAGCAAGTAAGTTTCTTCAATCCTTGTTGTCTTTGCGGCATGGACAAAATCCGCAACACAGTCGGGTAGAGCTCGGATGTACTTCTTGATCGCCATGTCGGGCGTCTTCACTTGATCGGGACAGATGATGCTGAGCTGCTTGAAGCGAGCAGTCAGGCAGCGTTGTCACCTTCCTTTTGCTTAATATTCCATAATTCGTCCTCCAGCTTTTGGCGTTCGTGGGGAGGGCAGAATTCATCCATCATGATGGCCTTCAACTCTTCCCATGTCAGCTCATAAGCTGCATCATTCCCGCGTTTGTTTCTCTCGGCCGTCCACCAGTCTAATGCGCGGGACTGGAAGACGCCGGTCGCGGTTAGAGTGCGGAGATTTTCTGGACATCCACTCTGGCGCAGAGTGATTTTAATGGAATCGAACCATTGAAACATAGCCGTTGGGCCATCTTCTCCAGTGAATTCCTTCGGACCGCATGCCTTGAACTGCTTGAAGCTGAAAGCAGTTTTGGTAGCAACTTTAGGAGCTTCGGTTCTAGACTCCTCAGATGATTTGCTGACGTTCTCGTAAATCTCCCTCACGATCTGAGGCACAACCTTGGCCACTTGTTTCGCGAGGATGGCAGCAAGGCGTTTGTCCCTCTGTTCTTGGCGAAAGAGTCGTGGGTGACGAGGTCCAGATGATAGTCCAGTTGACATTGTCTGCAACAGACATCGTCATAGGTCTCAGACACATCATAATCGAATCTCACCTCACACGTCTAATGCTTACTAAAGCTCAGGAACACGCATAATCATGTAAACACATAGGCACAAAATCACAGATTCACATAGAGACACATAAGCACATAACACGTAAAGCACAGAACACATAAGCACGTAGGGCACAGAAGCACAGAAGTACATACGCAAGTAATCACAGAGGTAGTCGGAATACAGAAACCTATCATTCAAAGTCTTGCGAGTGTTCGAATATAGCGTTCGCGATTAGCATAGCGATTAGTGTAGTATAAGCGTATAACATAGCATGAGGTCATCCACAATTTAGCGATTTGTCAGCGTTTTGAGATAGAAATGCAGTGCGAGTCGTGCGTGTCGATCGAAGTGAAAGCAAAAATCGAGTAAGCCTCCAAAATTTAAACATATAAACAGGCAAATTCACATAAAAACACATAAAACCAACGAATCATCAGAGTCAGCAGTTGCGGGCTCAGAATTGAAACTCATAAAAATCGGGAAATAGATCGTCTGCGGCTATTAGACATTGACTATCCAAAGTGATTCGACTATTCTCAAGGACTTGTTGTGCACATTTGACCTTCAGGACTGTGCTTTTTCCTCGATTCTTTGGCGTTTGGCACGCATTCCATTAGTCATATCGTGACTTCAGGTCGTTGGAGTCCGTCGAGACTTTGGTGAGAGTTTTGTAAAACAAGGGCGGAAAAAGTCGTCAAGGTTAGGGTTTCACCCCTGGCTTAACAACTTCGTCCCTGTTTTGATAAAATAGGAGAGAATTATACGTCGAAGTATGGATTTCACTCCTATTTCAACGCAATTTCTCGTATTTATAGATAAAAATGTGGGTTGAATAAGCAACTTAGTCGAGAGTTTGCGGTCTTCACACTTGATCTCGACTTAATCGCTCATTCAAAATTGAAAATTCGGGTGCAGTGATAGTGTAGCATAGGCGAGAATAACAAGGAATAGCAGTAAGCCCATACATTATCCCTATCGGATATGCACAAGTCGGTCTGTTGGTTCCTAACTATAGACTAGGTTTCTAAGACATCGACCCGGACTAGGTCGAGTCTTGCCTAATTCCCCATAGTTATGGCTCTGATACCAATCTGTCACACCCCAACCGATGGCGGAAACATCAGGGCATGGCACTGAGCGAAACAGATTGTCCAGAAGTTTCCATAACAATTATCATTACCAATTAATTTAAAGTAACATGTCCCATACCATGTCTTAAAGGGCAAACAAATTATTACAGACAAATCTAGTCAAGTAGTTCTGTTCCGACAACTCAGATTTATACATAGATAGTTTATTTATTGGTTTCTAGGACCTCTTTTCTTAGCTTTGATTTCATCACAGCACAGAGAGCATCCTAGACCTCTCCTTGCCTCAAGTTCACAGTAAGCTAAGCATATAAACAACTTAAGCACCTGTCACATACGTTAAAGTAAAAGTCAATACACATAGTGTAAAGGTGAGCATACAAGTTTGATAATAGCATATAGAGTTCAAAAGCGTTACGCATAACCAGCACGTACACAGAGTGAAATGAGGCATGTTAGTTATCAACATGAACCTATCGATACCAATGACTGCGGGTTGACTGCCCAAGGCAGTTCGCGATACATTCTCACCACTGTGAGCCATGTAGGTAATTGTCCTTAACAACCCCCGAGTGAACGGGTGCTGAGTCCAAACTAATAGTACTATCGTTGCTAAGGCAG
The DNA here is from genome assembly GCA_030545235.1 of Helianthus tuberosus. Classification (NCBI taxonomy): domain Eukaryota; kingdom Viridiplantae; phylum Streptophyta; class Magnoliopsida; order Asterales; family Asteraceae; genus Helianthus; species Helianthus tuberosus. The sequence continues at coordinate 17,839,379 of CM060383.1, forward strand.
GTAGACAACATTCCATGTGTAAACATAACAAACAAGCATTCATTTAGTCACGTATAATATGCGGTAGGGTTAGCCTGATACAAGTGAGTCAGACATCAGTCCGGTCGGATGGTAATCTGATCGGACGACCTGTCGTGCGAGTGGTAATCCGTTCGGACAGCAGTCCGGTCGGACAGCAGTCCGGTTGGATGACTGTTCGAGTGGATTGTTTCTTCCCTTGAGAAGGTTGTGTTTGTGTATGATGGATTGACTTTTGAAGTTTTCGTTGTAGCATTTTGAAAATATTGAAGTATCTCTACCCTTCAGGTCGGTCAATCGGACGGTCGTTCGATCGGACGGCGACCCGTTCGGTTGGGCACTTCAGTGAGAACAAATTCACAGAAGGGTGGTCACTCGGTCGGATGTCCATCCGACCGGGTGGAAACCCTGTTACTGAACATGTTGAAAATTGTTTAAGTTTTTAAATGAATCAAGATGCAACCCGATCGGACGGTGGGTCAAGCGGATGGCAACCCGGTCGGACAGTAGTCCGGTCGGATGACAGCTCGTCCCAATGACTTGATCGTGCTGTTACTTGAACTTGCTTGAAGTGTTGTAACTTGAGCGAGACGTTGTGGTGACTAGTTTAAACAATAGGAACCCCATCTCGTATCCAACGACCTGACCGAACAGGAATCACCCTAGTCCGACGGTGCACGGTCCGAGACGGTTGTTCATGTCCAAACCCGAAATCTCTATCTCTCGGATGGGTCTTGGATCTAGCACTGATACACCACTAAGAATGAGTAGACATTCAGTAGTAGTTCCGATTCCCACCGGGTTTGAGTGCATTGAGTGTGAAAGAGTTGAAAGAAGGTTGGAAAAACCATCTTTCACTACTCTTCATTGTGAGTTTGTTTAGATCTATGAAAGATCTTTGTTTGTTTATGTGGAAATCGGTTAGATCTAAGTTGTTCTTGGTGGATTGAGGCCAAAACATGAAGTTCTTCAAGAACACATGATGACGTCATCCTAGAACACCTTGAATCTTGATGATTTCACGGTTAAAAGTTAAGATTTAAAAGATAGAAAGGTGTAGGAGTGCGTGTAGATTAAGGAAGTACAAGATTTAGGACGAGATCTTACCGGAATCGTGAGAAATCGAAGGAAAGAGCGAGTAGGAGCACGGGTCGGACGTCACTTGCCAAAAGTAGAAAGAATGAAAGTGACAAGGGGTATTTATAGGATTCCCAAAATGGAAAGGGCTGGTCGGTCGGATGGCATCTCGCCCGGATGGCAGCCCGGTCAGACGACACCTCGATCGGATGGCAGCCCGGTCGGATGGCAATCCGGTCGGCTGGCACCTGGTTCGAGTGCTCGGCGCGACGAGTTTTGCCGTTTCGATTTCGATTGCGGGCGTTTCGATGCGATAGAGTTGCTTATCAAATTACTTTTAATCCCAACTACTCATATCTCGCACTATCTCTTTTCCACTAATTATCATACCATTTCGATTGCGATTGAGTTCGATTGCGTTTCGATTGATTCCCCACACATAACATAAATAAACATGCACAAGTAACACATAAGGCGCACACACACGTATATCAGTAACCAAAATGCGTATTTCGAGTTGCGAGTGCGATTGCGATAGCGATAAAGCGATTAAACAAGCGATAAATAGCGATTACCATGCGATTATTAATAGATACCCCACATAATACAACTAAAGAGAAAACAAAATAGACTAATTACAAGTCAAAGAAGTCAAAACAGGTATTGAGCAAGGAGAGACAGATCGTAATCAGCAATCTTTTCTTCTTTTGACTTCCATCTTGACTTTGACTTTGAATTTCGAAACACGGGGTGTTACACCTCCCGTGTGTCAGTTTTCGAAGGCCTTTGCCGACGCTTTCCATGCGTCGCTGGACACATCCCGAGTGTCAGTTTTTCGAAGGCCTTTGTCGACGCTTCCCATGCGTTGTTGACTCATAAAGCCACTTTTCGTACAACTGTCCGTACACAGACGCATCCCATGAGTCTCCCGACGCTTTAAGCTAAAACCCAGTAATATAAAAGATTTACTCATTTTTTTCAGTTATAGGACCCATTACCCACCAAAATTTATCATCATTCTTTACTATCAACTGCTTTTGTTTTCAACTTTTACCTTCAAGTGAAATGGATGGCAGATTTGTCGTTTACACCAGTGGAAAGTGGGAAATCATTGACGGGAAGCTTGAATACATAGTCAAAGCAGATTCATTTAGACGTGGCTTTGAAACTCTTAAAACAATTTTATAATATACCTTTTTTAAAATGTTAGTGATTTGTGTGGTTTTCGAAACATCACACGATTATCTTACAAAATGTCAGCCTTTACCGACCCTATTGATATAATTGACGATTCTGATCTTTCTTTTTTTTTCAACCTTGCAGAAAAAAAATCCTTACGAGTTGTTTAAATTATATGTGGTGCAAGAAGTTGGCGTTGGTTCATCTTCTTGTGCTCATTCCAACGATTTCAAATGTCCCGATTTAAATGATTTTGTTTTTCCTACTGATGAATTTAACGCAACAGATAAACCGAAATTAAATGATAATGATATTTGTCCGTCTGAAAATAAATGTCATTTTTACGAAGATTATACTTTTCGTAACAAGCAGGAAATGAAAATTGAATTTGGAAAAATGTGTATGTCTGAATGTTTTTCCGTATAAAGTAGACAAATCATCAACCACTCGTTATGAAGTATCTTGTGTTGACAAAAATTGTGAGTGGAAATTTAGGGCAGCTAGTCGGTAGTCTTGTGATGTTTTCTATGTTAAACATTTTAACAATAAACATACATGTTGTAAGACGCATGCACATCAACACATGCGTCAGGCAAACCCACAGGTGGTGGGTAGCCTATTAAAAGAACAATTACAAGACAGTGGGCGCATATACCGTTGCACCAAAATTGTAAAGGATTTTAGAATAAAATAACATGTTAATTTATCATACATGCAAGCGTGGCGAGGAAGATGCAACGCATTAGAACTTTTGCAGGGAAGTTCAACAAGTTCTTTTGTCGAACTTCCTATCTACTTGTTTAACTTGGAGAAGGCTAATCCTGGCACAGTGACGAACATATTGACTGATTCAGATAGTCGTTTTGAAATGGTATTTGTCGCCAGAGGTGTTGTGGTAAGTGAAACATTAATTTTTTTAGTAGTTGGACATCTAATAAAAAAACTATAGTAAACGTTACATTAAAATGAAATAAAATAATTAAATTTGACAAAGAATTTTAATAATATCCTATTGCTTTTAGATTCGGAGCTTTCTCAGAAACTTGAGACCAGTCATTATCATAGACGCGGCCCACTTGAAAGGTGAGTTTAAAGGAACAATGTTTTTGGTTGTTGGCATGGACGCAAACAATCAGATTTTGCCAATTGGTTACGGCATTGGTAAATCTGAAGAAGGTAACCCGTGGACCTGGTTCCTATCAAAACTCAAAGATTGTATTGGTGAGTATCCAGATTTGGTGATCATTTATGACCATGAAAATTCTATACATTCAGCGGTACTGGACGTGTTTCCGCAAGCCTTTCACGGGTTGTGTTGTCGGCATCTAACGGTCAACCTTCGTTTGCCGTCAAACAAAAAAAGGAACACGAGTCTCTTTGGTGGAAGACTTGCAAATCTTACAGGATATCTGATTTTCAAGAATCGTTCGACGGGCTATGTGCCGCAGTTACAAGAATACGGAACATTCTTATAAATATCGGGTTTGAGAAATGGTCAAGAGCATGTTGTCCTGGCAAAGATATCATTATATGACATCTAATACTATCGAGTCAATGGACGCGTTATCCAGACATCATCGGAAAATTCTAATAACGCAACTTATAGAATTTTTACGACAATAGTTTTATGATCGCCGGAACCAGTGAATCCATGGGAAACACTTGCTAACAAAGTGAGCTGAGAAAAAAATTCAAAAGAAAATTGTTGGTTCTAGGTTGTGGAGGGTTGCTGTCATTGGTGTTAACAGATTTGACGTTGAAGACGGTGGAAAAAGAGGTTTAGTTCTCTAATGGAACATGCAGTTATCAGGTTTGGCAAGTATCTGGGTTACCTTGTGGGCACATTATTGTAGTATAGAGATTTTTAGGTGAAATCGACTGTGGTCATTATGTGATGCCATGTTATAGTATCGAAGTTTATAAATCTACATATGCAGAACAAATAAATCCACTCCCACATAAATTAGAGTGGGAAATCCCCGATGGACTGGTCAATCTGCAACCACCGCATATTACCAAACGACAAGTCGGTCGTCCTAAAGAAAACAAACAAATCCTACCGCGAGGAGAGGAACCCGCTCCTGTCGTGAAACTTGTTCACAACCGACCAAAACCCAGAGTTCTTCCCGACGCGTCGCTAAAACACAACCAGCACCCATACAAGTGGAACCAGAAGAATTTCAGGATTATGTATTTCAAAATACCTTCCCCACCTATAATTTGGGGGACTTTTAAAAACTTTTGTAATTTATGCATATGTATATTTAATCTAATTTATTAAAAACATACATATTATTGTAAAGAAGTACATGCATATTATTGAAGGCCCAAAAAACGGGTTGTTATAAGACGGTCTCGTTGGCCCGGCCCGTGCCTTGGCCTAAGAGATATGGGCCCGTGCCTTGGCCTGAGAGTTATCGGTCTCGTTGGATTGGTTGTTGATAGCTGTTTGGGATAGCGGTTTTGTTATGTAAAAATAAAATAATTTAAAAATTTACAATTTTTTACCTATAAATACACATCTCAAACTTCATTTTTTCCACACCGAATAACAAATCCAAACCCACACCAAACAACAAATCTTCAACTAAACCTACACCAAACAACAAATCTTCAACCGAACATGGTGCATTGGACAAAGGAAGAGGAAATCGCACTTGTGACATCGATTGTCGATGCACGTACTCCACAACGCGGTCAAACCGCGTATTGGGGACGGGCGTTTCAGCATTACCAACAACACGTTGGGAACGCGCATCACAATTTAAAGGCATGCGTGCCAACACAAGTGGCGTGAACTCAAACCGAAGTTGGATCGGTTTAAAGTTTGCTTCTACCGTGTCCCTCCGGGTGACTTAACCGACGACGATCGAGTGGAGATAGCGGAGATCGAGTATCGGCACGATGGGAATTCAGATTTTAATTGGGTTCCCCACTTTAATATTTATCAAACTTTGTAATTTTTTTTTTTTTTTTTTTTTTGTATTTAGTAACTACTTTTTTTAATTTTTTTTAGGATTTAATTAGGATTTTTTTAAAGATTTTAGGATTTTATGTAACTACTTTTTTTTTTAACTTTTTTAGGATTTAATAAGTAGGATTTTTAAAGATTTTAGAATTTTATGCAACTTTTTTTTAATTAATATAAGTATGTGTTTTATTATATAAATGTCAACTATATTTAAAAAAAATAAAGAAAATCCACATACCAAAAATCTATTAATTTGGTAAACAAATATATAAATGTCAAAACAGAACCGTATAAAAATGGGCCACTCATAAATTTTGAGGCAAAAATTATTGAATAAAGGTGATACATAAGATTGGAGTTTACATATTAAGCCCAACATATACATATTGTTATGTAAAATAATTAGAAAAAAAATAACACATGAAAGAACTTTTTAAATTTTATAAATACAATAAATAACATAGATCACAAATACAACAGATTTGATTCAAATATAGTAACAACAACAAATACAACAAAATGTTATTTAGCGATAACTAACGCGAGTTCCTGAAAATTTTGCTTTGATCCTCGACTCTTGAAGAGAATCATTGATCACATCCGTGTTATCTGCCAGACATCGTCATCCATAGGCATTGGCACTTCTAAAGCTCAGAAAAACGTCATTTTCAAACCATGAAAACACCTTCATTTCTATTTGGAGACTATCGAAAGGACTAGAGATAGGCATTGTATACACTTGGTTGCACATAAAACATCTAAATTTCGTGGGTATTTATAGGGTGAAAATTATGAAAAAAAGAAAAAGCGCCTCGGGAAGCAGCGGAGCCAGACAAGCGCCTCCGATGCATCCCCGAGCTACTCAAGGAGCCACTAGCCATCCAGCCAAGCGCCTCGGGAAGGAGCGGAGCCAGACGCATCCGCTAACTTATTAGCCGGGTGGGCTGGCGACTGACTCCTCCGGCGAATATATACACGTGTCACAATGCTACTGGCGGACGCATGGAACTCCGGATGCGCTGTTTCACCGGCGCATAAGGTGGCCAAATTGATAAGTCAACTTGGTCTTTGGCCAATTTTGTAATTTTCCCAAAAATATATGTTTCAAATTAATTACGCGTGTCACATATTTATCTACTAGGATATAACCCCGTGTATTACACCAGTTGAATAAATGAATTTTATATACTAAATAATAAAACAATATATCTTAAAAACCTCCTATATTGCACAGCTTAAACAAATGTAATTTTATATATTAAATAATAAAAAGTTATATTTATAAGAATCATATTGTACGGGTTAAATAAATATAATTTTATATACCAAATAATAAAAAAGTTATATCTTTGAAACCACGTGTATTACACGAGTTGAATAAATGTAATATTGTTTACCAAATAATAAAAAAAGTTATATGTTAAAAAACCCTCGTGTATTACACGGCTTGAATAAATATGTTTTTATATACCAAATAATAAGACAATTATATTAAAAAAACTAATGGATATACTCGGTACGCTATAGATATGGTGATTGAGGAGATGCTTATTGAAAAGAAAGTAAAGTGGTCAAACATGTTATTCCAGAAGTAAATAAGCAGTCATTTGAGTGATAAAATATAAATTGTATTAAAAAACCGTAATAAATATAATTTTACATATAAAGTAATATTAATGTTATAAATGAGAAGTATACATTAAATTTAGAGTTAATTACATAGTTAGTCTCTGTGATTTGCACAAAGTAACATACTTAGGTACTAATAGTTTAAAATCACCTTCTAGGGTATTAACTTTCATTTTGTAACATTTGGAGGTATTAACATTAATTGTTTGTTAAACTATTAGTACCTTTTGTGCAAACCACAGTGACTAACTATGTTAATACCCTAGAAGTTAATACCTCCAAACGTTACAAGATGAAAAGTTAATACCCTAGAAGGTGATTTTAAACTATTAGTACCTAACTATGTTATTTTGTTCAAACCACAGGGACTAACAATGTAATTAACTCTTAAATTTAAACTAAATAATAATTATCTATAGTTAAGTAGAAAAGATTAAACAAAATAATATTTAGTAGGAGAGTTATCTATAATCAATTAGAAGAGATTAAACTAAAGAGTAAATTGCCAAAATTGTCCATGAGGTTTGAGCATATTTGTCATTTCATCCGAAACAACTTTTTTGTGCTATATAGTCATTCACTTTTGGGAATTTTTGCCATTTTCATCCAAACATCTAATTTGCTTTATTTTTTCTTTCAAACATTTGGATGAAAATGGCAAAAAATCTCAACTCTCAGGGACAATTTTGACAAAAAAGTCAGACATTTGGATGAAAATGGCAAAAAATTCCAAAAGCGAAGGACTATATGGTACAAAAAAATTGTTTTGGATGAAAATGACAAACATACCCAAACCTAAGGGATGATTTTGACAATTTACTCTAAACTAAATAATGATTATCTATAAGATACTAAACTAAATAATATATCATCTAATTTGCTTTATTTTTTCTTTCAAACATTTGGATGAAAATGGCAAAAAATCTCAACTCTCAGGGACAATTTTGACAAAAAAAGTCAGACATTTGGATGAAAATGGCAAAAAATTCCAAAAGCGAAGGACTATATGGTACAAAAAAGTTGTTTTGGATGAAAATGACAAACATACCCAAACCTAAGGGACGATTTTGACAATTTACTCTAAACTAAATAATGATTATCTATAAGATACTAAACTAAATAATATATATTAGGGGGTGGGGGTGGTCACTAGTGATGAAATTCCATCACTCACAAGCATCCAATCATGTTCCGCCATATCAGCAACCACTATTCTATCACTCACTAGCATTCTTTAGTGGCGGTGGTCATCACTAGTGATGGGATTCCAATGTACAAGTATTAATACACAATGTACAAGTCATACACATACCTCAATAATTCTTCAACGCGTGATATAAACAACGCGTTAATCCTATCACTCGTTACCAAGGTGGTGGTGGCAGTGTTCCATAAAAAATAACGAGTGATGGGGTGGCCGTCACGGACCACCCCCACTCTCCTTATAAGGGTTATTTATAATTCATTAGAATAGATTAAAACTAAAATAATAATTATCCATAAGACATGACCTAATATGATGACAAGTATGTTGAATCATTTCTGTTTAATCATAATGGAAAACATGAAAACATACCTTTGATTGCATCAATACAGGATAGCAGAGAATCCAGATGGATACGCAGCAACAGTGTTTGACATGATTGTCAGCTTGATCTGGTTCCTCCTTAGGGTGCTGACTGATGATGGTGATGATTAAACCGATAAGGGAGTCGGCTATGGAGAGGGAGGCGAGATTGATGTTATGATTATTAGGTTATGTCTAAGTGTGTAACATTTTAACGTCCACGTAAGTCTCCTTATATAAGCACCCAAGAGGAAACCTAATTAGTTAATAAGGGTAATATGGTCCATCAACAATTACCAACTAATTATTTAATAGGTTGTTATATATTTTTATCTATATAATGTAAATGATTATAATGGCTACTAGATTAAATATTAAACATAATATATTTAATCTTACATTCTCCCACTTAGCCGAGTAATCATTTACTATGAGTATTAGATAAGCCTGATCAGGAGTTAACACTCATTTTAGCCTTAAACAAGTACTATAGCAGAGAAATACAGCCGTTGAATCATTATGCGACTCAGGACCCCCATTAGTCATACTATAGCCTTAATTTAAAACCCAATCGTTATGATCAACATACGCATAAGCCCTTTGTTTGATTTGTAACTTTATTTGTCTATATGCCATTATACCGGTTTAACATATTCTTAGAGACATACAAAATCAAACTGATGAGGAAAATTAACTAATACTTAGTCATTCATAGTACGATATGCAATTGCACACGACCATTAATTAATACCCGTCTATGAGCTCTCTTAATAAGACTTATGGGTAATAGCCCTTCAGTTATAGGATCCTTAAGCATATCATGAATGTATTCGATACAAAACTTAGTTTCCTCAATTCGTTCATAAACGAATAATTAATTGTGTATCGAAACTTAATGCAGCACCTCTTGAACTGTTACTGTTCAAGGAGTCATGGTAGCTGACTTTATCACACTAAGTCTTCAAAATATTAATTATATGGAGTTAATAAACTTACGAGTCCACTGATAAATTTCCAACAACATTTAGTGATTATATTATGTCGTTATAACTTAGGTTGTTGATATCAGTCCATTATGACTCCTCCATGAGATAGGTTTTGTCTGCTGACATAAAGATATACCCGAAAATACATTTTGTCATCTTTGAATATCACAAAGTTAAATTAATAAACCGGTTTTAGTTCTCACTTCTTCTTCAAATTTTAGCCTCTCGTTTCTTTTAAAGATACTGTAATACTCCATTAGATGCTTCACATTAATCTAGACATATCTAGTGTGTTCCAATGTAAGTAATATCTAAACGAGTATAGACTTGAACTTACATAAGGCTTCCAATTAATGAAGCGTAAGGAAATAATCTCATTTATCCTATTATCCTCTAAAGGAGAGCAGTATTGTTTGTTACATGCGTAAGGACCCATTTAAGGTTAAACTTAATGAACGAAACTAATGTCCCATTGGGTCTATCTCGGTATGTTATGATATCTATTACATAAGGGGTATCTCCGAGATCTATTATGTTAAAGTTTGTGTTAACAATGCTTTGACTTATGTAACATATACTTGTCAAAAGAATATCATCCATATAGACAAGTTTATCTTAGTTGCTCCCACTCATTTTGAGGTAGGTACATTAATCCACTTGGTTGTTGATGAAAATAATTACGTTAAGATTTCATCACATTATGATGTTTGAATTAACCCATACATGGATTTTATTGGCTTACAAATAAAGTGTTCTTTAACCTTCAGTTTGGAACTTTCAGGTTGTTTTATGAACATGTAAATATGCCAGCCAGTTATTTGGGAAAATTGTTGTTAATGTTCATCTAATGTTGCTTTAAATTATTATAAGCTACTAGAACAGTGATGATCCTCAAAGAAAACTTTAACAATTTATCTCTTCCTAAGTATAACCTTTGACAATCAATCATGCCTCTTTGTGTCTTAACGCTTATATTAGGATTTGGTTTAGTTATGAACACTCTTAGGTAATTCAATCAAATCCCAAACGTTATACGAACACATAAAATCAGTTTTACTAGAAAACAGTTTTATTTCTTTTAGAGGATTGATTGACACTAATGGCTTAATTTGAAGAGATAGGACCAGTTAACTTTTCCAAAAACCATTTCAACTTCAGTTAGGGAGGTTATGTAATCATAAAAGTTAGTAGGCTTTTAAACCTAGATAACCTCCTGAGTTGATTATTGGGTTTTAAAAGTTTCAGTTTTATGGATTAGCTCTTGGTTAGGTTGCTATCATTTTCATTCTAAGTTTGTAAGAGTTGGTGCAGTATGGTGTACAAGAGGTGTAATCGGAGTTAAATTCGGAGTGAAATTTAATGACACTCTTCCCCCCGCCTCTTGTATTCCTTGCAAATCATAATAAGGAATTTGACTGCTCCCACTGACCTTAGAAATCTTTAGGAACTCAGCATGCTTAGGGTCAATATGTAACGACCAACAAATTCTAATAGAGAAACAAGTTAATGACGTTAGTCGTTGTGATTTCTCTTGTTGAGGATTATGTTAGTTTAGGTAAGAAATCTAAGTGTGCCCACAATTAAGCAACATTGAAACTTTTGTAAGAGTAGCATTAGATTTTAAGGAGACAAGCTATGATAGAACAGTGTCAAGATGGAGCAGTGTCTTGTACAAGAGGTGTAAATTTAGGTAATGTAAAATTTTCACTCCCCCACCTCTTGCAACTATTGCAAGTAATCATTAAGACACTTAATGCTCCCACTGATCTTTGATATCTCTAGAAATGCTACAAGAGAAGTTTCAATGAGCTACGTGAGGTGGGAACCTATCATATATATGTTAGACTTTATTGGATTTCTTTAATGTCCAGATATCATAAAAAAACTTAAGGGACATAGAAATCTTATTAAGTGTATATATGAATAGATTTCTTCTAAGACCGTGGGCCATATGCGACAAAATTTAGATACAAGTTGATAGTCTTTAATTGATAAATGAATTATGTCTGAATATTCCTTTTGGAATAAGTTCCACGAATGTCAATGAATGACTTATGATGGACCCATACTTATTCCTTAAGCCAAGTAATATTTTATGGCTTTAACGTAATGATTTAAAATCACTTAGAATGAGATTAGTTGAATAATCATCCTCATTAACCATGTCATGATTTCTCATGAATTTTGGTTATAATGGATGAAATTTATAGGTCTCATTTTCATTTTGTCAAATTCTCATTTACATGATGACAAAAGTTGTGAAAATGTAAGGTATCATCTAGTTTTATCTTCGTAATGTTTCAATCCAGATATTTAGAACAAATAAGATGAGAGTTTAAGGTAAGTGTGACTTTATGTTGACTATGCAAACCTCACAACCTTCATAACATTGCTTAATTATGATACTATATTCTGATTAATCTTCAGAATATATAAGGTATCGAAAAGCTTTGTTGGAAGACTGCTTATTATGGTTTTTATAGCCTTAACATTTAATTTTTGTCACTAACTCTCATGTTAGTTATTTGTCGAGTTCTGGTAAGGAAACGTATGGAACTAGAGTCAACTTAATCATGTGTTAATTGGAATATTTAAAATTAGCAGACTTAAATATCATTAGTAGGTGGCTATCTAATTAATTTATCCAATTGTTCTTTTGAATAATGGATAGTCTCGTTGCTTATGTCTAGTCTAATGGCATAATTATGCAGTGAGATTCTCCCTTGAAGAACCTTAAAGTTGGAATTTTTACTTGTAATTTGTCTATGGACCTTAGAACAATCCTCTTTTAAAGTTTTAAGTGGTTGTAAGGTGAGTACCAACTTATTTTCCAGCTTCAAACATTTATTTCTTTGTACATATGTTACTTATCAACACACTCATTATACTTTGATACTTTTGAGTGTTATAGTTGATTTATAAGGCATCAAATTATACAAGTGAAAATCTTAATATGTAATGTACTGGAAAAAATGTACTTATTTTCATGCGTAAGCCCTTAACTTTATGGGTCATGGTATTGTACATTATTATCTATTCACATATACCACTTAGCTTTATAGTTTATAATATTAAATAAAGGCATGCATCTTAGGAATTCTTGTGATTATTCCACAATAATATATTAGTTTTAGGGGGGGGGGGGGGGATATTCCATGGTCCTCCCAACCGCCGAGGTGATCCCACCTCGCAGACCGCAACCCAGCAAGCCTGAGTCTGGGGGTAAAACCGCTACCGTAGGGGCTTTGGGAACGAGCAAGACTCGAACCCGCCACCTCCGGGTTAGAATGCGGGCTGGTGGCCATTGGGCTGACACCCAATGGTTGTGAAGATTGAAGCCCTTAGTCGAAACCTCAGTGGTCTCGAGTCGAAAACTTATGGTCTCGAGTCCAAATCGTTGTCTCGAGTCGTGAATATTTGAGGACACTTATGATTTCGAGTCGAGATCTTGGTCTCGAGTCCACTGTTAACAGTTGTATTGTGATAACATAACTGAAAATTCGATTTCTTAGGAATTGTGATAGAGTTTTCTGTTTTAACATTGATCTAATTTTAAAAGAATATTTCGAAAATCATAATCTGTTTATCCTTTTAACAGATTTCGAAAATTCTCATTAAACAAAACAGATCAAAATTAGGAAAAACATTCAACAATTCAAATTATATTCCAAAACATACGAAATTTTCGAATTTTCCTAAGAACATATGATGAACCCTAAAAAAATAAAACATAACTCTGGAATCCGAAACCTGAATTTTAAGAGTTCTCTAAACAGATTTCGGATATATGTTTACACGTTTTGATTTCGAGACATTTAAAACATATTCTTTTCCTCGAAACAGTGATCTCGAGTCGTGCTTTATGACTCGAAACCGGCTGTGATGTTCATTGAATTTTCAAAACTTATGTTTTCCAGATTTCAATCCCAGAATAATGGATACGAAAATAGAACCGACTAATCAACATATGCTCTGATACCACATGTTGAATCAGTTCTGTTTAATCATAATGGAAAACATGAAAACATACATTTGATTGCATCAGTACATGCTAGCAGAGAATCCAGATGGATACGCAGCAACAGTGTTTGACATGATTGTCAGCTTGATCTGGTTCCTCCTTAGGGTGCTGACTGATGATGGTGATGATTAAACCGATAAGGGAGTCGGCTATGGAGAGGGAGGCGAGATTGATGTTATGATTATTAGGTTATGTCTAAGTGTGTAACCTTTTAACCTCCACATAAGTCTCCTTATATAAGCACCCAAGAGGAAACCTAATTATTTAATACGTTGTTATATATTTCGATCTATATAATATAAATGATTATAATGACTACTAGATTAAATATTAAACATAATATATTTAATCTTACAAAGTATCCCATAAATGATTTCTTTTATTATATAGTATAGATTTTATTATATAGGATAGATAGAGATACACATACAGAGATAGATATAGAAGATTTTAAGTATATATACATGTTAATGAAACGTTGTAACTTTTGGGAAAAAAAAAATGAAATATGAACAATTTGTTAAGAAAACTATAAATTTAACTAGCATTCTATATACCTTTGCACGGCATGCTTTAAAAGTTGTACGTTATATACCGAATTAGATCATACTAACAACCAAAATCAGTTTAGTACAAGATAACACATGCAATGGTTAACATTAGTTGTTAGAGAAAACACTAGAACAAAGTCATGTTCTTTAAAATGATTGTCATTCTTCGGCTCTAGGCACGTATTTCGCCAAGAACTCTCGAGCTAAAACTTCTAGGTCACTCTCTTCCGGTTCTTGGCTTCTTGAGGTGTCATCATGGGGACATATTGGTATTGCAAGTGACGTCTTCTCGGTTATAGTTGGTTCAGAGTGCACCGACGATACGCTTGAGTTAGACAAAGGTGTAGGTGACCAAAACACGTCTATTGATGATAGATTCGGTTGATGCAAGTGTTGTAGAATTGAAATCTGAGCACGAATGTACGACAGCTCGGTTTGCAAGTTATCAACCTAAAATACCAACATGAAGAAATTAGGGTTTCTGTGACTTTTTACTCATTATATATTATAATACAAATATTTCTATGACATTTATATTTACAATCCAAAATAAAAATAAAGATAGATGGCAGAACTCGCGTAATTAGATTAAGTATTAATTTGATGATATAATTGTGAGTTGAGAATATATATAATTACCAAAAAGAAAATCACATATACAACCTACATTTACTAATAAGGGGACCTGGGGTGGAAAGGAGTTTACCCCGTGATGGAATATATCATGCGTTATACAATCCCAAACACCATCGCCACCTTCGCCTATCAGGCCAGGCGGGGTGGCAACAAGTTCAACGCGTTATAGGAATTTTCAACGCGTGAAAAACGAAATCTTCCACCGCCACCATAACATTCACGCGTGATACAATAACGAAATCCCGATTCCGTGATTTTTTTCACGGCGTGATATATGTTAGTTGTGAGTGTAGTTGTTGGTTGGGGGGAAATTGTTGGGTGTGGTGGTGAGTGATGACCACCGCCACTAAAAAAGGTTGTGAGTGATGAAAAAATGGTTGATGACATGGCGGAACATGATTGGATATAGTGAGTGATAGAATTCTATCACTAGTGACCACCCTCACCCCCCTCATGCGTCGATTTTAAAATGCGTTGAACATATCACGCGTTGTTGGGTGTTGGGTGGTGAGGGAAATTGTTGGTTTTGTGAGAGAACTTGTTGAGTGTGACGGTAAGTGATGAGCATTTCCATTAAAATGCATCACTAGTGATGGAATAATAGTTGATGACATGACAGAACTTGATTGGAAATTGTGAGTGAGTAATTAGTGATAACCACCCCTACCCCTGATTGGAAGCTCTTTTCACACACTTATCATGTTGTTTATTTCATGTCAGTGTACATATCGAGTGACAATATAATAAAACTTTGTACCATCATCGAGTGCTTTCTTCACCCCACATAAAATTTAATTCCCAAATGTTGGAAAAATAAAATAAAACAAAACTAAAAAGAGCTTGTGTCATTTCAAAAGGTCTGATGACAATCTTGGAAACAAACACAAATATATAATAAAACATTTTTGTTCCGTTTTTAATTTGGTGCTATAATTCACAATTTCACATTGGATAATATTTCAACCAAAATTTAGGTAGCTGAACCATCAAAAGTTAAAAAAAAAATACATACACTTGAATTTTACATTTGTTCAAATAGGCATCGGCTTTTACATGTGTTGTTGGTTATGAAAGTGTCGTATTATCGGAGTGTAGGCTATGAAGGTGTTTGGCTTATCCAAGCGTAAGCCACGAAGGTGTTGGGTTATCGGAGTGGGCTACGGAGGAGCCTTCGGGTATGAAGGTGTCAAATTATCATAGTGTGGGCTATGAAGGTGCCGGGTTATCTATATATAACTTTGCCATGCTAGGTTAATGAACAACTTTTGATGCATAAAGTACAAACAAGATGACAACTTACCTGTTGCTGGAGGGTGAAAATGTTGGACACACAGCCATACACAGGGTCTCTAACCCTAGACAAAGCCTCATAGCAAAGTGACACGACGGCGTCAAGACGGCGGTGCGGCGGAACCCTAAGGAGGAGCTTGGAGGCGTTGCTAGCTCCGAACACCCTGTGCACCGCAGCAAAATGAGCTGCACCTTGTTCATCTGAGTCAAAGTATGGTGCAAACACACAGTTTTTCACACACTTTCTTCTTAAGAACTTGCAGGCTCCACAAGGCCCACCACCATTGCCACCCATCTCTCTCTCTCTCTCTCTATGGAAAAATAAGCAGGAGGGTATTTATTTAGAGGTGCTGAAATGGAGTTCTGGAAGGTATTGGTGGTGGGTCACTTTGGAGCTTGGTGGAACCTTCATATGTAGGGATGTCCTATGAATGACATATGAGGGTAAAATGTGTGGTTTTGTTATAGCTTGGGGGGCATTTTGTAACTTGCAGTTTGTTTCTGGAAAGTAATTAAGTAAATAGTTGTGGGTCAGTAGGGTTTGGGTAAGAACCTCTATGTAATAAGAATGTTCCATGGATAATGATTTAAGTATTAATTTGTACTTTTCATGTATGTAAAATGATTTAAGTAGGCACTATGTGTAGTGGGTGGAGATGGATATGATTGGGTGATTCTGATGGTGGAACGATGATATAGTACAGTTATCCGTCAGTGATCCAAAGATGTTAAAAAAATGTAATTTTAGGGTATAAGTTTGTAACAAATGATTTTAAGTATTGTACCTTTCATATAATTTTAGGGTAAGTTTGTAATAATGATACAAACTATACATATATATATGTTAGAATATTAAATAACTAATGATAAAATTTTATGAATTGTAAAGCGATGTTTTAAAATACGATATAATTGAATTATATAGAAATAAGCACTTTAAGTAATAAAACAGTAAGCCGTTCAAAATAAAAGTAATAAAACAGTAACATAGAAAATGTTGAATGATAATTAAATTTCTTTTCATAAGTTACTAACTTAACTAGTACTTTAGCATATACTGTTTTATTGTTATTAGGGATATTTGAAACCGGAAACATTTGAGTAAGATATAGAGCAGGTAATCAAGTATATGATTACTTTTGAAATTTGACAGATAATATATAATCTTTAGATTTTGTTTTATTCCATGTGTAATGGGCATTATAAGGATTTATAAGGACGTAAAAGGCCAAAATGACTTGATAACATCCTCAACATCGCCTTTGTGGCTATTATACTGGCATGAAGGGAGAGGAACATTTCTTGTATAATGTCAAATGACGAGGAAAAAAATTGGAAAGTGATTATTAAAAAGGCATTAAGTGACGTTAATCATTACACATTTTTTAAAAAGCGTTACAGTGTTGATGTGGTGGAAAATGTTTATCCGAGGGCGTTAACCATTACGGAATGTGTTAGAATTTATATACCTACTTTTCTTTCTCTAATTAGATAAGCAAGGGAATTCGGTACCTTAATTTATACGTTTCCATTTATTTTTGTATGAATTTAATGGTGTAAAAATACAGGAAATCGACTAAAAAATATTTATAAATATTGAAATAGTTTAGTTTATCTAACCTGTATTTTGAAATTTACCTTTCAAAAAAAAAAGTTTATCTAACCTGTATACAAAGTAACAATCACATACATACATTTTCACTATAATTTTACTTACAAAACTATGGTTTTATTTTAATCACATGACAAACACAAGCCGTAAAACTAGATAACACGATTAAAATAAAGGTTATCGACCTATTTCATTGAAATGTATCAGCTCCATCAACTATTTGAATTGTGTGTAGTACGTTATGGGCGAGCTCAAGTGTCATATACCATAGTCAATCGACTCGATGTATCACACATGTACAAAGAATGACACCGGTTAGATCGTGCGGTATGGTTCACTAGTGGAGGGTCATCACCATGCTCTACCTCAGCACCACGTCAGCGTCCCATTCCATCATCCTCCTCCACTATTCAAGGGTGTGGTTCACCATCCCACCACTATCCTCCCCCTACACTACCCAAACTATATCTCTTTCTCTCTCCATTGTGACAATCGTGAAAATCTTTAAGGGTTTCACCATTCACTAATGAAGGGGTGGTGTTTCACTAGTGGCCATGAAGCCACCTCTGCCCCACAAAACATACCGCATAATCTTAAAAATCATGAGCCCATTACTCTAACTAACATACCTTAAAAGTTCCATTTCGTATGTCAATCTTTTAAAATTATAGTTCGATGTAAGAGGCTGTTATTTTTTTATCCTGTGATGTACCAATTACATCATTGTCTACCGTGGACCATGGTCAAAATATGTCAAAAGGTAAACTTTTCAAAGTTTGAAGAGTAAAAAAGAAAGCCTTCTATATATAGTTCTAACTTTACTATATTAATTCCAACATATATAAAGTTTGATAATTTATAACGTGCTTAAAACAATTGAATATGAAACATGCTTCTTTTTGTATTTTGTAAGACGACAATTTACGCAATCATCTAATCTACTACACAATCCATAGCAAGACTCAAATTCTCAATATATAAGAATGAGTACACCATTTAACCGTCAAAATACCATTGAGCTAAATGCCCTTTGGTATAATACATGTTTGTTTATCGAGCATTGATAATGTTCATGTAATTTTATTAGGGTGATGGCATTCGGACATCCTATAAAATTGTTTGGACGCCCCTAATACATCACATATAGTGTTATACGTGGCATATATGCTTCACATCTGCTAAGGCATAATTAATGACCTACCAAACACACTCATATATGTCACGTATAGTGCCATACGTGACGTATAGGAGTGATGGGTGTCTAAATAAATAGGGGATGTCCAAATAACCAAGACATTTTATTATTAATTGATGATAAAATATACAGCTTATACAAGTATAATACTACAAGCATGGTTGCAAAAGTCGCTAGGTGCTCCCTAGTCAGTCGACAGGGGAGTTGAGAGTACTCGACATAGGCGAAGAGTACACGGGGAGTACTCGGACATGTTAAATTATAAAGAAATTAGTTTTCGGAAATTAAAAATATGTCAAATAACATAAATTTACTAATATTTATAACAAAATAAGTGAAAATGATATTTATTCTTTAATATGATAGGCGTAGAAATTATATTTTATCTTTTTAAAGTCAAACTCGGAGTGAGTTGACCTACTAGGTCCGATTTTGGCCGAGGTTGACCGCGTTTCATCGATTTCGAGTGATTAGACGGAGTTGAAGAAAGTTGTCTCGGCCGCCTACCTTGTAACGGCTACTCAAGAGTACTCGGCCGTCTTTCTTTACAACCATGATTACAAGTAAATAGTTTTTACATAACTTTATTGCGTTATATAATTGTAAAAATAGATTTACTTTTTAGGTGTATATTTTGAGGGGAAAATGCAGAACAGTTGGAGTGGTGGGAAATGAAAGCTTAAAAGCGAAGGAAGGGGTTTACAAGTGGGAAGAAGTATAGGGGGCAAAGTATGCGTAAAGTAAAATAGAAGGCCTTATTATAACAATTAATACCGACTGTGTTGTTGCCATTGTACTGTACAACAACAGAACAACGGTTCCCAACCGTCACACCCCACGTGTACACATACACCCCCACGTGGGAAGACAGACATCCCCTGTGTGGTCATCTTCATGTCACTTCCATCAATTAACAAGTAAAATTTCACACACAAACAAACACAGTAATCTAGTCTATGTTTAACCGTTAGATTGTTAAATGGTATAAACACCCTTTGTTTGACCATTACATCTTATTAGTATAAACACCAGTGTATTGCGACGGAACGGTTAAACGGTGGTAAAAACTAACGTCGAAACTTGAAACATTGCTGCAAACCTACTCGGTAGAGGTGTACAAAAAAACTGGTTTTAGAACCGAAACCGGAAAAAAAACCGAAACTAGTTTTTTTTTTAACCGGTTTTTTTATAACCGGTTTTTTTTAACCGGTTTTTTTAACCGCCGGTTTTTATACCGGTTACTATTCTAAGATTCTTGACTTCAAAAACCGGTTATTAACCGAACCGGTTATTAAAAAACCGGTTAAAACAGGTAAAAAACCGATTTTTTTGGGAAAAACCGGTCCCAACCGGTTATACCGGTTATTGTTTTGGACCTCGAAAACCGGTTAGTAACCGGAACCGGTTATAAAAAAAACCGGTTTTTATTTTGGGTGAAAAAACCGGTTTTTTTAACCGGTTTTTTAATAACCGATTAACCGGTTTGTACACCTCTACTACTCGGTGAAAGGGGGCATTAATAATACACGTAACTTTATATAAGAAAAATACAAATTTTACGTTGTTGATAACAATTAAAACTTTATATAAAAAATAAACTGTCGTAAACCTATGTGTTACGATAGTACTGTTGATAATATTGTATAAGGAAAACAAATTGTATGTGCACCCTACTTTATTTTGATCAAATGATATTTTTAATTAGTTGGTTGTAAGGTTATAAGTTACAATATCTTTTAGCGTTAAAATTAACTTATAAAAGATAATTTTGAGTACAATTAGTAAGATGAAACATAAATTGGGTTATAAATTATAAGACTTTTTGGTAATTAATTCCCTAAACATCTGAAGGTCCGAAGCACCCTACTCATCGTGATTGTAGAGGATGGAAGTAATGTGACATTTTAAAGACAAACTTTGCACCTCGGACACCTGCGTTATCGCTTGAATGCAGTGTGTTGGTTCAATATGGTTAATGACTCAGTTGGTTTAGTTGCATACATTCTGGTAATTAAGGATCGTGACTATATAAATGGCCATGACTTTACGGTCCAAATGAGATACTTCAAGTTTTGCTTACGGGAACATGTAAAAATCTAGTACAATCCATTGGTTAAAGGGGCGGTTCGCACTCGACACAACAATTAGGTTTGTTTGCAAGGTCATTGTAAAATATGCATGTTTGTTATATAATATTTGTAATAAGTAGACCCAAAATGGTGTGAAACATGGCATTTTGATTAGATTATATGATTAAAAAAGAGTAAATTGCACAAAACGTCCTTTAAGTTTCACCAATCTTGCTGGTTTCAACCTTAATCTTTAAAAGTTGTCAAAACCAGCCTTTAAGATTAATTTTGTTGCAGGTTTCATCCTTTATCACTAACCCAGTTACTAATCTTCGTTAAATGGCCTCACATGCATAACATGTGAGGGTAAAACCGTCTTTTCATGCTTGTGATGTTATTAAAACCCTAATAAAATCCCAGAACGTCAACAACCTCATCTGAATTTGGTCTTCAATCGGTAATCCCATCTTTTAATTCGTCAACCACAAATCTTAATCAGATTGTGTTGATGGAATCATCTATTTGGATTGGGAGTAAAACAATGTTAGGGTCGATGTCTCAGCTGGTGCCTGACCTCATCGTTCTTATGAGCTACAAAATGATGGCTCCCGCAAGCTACAACACACACCCACTATTGTTAGTGCACTATGTCTGTTGACTTCGTCTTGTATCATGTCTTGTAATAGGATAGATGGTTTAAAGCACGAGAATCAAGAAATATATAAGAAAGGTAATTCCGCATGGAATTACAAAGGGTAATTCCGCACGAAATTAACTTGTTAATTTCGCACGGAATTAACTCCTAGTAATTCCACACGGAATTAACACCCCTATATATATCTTGAATGTGTTGTTCATTTGTAACGGAATTAGAAATTGTACCGAAATGCTGCCGGTTTGTTTCGAGGTGCTGTAACTCTATCAAATCATTAATAGAGACATATTAAAGTGAATCAAGCTGTTATACTGTCCGTTTCATTGATTCCGCCTTTGATCCGGATATAAAACTCTTCTGATTGACTAGTTCGGGTCATACAACGATCCTACAAGTGGTATCAGAGCTCAGGAGGAGGAGTTCTGCAGATTTCAGCCTGATTTCATCTCGTTTTCGTACTTCTACACTTTCTTTTCTAAATTGAACAATTTTTCACGGTCAAAATGGTCTAAATTTCACATATAACATGCAAAACAGTGTTTTATCGAAACCTTGAGAAAATTGGACATTAATTGGATCTAAATCTGATAAAATCTTTAATTCCGCATGAAATGAAGTTCGAACAAAATGACATAAGCATGATCTGTAACGCCCCAAAATCTGAATGTAAATAATTGTCGGGTGTTCCTTTATGACACGTCATGAAATAAGTAACTAGACTATTTATCCTAGTTAAGGGTATGGTCAAAAATATTATGTGATGAAAGGTAGTGTCATTTATGTTTTAAAGGAAAACCCGAGGGGCTAAAGTGGAACAAATGAAAGTTGTTTACTAATTAAAAGAAAATAATAACACACACAAACACACACCTTCGTGTGTGTTCTAGATCGATCAGGAGACTCCCATGGAGTCTCAAACCCTAAACATGAAAGATCATCCAATTGGAAGGCTAAATGATGCTTAAATTCATAACCGAGCATGGATTAATGATCACCAACACGAGGGGATCATAAGGTATGTCTTAAATCTAAGATTGGTGATCATGGGTGAAGTGGGTTATGCTCTAATCCGGGAGTTAATATGAAATTGATCATGTATAAGGGTCTTACAAGTTGGTATCAGAGCCCTGGTTTGAGAGAATCAAGTGTAAGAAGGTAAGTGCTTGAACTCAAACCTGTGTGCTCTTGTGATAAGAAACCCGTACAATCCAAGACTCGGTCAAGATCCAAAGGTAAAAGAGAATGTAAGTATGTACCTATGTATACGTATAAAGAAACTGATGGTTTTGTATATGCAAGGTAAGTATAAGTGTTTGAAGAGGATGATCCGCGAATGCGGTCAAGTACCGACACCAAGGCATGAAATGAGATAAAGTTGAACCCAGGTACGTAAATTCAATATATGTGGGAATATGAAATGGTAAAATGCAATAAGGAAAGAAAAATGCTAAATAAAGGACCATGAAGGTATAGTAAACATGTTTTGAAAATGATACACGTGCCGAACCCTAATTCTTCGGACATAAGGTGGCAATTACACGAAGACACGAAACTAGTATGTGGATTGTGTACCTGGCCAGTACACGTGAAGCATATGACGTTCGTGAGACCGTGATAGTTGATACAGGTATGCCCGTTAGAATTAAGTAGTAGGTGGACGTGAGGGTGAAGAGAAATGTAAGACTCTCAAGAATGATAGATATGAATGCAATGCTTGAACCCG
This sequence comes from Helianthus tuberosus, assembly GCA_030545235.1. NCBI lineage: Eukaryota > Viridiplantae > Streptophyta > Magnoliopsida > Asterales > Asteraceae > Helianthus > Helianthus tuberosus. Next base: position 17,862,558 of record CM060383.1, read on the forward strand.
CGAGACGGATTCAAGGGATGAAAAGCGCGAATGCGATGTTTGAATCCGCGAGACGGATTCAAAGAATGAAAGATATGAATGGAATGTTTGAATCCGCGAGACGGATTCAAGGTATGAAAGGCATGAATGGAATGTTTGAACCCGCGAGACGGATTCAAGGTATGCAATGCATGAATGGAATGTTTGAACCCGCGAGACGGATTCAAGATATGAAAGGCATGAAAGAAATGTTTGAACCCGCGAGACGGATTCAAGGTATGAAAGGCATGAATGGAATGTTTGAACCCGCGAGACGGATTCAAGGTATGCAAGGCATGAATGGAATGTTTGAACCCGCGAGACGGATTCAAGATATGAAAGGCATGAAAGAAATGTTTGAACCCGCGAGACGGATTCAAGATATTGAAGGCATGAATGGAATGTTTGAACCCGCGAGACGGATTCAAAGTATGAAATACATGAAGGGAATGTTCGAAACCGCTAGACGGATTCAAAATATAGAAATAAAGAAATGTATGGATGCTACGATTGTGTCAAACGAATCATGTGAGTAAATGTAAAGTAATTGAATGAAAGAATGATCATGATTGGCACGTAAACCTAAATTTTAAATTTTAAGATGAAAGAAAGAAGTTTTGAACCCGGGATGTGTTAGATGTGTGAGTAATCGACTCATGGGAGTCATAATGTAGAACGAGCTACGACCCGGATAATAAGTTAAGTATGAATAAGAAAGGTAAGCTTGGTCATGAGTACCGGAATAATGTAATGGATGTCTGTGCGAGTAAGCATGAATGGAAAGAAGCACGAACGTGTACCTCGATGCATCTCTGTTAAGTAAGGAATGCCAGTGGGACTTGAAAGGTCAAACCGCAAGGGTGACGAAATAAGTAACTAGAGTAAAAGAATTGTATGTAAGGAATGAAGTATGGAATGTGTTATAGCAGGTACGTAGGAAGTTGTAGAAGAATTATGGGTGCGTAATCACCTAGTAAAATAATTGTTTGAATGAAATGTGCACGAGCGGAAGCTCAGTACAAGGATGAATGAACCACGGCCGGGTACGGTTAGTACCCGTGAAGAGACGGATCGATCTGGCTTACGGATCGTTGAGTTATGAAATGAAACCGAGGTTAGTGAAATGTTCAACTTATGCTGAATGTGTACGAATTAGAAGATTGGAAATTGACCTATGAAGTGAAGGATAGGATAGGTATGGTAAGGTATGTGATGTTTGACTTTTAACAGTCAACCTAAGAAGAAAATGGTGAATCCTAAAAGTGTTGAGTGAAAATTTCGGGTAATGATTAAATTCTAGTAAGATGAACTGCATGATACACTTACGTATGTAAATTAAATAACGCACGAAGTGAGAGTAAGTGAAAGGTGAAATGAAAAAGATGGTTGGAAAGTAACGTAATGGTATGCATGGTGCAAGTGATTGTAGAAAGCGTAGAAAGATGATCACGTTAGAGTTAAGTACATAGGTGTGTGATTACGGGTCAAAGAAGTATGTATATTGAACCGTGGTTGGCAGGTCAAGGAAATGAAAATGATATGCGAAAGTATGATAAGGAAGGTATGGAAACGTTAGGGAGAAGTCAATAATATGAGTAATGAAATAAACATGAAAGAAACATTAATAAGAATTTTGGGACGGGTTCTTGAAATTGGATGATAGTCATTGTGACGAGCTCGTGGTTGTGTCGAGTGGATGTAGAGAAGGAATAATTAGTGATAAATAAAGGTAAGAAAGGTTTCGGGGACGAAACCTCAATTAAGGGTGGTAGACTTGTAACGCCCCAAAATCTGAATGTAAATAATTGTCGGGTGTTCCTTTATGACACGTCATGAAATAAGTAACTAGGCTATTTATCCTAGTTAAGGGTATGGTCAAAAATATTAAGTGATGAAAGGTAGTGTCATTTATGTTTTAAAGGAAAACCCGAGGGGCTAAAGTGGAACAAATGAAAGTTGTTTACTAATTAAAAGAAAATAATAACACACACAAACACACACCTTCGTGTGTGTTCTAGATCGATCAGGAGACTCCCATGGAGTCTCAAACCCTAAACATGAAAGATCATCCAATTGGAAGGCTAAATGATGCTTAAATTCATAACCGAGCATGGATTAATGATCACCAACACGAGGGGATCATAAGGTATGTCTTAAATCTAAGATTGGTGATCATGGGTGAAGTGGGTTATGCTCTAATCCGGGAGTTAATATGAAATTGATCATGTATAAGGGTTAGAATCATCATATAGAACATGGGTTATGTAAGGTTTGTGTTAATTTGATGATTATGAGTGAAACCCACTTGTTTTGGTAAGGATGATGACTTGAATGATCATCCATGTTCGATTATGTGTGATGGTTGATGATTTATGATGATTTCTTGTGAGATTAATTGAATGAAATATGATGTTGGTATGCTTGATGTTTATGTGGGAATGGTACATGTTGATTAGGAATAGGATTATATGAGTTATATATGAGCTTGGAAGATTTATGTATGAATTAGTTGTACGTTGTGCTTAAAAGGTGGTACGCACATCAAGCGTATGATAAAATGTATATAGTGTCGTCCGTATAGTCGATTATGATGTTACGGGTATATGATGATAAGTCGATAGTGTTATGGTTAATAGTTGACTTTCAAAAGTCAACTAAGTATACGAAACAGGATTTGACTCGTTGTCGTAAATGCATGATTATGGGAGGTCGTATGGTACATGTTATGTTAACCTGCGTTAATTGTGATTTAAAGATGAATTACATGTGTTGGTAAGGATCGGAAGTTGATTATATGTTTTATGCTCGTTAGAAATGACTAAGGGAAGTTAAGGGTGAAATATGCGATTGATATGATTGATAAAGTATGCAAATGAGTATGTTAATAAGAGCGTGATTATAATGGAATGAAAGTATAGGAATCACGTCGAGACGGACTCAAGCATGAGATGTTAACGGGTCAAGAAGATGCAAGGAATAGGATGCGAGCACGGACGCGTAAAGTAAGTGATTTCTGTAATCACTTCTTATGTTCAGTTAAGTAATATGGTGTTTAATTGACTAAACATGATGGTTGAGCTCAAATAGGTGTAGTAGTCTTATGTCGTAAAGGATGGGATTTAAAGTTGACCAAAATGCCCTTGATGGGTATTTTGGGCAAACGATCTTAACAAGTAGTTTATGAACAAGTTATTTGATGAGTATAATGTTTTGGACAAGTATGGAAGCGAAGAGTATGGTCTTGGTATGTCATAAACCAATTAATGCGCAAATACCCATAACGGGTCAAGTAATTAGAATGTGATAATAAGCCGATAAGGCGTAAGATAAGAATTTCATTAATCCGGATGTGGGATTTTAAGTTCATATGATAGAATGTGAATTTACAAGCATGTAGGAAGAAACGGGAGGTTAAACGGGTAAACGGTTCAAAAGTTACGCGCGTTTTAGTGCGTACGAACGAAGAAACGGATCTGCAGAAAAAAGGCACTTTAGAGAGCCCGTCGCCGACGGGTAAGGGGGTCGTCGCCGACGGGCACCAGAAAGTTAGTTTTGGCCGACGGGTTATCTTACTGCCTACGGGTGTTTTGGGCTACGGGTTAATGCAAGGGCCGTCGCCGACGGGCCCTAGGGCCGTCGCCGACGGCCTCCCCTTGTCTCAAAAGCTGAAGTTTGTTATCTAAGTTGTTTTGGGCATGGTAGGCTTCGGTTCGTTACCCGTAGACCTCGACGGGGCTCCAAAACATGATTTTGATCGTTCCCTTGGCGTTATGGGCTATAGATGCCAAGTGTAAGTATCTTGTAGATAATGTACGGATATATGAAAGGTTTGTAAGCATGTAGATGTGTATGTATGTATGTGTAAAGATATGTACGAGTGTATGTATGTATGTAATGATGTAGGAAAGGTTTGTAAGCATATAGATGTGTATGTATGTATGTGTAAAGATATATATACGAGTGTATGTATGTATGTAATGATGTAGGAAAGGTTTGTAAGCATGTAGATGTGTATGTATGTATGTGTAAAGATATGTACGAGCGTATGTATGTATGCAATGATGTAGGAAAGGTTTGTAAGCATATAGATGTGTATGTATGTATGTGTAAGGATATGTACGAGTGTATGTATGTATGTAATGATGTAGGAAAGGTTTGTACGTATGAAGATGTGTATGTATGTATGTATAAGGGCATGTATGAGTGTACGTATGTATGTAAAGTTGTAGGAAAGATATGTACGTATGTAGATATGTATGTATGTATGTAAGTACGTATGTATGCATGATTTAGAACCGATGGAAGATAACGTTATTAATGGTGTACCTTGAGAATGAAAAGTATTGCAGGTACATTATTGAAGCCTCACCAGGAAAATGGATATGCAGATGAAATGCTTAAAGCTTGAAAGTTGACGAAGTGTGAAGTGTACGCGAATGAATCTTGTTTATATAATGTGTGCTAATGTTATGAATGTATGGGGTGAATGCAGGTTGTACGGATAATGGGCGATTATCACAAGGATTAGAGATCGAAGACCGAGTCACAAGATAGATTGTACGGTATTAATTAAGTATGTACTTTTAGAAAACAGGACTTATGCATTATCTTTGTAAAAGATACATATTAAAACGAACTTTTAAGTAAGTCAAGACGTTTGAAATGAAAGAAATTTTTATGGCACGAATTTCCGCTGCAACTTTTGTCATGTACGATTTAGGGTCTTACATGATCTCATGTGAAATTGTTCTTTAATTCCGCACGGAATTACGGTGTTTAGGCTCATTTAATTTGATCTCACAGTTAATTCCGCACGGTATACTAATTTCGTTTGGATAATCTCGTTCCAAACTTATTTTCGTTTGAGACTGTGTAATTCTGCACGGAATTACATAATTTCGTTCAAAAGCTGTGATTTCACTTGAAGCTTAATTCCGTTTGAAGACTAATTCCGCACCAAATCTCATTTTGTGTCAAGATCATTTCGCCCCAGTCGTGTGTCAGTCTGTTTCAGGTTATTTGATATTATTGAAACTGATTGTATTTGTTTGATTGTCTCGAGGTTTACATCATGGCTAAAGAGTTTTTCAACACGTTTTACAACGCGTTTACCTCGGATACAATGGATGCTTCAGAAGTTACACCTAAAGCGATAACTAAAACGATCAAAGACAACATCAAACATGACAACTTTTATGGAACCTATTCAAAACCTCTGAAGCTAGATAACATTGAAGATTATGTATGGTGGAAGGAGAGGTTTGTCAATTGGACGAAGGTATATGCACATGAGAGTTGGTTTTGTTTGAAGTTTGGATATGCTAACCCAACAAATGACAAAGGAGAAGAAATTCTGATTAAAGATTTTTCAGAGGAAGACAAAAAGAAATTTTCATACGAACAGAAGATGATTGCTTTGATTCAGCAATCAGTTCGAGATGACATTTTTTCATTATTAATACATGATGGGTCATCGCAGTCTGTGTGGAAAGCTTTGAAGGCAAAAGCTAAGGAGGGTAAACAAAATCGCGTTATTAAAAAAGGAATTTGATCTATTTGATAGTTTAAAAGGAGAGACAGTGAGGCAAATGATTGAGAGGTTTTGTCATTTAAAGATTGAACTAGAAAGATTTAAAATTGTGAAAACTAGAGAAGAAATTGTAGACAAAGTAATTGAAGCGTTACCACGAGCTGATCAGTGGCAAACGTTTGTTTTTATCTTGAAAAATGATGATAAATTTGATACAATTTCTCTTGATGCGTTGTTAGAAAAGATTGAGAGTCATGATCTGGAGCTACAAAAGCAAAACAAGATGAGTGGTTCATCGCATCATCAGAATGTTGGTCTATACTACAAAGGCAATGTACCTTCGAAGAAAGTTGGCAGTTCACCAAAGACAGCATTCAGTGGTGAAAAGATGAAAGAACCACAAACAATCTCATCAAGTTACCATTCTGGATATCATTCATCTTCAAAATCAAGTTCTGATGAAACTGAGGAAATTCTGTGCAACATTGCTCTCAAGTTGAAGAATTCTCCTGCGATGAGCATCAATGCAGCTAAGCAGCAAATGAGCTTTCTTGCATCTGTTCTGGAATCGTATGAAGGTCTAGTTGCAGGCAAAATTGGCAACTCTGAGTTAACTAAAGAAGACTACGACCAGATTGATCCGGAAGAGATTGAACTCATTGACATCCGTTGGTGTTTGGCAAGTTGCATACGCAGAGCTCAAAGATACATGGAGATTAATGGGAAGCAATCTTTAGGTGGTCCGTCAACGAAGCTTGGATTTGACAAATCCAAAGTGACCTGCTTCAGATGTAAACAAAAAGGTCATTTCAAGAGAGAATGCACTAATTCTGAAGCCGGAGGAAATGAACGTCCTTTCAATGATGATTATTATCGAAAGGCGATCTACCATCGAAGCAAAGAAGAGCCGAAAATGATCGAAGATAAACCCAGAAAGAAATCTAGAGCTTGTGTTGTCATCCATCATGATGAAGGATTTGATTGGAGTGAGATTTGTCCAGAAGAAGATCGTTTGGAAAATATAGTTACAGCTCATGGCAGAAAACCATCGAAGAGTCAACATTATGTTTTTGTTGCTGAAATCAAAGATGAAAACAAAGAAGAAAATGTTGTTGCTAAGATAAAAGAGAAAACTCGAGAAGAGATTTTGAAAGAAAAGACTGAAAGAGAAAGATTCATTGTGGGGTGCAGAATGGAGAAAATGCAGGAAGAATATGAGAATGCTGTTGCGAACAAAAGATGGGATAAGAAGCAAGAATGTTTTGTCAACAAACAAGGTGAACCGGTTGTTCCCAGAAGTAACATAGTTCACGATGATGTTCTTCTAGTAATTCCTCGATCCGGCGAATATTACTCAAATGTTGCAAAAGACAAAACATATGTGAAAAGGCTGGATAAAATCATTAGAGATGCTATGACAACAAATCTGAGGAAGAGGAATGAAGAACGAATGAAGAAGAATGTTGAAGAACTGGTAAACAATCTGAAGAAAGCTGCTGAAGAGGTTAAAGCAGAAGCAGTTAAAGAAGAAGTGGTGGTGGATATAGAAGTTGTGAAAGAAGCTGTTACTGAAGAACAGCAGGTTGAAGATAAGAAGAAAAATGAAAGTTTTATTGAAGTAAAGGATGAGAATTTGAAGGTTGATGGTGATACTGGTGATGTTGGTATTGGTTTTGAAGCTGTTGATGAGAAGCAGCAGAAAGAAGTTGATCAGACAGAAACCAAAGAAAACACCGAAGTGCCAATTACTAAGGTAAATTCTGATTCTGAAACTCAAATCAAAATCGGTGAACAGTGCAAGAAATGCATGGAAACGTGCAGTGCTTGTACTGAAAAAGACGAAAGATTCAGAACAAGAGATCTTGAGTTTACTAAAATCAAAGAAGTTTTTAAAAGTAAATACAAAGAAATGTTTGAAAATGAAAAAGTTTTGAAAGATAATAATGAAATTTTTTTGGAAAAATGTAAAAAGTTAGAAAAAGAAAATGAAGTTTTGAAAGAAAATGTTTTGCAAAAGACAGAAGAATGTGATAAAAAAGAGAATGCTTTTCAGGAAATGAAAAAGGAATATGATTCAATAAAATTGGCTTATCACATTACAAAAGAATCATATGAAAAAGTAAAAAGTGAAATGAAACTTGTTCAATCAAGATTGAAATATTGTTCTGAAACAACTAATGAGTATAAATGAATGTATGAAATAAAACAACAAGTGGTAAATTCTTATATTGAAGATGTTGCTAAACTTAAGCGTAAGATTGCTGATTTAGAACAGGATAACAACAAATTAAAAAGTTATCACGCGTCGTCATATGTGCTTGAACGTATTTTCAACATAAAACCGAATGGGAAAGATTCTGAGCAAAACACGAAAGGTATTGGCTCAGAGTTTCATCAAGTTCCTCCACCGGAAAAGTTTGTGTTTTATGATGATGAAAAGGTCGAAAAAGCTTTCAACATGGTAGATCAATTGCCCGACGACATTGACGTAACCTATTTCAAATCCGATGATTCTAGTGATTCAGAGGTGGTAGGTAAGGTCGTTGAAAGTGTGTTGAAAGAAGAGTCGGTTGAATCAGGTAATTCTGAATCACAGGATGAAAATGAAGGTAATTTTCATGATGGATATCTGAAAAACACAAAATCCGAGAAGAATTTGAATGATGATTCAAAGGGATTGGTTTATACCATGATTGGATCGGACAAATTATTCTTAGATGTTGTGTAACGCCCCAAAAATCTGAATGTTAATAATTGTCGTATGTCTTATGTGACACGTCATGAAATAAATAACTAGGCTATTTAACCTAGTTAAGGGTATGGTCAAAAGTATTAAATGATGAAGGTAGTGTCAGTTATGTTTTAAAGGTAAACCCGAGGGGCTAAAGTGGAACAAATGAAAGTAAGTTATAAAATAACTTGACACACACAAACACACACATACGTGTGTGTTCTGGAAAGATCGAGCAGGGGCTCTCAAGAGCCCCAAAACCCTAGTTCTTCAAAAGCTTCAATTTGAAGGATGAATCAAGGCCCAAATCCATAACCGGGCATGGATTAATGATCACCAACACGAGAGGATCATAAGGTATGTTTTAAATCTAAGATTGGTGATCATGGGTGAAGTGGGTTATGTTCTAATCCGTGAGTTAATATGAAATTGATCATGTACAAGGGTTAGAATCCTCGTGTAGAACATGGGTTATGAATGGTTTGCGTTAATTTGATGTTTAGAGGTGACACCCGTTAGTTAGGGTGAAGATGATGACTAGTATCACCTCCTAGGTTCAAGTCTTGTTGAATGATTGATGTATTATGTGGGTATGATGAATTGTTGTTAGATGAAAGTATAGGAATATGATGATGTTATGTTTAATGTTCATTTGGAATGATACATGATGATTAGTAGATGGTTTTGATGGGTTATGTATGAGTTTAGAAGAATTGTGCATGAAATAGTTGTACGTTATGCTTAAAAGGTAGTACTCACATCAAGTGTATGATGAAATGTATATAGTGTCGTCCGTATAGTCGATTATGATGTTACGGGTATATGATGATAAGTCGATAGTTAAGTATGGTTAATAGTTGACTTTTGAAAGTCAACTAAGTATAAGAAACATGACTTGACTCGTTGTCGTAAATGTAGGTTGATGGGAAGTCGTATGGTACATGTTATAGCAATCCGTGTTAAATGTAATGACATGATGAGTTACATGAGTTTAACGTATACGGATATGATTATATGAAGTTGATTATGTATTTTAATGCTTGTTAGAAATGACTAAGGAAAGTTAAGTGTGAATTATGCGAGTGATATGATTGTTACATGTACAAAGGTGTATGCTAATAAGAGCGTGATTTCGATGAAATGAAAGTATAGGAATCAAGTCGAGACGGACTCACGTATGAGGTGTTAACGGGTCAAGAAGAGGCAAGGAATCGGATACGAGCACGGACGCATAAGGTAAGTGATTTCCGTAATCACTTCTTAGTACAAGTAAGTAATAAAGTGTTGTAACGAATTAAACATGATGTTTGAGGTCAAATATGTGTTAAAGTCTTTCGTCGTAAATGATGGGGTTAAGGTTGACCAAAATGCCCTTGATGGGTATTTTGGGGTAAACGAACTTAAAAGTAGTTTTGAAGCAAGTTATTCGATTAGAGTAATGTTTTGGACAAGTATGGAAGTGGGGATGATGGTTTGGTCAGTCATAAACCAATTAATGCGCGAATACCCTTAACGGGTCAAATTAAGCATATGAACGATAATGTGTAAATAGGATGCAAGACATCCAAGAATTTAGTAGGTTATGATAGACGTCACGGATATTGTGAGGTTTATAAGGTGCTATGGTAAAATAACCAAGTTATGTTGATGAATGCACGAATGGGTCAAAGTTTGGGAAAAGGGTAATAAGCCGAAGAGTTAGAAGTATGAAATTTTATTATGTTGGATGTTGGTTTTTAACTCCACAAGGTAGAGGATTAAATTACGGACGCATAGGAAAAAGAATCGAGTAAAACGGATCAAAAACGAGATAGTTATGCTCGTTTCCGTGAAACGGGATCGTGCTGGGAATATGCAGCAAGTTGCTGCACATCTTCTGCCAAAACAAGGGCCTAGCGTGACGCCAGGGCCCTTGGCGTCACGCGAGCCCCCTCCTGGTCGTCGAAAGTTGCTCGTTTGCTCAGTTTTGGCTTGGGAACTTGTCTAAACGCGTTTTAAGTTATGTACGACTAATTTAACTCATGTTTTGTGACCATTAGGGTAAGCGTACGTGTGGATAGGTATGTATGGATGTTGTTTATCTCTATACACGTATGAAGAAGTATATGTAAGCGGGTATGCGCGAATGTATGTAAGAGTATAGTGTGTAAGCGAGTACATAAGGATATATGAAGACGTGTATAAGTAGACAAGTATAAGTCGGGTATATTGCAATGGGTGATTGAAGATATAAATGTGGGTATGTATGTAGGTATATACGTATGTATGTTGTATAAGTATGAGTGTTTGTATGTAAGGATGTATACAGATGGTATGTATATGTAGTCAAGTGAGTATGTACGAAGGTATGTACGTATGTAAGTTGTGAGAAGGTATGGAATAAGTATGTACGCATGTATGTAAGTATGTATGTATGTTAGTATGTAAGTATGTATGTATGTTAGTATGTATGTATGTATGTAGGTATGTACGTATGTATGTATGTAGGTATGTAAGTATGTATGTATGTATGAAGGGATGCATTTAGGTAAGCACGTACGAATGTATGTAGGTACATAGGTATGTATGTTGCTATGTGTGATCGTAAGTGTATGTATAGATTGTATGAAAGTATGCACGCATGCATTCAATGAAATTGAGTACTAACGATAATGACAGCGTGCCTGGTGTTGAAGTGTAACGCAGGAATACCAAGAAAGTCTCACTACGGATCGTATGATCAGAAGGAAAGCCGGGATGTAAAGAGTTAATGAAATGAAAAGTAAACGTGAACAAGTCTTGTATGCTTATGATACGTACTAACGTTATGAATTTTATGTGGTGAGCGCAGGTAGTACCAGTCATGAGGATATCCAAGGATTGGGATCGAGGAATCGAGTCACAAGACAAATTGTACGGAAATGTTTAAATATGTAATTTAGGGTTAATAAGTTATGTTCTTATATTATAAAATGAATTTTTGGAATGTCAAGATGTATCTCATGAAAGAAATTTTAAGACTCGAATTTCCGCTGCGTTGTTTTAAGGTTAAACCTGTTTAGGGTGTTATAAGTTGGTATCAGAGCCCTGGTTTGAGGGAATCAAGTACGAGAAGGTAAGTACTTGAACTCAAACTTGTGTGCTCTTGAGATAAGAAATCCGTACAATCTAAGACTCGATCAAGATCCAAAAGTAAAGGCTGATGAAAGTATGTATTTATGTATACGTATAAAGAAACTGGCGGTTTTGTATGTTCAAGGTAAGCATAAGTGTTGGAAGAGGATGATCCGTGAATGCAGCCTAGAATGAATACTAAGGCAGGCAAAGAGGTAATAAGACAAGTAGGCAAATGAGCCCAGGTACGTAAGTTTAATATGTGGGTGTAAGTAATGGTAAAATTCATTAAGGGAAGGAGAATCTTAAAATGAAAGACAATGATTGTATAGTAATGAAGTATTGGAAGTAATACACGCGCCGAAACCTAAGTCTACGGACATAAGGTGACAATTACATGAAGGCACGAAACTACTATGTGGATTGTGTACCTGGCCAGTACACGAGAAACGTATGACGTTCGTGAGAGCATGATAATTGTTACAGGTATGTCCGGTGGAGTTGGGTAGCAGGCGGGCGTGTGGGCAAAATAGGAAGTAAGACTCTCGGGAAATTGAGAGTACTATGTAAGAAGGGAAAACATGCCTGATAAGAATGAAGAATGTGGAATCCGTAATTAAGTACAGATCAATAAGATATGAATGTTATGTTTGAATCCGTGAGACGGATTCAATGATGAAAGGCATGAATGAAATGTTTGAATCTGTAAGACGGATTCAAGGATGAAAGGCATGAATGAAATGTTTGAATCTGTAAGACGGATTCAAGGATGAAAGGCATGAATGAAATGTTTGAATCTGTAAGACGGATTCAAGGATAATAGGCATGAATGTAATGTTTGAATCTGTAAGACGGATTTAAGGATGAAAGGCATGAATGAAATGTTTGAATCTGTAAGACGGATTCAAGGATGAAAGGCATGAATGTAATGTTTGAATTTGTAAGACAGATTCAAGGATGAAAGGCATGAATGAAATGTTTGAATCTGTAAGCCGGATTCAAGGATGAAAGGCATGAATGTAATGTTTGAATCTGTAAGGCGGATTCAAGGAATGAAAAAGTATGAATGATGCGTCTGGATCCGTGAGACGGATTCAAAAATATAAAAAGATGAAATTAATCCGCCCAAGAAGATGTCGACAGTTTGACCATGATTGAGTCGAACGGGTCGTAGGAGTAAGTAAAAAGTGATAGTATAATAGACGAAGTTTTGTATAAGTTACGTGTAAGATATGTGAGTAATTGACTCTCAGAAGTCGGAATGATGACGGGCTGTGACCCGAACAATAATTTAAGTAGGGGCGGGAATGGTAAGTTTGGTAAGAAATATTGAGACAATGTAATAAAGTCCTTGCAAGTAAGCATGAATAGAAGGAAGTACAAGCGTATACTTCAGTTGGCGAATTGATTAATAGAATGAAAGGATTGCATGTAAGAAATAGAATGTGTGATACGTTATAGTAGGTACGTAGGAAATTGTAGAAGAGTATAGGTGGGTAATCACCTAGTGTAATGAATGATTGAATGACACATGCTAACCGCTGAAGTTGTTGATGATAATGTTAGAATTATTGATGTGATGAAACCAATCGTATTGGTGAAAGGATGTGCACGAGTGGAAACTCATGACACGGATGAATGAAATCTGGCCTATTATGGCTAGTACTCGAGGAAAAGATGAATCGATCTGGGTTGCAGATCGTGGTTTGGGAAATGAAAAAGAGGTTAGTAAGAATATTTAACTCATGATTGGATAGATATGAACTAGTATGACACCTGTATATGTGTAAATTAAGTAATGCATGAAGTAAAAGTAGTAGTAATGTGTAATGAACGAAATGATTTAAAGGAAATGTAAAGGTATGCAGGATACAAGTAACTGTTTAAAATGTAGAATGAGGTTAACGTTAGGATTAAGCGCGTAGGCGTGATTATGTAATAATAGTTTTGTTGTGATAACAAAACAAAAGATAAACGTTATACAGAGTATGTAGAGAATGTAAATTTTTAGAGGGGAGATGGAGATATTAGATCCATTAAGATGGGATCATATTAAAGGACGGAAGAGTATATGTATTGACCAGTTATTGACAGGTCAAGTAAGTGAAAATGAAAATGATATAGGAAAGAATGATCAGGAAAGTATGGGCTAGTGGTCGTATGGATGGACTAGAAGAAAAGATGATGTGCGTTCGATGAAAGTGAGAAAGGTTTCGGGGACGAAACCTTGTTTAAGGGTGGTAGACTTGTAACGCCCCAAAAATCTGAATGTTAATAATTGTCGTATGTCTTATGTGACACGTCATGAAATAAATAACTAGGCTATTTAACCTAGTTAAGGGTATGGTCAAAAGTATTAAATGATGAAGGTAGTGTCAGTTATGTTTTAAAGGTAAACCCGAGGGGCTAAAGTGGAACAAATGAAAGTAAGTTATAAAATAACTTGACACGCACAAACACACACATACGTGTGTGTTCTGGAAAGATCGAGCAGGGGCTCTTAAGAGCCCCAAAACCCTAGTTCTTCAAAAGCTTCAATTTGAAGGATGAATCAAGGCCCAAATCCATAACCGAGCATGGATTAATGATCACCAACACGAGAGGATCATAAGGTATGTTTTAAATCTAAGATTGGTGATCATGGGTGAAGTGGGTTATGTTCTAATCCGTGAGTTAATATGAAATTGATCATGTACAAGGGTTAGAATCCTCGTGTAGAACATGGGTTATGAATGGTTTGCGTTAATTTGATGTTTAGAGGTGACACCCGTTAGTTAGGGTGAAGATGATGACTAGTATCACCTCCTAGGTTCAAGTCTTGTTGAATGATTGATGTATTATGTGGGTATGATGAATTGTTGTTAGATGAAAGTATAGGAATATGATGATGTTATGTTTAATGTTCATTTGGAATGATACATGATGATTAGTAGATGGTTTTGATGGGTTATGTATGAGTTTAGAAGAATTGTGCATGAAATAGTTGTACGTTATGCTTAAAAGGTAGTACTCACATCAAGTGTATGATGAAATGTATATAGTGTCGTCCGTATAGTCGATTATGATGTTACGGGTATATGATGATAAGTCGATAGTTAAGTATGGTTAATAGTTGACTTTTGAAAGTCAACTAAGTATAAGAAACATGACTTGACTCGTTGTCGTAAATGTAGGTTGATGGGAAGTCGTATGGTACATGTTATAGCAATCCGTGTTAAATGTAATGACATGATGAGTTACATGAGTTTAACGTATACGGATATGATTATATGAAGTTGATTATGTATTTTAATGCTTGTTAGAAATGACTAAGGAAAGTTAAGTGTGAATTATGCGAGTGATATGATTGTTACATGTACAAAGGTGTATGCTAATAAGAGCGTGATTTCGATGAAATGAAAGTATAGGAATCAAGTCGAGACGGACTCACGCATGAGGTGTTAACGGGTCAAGAAGAGGCAAGGAATCGGATACGAGCACGGACGCATAAGGTAAGTGATTTCCGTAATCACTTCTTAGTACAAGTAAGTAATAAAGTGTTGTAACGAATTAAACATGATGTTTGAGGTCAAATATGTGTTAAAGTCTTTCGTCGTAAATGATGGGGTTAAGGTTGACCAAAATGCCCTTGATGGGTATTTTGGGGTAAACGAACTTAAAAGTAGTTTTGAAGCAAGTTATTCGATTAGAGTAATGTTTTGGACAAGTATGGAAGTGGGGATGATGGTTTGGTCAGTCATAAACCAATTAATGCGCGAATACCCTTAACGGGTCAAATTAAGCATATGAACGATAATGTGTAAAGAGGATGCAAGACATCCAAGAATTTAGTAGGTTATGATAGACGTCACGGATATTGTGAGGTTTATAAGGTGCTATGGTAAAATAACCAAGTTATGTTGATGAATGCACGAATGGGTCAAAGTTTGGGAAAAGGGTAATAAGCCGAAGAGTTAGAAGTATGAAATTTTATTATGTTGGATGTTGGTTTTTAACTCCACAAGGTAGAGGATTAAATTACGGACGCGTAGGAAAAAGAATCGAGTAAAACGGATAAAAAACGAGAGAGTTATGCTCGTTTCCGTGAAACGGGATCGTGCTGGGAATATGCAGCAAGTTGCTGCACATCTTCTGCCAAAACAAGGGCCTAGCGTGACTCCAGGGCCCTTGGCGTCACGCGAGCCCCCTCCTGGTCGTCGAAAGTTGCTCGTTTGCTCAGTTTTGGCTTGGGAACTTGTCTAAACGCGTTTTAAGTTATGTACGACTAATTTAACTCATGTTTTGTGACCATTAGGGTAAGCGTACGTGTGGATAGGTATGTATGGATGTTGTTTATCTCTATACACGTATGAAGAAGTATATGTAAGCGGGTATGCGCGAATGTATGTAAGAGTATAGTGTGTAAGCGAGTACATAAGGATATATGAAGACGTGTATAAGTAGACAAGTATAAGTCGGGTATATTGCAATGGGTGATTGAAGATATAAATGTGGGTATGTATGTAGGTATATACGTATGTATGTTGTATAAGTATGAGTGTTTGTATGTAAGGATGTATACAGATGGTATGTATATGTAGTCAAGTGAGTATGTACGAAGGTATGTACGTATGTAAGTTGTGAGAAGGTATGGAATAAGTATGTACGCATGTATGTATGTTAGTATGTATGTATGTTAGTATGTATGTATGTATGTATGTAGGTATGTATGTACGTATGTATGTATGTATGTAGGTATGTAAGTATGTATGTATGTATGTATGAAGGGATGCATTTAGGTAAGCACGTACGAATGTATGTAGGTACATAGGTATGTATGTTGCTATGTGTGATCGTAAGTGTATGTATAGATTGTATGAAAGTATGCACGCATGCATTCAATGAAATTGAGTACTAACGATAATGACAGCGTGCCTGGTGTTGAAGTGTAACGCAGGAATACCAAGAAAGTCTCACTACGGATCGTATGATCAGAAGGAAAGCCGGGATGTAAAGAGTTAATGAAATGAAAAGTAAACGTGAACAAGTCTTGTATGCTTATGATACGTACTAACGTTATGAATTTTATGTGGTGAGCGCAGGTAGTACCAGTCATGAGGATATCCAAGGATTGGGATCGAGGAATCGAGTCACAAGACAGATTGTACGGAAATGTTTAAATATGTAATTTAGGGTTAATAAGTTATGTTCTTATATTATAAAATGAATTTTTGGAATGTCAAGATGTATATCATGAAAGAAATTTTAAGACTCGAATTTCCGCTGCGTTGTTTTAAGGTTAAACCTGTTTAGGGTGTTATATGTTGTATTCCCGATTCAGGATGTGATTTCAGAAAAGGTTGACAAAGTTTTTAAGATGGTTGAAATTGAAAAGTCTGAAATTTCAAAGCTTGTTGGTAAAGGTCACAAAACTTTTTATAACAAACCTTGTTTTAAAAAGAAAAATATGAAGGCTGGGTTGGGTTATAAGAAGAAACAACGTTGGAATAAAAATGAAACACAAAATTTTCAGGCTAAAATGTGTTTTGTTCAAGGAATAAGTTTAGCAGAAGAAAAAGAACTCAAATTGAGACAGTCTAATGATGAGTTCTTAGCTTAAAAGAAAAGGCAACAACCACAGGTCAAAGATGTGTCCATGAGAACATGTTTCAAATGTGATAAAAAAGGACATCTTGCACGAAAGTGTCCAAATCTCAAACCTGTTGATGTTGATAAAATGAAATCTGAAAATGTGGAAACACAGAAATCTGAGGATGTGAAACAAAGGTCAACCAGATTTGATTCGAAACAAACTTGGAGGTATAATACAAACAAGTTTGCTTCAAATCAAAATTGGAAATCTAACCTGAACAGGTTCGATTCAAGACAGACCTGGAATTCTCACACACCCAGATTCAGAACAACACAAAGTTGGAAAACATCAGTTGATATAACAAAACCCCAACAGTTTTGGAAACCAAATGTTGTTCAAAAACAAAGTGTTCAAAAAGAATCATATTTTTACAAATGAGGTACTCCTAAAGGTCAAACATGGAGTGCTAAGAAACCGATGACTTTTGTAAAAAATGAAAAAGTTGAAGTCAAAGTTGATAAGGTCTTTGTGAAAGATGACAAAGACTTTCCGGCATTGAATGATGTATATTGTGTTGAAATGCCTAAGGTCAAACAGACCTGGGCTAAATTGTTCAAGTAATCAAGTACTTTGAATGTGCAGGTGCTCAAGACAACTGAAGATTGTGAAAATGGATGTCGGAGCAGCCTGACACAACGAGGAGAGGAGGTTGCTGAACCCTGTGTTGGTTGAAACAGGGAGTTTATTTGTTTTTCTGTACATAAATAAACAATATTTTCAAAAACCCTAAAAATTTGAAAAAAAAAATTAAAAACCAAAAATATGTTTATGTGTTGATTGAATATGCCGAAACCCTCAAGGCGGAACAAACATGATTACTTTCACAAGATTGAAAAACGGTTTTCAAACTGTCGAAAATCAATGGGTTGTAAATCATGGGGGTAATTGTTGGTACTTTATATTAGATTTTCTGCAAAACATAGCACATTAAGCAGAAAATGGATGGCGAGACAAAGCTATCAGTATTGGTTGTCAAATTTTCTTTAAATGATTTTGCATTTTAGGGGGAGAAAAATTGTTAGAAAATACAAAAACATTTGAAAATTTGAAAATGACAAAAACATGATAAAAACCTATTGGCAAAAAGAAAAAATATGATAAAATGAAAATTGAGTTTTTGTGTAAAAAGAGGAAATGATAGTACATCAGTAGACAGTTACAGTACGCTAAAGAATTGGATAGTTAAAATGTGTTAAACGATCTCACCGTGGATGTGTCGATAGATTTTTATACATTTAGTAAACTTTTTCGGGATATAAATCTAAATTCAAACTTGCTTATTTCGTGTGGAACACTACTTGGATATATAGGTAACCCCTGAAATCTCGTTTGAAGGACCCCTCTTTCTGAGATACTAGGTCTTTATGCTTAGTGATATCTGGGGTATTATCCAGGGACTTCTGATTTTGCGGAAGCAATGGACTAGTCCTCGGAGAATACTTTCTGCTTGCTTGAAATATAGCGCCACCCTCAGCAAAAATGACGAAACAATAAAATTGATAATCATTGCTGTTGAAGAAAAGATCCTCTAAAGGGGACACACCAAAAGTTGAGTCGTGATCTCTCTACTGAACGGTAGTTCTAACCTGAGCTCTCACGGTTCTTCGTAATTTATAACCCCTTACAGATATCATCTAGGTATACTCACCTGTAAGACTGAATATTGGGATCTGGATACGGGAGTATATTCAAGAGGTGGGACACATGAATGAGTTTAAGTTCTTAAGACACCTAATTCGTATCCTGAATTTGTTGAAGTTTGTGTGAAAATTTAAGTGGATCAATATATCGACAATCTAAGTGAATTGTTTAATTCTTAATGTGTAACTAAGCTCAACGGTACTTGTGACTTGTCAGAAACTGATATGATCCTCTGACGCATACTCAAACAAAAATATTGTCTGTAAATATGTTTGTACATATTTCTTTAATGCTTTATATCTTTCAGAAAATACAAAAAGATTTTTGATTCTACTTTATTTTCGACAACTGATGTCTGAAAACTGAGTTTCAAAATTTAAGTATGCTGATTATGTTTCTGAAAATAAAACAAGTTCATTAATTTGAAACTTGAACTTTTAACAAAAATCAAAAACAGTTTGTGATATCTCCAAGGTCATTAGTTTGGACTTGGAAGATAAACTGTGAGGGATTTGGATTCTTATATTGTTAAAAAGGCCAGGCTTTCGATTCTGAAACTGCCAATATTCATAAAATGTGTTAGTTTGGAAAGATTGAGTGAGACAGGTTACAATTCCTGAAAAATTGAAAGTTTTAAATGCTGTTACTTATAAACGTATGAGTGATTGCAGAGGAAATTCCAGACTACGATCCTGACAGCTGAGTCTAAGGGGGAGTCTGAAGACAAGCTTGAAGCAAGGGGGAGCTTGTAGACGGAAAGCAAGGTGTCGATCCCTAAAAGCACGGAAGCTTGACAAAAGAGGGAGCCTGAAGAAAAAAGAGAGTCAGAGTTAGTAGAGAAAGATGGATAGGATGCTTACAGTGTTAGACAATTTGGAAAGCCCAAAAGACTGATCAAGACTGAAGATGTGCCGTGCTAAAGATTAGACACTGAAGACTTCGTCAACATCCAAGGGGGAGTCTGTTAGTGCACTATGTCTATTGACTTCGTCTTGTATCATGTCTTGTAATAGGATAGATGGTTTAAAGCACGAGAATCAAGAAATATATAAGAAAGGTAATTCCGCATGGAATTACAAAGGGTAATTCCGCATGAAATTAGCTTGTTAATTTCGCACGGAATTAACTCCTAGTAATTCCACACGGAATTAACACCCCTATATATATCTTGAATGTCTTGTTCATTTGTAACGGAATTAGAAATTATACCGAAATGCTACCAGTTTGTTTCGAGGTGCTGTAACTCTATCAAATCATTAATAGAGACATATTAAAGTGAATCAAGCTGTTATACTGTCCGTTTCATTGATTCCGCCTTTGATCCGGATATAAAACTCTTCTGATTGACTAGTTCGGGTCATACAACGATCCTACAACTATGGTAATTCTTATGAGCCTCCGTGCAACCAACATCACCACCACCTTTGTTTCACCATAACCATAACTGTCATCTCCTCGGTGCAACCCCGATTCCGTCACCATCAGGTATCGCACATGCCACCTCGTAGGTACTGATTCAGATTTATCCCTATTTCGAACAGAATCTGAACTATTATGTGTATATGAAAGTTTTTCAATTTTTTTAATCTTCCACAACTGCCAGACGAAGAAGATGATATTGATGAAGAGCCGCTATTGACAAATCTTCTACATGGCTTTCATATATTTTAACGCGTACCTATTGGGCGTTTTGTGGAATTGAATTGAATTGTAGGATTAATCGTTATGATGGATTGTACTTTTAAATAATCATCTTCTTCTTCTTCTCTGATGTACTTTTAAATAATCATCTTATTCTTCTCGTATATGAAATCTACCTCCTCAGTTAGCCATTTAGGGTTTTGAATGATCTGGGTTTGAACAGAATGGTGAGTGTTGGTTGGAATAGTGTTTGATCGGAAATAATGTTTGATCGGAATTCGAATCGACGATGAGGGTTTTATGAGTATTGAAAGATGTTTGAACTGATGAAGTGGGTCTGGGATTTTATTAGGGTTTTAATAACATCATAAGCATGAAAAGACGGTTTTACCCTCACATGCTATGCATGTGAGGCCATTTAACATGGATTAGTAACTGGGTTAGTGAAAAAGGATGAAACCTGCAACAAAATTAATCTTAAAGGTTGGTTTTGTCAACTTTTAAAGATTAAGGCTGAAACCAACAAGATTGATGAAACTTAAAGGATGTTTTGTGCAATTTACTCATTAAAAAGGGAGAAGACGAACAAATTGGCCATTGGGTGTTGGTCAATATTGTTCCTTTTCAGCATCACTTCAGGATTTGAACTAGAGTGGCTTTGGTCAATGCCATGTTGGACAAACTTGCAGTTTAAAGTAGGTTCTTAACCTAACTCCTTCCTGGATGTTTTCGTAATAATATTTCGAAGTTTCGTTGGTCGTTTAAAAAAATGTAGGTTCTAAGCAATTTTTGACTTATTCATGAATAGACGAACATTTCTAGCGATTTTGGGACGAAAGGACAGTGCAGAAAAGTGAAGAATTGATTATCATCACTTGCTAATTACTAACGAGATGTACTTGACTAGGCATTAGACATGATTTTACATAAAAATACGAGACTAGAATTATCAATACTCGTTTTAAATGTGTTCCAAGGTCAATGAGACCAAATGATAGTCATTACTCGTTCCTTTTTACACAATGTTTAAAATCTCAAGAACTAGCAAACTGAAAAATACAGTGCATATTTTTTATTCTTAAAGTTATGCATTCAAACAATATTTTAAAAGGCTAAGTGTAGTGGAACCATACCCACCATCCGAGTCAACAACACTTTTTTTTGCAACTAGAGGAGCAGAAACACCACACATGAGGGGTTAGGTGGTAGCCTGGTTACGCTCCAAGGGGCGCATGGGGATGGCACAAACGGAACGTGGGAGGCTTTCTCGATGTGGGTCCAACATAGGAGGTGGTGGTGCCTTCAGCTTGAATCAACTACACACGACCTGAGAATATATTTTGACGTTTTCATATAGTTCCTATGATGCTAACTTTGAAAGTTGAATACAAAAGGACGTTTAAAATATGTAATATGTGTCGGAAAGAAGCAAACAAATAGTATAGGGGCTAGTGTGTAATATGGTGGTCTATATAAACACCATCTTTGTGTAACCCTAATATTGTACAATTCAATTTTTCAATACAATTCAAACCCAAATCTGAGATTATTCTCGATACCAAACAACATGGTATCAGAGCAGAGTTTCTAATCCTTGAAAACTCTGTTCATTTCCTACAATTGATCCCAGCCAAATTCAATCTCAAAACAAAACCAGAAAATCGTAAACTTACTGCAATCAGCCACAACGCCGCCGGAATATCGGTCGCCTTCTCTGCAAACCCTAATCCAATCACAACTGTTTTTTTCATACGAATATCATCGAAAAAAATTGAAACCTCAAAAATCAACCCCAAAAACCTGGTCAAACTCCAAGAATCAAATCCAGTAGAACGAGGAACCCTAGTGTCTCTTCCGCTGAAAACCCGTGTTGCCGCCGCCGCTGAAAACCCTAGTTGCTGCCGCCGCTGAAACCCTAGTTGCTGTCGCCGCCGCTGAAAACTACCGTCCAAACCCTAACAGTCGGTTAATCTGGGCAGATTTATTTGCTAAATCGGGTGAAGTTGCAACAATCAATACATAAGTATTGTACTTTCAGCCGCTTTGATCTGGTTGAAACAAAGAAGAGCTCGAATCATAAGATTACTGTAAGAAGAAGAAGGAAAGGACGTTGATTGTGTGACTGTGCTGGTTGTTTGAGTATAAGGTTGTTTTTGTTGATAAACAAAGAACTAGTCTACCCAGCGTATTTATAAAAAAAAGGAACGAGATGTGTGGCTGAGATATCAGTGACAACGTATTAATCCTTTGTCTAGGGTTACCTCAAATCTTGAACGCGAGTTCAAGTTGCCCGGTGTATTTAACAAATACGCCGGTAAGATAACAACGCTAGGTTCCGGCGTAGTTAATATTTCCAGCAGCTTTAAACCTTGAACGTGAGTTCAAGTATCCGGCGTATTTATCAAAATACGCTCGGTTAGTTAATTGTCTAGTACTGTTCTCGTAAACAACGTTTACAAAAACAAAAACAAAAAAAAACTATATCTGTCACAGTCGTGTCAGAAAAGTGAAAATGACGATTAATCATGAAAAAAAACAGTTCTTGGATATTTGATTCTGGTGCCACTAACACCATGACGTTTGAACCATTACACATATGTTCAATGACCCAACCTCAAAAAACTCAGATTCATACAGCAAACAACGGAACAATGCAAGTGAAAGGAGGAGGAGTAATTGAAATTTCACCAACTATGAAATTATCAAATTGCCTCTATGTTCCGTCATTATCACACAAATTGCTCTCAATTAGTCATATTACCAAAGAATTAAATTGCACGGTACTAATGCACCCTACTTTCTGCATCCTACAGGATATCAGGACGGGTGTGATTATTGGACGTGGTACTGAGCGCCACAGATTGTACTACGTGGATGAAGTGGCTCAACAGGGTACTGTGATGTTGGCTCATGGAACTGAAAACCGGGAAGCCTGGCTATGGCATAGACGTTTGGGACACCCATCCCATGTTTCCAAAACTCTTCCCTTCAAATGGAAAAATAGATTGTGAAACCTGTCTTCGTGCTAAAGCCATCGACAACCATTTAAACCTAGCAATACGAAAGTTGCTTCACCTTTTTCACTAATCCATTCTGATGTGTGGGGTCCTGCTCCTATGATGGGGGGGACAGGGTCTTCGGTACTTTATACTATTCGTGGATGATGCACTCGCATGACATGGGTATATTTTTTAAAAAACAAAGCCGAAGTTTACGAAAAATTTATCACGTTTTATGCTATGATTCAAACTCAATTCCGAATTCAAATCCAAATCCTTCGATCCGACAATGGGGGGGGGGGGGATTTGCCAATACATCCATGAAACAATTCTTTAAAACCAAAGGATTAACATCAAACCTCTTGTTCTCATACCCCCGAACAAAACGGTGTTTCCGCATGGAAAAACCGTATTATTCTTGAAATGATTCGAGCCCTTTTAATCGAATCTCAGGTCCCTAAATCTTTCTGGCCGGAGGAAGTTGCAACCTTCGTGTATCTCCTGAATCGGCTTCCCACAAAAGCTTTTAAATTTAAGACTCCCTTAGATTGTCTGTCTAAGTCTGCCAGTATTCTCAATCCTCTTACACTTGAACCTCGAATCTTCGGGTGTACCACATTTGTCCACATACCTAAAATCAACCGAAACAAGCTCGGCCCATGTGCTGAGAAATGTGTATTTGTCGGCTATGGGATCGACCAAATAGGTTATCGGTGTTATAATCCAAAAACTCATCAAATGTTCACCACAATGAATGTTGACTTTCTTGAAACAAAATACTTTTATGACACCCAACTCGGTGGTCAGGGGGGGAATGAATGTTTAGACACCCTGAGTTGGCTAACCCAACTTCCCCCATCTGAAGAAGTAACAACAGAAAATCATCACAGTACTGCGAGTCCTTCAAACACAGCCACACAATCTTCGGAGCACAGTACCACTGAAGAAAGTCCATCCAACATGATACCTTAGGTAAGAAATACTGAGGACCCTGGATGTTCTACGTTTTATAACCATGAGACAACAGGGGAACACATAGAACCGACAACAACGGAACCTACTCCACAGACTGAACCAGATGTGGAACAGGGTGAACCAGACTTGGAAGAGGTTGAACAAGTTGTTGAACATGTGGAACCAGTTGCAGCAGAGACAACCGGAAGATACCCCTCTAGAGACAATAGAGGGGTCCCCCCAAAACAGTACTCGCCAGAGAGGGAAACCAGAACCTCAAGGTATCCTGTAGCTAATTTAGTTAATGTGAACTTATCTAACAGTGCGAAAGCATTTGTCACCTCTCTATACTCCGAACAAATACCTGGCTCTGTAAAGGAAGCGCAAGGTAAGAAGAACTGGAAAGAAGCAATGGAAACAGAGATGCAAGCTCTTATGAAAAACAATATGTGGGAAAAGAGCATTCTCCCAAAAGGAAAGAAAACAGTTGGCTGTCGTTGGGTGTATTCATTTAAGTACAAACCAGATGGTTCTATTGGAAGATACAAAGCTCGACTTGTAGCCAAAGGGTACACTCAGACGTATGGGATCGATTACTCTGAGACGTTTTCTCCGGTTGCAAAAATGGACACCATCAGAGTCCTCTTCTTCGTGGCGGCCAATAAGAATTGGCATCTCCATCAATTTGATCTTACAAATGCAATTCTCCATGGAGACTTAGCGGAAGAAGTCTACATGGAAGCACCTCCATGTTTTTCAGGGGGTTTTAAAGATGGGGAAGTTTGTCGGTTGAAAAAATCTCTATACGGGCTAAAACAGTCACCTCGGGCCTGGTTTGGAAAGTTCACCTTGGTCATGAAAGAATACGGGTATTACCAAAGTAACGCTAATCATACCATGTTCCTTAAAAGAAAAACGACCTTGTAACTTGCCTGATCATATATGTAGACGACATGATTATCACCGGAAATGACGTGGAAGAGATAGCACGGCTGGAAAACAATTTGTTTTCAAAGTTTGAAATGAAAGACCTTGGGAATCTCAAGTATTTCCTCGGAATAGAAGTTCTCAGGTCTAAACGGGGGATTTTCATCTGCCAAAAGAAGTATGTCCTTGATCTCCTGGCGGAAACTGGTTTAATTGATTGTAAACCAGCAGATATGCCAATGGTGGTGAACCACAATCTTCACATGGAACTTAATGGCGAGCTTGCAGACAAAGAAATGTATCAACGACTCGTGGGCAAGTTAATTTATCTCTCTCACACTCGCCCTGATATAGCTTATGCTGTTGGAGTGGTAAGTCAGTTTATGCACCAACCGCAAGTTGCTCACATGGAAGCTGCTCAGATAATTCTAAGGCATCTAAAGGGTACCGCAGGCCATGGAGTGTTGTTTAAAACAAACAGACATTTAAATGTTGAGCTCTACACTGACGCCGACTGGGCAGGAGATAAGGGAAATCGAAGATTAACGTCAGGGTACTTCTCCTTGGTTGGTGGAAACCTTGTTACCTGGAGGAGTAAGAAACAGAAGGTGGTCGCTCTGTCGAGTGTAGAAGCAGAGTTCAGAGGCATAGCTCGAGGGTTAAGTGAAGTTCTTTGGATCAGGAAACTTCTAGAAGACATTGGGTTCTCCCAAAGGGCAGCACCCAGTAAAATTATGTGCGACAATACAGCTGCAATACAAATCTCAGAAAATCCAGTTCAGCATGATCGAACAAAACACGTGGAGGTAGATCGACATTTCATCAAGGAAAAACTGGAGGAAAGGATCATAGAGCTCCCGTATATATCATCAAAAGATCAACTCGCAGATATTCTCACAAAAGCAGTCAACGGAAACGCTTTCAGTAGCTGTTTGAGCAAGTTAAGTATTGGAGATCCCACTACTAAACTTGAGGGGGAGTGTCGGAAAGAAGCAAACAAATAGTATAGGGGCTAGTGTGTAATATGGTGGTCTATATAACACCATCTTTGTGTAACCCTAATCTTGTACAATTCAATTTTTCAATACAATTCAAACCCAAATCTGAGATTATTCTCGATACCAAACAACAATATGTAAGTCAAAATAATAATCAAATATGAACACATGTTTCAACAAAGAAAAGGTACTAGGAGCTTTTCATAAAGGGAAAATTACGAAAATGTCTCTTGACCAAACCTGTTTTCAAATTTGTCACCCTCATGCGTCTTTGGAGGGACTCATCTGGCTTGGATGCGTCCATATGCAGACCCCTTAAACACTCAATAAAAATATGACACGTGGCGTTTGCATGTGGGCCCAAACGCATCCCACTTCTAATTCTAATGCGTTTGTTTCTCTCTCATCTCTCTTTCTTTATTCTCTTTCTCTCTCTCTCTTCTCTTTCTCTGTCCTCTCTCTTCTCTTCCTCTCTCCTCTCTCTCTCTCTTCTCGAACAGAGCACCAACAACTCTCTCTCTCTCTTCTCTTTCTCTCTTCTTTTACTCTCTCTTCTCGAACAGAACAGCAACAACTCTCTCACTATCCTCTTTCTCTCTCCTCTCTCTCTTCTCGAACAGCAACAACAACAACACAGCAGCAGTTGTGATGGAAATTGTGGTTGCAACCATATGGTGACTTAGAAACAAATTACCTTTTTTTTTACATTTTATAATCGTAAGGGAGAAACATAAATTAACTTGCTGCATGCATGGAGCAACCATGGATTTGAAAGAAAGAGGAGAGAGAGAGATGAGAGAGAAAGAGAGGAGAGAGAAAGAGGAGAGAGAAAGAGACGCATTAGAAACTTGCCCGACTCATCCCGTGCTTGAAGGACGCATCCCGTGCTTGAAGGACGTATCCCGTGCTTTGAAGGACGCATCTCGTGCTTGAAGGATGCATCCCGTGCTTGAAGGACGCATCCCGTGGCCACGTGTCCATTTTTATTGGGTTTCGCTCCAAGGACGCATCCCGTGCTTGAAGGACGCATCCCGCGTATGATGCACCGCTCCAAGGACGCAGGAGCGTGACAAATTTGAAAACAACTTTGGTCAACCGACATTTTCGTAATTTTCCCTTTCATAAAATTGTAATATTTTGTTTTAGTATGTGTAAAAGGGTGTTTGTCATCATTTTCAGAAACAGTTTATCTACCTATTGTAATAAAAGAATGTAATTAAATAGCTTGAAGCATTATATGCTACATGTTTATCTGTTTATTATAAGTAAAGAGAGACTATAATTATTAATAACAAATGCTTTCTAAACACCTGTTTATCGATCGATCTCACGAACAACATGATGGTGATAATTAGTATAAAATCATATATAAGAGACATATAGTTAGCATTTGATCCATAAACGTAATTTTCTAAAAAGAACATATGATTGTATCACTGATTTTATTTAGTCAAATATTTTTACTTTTATTTGGTTAGTATTTGGGCTGTAAGGGTTTAACGGCCCAGTGGATTGTATGAACACTGATTTTATTTAGTCAAGTATTTTTACTTTTATTTGGTTACTGTAACAACCTTTCATCTCTAGTGGCAAAAGAAATATCGATCACTTGACTCGATTCGAGCTTGTGAACATTTTTATATCTATATCATCTGTATCTGTGTAAATATATAACTCCTCATCATTAACCTAAAAAAAATTCAGTGTTTGAAAGACTATTTTACCCTTATTTTAGGGTTGTATCTTATATTAATCTAAAAGAAATTTGCCATCTAGGTTATAGCCTAGTGGTCAAGAGGAATTGTCTCTTGTGAGGAGATCAATGTTCAATCCTTGGGATGTATAAGTATTTAAGGGAAAAAATTAGCCGTTCAAAAAAAATCTAAAAGAAATTCTTTAACTTTTATGTATATTAAAATGTATTTTATTCATGCATTATAATATAGTATCCGTACTTATAGACGGTTAAGATGAAACGGGTCATCTTTATCGGTTAATATATATTTTAGAGTTAATTGCCAAAATCGTCCCTGAGGTTTGGGCACATTTGCCATTTTGGTCCAAAATGACAGTTTGGTATTATTTAGCCCCCCACGTTTGTCACTTTTTGTCATTTTCATCCAAATGCCTAACCTAGTTACCCAAATGCCCAACCAGGTTACTTTTTACCCACTTTAGGGTATTTTTGAAATTTGAAAATGATAAGGGGGTAAATTGTAAAGTGGCTAATGCATACATCTTCAAACATCATCATCATCTTCATCATCTGCAAGAACACAACATCATCATCATCTTCATCATCCGTAACTCTCTCTCTCTACATTCTCTCTGTCTTCTCCATCACCAACAACCACCTCACCACCACCGTGTGCACCGCCCCCACCCGACCACAACCTTGAACCTGCTCCATCGGACCACCTACCTTCCACCTGCCACCACCCCCACCGTCACCACCATGAAAACCCCTCAAACCCACCACCATAACCACCATGAAAACCCCTCAATCAAAGTTAGCCTCTCACTAAAACACTTGAATCCCCAAAATCACAAATGTTTTCACCTGCAAAACCTTAACAACAATAACAACAACCCATCAACTTCTACCACCACCACCAACAACAACCACCCCCCAACATGATGATCAACTCCACCCCCCAAATCATCGACACCACCACCACCAACATCTCAACAACATCATCACCAACATCTTTCTTACTCTCACTCTGCTTCAATCTCTACTCTTCCTTCACGCCGATGCAACCGATTCTCAACAGCTTCTTCTCTTCAAATCAACTCTGCAAAACCCTAGCCTGTTACTAAACTGGTTAGCCGGAAACAACGCCTGCAATTTCACCAGTGTCACCTGCACAAACTCAACGGCAACCGGATCTCTGGAAACGCTAATATCACTGGTAATGTTGTTGTGATTTCTCAGTGTAGTAGACTTCTTAGCTCTTTAGATCTTAGCGGCAACCGGATCTCTGGTTCTGTTAAGGATTTGAGATCATTATCTAGTTGTGTGAATCTGAAAACCCTAATTTTGTCAAGAAATTTGTTAGAGGCAAGTGAATTAGCTTTAGGAAAATCGTTAGGGCTTGCACTAGCAGTTGTTGATTTGTCGTTTAATCGAATCTCCGGGCCAGAGGTGGTGGCGGTGATAGTAGATGAGAGAGAAGCAGAAAGAGATGAGAGAGAGAAGCAGAAAGAGATGAGAGAGAGTAGATGAGGTGGTGGGGATATGTCTGTATATATATATATATATATATAAATTTAAAAAAACATAATTACAAGTTACCCCTTTTAATTGAGAAATTTCAAAAATACCCCCTCTGATGCTATAAAGTAACTCGGTTAGGCAATTTGGACGAAAATGGCAAAAATGACCAAACGTTGGGGGCTAAATGGTCGAAAAGTGTGATTTTGGACGAAAATGGCAAACGTGACTAAACCTCAGGGACTAAAATGGCAATTAACTCTATATTTTATTCAAAAGAAAACTATTTAATGATGTATGTGTATATATAAATAAATATAAATATAACAGGTTTAAATGAGAACTATTGATGAATTAGAAAGCAAATGAAGTATTTGTTTCCTTAGAACCTATTCCAATAAATGACGTTTATGATATATAACTAGTTATGTTTCTTTCACTTCATGAAACATGATCATTCCAGATTTCACTCCATCTTTGTTAGTTGCGATCATTATCTATTTAAATCCGCTCCATGATCAAATACTAAAAACTAATTCATTTTGTTTCTGAATATTTGATGAGTTTCTCACGATATGACAATTACATACGTACTTTTCACATAAAAACATATCGTAAATACATACATGTATTCACACATACAAACATAGATATAACTATATAGGGTTAAGAGTCGGTATTAGAATATTGAGTTGAGTTGACCAAATTTACTTTTTGAAGATCATAAAGTCATCCCAAGTTTCATGATTAGTTGGTCTTAACACTTTGAAGTTTGACCACTTTGAAGTTCATAATTCCAAAATTATTTTTCTTTAACTTTATACTATTTTAATATATCCAACTGCTATTTATTTCAATTTAAAGCTCCTTTGTCCTTTGACTACCCAACATCCTCTTTAATTTACCATACTTTTTCTTCTAGAAAGAACTAAATATTTTATATTCATTTGACTTTACTAGGTCCCAGAAATGAAAATAGTCAAGTGGGGTTAAACTGTTGGTATAGTACTTAACATCCAACTCATAGGTCCTTGTTTGATTATATGCTCAAAGAATCACTTTTAAGTTTTAACTCATACTAGCATGATTCTTCAACGTTTTTCGACGAGAATTCAGTCGATGTTAATTGGTATAGTACTAACATTCACTATAAGTTCTTAAAAAAATCAAATTAGACAAAAACTAAATGTGCTAAAAATGTATACTATCTAAAGTATTGACAAAAGCATTACGGTTTGTGTGAATAGTATGAACAGTATCGTTACTTTTTGATACATATGTATATGAAAAGTAAAATTACGACATACCACAACAACGACCTGAGTAACTTGCTTTATAGTTTGTTAAGACTTAAATTAGAGACTCTTATCTTTGATATGGCGTTGATTAACCTAACCAAAGCTAGCTAGATCGTATTTGAATTGCAACGTTATGTTATTATACATTGAATAGCAGGGGCGGATCTATTGTACAAGGAGGGGTAGGGCGGGCTACCCCTCAACTTTGTCGACGAAGTGTAAAATTAGTACAAAAAAATATTTTCTCTCCGTTTTATATATCGGGGATACCCCTGAGCAAATATTAGGATACCCCTGTATCTAAAAAAAGTTTTGGGATACCCCTAAACTTGTCTTCTAGATCCGCCACCGTTAAATAGCCTTTAGACTTTAAAAACACTTGGATATCATCATCAAAGTATGCTAAAAGCAAATAGTTGAAAACATAGAGACATAAAAGTGAAACTTCACCTGCAACCTTATTCTATCTGGTTGTAAAGTATCTAGGATTCACAAGTCCAAATATTATATCACATGCATATACATATTCACCTTTTCCCTTTGCAAAGAAACACATACATATGACATATACATATAATTAACATAGAGAGATATATCATATCTATACAGGTAGAAAGTCAGACACACACACACACATATTTATAGATAAGAAAGGAATGCATATGCATACATGCACAAATACACACATATGCACATATACATACACACATATAGAGAGAGAGAGAGAGAGGGAATTTGCTACATAGTTAAGGAGATAATTAAAGAAAGAAGCAGCTGGCTATATTAGATATATGTTTGCTTCACGCAAGCAATCTTATTTGGGTGTTTGCTTCTTCAATTCGTGCCTTTAAAGTCATCAACTTTCTCACAAAACACACCTATCAAACCCTAATCTCTCTCTCTCTCTCTCCAAACACACACACAAACCCTAATAACTACGTGACATTAAAACCTGAAAACAAACCTACAAACCCAACGTGAAAATGAGTGCAAATCCTTGCACTAGTCACACGGGTGGTAGTGGCGGAAGTAGCACCGGTGGCGGCGGTGGTGTTGGTGGGCCGTGTGGAGCTTGCAAGTTCTTAAGAAGAAAGTGTGTGGCAGGCTGCGTATTCGCACCATATTTCGATTCGGAACAAGGTGCGATCCATTTCGCAGCCGTGCACAAGGTGTTTGGAGCCAGTAATGTCTCCAAGCTCCTGTTACATATTCCGGTTAACAAGCGGCACGATGCCGTGGTGAGCATATGTTATGAGGCTCAAGCCAGGCTTCGAGACCCTGTCTATGGCTGCGTTGCTCATCTCTTTGCCCTTCAACAACAGGTTCAATCTTCATATATTAGTTTGCCACATGATAACATCGTCAATGATTATATGCTTAATTTGGGGTTTAGATTTTTGGTTTATTAACTCTATAAGCTTTGATACGGTAGTTTGTCATATGATAACAAACGTTTGTAAAAGGGTGTCACATATTAGGGGAAATTTTCAAAATGGTTTTAGTTAACTAAAAGTTTTCAAAACTCAACATTGGATTTCGGTCCATCTTCAAAAGTGTAGCTAAATCCTAGTCGTCTCAACTGACGGAGGTGATGTGTGGCGACTTGCCGGCTTCTTATCAACAAAAATGAATGTTGTTTATTTAAGGGGAATTATCTCTTGTGAGGAGACCAAGTATCAATCTTTGAGAGGTGTAAATATTTAAGGGGAAAAAAATTAGCCGTTCAAAAAAAGGGACCCTAAGTATTTGATTTATAGTTTTGTCAATGAGTTAGTGGTGGAGTGGTTGCGAAAAGACTTGGTGTTCCTTATGACACAGGTTCGATTCCCACTCTCCCCATTATTTTCTGCGGCATCCAGATGAAGGGGCGAATACGGGTGGCGCCGGTTCGTCTTGGATGGGAGGCGAGGTTTTACCAATTATTCCATTGTCGTGCCTTCGGGCGGGTGGAGGTAGGGTTTCGGCGCATCTGGGAGAGCCAAGGGCCTGGCGACGGTCGAGTAATTGACCTTGACCACAGCACCCGATGTCACGGTGTTTGACACGTCGTTTCTTGTCGTTAAAAAAATACTATCCAGTAATGTGCATGAACACTACTCACCTAATAAATAGCAAGTTGCTAGAATACATAATAGAGGAAAGGAAAAAACTAAAATACAAAATGCTATAGCTTATAAACATACAAAACGTACTATTTTGCCTACTGCCTATAAATTAGGTCTACAAATTATTTCATATTATAGAAACACACGTTTTTGTTTCTCAATTTCTAGTATGATGATAAATTTATCGTATTTTTTTAAGTATTATACTAAGCCAATCATGTATTCATGTCTAATATTACTCTTTTCATGACAAGAACAACTACATTCAATTGCGTATACTTTTCTTTAAATTGTATATTTCACAGACTAAATATACATAGTAAATCATACATCAAAAGAATAATATGTGTGATAATAAAATATATATATAGTCATTCTAAAAAATATAACCCATCATTATTTTATTTATATAAATACTCCTTAAAACACTTTTTATTATATTCTATCGATTTTATGTGTATATATGTTGTGCAAGAAAGTGAGAGCTACATTGGGGCAAACATGAACAAGTGTAAAGTAGGGTGGTGTTGTTAAAATTAATGGAAAAAGCTAAGTCTTTAAGAGTTGAAATTACTTGTAAATTAATCATGCTTAATATATGTAGATGAATAAGTATTTGGAATAGGGCCAAGAAAAAGAAGATTAGCTTTTTCATTAAATAATGGTTGTTTGGTTGGGGTCCACATGTATCATCTATGACAACTATATATTGGGGACTACAATGTTTCCTTTGAAACATGAAGCCTCGTTTGTTTTTCGGTTTTCAGGAAATTGTCGCTCTTTTTGCTCTTGTTCATGTCATGTATTATTGTCTTTAGTTTTAAGGTTGATATGTGATTAATTCTATTTAAATATTAATTATTTCATATATTCTGTTATTATTATTTGTTGTTTTTACCTATATACTATTGATTACTTAGTGCGAATTGTGTATTTTCTAATTTATTAATCGAACTACAATATCACCTGTTTAGTGTCCACATTTATTATTTAGTCACATGTAACTATATATGTCGGCTATATATATAACTTTTGATGTGGCGTATAATCTTTTGTTATTTAAATAACTAAAAGATTAGAAAATATTTTACAAGGTATTAAAGATTTTTGACTTCAATTGTATAATTTAAAATTGTTTGCTATATATAAAGAGAGTTGATTTTATTACACACTAGGTTCTAAATGTGTAGGACTTTTATTGAAATGCTGATGTAAAGAGAGTTGATTTTATTACACACTAGGTTCTAAATGTGTAGGACTTTTATTTAAACATTTGATTTCGAGATGTTTTTTAATCCTCTTTGAGTAGAATTTGACCTTGCATTATCAAAATTAATAAATTATCAATCTTAGCTTGACTTTAGTCCAAATCCATCAAACCGAGCTTGGGCCAGCTCTGACAAGTAACAATATTATCCATTTTTATTAAAAAACGAGTTATTGTGTATAAACTAGGGATAACAATTGAACATGAATTTGATAGGTAAATTTGAAACCTAATACATTTGGAATGGGTTTGGAGCCCGGTAATTGGGTATGGAACCAGATTTGGTATTAGTTTTTTTGTTTTCGCGGGTTTAAGATTTGGTGATATAACCGACCCAATTATCTGAAAAAGTGTATACTTTTACCCAATTGTATACCCGATATAAATTTTTATATTTTATAGTTATGTATATATATATAATAGGTCAGGATTTAGAGAGAACGGTGAAAAGTGTGAGAACGATTTTGGTGGTGACATGTGGCACTGATGCTAAATTACACTAAGGGGTAATATTGTCAAAAACCCGCTCACATGAACTGGGTGTTCAAATAAAACGCCATAAAAACACCCAATTCAGAAAAACGCCATGAAAAATACCCAGTTAAAAACGCCATAAAACACCAGTTTAGAAAAACGCCATGAAAAAACTCAGTTGAAAACGCCATAAAACATTCAGTTCAGAAAAACGCCATGAAAATATCTAGTTAAAACGTCATAAAAACACCTAGTTCAGAAAAAACATTGTTAGAAATGTAGGCTTAGAAAACAAATGCAGTATGCAAGCAATGCAGAATAGAGCAGCAGCAGATGCTCTATTGTTTGATGCGCTAATCAGATAATAGATGCTCTAGTGCTAGATGCTCTAATCAGATGCTCTAATAGATGCTCTAGTACTAGATGCTCTAGTACTAGATGCTCTAACAGATGCTCTAATATGTGGCATGCGTTATTATGTGGGATGCGCTATTATGGAGTAAGTTCAGAAAAATGCCATGAAAATACTTAGTCTAAAACGCCATAAAACACTCAGTTCAGAAAAACGCCATAAAACCCAGTTAATTTTTTTTCGAAAAGTATATCAATAGTATACTCGTTGGAAAGATAAAAAAAAGGCTGAGTTTTATGGTGTAATTTTTTTCGAAAAATAATCACGTATAAAAAAGTTATTGTCGTTTAAATATGATAGGGGAAAATGGCATGTGATTAGCTGTGCACATTTGCTTGGATCTTGCTATTTTACCCCTCCCTGATAGTTATAAGGCCCCTATTATTTACAAAAATGCCACCGCATCAATCTAAGCCACAAACCACTAAGATCTTGTGGCTGAGAATCGTTCTCACCGTTCTTACACTTTGAGGCGTTCTCTCCTAATCATGTTCCTATATATAATATATCAATTATTGACATACACCATTTTTTGTCATCTATGCATTTGAGTATTCTTTTTATATACATTGTGTTATTTGATTTAGATATTTTGTAGATATTTGATATATTTTAATATTGATATTGGTAAATCTAATTGCTTAATAGTTATTTGATATATTTTTATAGTGATAATGTTAAATGTAATTGTTTAATTGTACACTACAAGAAATATCACCAATAGTGGCGACTTTTGAAAAGTCGCCGCTAAAGGTCCAATCTGTGTCCCTCTTTTAAAATCAATCCCTGGCCGTTTGATCACCACATAATCTGGCAGTTGATGTTTTAAAGGTTATCAAAACCTTGGGCGGACTATACTTTCACTCATTCCCTCCAAATCACAAAAGTCGTCGCTAAAACTCCATTTTCTTGTAGTGGTATCTCATATTAGATATCTGATGGGTTTTTTGTTGAGTATACCCAACGGGTAATTTTTATTAAATTATCGGGTTTACCCGAGATCCGACGGGTATTTCCCTGATAGAAACCCGACGGATTTTGGGACGAATTTTAGACAAGCTTCTTAGGATGTGGGGTGTGGTTGTGTCTTCCCCGACCACCGCCTCCGCCATCTCAAACCACCTTCGTCTCCGTCCCTTCAAGAGGGTGGTGTTCCTCTTCCCATCCAATCCACACCTTCCAATCATCACAATCAACAAACAACACATCGGGGAGCTCAAGGGATTCTCAATGTTTGCTTCGAAATGATAAGGGGGGTTACACCGCCGGGGCCGAAGGCCACGTCGGCTCCCTATCCTCTTCGCCCTTCCCACACCCAATAGCCTTAATGTCAAAGAAATCTTTTTGTTTTTTAGAGTAAAGAGGGGAATATTAGGGTATACGGGGCACCAGCGGGGAGTGCCTTCGGTGACCCAATTCCCCTAGCGGGAACACCGCCGCCATCCCTGCGGTGACCCAATTCGGTGAATGGGATCGGTGGGAGGTTACCGCATGAAGGGAGAGAGGGAGAGGGTGGCCCACAAGCTTTTCAACCAATCAAATTATTTTCTTTTTTTTTCTTTTTTTTCTTTTTGAATAAAAAAGCAAGTCCCCTAAGAGGGGAGTGCCGCCATCAAATTGAGGGTGTGAGGGGAGTTGACGTGGCGCGTGCTGATTGGCCGTGCCTAAGAGAGGGGACTCCCCTAAGAGAGGAGTGCCCCTCTCACCCTTAGTGATACAATACAAAGAGGGATGAGATATGTTTAATACAATCATGTCAAATTCATCCGCAGACATATACAATTTGAAAAGGATTGACGTGAATGAATTGAAACGTGATGGGTGAAGAGTACAATCAACACACACAGAGAGAATCTTGAATTTAGCTTCTAGCCTTTAATTTGGAATTGCTTCCAAGGAACAATTTCCCCATTTTGTATCTCAACGCTTTTTAATTTAGGATATGTGTTTTTAATTATATAATTAAAACTGGTTTTACTATTTTATCAATAAAATTTTGTTCCTATATTGGTGTTTGTATGGGTATACCATATTAATGTTTTTTACATATACATATCGGTGTTTTTTTAATAACGTGCCTTTCGAAATATCGGGTCCTGGCTGATGGTCCTCCCCGCCCACCCCAAGGGCCGCCCATGGTCAGATGCCTTTAAAGGTTATTAGATTTAAATAATCTTAACTTTCAGTTGTTGGCCGACTACACTATTAGTTTTGTTACTAACATGTAGAGGTGTACAAAAAAACTGGTTTTAGAACCGAAACTGGTTTTTTTTTAACCGGTTTTTTTATAACTGGTTTTTTTTTTTTAACCGGTTTTTTTTAACCGCCGGTTTTTATACCGGTTACTATTCTTGACTTCAAAAACCGGTTATTAACCGAACCGGTTATTAAAAAACCGGTTAAAACCGGTAAAAAACCAGTTTTTTTGGGAAAAACCGGTAAAAAACCGGTTTTTTTGGGAAAAACCGGTTAAAAACCGGTCCCAACCGGTTATTGTTTTGGACCTCAAAAACCGGTTAGTAACCGGAACCGGTTATAAAAAAAAACGGTTTTTATTTTGGGTGAAAAAACCGGTTTTTTAATAACCGATTAACCGGTTTGTACACCTCTACTAACATGGCACTTCTTTAGTGACATAACATCTGACGTGAGCTTTTTTAGTGATGTGGCATCTAATGTGACATTTGTTTAGTGATGTTGCATCAGACGTAGCTTTTTAATGACGTGACATCTGCTGTAACACTTGTTTAAGGACGTGACATCTGACATAAAAAAAACTAACAAGGTTACGATTCAGTTAGTTTCGAAGTGCCATATGAAAATAAGTTGAAAGTTGAGAATGATCAAGAGCATTTCGTTAGTTGAAAGTGTTGTTAGCCAACAAGTGAACGTTAGAGTTATTTCAATCTAATAACCCTATTTAAAAACACCAACAAATTATTGTTGGTTATGACTTTCTTGCTACAAAGTCAGTTCTAGGATTGGTGTGAACCGGATATAAACTTTTCTGAATCTTACTTAGGGGGTGGTCACTAGTGACCATTTTTCCATCACTCACAATATTCAATCATGTTCCGCCATGTAAGCACCATTTTTCAATCACTCACAACCTTTTTTAGTGGGGGTGGTCATCACTCACCACCACACCCAACAATTTCCCCCAACCAATAAATACCCTCACAAAATAAATCATCACGCGTTGAAAAAATAACGAAAATTGGATTTCGTGATACAATAACGCGTTAATGTTTATGGCGGCGGTGGGAATTGTTATTGTATAACGCGTTATATTGATCCATCACGGAAAAATAACGTAGTGGCCCGCCTCCCCTTAGAGCTGCAACATTGGGATGAGCTGGTACCAACCCGTACCAATATCGAAAATCTTTAAAAGTGAGTACCGGTATAAAAAATGTACCCGATTCGATAAATTCGATACCGGTACACGATACCATTTGCTCATCCAGAGCTACATAAACATAAGAAAATACATAAAAACATATTCGCATTTTATAAGTCATCGTAAGTTTAAAGCCTTTTAGTGGGCCAACGCCATTACGCCAATGCTTGATATTATGGATAAGTCGTTATATAGATTTGCTTAGCTTCGTAATTATCAAAATACATAAATAACATATTAGTACCTATCTTAAAAAGTATCAATTGTAAGTTTTTATTGGTTATTACGGACACTTATTTTTTATTTTGTGGTCTTCTGTTGAGTTTTCTAAGGTCACACTCAAATATGCAACTTTGAATTCATAATATGTTGGACAGGTAACTAATAATAAATTCATGTCTTTAATAGTGTTAACCTTATAAACTTACAAAATTCATACAATAACCAATGTCAAGATAAAAAATACCTTAAAAGAGGTATAGATGGTTCTCATGCCTTCTCTAGCGTTAAGACGAATAGAGATTTTTGAAATTAGTATAAAATTCGATGAATTTCTCCCTCATCGCTAGATGATCTTTGGATCATGCTTGAAAACAAAGGTTGATTAGTATAAAATGACGTCTCGACACACTCCATAAAAATAACATGTTTGACTCGTCACGAAAGATATATTAGATGATGCGAAACAAATGATACCTTTAGAGTAGTTACACAAAATGAAAACTTGTTGAGAATATTCTAAACCTTTGATGTGGTTCTGATATATGTTTGATATTTCAATATTACTAAAATCTTAAACTTAAACAGGTTGCGAATTTACAAGCTGAGATCTCTTATCTTCAATCGCACCTAGCAACCCTAGAGGCTCCGACGCCTCCACCACCAATTCAACCACGAGATCCACCCTCCGAATTTTCCATCGCCAGCCTTCCGATAACCTCATGTGTTCCGGCCAACTATGATCTATCAGTACTTTTCGATCCAATGGTTCAATCTTCTACGTGGCCCATGCAACCATCACCACAACATATGGATCCCGTTCAATTCAGTGGTGGCAACGCCATGGACACTCCGCCACAACATAGCAGTTGTGGCATCGGTGATCCGCATGAGGTGGCTAAGGAACTTCTGCAAAGGCAGGGCACTGAATCTTCGGAAGCTTTAACCTTGCCTCCACATAGCAGCTGAGGTGAAACACTTTAACTTTTTATATTGACTTTCACAGGAGTTTGACCTTTGACATTTGACATTTTCTGTATGTTACTTTTTCTTTTATTTCTCATGTTGTCTTGATTATTCTAAATTTCCGTTTAGTTTTTATCAACTGTTTATATATACAAAATAATGTATAACGATGTAGTTATATTTCTATCAGTATTCGACTATATAATTAAGCATTCATGTCAATAATATGCTTATATTTTTAACATATCAATTTTTATTTATTTTCACCGGACCTACGTTATGCGTTTTCGCTCCGCAAGGGGGAGAAAATGATTTTTTAACAAAATATAAATAAGAACGTAGATAGAAAAAAAACACTTCCAAATGAAAACTTTATATAAGAAAAAATATAGGAAAAAACACTTCCAAATGAAAACTTTATATAAGAAAAAATAAAACAACATGTCAGTTGCGTAGCATTAAACCACGAAAATTACCGTTTTTCGAACTCAGAAAAATTTGTAAAGAAAGAGTGTTGTAAATCAACGGTCTATTAGCAACTAGTATATGAACATAATCAAAGGAACACATAGAGAAAGATAGAATAAAAAACTATTATTCATTGAGAGGTACATCATTTACAAATGCCAATATATATAGGCACTATGATATTGATACATACATAAATGTGATATAGGAGTTGGTAATGTGGATAGTCACTAATAAATAATATATTCATAACACTCCCCCTTAACTATCCACATATGATAAAAGCAAGGGGTACATTATCCTTTTAATATGCTTGGATATGCTACCTCGTTAAAAAAACCTTGCCAGAAAAACCCAGTGAGACAAAACCTCAGCTAAGGGAAAAAGAGTGTAGCGCGTATTGTCTCCCCCTGATACTTCTGGATCAGGTATGTTGCCTCATTAAAAACCTTAATAAGAAAACCCATTGGGATAAAACTTAGTTAAGGGAAAAAGAGTGCAACTTGAATAAATCTCCCCCTCATTATAATATGTATCCTTTAAGTAAAGTATGTCCATCATCCTCGAAAGTTGCTCAAAACTTTTGTAGAATGATTTGTCGTTTGATGCCTTGAAGTGCAATCCTTTATATTGAGTAATGTTGTAAAATCTTCTTGTGAGACTTCTAGTGCTTCCTCTTGCGAACAAATACCATAAGATCCAAGACTATTTGTGTTACATTCTTTATATCTACAAGACTAACAAAACTAGCTTTCATGGGTTAGTAAAATTTAGACACATATCATTCTTACCTTTAGGGTATCGATATATCTGCTTTACCATTCAAATGTCTCCTCATTGAACATGTGCTATATCATGTTGATAAATTCAAATAAAAAAATATATATTATCATGCATAGCTAGAAAGTTAAGTTAATGCACAATTGCACTTTAGCCATGGTACTTTTGAAATGAGAATTTCTACTTTGGTAGGAGATGATAATAATCATTTCTTATAAAAAAGTGTCTGAACAACCTTTAACATACTATAAGGTTGAGCTCTCTACATACTAAAATTTTGATAAAGATGGATAATATTATCAAACTTATATTGCTCTTTATCAGAATATATCATGAGTTGTACAACACTCAACTTGACTATTTTAGTTCATACTATCTTTAACTTTATAAAGATACGTTCTTGAGGACTTGAAATCAATGTTTCAGGCATTGGCAATCATATACATACTTCTTTCAACTTTGAAAGATAATGTATGTGTATTCACCCTTTAGGAGTTCTATTATATATTCCTCCTCATTGATTTCTATATCATATGCAAGGATGTCTTGAATATTTAATCCATATTGTACCATACTTATACATTCTACATTAAGATGCCATAATAACCAGGCACAAGATTCCTATGTATAGTTATTGGTGCACAAGAATTACATCATTAAGATGTTTCAACTAACCTTATAAGCACTTAAATGTTTTACGATACTCATAAGGAGTTCCAATTATATTCAACGTATTCAAATATGAAATTGTATACAACGATCATATCGTTCTCGAGAACTCATTTTACATGATTTTTGATAATTCAAATCCTTGAGGGACTTTCATGTAAACTTTTAGTATCAAGTGATACATAACATTCATAAGACGCATATCAATTCTCTCTTTATATTACCAGACTAATAAAATATTGGAAAGTCATTACATCCACCACTAGAGAATGTGTCTCATTATAATCAATCATGGGTATTTGCGAAAATCCTTGTGCCACCAATTTTGACTTATATCACTTAATTTGATTTTCACATGATTCGCGTAAAAGACACATTTGTATCCAACATATTTTACAACTTTAGTTGTATGGACTGTTGTTCCAGAAACTTTCCATTTCATTAGAGAACTAAACTCTGCCTTATTTGCGTCTTTCTATTTTGGCCAATCATTTCTTACTATTCATTCATAGGCAGATTTTAAATCTGATCCTCATCATTTAATCATTTTAAGCGCTACATTATATACAAAAGTATAACGACGTCGATTTTTATTTCGATTCCATACATATCTTAGACATGATACAACTTATCGAAATCTCTTTATTTTCAGGTACCTGAGGTTCTTCTTGAACCATCATGTCTATTGTCTCTTCTTTAGATCTTATTACTATAACCTCGACTTGACCATCTTAATTACTTGCTCCAATTTTCGAGGAATTTTATTATTGGAATCGACTAGTCTACCACGCTTCAGGCGTGCAATAGACTCATTACAAAATATGTGGTTGTCCTCTTGGACACAAATATAACTGGAGCATAAGCAGTTGATTATGTGACTTACTTGGTCACTCTATTTAGGTCAGTGAACTTGTATGGTAATTTGTTCTTTAATATTGGTAAATGAATTATACTTTAAATTTCTAGTTCATAGTTTATAGTCTGAGGATCAAGATGACATGATAATTCATTTCACTTTTCACTTTCCAACTGCTTGTTATCTCCCCCTAATGTTGGGAACATTCATTCACTAAAGTGAAAAACCAATGAGCCATAAACAAATTTCTCACAAATGGCTTTAAGTATTCAATCATAGATGATTATTATACCCAACATATTCTTAAACTTTTTAGAAGTCTCATCTTTGTGCGGTTTGGTGGATGAGTTTCAATATATGTCGCACAACCAAAATCTTTAATGAGACATCTTTGGTTCCTGACCAAAAACCAACTGTATGGGGAGAACTATAACTTATTGGCTTGATGTGAATTGATGATACTATATATAAAATTACATATACCTAAATGAACTTTTGCTCCTCTCATGATCATTGGCTTTGTAACCAATAGTAATCTGGATTAATATGCTTGCTATCACATTAGCTAAGCCACAATCACACAAGCTTCAGGTTGTGGATTTGATAACCATTTAGACGATGCATCGATTTCAAAATACTAAATGGTATCATGTCGGGATACACATATTCCCTTATTATTTCCAAAATATTTAGGGATCTAAACCATACTTTAGTTGGTATATCATTAACTTCCCTTGAGAGCAAATATTGCATGCACTTAACAAGAATAATCTTGTAGTTCTTCATTAAATTTCACATCATTATCGACTCGGTGTGGTCTAACCGATCATGCCAATTAATCAAATAATCATTATTCATAAAATTTTGATTTATGATCAATATTAATATGTGAGATAACAATGTGTTCTTATAATCACTCCCACAATTCCTCACTACAAGTTGTTAATCTCATTGTGACCATTATTACAATTTTGATAGTCGGTTTCATTATTAACTTGACTATCTTACAACTTTTGATAGCATGATCTCATTAGTAACATGATCAGCATTATAAGTTTCTCAATTACATCCATCATCCCAACATTTTCAAAGATCTTATAAGCATATTCACTTCAAGGAATGATGTAAACCAACCAAGTTTCATGGTTCGGACAAACGGATATGAAATCGTTTCAAAGTTGTTATCCTTGTTACATAATATTGCTACTTTAGCATATTTGAGAACGACAAATGAAAACTGTTTTATCCGATTTTATCTTGTAATCTTCTCTTTACATTACACCATAGAGAAGTAATTACATGTCCGAATCATATAAGGTCTAACATCTTATGACCTTCTACATACTCAATATGAGATTTAGGGAGTATGACATCTCGGGTGTCATGTCTAAACTTTTGATTCCCTTTCATGAGAGATATTAAATCAATTTAGATGATTGATTGAATACTACAAATGAGTATATGATAACATATGAAATACACAATATAAAATAAAGTCAAATTATATAATACATGGCATCATAATATAATATGTGACCACATAAAACAATTCACAATATGTGACCACATAAAAAGTTGGTATGAAAACTTTATGAAATATTCATCACACTTAAAAGCAAATATTTAAATCATATGTATTACCTGTAACCAATTAAAATTTTCACTTTTGATAACATCATTTAAGATAGAAAATTCATTAGTTCTATTGTATCAATGGTTCAATCATTTCCATCGAAATCGGCCACAAGACCAAAAACGTTTGTACAAAATAATATTTGTATGAAATACAAATTCATATGTTGAATCAAAATATTAATA
Source organism: Helianthus tuberosus (assembly GCA_030545235.1). Taxonomy (NCBI): domain Eukaryota; kingdom Viridiplantae; phylum Streptophyta; class Magnoliopsida; order Asterales; family Asteraceae; genus Helianthus; species Helianthus tuberosus. The sequence continues at coordinate 17,906,668 of CM060383.1, forward strand.
ACATTACTTGTTATTCTTGATCTTGTAGTAATACCGTATTTTTAAAGCACTACACCATAAAAACCTTTTGTATTTCTTAAATTTTGTGTAGTATTTATAATTATACAAACCACACGTTGGAGCACGTATCTAAGATACTTCATAGTATTCTTTGGAACATAAATGCATATTTATATAATTCAAGTAGAAACATAAAAAGTATTTTAGCACTACATTAAACAACTAAAAAATTCACGGTAACGCTTACTATTTCATGATCCCTTAAATAGCATTTGAATTTCAATTTCATTATTTATCAAGACTTATAAATCTTTAAAATGATGTAAAACCAATAATTACCATTTAAGAAATATAACATTCTTGATCCCTTAAATAGCATTTGAATTTGAATTTCATTATTTATCAAGACTTATAAATCTTTAAAATGATGTAAAAACAATAATTACCATTTAAGAAATATAACGTTATTGAAAATCATTTACTAATATTTCAAACCCATTTGTAAGGATTATAAAACTAAATTGAAAACAAACTTGCGTTTGATGACTAAATTAATTTATATTAATAAGATAACTAATTTGCTTCCCTTGTATTTTCTCATCTAGTAGTTGTCTAATTATGAGATAGGCGGATCAAACGTCATCACCCACAAATCATCTTCCCCAAGATTATTAGGGTATTAAAGAAAACATAACAATTGACATTTAATGATAAACTAGAAACGGTCGGGAAGTATTAAAACCTATAGCCCTTTTATATTTCAAACAATTAATCCAAATATGAAATTAATACACATTAAGGAAGTTACAAATATGAAATTAGTAGTTATTATTTATTTATTTAAAAGTCAGCTATATCTAATTGTGTAAAAGTCTTTTGGCATGCTATATATTAACAATGACTAATGAAAACAATTAATTACAAAGTCATCTATATCTAATTGTGTAAAAGTCTTTTGACATGCTATATATTAACAAGGACTAATGAAAACAATTAATTACGATCAACATTAATATTTTATTTTGTTTTACAGCCAACAAGCAAGCAAATTCAGTTAAAGGAATAAAAGGGACTTCACCTAGGGTTTAACAGAAAAAGTGTATATATTATGTCCTTAATCGAGTATCCAGTCAAAGAAACTTTGCATATAACAAAAGAGAGAAAATACTTACACCCGGATTCAATTAATTTTCAATCTTCTTCGTATATGTCACTCGATTCATGAACACCAGTAAATAAAAAGTTAAAATAACAATTGTTACAGTAAGATCAAATAAAACCGATTCATGAACACCGATAAACATAAAAGTTAAAATAACAATGGTTACGGTAAGATCAAATAAAACAAAATTGTTAAAGATGATTACAATATATGTGGAAAATCTCTTTTCATGATTCTTATTAATAATATTAAGTATATTTGGACATATTAAGAATTTTTAACTTGTATATTCACAAATAATACCAAAATAATGATTCTATCCAAATCATTAAAAACAATAAATATTAAAATTATAGTGTGCAACTTTGATAACCGTAGTACAAAGTGTCGATCGTCAAATTTATATAATATTTTAACTTCATTTACCAAACATAAATATTCAAACTAATCATGACAGATCTCTAAACAACCTAACATGAAATATTATGTTAAATTAAAAAGAATGAATTATAAAAAAATCATATACCATTCGTTTGAATAAATAGAGTTGATCTATGGGACACCACACCACATGAAGTATAACTCAAATCAAAATATGATTTTATGATTTTATTTTTTAACCACTAGAGTAGACAAATCAATTGACTTTAATTTCTAGACAATACATTCTACTTTTTATTATTTACCTTTTTAAATGCCGTCGGATATATACATATAAAAATGCAATGCAAAATTTCAAATAGTGGCATGCACATGTTTAATATATCATAATCTAAGAGGATTTTTATAAGGTTACCTTTTTTTCTCAAATGAGCATCCTTTTGCAAGGTGTGGATTTCACATCATCCAGAAAAGTGACCACCGTGTTTACAATCCTTACAGGTGATTCGGGTTTGTGTGATGTCGCTAGCGGCTACAAAAACAAGGCTTTCGAAAAAAACACCGTCGTGCTGATAACGTGTTGTAAATCAACGGTCTATTAGCAACTAGTATATGAACATAATCAAAGGAACACATAGAGAAAGATAGAATAAAGAACTATTATTCATTGAGAGGTACATCATTTACAAATGCCAATATATATAGGCACTATGATATTAATACATACATAAATGTGATATGGGAGTTGGTAATATGGATAGTCACTAATAAATAATATATTCATAACAAAGAGAACTTAAACAATAAAGAAAATAAAAAAAAGAGTTAACTTTCGTTTTTCTCCCTATGGTTTGGTCATTTTAACGGTTTTGCTCCAATAGTTTAAAAATAGCCATTTTCCTCCCTGATCTTTCGAGTTTGTCACCAGTTTGCTTCGTAATCTTTCGAGTTTGTCGTCAGTTTCCTCCCTGATGGAGTTAGAGGCGGGGAGCAAAATGACGATAAGTTAGAAAAATCAGGGAGGAAAATGGCTATTTTTAAACTATTGGGGCAAAACCGTTAAAATGACCAAATCACAGGGAGCAAAATGGAAATTTACTCTAAAAAATATACTTACATCCACGGTGGATAGGCTGGCCGTCATTGGGAGAATGAACCAAGTGGGGGAGGGGGATTCGAACCCGGGTATGCCCGGAAGCAAACATACATTGGGAGAAGGAACAACACACATTGGGAGAAACAAACCAAAATGGGTGGGGAGATTCGAACCCGGATACGCTTGGAAGCAAACACACACTCTTACCACTTAACCCATCTAAGTTTTAAATCTTCAATTGAAATGCAACCGATTCCTTAGAAGAAGAAAAAATGAAGGGAAAATCACGAAATTAGCCAAAGACCGGTCAACTTTTCAAAAATAGCCATTGGAAACCTCTCAACGAGCCGTTTCAAGAAAGCTGAAATGGATTAAAAAATCCTTTCAGGTCAACCAACCGATGATTGCCACGTGTCCATTTGAGTTCTTTCAACATTGCTAAGCCTTTTCAACATGGCTTGAGATCTTTCAACATGGCTTAAGCCTTTTCAACACGGCTTGAGATCTTTCAACATGGCTTAAGCCTTTTCAACATGACTTAAGCCTTTTCAACACGGTTTGAGATCTTTCAATGTAGCGGCTTGGCATGGCTTAAGATCTTTCAACACGGTTTGAGATCCTTTAACATAGTTTAAATATAAACGAATAATTAAAAATATAAACGAATAATTAAAAAAAATCTCAATTAAATGTGAGAACTTGAAAATCTCAATTAAAAAAATCTGAAAGTTTTAACTTGAAAATAAAAAATTACTAGGTTAGAACCATGTGTATTACACGTATTAAAAAAATGTAATTTTATACTAAATAATAAAAATATAACTTTAAAGTTCTCAAGCCGTGTTGAAAGATCTTAAGTCATGCTAAGCCGCTACACTAAAAGATCTCAAGCCGTGTTGAAAAGACTTAAGCCATGTTGAAAAGGCTTAAGCCATGTTGAAATAACTCAAATGGACATGTGGCAATCATCGGTTGGTTGAACTGAAAGGATTTTTAAGTCGTTTCAGTTTCTTGAAACGACTCGTTGAGAGGTTCCAATGGCAATTTTTGAAAAGTTGACTCTTTGGCTAATTTCGTGATTTTCCCAAAAATGAAATTAGTGGCTAACACATAGCAACCCCTGATTGGACCACCAACATCCACAATAGCTACTCTTCGTTCTTTAATATAGTACTAGGTGTTGCCCCGCCCGCGTTATGGGGCGATAGCCGAATAATTCTTAACCAATTAAAAAACAGTACCATAGTTTTTTCTAGAAAGAAAAAGTAAAAAGAGTGTTAGGAAGCTCCTTAACACGATTTTTAGCTGGGGACAAAGTCATATTTTTATTTTTACTTTGGGGAAAAATCAAAATTTTTCCCCAAGGGTAAAATCCTAATTTTTAGCTAAGGGAATGTAACACCTCGTAAATTCACTACCAATATAGTAAAGACACGTGTCATGGACTTAAACGTGTAAGGAATTATTTCCGAAGGACTGGAATTGTCAAACAATGTAAGTATGTGAATAAAGGGATCCAAAGTGTCAACATGCCTAACTTGTGCCTCTGATTGACCTCACACGACGTTCGTATTCTTTAAAAGAATAATTTATCGAACTTTAAAAGTCGTTTGTGTTTAAAATAAGGATCTAACAAAACATAGGGGCTAAAAGTGTCAACATGTTAAAATTACCTCTGAGTGACCTTTAACGAACCCAAAAACATTGTAAATAAGTTAATATTTCGTTCACAAGAATATTAGATATTGATTTTGTGAAGATCCGATGAATATAAGACGTTTCGGGTGATCGTGCAACTAACCGGAAGCTTAACGGAGTTAGTTTATGACTCAAGGTCCTCAAAAGTTAACTTTAGGGGTCCAAATTGCAATAAATGAGAGTTACATAAAGTTTAAATGGAGCAGGGACCAAAAGTGAAACAATTGAAACATTTTTCTCGATTTTCAGGTTTGTCGCGGGCCGCGTAAAGGTCCCCTTAACCTATGCGCGGGCCGCGTAGAAGTTGCCAGCTCCTTTTTTTGGACAGATGCCTGTATCAGCCTGTTCCACCGCCTTTGAGAGCTTGTTTTCGAAATCTAGAGGCTGAGCCGGTGGTTTTTCATGCATAGGGACACTTGGGATTGATCTAAGATCAGTTGTAGGCCTTGTTGTAATGATCTTGTGTGATTAAAGCCCCTATATAAGGAACATAAGTTGCAACACTTGAACTTGTTCACTCAAAAATCTTTCTAACTGAATTTCTGGAGCTCTCTGGACCTAAAGCAAGTTTCCTTCAACTCCTAATTCGTGCTTAGGACAATTGTAAGTGTCCTTAACCTCCTAATTTCAGTTTTAATTAGTTTTATGACCAAAAGTTAAACTTATCATAATTAAAGTTTGACTTAGTGATTAATCACTAATGGTCCAGTAATTAGTCAAATTGAAAGTAGTTATAAGTTGGTAATTATGTAGGTAATAAACCCCTAAGAGGGCACCTACTGATTATCACCCTAACTTGGTCAAATGTCGAGTCAAACTTAATATTAAAAAGTCAACAGAAAGCTATTTTTCTAATAAATTCATAATTAGCAATGTAGAAGCTATGGAACCTGTTTTAACATTGAAATAACTTGGTAATAAATGTAAGAACATGATTTGACATGTTCAACCCGACATTTCTGAGTTTAGACCCGGTTCGCAACCGAAAGTCGCAAAAGTTGACTTTTGCTTTGACTTTCAGTTCTGACCCGATTTAACATGTTTTAGATATGCCTTAAGGTTCCTTTAGGACCATATTACATGTTAGTATAACCCTATGAGATTATACAACATAGGTCCTTAATTATCCGATTGGTTTGCATGTTTCCGTTATATGCTTAAATGTTGACCATTATGCCCTTTCGACCTTAAAACGAGATTTTTGAAAATGTGAGAGGACAAAAACCTTTATTACTGATTTATAAACATGTCCTGAAAATTTGACATCATTTTGAGGTCTAGATTAGGAATTATGCTCAATAGCGTAAATGAAAAACTTTTTATTAATTAAACGGCGTAATTAGCATAAAGCCTATCTAAACCAAAATTTTGACACCAAACCTTTTACCCACCGATGTAATATAATATTTTGGGATTTTTTGATGATTTTTATTTATTTTTTAAACTGATCATGGCATAGGGTTCTTGCTTTGATTCGGTAATTGTCGGTTATACCCTTTTTGCTAATAAAATGAGTTTTACATAACATTTTAATACCAAAATTTTTGCTACTGATTTTATATGATAAATAAAATATTTTGAACTTTATAAACTGATCAAAAACTCAGATTTCATATTATAACCCGAAAATCGCTTAAAACCGACTTTTACGCGTTTTAAACGCATAGTATGGATTAAAAAACTATTTTGACATATAAGACTTAATACCTACTGATGTTTTAAGTAAATTTTTATATTTTTACATTAAGCAAAAGTGAACTCAGATTTCCAAATTTGACCTTTAAAGCTTATGTGAAATTACCAAAATGCCCCTACGGTGCATAGTTTGGTTATAAATGATAAATTTCACATATATGTAATACCCTACTGATATAAATTATTAAATTAAATATTTTTACTGATCATTTCAGACCTGAACCTCAGATTAATATTAAATCCCTTTTATAACCTTTAAAATGACCAAAATACCCCTACGAGGCTTAAATTGAGTTTAATTTCGTTTTGGGCATAATGGAAGGTATCCTACTGATATCATAACATATTTTAAGCATATTAACTTAGGAAACCTATTCATGACCCTTTTGGTTACCCGTTATGCATTATTCGCGTTCGGTACGGTTTATGTGACTAGTTTGCATAAATTAACCGAAACGGGTCAAACCTTATCATTTTTACCTCAAAATCCAGAATGTGTTTAGATTACCCATATTATACAAGTCTTCAAACTTTTCGGGTCTAAATCACATTCTAATCCGGTCTTCGCTTAATCATGCGTTTGAACTGTAAGCCTTCCGTTAAAACTAACCGGTCTAAGTTTAAAACTTAAGTAAGACCCGTTAGGAATCTAATAGGTTATTAAACCTTCATTTCCAGATTTAGGAGATCAGTAAAAGATATATATACTTGCTTGTGGTATACGGCTGGGAATAAAATAATATTTTAAGCTCAGGTAAATACTTTTAACTTATTTTCCCTTATACCGGCTTGGGGTACGGTATATAAAATACTGCTTGGTTGGTATTGAATATTTAATCGTATAGAGGTTAAATAATTGAGATAACCCGTTTAAACTGTTTTGTTTGCTTAAAGCCTTTGGGGGTTAATGACCATGTCCCGGATATCCTTGGCATCATTCATTGAAATGGCCACGACCTAAGCACGGGGTGTAGGCATACACCTGCCGGTGCATATATAAAAAGATATAACCGCCTGTTCGAGAATAACTCGCCGCAGCATTATATCATGTGGTGTGTCTATTAATCTTTAACCCGGTATTCAGCCCGGGCTACTGAACGTATAACAAACATGTAATTCTTTTACAAGTTTATATTCAAATAAATATCCCAAGTTATAAAAGATTATTTGTGCCTTGTGCATCTAAATCAATTTTCTTAAACATTTTCAAAATGAGTCAGTTAATTGTATTTACCAGTGTAAACTGACGTATTTTCCAAAAGGTTAAGTGCATGTACTAAGCGAAATAGGCTGGCCACTCCAAGAGTGATTAAATAAAGAGTCTTGCAAGCTTGGTCACTTAATAATCTGTTGAACAATATTTCTTTTAATTAGATCCGCCTGTGGATCATTTTACATTCCGTTTGTAATACTTATGATACTTTCAATCGGTTTGTAATGTATTTTACTTTAGACTTCCGTTGTACATTTAAACTGTGATTAATTGACTATGATGATATCAACTACGTCACAATACTCCCCACCGGGCCCACTGGTAATACGTGGAAATATCGGGGTGTGACAGGTTGGTATCAGAGCCAAAATTGAGTGAATTAAACACTAGCCTTTTGTGTTTAATCTCAAGGACACAGTTTGCACATTCCTCGACTTCCGAGTCTAGACAAGGAACTTAGGACTAATCCAAATTTATTCTATTTTGCCCTTTATTGTTTTCCTTGTCCTTTTTGTTTGTTTTGACAGGAACAAAGATGTCGCCGAGGTTCCGAGGAAGAGGAAGAGGCAAGGGGCCATTCAACGCCCCCAACGATCACGAGGCCGGACCTTCTCACCGGCGTACACCATCAATCAACCTCAGCTCCGATCCCCAAGAGGATTGGAGAACCTACCTGGAACCCGCGAGGCGTTCAGTCTCGCTAAGCTCATCACCTTCCTACTTAAACTCTTCCGGACCTCAGTCCGAAAATGAACCCCACGACTCACATCATTCTTTCATACCCCTTCAACGCTCCAATTCTCACCACTCATTCAACGACCCAACACCCTACTTCCAAAGCCGGTTCAACCCGGCAAACCAAGTTGATGAACCAATGGGTTATAACTTGTTGGGACCGGAGGACCATTTCCCGATGGACATGGATGAAGATCCGGAACCCGCTCAACCGCCAACTGGGACACCGACTCACCCCATCGAGATATCTGATGGGTCGTCTTTTCATGGGTCACCTTATCGGGGCCCAGATAGCTATGAGGCAAGGTTTGCCCAATACGATTGGGTGTTTACTCCTTCCTACAACCAACCACAGCAGCAGCAACAGGATCCTTCTGAGGATTCACGCTTTGTAGCGGTCACTCCGCCACCACCACCACCACCACCAGTGCAGCAACCGCCTCCGGAGCCACCGAGGCGAAGAAGATCAGGCGCACGGATGTCCGTGCAGGGAGGGGACTTTCATTTTAGCACCCCTCAGCATTCAAGTGGCAGTCACTACCCGCCACTACATGAAGACCCACAGATGGGTGGGCCTTCAAACCCCGTTTCCGAGGTGGACTCTACGCCAGTCGCACCACCACCATTGGGTTATGGAAACCCAATTCCTTCATACGCCGGTACAACAGCGTATAACCCTTTTGAACAGCCTGCCTACCCGGGGTATAACTACTACAATGCCCCCGATGTTGACCCGTACCTTGTAGCAGCCAACTACAATGCTCTTCATCCTGAAGGGCCTTACGCATCTTCCTACCAAACCGGGTACCCACCTTATGGATATCAACACCCACCACCACCTCAACCTACGCAGCAGCAGCAGCCGCAGCCGCCACGGTTTTCCCCGCCGAAACGGGAGGAAATCCTCCAGAGGCTGGATTGGGTAGAACGAGAATTTCAAGAAGAGCGTAGGAACAACCGGGGATTTCTCAAGGGTCTGGCAAGCTTAATAAAAGGGAAGAAGAAGAGGGACCATTAAAATCCCTATTTATATTGTTGTTATTTCAATTTAGTACCTGCGTGGACATCTTTTTATGTACCTAGTCCCTGCGAGGACTTGTGTTTTCAGTTTAGCCCCTGCGTGGGCAAGTTATTTCTGTTAAAGTCCCGTTTAGGGCAATTATGTACTCTTTTAAATTTTAGTGGCATGTTATAATTTAAATTTCATTTTTTTGTCATTATATGCATAAATATAATATGTGAAATAAATCAAAATGTCACTCCTTTTATAAAATCTGTCTTTATATAATAAATAAGAATCTTAAAAGGTATAACCTAGCCTGCATGTCATTATAAACCTGGCCATGATGGTATAACCTATTTAAAAGATTCAATTCCTTGTTAACATCTGAAAACATGTTAGCATTTCTGACAAGATGTGATTCGGTAAAGTCGCACATGTCATCTTTATATTGGGTCCTACCAACCCCTTTTCAAACCTAATGATATATATAAATCATGGGTTCAAATCATCAATTAAGATGATCGTATATTAAACATCCATTAGTAATGTAATGCCTACGGGCCATATTCATTCTCATATAAGACAAAAAGACAGTTGTAGTCTACGACTCCCTGTCAAGAAAAGGGTATGAACTATGTTCAAACCTAAATGCCTTGATTCTATGAAATCAGGGATTATGAATTAAAATTTGTCCTTGTGACTAGGCCTTTTGTATGCCACCCTAATATCCTAAATAGTTTATAACTGGGATGAAATATAATAATTTGAATAAATTAAATTAACCAATAAGGTTTATAGTTACCATGGTTAATGAATTGCCATAAAAGACAATTCCATAATAGATTCCTAAATAAACCATTGTCAATATTTTATATAGCAAACAAGCTACATGGCTAGCTCAGAAGAAGTCAACAGCCACCCAAAGGAAAATCATGATGCTACCAGAGTAAATATAACGGGCGCAGAACTGCAGGCATTGATAGACAATGCCGTTGCTCGAGCTTTGGACAGACGAGATGATGAACCAAGTGGTAACCGCAGCAGAACCTTATCAGTACAACGTGCAAAGTTTCACCCTAAGAATCACTCTGAGGCTCATAGTAAGCCACCTTCTAAACATCATGAGTCAAAGAAGGATGATGCTCAACACTCCTCAAATCAGCATAGTGTTCCATCCAAGAAGATTGTACTCGATCAAGAGCCACGTGTTAGGGGTTGTTCCTATAAGTATTTTGTCTCCTGCAAGCCCAGGAATTTCACTGGGGAAAAGGGAGCCATTGATTGAATGACGTGGTTAGACGAGATGGATACCGTGGTTGATATCAGCGGTTGCGATGATAGGGATATTGTGAAGTTTGTGTCACAATCATTCAAAGGAGAAGCCCTAGCTTGGTGGAGGTCATTGATCCAAGCTACTAGGAAGATCCCGTTATATAATATGACTTGGGATCAGTTTGTTACCTTGATCAAAGATACCTTCTGCCCTCAACATGAAGTTGAGAAGATCGAGGCCGATTTCCTGACATTGGTGATGAAAAACTTAGACTGCCAGGCTTACCTCACGAGCTTCAATACCGTGTCTAGATTGGTTCCATACTTAGTCACACCGGAACCAAAACGTATCGCTCGATTCATTGGAGGTTTAGCCCCAGAGATTAAGGCAAGTGTGAAAGCGTCTCGACCGACTACCTTTAGGTCTGTAGCGGATTTGTCACTATCTCTCACCCTTGATGCGGTCAGGCAGAGATCGCTTAGGCATTCTGATGCTGGAAAGAGAAAATGTGAGGATGATAACTCACACCGTTCAGATAAGAGGCATAAAGGAAACTCTGATCACAAGAAGAGTTCAGGGTTAGAAAGATGACCAGCAATTGGGTGAAAAGCCCAAATGCAAGACCTGCAAGAAGCACCATCTGGGAAAATGCAGGTATGAATCAAAATCCCAATCAGAACTTAGAACTTGTGGGATTTGCAAGTCCAATGAGCATAAGACATTAGATTGCAAGAAGATAAAAGACGCGACCTGCTACAACTGCAATGAGAAAGGGCACATCATGTAACACCCCGTGTTCTCACAAGTCAAAGTCAAGGTTAAGTCAACGACCGATTTCACGCAAACTGACTTGTAGAAATTCATCTATTTTATTTATATTATGTGGAGTAAGTGTCGTTAGTTGCAATAATCGACGTATGTAATCGTTATTCAATAGACCTACGACTGTGAATTGTAGGAAGTAACAATGCGATAAAGTTAATCAACTAATAATCAAGCTATGCTAATCAAATCGACATCAAAACGCAACTCGAGCTACGTAGTTTTACTTGTTGTTATACGTGTGTGTGTGCCCTACGTGTTATCTGTGCATGTTTACTTATGTTATGTTGTGGTAATCAAGCGAACTCAATCGACACTCGAACGCAATCGAACTCGAACACGAATCATGATTGAACTATGATAGATGGTGGAAAATAGATTACGCAAGATACGAAGTAGTTGGAACTAAAAGTAATTTGACTAGGAAACCCTATCGAATAGAATCGCTCGCAATCAAAATCGAAACACTGAAAATCGTCGCTTCGAAAACTTGAACCAAGCGCCATCCGGCCGGATAGCCATCCGGCCGGATAACACAATTGATGACAGGCTGTATGTCATCCGACTGGATCGTCATCCGAGCGGAGTGCCATCCGATCGGATCACTCTTTCCCCTTTTGGAATCCTATAAATACCCTTGTCATTGTCATTCTTTCCACTTTTAGAAACCTTCTGTCCGAACTAGCTCGTATTCTTCACCTTTTCTTCGATTTCTCTCAATCCAGGTAAGATCTCGCCCTAAATCTTGTACTTCCTTGATCTATACGCACTTCTACACCTTTCTATCTTTTAAAATATTAACTTTTAACCGTGAAATAATCAAGATTTGAGGTATTCTAGGGTGACGTCATCATGAATTTCTCATGAACTTCAAGTTTGACCTCATTCCACCAAGGATAACTCGGATCTGAACGGTTTCCACAAGATTTCACAACGACTTCGCATAGATCTGAACATTTTCAAAAGGATAAAAGAGTTGAGAGAAATAAACACAAGTTTTCTCATTCTTTTACACTCAAAACCGGTAGAGTCAGGATCAGATCTAGTCTCCTACTCATCCATAGTGCTGTACTAGTTCAGATCTGGATTCCACCCACGAGACTACCAACTTCGGGTTAAGCAAGAACAACCGTCTCGAGCCGGTAACTGGCTGAACTAGGGTGATTCCTGGTCGGTTTGGTTACTTGGGTCAAGGCAGGGTTCTAGTTGGCTAACAAGTTGTCAAGACGTCTCGAAAACAACGACAAACCATCAAACGACCAAGTGTAGGACGAAGGGAATAATCGGAACGGATTGCCGTCCGATCGGATTGTCATCCGATCGGATAGGTCATCCGAACGGATTGCCACCCGAATGGATGACACTTGGGACCCACCTTTTTAAACTATCTCATCTAGAGTTTAAGTATTAAACGAATTGCAATCCGAACGGATTACTCTTCGGATCATGAGATACTAAGACTTTAAAGCCTTAAACAATTCTCAACAAGTTCATTGACAAGGTTGCCATTCGATCGGATGATCATCCGATCGAGTGACACTTCAACTGTGAACTTGTCTTCAACATGTAATCTCACCACCGAGTCGCCGTTCGACCGGATCACCGTCCGACCGGATGACCATCCGATCGAACGACCCAGCATCCGATCGAACGACTTGAGGGATAGGGATACTTAAATGTTTTCTAAATACTACAACGAAAACTTCAAAGGACAAGCCATCATACACAAACACATCCTTAGCATAGGAAGAAACAATCCACTCGAATCATCATCCGAACGGATTGCCATCCGCACGGATGACCACCCGAACGGATTACCATCCGCACGGATTACTGTCCGATCGGATTACCATCCGATCGAACTACCATCCGACCCATCTTCACTTGTTTCGTTTTCCTTATCGTTATGCTATCAAATCTATTCAGGCTAACCATACCCGCTAAGCGCTCCCTTCAATCCATAAATCGCTGTGAGTATACTCGATCCCTTTTTGCTTTACGCACTTTTGGGTGTTACATACGTTACGAATATTCAAACTACAACAATCACACTACTCAAATACTATTTGAACGCTAACCGTTAATGCATGTTATACGTGGCTCATGAATGCTTGTTTGTTATGTTTACACATGGAATGCTGTCTACCTGCCTTAGCAACGATGGTACTATAGTTTGGACTCAGCACCCGTTCACACGGGGGTTGTTAAGGATCTTTTACTTGCATGGATTACGGTGGTAATCATGTATTGCGAACTGCCTCGGGCAGTCAACCCGCAGTCATTGGTATCGATGGATCTATGTCGATAACTAATGTGCTTCATTTCACTATGTGTACGTGCTGGTTATGCGTAAACGAATTCGAACTCTATATACTATTATCAAACTTGTATGCTCACCTTTACATTTTATGTATTGACTTTATTTTAACGTATGTGACAGGTGCTTAGGAAGTTTACATGCTTAGCATGCTGTGAACTTGAGGCTAGGAAAGGTCTAGGATGCTCTCTGTGCTGTGATGAAATTGAAGCTAGGAAAGGAGATCCTAGAAACCAATAAATAAACTATTTATGTTTAAATCTGAGTTGTCGGAACAGAATATTTTCCTTGATGTTTGTCTGTAATAATTATTTGACTGTTTGAGATACGGTATGGGTCGTATTATTTAAATTGGATGGTTATGATAATTGTTATGGAAACTTCTGGACAATCTGTTTCGCTCAGTGCCATGCCCCGATGATTCCGCCATCGGTTGGGGTGTGACAGATTGGTATCAGAGCCATAACTATAGGGAATTAGGCAAGACTCGACCTAGTCCGGGTCGATGTCTTAAATACCTAGACTATAGTTAAGAACCAGCAGACCGACTTGTGCATAACCAGTAGGGACTATGTGCGAGCTCATTTCCTCGCTATTCTCGCTTATGCTACACTATCACTGCACCCGAATTTTCAACTATAAATAGGCAATAAGGTTAAGATCAGGCGTGAAAGCCGCAAACTCTCGACTAAATTGCTTAATCAATACTGTTTTGTCAACATTTCGATGATTTCTTTCTTCTTTTTCAATAATAAACGCTTGCCCAACGGGGGAAATTATACCAAATTAGGGGTGAAACCCACATTTTGATGAATAATCTCCTATATTTTATCAAAACAGGAACGAAATTGTTAAGCTAGGGGTGGAACCCTAACCTTGACGACTTGTTCCGTACATTTTACAAAAACTCTCACCAGAGTCTCGACGGACTCCCACGACCTGAAGCCGCGGTATGACCAACGGGATGCGTGCCAAATGCCCAAGAATCGAGGCAAAGGCACAGTCCTGAAGGTTAAATGTGCGCAACGGGTCCTTGTGAATAGTCGAACCACTTTGGGTAGTCGAAGTCTACTAGCCGCAGACAATCCGCCTCTCGATTTCTATGCATTTCAAAAAAAAAATTGTCGAGTTTTATGTGTTTTAGGTGTTATTACTCGTTCATGTGCTTATTTTGACTCCAAACGATTGCGTAACGACACGTTCGATGTGTGAAATCCGTGAATGTACGTGACCGAACACACTAGATGTACAATTTACCGTGATTCTTATTGATCAGTTTGACAAGTACACGCTCCAAGAATCACCTTTTGCCACTTTCTCTCTCTAGCTTCTTTCTCTAGACCTAGGATTCTGTTTTCTAACCGTCTCTAGTAATTGAAGGTGTATGTGTTTCCTTGCTTCTGTTCTTACGTGCTTAGGTATTACATGATTATGTGCTTTTATGGATCTGTGCTCTACATGCCTACGTGCTTATGTGTTTGCGTGAATCTGTGATTATGAGTCTATGTGTTACGTGTTACATTGCGTGTCCCTAAGCTTTAGTAAGTAGTAGACGTGTGAGGTGAGATTCGAATACAATGTGATGAGTCCTGTGACGACGTCTGTTGCAGACCATGTCGTCTGGATCCCGTCATGTACTCTCTCGTCAAGAAAAGAGGGACAAACGCCTTGCTTCCATCATCGCCAAAAGTGTGGCAAAGGTCGTGAGTGATGTTTATGAGAATGCCAGCAAATCATCCGAGGAATCGAGAACCGAAGCTCCCAAAGCTACCACAAGGCCCTTCAGTTTCAAACAATTCAAGTCGTGTGGGCCAAAAGAATTCACTGGCGAAGGAGGTCCCACTGCACTATTTCACTGGTTTGATTCCATTGAGGTTACTATGCGACAGAGTGGTTGCCCTGATGACCTCCGTACTCTGAATGCAACCGGCGTTTTCCAGTCCCGTGCACTAGACTGGTGGACGGCCGAGAGGAACAAGCGAGGGAACGACGCAGCCTACGGTCTGTCGTGGGACGAGCTCAAGGAAGTTATGCTAGAGGAATTCTGCCCTCCTCACGAACGTCAAAAGATAGAAGATGAATTTTGGCACATACAGCAAAAAGATGGTGAAAATGCTGGTCTCACTGCTCGTTTCAAACAGCTCAGCATTATCTGTCCCGATCAAGTCAAGACTCCCGACATGACAATCAAGAAGTACATCCGGGCACTGCCCGACTGCGTTGCTGATTTCGTGCAAGCGGCTAAGACTACGACGATCGAGGAAACCTATCTGCTAGCCACTGAGATCAACGAGAAGCGGGTTAAGGCTGGTGTCTGGGATAAGACTTCGAAGCATCTGCATCAAGCTACCGCTACCGCACCAACTGCTGAACCTACCTCATCAAGCAACAAGAGGAAGAACAAGAGAAAGAACAGCTCCAACAGCAAGAACTGTGCAATCACTGCTGCACCGATTCAAGTTGTACCTGCCCAACAACGTCAAGTAGCGGTGCCTGTGGCCAATGCACCGCCTGCAAAGCGTGCATACACTGGGCCACACCCGCTCTGCCCTACTTACACCTATCATCACCCGACTGCCATTGCTTGCCGTTATTGTGCTCATTGCAATGTGTACGGCCACTTTACTGCTAACTGCCGTATTCGACCAGCACCTGCTCATCAAGCTCTACTCACTGCCCCACAGGGTCAACAAGCTCCACCGGCACCCGCAGTCAAAGCCAGAGCCTGCTTCGCATGTGGCGACCCGAACCATTTCTCCAACATGTGCCCAAACATGGTTGTGAAACAAGAGCCTCAGCAACAGCAGCCACAACAGCAACAACAACAACAGCAGCAACAACAGGCCGCACGCGCCAGAACTTTCAACCTCAACGTGCGACAAGCCCAGGCTGACAACAACGTGGTCAATGGTACGTTCCTTGTGAATGGTATTTATGCTTCATGTTTGTTTGATACCGGAGCCGATAACTGCTTTGTGTCATTCGAATTTGAGAAACTCCTTAGTCGTAAATGTTCCCAACTTTCCTCGACATTCGATGTTGAAGTCGCTACCGGAAGAACCGTCGCTGTCAATTCTGTTCTTCGTGATTGTACTATTGAGCTCAACAATCACATCTTTCCAATCGATCTTATTCCGATGCAACTCAGAAGTTTTGACGTCATAATAGGCATGGACTTTCTTCGAGAAAACCATGCGGAAGTTGTGTGCTTCGACAAGATGATTCGATTCTTGCTCGCGAATGGTGACTTATTGTGTGTATATGGCGATACTACTTCAAAGGGGCTTAAGCTTATGTCATGCGTGCAAGCCAGCAAGTATCTCCGCAAGGAATACAGGGCTTTCCTGGCTAACATCGTAGTAGCGGAGAAGGAAAAGAAAGAGAAGAAGGAAGTGAAGGACGTTCCTATGGTTCGAGAATTTCCCAATGTTTTTCCAGAGGATCTTCCCGGACTACCGCCAAGCCGCGATATCGACTTTCGTATCGACCTCATTCCAGGAGCCAATCCTATTTCCAAAGCTCCCTACCGACTCGCACCATCAGAAATGCACAAACTCTCAACCCAACTCCAGGAACTACTTGAGAAAGGCTTCATTCGCCCAAGCACCTTTCCTTGGGGCACGCCGGTCCTTTTCGTCAAAAAGAAGGACGGATCGTTCAGGATGTGCATCGACTATCGGGAATTGAATAAGTTAACTATCAAGAACCGCTATCCCCTACCTCGTATCGACGATTTGTTTGATCAACTACAAGGCGCAACGTGCTTCTCAAAGATCGACCTACGTTCAGGTTATCATCAGCTGCGTATTCAAGAGGAGGATATACACAAAACCGCGTTTCGTACTCGTTACGGTCACTACAAATTCGTTGTCATGCTTTTGGTCTAACCAACGCACCAGCGGTTTTCATGGATCTTATGAATCGCGTGTGTAAACCATATCTCGACCGTTTCGTCATCGTGTTCATCGACGATGTCTTGATCTATTCCAAATCGAAGACCGAACACGCGCAACATCTACATTTGGTTCTCGAGTTACTCCAGGGGAACCAACTCTATGCCAAGTTCTCCAAGTGTGAATTTTGATTGGAGGAAGTTCAGTTTCTGGGTCACATTGTTAGTAGTCAGGGTATTCACGTCGATCCTGCGAAGATTGAAGCAGTCAAGAGTTGGGTTACACCTAAGAATCCGTCTGAATTCCGTTCTTTTCTCGGACTAGCGGGCTATTATCGACGATTTATCGAGGGATTCTCAAAGATCGTTGTACCGCTTACCTCTCTCACGCATAAAGACAAGCCTTTTGTTTGGGGAACTAAACAAGAGACTGCCTTTCAAACCCTCAAGCGCATGCTTTGCAATGCTCCTGTTCTCACATTGCCCGACGGAAACAATGATTTCATTGTCTACTGTGATGCTTCCAACCTCGGTCTTGGTTGTGTTCTCATGCAACGGGACAAGGTCATAGCTTACGCATCTCGTCAGCTCAAAATCCACGAGAAGAACTATACAACCCATGATCTCGAACTAGGCGCAGTTGTTTTTGCGTTAAAGATATGGCGACACTCCCTGTACGGTACTAAGTGTACGATCTTCACCGATCATAGGAGCCTACAACACATCTTTAATCAGAAGGAACTTAATATGCGTCAACGCCGATGGGTAGAACTTCTCAACGATTACGACTGTGAGATCCGTTATCACCCAGGCAAGGCGAATGTTGTTGCCGACGCACTTAGTAGACGGAGCTACCTGCTTAGCACTCGTAATGTCCAAGCCCAGCATAATCTTGAAACTCTCATCTGCGACGCTCAACATGCATGTTTTAACGAACGCACTTTGAAGAAAGAAAGAATCTACCACGATGGAGCCCAACTTGTGAACAAGTCGAATGGTATATTTCACTTCTTAGACCGAATTTGGATTCCCAAGCGAACCAATTTGCGACAAATTCTGATGGACGAAGCCCACAAATCCCAGTATTCTGTTCATCCCGGTGCTGACAAAATGTACCAGGATCTTCGTTATAAGTACTGGTGGCCGGGTATGAAAAAGGGATATCGCTCTTTACGTTGGAAAATGCCTGACTTGTGCTAGAGTCAAGGCTAAACATCAAAGACCCTTTGGCTTGCTCGAACAACCACCAATTCCCATGTGGAAGTGGGAGAGCATAGCTATGGATTTTATAACCAAGCTACCACCCACGTCATCAGGTCACGACAGCATATGGGTTGTGGTCGACCGTTTGACTAAGTCAGCTCACTTTCTGCCTATACGAGAAGACTACAAGGTGGAACGATTAGCCCGAATCTACACCGGCGAGATCATTTGTAATCATGGGACGCCTCGTGACATCATCTCTGATCGTGATGCTCGGTTTACTTCGCGATTGTGGGAAACGTTTCAAACGGCACTCGGTACAACGCTTAATCTAAGTACTGCTTTTCACCCACAGACCGACGGTCAGACTGAAAGAACGATTCGTACTCTTGAAGACATGCTCCATTCGTGTGTCCTAGACTTCGATGGTAATTGGGATAAAACTTTTCATAAGATAAATTTAAAACTTTTCATAAGATAAATTACTTATTAGGGCATAACATGCCTCTTTAAAATTCTATTTATATACAAGTTCACATACCTCACGGGGATCACTCAACACTCGGCCGAAAATGTATTTTTGTGGATTACTCGAGAGCGGCATGGAACTTACTTCTACCATAGGCTTGCCAAGCAATCAATCCTCCTCCTTTTTAACTTATATACCTTTGTAAATATCAAGAGGACTTTTTGGGTGAAGGGTTAGGCTTGGGTTAAAGGTAGGTGGTTGGGTTAGTGGTTAGTAGAAAAAGGGCGAAAAGCGTAACAAGCGTCGGTTTTCGTAAGACTTTTTATTTTTGTAACTTTTATTTTGATGAAGCTATTATTCAAACAAAGTTATTTTTGATGAACTTGTTTGTTTATTTTCTTTTGCTTCATCATCAACATAATTTTTTTTTTGAAAAGTCATACGAGAAACCGAGCTAGTTACTAAAAAAAGGGGTTAAAAATAAAAAGGTTTTGGTGGGTAAAAGGGTGTTTGGTTTGGGTTATGAAATGAAAAGGTTTAGGCTCAAAGGGGCTAACTAGGGGGATTTTGGGTAGGTGGTAAAAAAATAATGGTGTAGAAATAAAAAGGGTTAGTCCTAATGCCTCTATCATTTACTTACTCGGGTTTAAGTTTGTAAGGACCGGGAATGTATCATCGTGGCAAGTTCTAGAGTCGTAAGAACCAAGCGGCTATTTACACAAGAAACGAAAAATGAGCATTTAGTTTAAAGATATGTATTTGTATGCTCAATAAAGGCTCAAAACTCACTTTTTGTGGGAATGGGTTTATAATGTGATCAAGTATATATAATCAAATTTTAATTAAACTTGTCATGCCTTTTCATAATTTTCTTATGTTGGTTCTTTTTTATCACGACGCTATCGGTTGTAAATTTGTAAAAATATAACCTTTTTAAAATTTGAAATTCTCAAGTTAAACCTAGACAAGTAAAAAAAATGAAAAAAATTTGAAAAAATTTGGGGTGATTAGCGGTTCCAATAGAGTTTTGTGTAAGGCTTGTATTTAGGACTTGCAAGATTCAAGGTTTTAGCATCCCCCCCACACTCAAATTACACATTGTCCTCAATGTGTCCCCAAAATAAGTTTTTAGGTTGATTAAAATGTGTAAAAGTGGGTTAAAAACAAGATTTTATGGTACTGGGTAGCTGAACACAGGGTGGTGTTGGCTGAGCACGACCCAGTGTCCAGACTGCCAGTACCAAAAGTAAACAGAAGGCTGGGCACGGGGGCGTGTCCAGTGAGCACGGCCCCGTGTCCAGGTACCTGAACTGGGCATTTTCTACAGGACCTTGGGCACGGGGCGTGTTGGGGTGATCACGGCCCCGTGCTGAACTTGCTGTAATGAAGAAAAATCGTCGGGAGGCTCTGTTTTTGTGTATGGGGTGTTGGTTGAAGCTTCCCTTATCATCCTTCACCATCCCGAGTGTGTTTTATTCCTGAAAATTAAAAACTAAACTAGAAAATATAAAAGTTAAACTAATCTAAACTAAGGATAGTTCCGCGGAATGCTTCCGTGGTGCGCCACGTTTATAAGGGTCCCTGGCTAGACCCACCCTATCAGGTGGTTCTGGCTCATCTTCAATTAGGGGTCGTCATTGCCGAATGGATATTTCATTGATCGCTCAAGGTCGACACTTTTTTTGAATGCCCCTAATTGAAGAGGTAGATTGTTGTACTTCCGGTTTTTCAAAGCTTCGTGTGTTTTTACAAATGGTCGTCCCAACACTAGAGGAGCGTCATCAAGGATGACAAAGTCGGTCGGGATTACCATTTGATTTGTTTGAACCAAGACATCCTCAACTATACCGATTGATTTTATTACTTTCCGATTGGATAGAAAAATGGGTATTTGAAGTGGAGAAAAATCACTAATACTTAATTTTTCGAAAATGTAGTTAGGCATTATGTTAACACAAAGATCTTTATCAATTGTGACGTTACTAATAAACGAATTTTGAAAGAAACATGGAACCGGTGTAATGTTAATTTCAAATGGGTCTTCTTTTATTAGCGAGGTTTGATCATTAGTTAACTTAACACTTACCGTTTCGTCAATTTTAGTGTTAGTGTTTAACTCTTTTAAAAACTTAGCATGAGTGGGTACTAAACAATGATTTTCAAAAGAAGGTGATAAGAGATTAATTTCTTCAAAATTAGACTCTTCTTGGATTTTAACGTTGTTGGACTCACCTTTTTCGTTGTTTAACTCATGTGTCGGTTCTTCACTTATTTGTTCTTCCATTTTTACACTTTCAGTTATCTCTTCTTTATTTAATTCTTCTCTTGCGTGGGACTCCTCTTCCCTTGCGCGAGATTCTTTTATACAGCGATCGATAACTCTAATGTGTTCTAACATCCTATCGGTCACTTCGGTTATAGAAAAAGAATCGGGATTTTCAAAGCTTGAATCCGGTTGTTCGATCCTTTGTTCCTCATAATACCCATATGAAGTAGATGGTTCACACCATTGTTCTTCATTGTAAGTATATGATGGATAAGGGTCGTAATTTTGTTCTTCATAATACTTATATGAGGTGGGTTGTTCACGCCATGGTTCCTCATAATAAGCATACGAAGGTGGTGGCTCATATCTTGGTTCCTCAAAGTATGAGTATGAAGGCTCATACCTTGGTTCATCAAAATATGAGTATGAGGGAGGAGGTTCATACCTTTGGTCTTCATAGGATGTGTATGAAGTTGATGGCTCGTACCTGGGTTCCTCATAGTAGGTGTATGAATTGGATGGTTGATATGAGTGACTATTTTGAACCGAGTGTGTGTTACGACAATTAGTGCAATAATTACTCCTATAATCATCCTCCTCATAGGTGTAGTTGTAACCTCCTGAGTATTGATCCATAAGAATCACTCAGCAGACCACAACCAAGTCTCGAGATCAGGAAACAAAAATAAAAACGGAAACAGAGGCTGGACACGGCCCCGTGTTCAGTGGACACGGCCCCGTGTTCAGAATCTGTATCTGGGCGTTTTAATTAAATTTACTGATTTCGTTGAGCACGGGGCGTGTTCAGTGAGCACGGCCCGTGTTCAAGCTTCTGTAATTGGGTGTTTTTATGAAAATGTGAAGCACGGCCCCGTGTTCAGTGAGCACGGCCCCGTGTACAGGTTACTGTAAATGCAAAACTAAACTAAAATGCAGAAAAAATTTGCGCGCGTTAAAAAGGTTTTGAAAAACTGATTAGGCCGTCGATTTTAAGCTTTCTTAAAATCCTTGTGTCCCCGGCAGCGGCGCCAAAAACTTGATGGGTGTCAAGTGTTATATATATTAGGTGTATATTTTAAGCCCCTTTAACACTTTTTAGTCAAGTTTTAAATTTATAAAACACGATATTCACTAACACTAGACACTCATATGGGCAAGTGCACCCATCGTGAGCGTAGTATAGTGTTGGTAAGATACCGAGGTCGTCCAAGGTCACAAGAGCTTTTAGTACCGGTTTATCCTCAACGTCTAATCAAATCAAAAAGTTTAGAAAAATGTTTTAAGCTAGGAAAAATAAAAACTAACTAAAAATGCTGAAAATAAAAATAAAAACAGATAGACAAGATGGATCACTTGGTTCCGACTCGTATCTAGTGTAACCTTTGATTATTTCCGCACTTTTGCACTTATTAAGAGATTATCTTAGTTATTGTAGTAGGCCCCTCTTTTGAAGGTGACGTTACCCTCACCCCAGTAGTTTGAGTCAGCAAGGATACAATCCTAAAATGGTGGATTATTGAAAGATAATTAATTAAGTTATTAATGCAAATTATGGTAGGCCCCTCTTTTGGAGGTGACGTTACCCTCGACTAAGTAGTCTGAGTCAGCAGGGATACAGTCCTAAATAGCCGGGTTATAGTATTAATAGTAGTTAACTTATGAGGGGATCAAAGAGTTTGGACCCCCCCCATCCAATACCGTTAAGTATTGAAGGAGGTCCTACTAAATTTGACCCAGGTCCATTGCAGGATCTCTAAACGCTGAACAATGGCAAGACCTTTACCAAACCGTTCCCTTAACCCCCCGACCAGGTAGCCAACATACCTCCATATAGACCGTGGAGATATGAATGGTGAAAATCTTTTATTTTATATAGACAGTAAAATAATGTCAAGACACCACGGACAAACGATAAGGAAAGATCACCTTCAACATAAGAAACTAGTTATTAAAGTCATTAATACAAAACCAAATAAAAAGTGCAAAAAGATTAGAAATAAAAAGTATTACTCTAGACACTTTGTCTTCACCAAGTGATGTAAGAGACTTAGGCAAACATGGCCTTGATTGTCAAGAACTCTTACGATCAATCTTGGATCTCGAGACGACTCACACACTCTACGATGGACAATGGATGATGGTGGTGGATGATGGTGTTATGGTGGTGGTGGGTGGTGGGTGAAGTGTGAGAGAGGTGGTGTGCCAAGGGATGGTTTGAGCTTGAGCCAAGCACTTCTATTTATAGGCTGAACAGAAGCTCGGGCACGGCCCCGTGTCCACATCCTTCTCTTTCTTCATTTAATGCAGTTTTGTCTTTTTAGTTGACCACGCCCCCGTGTCCGCTGAGCACGACCCCGTGGTGCAGAAGAATCTTTGTACTATGCAGATTTGCTGGATTGTGCGAATCTTATAGTTGACCACGGCCCCGTGTCCGCTGAGCACGGCCCCGTGGTGGGCAATAGAAGCTTCTACCACTTTGTCTTTTCTGCTGACACTTGGGCACGCCCCCATGCTGGCTGAGCACGGGGCGTGTTCAGTCTTCTGTTGTCTTGTTTTGCTTGGGAAGATGCTGTCGTGGGGTCGGGCATGTCACGTCTTGTTCCTTTTCTTGTATTTATGTTAGATTTTGATGTCTTTTTGCTTCTTTTGTGAATTTGAGCTCATTTAATCCTGAAAATACAAAAGGAAGACAAAAGCACACTTTTTCCAACATTAGTACTAAAAAAGGGTTAGTTTTATGCCACAATTGATGAAATTTATATGTTGCATTTTGCACACATCACCCCGTGTTCTCACAAGTCAAAGTCAAAGTCAAGGTTAAGTCAACGGCCGATTTCGCGTAACCTGACTTGTAGAAATTCATCTATTTTATTTATATTATGTGGAGTAAGTGTCGTTAATTGCAATAATCGACGTATGTAATCGTTATTCAATCGGCCTACGACTGTGAATTGTAGGAAGTAACAATGCGATAAAGTTAATCAACTAATAATCAAGCTATGCTAATCAAATCGACATCAAAATGCAACTCGAGCTACGTAGTTTTACTTGTTGTTACACGTGTGTGTGTGCCCTACGTGTTATCTGTGCATGTTTACTTATGTTATGTTGTGGTAATCAAGCGAACTCAATCGAAACACGAACGCAATCGAACTCGAACATGAATCACGATTGAACTATGATAGATGGTGGAAAATAGATTACGCAAGATACGAAGTAGTTGGAACTAAAAGTAATTTGAGTAGGAAACCCTATCGAATCGAACCGCTCGCAATCAAAATCGAAACACCGAAAATCGTCGCGTCGAAAACTTGAACCAAGCGCCATCCGGCCGGATAGCCATCCGGCCGGATAGCCATCCGACCGGATAACACAATTGATGACAGGTTGTATGTCATCCGACCAGGATGTCATCCGACCGGATCATCATCCGAGCGAGTTCCATCCGATCGGATCACTCTTTCCCCTTTTGGAATCCTATAAATACCCCTGTGATTGTCATTCTTTCCACTTTTGGAAACCTTCTGTCCGAACAAGCTCATATTCTTCACCTTTTCTTCGATTTCTCTCAATCCAGATAAGATCTCGCCCTAAATCTTGTACTTCCTTGATCTATACGCACTTCTACACCTTTCTATCTTTTAAAATATTAACTTTTAACCGTGAAATCATTAAGATTTGAGGTATTCTAGGGTGACGTCATCATGAATTTCTCATGAACTTCAAGTTTGACCTCATTCCACCAAGGATAACTCGGATCTGAACGGTTTCCACAAGATTTCACAACGACTTCGCATAGATCTGAACATTTTCAAAAGGATAAAAGAGTTGAGAGAAATAAACACAAGTTTTCTCATTCTTTTACACTCAAAACCGGTAGAGTCAGGATCAGATCTAGTCTCCTACTCATCCATAGTGCTGTACTAGTTCAGATCTGGATTCCACCCACGAGACTACCAACTTCGGGTTAAGCAAGAACAACCGTCTCGAGCCGGTAACTGGCTGAACTAGGGTGATTCCTGGTCGGTTTGGTTACTTGGGTCAAGGCAGGGTTCTAGTTGGCTAACAAGTTGTCAAGACGTCTCGAAAACAACGACAAACCATCAAACGACCAAGTGTAGGACGAAGGGAATAATCGGAACGGATTGCCGTCCGATCGGATTGTCATCCGATCGGATAGGTCATCCGAACAGATTGCCACCCGAACGGATGACACTTGGGACCCACCTTTTTAAACTATCTCATCTAGAGTTTGAGTATTGAACGAATTGCAATCCGAACGGATTACCATCCGCACGGATTACTCTTCGGATCATGAGATACTAAGACTTTAAAGCCTTAAACAATTCTCAACAAGTTCATTGACTAGGTTGCAATCCGATCGGATGATCATCCGATCGAGTGACACTTCAACTGTGAACTTGTCTTCAACAAGTAATCTCACCACCGAGTCGCCGTTCGACCGGATCACCGTCCGACCGGATGACCATCCGATCGAACGACCCAGCATCCGATCGAACGACTTGAGGGATAGGGATACTTAAATGTTTTCTAAATACTACAACGAAAACTTCAAAGGACAAGCCATCATACACAAACACATCCTTAGCATAGGAAGAAATAATCCACTCGAATCATCATCCGAACGGATTGCCATCCGCACGGATGACCACCCGAACGGATTACCATCCGCACGGATTACCATCCGCACGGATTACTGTCCGATCGGATTACCATCCGATTGAACTACCATCCGACCCATCTTCATTTGTTTCGTTTTCCTTATCGTTATGCTATCGAATCTATTCAGGCTAACCATACTCGCTAAGCGCTCCCTTCAATCCATAAATCGCTGTGAGTATACTCGATCCCTTTTTGCTTTACGCACTTTTGGGTGTTACATACGTTATGAATATTCAAACTACAACAATCACACTACTCAAATACTATTTGAACGCTAACCGTTAATGCATGTTATACGTGGCTCATGAATGCTTGTTTGTTATGTTTACACATGGAATGCTGTCTACCTGCCTTAGCAACGATGGTACTATAGTTTGGACTCAGCACCCGTTCACACGGGGGTTGTTAAGGATCTTTTACTTGCATGGATTACGGTCGTAATCATGTATTGCGAACTGCCTCAGGCAGTCAACCCGCAGTCATTGGTATCGATGGATCTATGTCGATAACTAACGTGCTTCATTTCACTATGTGTACGTGCTGGTTATGCGTAAACGAATTCGAACTCTATATACTATTATCAAACTTGTATGCTCACCTTTACATTTTATGTATTGACTTTATTTTAACGTATGTGACAGGTGCTTAGGAAGTTTACATGCTTAGCATGCTGTGAACTTGAGGCTAGGAAAGGTCTAGGATGCTCTTTGTGTTGTGATGAAATTGAAGCTAGGAAAGGAGGTCCTAGAAACCAATAAATAAACTATTTATGTTTAAATCTGAGTTGTCGGAACAGAATATTTGCCTTGATGTTTGTCTGTAATAATTATTTGACTGTTTGAGATACGGTATGGGACGTATTATTTAAATTGGATGGTTATGATAATTGTTATGGAAACTTCTGGACAATCTGTTTGGCTCAGTGCCATGCCCCGATGATTCCGCCATCGGTTGGGGTGTGACACATCAAGTCCACTTGCCCAAAATATGCAAGGAAACCGGAAGAAGTTAAGAAGACCAACGCTAGGGTCTTCCAGATGGGTGCAAATGAGGCCATACAAGATGAAAATGTTATAACCGGTACGTTCCTTATTAATGATGTATATGCAAGGGTACTGTTTGATTCGGGTGCAGATAAGTCGTTTGTGGATAGTAAATTTTGTAAGTTATTAAATCTACCCGTTAGGACCCTAAGCATGAAATATGAAGTAGAATTAGCTGATGGAACCATAGAATCTGCTTCAACAATGTTAGATGGATGTTTCATATCCATTAGGAACCACTCTTTTCCATTGTCATTGCTTCCTTTGAAACTAGCTGGATTCGACATAGTAATAGGCATGGATTGGTTATCTCATAACCAAGCTCAGATCGTTTGTGACAAGAAACAAGTAGTTATCAAAACTCCGTATGGTGAGCCACTTATCATACAAGGAGACACTCAGCATGGGCTGCCGAAGCAAGTGTCCATGCTTAAGGCATCAAGGTGTATGAAGAAGGGTTGTGTCATCTACATGGCACAAGTGACTATTGATGAGCCAAAGCCCAAGATCAAAGATCTACCTGTTATTTCTGAATTTTCAAATGTATTCCCTGAAGAACTACCTGGGTTACCTCCAGATAGGCAAGTGGAGTTTAGAACTGACATTATTCCTAGAGCAGCACCTGTTGCAAGAGCACCATACAGGTTAGCACCAACTGAGATGAAGGAGCTGAGAACTCAACTGGATGATTTATTGGCAAAGGGATTTATTAGACCAAGCTCATCTCCTTGGGGAGCACCGATACTATTTGTAAAGAAAAAGGATGGATCGATGCATCTATGCATCGATTATCGCGAGCTTAACAAGGTTACAATCAAGAATAGATATCCGTTGCCCAGGATCGACGATCTGATCGATCAACTACAAGGGGCAAGTTACTTCTCCAAGATTGATTTGAGATCGGGTTACCATCAGCTGAAGGTCAAAGATGAAGACGTGCATAAGACCGCGTTCAGGGCTCGATACGGTCATTACGAGTTCTTAGTGATGCCTTTTAGGCTCACTAATGCACCAGCAGCATTCATGGATCTCATGAATCGCGTGTGCAAACCCTACTTGGACAAGTTTGTCATCGTTTTTACTGATGACATACTTATATATTCAAAGAATCGGGACGATCATGAAAAGCATCTTCGATGTATTCTTGAACTTCTACAACGAGAGAAACTTTATGCTAAATTCTCTAAATGCGAGTTTGGCTTCGTGAAGTCCAATTTCTTGGACATGTGGTTAGTGAGCGCTGAATCCAGGTAGATCCTGCCAAGATTGAAGCCATCATGAATTGGCAAGAGCTGAAGACGCCCACAGAGATTCGCAGCTTCTTGGGATTGGCAGGATATTATAGGCGTTTTATAGAAAATTTCTCAAGGATTGCTGCACCCCTAACTTCGTTGACTCGCAAGAATATAAAGTTTGACTGGGGTCCGAAACAACAAGAATCCTTTGATATTCTTAAGCAGAAGCTAAGTAATGCTCCTGTGCTGACATTGCTTGAAGGGATTGAAGAGTTTGTGGTATACTGTGACGCATCACACACAGGCATGGGATGTGTACTTATGCAAAAAGGCAAAGTTATTGCCTATGCTTCCCGATAGTTAAAGGTGCACGGGAAGAATTACACCACCCACGATTTGGAATTGGGTGCTGTGGTGTTAGCACTAAAACTTTGGAGGCATTATTTATATGGTACCAAGTGTGTGATCTACTCTGACCATAAGATCCTTCAGCATCTGTTTAATCAGAAAGATCTGAATATGAGACAACGTCGATGGATGGAGACGCTGAATGATTATGATTGTGAGATCCGATACCATCCAGGCAAGGCAAATGTAGTCGCCGACGCCTTAAGCAGAAAAGAAAGGGTTAAACCCATCAGAATCAATACCAAGAGCATTGAATTAAAGAACAGCTTAAATGAAAGATTGTTAGCCGCTCAGAAGGAAGCTGTATTAGAAGCTAACTATCCAAATGAAAAGCTGGGAGTCACTGCTGAACAGTTATCCTATGGCAGAGATGGAATCTTAAGATTGAATGGACGGATATGGGTTCCCATCTATGGAGGACTTCGGGACGTGATCCTTCAAGAGGCCCATAGCTCCAAATACTCTGTTCATCCTGGCTGTGATAAGATGTACCGGGATTTAAAGGCAAATTACTGGTGGATAGGCTTGAAGTAGTCTATAGCCACTTATGTGGCAAAATGTTTGACGTGCGCACAAGTTAAAGCTGAACACCAAAAGCCGTCAGGTTTGCTACTACAACATGAACTTCCCACCTGTAAGTGGGAAATGGTAACCATGGATTTTATCACAAAGTTGCCAAAAACAAAACGAGGAAATGATATTATTTGGGTTATAGTAGATAGACTAACTAAGTCAGCCCACTTCCTACCTATTAAGGAAACACATAGCTCAGATAAGTTAGCTCAGCTATACGTGGACGAGATTGTATCTCTTCACGGAGTGCCAGTGTCTATCATCTCGGATAGGGATACGAGATATACATCACATTTTTGGAAAAGTTTTCAGCAATCCCTAGGCACTCGATTAAACTTCAGCACTGCTTATCATCCTCAGACGGATGGTCAAAGTGAACGTACAATCCAAACGTTGGAGGATATGTTAAGGGCGTGTGTTATTGACTTAGGTGGAAGTTGGGATGATCATCTCCCATTGATAGAATTTTCATATAACAATAGCTATCATTCCAGTATTCAAGCTGCACCTTTCGAAGCTTTGTATGGAAGAAAGTACGGGACGCCCGTTTGTTGGGCAGAAGTTGGAGATGTCCAACTAACAGGACCTGATATAGTCCTGCAGACGACATATAAGATTGTGCAGATACGAGGTCGTCTTAAAGCTGCCAGGGATAGGCAGAAGAGCTACGCTGATAAAAGGCGTAATTTTGGAACCTGAAGGTTTATACAATGGAGGATTGCACATAGTTCAAGGGTTGGTTTTGTAAATGTTTGCTTTATGTTTTGGGTCGATATGTATGGGTTGTTTTTGGTTAAGTGGTTTTGAGTGGGCCTAGGGTATTTACCCACATGTTTTAGTATTTAAGCAAACCTCAACCTTTAGGTTGAGATTGATCAGTTGTCGAGAACTAGAGGCCAGCCGAAACTAGCTTTGGGACCTTTGTATCAGTCATCGTGAATCGTTGAATGCAAGTTTCTGGTTTGTTTTGATCTATATCGGTTTGGTTATTGTTTGTTTATTCTTGAATCAACTTGTGTTTGGTTTCCGCACTCTCACAAGTATTTGATTGATATCGTTGAAAGATCCAAACGGGTTTTACAATTGGTATCAGAGCCAAGAAACCAATTCTTGGTTCCGTTTTGATATCATTCGGATTCAAGAAGATTGTTTTTATTACTGATCTTATTTACCAGTTTTGTTTTACAGGAACTCAGTTTGTTTTGGTGTGTTTTCTTGATTTCGAGATTCACATCTTCAAACTGTTCTTAGCATATTCTACATAAGTGGTGCTAATTTTGGTTTGTGTGATTTCTAATAAGGTGTTTGCTGATTTCTCAGAGGTGCTGGTGATAAAAGAAAAATTCAAAGATTTTGATATCTTTGAATTTTTGGAAAAGTGCTAAAAACCAGGGGTTACGAGTCAACAGTGTTATCTCACATCTGTTTTGCAGGTCTCGACTCGAAATCAGCTACCGTCTCGAGTTGTCATCATCAAGGTCTCGACTCACAACAAGCTGTGGTCTCGGGTCATCTTCACTGTGGTCTCGACTTGCAATAATCTGTGGTCTCGAGTCATCTTCGCTGTGGTCTTGACTCGAAACAAGCTATGGTCTCGAGTTGAAACGTTTGACTTGAATTTTTTGTCTCGACTCGCAATCTCTTGTCTCGACTCGAATCGACAAGCTACAACGTGTTTTTGGACTTTGGACTTTGAACATTGATCTTTGGACTTAAAACTAAATTAATTAATTAACCATTAATTAAAAATGTCTGCAACTAATGTTGACCTGGCTGCCCTCAACAAAGAGCAAGAACTAGTGTTGGTGCATTACGTCTGTCAACTTCGTCTCGTATCGAGTCTTATACTAGAATTGTTAGATCAGGGCACGTAGTACGAGAAATTTAGGGTTTGGGTGTGATTGTGCTATTTCGCACGAAATAGCAAGGTGTCATTTCGTGCGAAATACTCACCCCTATAAATACCTGAAGTGTGATTTCATTTGCAAGGTTCGTAATTCCGGTACCAAAGTGCTGCCGACGTGTCTACTGATCTGTAAACGTGTTAAATCAATAATACAAGACAATTTAGTGTGAATCAAGCTGTTACAAAGTCTAATCAATGAATTCCGCCTCTGATTAGACCGAGAACTCTTCTGATAGACTCGTTTGGGTCACAGAATGATCCTACATGTGGTATCAGAGCTCAGGAGGAAGAGTTCTTACCAATTCAGCTTAAAAATCTGTTTTCTACACCTTCTTTTCAAAATTAAACAAGATTTAACAGTCAAAATGACTTGAATTTCACATATTATATGCGAAACAGTGTTTTAACGAATCCTTGAAAGAATTGGACCTTAATTCGATCTAAAACTGATAAAATTGACTTTTTCGTTTGAAAAACAGATCGATCATGATGACGTCAGTAGTATTTCGCACGAAATAAGCATCTATTTCGCTTGAAAAATACATTTGATTTCGCACAAAATCACTGTATTTGGTTTATTTCGCATGAAATCACCTCAGATTTGTTATTTCGCACGAAATTAGCTTGTCATTTCGTACGAAATCAGGGTATTTCGTTTGAAATTGGTATTTCGTGTGAAAATTACTATTTCGCACCAAGTGTTTTCGTTTGAACTCTTATTTCGTGTGAATCTTCATTGTTGTTTGAACTTTGTTGACTTTGTGATACAGATTACTGATCTATTATTGAATCATGGAAGAGGAATTCTACAATGCGTTTGCTACACCAGTTGCTCCTGTTACAGCTGCTGAAACTCTTTACAGTGAGAATGAGACGAGAACTTATCAAAAAGCACCAAAGCTTATGTACATTGAAGATTTTAGAGGATGGCAAAATCGGTTTGAAAACTGGGTGCAAGCCTATAAGTTTGACGCATGGTGTTCATTAGAAAAAGATTACGAGAAACTGAAAAATGAACGTGGACTTGAAAAAAGCTTTTTGTGACTATTCAGATGTTGAAAAATTGAAATATACAAGTGAAAAAATGATGATCAGTATTCTTCAACAAGTAGTTAAAGAAGATATCTTTGTTTTACTTCAACATGAGGGTACTGCAAGATCAATTTGGACTACATTGATTCAAAAGTTTAAAGGAAGTGCAGATATGATCAAGAACAAACAGGCTTTACTGAAGAAATTATTTGATATGTTTATAGCTTTTGAAAATGAAACAACAAAAATGACCATTGATAGATATTGTCATCTGGTTTTGGAAATGGGAAGATTGGACATAAAGAAAGACGACGATGAATGGGTTGATAAACTAGCCGATGCATTACCACAGCAGAAATGGGGAACTTATTTGTTGATCTTAAAACACATGAGAAAATCTGAAAATATGAATCTGGCACAGTTTATTCATAAGATTGAAGAACATGAGTTGGATATCCAGAAAACGACAATCATGACTAATCCAAATGCTCAACAAGATGTTAGTTTATACTACAGAGGAAATAAATTTGAAGTTACTCCAAGCCCAAAGATTCAAACTGGTTTCAGTGCTGATAGTTCGTCTGGAACATAGGGAAGTACTATGACTCAAAGTGGTGGACCTTCGTCTTCATATTCAAGCTTTGATCCAAATTTTACAACACCAAGTCCTCAACGACAGAATTCTACAAATCTGTAATGCAACGTTACCTTGAACATTCAAAATGGTCAAAATCTTTCTCCAGAAATAGCTAAGCAACACATGGCATCACTTGTTGCTATGTTGGAATCATATGAAAGCTTAATTGCTGGAAAAATTGGAAATCCGATGCTTACCAAAGAGGATTATGACCAGATTGATGCTGAGGAACTTGAGTTGATGGATGTAAAATGGTGTTTAGCCAGTGCCGTTCGAAGGGCAGAAAAATTTCAACAAATCACCGGTAGAGATGATTTTCGTGAAATGGGTACATCTCCAATAGGTTTTGACAAATCAAAAGTCACGTGTTTTCGATGCAAAGAAAAAGAACATTTTAAATGAGAATGCAAAAATAAAGAAGCAAATGAAAAACAAAGCTCGTCTGGAAACAACAATTATTATCAAAAATCAATTTTTCATCAGATTGCTCAACAACCACAAACTGCACATGCACGTGCCATTGAAGAAAAAGAGAAAATAGCTTATTATAGTATAATTGACCAAGATGATGAAAAGGTTGCAGAGGGATTTAGTTGGGATAAATACATTCCACCTGGTTCAGGTCTTGTTGCTCAAATCTTGGAAGCAGAATCGGTCAAATCTCAGTAAAAAAGAATACCGATTTTTCCAGATTTTGGAAGTGATGTAGATACTGATGATGAAGAAGAATACATTAATAAAGCTAGAAAAGGTCTAGATCCTGATAGTTTTAATTTGTTTTTTGCAGACAAATTTGAGATGTTGAATGAGAAGAAGGTTGCAAGATTAAAAAGAGAACTGGAAGTAAGAATAATAGCTGATGAAAAGGCAAAGATGGAAGCTAAAAAAGCAAATGTTGAACCAGTAATTGAGAAAGTGGTAGAGAAAATTATTGAAGTTGAAAAAATAGCTGAAGTTGAAAAACTCGTCGAAGTTGAGAAAATCGTCGAGGTAGAAAAAATTGTTGAAATTGAGAAGATTGTCGAGGTTGAAAAGATAGTTGAGGTTATTAAACCTTGTCATAAATGTTCAGAAACTTGCAAAGATTGTGATGAGAAGGATAAGAAGATCGTTGAATTAGAAAAGATGAAAGAAAATTTATTGTCTGATGTGAAGTATGTGAAGGAATCTTATGACGTGCTGAACAGAACAGTTGATGGTTTGAAAAAGACAAATTCAGAAGTTGAGATTGCTATGATCAAAATGAGCTCAACATTAATGACAAAGCAGAAAGTCATCAATGAGTATATTGAAGACTGTGCAAAGCTAAAGCAGGATTTGGAACTTGAAAAGATTGAGAGTGAAAGAATCAAACGATTACTGTTGAGTTATACAACTTGTGATTATTTGATTGATCGAGTTTATCCTACTGTTGCAGGTCTTGAAGCTTTCCAAGATAAAGAAAAAGAAGATACGGATACTGGTAAGAAACAGACTGTCAAGTATAACAAGTGTCCGCCCCCGATCTATGAAAGTTATTCTCCCAGAAAGCCAAATGAGGAACGTTTAAATAAGGCTCTCAACATCAAATTAAAGTCTAAAATCATTGATGAGTTACCAGACAATATTGATGTCACATTCACAGCGTCTGACACTGATCATGAGTCTGAGTTATTAAAGAAAGTAGTCGATCAAGTGTTGGATATGGATGAAGAGTCAAAGTCGGAGTCTAAATCTGAAAGTTCAAGCTCATCAGAAAAGAGTCTGAGTTCACCGGTTAAACGGGTTTACAATAAAGAATTCTTGTTATCAAAATCTAATTTGAATGATGGATCAATCAAAGTGGCATATACTTTGAGTGATTCAGACAAATTATATTCTGATGAGGAATTTCCAATAAGAAGTGACAAATCTGAAATGATCAAACAAGTTTTTAAATTAACAGAACTTAATATTTCTGAAATAAAAGATTTAAATCTTCATGAAAAACCTAAAAAGTACACTTCAAGTGTTCAACATAGATTGAACAAGAAAAAGGGTTACGGTTCTGGTTATGGTTTTCAGAAGAAACCAAACCATTACAGTAATTTCAAAAAGAAAGGATTAGGATTTATTGTTCCAGAAAATTATAAAAATGAGAAAACCTATAAATCAAACACTAAATTTGTTGCAGGAGGAAGTGCTGAAGAGGAACAGAAGAAACCTTTTTGGAGACAGTCAAATCAAGAGTTTCTTGCTGAAAGGAAGAAGAAGTTGATTTCAAGAGTTGATAGAAGAACATGTTTCAAATGTCAAAAAGTTGGGCATATTGCTTGGAATTGTTCAAATTCCAACAATACAAAACAGGGAGTTTCTTCTAACTTTGAAATGATTAAGAAACATGTTGATGAAAAGAAACAATCAACTGAGAAAACTAAAGTGTTTGAAAATTCTACTTTTGAAAACGGTGATGTTTCAAAACATTTTTACAAAAGAAAAGTTGATTTGAACAAACAAAGATGGGTTGTAAAATCTGAGAGTAGTTCTGACAAAGAATCTGATTCCATAAAATCAGAGGAGTCATCTGTTGAGAAAAAGAATGAAAATTTCGTTCCAGGGTTGAACGATGAAAAGTTTCCGCCATTGTCAAAAGAAAATTTAAAATTGAAAGTTGGTAAAGTTGATATTTCAGATCAATTCTTTGCTGGTAAAGGAGAATTTGATGCTGAAAAGACTTTCAATGGGAAAGCCAAACATATTTTCGGAAAGATGGTAGATGGGAAAGTGAAAAGTGTAAAAGATTTTTACAGATCAAAAGGAGGTTGGGATAGAGTTGAATCAAAATCACCCAAGGCTGGTCAGGCTTGGGTGACTGAATTTTCTACTTAAAATTCTGATTTGCCGGAGCTTCCAGGTTGGTAAGTGTGGAGCAGGTCTCGGCATCTTTCTAGAATTTTATGTGTTTGTGGAAAATCTACAAGTATTAAATCAGGGACATTCAGTTGTACTTGATTTCCTACATATGGTAGTGTTGCTTAAATTGAAAATGTTATAGTTTTCAAAAGGTTGATAATGAAAGAACAAGGTGATGAAACCCCAACAAAACTAATTTTCCGGAAAAACCATTTTTGATTAAAACAAACTTAAGTGTTTTGAAATCATAATGGGAAAATAGTTTGTTGTAAGGGGGAGTTCTGATTGTTTATGCCAAGTGGATGGCGATTTGAAGTAATTCACAACAGTTGTCACTTTACTTGTACAATTTGTTTTCAAATTTCCTTTAAATGATTTTGCATTTTAGGGGGAGTAGAAATTTTCAGAAAATCCAAAAACATTTGAAATTTTGAAAATGTCAAAAACATGATAAAAGCTAAAATGAGTTTTGTTGAAAAAAGAGGAAATGATAGTACATCAGTAGACTATCACAGCATGCTAAAGAATTGGAAGATAAAATGTGATAAACGGTCTCACTGATGATGTGCCAGTAGGTTTTTACACATTTAGTAGATTGTGACGAGATATAAACCTAAATATCAAACTTGCTTATATCATGGGGAACATCTCTCGGATATATGGGTAACCCCCGAAATCTTGTTTGAAAGGTCCCTCTTTCTGAGATACTAGGTCTTTATACTCAGTGATATCTTGGGTATTATCCCGGGACTTCTGATTTTGCAGAAGCAATGGCCTAGTCCCCGTATAATACTGCTTGCTTGAAATATAGCACCACCCTCAGCATAAAAAATGATGAAACATTGCAAAATGCTAATCATGTGCTGTTGAAGAAAAGATTCTCTAAAGGGAACACACCTAAAGTCGAAGCCATCATCTCTCTGATTTTGCGGAAGCAATAGCCTGAGCTCTCATGGCCCTCGCATTTAACCCTTTACAGATATCATCTAGGTATACTCACCTGTAAGACTGAATATTGGGATCTGGATACGGGAGTATATTCTGAGGTGGGATACGCGAATAAGTTTAATTCTCTAAAACATTAATCTCGTATCTCGAAACAGTTGAAATTTGTGTGAAAATTTAAGTGGATCAGTATACTGACAATCTAAGTGAATCGTTTAGAACTTAAAATGTTTAAAGCTTAACGGTGTTGGTGATTTGTCTCAAAAACTGATATGATCCTCTTACACAAACTCACAAAAATATTGTTTGTATATATTTCTTTACTGCATTTCATTATTTTAAAATTCCAAAAAGATTTTAAATGTGTTTTAGCATAAATTTGAAAAATTCAAAAAGATTTTCGACAACTGATGATGAAAAGCTGATTTTCAAAATTCCAAGTGCTAAACATGATGAACAGGTTTGGGAGAGTTTGATTACAAAAATGATATACATACAAGTGGTCATCAGAGGTTATATATGTTAAAACATTTTGATCAATGTTCGCTATTGGATTATAAATTTGTTAAAATTTTAAATGTTATGAAATTTATGTTTTGGGTAGAGAATGTGCAGGTTTGTCAGGTTTCGAATTCTGAGCAGAAGTTGAGCCAGGTTTCGATTCTGAACCTGTGATCATGTGAGAACAAAACTACGATTCCAACACAACTTAAGAGGGAGTCTGCTAGTTGAGAGGAGATTGTAGATGATAGAGTCAGTTTCAGATTCTGAAGTTCTAAAATTACTGATGCTGATGAACTTAAGGAATCAAGAGATCTGATCAAGAGAATTAGAGTGAGATAAGAGCAAGGTGGAGATCCTGGAGATGAAAAGAAGAGAGGATGAAGGATGCTTTCTCTGTCAGATAATTTTTTGAAAAAGGCCGAAGACTGATCAAGGCTGAAGATTGTGAAGACTCGACACCGAAGACTTCGTCAACATCCGAGGGGGAGTTTGTTGGCGCATTACGTCTGTCGACTTCGTCTTGTATCGAGTCTTATACTAGAATTGTTAGATCAGGGCACGTAGTACGAGAAATTTAGGGTTTGGGTGTGATTGTGCTATTTCGCACGAAATAGCAAAGTGCTATTTCGTACGAAATAACCTTTGGCTATTTCACACGAAATAGCAAGGTGTCATTTCGTGCGAAATACTCACCCCTATAAATACCTGAAGTGTGATTTCATTTGCAAGGTTTGTGATTCCGGTACCGAAGTGCTGCCGACGTGTCTATTGATCTGTAAACATGTTAAATCAATAATACAAGACAATTTAGTGTGAATCAAGCTGTTACAAAGTCTAATCAATGAATTCCGCCTCTGATTAGACCGAGAACTCTTCTGATAGACTCGTTTGGGTTACAGAACGATCCTACAACTGGATTCAAAAGTTGGAACCACTACACGCATTCCAAGGTTGACTGATGCAAATGACTTTCCTGAGTGGAAGTGGCGTTTTGAATAACATGTGAAGGTTAAAGATTCTAAAATTTGGCGAAGTAGTTTGAGAGGTCCAAGGGAGATCATGATGGATAGCCCTACTGAACCTGGCGTACAAATAAAGAAACCCCTTAGCCAGTATACTGAAGAAGATTTCACATTAGCTGAAGAAGATGAAAATGCACTTTCCTATCTGACCATGGGTTTGGGTCCAGACGTTGCTATAGGTTTTCGTACTTGCAAATTAGCTAAAGAATTGTGGGAAATGAAATGAATTTTCACAATTGTGGTGAAGGGCTGACTCATGTAAGACCAGTATCGAAACAGTTTGAATTTAGTATGATGTGTTGGTAGGCTCTATCCTTAAAGACTGGAAACATCAGTTGTTTCTGATCAGAACTAAATTAGTACATGACCTCAGGAAAGAAAATCACTTGGAATTAGCTCATTTCTATTTGAATGTCTGTATGTTGTCCCGATACACACAATTTTGGTATGACTCTGAAATCTTATTTGAAAAAGTCGTGTATCTCCTCTGGTTTGTGTGAGCAAAGACCTGGAGTTGCTAGGCAGCGTTTAGCTTCTATTTTGCGTGAGCAAAGATCTAGCTGAGCGTCTGTCGTCTTATAGATCAATTAAACACCCGAAAGAGACCCTCAAGTGCCCAAAAGAAACCCAAGAAACCTATATCAAACTGAGAAAAACTCATTTGATCTGTATATTATACCATCTCTGCGAAAGATCTATTATGTTCTCTTCTCAACCTACCAGTTAAGATAGATATGGATTGGACTTGTGAAATATGTGGTAGGGAAGCTACTTGCATGGTAGAGTGTGCTGAATATAACTCCGGGATTTGATTAGTATTTGTTTGTGTGTTCATTGTTAAGAAATCAAAACATGATAAAATCAGTTACAGGCAGTTATATGGAAAAGGTCTAGGGAGATGAGTTTAGGTGGACAAATATACTGGCAGTCGTCTAGATCATTCGGTAGTAGATCAGTATTGATAAGTGAAGTCAAGCCCGAAACCTCGTGATTTGATTCCTGAGCAATTACGTTATTTCCTATTATATTTTTGTAAATAATTGTTTATATTATTTATTTTTGTGTTTTAGGTTTTTTTTGTTTTGTTTTCGTAAAACGTGCTCGGAAAGTTAATTGGGTTAAAATTATAACTGGTATTTTTTAAGGATTCTCGAATTAAATTAAAAATAATTATTAAGGAAATTCTTGAATTAAATGTGAATTTGTGACGGTCTCGGCCCAATCTCTGGTCTCGGCCCAACTTCAAAGGCCCAATTGTGAGATATAAAAGGAAGGTCTCGAGTCGAGACCTCACTTCTCACTCGAGACCAGTTTCAGTTTCTCTCAAATTCTCTCTCGAATTCCGGCAAACTTTCACTGTTCCGACGAAATTTTTGTTTCCGACGTGCTTTCCGGTCTCGACTTATCAAGATTTGAAGGTATTTTGATGATGTTGTTGAAGTTTTGCAGGTGATATGAAGATTTGATGATGAGTTTATGAAGATTTGAAGATAAACATGAA
Organism: Helianthus tuberosus; assembly: GCA_030545235.1. Taxonomy (NCBI): domain Eukaryota; kingdom Viridiplantae; phylum Streptophyta; class Magnoliopsida; order Asterales; family Asteraceae; genus Helianthus; species Helianthus tuberosus. The sequence goes on from CM060383.1 coordinate 17,946,253, forward strand.
CCCTAGTTTTTGAATATATTTTGGTCTTCAAAGAAATCAAAGAGTGTTTTTGGGTTTTGATCCAAAAACTGAGCAAACGAAAGTTGTTTGTCTGATCTCGACTCAGGATTACATAAGGACTCGAGACTGGTGGTTGCGAGTTGCAACCTTATGGTCTCGACTGGGGTCTCGACTCGAGATCATCTAGTCTCGACTCATAGTCTCGACCAGAAACCACAAGGTCTCGACTCGAAACCTCGTGGTCTCGACTCACGGTCTTGACTCGTGGTATCGAGTCAAAATCACATGGTCTCGAGTCAAAATCTTTCAATCTGAGTCATGGTTCTGTTGACCAGTGCTGATATTTGACTTTAAAGTCTATTTAAAAAAAAATGAGCCAAGTGTATACTGAGTTTCTCTTGTCCCTAATGAACCTTATTTTGTGCAGAATATGGACCTGAAATTTATTCCGACTCACAATCAGGCAGGATACTTAGCACCACCTCCAGAGAAGCACAAGAAGATGTACACTTCATTGATTAAGGGTCTCAACAGTTGCCGAATTGTTCACGCATTACGAGAAAATCCAATAGTCTACGAAAGTCTTATTCAAGATTTTTGGAAAAGTGCAAGGTTCGATGCTCTTGAAGTTGAAGGAAAAGGAGCTATTGTTGCTGAGATTCAGAAGAAGGTTGTCTCTGTGACATAGCAGATGATACGAGAAGTGCTACAATTCAATGATCAAGAAACAAATTCTATTGAGCTTCCTGTTGGAACTGTGGAAGCGATATTGCCTCGATTGAGTTATGAAGGAAAGTACCCGTCTTTAGTGAAGAAATTCGTGCATCCTTATTGGCGTCTATTGGTGCACATGTTCATTCTTTGTATGACAGAAAACAGAGGAGGCACTGATCAATTGAACATCACACAGTCTGCTGCTCTTGTTTGTGTGATAACGAACGAGCCCTTCAATTATTCGAAGTATATTTTTGAAGCTATGAAGAGAAATGCGATAGGAGTCAGAAAGGACAAGTTTCTTATGTATCCAAGGTTCTTGCAAATGAATCTTAATGCTCGTTATCCAGAGTTGGAGAGATCTGGAAACACCTTGGAGCTAAAACCCATGGGTCCTGCATGTTTTGGTGCTCTCACTCCTAAAAAGGGTACAAAAAAGAAATTTGAGGGGTTAATACCTCTGGAGAAATTCGGTCAGTTTGCTGAGACTGAAGATGTAGCTCCTGATCCAGTGATAATGCAACATGTTCCAGTGAATGCTGCACAAGTCAATGCACCTGTAAATGCGATGATTGCTGAAGAACATGATGTTCAAGGTGCTACCGAAGATGAGCCTGAGACAGAGATTTTAACAATTAACTCTGACGATGAGGGCATAGAGATTATGTGTGATTCAGGAGATAATGAAGAGCTTCCTCCTGAAACTGAAACTGATGCTGCTGTTTCTACTGTTCCACCTGTGATTTCTGCTGAGAGTTTGGCTTTGTTGTTAAAGTCTGTGTCTGATAAGATGGGAAATCCTCCTTCCAATCTTACAGCATCAAGTGAAGAGCCTAGTGAGAACCCAAAGGATCTTGATTCATTGCCATTGAAGCGGAAAAGAAGGGATCCTCGACTCGGAATGTATGTTGAACAAAACAAAGATCAACCTGTGAATGTTGCTGAAGATGATGATGGCTTATATGACTTCGATTTTGAGAAAAATGTCACTGATACCACCACCACTACAGAAGATATTTTTGAGTTTAATGTTGATACTCAAAGAAGTGATTTGGAAACCACCACTGCAGATATACGAGCTGCAAATGTTGCTTCTGATCCTATCATTGTGTCAATGCCACCTGTTACTTCAGAAGTTGCAGGTCCATCAGGAATTATTCTTAATGAGCCTTGAAGTTCAAGTGGTAAGAGAATTGAAGAGCCATTAAGGATGCTGTTTGACGATGATTCAAGTGATGATGATGAGTTCATCAGTATGAGGGAAATGAAGAAACGACTAATTGTAGTTGAGCAAGATTCGATTCATAAAGATGCCAAGATTATCCAACTTGAAGATACTGTAGTGCAAAAGAATCAACAAATTGAACAGCTTCAAGGTGACGTCAGTTTGTTGTTTAATATGGTCTATGATTTACGTGGAAAGTTGGAGAAGAAGTTTGGGCAAGAGTTTTCTGATCCGACTGATGTAGAAAGTAGAAGAAAAGCCTTTGATAAGGATGATGCTGAGAGAAGTGCTGCTATGGAACAATACTTCAAAAGAGTTACTGATCCAGTTGCAGACAAAGAAAAGGCTGAAAGAATCAAGAAGAAAAGAGAATTTGTGATTCTGAAGAACAAGAATCCTAATCCAGATGATGATGCTCAAGCCACCCATCATTTAATGGATGTTGGTGAAACTCTTTATGATAAAGTTGGAAATCGATCTGGTGTGGTTAGCTGGGGATTTGATCATGATCGCCGAAGATGGTGGATAAAGAGGAAGGTTGGACCTATCGAGTGGTACAAAAATCCAGCTCAGTTTCAAACTTTCACAAAGGTTGATTTGATAAACCTGTCTAAGTCACCTTATGTGGATGATCGACCTGGAGGTCGTGGATTTTTGTTCTTCGAGAGACTGCAGAGGGAAGTTCTTCGTAATTTTCCTTCAATGCATACGGCAGAGTCCATTGTGAAACCAGCTAAAGGCGTTAGAGATCCATACACAAACAAGCGAATGAAGATCGTGCACTGGCCAGCAACTGATAAGGAAAAGACTATTCCTTTGGTCAAGAAAATTCCAAAAGGTGCTCTGAAGACTCTACATTTTTGGGCTTATGATGAGCGTCTAGGACAAGCTGTGATTGTTTGTGATGACGATATAAACTTTCGTTTGGTGGATCAAGTTGATTTGCTGAATCTTGATTATGAAGATTTGGAAGTATTAGCTCGCAATCAAATTAGAGCTACTGAAAAATATGAAGAAATTGCTAAAGGATGGACTGCTGCTGTTGTTTCAGCCATTCACATTCGCACAAAAGGATTTGGTGGACTCAAGGATCGTTTGGGTGGTGACAGTAATTGTTGAAGTCTCAAGAACCTCCATGCATAAACCTAGGGAGAGATTGTTGGAACCTGAAGGTTTATACAATGGAGGATTGCGCATAGTTCAAGGGATGGTTTTGTAAATGTTTGCTTTATGTTTTGGGTCGATATGTATGGGTTGTTTTTGGTTAAGTGGTTTTGAGTGGGCCTAGGGTATTTACCCACATGTCTTAGTATTTAAGCAAACCTCAACCTTTAGGTTGAGATTGATCAGTTGTCGAGAACTAGAGGCCAGCCGAAACTAGCTTTGGGAACTTTGTATCAGTCATCGTGAATCGTTGAATGCAAGTTTCTGGTTTGTTTTGATCTATATCGGTTTGGTTATTGTTTGTTTATTCTTGAATCAACTTGTGTTTGGTTTCCGCACTCTCACAAGTATTTGATTGATATCGTTGAAAGATCCAAACGGGTTTTACACGTAAACCTCTAAAGTTCGAGGTAGGTGACAAGGTGTTACTTAAAGTATCACCATGGAAAGGAATAATGCGATTTGGTAAGAAAGGAAAGTTAAGCCCAAGATACATAGGACCATTCGAGGTCATCGAATGTGTCAGAACAGTGGCTTACAAGTTAAACCTGCCTGAAGAGCTCAGTGGGATTCATAATGTGTTCCACATCTTCAATCTAAAGAAGTGTCTAGCTGATGATTCGCTAGTCATATCACATAAGGATGTGCATATTGATGAGAGCTTAAAGTTTGTTGAAAAACCTTTAACGATTGAGGATCGACAGGTTAAGAAGCTTCGAAAGAAGCATGTACCAATCAAAAAAGTTAAATGGGATGCCCGCAGAGGTCCCGAATACACGTGGGAGGTCGAGTCCACAATGAAACAGAAGTACCCTTATTTATTCCAATAAATCTCGAGGTTGAGATTTCTTTTAAGGGGGTGAGGATGTAACACCTCGTAAATTCACTACCAATATAGTAAAGACACGTGTCATGGACTTAAACGTGTAAGGAATTATTTCCGAAGGACTGGAATTGTCAAACAATGTAAGTATGTGAATAAAGGGATCCAAAGTGTCAACATGCCTAACTTGTGCCTCTGATTGACCTCACACGACATTCGTATTCTTTAAAAGAATAATTTATCGAACTTTAAAAGTCGTTTGTGTTTAAAACAAGGATCTAACAAAACATAGGGGCTAAAAGTGTCAACATGTTAAAATTACCTCTGAGTGACCTTTAACGAACCCAAAAACATTGTAAATAAGTTAATATTTCGTTCACAAGAATATTAGATATTGATTTTGTGAAGATCCGATGAATATAAGACGTTTCAGGTGATCGTGCAACTAACCGGAAGCTTAACGGAGTTAGTTTAAAGTTAACTTTAGGGGTCCAAATTGCAATAAATGAGAGTTATATAAAGTTTAAATGGACCAGGGACCAAAAGTGCAACAATTGAAACATTTTTCCCGGTTTTCAGGTTTGTCGCGGGCCACGTAAAGGTCCCCTTAACCTTTACGGGGGCCGCGTAGAAGTTGCCAGCTCCCTTATTTTGGACAGATGCATGTATCAGCCTGTTCCACCGCCTTTGAGAGCTTGTTTTCGAAATCCAGAGGCTGAGCCAGTGGTTTTTCATGCATAGGGACACTTGGGATTGATCTAAGACCAGTTGTAGGCCTTGTTGTAATCTTGTGTGATTAAAGTCCCTATACAGTAGAAACTCGATAAATTAATACTCGATTATTTAATAAACTCTCTAAGATAATATTTTTTGCCGGTCCCGACTCAGGGAAAGGGTGCTAAATTAATAATTCGCTAAAATTATAAGATAATACATTTTTGATAATTTCTTTAGACCCCATATAAAATATAAATTAATAATTCCTTATATATAGCATATTACATGAATGATTTATGAAGGTTTTTTGAAAAATGACTCAATTGTCTTTTGTTTTTTGTTGAAATCAATTTCCCCTTGAATCTCGTCTCTAATTTTCCTTAGCATGGTAAGAACTCCTGGTGTTGTTTTCTCATAGCTCAACAAGAAATTGTTCAATGTGATTGCCGCTTTAATAGCTTCGTTTCGCGAAGGGGGCTCCATTGTAGAATTTTCATCATCTTCTTCATCGATATCATCTTTATTAATTCCAATAACGCTTTCAATAATTTCTTCATCAGTCAACAACTGTGCAACTACATTTTCTTCTGGGTGAGTCAGGACATCTTCGACATCCATTGCATTTGCTATTGAGTGAGACTTGGATTATCCTTGTTGTGCTTGCATAATGCTCTTCGAATCTCGTCTGTCATTGTTGTTTTTTTCACACCTTTAAGATGGGAAGCCATGTTGTGTGTATGATTTGTTTGTGTTAACCTATTTTGATCTTGTATTTATATAGAAAATATTTTTAATGTCCATAAAGTGATACATTGAACACAAGAAGCATAATAAGGTGAGAGATTGAATGTTTCTTTCAAATTGGGCCGTTCATTTGATATACATGCATTGTATACAATAATTAAGTGGAAGCTTGAAAGGTGTTTGTAAACTAAGTATTCTACTATAAATTAATAAAATATTAATTAATATATAAATAAATAATTATTAATTTATCGATTAATTAATAACTCTTTTAATTAATAAATTTTGCTGGTCCCAAGTGTATTATTTTTTAGAGTTTCTGCTGTATAAGGAACATAAGTTACAACACTTGAACTTGTTCACTCAAAAATCTTTCTAACTGAATTTCTGGAGCTCTCTGGACCTAAAGCAAGTTTCCTTCAACTCCTAATTCGTGCTTAGGACAATTGTAAGTGTCCTTAACCTCCTAATTTCAGTTTTTATTAGTTTTATGACCAAAAGTCAAACTTATCATAATTAAAGTTTGACTTAGTGATTAATCACTAATGGTCCAGTAATTAGTCAAATTGAAAGTAGTTATAAGTTGGTAATTATGTAGGTAATAAACCCCTAAGAGGGCACCTACTGATTATCACCCTAACTTGGTCAAATGTCGGGTCAAACCTAATATTAAAAAGTCAACAGAAAGCTATTTTTCTAATAAATTCATAATTAGCAGTGTAGAAGCTATGGACCTGTTTTAACATTGAAATAACTTGGTAATAAATGTAAGAACATGATTTGACATGTTCACCCCGACATTTCTGAGTTTAGACCCGGTTCGCAACCGAAAGTCGCAAAAGTTGACTTTTGCTTTGACTTTCAGTTCTGACCCGATTTAGCATGTTTTAGATATGCCTTAAGGTTCCTTTAGGACCATATTACATGTTAGTATAACCCTCTGAGATTATACAACATAGGTCTTTAATTATCCGATTCGTTTGCATGTTTCCGTTATATGGTTAAATGTTGACCATTATGCCCTTTCGACCTTAAAACGAGATTTTTGAAAATGTGAGAGGACAAAAACCTTTATTACTGATTTATAAACATGTCCTGAAAATTTGACATCATTTTGAGGTCTAGATTAGGAATTATGCTCAATAGCGTAAATGAAAAACTTTTTATTAATTAAACGGCGTAATTAGCATAAAGCCTATCTAAACCAAAATTTTGACACCAAACCTTTTACCCACTGATGTAATATAATATTTTGTGATTTTTGATGATTTTTATTTATTTTTTTTAAACTGATCATGGCATAGGGTTCTTGCTTTGATTCGGTAATTGTCGGTTATACCCTTTTTGCTAATAAAATGAGTTTTACATAACATTTTAATACCAAACTTTTTGCTACTGATTTTATATGATAAATAAAATATTTTGAACTTTATAAACTAATCAAAAACTCAGATTTCATATTATAACCCGAAAATCGCTTAAAACCGACTTTTACGCGTTTTAAACGCATAGTATGGATTAAAAAACTATTTTGACATATAAGACTTAATACCTACTGATGTTTTAAGTAAATTTTTATATTTTTACAGTAAGCAAAAGTTTTGAACTCAGATTTCCAAATTTGACCTTTAAAGCTTATGTGAAATTACCAAAATGCCCCTACGGTGCATAGTTTGGTTATAAATGATAAATTTCACATATATGTAATACCCTACTGATATAAATTATTAAATTAAATATTTTTACTGATCATTTCAGAACTGAACCTCAGATTAATATTAAATCCCTTTTATAACCTTTAAAATGACCAAAATACCCCTACGGGGCTTAAATTGAGTTTAATTTCGTTTTGGGCATAATGGAAGGTATCCTACTGATATTATAACATATTTTAAGCATATTAACTTAGGAAACCTGTTCATGACCCTTTTGGTTACCCGTTATGCATTATTCGCGTTCGGTACGGTTTATGTGACTAGTTTGCATAAATTAACCAAAACGGGTCAAACCTTATCATTTTTACCTCAAAATCCAGAATGTGTTTAGATTACCCATATTATACAAGTCTTCAAACTTGTCGGGTCTAAATCACATTCTAATCCGGTCTTTGCTTAATCATGCGTTTGAACTGTAAGCCTTCCGTTAAAACTAACCGGTCTAAGTTTAAAACTTAAGTAAGACCCGTTAGGAATCTAATAGGTTATTAAACCTTCATTTCCAGATTTAGACGACCAGTAAAAGATATCTGTAGTTGCTTGTGGTATACGGCTGGGAATAAAATAATATTTTAAGCTCAGGTAAATACTTTTAACTTATTTTCCCTAATACGGGCTTGGGGTACGGTATATAAAATACCGCTTGGTCGGGTATTGAATATTTAATCGTATAGAGGTTAAATAATTGAGATAACCCATTTAAACTGTTTTGTTTGCTTAAAGCCTTTGGGGGGGGTTAATGACCATGTCCCGGATATCCTTGGCATCATTCATTGAAATGGCCACGACCTAAGCACGGGGTGTAGGCATACACCTGCCGGTGCATATATAAAAAGATATAACCGCCTGTTTGAGAATAACTCGCCACGGGATTATATCATGTGGTGTGTCTATTAATCTTTAACCCGGTATTCAGCCTGGGCTACTGAACGTATAACAAACATGTAATTATTTTACAAGTTTATATTCAAATAAATATCCCAAGTTATAAAAGATTATTTGTGCCTTGTGCATCTAAATCAATTTTCTTAAACAATTTCAAAATGAGTCGGTTAATTGTATTTACCAGTGTAAATTGACGTATTTTCCAAAAGGTTAAGTGCAGGTACTAAGCGAAATAGGCTGGCCACTCCAAGAGTGATTAAATAAAGAGTCTTGCAAGCTTGGTCACTTAATAATCTGTTGAACAATATTTCTTTTAATTAGATCCGCCTGTGGATCATTTTACATTCCGTTTATAATACTTATGATACTTTCAATCGGTTTGCAATGTATTTTAGTTTAGACTTCCGCTGTGCATTTAAACTGTGATTAATTGACTATGATGATATCAACTACGTCACGATACTCCCTACCGGGCCCACCGGTAATACGTGGAAATATCGGGGTGTGACAGGGAAACCCATATTTTTATTTTGCACTGGGGGCAAAAAAACGTAATTTTGAATTGAGGGTGATATCGTAATTTTGAACCGAGGGAAAAATCGTAAATTTTAGCTAGGGGCAAAAGCATAATTTTATTTTGAACTGGGGGTAAAGACGTAATTTTAAACTGGGGGAAAAACCGTAATTTTAAAGTAGGTATAAAATAATAAACTGGTGTAAAATCGTAATTTTGAGCCGGGGGAAAAACAAATTTTTATTTTGAACTGGGGCGAAAACGTAATTTTGGCTGAGGGTAAAAGCGTAATTTTTTTACCGAGGGCGAAATCGTATTTTCGGTTTAGCTGGGTGTAAAGTCATATTTTTATTTTGAACAGGGAAAAATCATAATTTTGAACCGAGGGTAAAATCGTAATTTTGAGGTAGGGGAAAACCATAATTTTATTTTTAGTTGGGGGCAAAAAAATAATTTTAAACTGAGGGTGAAATCGTAATTTTGAACCGAGGGAAAAATCGTAATTTTGAGCTGGGGGCAAAAGTATAATTTTATTTTGAACTGGGGGCGAAGACGTAATTTTAAACTGGGGGCAAAACCGTAATTTTAAAGCGCGTATAAAATAAAAGGCTGAGGGTAAAATCGTAATTGTAGAACCGATGGCAAAATCGTAATTTTAGCTGCTAGCAAAAGGGTTATTATATTTTTTAGTTGGGAGAGAAGCATAATTTTAAACTGGGGGCAAAACCGTAATTTTAAAGTGGATATAAAATAATAAAATGGTTGGTCCAATAGAGGAGGGGCGGCCGCCCATTTCGACAAATGGCAGGGAAACACTATTCCCTGCCGTTGTCTTTGTATATGTTGAATAACTAGGGTTTTTTTTTTCTGTCGCACGTTGCGGCGAAACAGATCAAATGATAATGTATAACAAACGTTATTTGAAAATGTAGCATGTTATTTAGAAAGCCAAACCATTAGAATCTGCTCAGTTTATCATCATATCATTTTACGATACCAAATAAATACTTTATTTATTAATATAAATTCGTTTTTTTATCAAACTTATACTAATCGAGGGTAAAAATTAAGCACAACTACGTATTTAAGTTTTTAGAAAAAATTAACGAAATAAGTTATTAAAGAAATATCAAATTAATTGATAATGCAAAGATGATTTAAAAAAAGAAAAAAATATTAAAAACAAAATAAATGATAAAGGAAATATGGTTTTAGAAAAGGAAAAAAATACGTTAAAAGCTAGAAGTAAATAGAAAAAAGTTAAAACATATTAAAAGTTAAAACTAAATATTAAAATAATATATTGATATAATAAAATATTAAAAAGCTATATATTATTTTAAGTTTGAAATTACTATTCATGGTACTTCGATAACTATATATATAAAATATATAATATGAGGCGACATCTGGAGAAAACGTCTAAAAGTGTGAAAACGGTGAAAACGATTTTGGTGTTGACATATGGCGTTGGTGCTCACTTACACTAAGGGTAATATTGTAAAAAAGTCTATGCATGTGCCACTCACATGCCAAAGACTATACACATGCAAGTCACATGCAAATTTCACCATTTTTTTTACTGCTTGAAAACACGATATATAAATGGAGTTATGAATTTACATCGAAATAGATGGTAAACGGACAACAAGCTGCGCCGTTACCCCTTTTTGAATAACAAAACTTAGTTTTTTAAAAACTATGTCCATAGATCTCGGGGTCATAAAAATACACTATAAAATAGAGTGTTTTATCATCTTTCTAACAACAAGTATACTATTGCTATACTTTTGAAATAAAAACATAAAAAAACAAACAAATCAACTTCAAAACAATAATTAGAAAATCGCCAAAAATTATAAATGACAATGTCAACTTGAATCGTTGGATATTAAACCGTACAACAAAAAACCAACCACAGATGAAAGAAAACAAAATCGAGCCTTGATACGTCACAAGAATCAGCAGAGAGCGCAAATCCGAACCTTAAATCGCTGGATATTGGATCTTCAGTATTTAAACAAACGTGGTTTTATGTATCTTTTTAATTAACAAAATAAAGAACTAATTAATTTTAACCCATTTTAGTAAAAAAAAAATCAAATCACCTGGTTTGATAATTATTTATTCCACCTACACCCTTTTTAAAAAAAACCCTATAATTAACTCTGTTTTTTTTTTTTCATTCCGGATTTAACGGGTCTTTGCACTAAGCCCGACCCGACTGACCCACCCACACTCAAATCCTAAAACCTAAAATACCCAAAGAATTAGGGTTTTTGCTTTTTTTTTTTTTTTTGGGTAAAGGTCAAAGCCCGAAAAACATATATAAACCAAAGAAAAGAATTACCGTATCATCCCCAAAACATGTTTTGGGGACCAAAAATAAGAAATCATCCAACCACGTTTAGGAGTACAAAAAAATCTAGCGTTACTAGAAATGACGCTATCAATGCAACCTAACCAACTATGAAGACAACCTTTACAAAAATGCCTATACAACCAAGGTGCCGTAGCCGGAGAAGTAGCCCAATATCGCCATATGCCATAGTGACTAATAGGACCCCCCAACCCCAAAACCCATATTCTTCTTGTAACTTGTGGGTTATAACATTCCACATGACATGGTAGTACTTATCCGGTTCCAAAAACCGGCCCAAGATGTGACTTCCAATGACCGACCACAAGAGTGCTACTGGTGAGCCCATCCAATCCAACCATCTTTGCCATATAGAGTCCAACCCAAAAAGGGTCTTCAACAGCAGCGTAGCAAGCCTACTGCTGAGCCCAGATAGCATCCCACAAACCCATAAATGGGGGGCCTTCAACAGCAGCGATTTCCAGGAATCATACCCACCGAAATATCCCTTCCAAGGGTTTTTGCGTTTTGCGATTTGGGATACATCGACTTCAACTATCACGCATCTGCAAAACTAAAAATGTGGCGATCAAGATTATTAGCAGCACGAAGATTCCGATCATCCCTCACAAGATCCTCTCAATTGCACTCTAAGGTACACACTTCTCAAACCCTAACACCTACACATTTCAGATCCATACCCTTATTCCCACAATCAAACGTCATTAGATTCTTTAGTTCCAATTCTACAGACTCAATTACAGATGTAGAAGTGAGTACTGATAGTAATAATGGTGTAATTGCTGATAAAAATGATACCTTTAATATTGGGGAAATCTGGAATCAAGGTGTTGATGAGGTTAAAAATGTGTTCGAAACCGAAGCCTTCGATTCGGAGAATCAGGATCCGGTGGAGTTAAATAATGAGGTTCATGTAGTAGAATTAGATAGAATGGTAGAAGAATTAGATAGAGTGGTAACACTTTTGAAGAGTGGGATCGGTGAGTTTGATGGTGTTCGTAGGTCGATAGAGTCGAGTCTTGATGAAATGAATTTGAATTTGAGTGAAGAGTTTGTGGTGATAGTGTTGCTAAGTGAAAATGTTCCGAGGGAGAGTTTGATTGATTTCTTTAAGTGGGCTGCTGGAGGTAGTAATGAACAAGTGTTTTCGGTTACGACGAGGTCGCTTGATGTGCTTGTGAGAGCGGTTTGTGCGGAGATGAAAAAGAAGGTTGCGTATAAGTTGTGGGATTTGGTTAAGGAGATCGGTGAAAAGGGTGATGGTGTTGTGAGTACCGAGATACTTAATGCGTTGATATCTTTGTTTTCGAGGTTAGGTAAAGGGATGGCTGGGTACGAGGTGTTTGACAAGTTTGGAGACTTTTCTTGTGTGACGAATGCGGATTCGTATTATTTTACTATTCAAGCTCTTTGTAGGCGATCGATTTTCGATCGTGTTGGCTTGGTTTGTGAGAGGATGGTTAGTGAAGGAAAGTTACCCGAAGCAGCGAAAGTCGGTGATGTTATATATTATTTATGCAAAGGTGGGATGGTGAAAGAAGCTCGTTCCGTTTATCTATCAGCAAAAGAGAAACATCAATACCCACCTCAGCCGTCTGTTAACTTTTTAATCAGTTCTCTTTGTGACCGAAAGAAGAATGATGCTGATTCAGTTCACTTTGCATTGAAGATGTTGGACGATATAGAAAATAAGAAATACGCAATCAAGCAGTTTTCTTGTGTCATCCAAGCGTTGTGCAGAGTTAACGATATTGAAGCGGCAAAAGCTTTGTTGTCCCGAATGATTGATAATGGTCCTCCGCCTGGAAATGCAATCTTTAACACCATTATCAACGCGCTTTCGAAGTCGGGAGATATGACCGAAGCTATAAACGTAATGAGGATGATGGAAAACAGGGGACTCAAGCCGGACGTGTTCGCTTACAGCGTGATTATGAGCGGGTACGCAAAGGGTGGTGAAATGGAAGAAGCTTCCAAAATGTTAACCGAGGCTAAAAAGAATCACTGCAAGCTGACACCTGTCATTTACCATACGATTATTCGCGGGTATTGTAAACTTGAGCAATTCGGAAAGGCGATGAAGTTATTGGAGGAGATGGAAGAGTATGGGGTTCGGCCGAATACTGACGAGTATAATAAATTGATTCAATCTCTTTGTTTGAAAGCGGCTGATTGGGTAATGGCGGAGAAGTTAATGGAGGAAATGACGAAAAAGGGTTTGCATCTGAACGGGATTACAAAATCGCTTATAAGAGCGGTTAAGGAGTTGGAGGAAGAGGGAAAAGGGGCCAAAGAAGCGACTGTTGCAGCGTAAAGTTTTTGGTAGTTGATCTGTACCATGAAGGTATGTCAAATGTTATTTTTTTGTTTTCTTGTCTTTTATAAGGTTCAACAGAGAAGAAAAGGTTTCTATTTTGCAGCAAAGATTTCCCCAAAATTAAAGACTAGGAGTATGTAGCCCCCCTTCTATTTTTTTCAGCTTTTAGCGTTTAACCATCAAACAATAACGAGGGCACACAGTTTTTGATTTCTTATTTTGGTAACCATGAGAACCCGTTACCGGAATTATTTCCATTTTTGTTGCTGTTTTCCTTTATTTTTTCGGTTTCTTAGAAGTCAACGTAAAAGTCAAATGGTTGTTCTTGCTATTGGTTATTTTCCAGCACCACATAATTTTGTTTCAGAGAATGGATATGTCGTTTGCTATCTTGATCTTCGGTTTTCATTTCTGAATCCCTTGTTAGAAGACAAATTGGGTTTAATTAATCTGAACTATAATCTACGGCCGAAAATAATCTATACTAGCAATTTAACTGGTGACACTCTTTTAACATTTATTTTCGTTGTCAAGGGCAATGCTAGACTCCCAATCACATAATCATTATAAATTTCACTCAGTTTACCTTCACTCTGGGTAGAGATGGAAAACAACCAGAAACCAATACTTTCGGGTCGGGACTGACCCGAGTTTTTAGGTGTGGGATCAATTTAAAAGTTTAGTTATCTGCAACTGATACCAAGCCCGTTTACCCACAGGCGTTGACGTTGTAATTACTTAGACTTTAATGAAGAATCGGTGATGGTGTTATTTATGTGTTCTATTGACCCTGGGCTATGGCTCAGTGGTCATGGAAATGAAGGAAAGACTCCTGACCGAATGGTCTCGAGTTCGATTCCCGATCCACCTGGGTTTTACCGGCTCTGCATTGTCGTGCCCTCGGGCGGGTGCAGGGTCGGGTTTTCCCCGGAACTGATGGCATGGTGGGCTAGGGGCTCCGTGCGTGCAGGTTGGGCTGCCGCGGGCTACCTTTCGGCCAATGGGTGCCGCGTACGGAGTACCCGGCGATTCTTATGTTGGAAGTTCAAAAAAAATTTATGTGTTCTATGATAATTTGAAGTTGGATATGCAGATGAGAATTAAGTCTAGTTTCGGGTGACAGAAATCCGGTTTGAAAACTTTTAACAACATAAGATCATAAAAGGGTGTGAACTCGGTAGTTAATGAGTAATTGGGTATCAAATGGGGATGAGACCGGTCCAGAGGCGGGGAATATAAGAACTCGTCCCAAACCCGACTCCTACTTCTGAAGCACACTGTTCTGGGTTAGAAGGGTATATCGCACTTAGAGTTTTATGGTCTCATTTTCGCAATTTCTTTGTATTCTACCTCAATGCTATATGCCTGGTCTCGAATTATCTTTGTAAATATGGGACACACAGATGAAATAGAAGAACAAAAGCAAATTATTTTTCTCATCTGCAATGCATAACTTTTATTGGTTTATTTTATCTTTTGTTAAAATAATTATATACAAAATTTTGCCATATGAATACAATATAAGAAGAGATCAGCAAGATAGCCCGTCATGATTCACAGCACCCATGAAAACCATAGCTCCCACAAAAACAATAAGCTGCATCTGGTCATCAACCATCGAGTTCTGCCATCGAAAGCATCTTCACTTTCTGCAACACATAAAAGTTCAAAAAATAAAGTAGTTACTCAAAAAAATAAATAAATAATAAGGGAAAAGAAGTGGAAGGTTAATACTGTGATGTATTGTGGTGGATCATCTATACTAGTTGAACCCAGTACAACCTCTCTCCTCAGTTTGGTAGTAAGCTTGTGAATAACCCGCAGCTGCAAATAAACAACCAAGTGTCTTAAACGACAGTAGAAACCGAGCTGGAGTACACATGGCACATATCAAAGCCT
Source organism: Helianthus tuberosus (assembly GCA_030545235.1). Classification (NCBI taxonomy): domain Eukaryota; kingdom Viridiplantae; phylum Streptophyta; class Magnoliopsida; order Asterales; family Asteraceae; genus Helianthus; species Helianthus tuberosus. The sequence continues at coordinate 17,961,350 of CM060383.1, forward strand.
TATAATGTTTACCTCGGATCTAGTGGCACCACCGATGATAAAAACAAAAATTCGCTGCCCCATGTGTTTTAAATCTGTCGCGGCGTTTTTTAGCACCGAGTCACTGCAAATATGGTTAAAATGTTGGTAACTGAAGTTATAGAATATGCATAAGCTCCATGAATATTGGTGAAGCTACCTTGAATATCCATCATCAGAAGCAAACTTTCCATGCGCCTGTGTCCTCCTCGATCTTCGTGATTGTTGCGCGTTGCTCTTTGGAGCATGACCAGCTGCCCCTAACCCGGAACTTGGTTCGTTCATGCATGGGTACTCGTCCTTAGGCAACTCATGTTTTTCAATCTTTTCAATCAATTCCTGAGTCATTATGTAACAGATTATATTATTACCATAATGTATCCTAGTAATATCACTTTATAAGTAATACATAACCGATTTAACATGTTTTGTACAAGAAAATATAGTACCTCTATCACCGGAAAAAATCGGAAGAGAGCCCATGTTTCTTCTTCTCCTTGTCTATCCTTTCTTAGTGCTTTTTTGGTCTTGTGTTAACCAAATAGAATATAGCAATTTTCACAACTTCATGTCATATTGTAAGAGTTATAAACTTGTAAGTTCACTTATATACATTATTATAGAATTACCTTTCTTTCAAAATGGAGGAAACCCCCCTTTTTTTCTTCTTTCACTACTTTTGGTCCTTCAAGCAATCTCATGTTTTCTATTATCTTCATATCCTCAGGGGGCAAATTTGCCATCTGAAAAACACCAAAGAATAACAGGGTTAATATCATGGTTGTAAGAATCGTTACGCGCTAATCGGCCAGCGGGGTATTGACTAGCGATTAATCGGGATTAGTCGTGATTAATTGGGATTAATCGGATCGAGATTTTTATATGTTTTTTTTTGTTTTATACACATATACACATTTTTTAATGCAATTCTTTTAAGTAGACAGGTTTTAACCCTTCGTCTACCCATTTTCTTAAGTATACAAGATTAATCGCCAGAATTTACAGGATATGGTAGGAATCTCACCGGAATCGTCTATTTCCGGTCGACTAGGACCGATTTCCACCCGACTAGCGATTAATTCACTGATTACCTAAAAATTAATCAGTGGCCGACCGACTAGCGACTAATCACCAATTAGTCGCCGATTAAACCCAATTTTTCAAACATTGGTTAACATTATGAAAAAACCAGGATATTTTCTTACTTTTCACAAAAGGTCCCTCAACTTGTAAAAGTAACAAGAAAAAAGTCATCAAACTAATTTTTGTGTATTAAAGTCCTTAAACTTGTCTAAAATGCTTGTACTTTTGAATTTATTGTAAGATAATGACTTTTTCTTGACAGAAAGTTAGTGAAAATTAATCAAGTTGCTACCTCCATAAGCTTTGTTGCTTTTTCGCCCGTAAAATTTTCAGGATCCGCCAATGCATAAATCATCATTAATCTCAATTTATTTTCGTCATTTCCGTCCTGGAAGCGGTTTAAATAAAAACTGTTAGCCATAGAAATGATATGAGGTCTTAACAGAAGTTTGTTGAACCAATAAGTTACCTCATTTTCTTCTAAATATTCAACAAGTTCTTTGTATCCAGCATCACCAAAGACAAGATCCTGCTCAATTTGACCGAGATCTCTAAGCCCGTACTCACTTATTTTCGCATTAATTTTCCCAGCAAGCTGATTTACAAGACAAATAAACCAAATAGTCCACAAGCATTTAGAGAGATAGTTTGGATTAATTAAGGTTTTAGATTCCAGAGCTAATAAGACTGCGAAACAAACCTCGACATGAAGTGAAAGTTTTTCCATTTGTTGGTTGTATTCAGGCAAAGCTTGAACCAGTTTCTGCATATCTCTGGTAGATAATTCACTACTATCTCTGCATGTTGTCAAAGTTGTAATGTGAGAAACACATAAAAACATATATATATGTATATATCTATAGGATCAGGCAGATGAAAACCACCCCGAGTTGAAAGAACTTGAAAACTCCTTGGAAAAAAGGATTTTTTTTTTAATTTTTTTGCCAAAATTTTTTAGAATCATGCAACTTTTTCAACAAAAAAAAAAAAAAAAAACTCCTAGCATTCATTTACGAAGGGTTTTTGATCACTTACACTGTCATAATTTTAAATTTTTTGGCCAAAATAATAAAAAAAAAAAAAAAAAAACTTTTTTTCAAGGAGTTCTCAAAGTTCTTCCAACTCAGGGTAGTTCTCATTATATCCATCCACTATATCTATATATGCATCAAAAGATACTCACTTTTGTTGCAGTTGTGCAGCTTTGTTTTTTGACCGCAAATTGTCCATCTTATCACTCAGTTTTTCACTAGCCTGATACATTAACAGATGAAAAAGCATTAGAATTTGTGGAGTTTAGAAGGAAAAAAAAATAAGAAAGAAAGCTAGAGCGTACATCAGCAATATGCAAATGGCGCATTTCAAGCCAAACTGAATCATGATCTTCCAAAAGGAACTCTTTTGTCTCCGGATCGCCACCAGATTTACTAGGGATCTGAACGCAAAGTACTTGTTATTTTTCGACACTAGTTAGTTATTATTATTTTACTCGATTTTTAGAAACGATATCCAGAAAAAAAGGTACCTCCATAACATATTTGTTTCCGTCCAAGTCTACTAGATCATGGCACATTGCATCATAAGTCCATTCATGAATGACCGGTGCAACCTGAACTTGCACATGTGCGTCGTTATACACACAGTAAAATTTCACAAATTATGAACAATGAAATTACCAGATCAACAGATCTATCGACGATGAGCAACTCGCATGTTTGAGTTGGTGGGAACTTAGGAATAGTAGTTTTATACGTATTAATGTGTTCGCATATAGCCGAAGCTAACTTTTGAGGAACTAAATCACGGAATGTTGTTTCTGCAGATCCAGATGTGCCCTTTACACGGTAGCGTACAGTGGGATGCTCCTGCAAGAATGCAAACATTCAACAAACTTTTTTTTAAAGCATAGACAAAGTTTAAATATATAACTTTTTACCTTAAGTGAAGCAAAAGTGGTGGCGATGCGAGTAGCCATTGTATTTAACGAAACCTCAAATTGGTGAGAATTTTCAGCATTGTCACCGTACATCTCTTCTAACGCTCTTTCATCATCGGTTACAAATGCCTATGGTGAAACACAGACAAAGTTCAAATGGTCAAGAATTAAAAAAAAAGATAACTTATCTCATGTCAAAAGTTTATCAAACTTTGTGCTCTATATCTTGATAGAATAGATATAGAACATACATAATTTCCACTACAAATTAGAACATCCAACCATAAACCAAAGAATAATTATAATATCTGAAGGAAAGAATTACGTAAAGTACATGGATGGTCCCTGTGGTTAACAAAAATTTTGGATTTAGTCCCTAGTTTTTCAAAAGTACACCGATGGTCCCTATAGTTTGCATTTTGTAACATTTTTAGTCCCCAACTTTTTTCAAAGGTACACTGAAGGTCCCTGTCGTTTGCACTTTGTAATGCATTTAGTTCCCAACATTTAGTCGTTTAGTGACTAAATGCGTTACAAAATGCAAACCACGGGGACCATCCATGTACTTTTGACACAAGTTGGAGACTAAATGCGTTACAAAGTGCAAACCACAGGGACCATCTGTGTTCTTTAAAAAAACTAAGGACTAAATCCAAAATTTTGGTTAACCACATGACCATCCGGGTACTTCACTCGAAATAATATTACCTGATTGTCTATGGGAAAGTACTCCAAGTTCATCTGTAATCAAATAGAGTGAAAACTAATATCCGGATCATACTTCATCACTTAGAGTTTACAAGAAAAAAAATATCGGAATCTAAGAAAAATACGACGGTAATATTAACCTCTCTCAATGCACCGATGCGTGGTACGACACTTGAATCAGCCTTGAGTTTACTAACAAAATCCTTCGGGATTGGAGAACTAAAATAAATGAACGCTCTGCAACAGAAGGAAAAAAAACAAACACTATTAACCATATATATATATAATAAACAAGGGCTCGAATCGTTGTAGGTAACAGCAGCTCTTTACATACTTCTTATACAAAGGTTCTCTCCCCGACATGTCGGATATAAGCATGATAAGGCTGCAAATGAGCGAAAGAAAAGGCTAAATCTTAGTCTCCTTTAGAAAATAAAGTTCGTTATACAACAAGAGTAATGTTATACTTCTCTTTAATTGGCTGAATGTAATATATGGCATCCATATTAGGCATAGGCTCCCTTCCTTTAAAAAGTTGTTCAACCACTGCATAACAAGGTCACTCGAGATCAAAACCGACTTAAAGTTATTAGTATTGAGCTTTATGTTCTTACATGAAACTCCTTGATCTGTGATGTCAGCCATTTTGCATGAAGCAGACATAACTTTCATAGTAACTTTATCCATGATAAGTACCTGCAAAAGATCATACAGAGATATATCCATAAATTTTCAAGAAATAATAGCATAGTGTAAAATAGGAATAAACTAACACTATTTACAGTGTTGGCCAGTTATAAATGAAACTCAAGTAGTGATTGTAATGGCCCCGCTTGCGGTATGCGCATATAATGTATATATGTGTGGGCGCTCGGGGGGCAAAAGTGAAAGTGCACTAATTCTAACGTTATTTTACTAATTTCGTGAAAATAACGTTAAAAGAGGCGGATGGTTAATCATGCATCATGTGGTGGCGTTGATAGCCGAAAGACAAGGGAGTACATGCACTAATCGGCATTTGTCTCAATTGCTGAGTGTTATGTGCCTTACGTCTAAGGCTTGATAGTTGATGCAAAACTACAATCGAGCTGGGGTCTCACTGGAAGCAGCCTCTCTATTCCTACGGGATAGAGGGGTTGTCTACATCTTACCCTCCTCAGACCCTATCTTAGCTTTGCTATCGGTGGGATTTACCGAGTATGATGATGATGAAGTAGTGATTGTAACTTTAATTGAATATATCTCATGCAAAATGATGAAATATGTACCTTCCAATGTGATTTTGAGGAATTTTTGAGCATTTCATGTAGCAACCCTGCAAAACGATAATCACTTTCCACATTGTAATTTGTAAATGAGAAATGATACAACAAGGAAAACTAAGGCATTCGGGTTGGTAACATGTCAAAATGGATTCAGGTTGGACCGGGTCATCATAGAAAAACATGTCAAAAAGGTTTGGGTTTGGTTGACCTGTTTTCATTTAAATATTGCTTTATTATTTGTTACTTTAAATATTCAAAAATAGAAAAAATATGAAACCCATCTATTTGATATTTTAATGATTAATACTCAGGGGCTGTTTGTTTACCTCTTAATGAGTCTCTTAATGGTTCAGACCTCTTACTAGTTCAACACTTAATGTTCAGACTGTTTGTTTCACGAGCAGATGTCTGGATGGTTCAGACATTTGCCTCTGAATGGTTAAGATTTATACATAGTCTGAATGGTTAAGACCTCTAATCTGAATTGGTCAGACATTCCTCTGAACGGTTAAGCATTATACAGGCTCTTAATGGTTCAGACCTCTTACTGGTTCAGCACTTAATGGTTCAGACCCCTTACTGGTTCAGCACTTAACCATTCAGATGTTGTCAAACAGCCCCTAAGGCAGGAGGGTGTGGTATAAAGTAGGGTTGTCCAAAAAGCTCGCGGCTCGGAGCTCGCTCGAAAAAAGCTCGCTCGATATGGCTCGGTTTGAAAGTGAGCCTAGCTCGGCCCGGCTCGTGACGAGCCAAATTGGCTCGGTTTGGCTCGCTTGGTAGCTCGGCTCGGCTTAGCTCGAATTATTTTACTTATAATATATTTTATTTTTATATACATATAATATATTACAAAAATGTGATTATTATTTACATGTATTTTGGCTTGTAGTTTGATATCTGTGACATATTTAAATGTTAATTACCGTGTTAATGAACAAATATTGTATTTATTTGAAATATAAAACTTATTTTGTGTTGTTGAACGTGATTTTGGCTTGTAATGTATTAGGTTGACCTTATTTTGAATATGTTCTTTTGAAGTATTGAATAATATTTTAGAATACTGAATTTTGAGAGCTATGTATTAATTTTTATTTTTAAAATCGAGCCAAACCAAGCCGAGCCGAGCCAGCTCGGTTTAAAACCAAGCCGAGCCCGAGCTTAGATTTTCAGCTCGGTTTCAAATTCGAGTCGAGTCGAGCCAGCTCGATTTATAATTGAGCCGAGCCCAAGCTTGCCCTAGCTTGGCTCGGCTCGGCTCATGAACAGCCCTAGTATAAAGCCACTAGGAGCTTTATCACGCCACCTCAGTGCCACGTCATGTCCACGTCACACAGGGAGTGGCTTTGGCTGAAGATGGCGCCCCCTCTAACTTGCAGGGTGTGGCTTTGGCTGAAGATAGCGCCCCCATTTAACCACCATCAACTTCGAAAATGCCATGGCTGCTCGTTAACGTGCTGGCGGAAGGAGGATTCCCCCCCCCCCCCCTTTAACGGCGATAGTATGGAGGTTGGCGCCCCAAGGGCACTATGGATGCAAATGTGGCGGGGTGACGCCTCCCATACCCTCCGGCCTAACGATTTATGGAATAAATAATTTTTTTATATAAAAAGTTAATAATGGTCTAGGGGTGACAATAGTGTTAAGTTGGCGGGCTACACTTATAAAGTATATATTTTCTTCTAATTTTTAAACGTGTTGTCAGTCCGCACACGACCTGCTTATTAAATGTAAGGGCACACGGGGCGGATGGTTTATAACGAGTTATAGGGAAAATCAACGAGTGATAAAAAGAAAAGTCCCACCCCGCCCTTAAGTTTATAACGAGTGATAGAAGCACGCGTGAGAAAATTAACGTCGTGATAAATTGATTGTGTGTGAGGAATTGTTGGTTTGGGGGGAAATTGTTGGGTGTGGTGGTGAGTGATGACCACCCCGACTAAAAAAGGTTGTGAGTGATGAAAAAATGGTTGATGACATGGCGGAACTTGATTGGTGCTTATGAGTGATAGATTCTATCACTAGTGAACCACCCCCTCCCCTAAGACCATGTGTAGTGGTGGAACAAAATAATGCCCCCACCATGGGGCATTATTCGACACGTGTCATCCCAGTCAGCATGGGGCATTATTGCAAAAGTGGTGTAGTGGGCATAATGCCTAATAATGCCCCTTCCAATCATTAAAAAAAAAAAAAAAAAAAAAAGCAAACTAGTTAATAGTCAAACCTGGGACCACTCCTCCTTGCCAGACTCAGGGGCTGTTTGGTAGCCTCTTAATCCATTCAGAGGCTGTCTCTTAATGAAATCATTTGTGGCCCTTATGTCTGAATGAATAAGAGGTAACCTTATGTCTGACTGGATAAGAGGTAACATCTGAATGGTAAACCATCACATGTCATATTCTTCTACGTTATCTTTGTTAAACTCTTAAATGATTCCATTAAGAGGTAGCCTCTTAATGTCATTCAGATGCTACCAAACAGCCCCTCACACTCCCATTGGCCACATGCTTATGCTCATTTGACCACATTTGACCACTTCAGCGTTATAATTAAAACGCCAACATGCAATCTTTTGAATTTTTTTTAAAATAACGCCTACCATAATGGTGGTGAGGGCGTTTCCGGGCGTTTTTTTTCAATTTAAAAAAAAAAAAAAACGTCCCACTATGGTCTAATAGAAATGACAACCCATAACTTGACTACATTCGTGTCTTGTTGTCAGAAGATGTCACCCCTGATAAATACAAAACCTAGTGCTTTAGTGCATACTTCTTCGACCGTCTCTCTCTAAGAAAATCCCTTGTATTCTCTCTATCTCTCTCATATCATAAAGGCATTCCTCCACAATTAAATGGCGGAAATCAACAAGAGGCGTTTCTATGTTCTTGAACCCCAAGCAATGGTGGTGTCATTCTGGACAGAAAGTGGTGGTGGCAGTTGCCGTCCATATATTGGGGGGGGGGGATAGTTGTAGTGACCGTTGGTCAGCTTTGGTTGTATGCAGTGTTAGGGTCAGTAGGGTGTTTGAGATCCCATCATGTTAATATTGATAGTTGGTGATTTTCAACGACCCATTCTAAACCGTTCTATATTTTATATAACTTATTACATGACCCATTTGGCCCATACTCCTGGTTCAAAGTTGCCCAAATCAACCCACAAGGTAAGGAAAACTTACCCAATTTAACCCACTCCTTGCTAATTATATGTAACACGAGCCATCGTAGAAATAAAAATGTTGTGAGAAAAAAACTTGTTTAGTATCAAGGGCATGGGTCTCATACACTATCATTAGGCCATGATATAAGGTCTACACAGGAGTGCATTATCAATACTACTCATCTTCCATATTGACACTTAAATTATTGATGTTTCTCTTCATCAAATACTAAGCTATATTTATGGTCGTGTCAACTGATGTATGATCCTAATTCCTAAAGCTGCAAGTTTTCAGTATATTTTAAACTCCCTTTTATTCTTTCATATCGGTTTATCCTATGTGTACAGTCTCGTTGCACCAACACTTATAATAAAGTAACACGTGACTAATTAGATAAACCAGAAAACCTGAGGCCTAAATTTTGATGTAAATGTTATGATCATTTTAATTAAATGGCATTGTTGATGATATGGTAGAAGAAATCCACAATATTACATACACATTGAACAATCACATAGAAACTTACGATCACGGGTGACTTGACGAAACATTTGGTGATCTCCTCCATGAGAAGACGTTTCAGAATCGGACAACGACATTGATCTACAACTCCAATAGACCTATGATCAGGAGGCTACAAGTTTGAAATCTAGAAACAATGAAATTGCAGATGAACAATTGAATTGTAGTGAGAGAAAGAGAGGATGAGCGGCAATAGAGGCATAGGAAGGGGAAATGTGTTTGGCTATTTTTAGGCGTCATTTCTTTCCAACAAAAACTTATATTCTGTCTGGTTTTACCAATGTTTTCATAACCGGACCGGACCATACATTGAACCAAAAGCCTTACCGGTTTAGTGGTCAGACCAGCCGAACCGGTTCAACCAGATTTAAGAACCTATATAAATAATTTAAGAATTCAAAAATTTAGAAACTAAAAAAATATTATGATATAATTTAGACAGAAGAAACTAAAATTAAAGAATAAAAAATGTATACTAGTTGTTACCCTTTTGTAAACATATAAAAATATGAATTTGTTTATATGTAAAACTAAAAAACAAGTGCAAGTAATTTTGTAATTTGTTTTGTAGTTTATATATACATGTTGTTCAAAACAATAAACTAAAAGTGTTTTAACCTAAGAGAGATGTATATAAACAAAAAAATAAATAAATAAACTAAAAGTGTTTTAACTTAAGAGAGATGTATATAAACAAAAAATAAAGTTAAATGTAAATAAAAAATAAATCTGACATGACATCACATTGGGACCTTAGATATTTATCGAAGGCTGGAGATATTTGGACACCCTCTGCGCCTATTTGGACACTTTTGTGCCCTAGACGCCTCGTATAGGGCTATACGAGGCGTCTAAGCACTGAATTCAAGGGGGTCTCAGAGGGTGTCAGGCACAAAATTTAAAGAACCCTATACGAAGGGTATAGACCTATACGAGGCGTCTAATGTTGGTTTTTTTTTTTGCTGAAATGAGGGGTGTTTTGGTGGGTTTTGGTGTGGTTTTTTGGATAGTTTTTGAAGATGTGTTTTTTGGTTGAAAAATTTTTTGTTTTTAAAAAAAGTTTTTTTTTTGTTTTTTACACTATAAAAAAGTTTTGTTTTTTAAAAATCAACTATTTTAAAAATCGGCTCTTTAAATATATTATATCGATTAAATATTATAATGTTTTTTAACATTTTACTTTTTTAAATATTATTCTTCCGATTAAAATTTTATCTCGTTCAAATATTGTTTCCGTATTATATTCAGGGGATATATTGTTTCCGTATTATATTCAAAACATATTTTGTTTCCGTATTATCTCAATTTAAGACAACAATCATTAGGTAACCGAATAACTGAAAACAAACATAAATATGACATATATAAGATAACTTTGTACATCCATAACAAAAATATATAAGATAAGTTTGTACATCCATGATAAAAATAAAAACAACAACAGGTCTATGCATCCGAATCTGGATGTGGCTGCTGTGGTGCTCGAGCTGGTGGGAGCGGTATCGCGGGTAACCCCTCTCTCCCGTCTATCCTGCGCCTCCCGAACCAACCAACCTACCAAATCGTTGAGCCTGTCAAGCTCGGCTCGTACCTCCGGATGTAGCGGCGCAACTCCTGGGGCACGACCTGGAATAGCGTGACGTGGAAACTGAGGCGCCCCGGCAGGTGGCGGTGGCTGTGGCACCGCTGCACCGTCTACATCCTCCGGAGGCTCCTCCACAAGCACTACAACAGCAGGATCTACAGGAGGATAAACGGGCTCGAAATGCTCTGGTAGGGCCTCCTCTGTCCATATGCCCCCGGTATCGCGGTTTTTAAACCGCGGGCCAACTGCGAACCTCTTGATTACCTTCATCCCCCACAGCGACTGCATGCCCATCCGCGTCGGCATGACTGGCGGCGTCCGTAGATGTGGGTCCTCGTGCAGTACGAGGCCAAATGAACGGGCAATGACGGTCACGTACGCCCCGCCATACAAAAATCCGCGCTCCTGCCGGTGATGGGCGGAGGCGTAGTACTGGGCTAGACCGTGTGCTAGCGCGCACGGCCTCCTATACAACAAACAAATAAAGGAAAAAAAGATCTGTGGTCGTACACCACTCACGGCTGAACCCGCGCGCTGAGATAGAAGTAGCGAGCAAATGGTGCAGATACCTGCAGATAGTGTTAGCGAAATACAGAAACAGAGATTAATAAACAATGCACATAATCATAATAATTGCCGTAATAAACGTACGTACCTGTACAGTGGGTCCGTAACAAACGACACCCTCCCCTTCGACTTATCGTGCTCCCAATGATCTGGCCACGCAATCACCTGCCAAAACCCTAGAAGAATGGGTTTTTCAACCACCTCTAGCCCCGCTGTGTAAACCTCAGTCTCGATCTCCCCCTGCATGTATAAACCAGAACGCACCGCAAAGTCTGCTAGCGTCATCGTACGCAAAACGCCAGCGAGCCTGAAAGAAATCTCAGGCGGAGGGGGAGCACCTGGGTACGGAAGCGGCACTGGGACCCCAGGAGGGTGAAATGTGAATGACGAAAGGAACTCGACCAGCAGCTCCCTGTAGGTCGGCGTGTGCGCCAAATCAAAAAGACGATGCCACGGCGAATCGAGAGGTACAAACCGACGCACTCTATCCGTCTCAGCAAGCTGGTCCATCGCATCCCAATCGATCGATGCATGCGATCCAATGTGCATCCTCCTAAGCTTCTGGCAATGGCGGGCGGCATCGGTGCCCGCGGGAAACTCTAGATACGGACAACCCTGAAGCGTATCCAGAGGCGGCCGCCGTCTCCGTCGTACCGGCTGACCCTGCTGAACCGGCTGAACCTGCTGAGCCGGCTGACCCCCCTCAAGCTCTATCTCAGTATCATCGCCCTCCATAATCAATCTGCAAATAAATAACGTATATGCATAAAAACAATAATAAATAAATCCGAATAATAATAATAAATAATAATAATAATAATAATAAATAAATAATAATAATAACAATAATAATACTAATACTAATAAATAAATCAGAATAAAAATAATAATAATTAATAAATAATAATAATTAATAAATAATAATAATAATAACAATAATAATAATAATAAATAATAATAAATAAATAAATAATAGTAATAATAACAATAATAATACTAATAATAATATTAATTAATAAATAATAATAATAATAACAATAATAATAATAAATAAATATTAACAATAATAATAATAACAATAATAATAATAATAATAATAATAAATAATAGTAATAATAAATAAATAAATAATAGTAATAATAACAATAATAATACTAATAGTAATACTAATAATAATAATAATTAATAAATAATAATAATAATAATAACAATAATAATAATAATAACAATAATAATAATAATAATAATAATAATTAAAAAAAAATTACAGAGCCTCGTATAGGGCTATACTCGGCGTCCTGTGGTGACGAAATACGTATCCGAGGCGTATAGAGGTGTATTCCCCATTCATCTTCAACCTTAAACTCAAACCCCCAAACCCCACAAAAATCAAATTTCAGGGCAAACCTACGGTCTAAAGGCAAAAACGTGGCAAAAATACTAAACTACGGGGCGAAATACGTACCGGTGATGCTTCAAATCTTCGAAAATCCGGTCGAAATACGTATCCGAGGCGTATAGAGGTGTATTCTCCGTATGTTTGTTAGTGTTTTGTTTGGGGGTTATAACGAGCCTCATCTAGACCCCCCCTGCCTTATACGAGGCATAGACGCCTCGTATAGGGCTATACGCGTCGTCCTAGCTTTTCCTGAAATGACCATTTAGCCCCTGTTATGCCCCCAGTATAGGCATTATTCAGGGGCAAAATGGTAAATAACCAATACAAAAAGATATTTCTGTAATGGTTAATTACCATTTTGCCCCTGATTAAAGCCTATACTGAGGGCTTTACAGGGGCAAAATGGTAATTTAATAAACCTTTTTTATAATTAAAAAACAAAACCTTAAAAAGTTGTCGCCTCTAAAGACGACACGTATAGCTCTATACGCGGCGTCTAGCTTTACAAAATTACCTTTAAGCCCCTGATTAAAGGCCTATACTGGGGACTTTCAGGGGCAAAATGGTAATTAACATAAAATATTTTCAAAATTCAAATTAAAAAAAAAAAGACGACACGTATAGCTCTGTACGAGGCGTCCCCATTCAAAAAATTCAAATTTTGATTTTCAAATAGTCAAAATTCAAAATTTCAAAAACCCGCTTAAATAGACGACTCGTATAGATCTATACGAGGCGTCTATGGATTGTAGAATGACCTTTTAGCCCCTGAAATAAGCCTAGATTGGGGGCATACCAGGGGCTCAATGGTCTTTTGGGCAAAACTATACGACATGTATACCTCTATACGCGTCGTATATTTCTATTTTTTTTTAAAAAATGATATTAACCTGTTTAAATTATAGAAAAATGATACAAATTATAAAAAAAATTATAGAAATTGTAGAAAATTATAGGAATTAATAAAAAAAATACATTCGAATTACAAAAATCATTCTTTCGTATCACTATCGATGTAATTAAGACTGGGGTTTGATCTTGGCGGAGGATTCATTATCGATGTATACCATTCTAGACGTGGCAAGTACATATCTTCCCATTGTTCCGTATGGGGTGCTCGGTGGGTCAACCATAGCCCGTGTGCTGGTGGCATTGGATAATCCCCTTCGAGCTTAACATGTATGAAGTGGTTCTCGTTTACATGTGTAAGCGTTATGAACAATGGTTGTTGATTAGCCGGAGGACTTAGTATCGGGAAGAAAGTGGAACTCGCACCCATGGTTGTCGTTAACAGGTGCACCCCGATACCGTACGTTTGTGCAATAAGAAGTCCTGCATAAGGGAAGTCCATCCAGTGATCCCCCCCACAACCGGACACTGAATCCCAAATTAGGCCCTGACGATGCGTGTAAAAATAACCTTCATCCCATGCTTCAAATATTGGGAACCAGATCGATTTGTTCTGATCCATTTCTTGGACAAGGTGCCTTCGAATGAGCCCCCATGAACTCTGATCCATACCTAATCCCACAGCCACAGACCGAAACCCACAATGACCGTCCGGCATCACATCTCGTATGCACGAGACGTACGGATGGAACACTAGCGGAATGTCATCCTGAAACTGTTCGATGATTCCCACGTACTCGTCCACAATGATTAACGGAAAACCGTGAGCATCTCGTGTCTCTTTCTTCTTAGAACGACTTAGGCTCGCTTTGGGTTTTTGGGACCTTATAACCGACTGTTGAGAGGCCTGTGACGGAACGTACGAGCTGTGGCGAGGTTTATCGTACTTACTTTGTCGGGAACCTTCAAAGCACGTGTTTGCATCACCGAATGAGCTTCTCCTCAATTCTTCATCTATACGAGAGGCCCCATCCAACCTTTGTTGTACCTGCTTTGTTGTTGGTCGACCACGAGTATTTTGTTGGACAACCGGTGGTTTCTTGGTAGATTTCTTTGCAGTCAACACCGCTTTAATCTTTGACATCAGACTTTTTTGCTGAGCTGGGGGGTGCGACTCTAATTGTTGTCTAACAATATTTAGCTCTTCGATCACGTCCACGTCATCGTCTATCAATTTACAACTTTGGAAGTTAAGTTTCCGCCAGAAGACGTCTATGTCTTCGAGTTGAATCGGACGCTCTGCACGGTTAAAAACAACATTGTTTAAGTCACATGATTAACGGAAATATATCACACAAGTGTTGTACGTTTAACAATTATTACCTTCAAGCATGTACTTTTCTATCCTGCAAGCACAGGGCAACCCACAGCTGTGCCACATTTGGCAACCACATGATGAATGAAAGCGCTCCAAGACATCTAGCTTCCTAATTGCCTATCCCCTCAACAAATCAAGGGCTGTATGGGATACTTTACCAAGTAGGTGTTGAAACAACGGGTGCTTGTGGTGGGTCATTGTTTTTTCGATGCTATCTCGAAAAGTCTTCCTTATTTCACCGAACTGTGTCTCAACTATATCATGGACACAACCAACTATACGGTCGAGCGAGCTCCTATCTTCAACGTATCTCTTTAAGTTGGCGTGTTGGCTCTCAACTCTGTTTGTGGTACGATTACCAAAGTTGCGCCTCTTATCAGTCCACGCAAGGACGAACATCTCCTTATAGTCTTTTAGCCAGTTATCGTACACGTATTTGAAGACTCCTAAAACGTAAAAAAAATTTAATAAAATTTGCATAGGTGAGTCGTATGTTATTATAAAAACTTACTAGAACGTTTGCACTCCACAAGTCGTTTTCGCATGTTGCGCAAGTGGTACTCGTAGATGAGTATTGATGGAGACTCAATCAATGTCCCCCAGAATGACAAAAATTTCTTCCAGTCTTCGTCTGTAAAGGCACCCTTGCAGTCGTATGTTATTATAAAAACTTACTTCATAACATTCTGTTGTATGTGCCACCTGCAAAGAAGCCTGGAGGCGTTTGGAAATACTTTAGCACACGCGCCCATAAGGGCTAGGTCTTTATCGGTTAATATCACACGTGGCTCCATGCATTCATCCAACATTGACTTGACCCTCTGAAGCACCCACACAAAGTTATCACCCCGTTCTTTACTAACAACGGCATGCGCGATAATAAACGATTTGTTGGTAGGCGTCATACCAACAATCTGGATAAAGGGCATATTGTATATGTTTGTCTTGTACGTCGCATCGATCAGCATGACGTGGGGGAATGCACGCCACATGCATCTCGAGTCCCGATGAAGAAAGAAGATCTCTGTTACGATCTCTGTTCCGGGTTCCTCCCGTGTCTCGTAAATAAAGTCGTTGTTTATCAGTATGTTTTCTAGTGACTGCATGGGAGTCAATCCTTGTCTTTGTTCGGCTCTAATCTTCGCCACAACGTTTTGAACGTCTTTCAGAACATGAAACCTGTCGGGGTCCTGCTTCCTTATCGTTTGAAATATTTTGCGAGACTCCATGTTTTGAGCTGTCAACTGCTCGATCAGTTTCATTTCGCTTGGAGTAAACCTTCGCACAAACGCGTGGGCCGACAGGTCCTCACAAAGTTCGTGGTTATGTTCAATTTTTCCGTCTTTAATCTCCCAGGTTTCATACGGGTGGTTTCGCACAGCCAGCAGGTAAAACGGGCAACCGGTTTTTTTGCTTCCGGCTTTTCTAAGTGTTGCTGTAGTCTGGTGCTCACCACCACGATCACATTCAAGCCATACCCTCCCGATTCTTCCACCGGTTTTCTTTGATCGACGGGTAACAATAACGAAACCATCCGCGTTTGTTGTTTCTTGTATCCGATTCTTTAATTCATCTAAAGAGTTGAAAACCTGTAACATCGACAATAATAATAAATAATTTTAATAAATAAATAATAATAATAATAATAAAAATAATTAAATAATACAAAAAATAGTAATTAATACCTGCTTTTTTAAGTACGGACTGTCCTGGATGGGAGGTGTCTCACCACCATATCTACCATATCCACCATAACCACCGTCTCCTCCGTATCCACTGTATCCACCATCTCCTATGTAACTACCGTCTCCTCCGTATCCACCGTCTCCTCCGTATCCACCGTCTCCTCCGTATCCACCGTCTCCTCCGTATTCACACCCGTATCTATAATCCGGATACCCTTGTTGCGTCGGATAACTTGGTTGACAAGCATGGTATGAGTCATCTACAGGGGCTGTTTCATCAACAGGGGGATGCTTGTTCAAATCTATAAACGGTTTGTTTTGTTCTCCTTGTATACTAGACACAACCTGCTCTTACTCATTAGAATCGGGAACGCAAGACTCCTCCAAAATAAAGAACCGTATCATCATTAGTAAATAATAAACTAAAACAAAAACTAATTAAAACATTTAAGTACCTGTCCTATTACCGGATCGCTTTCGGGCACCCAGTTCTCGCTAGAATACTGCCCGAAGATATAGTTGCCGTCCCAGTATGATGACATTTCAACACTTCGGGATGGTAAGAACACAAATGCAAAGCAGAATGAAAGAAGAAGAAGCAAATGAAGCAGAAGGAGAATGAAATGTTGAATGCTCGGGGGTGGACAAAGCATAAACTGTATGTTGCACTTTTTCATAAGTCTACGACGCCTCGTATAGCTCTAGACCCCTCGTATAGCTTTAAGTCACTTGTCAAATGTATAGTAAATCAGTCACTTAAGACGCCTCGTATAGGCCTATACGAGGCGCCTTAGTGCCTCGTATCCGTGCCTCGTACAGACCTAGACTCCCCGTCTGATGTGACTGATTTGACATTGTGCTTTGGTGCAGAGTTGGTCGGAAACGTAACCCTATACACCTCGTATAGGTCTATACGAGGCGTCCTGAAGGGTGTCAAAATATGCATTAAGGTGTGTAAATATGTAGACCCTTATCGAAACTCAACAAAAACGTATCACCACTTTTTAATTTAACTTTCAAAATTTTAGTTACTTTTATTAATTTTGTTTTTCATCTTCTCTCTTTCCCTAATCATCTTTAGGGTGTAGGGTATAATAAGCGGGGACTTGAGCGAGGAGTTATAGTCACCGATCGGTGACTATACCTTGTTGATGAAGATGTTCGGTGACCAAGAGAGAGAGTATGGAATTCGGTGTGTAGTCACCGATTGTGTTGAGAGGAGAGGAGTGAGGAGAGAGAGAGGAGAGAGGATCACTCAACCAATCAAGTTTTTTTTTTTTTTTTTTTAATTGAGGGGTGTTTGACCATACCTAGTGATTGAGTGTAAAATGGGGAGTAGAATGAGGAGTTGACATGACATAATATTATTGGGTAGGATTTCACTCAAACACCCTAGGGTGATTGACCATACCCTCCACCCTTAAGCAACTCCAACTCCAGTTGGCCATCGCATAAATGACTACATGTCTGTACTCTGCAACATACATCTTATCCGACACTTCTAATTATTTTCTTTCATCTTTCTTATTCTCTACGTAGCAATCATCTAATCGTTATTTTCATGGAATTTTCAGCTCTGCCGGCCGGCTAATTGTTTAACCGATCCGGCCGACCTTCAAAATATTAACCATTTTACCATCATACTCCCCTCCAGTTAGGGCGTGGGAATTTATGCTACATGTCGATACCGTATCATACTGCTACTAGCCTACTATCATGCCCTCTTCTCGGTTCGGGATTTTTAACACTACTTTACCATAACGATAACGATAGAACATATATGATACAATATTCGGTTTTCATTTTAGATAAATTTTGATATCGATACTAAGTAACATGGTATCGATTCGGTACGAAAATGCCACCGCGTTTTTTTTTTACTTTTTCATGTCATTTATACGTTTTGTACGATAAGATACTTTGTTAAGAAAAGTTGCACTGCGACGCAGTTGGCAATCTTCATCCTGATGAGGGCTTTGGCCGAGTCTGAGGGACACCGATGCCCAGCTTCGACTGGGTAATTTCACCGCCAGGCAGCGATCCGGTAAGCTAGCTTGGGAGGGGGGATCCCCTCTCCGGTCAGGGGTACCGTGCATCTAACTTTTTTTTCACATTAATGAGTATAAATAAGATAGTTATACTTTTATATAAATACTTTTTGCTTAATTTTGGGTTTATTTTAAATCACTAGTTATACTTTTTTATAAAAAAAAATTGTTTAATTTTGGGTTTATTTTAAATCACTTTTATATAATTTAAGCTAAAATTAACATAAGGGTCATGGTATCTAGACACCCCCCAAAAATTAGTGTACATCCCTCAATGTCATCCTTTATATGGGGTGGATGATGACTAACATGGGTGAAATGTATAAGCATATGGGTATGTCGGTTCCACCCCGTCCATTACCACAAGTTTATCAGGGCCGGGGCCTGTTCTATACGCAGCAGCCCGACCTGTCCATGTCATCCTTTACTCAGCCCATTCCGTCCATGCAGGTATGTTATCTTATTTTTATTTCATTATCTATGATCAATTTAATGTTATGAAATGTAATGGATAATTTGTTTAAATTCTTATAGGCTTCAGGACCGTCCTATTCTCAGCCCAACCTTTGGATGCCGCGTTTTCCTCAGTCTGGCCAGACGATGCCGCTCTTTCCTTTGGTCGGCACTTCCATGCATGTATGTTATTTTGTTTTTATTTCAATTTTTATGAACAATTTTAATATTATGTAATGATTATTTTGTTTAAATTTTTTATAGGCTCCGAGCACGTCCTGTACGCGGCACAACCCGTCGCCCTCTATTAGGCGTGGCCCGATATTTACGGAGAAGTCGCGGAGTCTAATGAGGAGTCTGATGAGGAGTCTGACGAGGATTGATGAAGATAGTGGTTTGTGATGTTTTTATATCATGCAATATTGTACGAACAATTTAGTTTTAATGTTTTGATGTATGAACAATTTAATTTTCTGTTTAATTAGGATATGTTTGTTTTGGTAAGTTATAATGTATGTATATATTTAGTTTGTTTGGATTGCTTAATTTAACTATGTTGTTTACAAAATTTTTAACAAAAAACCATCATTATTTTATAAAAAAAAAACTAACTCAAATTAAAAAAAAAGTTTGGTAAGAGCAATATGTGATGCGTGGAAAGGAAAATTCTTCTAGAGTCGTATAGGGCAATACACTTTCTCTGGTCCCTAATCATTGACTAAAAAGCATCTGAAAAGTTACTGAAAAACATCTGAAAAGTTGTCCAATAGGAAGCGTATAGATCAATACGCTTGGGCTCAGAGGAACCATATAGCTCAATACGCATCCTGTAGGGTTAGTGATGTGCAAATAAAAATGGGGATGTGTGGATACTGAAAGCCTAACATAAACACACAAGTATAGCCAATGATCCTTTGGTGGAGTGGTGGAAAGGACTTGGGCCATGTGAGTGGTCTCAGGTTCGATCCCCACCTCCATCAAAAGGTGAGGCATTGGGGTTATTCCCAACCTAAGGATGGCAAGGACTCCGGTTCAAGCGTGAGGGAACCCGAGTTTTTTATTACGGCGCATTTACTCCAGCGGGTCGCTCTGTCACAACAGGCGGTCGATTCGTGTGGAGGGTGCAACTCCTGTCAAGTGGCAGGGGATCGGAAATTTTCTCGGGGAAAGCTATGTCCCATTTCTACCGAGGCGTGGGCCCCGTTAAGACAACATAGTCCTTGGGACAGAAATGGGGCGGGCCTGCGACTTGCCGATGTGTATTAACCGTCTGTTGTGAATTACACCTTTAAAAAAAAAAAACACACACACATAAGTATAACTTCATTTATGTAATCTATGCTGACTGTCAACAAAAATAAAGTCAGTCACTCCATTTGCCTCTCGCTCCTCACTCCTCTCTCTCATCATGGATCCACCGTTTGTTCCCCTAAACACATAAACCCTCAAAACAAAAAAACACCCACGTCACAAGATTCACAAACAATCAAAACCCACAAACAAAATTCAAACTTCATCAAAACCCCTTCTGGGATTTAATTATTATTCCTCAATTTCTTGATTTTATTATTCTTTTCCGATCCATCTGTGAACTATTATGTATAGATCTGGAGCTGTAATGGCATGGAATGTGTTCAAATTCTGTACGGCTTTAAGAGGGTTAGGCTCGATCATGATCTTGTTGGTTCTTGGTGTTGTTGGTGTCACTTATTACGCCCTCGTTTTGTGTAATTATGGCCCTGCTTTGACCTCTGGTGGCCTTGATTCGCTCATAGCACTTCTGGTTTTAATCATATTTCATACTCTGGTAATAGTTTTCTTTTTAATTCTTTACAACTTCATGTTTATATATGTTGCTTTTTTGTTGTAAATCAGTGTAGTTTATGAGAATTTAGATGTGTGTTTATTTATGGATGTTTTTTTAATGGGATTGTTTAGTAGATCTTTGGTAATTTATGGAAAGTTTTATCTGCTAGTAGTATGCTGAATGCCCAATCAAGTAATCAACTTGAATATTCTTTTAATGATCATAAGTTTAGAAAAGGATAAAAAGAAATTATCATCATAAATTCCAAGATAAGATTGTTGTTGGCATCGGTTCGCTGTTCTAGTTGTTGTAATATGTGTTATGGAGTTATTATTATCATAAATTTCAAGTAATCATAGCCAGTGGCGGACCCAGGATTTTTTTCCTGGGGGTGCGGAAAATTTTTAAAGATTTTAGACCCGTAGCTATATAAAAAAACTTCGGTTCATAGCGGGTCGGATCGGGTCGGGTCATGTAAAACAAGTAAACATAAACAAACAAAGTTTCATAGGGGGTCGGATCGGGTCGGGTCATGTAAAACAAGTAAACATAAACATAAACAAACAAAGTTTCATAGCGGGTTAGGTCGGTTCAATTTCAATTTTCAAAGAATCAAACCCTAGTTCCTAACTTCCTATCATATAAACAAACAAAGTTTCAAGTAAAACAAGTAAACATCATAAAAGAACATCATAAGTAAGTAAACAAAAAGGCATCAAAGTTCAAAAAAACATACCTTAGTCTTCAGGTAGAAGAATCCGACGAAAAAAGTGGTTCATCCCCTTTTCTCTTGAGAAATCGTGTCATAACTTTCCTAATCACGGTTCCTCCTAATCCTATCACATACAAAATAAACAAGGATCTTCAAGTGTTCAACCATAGCCCATATTCTCTAATTTTCAATTTAAAATTTTGAATTTCAAGCCCTAGAATTTCATCTTTTCAAACCCTATACTAGAATCATATAATCAATAAGAGATTAAGAGACAACAAACCCATTCTATAAAGACTAGAACAACCCCAAATTAGCTCAAAACATATAAAAGTTTAAACTTTTTTATCCCATCTCATGAGTCTTGAACAAAATCTCCTAATGAAATAAACATCAAAATAACAAAAAGAACATCGACATACCTGTTTATTGTCGGTGTGAAGATGGGTGCGGCCGGAATTTTGCAGGGGTGGTCGCAGGTTGTCGTCGTCGCTGGCAGGAGGAGGGAGAGCGGGAGTCTGATCAGTGGTGGCAGCGATTGGGTTGTGGTTGTTTAATGGGTTTGTTTTAATGTTTGAAGTGGGCTAAGTTATTGGGCTTATTAGTTAATGGGTTTGTTTTAATGTCTGGTTAATGGACTGAATACTTAATTTAAGTTTTATTAAAGGGTTAGTTAGGATAATTCCGTCGGGTTTCAATCCGTGTTTAAAAAAAATTATATAATTTCTCAACATTATAATATAAATCCATAATATTTTTTACCCAAGGGGTGCGGACGAAGAAATCCAAGGGGTGCGGACGAAAAATTCCAAGGGGTGCGGACGGGATTTTCGACGGAACTTAGCACTAAATTTTTTTTTTCCCGGGGGTGCGCCCGCCCACCCTGGGCATTACTTGAGTCCGCCCCTGATCATAGCACTATTTTTGCTTCTTCATGCCAGAGTTGCAGTGGCGGACTCAGGAATTTTTTCATGGGGGTGCGAAATATTTTTAAAGATTTTAGGCCCTAGGTATATAAAAAAATTCGGTTCATAACGGGTCGGTTTGGGTCGGGTCATGTAAAACAAAAGAATATCAAGCTAAAATTTATATAATTATCAAAAACATATCAAACGTCGTTAAAAACATATTTAAAATGTTGCTTTACGGGTTTTCATTTTTTGAAATCTATCCAAAACATCTAGAGCTACTTTTCTAAACAAGTCTTTCTCTATATAACATATACAACTAATTTTCAACACTAAACACTTAAACAATTATTAACAAACTTCATAATTTTCAACTTTAAAATCAAGCCCTAGTTTTAATTGTTGATTCCTTCTAACTAACCATTTAAACACAGTAAACTTTAACTAAAACAACAAAATCAACCAAATAAAGTTTCAAAAAACAACAAAACAACTGAAATTTCAAACTTTTTTACCAATTGTATTTCTCCAAAAAATCCAAATAAAACAAGATAACAAAAAAATAATCGAACCATACCCGAAAATAGTGATGAGATGCTGTTTTCGTGAGTTTGGTGGCCGAAATTGAGGTGGATTGGGTTATTATATTTTAGTTCAAATTAGATTATTAGATTGGGTTGGGCTTGAGTTATGGTGTGTTTTGGGTTAAAGGTTAAGAGAAAGTTAATTGGGTTAAATGAACGTTAATTAGTTAAGTGGAAAGTTAATTAGGTTGTATTTTTTAAAAAGAAATAAGTGTTTACGTAAATTTTGTATAAATTCATAAGATTTTTTTTTCCCTAAGGGGGGCGGTCTAAAATTTCCAAGGGGTGCGGTCGGGATTTTACCGGGAATTTAGCACTAAATTTTATTTTTTCAAGGGGTGCGCCCGCCCACCTTAACATATAAGTGGGTTCGCCCTTGCATAGTTGTCGATAGCGAGCGTAGCGCTCGCTATAGCGCGCTACTTAGCGTATAGGTCTAGGCTCGCTATCAGGGTTGTAGCGATAATAGTGACAGTTTATTTATTTTTTTGAATATAAATAGCAATTAAATATAGCTATAAAATAGCTTTATTATAGGTTTTTGTTAAACATACATGTAAAATAGCATATATACCAAGTATTTTGATATAATGTACAAAAAAAATAATTTTTTTTCTAGTGTATCGCTAGTTATAAAATAACACCCGCTATTTATCGCTATTCGCTATGTAGCATATAGGTATAGTATCGCTATTTGTCGCTATTCGTCATTAACAACTCTGCTTCATGCCATGCCTTTATTATAGTATGTGTATGAATATGATGATTATTATTATTTTTAACAACACTTATGCTGATCCAGCTGGGGATGCTATTATGGAGTTATTTTTCCGTTGTTTTTACGGACCCTGGTGGCGTACCACCTAACTATCGGCCGCTAGTGGATCAAGAAAGAGGCGAAATTGATCCATTGGAAGCATCTGAATTCGGCCCATTGACCACACCTGATCCAACCAATGCAAGAATCCGTTATTGTCGCAAGTGTAACCAACCAAAACCGCCTCGGTGCCACCATTGTTCTGTTTGTGAGTTCAGTCTCCTACTTAATTTCTAAGCTTTGGGTGTATCATTCTTCTATTGCGTAGGTTTTGAATATCATAAGGAATGTAAGTTTTGTTGTGTTTTTATAGGTGGAAGGTGTGTACTGAAAATGGATCATCATTGTGTGTGGGTTGTTAATTGTGTCGGGGCACTAAACTACAAGTACTTCCTTCTCTTCTTGGTATGTTTGGTAGTTCTATCGTCTTGTTTGTGATATGTCTAAAATACCCTTGATGATGATAAACCAGAAAAATCTTATGGTTGGAAATCGATATCTTTAGTAAAATACTGTGATTACAATAGGAAAGCAGGTAATTTAGTTTGATACTTTGTTAAACTTGGATTATTTGCAATTATGAAGCACAGAGTGAGTAATAACTAATAAGAGTAAAATGTCATTTTCGTCCCTGGGGTTTGGCCAGTTTTGTGTATTTTGTCCAAATGTTTGTTTTTCCGCATTTGGATCCAAAAGGTTTGAAATCTTGTCATTTTCATCTGGCTCATTAACTCCATCCATTTCTGTCTTTTCTGTTAACTTAAAGAGCAATTCAGTGTTTTTCACTTTATGTACGAGCATTTATCATAGTGTACAAGTATTCACAATACCCGTACTAAATAAAAAAGTAGGTAAAAAGATGGAAATACCATTGACTTAACGGAGAAAAATGGATGGAGTTAACAAGCCAGATGAAAAT
Organism: Helianthus tuberosus; assembly: GCA_030545235.1. Taxonomy (NCBI): domain Eukaryota; kingdom Viridiplantae; phylum Streptophyta; class Magnoliopsida; order Asterales; family Asteraceae; genus Helianthus; species Helianthus tuberosus. Next base: position 17,985,756 of record CM060383.1, read on the forward strand.
GGAAAGATTTCAAACCTTTTGGATCCAGATGCGAAAAAACAAACCTTTGGACGAAATACGCAAAACTGGCCAAACCTTAGGGACAGAAATGGCATTTTACTCGGGTAATAATATAACACACACATAGTATTTTGATTGAATTATAATTAATGTCTCCATTGCAAACTTTATAAAAGGGATATTGTCATTATGTGAATCTTTTTGTTAATCATTGCAGTTCTACACGTTTCTCGAGACAATGGTTGTAACTCTAGCCTTGTTACCACATTTCTTAGCATTCTTTAGTGATGAAGATATTCCGGGGTCACCTAGCACTCTAGCAACAACTTTTCTTGCTTTTGGTAATATCTAATGAAGCCAATTTGTGGTTTTTTTTACCCTTTAATTTTTGCTACCTTTAGTTCAATTGTGTGACCATTCTTTGTTTTTGCAGTCTTGAATTTGGCTTTCGCCTTAAGCGTTTTCGGGTTTCTAATTATGCACATATCGTTGGTGTCTGCTAATACCACAACAATCGAGGTATTGTTTTATTGTTTATTCAACTTTAAGTGTTTCTGCGTGTTGATCCTTTAAACAAAAACAAATGGTCCATAAAACCCCTTGAAATATGTCATAGTATTAACTTTTATCGACTATTATCAGATAATAATGGTTGCAAATGTTGGGTATGGGTCCAAAAAGCTCTTGTGTTTGTAATGCATTGAACTATAAATTTTGACTAATAGTCAAACTTTCATACTTGGTCAACTGTCACATTTATCTTGGGATGAACCCTAAAGCAACCATTGTGTAATGCCTCTGGGATAGAAGTTTACTAAATACGACACAAAAACAATCTTTTTACATAGTGCAACTAAAAGCTATGTGATTTTACATTCTAAATACATATGATTATTTATTGGTATATGTGGAAATGATCAGGCATACGAGAAGAAAGCCACTCCAAAATGGCGTTATGATCTTGGTCGCAAGAGAAACTTTGAACAGGTGCCATCTCATTATCTTGAATCATATTACATAGAATTTATTGAAGCGAATTTGAGATATTTGGTCAAACAGTCAAACATTTCTATCAAATTATATATCCCGCACGTCTTGGTTTAAAAAAGCGGGAAGCGCACAAAAGCGACGAGGTCTAAAACCGAGGCGCAAAGCGCAAAAGCGGTGAGCTTTTCGTACGCAAGGCGCAAAGTGATTATATAAATTATTTTATATATCCCATAGGTTTTTAGCATCCCCTACCTTTGATTTAGCTAAAATTAAGCTTTAAATATGTTTTTAAATGAAAAAAACAGAAATGTACAGCATAAAAAGCCTATTGTACAACACTCAGCTGCACAGAAACACCCCATGTACAAAAGGCGCGTGCCTCATCTGCGCCTCAGGTCAAATTTTAGCCTAAAATGCGCGCCTCACCAGCGCCTTTTGTACACCCTGCGCCTTATTCACGCAAAGCGATTTGGTTTGCGCCTTAGGTCGCCTTGCGCCTGGGCTTGCCTAAGGCACACTTTTTTTAAACCAAGCCGCACGTGTGTTAAATTTTCATGGACACGACTATTAATCTGTTATTCTTGTAACATCATTATCTTTTAACCTATTGGTTTCAAAGTTTTTCTTTTGACGAATTTAGAAAATGGGTCAATTTAAAGAGTCAACGTTTGACTAAGAAAGGTCGAACACTTAACTATCACAACATGAGAGTTTTTTATAATTGTTTATTTTAGCTATAAATTTGGTTACAATTTCAGGTATTTGGGACAGTACAAAGGTATTGGTTTATTCCAGCTTATAGTGACGAAGATTTGCGACGAATGCCTGCCCTTCAAGGCCTCGAATATCCATCAAAACCGGAATTGGACGCCCAAGAATTCTAAAACTTGCGTCAAAATTATGTTTTCTTCATTTATAGCATCAGCACCTCACGCCCCCAACCGCCACCAATGCGTGATGTGCTGAATGGATTGCCACTGATTTCGGTTATAGGTGTTTTTTAACTTTTGTACAAGTAGTAGTTCGGCTGTAAGTCGGGAGAAGTTGGAAGAACGAAATGTTTTTTTAATGCGTACAGTTTTTCGGTCACTATTGATGAAGTTAGTGTGAGCTGTGTATAGGGTTGTTGTTGCCACGAAATGTACATTGGTAACGGTTTGGAGAATCACCCTCACGTAATGAACCTGCAACTTTGTGTCGCTTTTGCTTGTGGTTGTGGTCCATTTTACGCGTTTTATATAGATGAGGTTAGTATTGGACTATATTACTATTATGGTTTATTAGTGTGAGCCCACGGGCCGAATTTAGGTATCTTAATGATTTATTAGTGTGAGCTCACAGACCCACTTTAGGTGTATATAGGGTTTTGTACCATCTCTATATATATTGTAATCACGTATTGAATCAAGGGATCATTCAGTTTGATATTCCACCAAGTCCGCAACACATTACAACAAATCTATTATATTATTATTAGGTTGATTCTCAATACTACATAAACTAGTCCAATAATAATTGATCCATCATACTTTTTGGGTACATTTGATGTGTCACACTTATTTATTAACTACCTAAGTTTATCGAACACCCACCATAACTATTCGTTAACCGAACTAACCCTTGATTAAGTCCACTAACTATGATCAATGTTTTAAAATCCGGTATTTTAATCATACCGGATTAGGCACAAAAATGGTTTAACCGGTTGAACCGAGTTGTATCAGACGGTTCAACCGGGTTGACTAGTTAACCGTATAATTCCATAAATTACAACATCAACTCAAAAAAAAAAAAAAAAAAAAAATCCAAAATTGGACGTAGATGTAAATCTGGAAGGAATGATGTAGTGATGGAAGTCCGGAACAAGTCACGAATGATGGATTGATGAAGCAAGTTTTGAATTCTGATCGATGGAGATAAAATTTTAAAAGTGGTTAGGTTAAAGTTGAGATAAACATGAAGATGGGCCGGTAAAAAGTAAAATCCTAAACCAAAACAGACATGCGCCGGTACCAGTATAACGGTTCAAACCGGTATACCGGATTTTACCGAGTCGATGTCGTTTCTCCTACTTACCGGGGTGTTTCGGACCGGATTTAAATCCGAAAACAATAATACCGGTATAACCGGCCGGTATTTACCGGTTTTTAAAACATTGGTTATAAGTCAATAAACACTTTTGACAAAAAAAAAATTAGAGTTAGATAAGCAATCCCAAATATTGGTTATGATGGTATCTCTAACATAGAAATCGCACCACCTCTCCTCCTAATTTAACAACTGAAAAAGGAGATCTACTTCTAAGCAAAAGAAACGAACCATCGTTGATATTATCTAGAAATCTTTTAACGAGGATACTATTAGGGGAGTGGGGGTGGTCACTAGTGATGAAATTCCATCATTCACAAACATCAAATCATGTTCCGCCATGTCAGCAACCACTATTCTATCACTCACAAGCATTCTTTAGTGGCGGTGGTCATCACTAGTGATGAGATTCCAATGTACAAGTATTAATACACAATGTACAAGTCATACACATACATTCAACAATTCTTCAACGCGTGATATTATCAACGCGTTAAAGTTTCACGAGTGATGGGAATGGGTGGCGGCGGTGTTCGTGATAGTTTCACGAGTGATGGATTGTTTATAACGGACCACCCCTAGTGGCCTTATTGTTGAACACCTTTTCTTTTCCAGCACCTCCAAAAAATGTTTTAAAAACAGGTTGTTTGTACCGGTTGAACTGGTTAAACCTTCCGGTACACCCGGTTGAACCGTCCGATACACCAGTTAAACCGTTTTTGAGCCAAACCCGATACGATATAAAAACCGGATTTTAAAACAAATCTACCACGTAGTACTGAACAACCCCATATTAAGGGTGTAAGGAGTGGTTAAACACTTGAGAGTGGCAAACTAAAAAATCAACCAATGAGAGTGTGCCATGTCAAAGTGGTAAACTATGCTCAAAAGTGTTGGCAATGGTTAGACACTTGGTGAAGTGGTAAACTATTTAAAAAAAAAGGAAAAATGTGTGATTGATTGAGATTGGAATGGACCCCACCCCACACTACCCTCTCTCTCTCACACTACCCTCTCTCTCATGATTCCCGCACGGCAAGCCCTCACCGAGCGACAATGAAACCGATGCGGCAAAGGGGTCGGCGACGGTGTTGCGCGCGGCAAACCACATGCCACTTCCCTTCGCCGCACCACACCGGAAACCCTAATGTAATAATGTCAATTCCGGTTTTTCTTCACAAAAATAGGGTGAGATTTTAATTTTCAAAATTCCTTTTATACTTTACCTTTACAAATTAAATTATTAGGGTTCAAACTTCAAAGCTCCACGTACGTTGCTGCTGCCGCACCATCTTTCAGAAAGCTAAAGAGAAGCTTGTTCTCTGGTAAACAAACAAACAAACAAACAAGCATCATTCTTCCTTCAAATGTATTTCAGGCTTTTGCATTGCATTAACAATAGAACACATGTTATTTATGTTTTTTTTTATTGGTTGATTGTTCCTATATATTTCTATTAAGCAAAACTAGAGTAGAAGTTACTGTTATAGGGTTTTAGTTCCAGTTTAACTTTTACAAAGATGCCCGTTAACTGAAACCGCCATAACCGTTCAGTTATAGTTATGATTTTTATCCAAAACCGACCCATGCACACCGCTAATGCTCTCTTCCACCATAATTGCTATCGCAACATAACGACTAGATTGCTAACACCGTCGATCTGCAGTTTTATGTTTCTTTACCATGCTTTGACCTAAAATCGATTTATACCAAATTTGATGTTTAACATTATAACTCTAGGTAAAGGATCAAATAAAAATAATGTATTAACGTACGAAACGTACGCATTTGAGTGTGTTTTACAAGGGTTTTTATCGGGTTAATTTTCATCAAGTTTTATATAACATAAAAAATATATAATTAAAGTCAAAGTTTATAAAATAAAGACTTTAAAAAATCAAAATATGACACTTTTAATGGGACGGAGGTAGTATTAATGTACGAAACGTACGCATTGTGGGAAAAAGCAAAAAGTGGCGTTGTCATTTTGGTAATTATCAGCAACTTCTAAATTACTGGGGAAAAAACAAAAAGTGTCTTGTAGAGTAATTTTAGGAAATGTAGGGTAATTATCAAATTACTCTAGTAGAGTAATTTTGACTTCTGTAGAGTAATTTTGGAAAATGTCTTTTAGAGTAATTTTGAGCAGCTGTAGAGTAATTTTGAGCATCTGTAGAGTAATTTTGTTAGCATTTAGTTATGGGGTTTAGCTTTATGGTTTAGTTTTTAGCTTTTAGTTTGGGGGGGGGGGGGGGGGGGGTTAGTGTAATTTTGATAATTACCCTACACGACCAAAATTACTCTACATGAACATTTACAAGGGTTTAGGTTTTTTTAGGTTTTTGGGGGGTGGTTTAGGTTTTTTTTTTTTTTTTGGGGGGGGGGGGGGGGGGGGGGGTTAGTGTAATTTTGATAATTACCCTACAATTTTGATAATTACCCTACACGACCAAAATTACTCTACATGAACATTTACAAAATTACTCTACTAGAGTAATTTTGAAGTTGCTGATAATTAACAAAATGACACCGCCACTTTTTTCACTTTTCTTTCAATTCGTACGTTTTGTACGTTTATTTTATTTTTACGTGAACTTAACTCTATAACTCTAATGCCATGAATAAGTTTCAAGTTAGGTGATTTTATTTTCAATTGACATAATATATTTATGTGTATGTCGACCTCTTAATCCGAAAACTGTTTATGATATGATATGATATGATAACGTAGGGTTGATTGATCAGGTATGGCGGTTGCGTTTGATGTGCTTGAGCGGATACTGATAGGATTGGAGGTGAAAGATATAATCCGATGCAAGAGTGTGTGTAAGTCATGGCAATCTTTTATATCCAGTCCTCGCTTTGTTAAAGCTCACATGAAGAAGCAAGACCACGGAGATAGAAGAATCTGTAGTGTTAATTCCATGTGTAAGAATGATGATTCTTTTAGCAGCAACAATATGTTTATTGTTGGTTCTTGTAATGGTCTAGTATGCGTCTCTCCTAGAGACGTTGAACTTGAAGTAACCAATCCTTGTACTAGAGAGACCAGGAAACTGCAAACGCCTCCATGTCGTCCGCGTAGTTTAAAGACCAGGTGCGGGGTAGAATGCATGGGTTTTGGTTATGATGCGTCTACATATGATTACAAGGTTATAGCAGGGTTTAGGAATAGCAAGCGAACGCTTTTTTATCTGTTAAAATTGAAATCAAATATCTGGAAAGTTATCGGAGAGGTTAAGTATAAGACTCTTACGAATAGATCTGGCATCTTATGTGGCGGGGCACTTCACTGGATTATGCTAGGTAAAAAGAAGAAGAAAGTAATTATTTCTCTAGATTTATCTACCGACGAGTTTAAAGAAATCCCCCTACCCATGGAAGCGCATAGGTTTTACAGTCCTAGACTATGTGTTATAGAAGGATGTCTATGCTTATATATAGACTCTTTCGCTTCGTCTAGCAAGAAATGGGTAATGAAAAACAACAAATGGGAACTATATTATAATAATAAGAGCGAGTATGATTTTGTATACTGCTTGCAACGATGGCATCGTCGGGTGGTGGATTCACGAAAGACGACTCGTTATTTCTACACTCTTGCTCTTGCTATGATTGTGCCCCGCAATAGGGATCACATTAGTGATAGTATATATGTCATGAGCCTCGTATCTCCCCATCCCCACAAGGTTTGTTTTCTTTTGACGTATATAATTATATACTTAATTAATACTAAATTGTCCTAATTTTTCTGTTTGTAATTCAACAGGGACAGCTGGAAGGTAATTAAGCATAAGAACTCTCGTATACGAGTTATAACATTGGTCAAATTTATTTTATTTATGTGGTATTTATTTTATTTCATCTGACCCTATTTTCTTTATCTGAATCAGCTTATGAGCAAATGAAAACACTTGTTATCATCCACATGTTCTAAATTCTTTTGAAATAAGATAAATTGTACAAAGACTATTATTTTGAACATGAACGAACCAAACGCTATAAAACATACACCGGGGATGGTTTGTCATTCAAAGCATATCAAATATATCAACAACATGAGTTGAATTTTTGAATGATCTTGCTCTTTGAACTTCTGATAAACTCAAAGCAAAGCAAATATGAAATTAATGATTTAAAACTATAAACTTGCATTGGAATGCATATAAGAGACATCACACGAGCCCAGATGCTGAAAAACAACACCATATGGGTGACGAAGGCCCCACAGGTAATGTTGCTGGACATCATGCGAAAGCCATATTCGGTGAAGTATACGGCGAACTTCTATGCCAAGTTCACACCCTCCCCTCCCCCCTTCTACCGGTAAGTAACATGTGCAAGAAGAATAGGTCATTTTAGGTGACCAACTCCTTGCCATCCCCCTCCCAACAATCGTCACCATAAGCCCACGGATTCTGACTTGCATCACACGCAAGACTTAAATCGAACGAAAGATTTAAATCAAACAACCCTGTATTGTTATTTTGATTCAAATCATACGTTGCCTGATTCGACTTGCTAGTCGACTCACCACCGAAACAATAATTGTTGTCCCAAAACAACATTCTTAGCGTTAGATAACTTCAATATAGAGAGAATATAGAAGATTCGAATAGAAGTTGAATGGAAAATGAAGAAGATTATAGTTGTTTGTATAGTAAGTTTTAACGGAATATTACATCGAATCAAATAACTCGTACGTGAATCGAGAAATCTTACGTCAGATCACCAATTAGAAAAACTATCATTGTATACAGCCCTTTATAACTTTATACGGGCCATATAGAGTGCTCATAAACAACATATACTAACACTTTAAATTTTTTATTTTCACACACTCTATACAAGTCGTAAAACGGTATACGGCTTGTAGGGTGTAAAAATCAGAATTAAATATGTGACTTTATTACCACCCTTTGATATATGTTTCACTTGTTTGAAGAAAATGATTTAGTTTATTGGTTTGCATAACTTTCAAAGTAGTGGGAGCTGGTATACAAAATATAAAGAGTAAACTTCCGTTTTGCTTTCTGTGGTTTGGTCACTTTAACGGTTTTGCCTCAAACCTTTAAAAATAGTTATTTTCCTCCAATAGTTTGCTATGGTTTTTCCATTTTGCTCCCAGCAAAATGGAAAAACAGACAATTTGAATGGAGTTAGAGGTGGGGAGCAAAATGAAAAACCCATAACAAACTATTGGAGTAAAATGGCTATTTTTAAAGGTTTGGGATAAAACCGTTAAAGTGACCAAACCACAGGGAGCAAACGGAAGTTTACTCAAATATAAATTCATGCTATTTACACACGGTCCTCATTATTTTCACACCCCAAAGCGCCCCGCTATGGCCAAAGAGGGGCGCTTTGGTGTAAAAGTCAACCGACAAGGACTGAACCGGTCAGACCTTGTCTGTTGCTTTACATCAAAGCGCCCCGCTATGGCCAAAGAGGGGCGCTTTGAGGTTTTTTTTTTTTTTTTTACATTTTTAAATTTTCGGGCAAAACGCCCCTCTTAGGTCAAAGCGCAACGCTTAGGGCCTTTTTTAAATTTTTTAATATTGTTTTTAATTCACAAACGCGTCGATAATAGTCTAAATTTTACGTTTTTTCCATTATACATCATTTTTTAATATATATGGACTATACTGGAAGTTCCGGATCAAATCGGTTACGTGTGAAGTCGGTTATGGTTCGGTTTTGGTTATCAACAATCACACAAAACTTCGGTTATGATTGAGCGGTTATACAAAGTTTCATAACCATAACCATTGGTTATATTGGTTATCGGTTATTAGTGGTTCGGTTATGTCGGTTATGGTTCGGTTATCGGTTATGATGGTTAATTTGCTCACCCCTATGTTACCGTTGGAATCGATTTCTTGCCGTTGCACGCCATTTGATCTTTGAAAATAATCAAACCTTTTTCACTTTTACCCACAAGTCAATCAATTTCAGTCAACTTTTTAACTTTTTTTCTAAACCAACTTTAAAACCGAATGTCACCGAGACGACCCAATAATGTATGCCAGGCTGCTGCGCGCTCTGTTCTGTTCGCTGTCCAAGAGTAGTAAACATACAAAATAAAGGAGTTTTTTATTTAACCAAAACCCCACAAAAGACGACCATCTTACTCGATTTTTTTTTATTAAATATATATCACAAACAATACATACAAACATTTGTGCCTAAGAAAATGAGAGCAAAAAAAGAATAATAAAAATAAGAAAGCTCGACTCGAGAATGTTATACATGTAGTGATAACAAGCCAAGAAAAAAAAAATAACTAAACTAAAAAAAAAAAGCCACCAACCAAAAGGCGTGACGCATCATCAGGCCAGGCGCCAGTACTTGTGATGTATCTCCTTATGATTTGCTGTATGCTGCAATCCGATACAAAAGAATAGAATGCTTATTATGATAGTATTCAAAATGATAAAGATGTCATCGAGCAAAAAAATTTAAAAAAAAAAAACATCTCACCGAGAGCTTTAAAAAACTTAAAATACGTCATGTACATGTACGGTAGGCGGCTGATACACATAAAACTACTCATAGGAGTACTTGTGCTTTCAAACCAAAATGATACGATATAATGGAATACGACATCACACGTAACCGATTTGATCCGGAACTTGCAGTATAGTCCATATATATTAAAAAATGATGTATAATGGAAAAAGCGTAAAATTTAGACTATTATCGACGCGTTTGTGAATTAAAAACAATTTTAAAAAATTTAAAAAAGGCCCTAAGCGCTGCGCTTTGACCTAAGAGGGGCGCTTTGCCCCAAAATGTAAAAAAAAAAAAAAAAACTAAAGCGCCCCTCTTTGGCCATAGCGGGACGCTTTGAGTGTGCAAATAGACAAATGCCGTGTGCGAATAAACCAGGCCTATAAATTAAAAAAAAAAAAAAAAAAAAAAGCAGTTACGTACCTACGTGTACCTCGTGAGAAGTCGAGAACAATCTAGGACCGAAGCTACTCGACAAAAAGATTTCCAACCTCTAAAAGTATATAACATATATTTAATTTAATAAAACCCCTGCTTTTCATCGTTCCATTCCATTCTCCCTCATAATCTTTCCGCTTCTTCAGATCTTTCTCATCGATTCACAGGTACACATGTTTTTTCTTCCTTCAATTGCAATTTATCATCATCATTTCTTTAATTTCTGTTATATTTTTTGGCAATATTTATGTGTGGTGGTTTTAGTTTTAAATCACTGATCTGGGATGGCGGCGCAGTTTGTTGCTCGCTATCCTTATGTAATTTGCCCTGATGATTGAAATGAAATAACTGATTAAAAAAAAAAAAATTATGTGTGGTTTTAAGTTTTATATTCTGCAGCTTTCTATATGCAAATGGACGATTAGGAGCCAGCTTGTAGCGTAAATTATTGTTACATGTAACTTGATCAATCAAGCTCACTATAATTGGATTAGTGTTGTTTGTAGGTTTGCATATAGAATTAGTATACCGCCTACATGTTATAATATTTGCCTATTTTTTCCCATATTTCTCAATTCTGAGTTTCCAGAGATGTCATAATAATAGCGCATATATTAGGGCTATTGAAAAAGCTCACGACTCGCAGTTCGCTTGAAAAAAGTTTGGCTCGTAGTCAGCTCAGTTTGTAAACGAGCCGAGCCGAGGTAGGTTCGATTTGTGGCTCGCTTGTTTGGTACACGCGTATGCATTTACATATATAACCTAAAGTTTTAATATATTATAAGCTATGTTTTTTAATTAGTAAATAATGCTCTATTAGCCTAAATATTGTTTCGCTTGTTGTTTTTTGGTTTTATGTATATCATTATGTGTAAAAAATACAAAAATTAAAAAAATATATATGATTTTAAATAAATGATGAGCCAGGAGCTGGCTCGAGCTTTTGACGAGCCGAGCAGAGCAGAGCCCAAGCCCAGCATTTCAGCTCCTTAAGATAATTGAAGCAGCTCGACTCGGCTCGGCTCGGCTTGGTTCGGTTTGCTTTATAGCCGTAGCACATATGCACTAGCTAAGAAGACTTTAGGTGGTGAAAGTTATTGATTTCATACTGAAATCATAAAAAAAATGTTTGTTAATTACTCGATCATATTGTATTGAGAGTCGATGTTTAGGTTTTTGATTGATTTTTTTTAGTTCTAAAGAAGAATCATTCACATGTGATTGACTAGTATAACATTGTTCCGAATTAGGAATCTTGAATCTATACGATCTGTTGTAAATTAAGGAATGCAGGGGGAACGGGAAAATAAAGATGTACCGATTACTTCCAGGGACCCATTCAATGGTCCCGGGGGTTTTGCATCTCATAGAGGCTTGTTCTCTAGCATCTTTGGAGGAAAGGATCCCTTTGATGACCCGTTTTTCAGTCAACCGTTTGGAAGTACGTTTGAGCCTAGACATGGTTCTTTTGATGACATGCCACATCCAAACACAAGCGGTTCCAAGGGGCTACTTATCAAAGAGTTGGATTCTGATGATGAACAAGAAGCTAAAAACAATGATTCTGGCAAAGGTCCGCTTATTGAACATCCCGACGATGAAGGTACCGTCAATACAACTTTAAGATTGCGTTTTGTTTGCGGTCAGGAATCACTATGGGCATCGTTGTACAAGTCGCTAGGCGGTGGGGTACTGACTAGCTATTAATCGAGATTAATCGGATCGGAATTCTATATGTAATTTTTCAAACTTATATATACACAAAATTTTCAAAAAAAAATTATACATAACTTCAAAATTTTATATGTAACTTATCAAACTTATTAATCGGTTAATACGTATATTTTTTCTAATGACTAATTTTCATCGATTTTGACTGCCTGCCTTTGACCACCTACCAATTTTGGGTCCGACTAGGTGAAACTTTATTAGTAAACCACCAATTGCCGATTCGTCGACGATTAATCCCGATTTTACAACACTGTCTATGGGTATGGGTTTGATAGTAGGGTGGAATGGGAATAAGTATCATCAATACTGCTGTTTCTTCTTTCCCGGGTTTCAATCTTATATGATTATATGGTTATTTAGCAGAGGAAGTGAAGAAGGATGTGAAGTTTAACGGGAATCATAACCGGATTGAAAGGACCAAGCCCCAGACACATAGCACTAGCTTTAAGAAAGTTACATACGGCGGTATAAATGGAACATATTACACTGCCGCTACAACCAGGAAGTCGGGTAGTGATGGGGTAAGTAACTTTCATGTAGTTTTTAACTTTTTATTCATTTGAATTTGAATATGGTATACCGCCCTTGATAATCGATATTGATATATTATTTTTGGCAATCAGATGGTGATCGAAGACAGCAAAGAAGCCGATAAAACAACAGGTCGAGCAACACACAGAATTTCTAAAGGAATACATGAAAAGGTACGTTAATGATTTAACGCTTGAAATATTAGCGACCGCATATGAGAGTTTTGACAGATTCGACCAGCCAACATTCTGGTCTTTGGATGGGTAGGAGGAAAACATGCATGTGTGGATCTAACAGGGGTTCCCCGCTTGCGGGCTTAGGGGGTAGTGCTTTCGCTGGGTCAGTCTGCTTTAAAGGCTGCTTCGGGTAAAGTGACCAAACAAGAGAAAGCGTGCCTTGACAACCAGCACGTGTTTATCCCATTTGCTATTGATACTTTTGGTTTTCTGGCGCCAGAGGCTGTGGACCTACTTAGTCGAGTTCAAAGGGTCATGCATAGTAATGTTATGACCCCGAGATCTATGGACGTAATTTTTAAAAGACTTAGTTTTGCTATTCAAAAAGGGGTAGCGGCACAGCTTGTTGCCCGTTTACCAACTATCTCGATGTAAATTCATAACTGAATTATTTATTAATGCAGAAACTAAGTTTAACTACTTGATTTTCTTAGGGTCATTCTGTCACAAGGAAACTTGGTACGGATGGGAAAGTGGACACAGTGCAGACTCTACACAACCTCAATGAAGGTTAAATATAGACTCTTATTAATCTCAAGGCACATTTATTCATGTTAATTAAAGATAGAATTCTCGACCCATTTACTTATTCCTAGGGCTGCAAACGAACCGAACAAACACGAACGAGAGCTTGTTCGTGCTCGCTTGTTAACAAACATATGTGTTCACGAACTGTTCATGAACACTTACCGAACGAGATTTTATATTCGTGTTTGTTTGTTAAGGAAATGAACTTGTTTGTGTTTGTTTGTTACTAATGTTCATGAACACAAATGGAAACAAACGAACACAAGCGTTCATGAACAGAATATATAATACACTTATACTTATTTGTCGAAATTTTGAAGTATTTAAATAAAATATAAAACTAAAAACACTAATGAACCATCGAACACAAACGAACACGTTACCAAACGTTCAAGAACATAAATGAACGAACGTGTCCTCTGTTCATGTTTGTTCATTTTACTAAACGAACGAAATTTCTTGTTCGTGTTCGTTTGTTTAATAAACGAACGAGCACAAACGGACTTCCCGCCGAACGTTTGGTTCGTTTGCAGCGCTGCTTATTCCCCTCCTTTTTTTGACACGTTACCCAACCGCTCCATCTTGCCACCTATATTGTTTATTAAACCACTTAAGTTTAGTTATGAGGCCGGAATCTAAGTCATGGTCATTCCTTAGATGAGTTGGCGGGTTTTGAACAAGAGTGGAAAGGTAATGCCGACATGCACATCCCTGGATGGAACGAAGAATTCAACTTGTTCGAGAGGACAGGTAAGCATCAGTTAATCCGTCACATGTTAATTATGTTCCTATTATATTGTAAGTTTACTTGGATTAAGTGATAGTCAAAGACATAAATAAAATTATTCATCATCGCTTATCAATCTTCTTGAGAGTTTTTGGTTATAAGTTCACCAAACCCAATCCACAAAGTCAAAAACCGAGAATCAAGTTCAGTTAACAAGGGACTCTTTTCCTTTGTTTTACAGGATCGGGTAGTATGCGACCATTTAACATGGCGCTCAAGGGTAGTGAAAGTGTAAACGCCGACAATGGAGCAAGGAGGAGCAGTAGTTCGGGTGGACGACCTAAAAAGGTGGTTACAGTAAACATAGATTGGAATTGAATGCATTGTAAACGCTAAACAGCCAAGGTTATATGATTTGTGTCGATAAATACATTCATTAAAACTACATCCTATGGGTCGATCAAAGAATCTTACTTTCTCATCGTAAGGTTTTAAAAGTTACATGAGTTTTGTAGTTCGGTGTCATGCTAGAAAAAAAAATATATAGCTTCTTTTTTTTGGGAACTTGTCTCTTGGTCGGTTTTATATCCCTTGATGTTCGCGTGTTAGTTTTGAAAGCGCGATAATGATAGTGTTAAGGCCGGTGGGTGTGGCATAACGCCACCCTGCCACATCATCGTCCATAGCGACCCGGGGGGCGCCATCGGCCACACCGCGACAGCGAAAGGGGGGCGCCATCTTCAGCTCGCCAGCACGTTAGCGAGGGGGAATTGCTTTGATCGAGGGTGTTTGGTCAAAATGGGGGCGCTATAGTGTAAAGTGGGTAGTTAAACCACACCCTCCAAGTTAAAGGAAGGGGCTTTAAAGCCTCATGTGTGACGTGGACATGACGTGGCGCTGAGGTGGCGTGATAAAGACTCTAGGGGATTTAGCCAAGGCAGCTTAAGAGATTTAACCGGCTCATAACCATGAACGAAACAAAACAAAGTTAACGTGTTTGAATACTGAATTCATAATGATAACAATAAAACCAAACGGGAAAACAATGTTTAGACGCGTTTTCGTTAGAACAGCATGGTCCTTAATCGAACAACCAAAATTCTTGGTATCTTCTTCTTTAGTTGATGGCGTGGGTACAAGGAAGGCCCCATTTAGTGAAGCTGGAAACGAAAAGCAGGAAGTTGGAGCTAGGAATATAGACACCGGAGCTTGTAGCTTAACCGCATATGGCTACAGTAACATCATGAATACCAAGACTGCAAAAGTTTAAGTGATGTGACCTTAATCTAAAAGAACATAAAGCAAACCTTGAGACTCACACAACCTGGTACTTACACTGAAAGGGCAAAGCCACCTGCATAAGTAAATACCCATTGAGGATAAGCTTTACCTAATAAGAAGTTGAGTTGTATGAAGGATGTTCCTTGGGAGGGAAACCTCCCCTATTTAAGAACACTTCATGTAGAGCCAAGAAAGGTATTCACTCTCTCATTATAACTTCCTAAACTATTATTCTCTCTATACTTTGTTAACTCCTGAGAACCCCACACTTACTCTCACGCCGGAGTCCAAACGCAGGAAGGCCCTTCATGCAATAAGGCTAACAGTGCTTCTATTATTCACAGATACCCAGGAAGATCTGAGATGAAGAGGATCTAGGACCTTAAGCTAGCCATACTTTTGTTGTTTTAACAAGTGGCGCCCGTCATGGGGTTGTTGCTACATAGAACAATTTTCTATGGTTGTTAGGCTGGAGGGTGTGGTAGGGGCTTTATTACCGCCACCTCACTGCCATGTCACACAAGGGCTTTAAAGTCCACTCCTTTAACTTGAAGGGTGTGGCTAGGGGCTTTATAACGCCCCCTTTAAAGCCAATCATATTCGATGGAGCCCCCTTTCTTCCGTTACCATCTTGGCACCCCCCCCCCCCCCCTTAAAGATGGCAGTATGGGTGATGGAGCCTCACCGGCGCCATAGAGGCTGAGGTGGCCTTGGTGGCGCTCCCATACCCCCCTGGCCTTACAGTCCATGTTCCCAAGTCATCTTTTTTATGGCTGGTAATATCGTCCTCCCCAAGAGAATCCTCTCTCCAAAAGTACTCAGCCTGCTTCCAGCTTCACGTCTGGAAACCGAGTAGGTAGTGGTTCTTCAGGAATGAACGAACCCGGGGTCAAACCTTCACCCCAAAACATGCAACAGTTCCAAACTCCACCTTCCTCACGAGTTGTCAACACTTCTCCAAGTGACGAAGTACTCTTTCCGATGGAAAGAATGTAATAACTCCTAAAGGAGTCGGAAGCAATTTCCTTCAGTTAAGGGAATTGTTGAATGGTTATGTCCCGGAAGAACGGTTAAAAGGAGTATGGGTTCGTTTGTCCTACAATGAGGAGCCTGGAGTTAGCCTCGATCTCTCCTAATCCACCACCTTTAAGTAGCACCATACCTCCGAGTGTTACAAGGGGTGTTGTTGGACCAAGTCCTAATCCATACTTCACTGTTGAAGGCAAATTATGGCAAGGAGGGGTACATCATGCTTCTCCCTTTGCACCACCAGGAACCCAAGAATATACTACTGAGCAACTGCTTCAACTATCTCAAGCATCGACACCTCCCCAAACACACACCTCGTTCGAGGAAGCTCTTAGGTCTTTGCCCCTGGTTAGTTGCGATGGCGCTACTAGCTCAGTTCCTTCGTTTTATACGCACCAAGGTTTCCCTTTCAAAATACAATCCACCCTCAGCTAGAAGCTATGATGATGGCTCAATACAATAACCCATGGATGGGAAACAATGCTTGGCAAAATCCCAATAGCCAGCCGACTTTCAACGTAGTGTTGAATCCTAATCAAGTTGTGGTAGGAACAAGTCATAACGCACCTTCCATGCCTTACAAGCTCAGTTCCTTGTTGCGCTTCTCTGAGACTAAAGGGTATGGGGGCCGGCTAGGCCCGGCTAGGACCGGCGCCGGTCCCCCACACCGCCCCCCTTAGCCCCGGCTCGGCCCAAACGTCCCCCATGCGCCGAATGAGACGGACCCACTTTCATCAAACTAGCCGTTTGAACGGCTATTTTCTTAAAAAAAAAAAAAAAAAAATCATTTTTCAATTTAAATAACCCTCTATCTCATCTATTTTTCTATAAAAACTCTCCCATTTTCACCATTTTCCCCCACTTTCAACCCACAACCCTCTCATTTTTATACCATTTTCTCTCCACTTTTATAAAAAAAAATTTACGTTTTCATCCACAATGCCATCTAATTCTTGGTGGTCCTCGTCTTCGGATGAGGAAGAGGAGATGTTTATCGCGAACGTTGTGCTACGGGCGGCGGAGATTCTTATCGAGGAGGAAGAGGAAGACGAAGAGGAAGACGTCTCGTCTGAAAGCGTTATTACCACACGAATACGGGTTAACAGAGACCGCCAAGGTTTTTCATTAATAAATTTTATTATCCTTATTTCCTCGTATTTATATATTTTTTACGACAGGAGCGCACGAGAAATTGGTGAACGATTATTTTTTGGATGCACCCCTTTACAATGCCGAGATATTCAGACGCAGATTCCGAATGAGTCATCGGTTATTCACACGGATTGCTGATGATTTGGCGGGGCTAGACCCGTTTTTCACGCAACGACCCGATGCTCGCGGTTATGAAGGGTTCACCACGTTACAAAAGTGTACTGCGGCCATTCGCCAACTGGCGTACGGGACAGTGGCCGACGCTTTGGACGAATACTTACAAATGTCGGCAAGAACTACGCGGGAATGTTTGTATCGGTTTTGCCGTAATGTGGTGAAACTGTATAGCAAAAAATATTTGCGTAAACCAAACGTGTATGATGTTCAGCAGTTGTACCAAGCTCATGAAGCACGGCACGGGTTTCCGGGAATGCTCGGTAGTATTGATTGTATGCATTGGGCGTGGCATAGATGCCCGACTGCGTGGCGAGGCCAATATATTCGCGGTGATCACGGCTATCCAACCGTGATACTTGAAGCCGTGGCATCACAAGATTTGTGGATCTGGCATTCTTTCTTTGGTCTCCCTGGTTCACTCAACGACCTCAATGCGTTATACCAATCGGCGATCTTTACCGATGTCGTTAATGGAACCGGTCCGGACACCCGTTTTACAGTTTCTGGGGTTGAGTATAGACGTGGGTATTATCTTGCTGACGGGATATATCCGTCTTGGTCTACAATTGTGAAGACTATTCGACATCCCGATGACGAAAAAAGAAAAAAATTTGCCAAGCGTCAAGAAGCTGCAAGAAAAGACATCGAACGTGCTTTTGGTGTCTTACGAAAAAAATGGGCCATCCTTGAACAACCGGCACGTGCGTTCACACCGAAGAGGTTGCGCCTTTGTATGTACCCTTGCATTTTGCTCCATAACATGATAATTGAAGACGAAGGTCGGGCAATTTGTGAGTATGATGAGAATGCGTCATACGGGAATACTGTCCCGGTAGATCCGCCACAACAGGATTTAAACTCGTTCTCGCTAACCAACGACTTCACGCATGCAAACCTTCAACAGGATTTGGTAGAACATATTTGGAACAACTTTAACGTAGTGGACGGTGTCGAGGACGAAGACGAAGACGAGTAGTTTTTTAAGGAAATGTAATTTTTTATTTTTATTTTTCGGTAATTTTTTTTTTTAGGAAGTGTAATTTTTTTTTATGTTATGAAATGAAATTATTTATGTTGTTTTATGTTGTATTTTTTAATTTTTATAAAGTTTTAATTAAGTTAATAAATTAAAACTTAGAAAATTATAAAATAATGAGGTGGGGCCCCATCCCACACGAGCCTCCATCCCCCTCAAATTTCATGGACGCCCATCCCCCACGAGTCGCCCACGTGGCGCCTACGTGGAGGCTCATCCCCGTGGGGATGGGCCAAACCATACCCTTTAGTCTGATGAGATGATAACTTCGTGTTTTAAAAAAAGATAAAGATGTTGGAAAATGTTGCAACCGTCGAAATATGGAATAACGTTGAATGCTAATACATTTTCATGCAGACCCTCGTCGGACCACCTCAGCTCTGGTTCAATCGTCTACCTCCGAGAGGCATAGCTTCATTCGATGACCTTTACAAAAGCTTATTGTCCAACTTTACTCAGTAAAAAAGTTTCACCAAAGACGCAACCATCATGCACCAAATACAACAAAGAGACAATGAAGACCTTAAAAGCTTCATAAAAATTTAGGGTCCTAATATTAACACATGGGAAAACTTATTTACACATGGTGTATACGGGCCGTATATGTAACGCCCTAACACGTTTTAACCAAATTTCGACGCAGCGGAAAATACATACTAAAAACTTCTTTATAAGTTATTCTTTCTTTCACTTAAATACATTAATCCCTTTTTATAAATTAATTAAAAAGTAACATACGTATCGAATTAAGTAACCACATACACACCCACGTACAATCCATGTCTTGACTCGATCTTCAACCACGTACTCTGCTTGAGCAAAACATTCATTAACCTGTACAACCTGCATTCACCATAACCAATTACTTCATTAGCAATCGATGACATAATATATATACTTTAAAACGTGCATAATCAAGCATCAACATCTCTTATTCTCGTTCATATAAGTCCATTCGTCTATCCATTCGGACACTCTCGTCTGACTTCCATACTTAACCTTCATTCCCCATTATTAGTATACCTGCACTTCCATTTCATTCTTAACAGAAAACAATTAGCATCATTATACTTTCCTATCCACTTCCGACTCCTTTTTCCGTAAACTTACCTATTTACTTCCATTGTTTAATACTTTCTCACATGTATCACAATAATCATCATACTACAATATATTTTACATCTAAAGTGTAAGTCCGGGATTTACTTACCTTGTGCGTCCGTAATTGCGTTCGCTTACTTGAGTCTCCTTAGTCCGTTAGCCTTCCACGCTCTCAACCATCTTAACATGATTCCTATACATTCATGTCATTACATTCACATCCTTATTAGCATATATGCTTATACATATGAACAACCATATCAAATTCACATCTCATATATGACCTTCGTTAATCCATTCAAACAAGCATAAAACATACTCAACATTATCCCTACACAATCTTCACATGAACTATATATGGTTACCCATCACTAGCATACAATTTCACTTATTATTGTCTTTTAGACATTTCATCAAACACTTGGTGTGCGTACTACTTTCTAAGCATGATGTACAAGTATTTCATGATTTTCTTCCTAATTATCACTTCCATTCATCAATACAAGTAACCATCATACAAAGTCTATACCATACTCAATCCATGTACAAGTACACATCACATACTACACATATTCATAATCAAGTTCATACCATTTCATAGATTAAACACAAACCCACCTAGCTAAGTGTAGTAATTCATCCACACACCCAAATTATAGCAATTTACTAAGAATCTTCACATAGGGTTTGTTCCTAAATGAGCATACATCACTAATTTAGCCATAGCTTCTCTAATCCATACATAATCCACGATTATGATGATTATTCAAACTTTACAACTTCACGAATCATCAAAATTTTACATACCTTATGATCCCCTAGCTTGGGTGATCATTAATTCACGTTCGGTTATGAATTTAGACTTCATTTGGCCCTTCAATTTGATGATATTGTTGAACTAGGGTTTTGGCTCCATGGGAGCCTCTTCTTGAACGATCCAGAACACACACACGAGGTGTATGTGTGTGTGTTTTCATTTAATAAAACAACTTTCAAGTTGTCCCACTTTGGTCCCTCATGTTTCGTTTAATTAAATAAGGCCACAACCCTTCGTTTAATACCAACGATACTAATATTCAACTAGGTTAGTCATTCCTAGTTAATATTCATTTACGGGTTCAATTTTACCCCTAACGGTATTTTTACCCGTTCCTTTATATTAACCGGGTTTAAATTACCAAACCCATTTTTGGGGTGTTACAGTATACTGTTATACGGCCCGTATAGAATAAAAACAACTGACAAAGTCTGCTGGCACAGACTTTGTCAAGTTGTTTTTATTCTATACGGGCCGTATAACAGTATACGGCCCGTAGTATGGAACGAAATTTTGATTTTTAAAATATTTTAGAGTGGTGAGGTGCTCAAAACTTTCTAAAAGTAGAAAAAAATAAAACATCAACAAGTAACAAAGATTGAAGAACAAGAAAACGTTTCGTATGACTGTAATAAAACGGAAGCTATCAACGCGGGATTACGGGCATGGTGTTATTCTTTATTTAATATTTATAGAATAAAAGGAAGGGTGAGGCATTTGATGAGAGTTGTAAGGAGTCTGAATAAAACGGAAGCTATCAACGCGGGATTACGGACATGCGTTTAATTCCCAACATATTTGTTTTGTCACGTACATTTCGTAAGAAACTTTTCGTGCACTGAACCTTCACCTCCAATCATTTCCTGGTCAAATCACACACTATAAAGTTTAAACTTATCGTGTGTTGTAGTTTGGAAAGATGACCGAATAGAGATCTGAATAACAAACTGTGGAGAACTTGTTTGCGTTATCCACCAACAATCCGTTCATTATCTGTTGTTGTCTAAAACAATAGCAATTAACGTTCGGTTGAGATAACGGACATCCAACTTTCAAAATTCAAATCAAACTAACACGAAGTATCTCGAAGGTATCATATTCTTGGTTCAATACCATGTGAAAAAAGATTCTTGCCAGCAGACTTTTGTTGGTTTGTTTCCAGGTAGGGTTTAGAATGTTTGAAGGAATGTCGGTTTTTCAGTATTCGGATTTTGTTGGTTCAATACCAACTGCTCGAAATCCCTTTCGTTTCATGGATTTCCCTTTGGTTGAAACTTTTCATCACCGGTTTCTACAGCACAAGCACATACACAGGGAGAATATTCTCGAAATTGAAGGAAAAGAAAAAATGGTTGTTGATGTTTTTTCTCTATCAGGATTTTGTTGAGTCGTCGGGAAAACTTTGCCTCAGGGGAGGGTGAGTAGTATGAGTCTGAGTCCATTGTGGTTCGTGAATGTTGGAAGAACCCGACACGTCTTCTGCTGCCTCTTCGGTTGGTAAAAGACATAGGATGGCTTTTAATACAGGCTCTTTGTCAGTTGTGGTTGATTTATAGGAGGAGGTTATGAAACGAATATATGTTTATGCGAACATCCTTATTTTGTCACGTACATGCGTTTAATTCCCAACATCCTTATTGTATCAGACTCTCTCCCCTCCTAATGCAATTTTCACAGTGGTACCTATGTCCTGCTACTACAATCCTTCCAACGATCCTTGTCTTGAAAGACAAGAATACAACGTTCATGTATCACAAGGAATGACCGATCTAAGGCAGAGAACCTAATTTAGATACACAAATTCATCACCGGTTTCTACAGCACAAGCACATACGCAATGAAGTATTAAAAGATGTTAGTTTCTTGACAGTATGGTTTCTCGACAAATGAAGTATTATCTGTCCTTGCTGCCTCTTCGGTTGATAAAAGACATAGGATGATTTCTCTATTACAGCACTCTTCTGAAAGACAAGAATACAACGTTCATGTATCACAAGGAATGACCGAGTTTGGAAAACGGACGGAATCCACGAAGAAAATGTTGGAATTTGTAGATTTCGGTTGGTTCAGAAACTTAACAAGAGAAGCAACTAAAAAAGGAAAGAAAGAAATTTTTTACCATATGTATACGGGCCGTATACCGTTTATACGGCCGTATACGCTCGGTAAAAAACAAATTTACCGATCGTATACAATGTATATGATGATTGTATACGGGCCGTATATTCTGATACGGCTCGTATACTATGGTAAAAAATGGTAAAAAAATGGTTTATTCTCTTTAATCTCTTAGAACGATCCTTGTATTGAGAACCTGATTCTGGTTTAAACAATGGAATTTGTGATTCAACAGAAATAACTGAAAATAACTCGCCATTCTCTTGCACCTGTATACGTTGCAAGGTATAGAATGTTTGTAGTATTCTTGGTTCAATACAAACTCTTCTGAAAGACAAGATAATGGTTTCTCAACAAATGAAGATGAAGATGAAGATGAAGAAACGAGAGTTTGTTTTGAGAAATTTACAAGGTAAACCTGAATTTTTAGATTTTTAGACACTTACTTGAACATGAGTCTGAGTCCATTGTGGTTCGTGAATGCTTCGATTTCAACAAATCTTTCAAGGTCTTAAGTGATGGACAACTGGTTAAAAGATGTAGAAGAGTTTGTGTAGAGATCTTTACGTACAAATCTGCATCATCTTTACGGTTACAAATGAAGCGTTGGGATTCAAGGGTTTATGAGTAAAATAATTGTGGATTTCGGTTGGGTCAGATCTCGCAAGTTGTCATTTTCAAGTTTGTACATTTTGTGAAAATACCAATGTTGTCATTTTCAAGTGTGAGATTAGCCAAACGAGGATGAAAGATACTCAAACCATCTGATCCCGTTGTTGCAAACTCCTTTAATGTGAGATTCTTCAAGTTTGCACATTTTGAGAAAATACCAATGTGTTTGTCAGCTTCGTCAATACACAACTTAACAAGATAAGCAACTAAAAAGTGAACATTCAGATTCAGAAAGCAGATGTTTAGTAGTGTTTGAGACAATTGATTTCTCTTGCGGTTACCAGGCCTATCATCTCCGTCTACGTTTGGTTTCCTCAACTACAGTAACAGTATACGGTAACAAACTGAACCACAACCTATTACAGCACTGTATGAACCTGCGTTTTGAAAATAGGCTTTGTTCTTCGTTTATTGGATCGTTCTAATAGATTAAAGAGGTTTTTACCATTTTTTACCATATGTATACGAGTCGTATACGGTTTATACGGCCGTATACCATTGGTAAAAAATATTTTTACCGATCGTATACAATGTATACGATGGTTGTATACGGGCCGTATATTATTATACGGCTCATATACTATGGGTAAAAAATGGTAAAAAAAGGGTTATTCTCTTTAATCTATTAGAACGATCCTTGTCGTGATGATTCGAAACATTCACGAACCACAATGGACTCAGACTCATACTACTAGCAGTAGAACCCGACACGTCTTCTGTGATGATTCGAAACATTCCGAATAACTAGCAGAAAAACCCGTACCGGTGATTGTTTTATCCATACTATTCTTCATAGCCATATTCCCACTCACAATTTGTTGATACATATCGTCCGTTCAACTTGAGTATTTTTCTAACTTTATGCTTGCATCCACCACAGTGAATATTAACTTTGTGTGAAAGAGTTTGGAAACCGGACGAAATCTATGAAGAAACTGTTGGAATTTGTGGATTTCGGTTGGTTCAGAAACTTAACAAGAGAATCAACTAAAAAAATACAATTGATTTCTCTTCCGGTTACCAGGCCTATCATCTCCGTCTACGTTTGGTTTCCTCAACGAAGAACCATCAGCCATTATCAGCCCTTTTTTCCTTTGGTTTCTGGTTGATTTTTGAGGGTGGGGGTTTTGAATTGATTACTGCGCTCAAGTTTTAACTACTGGAGTGAAAATTGGCAAAAAATGGTTTATTCTCTTTAATCTATTAGAACGATCCTTGTAACCATCAACCGTTCAAGTTGATATAGGAGAGTACTGAACAACCGAGATAACAGCTCCGGTATTTTTCACCAACCCATATTTGGTAGTGTTTGTTTGAGAACCTGATTCAGATACACAACGGTCTCTTTGCTTCGTCCACTAGAACTATTTGTGTATGCATTCTTTTGGTAGTTAACAACGCTAATTAGAAAAAAATCTGAAAAAATTAATCATATCGATTGCAATAACAGGATGGATGTGACACACATAGATAGATAAAATGTCACAGTTGTCAAGACTGTTTGTCGGGTTTCCAATGCTCACACAGGGTGATAAACAACGTTGATACACGTAACATCTAGTTATATTCAGATTTAAACAATGCCCGCCTCAATCTTCAATACTTCAGTAAAATACCACTAGTAGAAGAACCCGACACGTCTTCATGTAACAGAGAATGTTTTAGAAATTGAAGGAAAATGAAAAGATTTGTTGAAATCGAATTTGACAACTATGACAGCTTATTAAAAGTATCGTGTGTTGTAGTTTGGAAAGATGACCGAACAGAGATCTGAATAACAAACTGTGGAGAACTTGTTTGTGGCAGGTTCTTCTGCTAGTTACTCGGAATCGATAAATAACCAACACGAAGATCTCTGCGATCGCTAAGGTTTTCATCAACGGACTGATCGGTAACGTTACTCTACCTGTGCTCCGATTTAAGCGGCATGTTCCGATCAACGTTTATCGACATTGTTACCGAAATTGATGAAGAGTTTAGAAACCCTAGAATGATTGTGTTTTTACGGGAATAAAACGTGATACTTGAAAAAACGCCAATATATACGGCCCGTATATAGTTATACGGCCCGTATACATGTGCTAACATCAAAAACCCACAAAAATAAATCAATTGAGCCGTATACGCTTTACAACTCGTATACACATGTATACGACTCGTATAACTGTATACGGGCCGTATATAATAAAACAAAAAAAAACATTCTCTGCGCATTTTCCTATTCAAAAACATTCTATACGAGCCGTATAATTGTATACGGCCCGTATACAATAGGGGATGTGAAAATAAGATATAGGGTATGTGGGAATAAGGGGGGCCAAAATTTATAGTTATACCTCGTAAAAGAGACTTTTTCTTTTGTAGAATTAAGCAATTCTTTTTTTAAAAGAAATTATGTTCAAGCAAACAAAAAAGATATCATGGTTACAAGAATCTGTCTGTCGCATATAAACTGTAGGGCATCGTGGCCTAACCGGCAAGATGAAGTCGGGACCTAAAAACATAGAAGGAACGTACAAAAACACTAAAAAATATGGAATGGTGGTGTGTGCAAAGCGTGATATGTTTTTATTGATATTTTGAGCCCATTTTACACATTAGTCAAGTTTTAAATTTATAAACACGATATTCTACTAACACTAAACACACACTTGGGCAAATGCACCCATCGTGAGCGTAGTATAGTGTTGGTAAGATACCGAGGTCGTCCAAGGACACAAGAGCTTTTAGTACCGGTTTATCCTCAACGTCTAATCAATCTAAATTTTTTGAGAAAAGATTTGAAACATGAAATAAAAACTAAAATGCAGAAATAAAAATAAAATAAAAACAGATAGACAAGATGAATCACTTGGATCCGACTTGCCTTTAATGTATCCTTTGATGATTTTCGCACTTTCGGACTTTTTAAGAGATTATCTTAGTTATAGTAGTAGGCACCTCTTTTGAAGGTGACGTTACCCTCAACCCAGTGGTTTGAGTCAGCAAGGATACAATCCGAAAGGGTCAGAATATTGAAAGATAATTAATTAAGTTATTAATGCGAAAAGTGGTAGGCCTCTCTTTTGAAGGTGACGTTACCCTCGGCTAACTGGTTTGAGTCAGCAGGGATACAATCCCAAGTAGGCGGGTTAATGTATTAACAGTAGTTTACATATGAGGGGTTCAAGCTATTCGCACCCCCGCCATCCAATACCAGTGGGTATTGAAGGAGGTCCTAGTAAGCTTGAACCAGGTCCTTGCAGGATCTATACACTGAACAAGGCAAGAACCTTACTAAATCATTCCCTTAACCCCCAACCAGGTAGCCAACATGCCTCTATATATACCGTAGAGACATGAATGATGCAATCTTTTACTTTATATAGACAGTAAAGTAACGACAAGACACCACGGACAAATGAAAAAGAAAAGTCACCTTCAACATAAGAAACTAGTTATTAAAGTCATTAATACAAAACCAAATAAAAAGTGCCGAAAGATTAAAAATCAAAAGTAATACATAAAAGACTTGTCTTCACCAAGTGATGTAAGAGCCTTAACCAAACACAACCTTTGATTGGCAAGAACCCTTACGATCAATCTTGGATCCCGAGACTATTACACACTCTAAAGATGGATGATGGATGATGGTGGTGGGTGTTAGTGTTGTAGTGGTGGTGGAATGGTGGCAAGGTAGGAGAGTAGTGGTTTGCCAAGGGATGCATTTGAAGTGAGCCAATCACCCCTATTTATAGCCTGCACAGAGCTCTGGCCACGGCCCCGTGTCCAGTGGGCACGCCCCCGTGGCCAGCCTTTTCTCTTCCTTCATTAAATGCAGTTGTCAGCAGAGGGTCCCACACGGCCCCGTGTCCAGTGGACACGGCCCCGTGGTCAGCATCGTATCTGTACTATCAAGATTTTGCAAGATTCTACGTATCTTTGCGTTGACCACACCCCGTGCTGAGTTGGGCACGTCCCGTGGTGGGCGTAAAAGCTTCTACAGGTTTGTCTTTTCTGCAGGCTCCTAACCACGCCCCCGTGTCCGGCTGGGTACGGCCCCATGGTCAGTCTTCTGTTGTCTTGTTTTTGCTTTGAGTATGCTGCCGAGGGGTCGGCCATTTCGTAAAACATACACCCAGTAAAAGCTACGTGCATTTTGCTTATTGTGATTTATACATTGCTCAGGTAAATACTTTTAACTTATTTTCCCTATACGGGCTTGGGTTACGGTATATAGCATACCGCTTGATCGGGCATCAAATTCTCCACCGTTGAGTGGGTAAT
This sequence comes from Helianthus tuberosus, assembly GCA_030545235.1. Classification (NCBI taxonomy): domain Eukaryota; kingdom Viridiplantae; phylum Streptophyta; class Magnoliopsida; order Asterales; family Asteraceae; genus Helianthus; species Helianthus tuberosus. The sequence goes on from CM060383.1 coordinate 18,013,184, forward strand.
TGAATAAATTTGATCGGCTCGTTTAAACAGTCTTGTTACTTAAAGCCTTTGGGGGGTTAATGACCATGTCCCGGATATCCATGGCATCATTTTACGAAATGGCCACGACTTAAGCGCGGGGTGTAGGCGTACACCTGTCAGTGCACAAAAGAATAATGTGGTGTGTCTATTGATCTTTAACCCGGACAAGATCCGGGCTACTGAACGCACAAGGAACATGTAATTCGTTCACAAGATTATAATATTAAATAATTCTCCCAAGTTAAAAAGATTAATCTTGCCTCTGTGCAATTTAATCAAATTATAAAACATTTATGCCACGTGCATCCAAACCAAATTTTTAAATCATTTTCCAAAATGAGTCAGTTGATTGTATTTACCAGTGTAAACTGACGTATTTTCCCAAAAAGATTAAATGCAGGTACTAAACGTAATTGGCTGGATATTTCTCCTTAGCATCAATAGAAGTCTCGCAAGCTTAAGATGCCTAAAAGTCTGTTGAACTATTGTTTCCATTTTATGTTCGATCCTTCTGTGGATAAACTTCCGAATATTGTGATATTTGATATTACAATAATAAATTCGGTTGTATTATATTTTCAATTGCTTCCGCTGTGCATATTAATATTGTGTTGTTTGACTATTATGTTGCCAACCATGACGTCACGATACTCCCCACCGGGCCCACCGGTGACACGTGGAAAGTCGGGGTGTGACACTGACACTTCCCCATTTGTCTAGCCAAATTACGATTTTGTCTCGTTTAAATTTACAGTTTTACCATTGGTTTTGTTTTTTTCTTCTCCTAACAAAATTACGACTTTGCCCTCAGCTCAAATTTATAGTTTTCCCATTGTATTTTTATTTATTGTTACAATTTTGCCTACAGTGTAAAATTCGTTTTAATGTTCTTTTTTTTACAAAACTAAGGCAGTGTTTTGTTTTAATTGGTCAACTTGATGTAATTTTTATTCGTCTCAAGCGGTAGTTTTTCTATCGTTTTAGTTTTTTTTAGCAAAAGTATGATAGTGTTTTGTTTTAATTGGTTGACTCGCTGTAAGTTTTTTATATCGTGTTATGAATAGTATGTAAAAATAACCGAAACACTAACATACATGTTATAAGAGAAAAATATTTGGTTTAATACCCCGCAACACGGGAATGCAAAAACTAGTGATATACTATTTGGACTAAATCACTAATATATTTAGTGATTTATGACTTTTGTTTTTGCTTCTCCACCATCCCAAAACACACACCCCAACAACAGAAAACCCCATTTAATTTGAAATGGACTAAACAATCACAAGACTTCCAAAACCACTGCCTTTTTCAAACCTTAAATATATCACAAGATACCTGATTTAAGTGGACAGAAAAGCACAAATGTCTTAATTGATACCTCTAAATTTATAATCTATTACATGATTTTGATTTTGTGATGCCTTTTATTCTTTAAGCATATAGATATTAATGCACTCAAGTGATTTTACTAAGAAATCTATATAATGAGCAACGTTTTTAATCCCGGACCGGGCCGGCCGGTCCGGCCGGGATTCGAAAGGTGCAGCGGGCCGGTTCAGCTAGTTAGGCCGTTTTAACATTGACCCGGGGGTCGGGCCGGGATCCGGGCGGTCGGACCGGCGGTTCTTCACAAAAGGTCGGGCCAGTTCTTTATTTTTTTTAACATTTTCACCCTAAACACACAACCTCCATCTTCTTTAAAAATTCGCCCTAAACAACAAAACCTAATAACACAACATCTTCGAATCATATATATTTTTATATAATATATGACGTAATTCGGGTCTTGAATCCGGTTGGACCCCTCGAACCAGTCCAACCTTTGACCCGGTAAGACGACCAGGTCGACCTTCGGTCCAGTCATGAGAACATTAATAATGAGTGTGGTTTGGTTCGGTGACTTCGGTCATGGAACAAAAGCATATCTATAAAATGTTAATGAGGTTTTTTCGTATAAAAATTACAATTCTCTTAATTTTTTATATAAGAGAGCAAGTTGGAAAATATTATATTATTTATAAAAAGTTATTGACAAATAATTCATTATTCATAAATGTAAATAAAAAACTAAATTAAGTTTTCAAAGAAAAGGTGATCCAAGTTATTATATTCATGGAGTGTTGGTGCATTTGAAAGGCTAGAAACAAACGACTATTCTCCCAAGATTAGACGCTTATCCCTAGACTTCTTGAAAAAATCAAGTCTATCGGGTTCCTATGGATGAAGTATCGAGCTAAGTGTAAGGAATTGAATGTCGTGATTGGCAGGGGTGTAATAGGGGTGCAAACGAGCCCAGCCGAGCCCGAGGTTCGAGATTTGTTTTCAAAGTTGGAGCTCGGCCCGGGCTCAGCTCGTTTATTATAATTAATTAATATACTAAATAAAAATAATATAAATAATAGACTTTTTAGGCTCGTGAGCTCGATAAGTGAAGCTCAAGCTCGTTTACTGAATAAGCTTATTTTTAGGTTCGAAGTCGGCTTGTAAACAAGTTTAAAAAAGCTCGGCTTGTAAACAAGTTTAAAAAAGCTCGGCTCGACTCGGCTCGTTTACATTAAGGCTCGACGAGCCTAACGAGCTTCACATGCGAGGCTCGAGCTCGGGCTCGATAAGGCTCAGCTCGTTTCGAGCCTTTTCTCGAGCCGATCTCGAGTAGCTCGCTAGCCGCTCGGCTCATTTGCACCCCTAAGTGTAAACAAGCCTAGAGGCTTGAGAACTACACGGGATCGGCTCGGTTAAAAGCTCGAACAAGTTGAGCCTTAACAAGCTCAAGTTTGAGCATGAAATACAGTTCGTTTAGTTATCAAGCCCGAGCTCGAGCCTGAAATACAAAGCTTGTTTATGCTAGCGAGCCTAAATGAGCCTAAACATAATTTTAGTCTTTCTATATATATATATATATATTATAATGATAATGATAATGATGATTATAACCCAATCCTAAAAAGCCCAAGTCGGTTTCAACTTAGACCGATATGATTTAAACCCGATCCTTCTTTGTATTTTATTTATTGTATGATTTGACTCTAGCTTCTTGCTAACCGTTTTCGTGTTTTAATTAATGCCGTCATTCAAAAAAAATCAAAACATAAACTCAGTTATCGAAAAACAGTTTTAACATTAAGTGATCTCATCTTCTATTAAAGGTGAATTTAGGGCAGCAATTAAAATGCTTACAGTATCTTTTTTCCAAAATATAGCATACTATTATGAACAGTAAAATATGAAGTTTGGTTTTAATGTGGGTTTAATTTAGTTAATTCGGTTATTTATCTACTGTAAAAGAGGGTGTTTTTTAGCCGGGGTTTTAGTGGGAGCGACATCTTTGTCCCCCGTAGTAAAGAAAACGTCTATCCTCATCATACCCATCCTAGATTCTACCGGTACTTTTTGCTCAAGGAGAATTTTACAAGGCAAGATTGTGATCACGGTCATTTATACAATTATAACCGTAACCGAATCATAAAAATCAGTTATCTAATAAATCAAAACCGCACACACAATCGCTTTGGTTATTCCAATTAAAAAAAATTATTATTTACCAATGATCCGCAGATCAATTGGTATAGGGGGAGGTGGGAAGGTTTACCCACTTATGTGGGGTTCCTGCCTGGGAGGTCTTAGGGTCGAATCTTGCGGGAGGGCGAACTATGGCACCGGTTCAAACTGACAATAATATGCCAACCGCGGGATTCCTACTCATGACCTGGATGATCAAAGGCCAAAGGCCTAACCAGTTGATCTAGCCGTCCAAAAAAAATTTATTATTTGAGTTATGTTTCCATTTTTGGTTTTCATGCTAGCTCACTACACTACACCAAACTAGACACTCCAAAAATTTTGGATAAAAGAAACATCATAAACCCATCACCCAAAAGTGCATATGGATCAAAAACATGCCAAATTTGGAATCAACAAAACTCATAACATCTGAACTATTGTCTTCTTGTTTATTTGAACTCCATAAAATGATTCAACATCAAACAAAATAGAGCATTACTTCAACAACAATGGATCTACTTCTACAAACATATGATCATCACTTTTTACTACACATCACAAAAAAGGTAGGAATAGCATCCTTTTCAGTCCTCAAACAACCAATCATATGCCAATTAAAATCAACAAGAATTTGAGGTAAAAAAAAAATTACCCTCTTTGTGAAAAAATCTTCAATCTCTAATCACTGATCACTCTTCCTACTCGACCCATAGTAACTCAAATACCATCTAACAAACTTCTTCAAACCCGTTTGAAGATCCGTCGTCGGTTTATACCCCAACTCCCTCCTCGCTAAACTAATATTCGCGTGCGTAAACTGAACATCCCCATTCCTCGGCAACTTCATTACTACCCGTTTCGCTTTAACTTTCAATAACCTCTCCAAGATGCCCACTAGACTCGAAACTGGGACCGGCGACGTGTTCCCCAAATTAAACACGCGTAACTGAGCGGGCCCACGCTTTTTCCCCCCACTCCCAGTACTCTTCTCCGCGGTATCCAACGCGCCTAAACAACCTTTCACAATATCATCAATGTAGGTAAAATCACGCGCCACGGTACCGTGATTCGCACCCTCGAATACCGGTACCGTCTTCCCTTTCAAAATATCCCGCGTGAAAAAGAAATACGCCATATCGGGCCGTCCCCACGGCCCGTAAACCGTAAAGAACCTTAACCCGGTTAACGACAACCCGTAGATATGATTATATGTATGCGCGATCTCCTCCCCCGCCTTTTTCGTGGCGGCGTAGAGGCTCGCGGGCTGGTCCGTTCGGTCTTTCTCCGAGAACGGGACTTTCGTGTTTAACCCGTAAACCGAACTCGACGACGCCCACACAACCGCAGGCTGCGGGTTCGCGTTTTTACACGCTTCTAGAAGGTTCACGAACCCTGCAACGTTACTATTAACGTACGATCCTGGGTTTACCATAGCGTAACGCACCCCGGCTTGTGCGGCTAAATGCACCACGTGACTAAAAGTAATTAGTTCAAACAATTTTTTCAACAATGCGGCGTCGTTTATGTCACCTTCCACAACGTATATCCCGGTTCTTTCTAGCAACGCTTGTCTAGCTCTTTTTAGCGACGGATCGTAATAGTCGTTAAAGTTATCAAGACCTAAAACACCGTCACCGCGGCGTTTTAACGCGACACTGACGTGGGTTCCGACGAAACCGGCGGCTCCGGTGACTAGCACCGAGACCCCGGTTCGGGAACGGATCCGGGCGGAGGATTTGACCCGTTTTTCCCAAACGGGTCCGCCCCAAGAACGGGTTTTTAACGATCTGCGAGATGGGTCTGATGAAATCGGTGAAGAATATGACGAATTGGGTGGTGATTGGAAGAATAGAACCAAGATTAATCCGAGAAACAAGAAGGTCCAAACCGTGAGTTTTGCTAGATAAGGATAATGGTGTCTGAATCGGTTTATGAAATGGGGCTTTTCGGGTTTGAATTTACCCGGGCTGTCGTCATCTAAATGATTTACAGAGATTTGCTTCATGGTTTTGAGGTTTTCAAGAAATCTTGAAATGGTCAATGGAGTTAGGGTTTGATGAATGGTTTGTGGGTTTTGCTTATTTTTCGGTGGGGATTGAAAGAAGATAAGAAAGAAAAGATTTTGGTATGTTTTGGTGCAATTTCTGCAAATTTTGTGAAGGTTTGTGGTTTCTTGATTGTGGATTTTTGTGGGGTTTGTGTAGAGATTGAAATGGATTATAAAAAGGTGATTGGAGGGAGAGAGAGAGAGAGAGAGGATAAAAGGATTTATATAAAATAAATTATGTATGATAAATTGGTAATGTAGGCCCATATTATGTATGATAATGTTAATTTATGGTATCTTGGGGTGAGATAAGACTTTAGGCCAATAGGTTTTGGGTTCGATTCTCACAAGAGGGTTTTTCCCATATTTATTGGGTTTCCTCCTGAATTGGTGTATAGACATTATGTCTAGTGGAGATAGATATGATCGGGTGGTTCCGCTGGTGGCACGATGATACTCCAGTGGTCCGTCAGTGATCCAAATTTGCTGTAAAAAAAAAAAAAAAAAAAAAAAGAGGTTTGGATTTTGGGGTGGACTGGTCAAAGTTAAAAACTATTAGAAAAGTCAAAGGGTGCTGTAATTAAGGAATGGAAAATCTAAAGATTTAGGAAGTTGATTATGTGGTATGGGTGTGTTTAATGGATAACAATATTTTTAGTTTGGTTAAAACTAGGTGTAACATCCGTCGCGTTGCGGCTAGGGTCTTACAAATTACAACACAATGAATCTATTTTATATTGCCAGGGCCTTACAAATTACGGCGCAGTGAATCTATTTTATACTTCTCTATCGACCCGCTCGTTGCGTTTTAAAACCACAAACCTAAGGATTAACTACTACATCTTTGTATCAAGTTAGATATCCAAACGATCACATTGTGTTTCCAAATGTCTTGTGGGGGGAGATACAAATACTTGATGTTGATTAGGGATAAGCACGGTACCCGTTCGGTATCAAACCGGTACTGGTACCCAAAGTACCAGTACCGAAAAACGGGAAAAGTGGTTACCGGTACCGAATATACGAGTTCGGTATCAGTATCAATATTTACCGGTGTTTTACCTTTAAATACTGGTACCGTTACTGGTACCGTTCCGATACTGGTACCGAAAAACGGGAAAAGTGGGTACCGGTACAATTAAAGAGAGTTGGCCCAAAACAATAACCCATACAAGCTAGTTGTTTTGTAAAAAAAAACCATTGTCCAAGAATATATGCTTAGAGTACCATTTCTAATGCACCATAATGTTAAAAATTAATAGTATATAAATGAGTAAGATTAGTACATTCTCGTGTGATGCAGCAGGAATTCCGTTTCAGTTTTTATTGATTTCTTACGTCACTGATATGATACTGGTGTTTGATATAATTTACAAGATCAAGTTTGAATACAAGAAATTTTTAATAAGGCTTATACGGTAATACAATTACGTATTAAGTTTTTTTTAAGTTTACGAATGCAGCCTATTTGAGAAAAATCAAGTGAAATAGGTTAAAGGCGTATCGAAACATAGAATATATTCGAAGGTTTGTAAACAGTGTATATTAAAACTTACACAGGAAAAACAAAAATGTATTGAAAAAATAAGAAAAAATCAAATATATTTGGCTTGTTCTGGGTTAAAGATGTATCAAAATGCATATAAAGATAAAAATGCCACAATGTTATATGCTGAATTTCTTAAAACATTATACAGTACTATTCACAACTTGATTTTGAATAGAAATTTATATCGAAACGTACATAAAAATAAAACATGTCGCAGTGGTATATTCGAAATTTTATAAAAGATCATATTTTGAAATTATAAAAACAATATATGTTTAAATTAATTATAATAGAATAATAATAATAATAAGCTAAATTAATTTACTAAAGGATAGTTGCTTGTACCATGTACACGAAAAGTTGTAAATGTTTACCTTTTTGAGTAATAAAAAGTTGTAAAATATATATATATATATATATATATATATCAAAAATTAAGGTGAGCGAAAATCGAATCATAACCAAAAATTAAATTGTTAATCGAAATTAACCATAGTTGACAAAACCGATTAGGTCATGGTTTCGTGAATCTGATTTACCAATCGTTCAGATATGGTTATGGTTAATGTCTTTATTAACCAACTTTAACTGAAACTAAACCTAGCCTTGTATGTTTGTGATTTTCCAACTTTTATACATATGTTCCCAGTTTTTATAACTCCATTTCCAGCTTCAGACATTTGCAATCATGTTGCAACTGTTCATAATCGAGCTTGAAACCTGTATAATCGAGCTTAAAACATTATAAGCATGGTTGTAAAAATCCCGACTAGTCTCCGATTAGTCGCCGATTAATCACTAATCGGTGGTTTACCGATTAATGGCCGATTAATAGCTAGGCAGTCAATGACGGTACTGTTCTGGCCAAATTTTGGCAAGATGTCAGCCAAATTTTGACCAAACCATATAAATTCCTTCCAATTACTTAAAAAATGGGTTAATGAGGGGTTAAAACATGTCTACTTTAAAAAACTACATATAAAAATGTGTGTGTGTATATGTAACTAAAAATTACATATAAAAATCTCAATCCGATTAATTCCGATTAATCCCTATTAATCCCGATTAATCCCGATTAATCCCTAGGCGGTTCCCCACCGCCCGACTAGCGCCTAGCGATTCTTACAACACTGATTATAAGTGAACCATTTTTAAGTGGGACAAAGCAACAAAAAAAAAACCTAGATTAGAAACATACTTCTATTTAAATAACCTAAAATTCTTTTATAAAATGGTACTCAATGTCTTTCTAATAACCAAACAGGAACTACCTTAAAAATGTAATTAATTTGGTAATTAAAAAGTAAAGCAAACAGGAACTACCTTAAAAATGTAATTAATTTGGTAATTAAAAATTATTTGGTAATTAAAAGTATTTATGAAAAGGATAAATTCATCGGAAATAGAAGGGAGCCATTATAGAAAATGGCCAAATATAAGGGTCTTTTATGCCATTACAAGGAGTCAAGGACTTTTTGTGAAGAAGGTTTAGATCTTCGTTTTCATATATGTCATGTGAACTTCACACTAAATGTGCCATGCAAGTCACACATGACATGTCTCTTTCCATTCAAAAGTCTAACCTCAAGAAAAAAACCACAAACTTAAGTAATAAAAAATGATCATCAAACTTATAAGGTATTGAGATTTTTTTTTTTTTACTTCTTATTTACGTGGGACAACTATAAAACTTTACATTTCTTTGCTAATGATAAAGGTTTTGATAGTCCCTCTAAGACTAAAGGGCATGGAGAGCCTCATCCCCAAGGGGATGGGCCGCCACGTCAGCGCCACGTAGGCTCGGCTTGGAGGGGATGGACCTAGGGGGTGGGCGATGAACCCCTTTATATATATATATATACCCTTTATATATATATATATATGTATGTATAGATGTGTGTGTGTTAGAAGAGATGAGAGAGGCACGGCTACACCGGCTGTGGGGAGTCGGTCTTGCCGAGCCGACCCTATGGGGGGTGGTGTGGGGGACCGGCGCCGGTCCTGGCCGGGGCTCGGCCGGCCCCATACCCTTTAGTCTAAACATTTGAATGGTATTTTGTAATGTTTTCATGACAGAGTGGACATATGTCAGACGGGAACCAGATACATATAGCTCCTTGAACCGTCTTTACGTTGAGACTGGTTGAGCTGGTGAACTAGAGCGTGTGGACAATTCAGATTTCAATATTGATGAAACAATGGTTAACCGGGTGGGGTTAACTCACTGATCTCGTCAAGAGGGTTAATCCCTTCTTTCCGAGGATCGCTGGCTGGATCGTCTGGTGGGGGGTTTCCTGCAAAAGGAAACAAACCGTGACTCGTAACAAGGAGGATGGGGTGGGGGGTGCTCCTTGTTACCACTCTCCGGCGTGAGAATCAGTAATTTGCTTGGGAAGCAAAGTATGATAGTAGTAGTATTGAGGGAGTTGAGAAGTGATACCTCAAACCTGGTTTGGGGTGAGTATTTATAGCCGAGGAGTGAAGGAGGGTAGTTGAGTAGCTAGTCTGACATCGCACAGCTATTTGCAGGTGTGTCAGACCTGTCGGATGCTGTGGTGATGCCACATCCTGCTGTGGTGTCAGACTGTTGTTCGTACGTGGGCAGGTAGGCGACTGTTCCCAGTGCCACTTGCACTGTGGTGTCAGACCCACTTGTCTTGTAGGCAGGATGCGGTGCCAAGCCGCATCGCTGCTTGCGGTCATTGATGTTGTTCCCGCAATGGTTGTTTCATCCATGATTTGCGTGGGATGCGGTGTTGTGCCGCATCGCCTGTCAAGTGACTGTTACTGTTGTCCAGATCCCTTGTCGTGACGAAAATGTTCATAGGATGCGGTGCGAGGTCGCATCTCTGTGCGTAACATTAGTTTCCGTCCTTAAGGTAAGTCTTCTCATCAATGGACAGATTGGACCGCAGTGTTCCGCATGTGTCCATGCGGACACTGAAGAGTTCAATTGCTGTTGGAGGTTCTTCATGAGGGTAATGGTCATTCGCGGTCATGCTGACGCGATATTTGGGACCATACCCCTTCAAGTCCCCCCAGTCTAGTGTTCCTCCCGTATGCGAGTCGCATGTGGGAGGGATACTGGACTATGTTGTCTAGAAGGTTAAGATTGTGCCATGCAGATGGCATCCTCTTTAAGTAGTAGGCCCTTTCTAGTGGATTGTTTCTTCCTTTGAGAAGGGTGCGTGGTGAGCAAGTTCCGTCTGATGCGGAATTCTCAGCCTAGGTCTTGACTCTTTGTCTACCTTTTTCTGATGTCATCAGCCACCTGTTGGTGTCTCGGACCAATCTTTGAGACGGTGACTGATGATATTAGCAAACTTCGAACCAACCTTTGAGATCGTGACTGAAGATGTCTTCTTCAGTGTAGTTGGAATCTCTGCGTCAGTTGGTGCAAAGTTGTAAGTACTTTGCTCAAGCTCTATGTTCAGCAACTGGACATGTAACGATGATCCCTGTTTTGTGGGGTGTTCGTGTTCTCCAGTTAAGCTTTCTAGTAACCGCACGTATGTTGCGGTTTATCTCTCAAGTAACCGCACGTCCTCAGAGGTGTAGCTCTCTAGTAACCGCATGTTCTTTGCGGTTACCTCGTTGCCGAACCTCGTTTGCCATGTTTCTTTGAGGATCGTGGGGTAGTTGCGTTATTGTTGGCCGTGTTTGGTCGAACAATTTGAATCTGGACTATGGGCAGATAAACATGGTCATAGGCAAGGTTGTGCCCACCATTGTTTATTCTATGCGGTCCATAGGTGGGTAACTAGTCATAGGCAGACTTGTTACCGCTGTTCTGGAGCCACTTTCCTTCACGCTCTGGAGGAAGGTGGCTTCCCTGTAAGTAACGTTGCCGGAAGAGATCGTCTTAGATACTTGGGAAGTTGGTTGAAACTCTTCCGCATTCGTTTTGTAACCACCTTCCTTTATCCTTAGTTGGAAGGCAGTTTTCGTTGAAGTGGCTTTGCTCTTCCGCTCCACTATAAGTACCGCGCCTACTGCGTTGTCCGCGGCAGACAGGTATAAGATAAGTGGCTCTTCCGTAGCTACCGTTCGCATAGTTGCGGTTTGCAGTAACTACGCAAGGATGGTTGCGGTTTGCAGCAAAGAACTCGCTTCTAGAAGTCTTGTAGCCTGAATGTGGCTCTCGAAGGTTCAGGGGACAGGGTTGTTGATGTGCGGTTGCTCAGCATACTTGTCCTGTTCCTTAAGGGGAAGCTGTTTGCGTTCCCTCTGTGGTTGTGAACCGGAAACAAGGGTTTTGAAGCTTGAAGAAGCTTTCATATGGTGCGGTTTACCGCATCCTGAGAGGCGGTTTTCGCAGTCCAAAGAACCGTGCTGGTTCTGAGTATCTGACACACCTGTGCGGGTTGGTGTGTGTCATCTCCGCATATTCCACGTGTGCTCGTGGGTATGTGCGGTTATCACTTATACCCCTTTATATAATTTAAGGATATATATATTTTTGCCTTTTTTGAGGGGTATGTAAAAAACGACATGCGGTATGGGTTATGGTGCGGGAAACCAGAGAAACCGCATGCCGCTTGTGTTTGGATAAGGTTGTCGCTTTCTGTTGCTTACGTCACGATTGCACGTGTGGGTTGTTGAAGTTGGTAGGATTCTGACATGTGCTGATTTGAAAAGACGTTTGTACTGACCGAGGTCATAACTGCACTGTAGCAGGGAGTAAAAAGTCTTCTCTGTCAGGCGCGTGGGCGGCCACGCGCGCGTGATAACCGTCAGCGAAAAGGTCGCTCAACACGTGTCGTCTTGTAATTCGCCTATTTTGAACGTGTTTAAGGCGGTTACTGTATCGCATTTATTGCGATGAGTATATAAAGTGGGAAACGTTTGGTTTCTCCTCACTGTTCAAATTTTTCGAAAAATTTCTGGTGAGAGAGAGAGAGCATTCCGTTCATCTTCTCCGATCAATCTGTCTTTTATTCCGGTGATCTTCTGAGTTTTTTGAGTTTTTGTTTAACTCAAACTTCTGTTCTACATATTTCTGATGGCTGATCCATCTAACCCACATAGTGTGGAGGGTGAAAACCCTGAAGCATCTTCTTCGGTGGCCGGAGAAGAAGAAGATGATGGCGGCAGTGTTCCTGGTGGTGGCCTACCACCGTTGAAGTGGTCGAAAGTTTTATTTGACCAACTGATGGAGAAGATTGAGATGCCTCACGAGTTTGGGGCTGAATATCCCCAACCTGGTGATACTGGTGCCAGTGCTCCGGCGGGTTACATCACCATGTGGGCCGAGTGTTTTACTGATGGTAACCTTCGTTTACCATTAACAGTTTTTGTTGCTCAGGTCTTGGAATACTACAAGATCCATATCTCCCAGATGAGTCCTTTTGGGATGATCCGTATTAGACATTTTGAATCAATTTTTCGAGCTTTTGGTCTGCCGGTTACCGTTGAAAACTTCCGGGGGTTTTACCAGTTGACGGTGAACACCGGTTTCTTTTCCTTTAGAGAAAGGTATGGAAGCCTCAAGTTGATGACCCCTCCGAAGGGTATTACGAAGTGGAAGTGTAAGTTCTTCTACGTTAAAGCTGCCGCAGTTGTTGTGGAGATGAATATGCGGAACGTCAATGAGCCTATCCCTTCGGAGAATATTGCTATGCCTACCGCGGAGACTGCGGAGTGGTTCTCAAAGCTGAAACCCATTGAGCATAGGCAGCTGACCAACAATGAGTTATGGGTGCTGCGGATGATGTTGACCCGGCCTAAGAGGAATTTCACGCCTGTGGTGCGGGAGAAAACTGGTGGTAAGTGTTACCACTCTTTTGTGGTTTCGTTATTCCCGTGTTTATTATTAATTTGGACATGTATTATCAGAAATTGTGGAAGTGTGGAAGATATTTGATCCAACTTTTACCGGCAAAGTTGATCTTATTCCGACTGCGGAGGGCAAAGGTTTTAACTTGACGATTGTCCCTCTCTTCCGCATTGCTTCACGCGCGGTGATGACCGCACCCCTGCCGCAGGGTAAAGGTAATAACTCATAACCTTTAGTGCTTTACCAGGTTTGTTGCTGATATTCTATACGCAGGTACACTTGGGGACCTTGGTAAATTTGAGCCAAAGGGCGCCCCTAAAAAACATGCGGAGAAAAAGCCTGTAGATAAACCTGGTCGGGGTCGCGGTGTGAAGAAATCAGCAGGTATCTCTCGTTCTCATTTCCGCAGATATACCAATTACGTGGTAGTATCTGACACCCTAGAGGGCCTGGGTGTTCCAGGTGTTGGTGCGGCCACCGGTGGAACCACTGCGGGTTCAAAACCGGGTGATGAAAGGAAGAGAAAAACGGAGGATGCTGGTGATGCTGGTAGGGGAAAGAAACCGAAGATTCAGACCAGGCGCAAGCCTTTTGTTGTACCAACAAAACCTGCGGTTGTTTCTGGTATGTGATGCATGATTTTAACAAGTATTGTGTTTATACTTGTATTTTAAAGTATTTCTGTGTTGGTTTCAGAACCGCAAGATGAAGGGTTCTTCGACTTTGATGCTACTCCTCCCCCTCCTCCGCACGACGCTGCTGCGGGTGCGGGGGTTCATAAGGTTGTTACCCCTGAAGCCTCTGTACGGGGGGTGGACACTGGGAAGCGTCCCGCGGCTCAAATCCATGACACAGTTGATTCGAGTGGTAATGTTATCACCCCAGAGGATACTGTTGATCTGAATTTGAAGTTTGGTGAGGCCGGAAAGCCAAAGTCTCCAGCTGCCGAGAAGGCTTCCGGTTCTGTTTCTGGTGATGCGGGTTTTGTAGAGACTCCCATTCAGCCTGATGAAACTGAATTGGAGTATTATTACCGCTCCTACACAGAAGACCGGGCTACGTCCTATCACCGCCCCCCGTGGACTGTATTGCAAGGGGACGATATTACCATTGACCCCTCCGCTTGCAGGGAGGTTTTGAGTGGTGTGGGCACTCCTTTTGAGGTAAACCGGGCCCGTTCGTTACCGACTGAGGTCCAAATGAACCAACTCTCCTCCATGCTTGTGGGGGGCTCCATAATGGCGAATGCGCTTATGGAGAAGTGCAAGGTGCTGGGGCGCGAGGGGGAGGAGAATGCGCGTTTACGGGCCGAGGCCGAGGAGTTGGTGAAGGCTGCACGTGAGGGTGCAGCGCAGCTTGAGCGGGATAGAGAGCAGCTTGAGAGGGATAGAGCTGCGTTTGAGAAGCATAAGCAGACTGAAGAATGGGCTGCAACTGCTGAGCTTAAACAGGTTCGTACCCTTTCAAAACTGCTGTCTGATGAGCGTAAGCGTTGGAAAGAAACCCTTTCTGATGAGCGCAAGACGCTATCTCATGAGCGCAAGACTTGGAAAGAATCTTGGGGTAAACAGAATGAAACTCTCTTTAATGTTCGCCAGGAGCTTATCAATGCCAAGGCAACAATTTCTGCGTTGGCTAAAGAGAAAACTGAGGCCGTTGCGGCTGCCCAAGGGGCCAAAGAAGCAGAGGTTCGTCTTGCCAAGGCTCTGGAAGAGGCCAAGGAGGCGGAGGCTCGTGCTGCAAAAGCTCTTGAAGGGGCAAATGTTGACCGCACCAGGTTAAGCAAAACTATCTTGGACCTTCAGGTATAAGTTTTTCCTAACTTTGAAATTGTGTCACAAGTTTGTTGATTCTTTTTTGTAAACTTCTGATTTCTTGTTAAAAGGCTGAAGTGCGGACCCGGGGGTCCGCTGTTGGGGAAGCCTCTGCCCGTGCTGCTGAAGCTGAAGTGCGGGCAAGGGAGGCTGAAGAGGCTAGAGATAGCCACGCTTCTTCAGTTGAGTTGCTCAAGGCTGATCATGAATGGATGCGTTTCCGCGGGATCGGGCATGTAAGTATCCGTGGCCTTGTTATTTTTGTTGTAGGTTTGCCTTTTATAACCATTGTATTCATGTTCCGCAGATTGTTACTGCCATTCTTGACGCACCCGAGACCCGTGCGGGTGTTATTGAGATCAGGGATCGCGCTCGGGATGCCGGTTTTAAAGCTGGCTACAATCGTTGCATTGCTCATATGAATCTTGTATCCGAGGGCGGATATACTGATGAGCGATCCGGTTTCAAGGATGTGGATACTGAAGCGCTTCTTGCTGCTGCGATTCAGGATTTTAATGATACAACCCTCACCGGTCTTGAAGAACTTGAAAAGTGTCTAGAAGCGGAGGATTATGTGGACCGCTTGCGGGTCTTATATGCTGATGAAGACGAAGAGGATGAGGAAAAGCCGAACGTTGAGGGCACGGATGGTGCGGGCCCCAGTGGTACGAAGGAAGATTAAATTGGCCTGCGTGCCTCTTTTGTTTCGTTACGTAAATGTTACAAAACTTGATGTAAATTCCTTGTGCACCGCACAGGTGTAGGAATTTTTTGAATATAAAGAATTGTTGTTTCAATTTTTACAAGTGTTTTTACTACTTGCATGTTTGAATTTGTACGCGTTTAGTGTTACTGTGAGTAAAACTAAATTTGTAATTTTTCCTTTTGCACGTCTAGGTGATATGCAAGTATGAATATTTGTCTCTTGTTGACAAACATTGTTTCCATTGCTGGCCTATTACAATAGTTGCGTGTGGTTACCATTCTGTGTGGGTATCACGAATGAAGATTTTGCTAATCTGTTTTTGTGTATACCTCAGAGTGGAAACACGCATTTGTAATAGAAATAAATAAACAATATTGCATTGGATCGTCTATTTATTTATTCGCAAATGGCCTGCGGCCCGATAGATTACATGCAGAAAACATGGCTTACATATAACAGCGTCGAAGTTGCTGTGCGTTCCATGTGCGTGCGATAGTTTCGCCTTCTAATGTTTGTAGTTTATACGCGCCTTTGCCCAGGACCTCTTGGATGAGGTACGGTCCTTCCCACTTGGGGGCAAGTTTCCCTGGGCGTTCTGCATTGGAAGCTTCGTTGTCACGAAGGACGTAGTCTCCGGGGTTGAAAGTACAAATGCGCACGCGTGCATTGTAGTATTTTTCCAACTTGGTTTTGTACTTGGCCTCGTTGATGGCAGCGTTTTCGCGCCTTTCTTCCAGGAGGTCTAGGTCAATCCTGCGTTCCTGATTGTTGTCCATTTTGTTGATGGCCAACATTCTAGGTGAGGGGAGGCCTACTTCCGCAGGGATCACCGCTTCAGTACCGTAGACCAGGCTGAAGGGGGTCTCGCCGTTGCTTGTTTTTGGGCTTGTCCTGTGAGCCCACAAAATACTTGGGAGTTCATCAACCCAGCCGCGTCTGGCTGTCCCCAACCGTGCTTTGATGCCTTCGACTAAGCTTTTGTTGATACTCTCGACTTGGCCGTTCCCTTGCGGATGCGCCACTGAGGAGAATATGTGTTCAATGTTTAGCTCTTTTAGCCATTTTTGAAAGTCGTCGGCAGCGAAGTTGGTACCGTTGTCGGTGACTATGCACATTGGTAGACCGAAACGGCAGATGATATGTTCCCACACGAATTTCCTTGTTATCATAGCGGTGGTTGATGCAAGTGGCTTTGCTTCTACCCATTTTGTAAAGTAATCAACAGCTACTATGATAAATTTTACTGCTCCTGGTGCGTCTGGAAATGGTCCCACCACATCGATTGCCCATTTTTGGAATGGCCATGCGGTGGTGACGGGGATTAAGTTGTTCTTGGGGCGCAAGGTTTTGGGAGCATGTCGCTGACAATTGAAGCACTTGCGCAAGACTTTGACTGCATCCAGGTGCATGCCCGGCCAATAGTAACCGGCGTTCATGATTTTGGCCACCACTATGCGTGGTCCTGCGTGTATGCCACATATCCCCTCGTGGATTTCTTTGATAAGGTATGTGGCATCTTGGGGGTTGACGCAGCGTAGGAGTGGCCCCAGGTATGATTTACGGTATAAGATACCGTCAACCATTTGGTAATGGCACGCTTTGTATTGCAACTTGCGTGCCTCCGCTTTGCTTTCGGGAGTAACCCCTGATTGTAGGTATGCAATAAGCGGTGTCATCCAAGATGTTGTACCGTATTGGATGACATTGACTTGGCGAAGGGGTACTGAAGGATTTTGCAGGACTTCGATGCGTACCTCTTTTGCCAGGTGTTGGAAGCTGGTGGACGCAAGTTTTGATAGTGCGTCCGCGGGTTTATTTTCACTCCTGTTGATATGGCGAATATTGAAGGAGGTGAACTTTGACTTCAGTTGCAGGGCTTGTTCGAGATAGAGGATCATGGTATTTCCCTTTGCGGCATAGTCACCGCGTATCTGTCCTGCAACTAATAGTGAATCGACGTGCGCTTCCAAATGTTTGACGTCGAGTTTAATAGCTAAACGCAACCCTGCCAGTAGAGCCTCATATTCTGCTTCGTTATTTGTACTTTCGAAATCGAGGCGTATTGCGTAGGTTAGCTCTTGGCCATCGGGACTGAGAAGTCGCAAACCTGCGCCAGAACCATCTTCATTGGATGCACCATCTGTAAATAGTGCCCAAGTTTCTGTGGATGACGGTTGTGATACAGGGTTTTGTTCTTCTTCGCATTCTTGGATGCGGTTTGCTGGTATTTCAGCGACGAAGTCGGCCAAGACTTGGCCTTTGATTGTGGGGCGCGGCTTATAGTTTAGTGAGAGCGCGCCCAGTTCGATTGCCCACTTTGCTAACCTCCCAGAGATGTCGGGCTTGGATAGGATCGGGCCGATCCTGTAGTTGGTTAACACTGTGATGACGTGGTTTGCAAAGTAACGTCGTAAGCGTCTCGATGCGTGCACTAGTGCCAGTACCAATTTTTCCATGATGGAGTACCTTGTCTCTGGGTCGTTGAGCATTTTGCTGATGTAGTAGATGGGTGTTTGGACTCCTTCCCGCTCCACTATAAGTACCGCGCCTACTGCGTTGTCCGCGGCAGACAGGTATAAGATAAGTGGCTCATCTTTTAGTGGTGCGGTTAATGTTGGGAGTTGGATCAAACACTCTTTCATTTCCCGGAAAGCTTTTTCGGCTTCTGCGGTCCATTGGAATTGTTCCTTTTTTAGACAGCTCCGCAGGGTCTTGATGAAAGGGTAAGACTTAGCTGCAGGGTTGGCTAAGAATCTATTGAGTGCGGCTAGCCTGCCGGCTAGTCGTTGCATTTCCTTCATCGTAGAAGGCGATGGCATGCGCTCAATCGCCTGAACCTTTTCCGGGTTGACCTTGAATCCATCTTTGGTTACGATGAATCCAAGGAATTTGCCTTCTTCCATTCCAAACGAGCATTTCCCTGGGTTTAGCTTCATGTTAACGCTTCGCAGAGTTTGGAATGTTCTTTCGATATCTTCGAGCATGGTGTTCTCCTCCATGCTCATGACGACTAGGTCGTCCATATAGATTTCGACACTTTTGCTGATTTGACCGCGAAAGGTGTCGTTCATCAACTTTTGATAGGTTGAGCCCGCGTTGCGCAACCCGAACGGCATTTTAGTGTAGCAGTAATTCCCGGTAGGAGTGCGGAATGCCGTTTTGTCCTCATCGTCGATTGCCATCTGTACTTGGTGATAGCCTTTGTAGCAATCGAGGAAGCACTTCCATCGAAATGGTGCGAGGTTATCGACTTTTTCGTCGATCTCTGGAAGTGCGTAACAATCTTTGGGGCAGGCTTTATTGAGGTCTTTGTAATCGACACACATGCGCCATCCCCCGCTTGGTTTTTCTACCATGACTGGGTTGGACAGCCAAGTCTGGTATTTCACTTCTCGCAGGATGCCTGCGGAGAGCAGTTCTTGTACCTGCTCTTCCATCGCCGCGTTTTTTGCTGATCCAAGGTGGCGTTGGCCTTGGATCACGGGCTTGATACCTGGCATGGTATTCAAAAAGTGTTGCGCAATTTCGCGTGGTACCCCTGTCATATCTGCGGGTTTCCACGCGAAAATATCTTGGTTTCTGAAGAGGAGTTGCTTCAGGCGCGCTCTGATGTTAGGTGTCAAGGCATGGCCCAACGTGACTGTTTGTTCTGGGTATCTTGCATTAAGAACCCATTTTTCTGGTTGGTTGTTGGGGGTAGGCCTTGCTACCTTTGTCGGACGCAGTTCGTCCGTAGACATGACTTCTCTTTGGGCGTATATTATCGCGATCCCCGTTTCGGTTGGAAACCCGATGGCAGAGTGGGGGACGGATGTTATCATGTTGAAGTCGCCTTGGGACTCCCTCCCGAGAATCACGTCATACTTTGAGGTGTGAGGTAAAACCATGAAGGTTACCTCCTCAGTCCTTGTGTGCCTTCCGTTGGTGAGGCGCACAGGGAAGGTAATTTGTCCCAGGGGGAACACGGTTTCCCCTGAAAATCCAGCCAACGGGTAATCCGCTGTCTTCTTGATCGAACTGATTGAAGCACTGCTCGTATATAATATCGGACGTACTGCCCGGGTCGATGAATAATCGCTCGGTGCAGTAGTGAGCTAGGTGCCCAGTGATAACCACGGCGCGCCTATCGCGCGGTCCGCCTCGGACTTTTGGAAAGACGACTTGCTCGTCCTTCCAGTTATTGTCCGGTCTTCTCGCCGCCTTACGCGGTCTTCCTTTCCCTCCATTGATCATGTGGGTAGAGGCCACGTACATGGCCTTTTTACCCGTGGAGGTGCCCTCGTTGTGGGGAGTGATGCGCTTTGTAGGTTTTTGCGCGCCTGTCAACAGGTGTTGCAGTTTCCCCTCTTTTAGGGCTCGCTCAATCTCCAGTCGGAGACTGATGCAGTTGTTTGTGGTGTGGCCCGAGTCCTTGTGATACTCGCAGTAGAGTGCGGGATCTTGATTCTTTTTGGACTTCATGGGTTGGGCCGGTCTCAGGAATTGTGAATCCGTGAGAAGAACGTCGCGTGGCGACTGGTTGATCTCGGTACAACTGCGGTCCCGAGACTCTTTCTTTGACGCCCGGTTTTCTCGTTGGGCGTTGATTGTAGCCCTCGCGTCGGGCTGGTTGGTTCGGGGGACATACGGCTTGGAATCACTGCCGCGATTCCATGTGTCCCTGTTGCGCTTATTACTGCGCTTGGGCTCTTGGTGGGAAGACTGGCCTTCCCCTATGGGTTGTCCCTTTAACATGTGCGGTCTGAGAGACCGCTGAGTCTGGGCATAAGTTTTGACCTTAGCCATGACATCTTCCCACTTCTTAGGCAAGCCGTTGCCGCCAGAAATATTCATAACCATTTGTTCGTCTTTGACTGCAACAATGAAATGGTTACGTGCCATCTGGTTGTCAACGTCGCCTATCTCTAGGATCTCTTTATTGTAACGGACAACGAAAGCGTCAAGCGATTCGTTGTCTCTGCACCAGATGTTCATGACGTCCATTGAATCACGTTCATGGCGTCGTTGCTGGCTAAAATGTGCGAGGAACTTTTCTTGTAAGTCCTCGAATGAGGTCAGCGACCCTGGTGGTAGGGAATCGAACCATGCCCTGGCCAGACCTGTTAGGGTCTGTGGGAAAAAATGGCACCAGGTAGGCTCGTCCCACTTGCCGTTGCACCCTGCACCGACGAAGATGTTGTTGTGATCATCTGGGTCGGTCGAGCCGTTGTATTTCCCAATGTTCAATGGGAATTTTGTGGTGGTGACATCGGCGTTGGCGATCTCCGGGACAAACTTCGAGTTTTCGGCCGCAGATTTCGGCCTATAAGGTTTGCCCTGGTTGCGCTTTGCAGCGCGGAGGTATGTGTTGCGGGGTTGAGTGGGAGGAACATAGTTGCGTCCGCCCGGTCTACTGTTGGTGGAATGGGACTCCCCGCGGTATGTACTGTCATCTGGATCAGTATGGCCATACCCTTCATGGTGGGACTGTGGTCCCAAACGACTATGAATGTTCGTGTTGCGGCGGGTTGTAGACTGCCGCCTTCTTTCATCTTGTGAGCCTAAACGGCTATGTACGGAGTCCCTGCGGCGGGATCCGTAAGAGGAATCGTCCTCATTGATTGTGTGGACATCACAATAGGAGGAGCCGCGGTCTTCTTGCCTGCTTCTGGAGGCTGGATGTGTGGGGGCCCTGTCGTCGTATCGTAAAATACGACCGGCAGGTGTACGCGGTATCGGGGTAGGTCCGACACCTCCTTGCTCGTCGGCGCAAGCTCTGTTGTACGTTGCGGCCAGAAGGGCTGCTTGTTGGTCATACCAGGTATGGGGGCTCATGCCTGGAGGTATGACGGCAGTGTATTGTGACAGATCGTGTCCAAACGTAAGGGATGCGCCCCTTTGCGTTGACGTGCCAATGTGTTGGGCGTTTAGGGCTGGGGGAATGTTTCCCGCAGGCCCCTGGTTTGAGGGGTTTAGGTTATCCCCGGTAGTGTTGTTTTGACGATCAGACATCTTTGGAAAGAAAAGGATGATTGGAAAAAAGTGCTAAGAGTAGCGGTGGGCGCCAATGATGAAACAATGGTTAACCGGGTGGGGTTAACTCACTGATCTCGTCAAGAGGGTTAATCCCTTCTTTCCGAGGATCGCTGGCTGGATCGTCTGGTGGGGGGTTTCCTGCAAAAGGAAACAAACCGTGACTCGTAACAAGGAGGATGGGGTGGGGGGTGCTCCTTGTTACCACTCTCCGGCGTGAGAATCAGTAATTTGCTTGGGAAGCAAAGTATGATAGTAGTAGTATTGAGGGAGTTGAGAAGTGATACCTCAAACCTGGTTTGGGGTGAGTATTTATAGCCAAGGAGTGAAGGAGGGTAGTTGAGTAGCTAGTCTGACATCGCACAGCTATTTGCAGGTGTGTCAGACCTGTCGGATGCTGTGGTGATGCCACATCCTGCTGTGGTGTCAGACTGTTGTTCGTACGTGGGCAGGTAGGCGACTGTTCCCAGTGCCACTTGCACTGTGGTGTCAGACCCACTTGTCTTGTAGGCAGGATGCGGTGCCAAGCCGCATCGCTGCTTGCGGTCATTGATGTTGTTCCCGCAATGGTTGTTTCATCCATGATTTGCGTGGGATGCGGTGTTGTGCCGCATCGCCTGTCAAGTGACTGTTACTGTTGTCCAGATCCCTTGTCGTGACGAAAATGTTCATAGGATGCGGTGCGAGGTCGCATCTCTGTGCGTAACATTAGTTTCCGTCCTTAAGGTAAGTCTTCTCATCAATGGACAGATTGGACCGCAGTGTTCCGCATGTGTCCATGCGGACACTGAAGAGTTCAATTGCTGTTGGAGGTTCTTCATGAGGGTAATGGTCATTCGCGGTCATGCTGACGCGATATTTGGGACCATACCCCTTCAAATATTTTCTTTATTTTTTTTCTTTCTAAATCTCTTATTAGTTTACAACTTATAAATTTGTATTTTATGCATTTAAGTTTTCATATATTATTAAATTTATGAATCTACACTAAAACTTAATAACATAATGTAGATTCATATTTTCGTTTTAAATTAGTCAAGTATATAGTTTTTTTTTCTACAATTTTTAGTAGGGCTGACAAATCGTGTCTTAGCAGGTTTAACAGGTATCTGATAACTCGAACAACAAAAATTTTAAACATGAATACGACTCGTTTACCTGCTTTATATCCAATGTCTATAAGACAGATGTATATTTTATGCACCTAGAAGGAGAAATAATGGATCCTAACTTTCAAATTTTGATTATTTTTAAAAACGTAAAAAATCACATGGTGTACTTTTTTATTATCGTGTCTTAGCAGGTTACCTATTGTCAGCCCTAATTTTTAGACTTTTACGAACCTACATATAGGTTTATTCAACTAAATTTTAATCATCTTGTTAAAAAAAATATTAAAGTCTCAAATTGATGCACACATGTGAGAAACCTGAATCACAAGTCGAGATATACATAATACATGTTCTTGTTCTTTTAAATCTTGGCACCATGTCCCATGCCTTCATACTTAAATATAACATAAAATTTGTCTTTATGTGCAGATACTATTTCTACAATATCAATAAAAGAATATACCCACTATGATTCATGCACCTTGAGATCTAAAATTTTTTTTGGAATGTGACTTTCTATGTACTGAACCAGTGGTCATCGTGTTCATGTCAAAGACATTCCCCCGTCAGTCCTGCATTTACGGACGCGATGTTCGATCGGGCCCCGGCCGCCGCGTAAGCTGACTTCCGCCCGGAAACCATACTGCCCCCACACGAGAGACTCGCTGGGGTAACAGTTGGGTAAAACCGGGTTGCCCTCAAGACCGCACCATGCCTCGGTAGGATACGATCCATCATTGGGACGTCCCACCCCCCGTATGCAACACCCGGGAGTCGAACCGGCGACCTCCAAGGAGGAAGCCGGCCCAACCCAAAACACATGGGGATTGCCAAGTGAGCTAGGGGGCGGGATTTTATATAAAATTGTACCTTGAGATCTAAAATAATGCCATAGGTAGGTTTTATATAAAATTGTACGAGGTTAATAAAAAAAAAGATATGATCACAGATCTTACGAGACATGCAAGGTAAAAGTTAAAAAAAATTTGCAGTTCAAAAGAAAAGTTAAATTAAAGAAAGATGAAGGTAAATCTACAAAGATTATTAATTTATTATATTACTTGCAGATTAGAAAAGCGGGCCCGTAAACAGATATCACTGACACACTATTCAAACACTGTTGACGTGTCACACAGGTCGTATGACATGAAGAGCATAGCCATATAGATCGTATGACAAGGCCAATAATGGTCTTATGGGTCGTGTGAGAGTCGAATCATATGGTGTGATGTTTTGACTGATAGAAAAATGAGCGATGTAACTATTGACAACCCCATATGGCCCGTTACCCGTATGACTTTTTTTCCACCCTGTCATATGACCCGTATGATATGACAAATAGGCTGGTTGCCACTAATATAATATCAACCATGCTTAAAACACTTAAATTTAATCTTACTATTCCAAAGAATACAAATCTAATAGCAAATAAACTTTTCTTTTACACCTTACGAATGAAACAAAAACTCGATTCGAAAACATCAATGCTTCGCGTATCTCTGAAGAACTTCAAAGTAATCCGGAAACGTCTTATGAGGGGCAAGCAGGATCCATGATGGTGACAAGATGTAACGCCCCGCGTTTTCATACTTTCTATATTTAGAAACCATCGTTTGTAAAACTATTTTTGGAAACTTCGTAGTCTTGTAATCGTTCTTTCATTAAAAGCGATGTAAAATCCGAGACTTGGATTATGAATAAAACTCGTATTTTGCTAATTACATGATATACATACCTTAAATATATTCGTACTTTCAATTTCGTGAAACAATTGATACTTATTCGTAATTCTTGGGAACTATGTGCTAAACTTGTAATTAAACTAAACTTATGCCCAAAACGTGTTTTGAACGTAAACGACACTTGATTTTGATGCTTAAATGCTTAACTATACTTGGTTTATACTCCTCATACCTAAATGTACCTCAAACTATGCCTTGGTGGCAAGAATGGTCCTTAAAAGCCCTAAAATCAGCAAATAAACAAGTCTGGGGGCCAAATTGTAAATTTTGAAACTTAAAATCGGATCAGAAGTGGCGGGCGGCCCGCCTGAGCTTACCCTTATCTTGTATGCGGGCCGCATGGCCATCAGATTCGCAGAAAAACTCAGCAGCTGCATATTGACGCGAATCTGGCACAAAATCCCAACATCCAACACTCCCCAATCACCATTTAGCCACCTCTAAACACCTCCAATCACCACCAACCTCTCCCACTATAAATACAACCCTTCTCCACACCATTTTACACTTTCACAACTCAAAACATCTCACAAATTCACTCTCAAAATCTCTTGCAAACTCAGAATTCGGGCAGATTCATACACTTGCACTAAAGTGAGAATAACTTGCTCATTTCTTAACGAAATCACCCGATTCTTCTTCCTACTTGCTTGGATAATCATAGGGTATGATTCCTTGACTTCTCCTTGGAGAAATCAGACCTGGAAATCCCCTGAAATGATCCAAAAACTTTCTGTTTTGATTTATGTTCTTTCAAACTTGTTTAAACTTCAACAAACTTGTGTCTAACACATCTCATGCCTATGTCCCAATGCTTACAACCCCTTCTATGGTTGGTTAGGCTTAAAAACAAGGTTGAGACACTTGAAATCAGAGGATTAAACCTCAAATACTTTCTGTTTTGTTAGGGTATTTAACCCACAAATCATGTCAAGCTTAGATCTTGATGAATGAGTGATTATGGAACAACTTGGGTTGTCCTACATACAATCCTCACATGATTTGATGATTTCTTATAGATTAGATTAATTATACTATTGTACTAATCCTAGTTCGTGACCCTCCTTGGTTGTTTTTACATCAAGTGAAGTGGTGAACATACAAGGGGTTCCTAAACGGAAGCTAGTTCTTCCTACCCCATACTTGACATCCATGACTACTCGAGGTGCCTAAATGAAGATCCTAATCTTCTACCTCCTACTTGAATTATTGGACTAAATAATATGTAATACTTAACCTAGATATATATATACACTCATTCGAACCTTTGATGTTGAACTTGTGTTTATATGTTAAACTAGTAGAATACCATCTAAGACCTAAACCTTGTTGTGATTCTTATGGGTGTTCAACTCATGAAAACATTATCATAACCCTTGTGGTTACCAAGTGTCATACAAGTGTTAAGTGTTGAAGATGATTATTTTCACATGTTATTCTCATATCTTATTTTTATGTTGTTTTAAATACCGAATCTCGACTCTAAGCATACTTGAACTTTAACCCTTACACATTCAATCTTTTAACCTCATCAACTCGTCAATAATTGGATAATTGGAAAGCATATGCAACCACCGTGAGTATACTCGTATTTCCCCCTTTTACTTTTACCACTTTTGGGGTGTAACATGTTTACTTATCAACAACTTACACATGAACATTTTGCTTAAACACATGAACATTCCTATTAACATGCTTGTATACGTGATGGCTTGATATTTAAACTTGGGTGAATCTTATGTGTTGAACTTATCATTAACTTCGTACGAGCCAAACCGTGACATATGTAGCGCTATAGGATTAACGACCCGCCACCCGTAACTTGTGGTTATGTCATGAGCATGTTGCGTTTCCTTGGTTTGATATGTTAGACACATGCCATGTTTTTATGTTTATCTTGAATCACATGCTTGCTATGAGGAATTGTTCGAAACTTATCTTTTGTTATGTACGTACCAAACTTGTATACTCGCCATTGCTTTTGCATTGAACTTTATTTTAAACATGTTACAGGTTGAGGATGATGATGCCATGAAATGAAGTAGCGTTGATACCTAGATACACATATAGACGTTTAGGTCAAATACATTGTATAAATGTCATATTTGTTGTCTTGTTGTTTTTCTTGTATTTAACATGTTGTATTTCAAATTTCATGTATTGTAACATTTATTTATGAAAGAAGTCAATTTATCTTTAATTCTATTGTCACAATTAGCGTTATGTGTGATGAGCAATCTTTCTTCGTCTCACTCCGATGTTTCCGCCATCGGTTGGGGTGTGACAGATTGGTATCAGAGCCATAACTATAGGGAATTAGGTAGAAATGCCATGCTTTTACCTAGTCTATAGTTTTTAGAGTCTTATTCGTATATTTTGCTCGAACTACTACATGATACTTTATTTGTTTCTTAGTTATGCTATTTTAAACATGTACATCACTCGTGAGTAATGTTCGACATGATATTCTTATGCAATAATGCTTGTCTTATTATGTGTTAATACTTGTCTCATTGTTCGATTCTTTATGTGTTACTCTAAACATGTTTCTCTATGTGTTAATACATGTTTTATCATTTCGTTATCCAAGCACCATTCTTGATATGCTTTCTTATGTGTTTATACTTGCTTATGTATTTCCTTTGACATACACTTCCCTCATGCATTTTACTCGATTATTCTAAATCCGACAACACTCATATTACAAAAATGGGACGACCTCACTAAAATAGGCGTGAAACCCACAATTTGGTGAATGACTCTCGATCCTTCTACTTTTCTTTTCTTACACGAAATTCACCACCAAGTTAGGAGTGAAATCCTCACCTTGATGGAGAAATTCAAATTTTGAATTCTAGTGGACCCTCGTCAAAGTGTTGAAATCTAATTTTGACCCGACGGGTACCAACCACACTTAGGATACTAAATCGCCAAGTTAGGGGTGAAACCCGCACCTTGTCGACTAGTTCCACTCCTTGATTTCCATTAATCCCGCAAAGTCTCGAAATTTCAATTGAATTGGGGACATGTAGTAACCGGAAGGGTAAATGCCGTTAACCGACTTGTCGGCAAGAGTATTTCACCTATTAGGCCAAAGCTTGCTCCTCAAATTCGAAAGACGTTTCGACCGCTTGGTTAGTCAAAGTTCCGTTTTGGAACCATCCCAAATTTTAATCAAACGTGTGTTTCTATTATTCATTTTATACGATGCAATCTTTCAAATTCGAATTTACTTTCGATATTTTCTTCTCACACACACAACATATTGAATCTTTTTCCATACATTTATATATATGATTTCATGTAATTTAAATTCATATTCCTTGTAACGACAAGTGGAGACATATCCTCGAGATAGGAGTGATTTCCTTACCTTGACGATTAACTCCGCTCCCCTTTTCTTAAAACGACCTCACCAACGAGTTAGGGGTGAATCCCTTACCTAGGTGATCGTTACCAAAACGTCTCTTCAAAATATCTTATTATGCAAACTCGATCATGTTTTATACCTAAATTATTTATCATCATTCGAAATACATACGTATACGATTTCGAAATACATTGTTTTATCAAGCATACTTTCTATCCTACAACCTATTTTTTTTTTTTTACCTAACTCACATACACGGATTCTTAACTTATCTTAAACGTTTTACTACACAAATTTCCAAACCTTACGAAATGCTACCTATCACTTTAATCGGTCAAACAAATCTCTTGCCCATGAACTTCATATTCGACTTAAACACTAAAACGCACTCATGATATATATCATCAAACTAAAGACTTTCATTCTCAATCGGGGGATCAAACCAACCTTTCTTTCACACCTATAAGATCTTATGGATGTTATATGATCGTTTTACCAAAGATTCCTTTCACATCAACAAATCATTTGTTAGAACTTTTAACAATCACAAAGTCCTTTTGCTAAAATTCTTTTCTAAGGACCCTCGTTTTCACAAGAACCTCCTAAATTCATAACTTCTTGTTTAATGAAATGAAATTACTTTTGATTGAAAACCTTTTTACACCAATTTACAAAACATGTGGGCAAGAAGACTTCTTGGAGACCGACCATCCTTGGATTTCGTAACCTCTTTTAAAACAAAAGTAGCATTTCCATTTATTACAAAATGCATTAGGCTTAACCAATGAGTACCTTATATCCTTTTACATTTACAAACTATATTCTACCTTTCAAACCAAGCTCAATCTAATTTTGACATGATAAACTCAACGTTTTGTTTAAACAACTATACCCACGTATCATCATACACGTTTTAGTCATTTTAACGCGACAATTTCATTTATAATCGTTCGTATTTACATACTTAACCTTTTGAACGATTTTATACACCTAAATCCGTGATGTCCCAACATACACTATATACGTAAATTTAATATTCATACCTACACTTACATTCATACATTTTATGCTTATACTTATAATCGTATTCATACTTATACTCATACGTTTCATGATTTTACCTATACTCATATATTTCATGTTTTCACTTATACACATACTTGCGTGTTTATTCATACTTAAACTTATACTATTGCTCATACTTTCGTTTCATACTCATACATTCGTACCTACACGCGGGCGTAATCCGAGTGATTCGCTTGCGTGGGTCCCATACATACTTAAGCATGGACTTGCTTACATAGTACATTCTTACACGTACACATTCTTAATTTTTAAATTATGTATACCCTGACTCATACACGACTAGTACAAGCTATGCGGATCATGCGACAATCAATATAATCGCGGGTGCACACGGGATTATAGTGATAGGCGTATGAGAAACATAGAGTGTACTACTGTGTATGGTAAGACACAGAATGTAACATGACACCGAATAACGAAACGGATGTAACGTGGTCAAAACATGGTGGATACGCCGTTGGTACTTCCTATATATAAGTGTTTTCACCATGTTACCAAGTTTCGTAAAACGTGCCATGAGAAATTCAGTGTTTTGCAGACCTTTTGGACCTAATACAAACTTTAAACAACTCACAAACGCATTATATCCGATTATCCATGACGAGAATTCATTCTTAACACACTACGCTCATCTATCCAATACTTATGCTATTCTTATACTTGCACTCTTTAAGAGCCATTCGTTCATTCTATACTCGTATTATTCTCCTTATCCTTTTAGTTTATACAAACCTCGTTCACAATCAAGCTTGTTTAAACATTCGAGTCCTAACTTACCTCGTTACCTATAAAATAGTCTTCCTATTCTGGATTCTTGTGTAACTATACAGAGTACACCTTTAATGCTTTATTTAAAAGTACCAAACCTGCTCGTTTCACTCAATAAACAATCTTCTACAAATGTGATGTTGTTACCATGTCCCATCAAAATACAAACCGTTTGTCAACATCTTCTTTCTTAATACGTCACTTTTTAAATACGTCGCCAATTTAAGTACTCAAAGTTGTTGGACTCACTTCACCTGTATACGCACCTACACATTTTCAACTATGTCAGGCACCTCAAATTATTTTAGGCAATGAACTCACTCACAAATTTACCTTGTCGTTCTCCAAAGTTTTGTGCCTTTCAAAATATTTCAAAATTTTCAAGTCTCAAATTTTTACTAAAACCCTTCAAGTATACCTCTTGAATAAATTTCGAGATGAAATTTCCTAAAGGAGGGGAGACTGTAACGCCCCGCGTTTTCATACTTTCTATATTTAGAAACCATCGTTTGTAAAACTATTTTTGGAAACTTCGTAGTCTTGTAATCGTTCTTTCATTAAAAGCGATGTAAAATCCGAGACTTGGATTATGAATAAAACTCGTATTTTGCTAATTACATGATATACATACCTTATATATATTCATACTTGCAATTTCGTGAAACAATTGATACTTATTCGTAATTCTTGGGAACTATGTGCTAAACTTGTAATTAAACTAAACTTATGCCCAAAACGTGTTTTGAACGTAAACGACACTTGATTTTGATGCTTAAATGCTTAACTATACTTGGTTTATACTCCTCATACCTAAATGTACCTCAAACTATGCCCTGGTGGCAAGAATGGTCCTTAAAAGCCCTAAAATCAGCAAATAAACAAGTCTGGGGGCCAAATTGTAAATTTTGAAACTTAAAATCGGATCAGAAGTGGCGGGCGGCCCGCCTGAGCTTACCCTTATCTTGTATGCGGGCCGCATGGCCATCAGATTCGCAGAAAAACTCAGCAGCTGCATATTGACGCGAATCTGGCACAAAATCCCAACATCCAACACTCCACAATCACCATTTAGCCACCTCTAAACACCTCCAATCACCACCAACCTCTCCCACTATAAATACAACCCTTCTCCACACCATTTTACACTTTCACAACTCAAAACATCTCACAAATTCACTCTCAAAATCTCTTGCAAACTCAGAATTCGGGCAGATTCATACACTTGCACTAACGTGAGTATAACTTGCTCATTTCTTAACGAAATCACCCGATTCTTCTTCCTACTTGCTTGGATAATCATAGGGTATGATTCCTTGACTTCTCCTTGGAGAAATCAGACCTGGAAATCCCCTGAAATGATTCAAAAACTTTCTGTTTGATTTATGTTCTTTCAAACTTGTTTAAACTTCAACAAACTTGTGTCTAACACATCTCATACCTATGTCCCAATGCTTACAACCCCTTCTATGGTTGGTTAGGCTTAAAAACAAGGTTGAGACACTTGAAATCAGAGGATTAAACCTCAAATACTTTCTGTTTTGTTAGGGTATTTAACCCACAAATCATGTCAAGCTTAGATCTTGATGAATGAGTGATTATGGAACAACTTGGGTTGTCCTACATACAATCCTCACATGATTTGATGATTTCTTATAGATTAGATTAATTATACTATTGTACTAATCCTAGTTCGTGACCCTCCTTGGTTGTTTTTACATCAAGTGAAGTGGTGAACATACAAGGGGTTCCTAAACGGAAGCTAGTTCTGCCTACCCCATACTTGACATCCATGACTACTCGAGGTGCCTAAATGAAGATCCTAATCTTCTACCTCCTACTTGAATTATTGGACTAAATAATATGTAATACTTAACCTAGATATATATATACACTCATTCGAACCTTTGATGTTGAACTTGTGTTTATATGTTAAAGTAGTAGAATACCATCTAAGACCTAAACCTTGTTGTGATTCTTATGGGTGTTCAACTAATGAAAACATTATCATAACCCTTGTGGTTACCAAGTGTCATACAAGTGTTAAGTGTTGAAGATGATTATTTTCACATGTTATTCTCATATCTTATTTTTATGTTGTTTTAAATACCGAATCTCGACTCCAAGCATACTTGAACTTTAACCCTTACACATTCAATATTTTAACCTCATCAACTCGTCAATAATTGGATAATTGGAAAGCATATGCAACCACCGTGAGTATACTCGTATTCCCCCCTTTTACTTTTACCACTTTTGGGGTGTAACATGTTTACTTATCAACAACTTACACATGAACATTCCTATTAACATGCTTGTATACATGATGGCTTGATATTTAAACTTGGGTGAATCTTATGTGTTGAACTTATCATTAACTTCGTACGAGCCAAACCGTGACATATGTAGCGCTATAGGATTAACGACCCGCCACCCGTAACTTGTGGTTATGTCATGAGCATGTTGCGTTTCCTTGGTTTGATATGTTAGACACATGCCATGTTTTTATGTTTATCTTGAATCACATGCTTGCTATGAGGAATTGTTCGAAACTTATCTTTTGTTATGTACGTACCAAACTTGTATACTCGCCATTGCTTTTGCATTGAACTTTATTTTAAACATGTTACAGGTTGAGGATGATGATGCCATGAAATGAAGTAGCGTTGATACCTAGATACACATATAGACGTTTAGGTCAAATACATTGTATAAATGTCATATTTGTTGTCGTGTTGTTTTTCTTGTATTTAACATGTTGTATTTCAAATTTCATGTATTGTAACATTTATTTATGAAAGAAGTCAATTTATCTTTAATTCTATTGTCACAATTAGCGTTATGTGTGATGAGCAATCTTTCTTCGTCTCACTCCGATGTTTCCGCCATCGGTTGGGGTGTGACACAAGAACATCTACACAGGCAGGGGCGCAGCTATTAAGGGGCCGGGGCGCCTAACCCCCGAACTTTTCTCTCAGTAGTGTAATATGTGTGGTTTTCGTATAGAAATTTTTGGGTATATATGTGTAACACCCCGTGTTTTCGGAAGTCAAGGTCAAAGTCAACGACGGACTGAACGGATTTGACTTATAGTAATTTCTTTATTTTAATTGTATTATGTGGAGTAAGTGATGTTAAATGCTAAAATCGATGTGTGGTAATCGCTATCTAATCGACTTACGACTGTGAATTATAGGAAGTAACAATGCGATAAAGTTAACTAATCAATAATCAAGCTATGCTACTCGACATCGAATCGTGATACGAACCGCAACTCGACATTAATCTGGTTAATTATACGTGTGTGTGTGTGCCTTATGTGTTACTTGTGCGTGTTATATATGTATATATGTGGTGGAAATCAATCGAACTCAATCGAAACTCGAAAGCAATCGAACTCGAATCCAAATCGGAAATCGAACTATGATAATTAGTAGTTGGGACTAAAAGTAATTTGACTAGGAAACCCTATCGTGACGAGCCGCGCGCGATCGAAATCGAAACATAAAAAAAATCGTCACGTCAAACAATCAAACCAGGTGCCATCCGACCGGATAGCCACTGCGCTACAAAACAGGAGTCATCCGACCGGATAAGCCATCCGAGCGGTGTGTCATCCGATCGGATAACCCTTTCCTCTTTTGGAATCCTATAAATACCCCTGTCATTGTCATTCTTTCCATTTCTGGAAACCCTCTGTCCGAACCATTCGTGCTCCTCACCTTTTCTTCGATTTCTCTCAATCCAGGTAAGATCTCGCCCTAAATCTTGTACTTTCTTGATCTACACACACTCCTACACCTTTCTATCTTTTAAATCTTAACTTTTAACCGTGAAATCACTAGATTTCGGGTGTTCTAGGGTGACGTCATCATGTGTTCTTCAAGAACTTCATATTTTGACTTCAATCCGCCAAGAACAACCGAGATCTAACCGATTTCCACGCAAAAATACAAAGATCTTGTAAAGATCTCGACACAAGAATGGTGAAAAAGGATTGAAAGATGGTTTCTAACTTTCTTTCAACTCTATTACACTCATTACACTCAAAACCGATAGAATCGGACCCGGTTCTAGTCTTCTACTCTATCATAGTGTCGTACTAGCTCAAGATCCGGATTCTACCCACGAGACTACCGATTTCGGGTTAGTCAAGAACAACAGTCTCGAGCCGGTAACCGGCCGGGCTAGGGTGATTCCTGGTCGAGTTGGTCACTTGGGTCGAAACGGAGTCCTATTGGTTAACACGTTGTCAAGGTGTCTCGACATAACGACAAACCATCAAAACGACCAAGTGTAGGACGAACGGAATAATCGTAACGGATTGCTATCCGATCGGATAGGTCATCTGCACGGATTGCCATCCGAACGGATCATACTTGGGTCCAACCTTCAAAACAATCTTAATTGAAGTTTGAGTATTGAACGAATTGCAATCCGATCGGACGACCATCTGACTGGATTACTCTTCGGATCATGAGATACTAAGACTTTAAAGACTTAAACAATTTTCAACATATTCAATAACAGGGTTGCCATCCGATCGGATTGCCATCCGATCAAATGACACTCCTGTTGTGAACGTGCTTTCTGTAAGTAACCTCAGCACTAAGTCGTCGTCCGACCAGACCACTGTCCTACCGTATGACCATCCGAACGGATTGTCATCCGCACGACCAGTCATCCGAACGACCGACTTGATGGATAGAGATACTTCAATATTTTCAAAATACTACAACGAGAACTTCAAAAGTCAAGCCATCATGCACAAACACATCCTTCTTATAGGAAGAAACAATCCACTCGAATAGTCATCCAACCGGATAACCTATCCGACCGGATGACCATCCGAACGTATTGCTATCCGCACGGATTGCTGTCCGCTCGGATTACCATCCGATCGAACCACTATCCAACCATTTCGCACTTTGCGACGTTTTGCACATCACTTATCGTTATGCTATCGAATCTATTCAGGCTAACCCTAATCGCTAAGCGCTCCCTTCAATCCATTAATCGTTGTGAGTATACTCGACCCCCTTTTGCTTTAAGCACTTTTGGGTGTTACACACGTTACGAATATTCAAACTACAACAATCACACTACACAATACTATTTGAACGCTAACCGTTAATGCATGTGATACGTGCCTTATGGATGCTTGTTTGTTATGTTTACACATGGAATGCTGTCTACCTACCTTAGCAACGATAGTACTATAGTTTGGACTCAGCACCCGTTCACACGGGGGTTGTTAAGGATCATTTACTTGCATGGATTACGGTGGTAATCATGTATTGCGAACTGCCTCGGGCAGTCAACCCGCAGTCATTGGTATCGATGGATCTATGTCGATAACTAACGTGCTTCATTTCACTATGTGTACGTGCTGGTTATGCGTAAACGAATTCGAACCCTATATGCTATTATCAAACTTGTATGCTCACCTTTACATTTTATGTATTGACATTATTTTAACGTATGTGACAGGTGCTTAGGACGCACACTTGGTAGGAATTTGAAGCTAGAATAAAGCTTTAGAGCCCAACAAATAGTTGTCTGTAGTGGTCAAACTAAGGGTCTCTAGAAGCAGATAAACAATTGCTGTCTATTAAAATTTGAGTTGTCGGAACAGAATATTTGCCTGGATTTTTGTCTGTAATAATTATTTTGCTATTTGAGATACGGTATGGGACGTGTTAATTAAATTGAATAGTATTGATAATTGTTATGGAAACTTCTGGACAATCTGTTTCGCTCAGTGCCATGCCCCGATGTTTCCGCTATCGGTTGGGGTGTGACAATATGTTTTCGACCTCCTGGTTCTATAGAAATTTTTGGGTATGTACGTTTTCATCCCCCCGTCGGAAATCTCAAGCTTCGCCACTGTACACATGCAGCAAGAGAGAAAGCATGGCCATTCAATGATGATCATATGTGTATTGCCGCCACATTCAACTTCTCCGGTGGAGTGATCATACAGTACTCAGGGCCTTCTTCAATTGTAGCTCCCAACTGAACTTTTTTTTTAATGTATTTTAAGTTAAATGAGTACAGGTACAGATAGCAAGATTTCAAAATGGGTCGGGTTGAATATGGGTCATATTTAATACGAGTCGGATGCACCTTTTTTCCATATTTTCTAAAATAACCAATGTGTTAAATAGCATTAAAAAAATATATCTAATATCTAATCTAACTTATAATAAAAAAAACTCCAAATAATGTCACATGACATTCTCTCCTTCAATCTCTTTTATTTATATTTGTTTAATAAATTTCTTTTAATATTAATATTAATTAATAACCAATATATGGATATAACTTATTTTTATCCTTATCTTTATCTAAAATTAATAAATAACTTCAATTTTGCAATTAGACTTTACTTTTAATCCAAAGTTTTTCATCTTTTTCAATTAAATCCCAACTCTTTTTCTTTTTATTTTCAATTTTGCTCCACCATACTTTTCATCTTTCCCAAGTTTTCCGTTTCATTCTAAATCCTGTGAGTTAACGCAACGCAATGTACGTGTGGGGTTCAACATTTTTTCGTATATTTTTTCACGTTTGACTGACCCGTCACGTCACATCTCTTTTTATGCGTTTGAAAAGTTCGTCCAACATGCGGGTCCTGGATGGACTTAGTTATTTTTTATATGTTTTACGTTTCGGTTTAATTTCTTAGCAACGAGCGTGCGTGATTCAAAGATTTTACATCTGCTTTTCGCTCGAAGTTATTTTTTTCCCGTTTTTTTATTTTGTTTTTACGAGCTTTTCAGGTGTTGATGGTTGCTGACAATGGTATAGTATTGCTACTACTTAACACAGTTTTATTACAACCGCTGCAACGCAGGGGCTTAATACTAGTTATCATAATAATGAGTTAAATCTCTCAACAAAACAATTTAGGAGGATATAAACTTTCAAAATAATGTTTTGGTGAATTACAACACGCACTTTATTTATTTGACCCGTTTGAGATGAATAGTAACCTGAATCAACCCATTCATTAGTGCGATGATCTTACAAAGGACCGTTTACCTTTCTGAGTTCAGTGCAAGTGGCGATCATCCTTTCCGTTTCTTTGACTCTCCAGCTAGCAACTGAAATATAACACAGAAGACCATGCTAATAACTGAAGAGAATTTCATACAATGAATAGTAAATCTATCGAAAAAGGCATCTACACTATGGCTATGTTCATCTACATTTAGTTAGTTTGACCTCAAAAGCCTTGAAGCGCCAAGTTTATATGTAAATGAGTTAAAATTGACACCTCTAATTTTTACTTCTGAGGTCAAACTAACTAAATTTGTACATAAAATTGACTTCGATTATCTAAAAGTTAAGATGTGATGATCTCCTCCACCAAGAAAACTACCACACATACTTAATATACGACATTATTATGTTTTGTGGATTAACAATAAAACCGGTTCAGGTATAAATTCAAACTGTCATCCTCCAAGTCAATATTGATATCTCTACAAAAAAAATAGGGGATAAAATATAGAACAAGAAAAGGAAGCATCACCTTGTACATAATGACTTACTTATACTTTTGTCCGCCCTTGATTAAGTCAAATATGATGACAGAATTTATATAATATCAGGTATTAGTAGTAAAATGATCATTAGAGATTTTATTCATCAAAAATAACTTTCGACCGGTACCTTGAATTCCCACCAGCAGCAGTCAATGGACGCATAGCAGTTCCCGATAAATAGGGACGCTATTTTATAAATAGCGATACACTAGAAAAAAAAATCAAAATTTTATATGTATATTATATCAATATATCTTGGTATGTGCTCTATTTTACATGTATATTTAACAAGAACCTAAAATTCAGCTAATCGTTATTTATATTTAAAAAAATAAACTGAAATTCCGCTATTTATGGTTACATACTCTATAGCGACCTTCGACCTATACGCTACGCTATGGTCACTATAGCGGCTGCTATTGACAACTATGGTTATCAACAACGGTCGTTCCCTGATAAAAATAAATAAATAGATTTAATATTGGGGTCAAACTATTGACTTAAGTTTGTCATGGTTGCCCATATCCCAAATCTAGCTTACTGATATGACTCCATCTGGGTCAACCCAGATGCCTCGGTTCAGTTACCTTGACCAGTCAATAAGTAGCAAAGATTTAGGATTAGTAACTGCTCTATTTCCTGTTCTAGTTTTCATTGTCTTGTTTTATTTGAATGGTCTATCAAGTGTTGGGAGATTAAACCTTCTCGAATTGGGTATTATCTTGTTCTTGTTTGAGTAATAAAAACATCCAACTTTTGTTGGGTTAGATCACTTACTCGATGGTTAAGTTAGAATTTGATACATTCTTACCAAGAAGAGTAGAACATAAGAGTTTAGGATCATACATACTCTATATACAAAGATAAACCTTAAAACCCATGATAGAAAGAAACACATGTATACAAGAAGCATGTATGATTGATTCACCAAAAGGATAGTGTTTGTTTGCTTTCCTTATGTCCTAAATACTAAGCTAAATGCAAGGGGTGTAAACCAGCCAGGCCGAGCCCGAGTTTGACTGGGCTCGAGCTCGGCTCCTCATGTTTTTCTAAAGCTCGAGCTCGAGCTCGGCTCGGTTCGAGCTTACTTATTTGAACTTGAGCTCGGCTCATGAGTAAAACCCAAAGCTCGAGCTCGGCTTGACTCGGCTTGAGCTATTTTAAGAACAACCTCAAACGAGCTAAAAGCTCGGCTTGAGCTCGTTTCAATTTCGCTTAAACGCGCCAAAGCTCGGCTCGAGTTCAACTCACCAATGTTTTCATCATTATTATTACTATTATATTATATATATAAAAAAAAATTGTTTGGGCTCATTTAGGCTCGCGAGCCTAAACGAGTTTTGTATTTCAGGCTCGAGCTCGGTCTCGGGCTTGTTAAAGCTTGGCTCGTTCGAGCTTTTAACCGAGCCGATAACGAATAGCTCTCGAGCCTCTGGACTTGTTTACACCCCTAAATGCAAAGTCCATCCAAATACTCTATGGAGTTAATTTATTACATAAATATAAAGTCAACTGAAACATATCCCAATTTCAGTGTCCAATTCAAACCCAAAAATTCATCTTTGAGGCTTTATACTTTCTATATAAAGGTAAACCAGTCACAGAAGCACATTTAAGACCGTGGGGTATGGGGGCTTGGGTTGGGGCATTTGTTGACACGTGGAATGGGAGCCCCCCCACCACCAAAACCCACGCCCATGGGGTATGGTGGGGCTTGGGTTGGGTGCACCGCGTGGGAGATTGTTAAAATAAAAAAATAATACAAAAAGAGCAAGCCAATAAGAGCAAGCCAGCTAGCATGTCCCCCCGCCCCACGCCCGGCTTGAAACCCAAGCCCCAAGGGGCCACGCCCCAACCCAAGCCCACCCGGGGTGGTGCCTTGGGCGTTTTACCCCAACCCACGCCCAAACCCCGCCCCATACCCCACGGCCTAAGGATCAAACATAACAAAACAGCATCAGTTCCAGGAATGGGCAACATTTTGACTGAAATTGAATTGATTGAACATTTGAATCCACCCGGGACACAGATTGCACTTTTGTTCGAATAACATAACGGGGTGACCCGACCTACCCGCCCAGAACTGGAAAAAATAAACAAACAAAATCTCAGACTCAATCCGAAGCAGCAAATGGGCAAGACTCTAACCCATGACCTCCCAATATCCCAAAGGAAACCAAATGCCCTTTGATAAAACCATTAATTAAACGTTAATGGTTGTTAATTAGATATGAAGAACAAGTTATTAGTAGGGATGACAATCGAATCTGAACCCGAAACCCGACATATTTGGGACGGGTTAGGGGTCGTGTAATCAGTTTTGGAATTAGTTTTTATTTTTTTCATGGGTTTGGGACGGGTTTGGGATTTAGTGATATACTCATTTATCCGATAAAGTGTACCCGTTTACCCGATATAATTTCTTTTAGTTTTTTAAAATATTTATATATATGATATACCTTTTTTTTCCTTTTTTTATTAAGGCAAGTGAAAAGTCACCGAATGACATACACTTTCTTTTGGCGTAACAAACGCCAAAAGTTGGTATATACTATTTTTGTCATCTATGCATTTGGGTATTTTTATATACAATTGGGTATTTTATTTTATATGCATTGTAGTTATTTGATGTACTTTTATAGTGATAATGCTAAATTTAATTGATTAGTGGTTACCCCATAGATACCCACGGACATGGGCCAGTTATACCCAATG
This sequence comes from Helianthus tuberosus, assembly GCA_030545235.1. Lineage (NCBI taxonomy): Eukaryota > Viridiplantae > Streptophyta > Magnoliopsida > Asterales > Asteraceae > Helianthus > Helianthus tuberosus. Next base: position 18,052,953 of record CM060383.1, read on the forward strand.
GATTATTTATTTCAAATCAACAGGTTTACCCGAAATCCGCGGGTATACCCGATACTCGACGGCTATTTACCCGATAGAAACCCGACGGGTTTTGGGACGGGTTTGGGATAAACTTATCTAACCGGGTTTGGGGTTAGGATTACCTAAACCCGTCACCCGACCCATTGTAATCCCTAGTTATTAGAAAACGATATTTTTTTGGAACCCATAATATATTTGAGAAAAATGTTATTTATTGAAACAATTTGGAGCCAAAGAAAGTTAATATTTTTGTTTGGAGAGCAAAGAATTGGAAGCACTCTCTGAAAGAACTTATTTGTATTAATTCCCGGCTATGAGTTATATGTGGAGAACAAGTCGAATCGGCTAAACACTTTCTTGTCTTTTGCTCTCTAGCAAACTTCACCTCATATCATATCACTAAATGGTGCAAAATTACTCAACATTCGTGATGTTTTGGAGGTACACAAGAACATTGGCGACAGTTAGAGCAGGCATATCGTGTCAGATATATCCTGTTACGACACGAACACAAAATAAGTAAACATGAATACAACATGAAATCTTATCGTGTCAACTTTTCCAAACACGAACACAAACCTGATAATAAACAGGTTACACGAACACGACCTATTAAGACATGAAAAAACTTACCAACGTATACCTAGTATGACACGAACACGACCCATTAAGACACGAACCTAATAATAAATAGGTTACACGAACACGGCCTGTTAAGACATGAAAAAACTTACCAGCGTATCATACGATCTGTTAAGACATGAACACGGCCCATTAAGACACAAACACACCTAGAAGGATTAGAGTGTGGACGCCGACCGTGGACACGCACCCAACTTCCTATTTTTTTTTAAATAAAAATTATTAACAGGTGCTTAACATGTCAATGGGTTTTTTAACCTGTTTAGACATGAAAAATAACATGTCTTATAGTGCCGACATGTTTAAGACACGAAACCTGTTAAGTCCGTGGTGTTTCTTATCATGTTTTCATGTACGTGTCTGATATTACCAGTCGTAGCACCAGTAAGGTTAAGAAGAAATCAGTCCATGTAATCATCATTGACGTATGTTGATGTATTTGGAAATAGAAATCACAAATTGCATAACCAAAGACCTGTCTTGATAAAAGAAAAATGATTGCAAGTATTAAGTCTTTTGATTTTCTTTAGGTGAAGAATAGATCAAAGACAATTTCTTGATTGGGGTAAGTGCTTGTACTTTTAATTTAAAAAATCAGGTTGTATCCATCAGTCTTTTTGTTATATTTTCCTTAGTGTACTACGGCGAATGTTGTATTACATGGTTTGCCGAGTAATCACTATAAGATAGGTTGTCGATACGACATTCTTCAACTCCGTCTAATTACTTGGAATCAATCAAACACGGTAAGACTTTATAGTTAATGAAAGAGAGCTTAATAGAACATTGAGATTAAAAGTGAATCAATTAGATGAACAATTTGCCATTCCTCATGTCTAATTTACACTTAATTATTTGTGATTGGTCAAACTTGTCTTGCACTATGATCAAACATGACAATAAATACAAAGCTTTGTAGTATACCTACTACATACTTTTACTCTACTTTTAAAAATATGTAGAAGTTATTATATTGCAGAAAGTGTTCGGTTAGTCCCTGTGGTTTGCTTCGATTTCACCTTTTTTGACCATACTGATATCATTCTTTTCTTTATTTTTTTCTCTTTCATTGTTATTAGATTATACTGGTAATCAAAACATAATTATTATAGTTAACTTAAAAGGATTACCTATTTTTCCACTTTAGGGGGGGGGGGGGGGGGGGGGGGGGGGTTGGAGGATCTGCATTCCAAGAAATTACACCTACCAATTTAGGGTTGGTGGCTTCACCATTCCAAATTTCCAATCATCATTCATGGACGTTATACTTGGTTTAAGCCCAAAGTTAAAAGGCCCACTTGTCCTTCAAGTTTAATTACAATATAATATTTACAATTTTATTATGACCAACTGACCAAGTAATTTGTAACATGATCTATCGAAATATAGCATCCTTAAAATTAAAAAAATAGGGTTGTTACATTTTATGAGTAAAAACTTGTTTCTATAGTTTAATAAAATTTAAAAGAATTACACCTATAAATCAGAATATAACACTTTTTTTAACATATGAATTATGGAATTAAAACAGGTTAAATAACAACCATGACCCTCTACGTCGGTGTCATGTCACCCACCTCTAATCCACAATCCAAAACCACTACCCTAAGGATGTGGTCATGACCCAAACCACTATCCTCTTATTTATTTTAATTTATCTTTATCTAAAGAAAAAAGAAATGATTACTTGAAAAATGGAAAGGAGGACCATGGTTGCCATGGTTTAATCCATGCAAACCATGGTGGATTAGGGAAGTGGTGGTATAGCCTTCTATTCATATTCGTACGTGATAAATCATGTCTCAACCATGACCCCAACACCAGCCATCAAAAGATTCAAGTGTTTGGTGGATGCATATTTCCTTTTGTTTTCTGAAAGTTTCTTTAGGTAGATCTTTTATAGATTATTCTTTAATATTTTATTTAATATTAGTTAACTTATGTTCCATTGTTGAATCTACATCATATACCCTCGAAAAAATGTTCTAAGCTTTCTAATATTATTCATTAATAAATACCAAATTGATATACCTGATGGAATACAAGAAAGTTCACAATATGACTAACGCTCGGAATTCATCAATATGTGTCGGCAATAAACGTGAATAACTCTTTGAAAAATGTCTTGAATGTGTGATTAAAAAAAAGATGTCTTGAATAGGGCTGTAAACGAACCGAACGAACACGAACAAGGCCTTGTTCGTGTTCGTTCGTTAAGGAAATAAATGTGTTCACGAACGGTTCATGAACACTTACCGAACGAGATTTTATGTTCGTGTTCGTTCATTAAGGAAATGAGTGTGTTCGCGAACGGTTCACGCACACAAACGAACACAAATAAATTTAGCGAACGCGACGAAGGATAAAGATAGATGGCCCAGACAGTAGCACTCGAACTTGAATCCCTTATTGTGGAACGGAGGTCGATTGTATTCGCCGATGTAAATAATGAGAAATGAAAGGGAAATGATGCATAAACAAGGTGAGAGTGTGTTTCCTAGTTTAATTGTTAGGGTAATAAAATAAATAAAAGTTTAATAATATAAAAAGTACAAATAAAATATAAGAAAGTACAAAGATCTTCAATTAAAACACAAACATACGAATATAAACGAATGCAAATCAACGAATGTTCACGAACACGTTCACGAACACCTTACCGAACGTTCACGAACACAATCGAACGAACGAGACCTCTGTTCATGTTCGTTCATTTAACTAATCGAACGAAATTTCTTGTTCATGTTCGTTCGTTTATTAAACGAACGAACATAAACGAACTTCCCGACGAACTGTTCACGAACTGTTCGCTGAACGTTCGGTTCGTTTACAGCCCTAGTCTTGAATGGAAAACTATCGATGAGTTTCAACGGCTGATAGATCTATATAATTACTTCTCTCTCTCCGGTCAACTCTCTCTCTCTCCCTCACCCTAATCTGCATCTAAATCACACAAATGGCTGAAGGATCAAAGGAATCAACTTCAAACACTGTTAGTCAACATGATATTATTGTTGAAGATGCCGAAGATACCCTCAAATCTGCCCTAAATTCCCCCCAATTCTTCCACTCGAAAGGTATAAATTATTTTTCTTCTTAATCTGTCCGTTTCCATTTCTTTCTTCTTCTTATTCTAGGGTTAGGGTTTTTTTTTTTAATTCCCCAAAAGTCTTCACATTTCCGTAATCTTCGCCGGTTTTTAAAATTATTGTCCCTAAACCTTCATATTATTCTCTGTTTTATGGTTTTCTTCTTCGCACGCAAGGTGTTCGACGAAATGCCTGGGTGATTTTTTCGGGGTTTTTTAGCGTAGCGGTTCAATTACCTTTTGACCCATCAGCTGCGATTCCTTTTGGGTTGGGTTTTCTTTATTGGTGGTGGCGTACGCTACATTATCTAAGTGTGACTCCGCTTACTTAGTTTTGTTATGGTTGGTTCTAATGGTAGCGGTTCTTGGCCTTGTCCTTTCTGACAGTTTCATTGTTGCCCCGATGGCTTGGTGGGGGCTAAGGGATTCCCAAGGTTAATGGCACATATCAAGAGTCACCATTTGGGCTCAGACGAGAGGAAAGATTCTTTGAGATGTGCAATTGCTGACGATCTTAATCTTTTTACCTCTGTTTGTGAAGCTTTGAGGGTGTCCGGACAATGGTTATGTGGTGAGTGTATGTGCCCTCATGCTTTCAGTCGGGCGTGCCACCATGAGGATAAGGTTATTCGGTTTGTGCCAGGTGAGAGAGATGAACAGGGTTTTATTGTTGGCATCACTAGACCCGGTGTTGGAAACGTTGATACCTCGTCGGAAGAGTTGGGTGTAGATATTGTTTTGCTTGACCGTGTTTTTTCTCTCCCCATCAAGACTGTTAAGAGTATCCCCCTTAGTTGTCGTACGGCATTTGCCCAAGTCTTAACTGCAGCTTTGGACAAGGTGGTTGCTATGCCTGATTCTGTTGAGGCATGGGTTCGACTTTTGATATTACCACGTTCCACATTGCGGGTGCTCAAGTCTGTTGGTCGTCAGGACAAGAGGTCGGGCAATAGGAAGACGGGCCAATGCCTTAGCATCCAGCGGTCTTTGGCACAGTGGGGTGATCGTGAGGGTTTCGCCACTCTTGTCCAGTCGTTGTTTGATCAACCCGCGAGGGGGGTTATGGATGGAATCAAAAAGGGCAATGAGAATGATAATGAGTGTGGGGGGACCAATGTGAAACAATGTTTACGTAAGGTTGCTGATGGTCATTTCACTGCAGCGGTTAAGGTTTTATGCTCCTCGGGGGTCGCCCCTCTCAATAATAATACTCTGGAGGCTTTAGTGGCTAAGCACCCATGTATGCCCCCTCCTTCCATGCCTGCCTCCTTGCCTTCTGAGTCTCCTCTTGTGGTGGAGTCCGATTGTGTGCTCGGGTATAGGGCTGTAAACGAACCGAACGAACACGAACAAGACCTTGTTCGTGTTCGTTTATTAAGAAATGTATGCGTTTGCGAACCGTTCATGAACACTTATCGAACGAGATTTTATGTTCGTGTTCATTTGTTAAGGAAATGAACTTGTTCGTGTTCGTTTGTGTTTGTTTGTTAATTTAGGCAACAAACAAAAACGAACGTTGACAAAGACAAATGAGCACAAACTAATGTTCATGAACACAAATGGAAATAAACGAACACAAACAATCGTTCATGAAAAAAATATATAATACACTGGCACTTATTAGATATTTAATTTGTCGGAATTTTGAAGTATTTAAATAAATATAAAAGCTAAAAACACTAATGAACTATCGAACAAAAACGAACACGTTACCGAACGTTCACGAACATAAACAAACGAACACAACCTTTCTTCATGTTTGTTCATTTAACTAAACGAACGAAATTTCTTGTTCGTGTCCGTTTGTTTAATAAACGAACGAACACAAACGAACTTCCCGCCGAATGGTTCACGAACTGTTTGCCGAACGTTTGATTCGTTTGCAGCCCTACTCGGGTGTATTAAATCTTTCCCCAAAGGAACGTCGTGCGGGAGAGACGGCTTAAGGGCCCAACATCTTTTAGATGCTTTTTGTGGGGAGGGGTCTGTGATTGCTGATAGCCTGCTTAGGGCTACTTCAGCTATGGTTAATTTGTGCTTGGGGGGGGGGGGAGGTGCCCGAGGAGTCTGGCAGAGTTTGTTGCTTCTGCTCCTCTTACACCTCTTCTCAAACCGGATAATGGGATTAGGCCTATCGCTGTTGGGTCGATTTGGAGGAGGGTGATCTCCAAGGTGGCCATGAAAGGTGTTGGGAAGGAGATGGCCAAATACCTTGGCGATTTCCAGTTTGGGGTAGGGATTCCGTGTGGGGCAGAGGTCGTTCTTCATAGTGTGAACAGGTTCCTTAATGAGTACCACCAAGATGGGTTTATTGCTATGCTTACTGTTGAATTTTCGAACGCTTTTAATTTGGTTGATAGGACAGCCCTACTATACGAGGTAAGGAAAAGGTGTCCTTCTATTTCTACGTGGGTCGATTTTTTATATGGTCAACCAGCTAGATTATATGTAGGGGATGAGTATATTTGGTCTACTACTGGCGTTCAGCAGGGGGACCCCTTGGGGCCCCTCCTTTTTGCCCTTGTTCTACACCCCCCTTGTTCACCGAATAAGGGATCGCTGCAAACTTCTATTTCACGCCTGGTACCTAGATGACAGAACGCTTATTGGAGATGCCACCCAAGTGGCTAATGCTTTAGATATCATCAGAGCTGAGGGTACTTCCTTAGGGCTTCAACTTAATATAAAGAAAACTGAAGTTTTCTGGCCAACCTGCAATGGTGTAAAGGTTCAGGAGGGCTTATTCCCTCGGGGGATTGGGAGGCCGGTGCGGGGTGTGAAACTCCTGGGGGGTGCCGTTAGTCGTGATGCAGAGTTTATTAGTAGTATGGCTCTTAAAAGAGCGAATTGTGCAGTCGAGCTGATGAGGTGCCTTAAACGCCTACGGGACCCTCAGAGCGAGCTCATCTTGCTTCGTTCTTGTATGGGTGTTGCTAAATTACTGTTTGGTCTTCGAACTTGTCAACCTTCTTTGGTCGGGGGAGCTGTCTCTGTTTTTTATGAAGGCCTCCGGGGAGCATTAGAGGATATTGTTGTTTGTGGGGGTGCCTTTTTTGGAGATCTCCAGTGGAGGTTGGCTTCTCTCCTAACCCGGTTCGAAGGCTTAGGGATTTGTACGGCCGAGGATGCCTCTTCATATGCTTTCGTGGCTTCAAGGGCCCAATCTTGGGGTTTACAAGACCACATACTCCGAGAATGTGGTGGGGATGTTTTAGACTCCGATTACAGGAGTGTGTTGGACCTTTTGCATAGTTCTCTTCCCGACCTTGATATTGGCGGTTTCTACATTAAAGACACCGCCCCTCCTAAATATCAGAAAATTCTGGCGAATGCCTTATATGGCGAAATTTTCAAGAGATTTGAAGAGAAGTTTGTTTTATCCCCTCGGCAAAGAGCTGTGTTTGAATGTCTACGTGCCCTACATGCTCAGGATTTTCTGTCTGTCGCACCTATTGAAGGCTTGGGGCAACACATGTCGGTTGTGGAATACCGTGCTATCCTTAGATACCGACTGATGATTCCTTTGTTCCCAGTTGACGAGCCATGTCCGGTATGCCGCAAAGCGTGTTTGGATTCTTTCGGCGAGCACGCGATCCACTGTAAAGAGCTATCGGGATTTAAATATCGGCATGATTGGGTGAGAGATGTGTTATGTGATGTTCTTAAGCGGGCCGGGATCTCTGCCAAAAAGGAGGCTCCAGTAAATTTCCTAACTGACCCCTTAGAGGGGAGGTCCACTTTACGCCCGGCGGACATCCTTGTGTTTGGATGGGAAGGGGGAAACACGCTTGTGTAGATCTAACTGGAGTCTCCCCCCTTGTCGGGCTCAAGGACAAGGGCTTTGTCGTAGGGCAAGCGGTGCTCAAGGCAGAGGCAAGCAAAGTGACAAAACATGAGAAAGCCTGCCTGGAGAATCAACATGTGTTTGTCCCGTTTGCGTTTGATACCTTTGGTGGTCTCGCTCCTGACGCTGTGCGACTTTTGAATCGGGTTCAAAAAGTCGTTAATAGTAATTCTTCGTCGCTAAAGGTTTCAAACTTTGTATTTAGTAGAATTGGTTTTTCTATTCAAAAGGGGGTGGCGGCGCAACTTTTTGCCCGACTACCTGCCATTGCTTTGTAATTGCCCTTTTTCGTGTGGAATGATATTGACGATAATATATATATAAACATATTGGAAAAGATGACGCATGTTTTTTTCCTTTCCTCCTGTAAAAGGTTATATATATCCAACAATGAACAAATTTTATAAAACAACGTAGCTTTTTATAAATTAAGTTAAATGCCTTTTCAGTTTTGTATATCCACTCATCTTCCTATACTAATATATGAAAATCTTTTTTAGACACGTGATCTCTCATATTAAATAATAATAATAATTTTAAACAAAAATCAGATATGAATAAATATTTTTTTTTCTATAAATAATTTTAAACAAAAATTTAGATAAGGTTTCCTATTTATCTCTCATATTAAATAATAATAATAATAATAAGAGTAAACTGCAATTTTACCCCCTGAGGTTAGGGGTCATTGGCATGTCTACCCCCCCCCCCCCCTAAGGAAATAATTGCATTTTTACCCCCCACTGTTCACTGTTATGTCGCATGTTTACCCCCTGACCATTTCAACGTTAGAGTTTAGCGATTTCTGTTAATAGTCAAAGGGCAAATAGGTAATTTCGCGTTCTTGTTGACCCGCAACCTCATTTAATCCCCCTTTCATCACTTTGAAACCCTGAACTTAACCTACCTCGAAATTAAAGAGCTCCGCACCGGCGATCAGGCATTCTTCAACAATTACAGGTGATTAGAACACTGTTACGAGCATGGATCTTCGATTGTGGAAGGTACGAGCTGAAGATCAGTATTTCGAACCGGCTGAAATGTACCGTAAGTGACATGCAAGCTCACAGGGTGTGAATTAGGTAAAATTTTCACTTTTTTCTGTGTTAATTTCTTGTTGATGTTTGTTTACAGGAGAAACCGAATCTCAATTTACCATAAAATTTCACCATGGAGGTAGGTTTGTAGAAAACCCAAATAGGAAATACTTTGGTGGGAAGATGAACCACATTGATCATGTAGATTTTAGAGTGTTGAATGTTGAAGTTTTACAGGAAATGGTTAAGAAATTAGGATACAATGATGGTTTGTTTTTCTATGTTCATTACAAGGAACCGTACTGTTCGTTGGATTTTGGTCTTAGGACATTAAAATGTGATGTTGACTTAGATTCGATCTTTGATCATGTGCGTCAAGGAGTCCACATGATAGACATGTATGTTGAACATCGGAGGTCAACAATATTGGAAAATACAAGTGAAAGTCCTGTGGGCATGTAAAGCAATTGTTCCAGCATCGTTTACAATAAATAATCAAAATCATAGTATGAATGAAGATGAGGAAGAGAGTGACGGAAGTGATCCAGATTATGAGTATGTTGAGGAAGATAATTTGGTTTATGAAATAGAGGTGGATATGCAGAGGTTCAGGGCTAATGTTGATTTTACTAGGGAAGAACTGGATGGTTCAAGTGATGGGGATCATGATGATGACAGAAGCGAAGAAGGTCATCAGCCTGTTGAGCTAGAGGTTTTTGAAAGTGGGTCTGATGACAATTCAAGCCTTAGAGATAAGGTTGCTAGGAAGATAAGGAGGAGAAACAAGAGTGCTTCAAAAGGTCCAAATGATCTGCCATTCTTTGTTGGTCAGCTTATTGATGACAAGGAAAAGATGAATCAGATGGTGAAAAAATATGCTCTTAACGCAAGGAGGGATGTGTTTATTCTAAAAAATGAATTGTTAAGGTATATGGTAGTATGTTTTGGAAGCAATCCACCACTACTTGGTCCTGTAAAAAAAAGGGAGAAGGGGGGCAAAATAGTAAATGCACCAAAGTAGGGCAAAAATACAAGCACCTTAAAAGGCATACCAAGCCCACATGTCTTTGGGCAGTTCACATCTCAAGGAACACAGACAAGGATAAGTGGTGTGTGAAGACCATTCATAATCAACACAATTGTTTGACAACAAGGACCGTTTCTTTGTACACGATGAGTTCGATTGCCAAAGAGATCCAACCGATGATTGAAAGCAATCCAGACATGACAATTCAAGCAATCCAAAGTCAACTGCTTCGGAAGCATCAACTAGAAGTATCACTACATAAGGTCTTCAGAGCCAAGAGGATAGCAACTACGAAGATCTATAGTGATTACCAAGAACAGTATGGTCTGCTAAGGTCATACTGTGATGAACTTCTAAAAGCCAATCCAGGTAGTACAATTAAAATTGATGTGGAGCCATGTGGGAACTCAGCTAGTCCTACAAGGCAGTTTCGTAGGGTTTATTTTTGTTTTGCCTCTATGATGAGAGGATTTAAGATGATTGGAAGACCATTGCTGGGTGTGGATGGTTGTTTCATGAAAGGTCCATTTCCTGGACAGATCTTGAGTGCTGTTGGTATTGATGGGAACAATAGCATATATCCAGTTTGTTATGCCCTTGTTGAGGCAGAAACAACACAAACCTGGAAATGGTTTTTGCAACTGTTGAGAGATGACCTAGGGTGTACGGCTGACTCTTGTTTCACCTTCATCAGTGACAGACAAAAGGTAATAAGTTCTTAAGTGTTAATTAATACGTTGCAAAAAAAATTGGTTGAAAAATATTGTCATTAATTGCATTTTGTATCACAGGGTCTGATTCCGGCTATGCTAGCTGTTTTTCCTAATAGTGAGCACAGATTTTGTTTGAGGCACATCCATGAGAACATGAAATCCAAGTGGCGTGGAGATCTTTACAAGAATTTGCTTTGGTCAGCCGGAAGAAAGACATTTATTCCATACTTTAACAAAGCTATGGAAGAAATTAAGACAACAGAACGAGCTATGTATAACTGGCTGAATGAGATCCCATACACCGCTTGGTCAAGAGCATATTTTTCTGGAAGAGCTAAATGTGATATGTTGCTGAACAACATATGTGAGGTTTTTAACAGACAAATCGTAGGAGCAAGGGACAAGCCGATTATCACATGCCTAGAATTCATTCGGGAGTACATGACCAAGAGGATAGTGAATGTCAAGAAATTGCAAGCAAAGTGTATGGGCCCACTGACACCTCATGCCACTGAGGTCTTCGATGAGATCAAGAAACAGGCTGCTGAAATGTCTGTTTTAATGGTTGATTCAGACAAGTATCAAGTAACAGGTCCGGGATCACAGTGTGTTGTGAATGTTAAACATAAAACTTGTGCATGCAGGAAGTGGGATTTGACAGGGATGCCTTGCAAACATGCAGTTGCAGCCATATGGGATATGACAAGGAATAGCATTGTTGCTGGCATACCAGAAGAGTGGGTGGATGAAGTGTATTGGCTGTCAACATGGAAGAAAGTATATGGCAATGTCATAGAGCCAATCAACGGGCCGGAGATGTGGACTCCTTCAGAGTGTCCAACAACACTCATCCCACCAAAGCATCATACACAAGTTGGAAGGCCAAAGAAGAAAAGAAAGAAGGCATATGGTGAAAAAGAGCTTGAGAAGGAGTTTGAAAAAGGAGGTAAAATGACCAGAAAGGGAACTAGCATCAAGTGTGGTAAATGTGGGAACATGGGTCACAATGTCAGGAGCTGCAAAGGACAAGGGGGTGAACAATCCACTGCTTCACAGGAATCACACACTGCCACTCAAGGTGCACCAGTTTACAATCTTGATGACTGATGGATGGTTTGTTAGTTTAGACTATGTTTATTTGTTTGTCAACTTCATTCAAGACAATGTTTGGTTTGTAACTTTGTACTATGTTTATTTGTTTGTTTGTTCAAGACAATGTTAGGTTTATCAACTTTGTTCAAGACATATGTTTGGTTTGTACCTTTATGTTTGGTTTGTCAATGTTTGTTCAACACAATATGGCTGCTTTAGTACAAGACATTGTTTGGTTTGGTTTGTAGTCATGGTTGCTTTATGTTTGTTCAAGACAATATGGTTGCTTTATGTTTGTTCAAGACAATATGGCTGCTAAGGTAATGTGTTCAAACAGAATTTTGGCGGAAAGTGATTCGATTACATTGTAACATTTAGTACAAATAAGAGGTCCAAAATACAAACTTACATCCAAACAAATCTAGCCTATTTCCAGTGACAATCATCCAAACAAGACCAATCCGAATCAGAACCATGCTCCCCCTCATATGGGTCAAAGTACCAATCATCCTCTTCATCCCAATATGTGTAATCCCATGCATGTTCCAGCACTTCAGGGTCATAATCCTTTGTCGGATCTCCGAATATCTTTTCATAATCACTTTCTTGCTCCATGTAAGGTCTGAGTATCTCAGACTCTTGATCCTCAAAGTAGACATAAGTGTCTGGTTCTTTGGCTGCAACGACGTCTTCATCCTTACCAACATCTTTATCATTCTCAACTTTATCATTCGCCATACCTACAGAATTACAACCAGGCTACAAAAACATACATGTAAGAACTTGAACAAGGACCATTGCATAAAAAAGTATAATTACAAGTAGTCAAAATACACAACCAAATCTAATTTCTCCACAATAAACTACTTAACCAAAAAAACAAGAACAATCAAGACCCAAGTAATCACGAAGTACATCTTCAGTTTGAACACATCTCCATTCTTGTACCGAGCCAACTGTTCTTTGCACTTAGCCAACTCATCCTTATCTTTAATGCTTTGAATTAAACCAGGCATTACCTCTCGACAAACCGGACATCCCTGTTCTTCACCTTTGTCAGCCCATCTGAGGAATCCACATCCTCCAACCTATTATCGGACATCAAAAGCAAGAGTTTCAAACACGGTTGATTTTCAAAAAGCATAAAACATAACAAACTTACACATCGAAGATACCATCGACCAGGATTAGCTGTCGATTCTGATTGTTTCACCACTGTTTTCGCACCACAAGGACATATGATGTCTGAATCTTTAGTTTTGCCCTTGAATCGAAGCACAGAGGACGAAGATGAAGACATGTTCAGGGCAGTGATTTGAGGGGCAGTGAATTGAGGGATGGGGAAGCTTGAATTGGGGGTCGATTGAAGATGAATTGCGTTTAGGGCAGGGTTCAAGCTTTTATTGGAGAAGAAGAAGGGTACTTTCAACATTTCCATACAAACTAACGGTCACTCTAACGTTGAAATGGTCAGGGGGTAAACATGCGACATAACAGTGAACAGTGGGGGGTAAAAATGCAATTATTTCCTTAGGGGGGGTAGACATGCCAATGACCCCTAACCTCAGGGGGTAAAATAAACAAAAAATCAGATAAGAATAAATATTTGTTTTTCTATAAATAATTTTTAAACAAAAAATTTAGATAAGGATACACGTTTTTTTATTGTACATGTGTCATTTTCTGGTGATAAAACCCATCATTTATCGTACATTGCATTAACATTTAGAAAAAAAAAAACATCATTTTAAATATAACAATTATATACTCCATTCAAATAGAATTTAATTCTGAACTTTAAGGTATAATTCATAAAAATGATGAAATATATAAAAATTAATTCTCGACTTTACGGTATAATTTATAAAAATGATGAAATACATAAAAACGTGGGGATCGATCTCCACCTTTTTGTACCATAAACTCTCTTAAATACAAATTTGAGACGAGTGTTTTATGAATGAAATAAACAAATAAGCATGAACGTCATAAAAACGTGATTCAACCCCAAGTAATACATGTGTTTTTTTACCTAATAATAAATAAAAAACAAACTAAAATGTTATAATAAGTAAATAATACATCAAAGTTCATTTTTAAAAAATAAATCTTGACGACTGTATGTGTTAACATATGAAATTATATTTTATTCAACACGTGCAATACACGAGTTTTTTTAAAGATGTTTTTTTAGGCAAATTGGAAAATAATAATCACATCTTTCTGAAGTTGGCCAATAATAATCCAAGTCACGAATTAGCCGCCAACAATCCGACCTCGTCCAATTTCTTTTGTAAAATACTCCACCGTTAATTCTGCCTAACATCGTTATGAAAAATGGTGACGTGGCTGCCACATGTTAAATGACTCAAATGACATGGATTTTTTTAAATGACATGGATTATTGTATATCTTTTAATGGTTTTGTTGACTGATTATAAAAGGGGCATTGACCCCAACTTAAAACACCAGAACACATGAACCCTAATTCTACACATTCATAAGCGAACCCAATATACAAATTAAGCTTCTTCAATCGATCCCAATAACTTACAGAAGTCATTCTGAGGATGTCACTCCTTCATCCAGAAGTTCAAGAAGTAACCATCATCGGAGTTCTAGGTATGATTAAACAGAGCACGATAGACGTAGAAGTGATTACAGAGATGAGTCAAGAGGCCAAGGCAGGGAATCAAGGAGATACGCTTCTGATAGGGATAATCAAGGAATTGATTCAAGAAGTAGAAGTAGGGAATCACCTTGTTATGAAAGGGAGTACAGAGACTATGGGAATAAAAGAAGAAGATACGAAAGTTCAAGGAGGACTCCTGGTAGATCCGGATTGGATGATGGGAGATGGGAATGGGAGGATGCACCAAGGCGTGATAGTCGTTCAAGTAGTAGATCTTATCAGCCTTCACCATCACTGATGCTAGTTGGTGCTTCACCTGATGCACGTTTAGTTTCCCATTTGGCTTGGAGGCAATACTCCTCAATCTGGACATGGTGCTTCTCCATGGGTGTAACGCCCCAAAAACCCAAATGTTAAATTACAAGAATGATTTATTTTACATGGTGTGATATTGAGGTAACTAAGTTAGTAAACTTGGTTATAAATACAAGTTAGATATTAGTAATGAAGTATTGTGACTAAACAAATAACAACCAAAACTACAAGGGCTAAAAGGGGGCCAATGGAAAGTGTTTTAATTAAAGCATGGGGAAAAAGGGGAGAACCCATTTTGGGCAGAAGTGTGTGTCGACACACACACACATAGTGTGTGTGTGTGTGTGTGTTCTCTTGAGAAATCAATCTAGGAAGAGGATAAATTCGAAAGTTTGCATGTATAATCCATGAGTTTCAATGTGTTCATCACCTTCAAAGCATCATGTAAGTACCAAAACTTATATCTTAAAACCTTCCTAGTTGAAATTCTAATGGGTTTTGATGAATTACTCTTAATTGAGTAAATTAGAAGTAAGGAATGGTTGAATTTGGGTTTAGATGCACTCAATATAGTGTTAATAATGAGTTAATCATTTCAATTAGGAGTTTTAATGAAAGAACCCATGTTCAAGAACTTGGGTTTTTGATGGTTTGAGATTTAATATGAATGAGTTGGATGAACTAGAGATATGCTATGTTGATGTCTATGTGTGAATGATATTTGTTTACTAGTAAGAAGAATTAATGAATTATGTATGAACTAGGAAGGTTAGGCATGAAATACTTGTACAATGTGCTTAGAAAGTAGTACGCACACCAAGTGTTTGTTGAAATGCCTATGTGAGATTAATAGATGAAATTGTATGCAAATGATGGATGAAAGTGTATAATGTGTGGAGATGATGTAATTCGGTGATAATTAAACATGAGAAATATGTTTTGAATGGAATACATGTAGGATTTTGGTTAATTATATGATTGGGTAGAATTATGCATTAGAACTTGTACTCTATGCTTGAATGATGAGGTGCACAACATGTGTTGGACCAATTGCCTATTGGTAATTTAGAAATGAATGTGCACTAAGTATATAACATATGAACTTGCTAGTAAATAATGATGTTGTGATTATGTTAAATAGACTAACCTTGAATGTGGTTGTCAAATGTAAGATAATGAAAGCATTAGCATGTGAAAGTATGTGTATGTGAATGTGTATGTATATATAATTTGGTGATCATGTGGTTGTAAGCATATTACATCATGAGTTTAAAATGTATATAATGTCATTAGTATAGGCTAATATGATGACACGGATATATGTGGTTAAGTAGAAAGTTCATATGATAAACCGTTGACTTCTAAAAGTCAACTGTGCATAAGTAGCAAGGTTAGGCTGTTGTCACACTTGTAATTTTTTAGAATGTCAAATGGTGCGTGTTATATCGATATGAGTTATATGTGATGACGTGATGAATTATATGAGTTGAAAAGATATAATTGTGGGAATATGCCTTATGCTTGTTAGAATTGACTAATGAAAGTCAAATGTGAGATATGCATTTGATATGATCGTTAACATGTACAATCATGCATGCTAACAAGATTGTGATTGCGATGACATGAAAGTATAGGGATCATGCCGAGATGGAATCAAACACGAAAGGCTAACGGGCTAAAATGAGGCAAGGAAACGGATATGAACACGGACGCATAAGGTAAGTGATTTTCGGAATCACTTCTTATTTATAAATGAAGTTAAGATGGTAAGTCGTTGGTGGTCATTTATGTTGGAATTACACGGTAGAAGTGAACGGGTCAAAATGTAGAAAGAAACATAGCGTGAAACGTTAGATGGTTGATCTTAGGGTTAAGTAGTAAAAGGATATGGGGGCTTGAATTATGGTCATGCTACGTCTTGGAAACATGAAAAATGCGGAAGAAGGAAGTTCAGATATCTAATGGTTGTCTTGTGAAAATTAAAAAGGAAGAAGGGTTAGAGTGAAAGAACCCGTCGTAAGCTACGGCAGGTCAGCCGTAGCTTACGGCCAAGCAGATAAGTGGAAACAACAGCAAGCTGCCGTAATCTACAACCAATGTTCACTCAAGAGTTGAAATGTTCACTCGTCAGCAAGAATGTTCACTCAATAGTTAGAACATTCACTCGTCAGCAAAGAATGTTCACTCAACAGTTGGAACGTTCACTCGTCAGCAAGAATGTTCACTCAACAGTTGGAACGTTCACTCGTCAGCAAGAATGTTCACTCAACAGTTGGAACGTTCACTCGTCAGCAAGAATGTTCACTCAACAGTTGAAATGTTCACTCATGAGCAAGAACGTTCACTCAAAGTATGTGTGGGAAAGAAATAAGTTTGGAGATATGTATGTGTATAGATCTACCTACATGTTAGTGACGGAATCCATAGGTAAGCATGAATATAAATGAACATGCACGTAAGTTTGTACGTATGAGACTTATTTATATGGATGTTTGTGACTAGGATATGTTAGTAAAATTATATGGGAATGTAAGTGGTATGTAAGAGCTTGTATGTATGTGTATGTGTGTGTGTGTGTATAAATATACGTATGTGTGTATGTATGCACGAAGTGGGATTGATTGTACACGAAAGAATAGAGCTTGTATACATGTATGCATGGCTACAATACGTTTGAGTATTAAAGTTGCTAATCAAGTGCTTTGAGAATGAAATGAAAATGCAGGTATACTATCGTTGTCCTTATGAAGATTTAATGATTGGGATGCAAGATTGTACTTGGAATGATAATCGAAAGGATTAGCATGAGTAGAAAAAAATGTGGCATGGTCATTTAATTATGTATATTTAGATTATGAATGATGTCACCAAATATTAATGATGCGCATGTATGTGGTGATTGCAGGTTGCACGGAATTAACATCATTATGGAGTCTAAGAGGTAGATGATCGAGTCAAAGAGCAAGGATTGTACGGGAAGAGTAGTCACATGACTTGTATTTATATATTACATTTGATGCGTTAATTAAGAATGAAGGTTGTAAATCTTTTCAAGAAAGTGTTTGACATTTTAGAAATGAACCTCCAAGTATGTAACATAGATAAGAAAGAAAGAATTTTTTAGTCGGTATTTTCCGCTGCGTCTCTTTTGGTTAAAACGTGTTAGGGTGTTTCAAGTTGGTATCAGAGCCCTGGTTTGAGAGAAATCAAGTAGAAGGAGGTAAATACTTGAACTCAAACCTGTGTGCTCTTGTGACAAGGAACCCGTACAATCCAAGACTCGATCGAGACCTAAAGGTAGAAGTGAATGTAAGTATGTATTAATGTATGTATTTGAAGAAAACTAACAGTATGTTATGTGTAAGGTGAGCATAATTGTTTGGAAAGGATGATCCGCGGATGCGGTCTAGGACTGACACCAAGGCATGTAATAAGATAAATTGACCCCAGGTACGTAAAGTTAATATGTGGGTGTATGTAATGGTAAAACCAATCAAGTGAATGAAAATTTTAAATGAAAGATAATAATGGAATAGTAATGAAGTTTTGAAAATGTTACACGTGCTGAAACCTAATTCTTCGGACATAAGGTGGCGATTACACGAAGACACGAAACTAGTATGTGGATTGTGTACCTGGCCAGTACACAAGAAACATATGACGTTCGTGGGACCGTGATAATTGTTACAGGTATGTCCGTTAGAATTAGGCAGTAGGTGGACATGAGGGTGAAGGGAATGTAAGAGTCTCAAGGAATTGAAAGTACCAAATGCAAATGAGAAGTATTAATGATATGTTTCAATCCGCTAGACGGATTCAAAACATAGAAATAATGGAAAGTGTGAATGATATCTAGAATCCGCGAGACGGATTCGAAACATAGAAGGAATGAAGAATGTGAATGATATGTTCGAATTCGCGAAACTGATTCAAAACATAGAAGGAATAAAGGATATGAATGATATGTTAGAAACCGCAAGACGGATTCGAAACATAGAAGGGAATGAAAGAAAGAATGAAAAGTTTGAATTCGTAAGTAGGTACGAATCAAATAAGTAAGAACGAATGATAAGAATGAAATGTACAAATTTGTAAGTAATTACAGACCAAGCAAGTAAATATTCTTTAAAAGGCGGATATTGCTAATGTGTTGTATGCAAGAATGGTTGAAAGGACAAATGAGTTATGCGGGTCAAATGGTGATTGCCATTTGTACCCGGTATTTAATGTTTGAAATGGTCAAATCATATATTTGTAGGTGAGCATAATGTATGGTCATGTAATGTCACAAATTGGATGGAAATAGTCAACACAAGGTATGGATAACGAGTCAGTGGATTTGACTCGCATTAGGTATGTATAAAGGTTATGCTTTTAATGGGAGCTTATAGCTCGACAAGAGAGGGATGTGTCAGAATTGGATAATTGGTAAACATAGATTAGAATGTATTTACAATTGGACTTCTGAAAAATCAAACAAAGTAAGTTGATAAGCAAGTAATAGTAAAATAGCATGAAGTAATTGATTTGCCAAATAGATAAAACCGATGAAAGCTATTGTAGTAGCAAGAAACCTTAGTTGAAAGAAATGAACTTTGAGATAAGTTATGTGTTAGACATATTATTAATCGACTCTTGGGAATTAGAATGAATGACGGTTAAGACCCACACGAATGGCTCGAGTATGGACGGGGATGCAGGGTTTTTGCAAGAAAAACGTAGAAAGGATGAAATAACTTTTGTAAGAATGTTCGAACGAAAAGTAAGTACAACGCGTGCTATGATACTTGTATACAATAGGTGCTAAGTGGCAGTTGACTTTGAAAGTCAAATTGCAGATGTCAGTAAATAATTATTTAGAAAAATTTGAAAGTATTACGTAAGAAATGCAATGTGTAAAGTAGGATACCAGTAGTAAGGGATTACGGAAGAACATAGGTGAATCAACACCGAATGCAATGAAGAACCGAGTGGAAATAGTATGCTAAGGAATGGTTATGTATCGACCTGTTATGAACGAGAAGAATAAAGGAAATTAATATGTTAGAGAATGGTCATGTATTGACCCAATGTGAATAGGTCAAACGAACTACTGTTTTAAAAGAATCTAGAAATGGCTAGTATGTAAACAAGATGATTTAATTAACGCCATACTCGAAGGAATGTGAATGAAATGTGCTAATTTTTCATTTTATAGATAAGAACGGTAGAATTCTTGGTGAGTAAAGCTGGTAGATTTGGAAAAGGATGTGCACGATGCGGAAGCTCATCACATGGATGGACGAAGTCAATTCAGTTCAGGCTTGGATTCATGAAGAAGTGGGCCAATCCGGGTCGCAGATTGATGATTTATGCAATAAAATGTAACACCCCAAAAAGGTTTATTAGGCATAAGTTAATTAATTAAAATTTAACTTGGTTAATGGGAAATGTTACAATTTTTAGTAATAAAATGACAAGCGCTTAAATTAAATAAGTGAACAAACTAGAAGGGCCAAAGATGTTAAATATCGAAACTCTAATTAATAAAAGAATGAAAAATTAAAACTCACACACACAGTGTGTGAGTCTGCGATCGAACAGAGGGCAGGGACAAGGTGAAAACCCTAGCTTTGTAAATTCCATCAAATTGAGTAGAGATTTCAAGGATAATCAGTTGCATGACCCTAAATTTTGATCATCTAAACGTACTCAGTAAAGTGGCAAGTCGAATTCCTTGATTTGGTGAATTATAGGAAATGGGTATTTCACCCAATCATGAATTTATGCAAACATTTGTGTGATTGGAAGTTATGATTACAAAATAGGACATGAATAATGTTTGATTTTAGCATTTTGATTGATTTGTAGCAAAACCCCATTTGATGAAAAGTTAGCATGAATAGGATGATCAAGTAGAAATATATATGTGAAATCTTGATGTATGATCTTGTTTGTAATACATGAATGTTAAGTAAATTGATGAAGAATAAAAGAATTATGTAAATTTGAATGATTGATGATAATATGTGAGATAAACTAGTAAAGTCATGCTTTATATGCTTGTATTAAGTGTCCTGTTAATGCGAAACCCGCCAAGTGTTCGATGAAATGTCTAAGAGAACAAATATGTGAAATTTGTTCATTTATGATAATGTTGTCATATGAGGAATTACATGAATGATGGAATGATATAGTTTGGGCTAAATAAGTGAATGTATTAATGTAGGCGTAAAAGAAGAAAGCTCAAACGCTAGGAAATTTGGAAAGCTCGCAAGATCGAGGTATGTTGTTTTATGTATACAAACTTTATTTTGTAACTTGTCGTTTTTGTACCAAAATTATAATTATGGTAGTCCGTAGTAGTTATGTTGTAGATAGCATGACCCGTCACAAACGGGTCATATGAAATGAAAGTTTTTGAATGATATTGTGATATGATCGGTTTATCTCGAATGAACCGTATACTGGAAAGTTATCTAAGAAAGGAATGTAATTACTCAAACAGTTATAAATGGATTGGAGTTGATGTAAGTATAAAAGATGAACGGAATGTATTCATTCGTGGTTAACGGACCGAATGGAAGTTTATGTTACGAATGCAATTACCCGTTTCTAGCGGGTTAATAAATGTATGTTTTATCTCACTAATGAGATAGTATGTTTTGACCCGTTTCAACGGGTAAGTAAAGAATGGTATGTTTTATCTCTATTTTGAGATAAGTATGTTTTGACCCGTTTCGACGGGTAGTAAGTGCAAGATTAATGTGAAGACACGAAATAGATGAATTGGTTTATTAGATAAAATGTAACATAGTTAATGGAATTTAACTCTTCAAGTTTGTTGTTTGATGTAGGTAAATCCTTAACATAATGGCTTGGCGACTTGGAACGAACACACATGAATCACGTCCACCATGCGCTTCCGCTACTCTTGTAATTATGTTATGGGTCAAAAACTACTTTTGTGGTATATAACTTATGTTTAGTAGCTAGACTTTAAAGCTTAACATGTTGTGTCTTTTGAACGTGTCGTAGAATTTCTTGAAATGATGATTGTTAAAAACAGGGAACCGCTCATGTTACGAATGGGTCATGCCCAATTTTTGTTAAAAATAGTATGTCCTTAATAATATTTCCGAATATGCATTAAGGGTATTTCAAATACTTTTGTTACAAATAGTTTATATTTATTTGTTAAACTTTAAATCTTAGTATGCCATGTCTTACGTATAAACCTAGTTGGTTGTGTGTCACACCCCCAAATTCCCACCTAGGGTATGTCCCTATTAGGAGTGCGACGAATCCAACAACGAGCCACTAATTATATCAAACGCATTCAATTAAAAGATAAAGTACTTGATTGTAAATAAAACACTGTCTGTAAGTTTTAATGAAAACCAAAGTATCAGCGGAAGCAAAGTTAACCAGTTTTAAAACCAAAGTAATGTATCAATAAACCAATAAAATAAATACGTCCAGCAAGACCATGCCCACTCCAGCTGCTCCAGATAGCAAGTCCCAAAATATCTCAGCTAACGACCTACAAGCATGCAAACAAGTGTGTCAGACTACGCTGGTGAGTTCAAAGTTTTGTTACCGAGTTTAGTTACCAGTCACATGTGTAAAACAGTTTAATAAGATGATTTGTTGATTTGATGTTTCGTCGTTTTGATGTTGTTATTACTCGATTACCGAATAGCTACAAGATATGTGATTGCCCAAACTCAATGTCTCTATCAAAACATTGGTCATGCTTTAAGGAAATTAGTTCACGACCGTCCTCCCCGGTACGGTGTGAGGGTGCCAAGCCTAATAGTGCTATCAACTAATAACCTCGTTGCCTCCTCGGCAACTGTCGGTAGATGTAAGGGGTCTTACGAGATAGATACTGAGTACAATAACAAACATCCCAATAAACACGCGTTCCTCCCCGGAACGTTACCCGATATCCCTCCCCGGGATGCATGCTTGAGAAAAGCAGTGAACTCACCTTGGTTTTGCTCGGTAAGACTAGTTACGTGATTAATTTGCTCTAAACGATCCTATCATGGATACCATTTAATATTTAGTGGTGTATCGCTTAAATCTTTATATTCTACACACCTTACACAAATAAGACATCATATATCATGCAAGTTATAACGATCATTCGGGCCGTGGGTATTCTCACATTACAGCATCACATATCACAATAACACGTAGTAACAGACAAATCCTCAATCACTTGAACAGACATATAAGGACCACCATTCACAATATTCTATACCCTTTTAATTATGACAAACCAATTCACCTATTATGTAATACCATCCGAATATAGTCAAGCAGTACTCCAAAAACATATTTATTTTTATTAATACCAAACCACCAAACCCAATCAGACCCAACACATTAATTCCAATCCCAAACCATCGGCCCATCATAACCTTATTGTTTCTCCCTTGTCAGTTGTCGTACCAGACCCCAATCCAAGTTATGTATTATTATTTCAACCCTTGTAGCCCAATTACACCTCCCAAGTCCAATGATGATTACCCCTAAAGTGATTCCCAGTTTACTAAACAATCTCACGAAACCCTTTTACACATAGTATAGACATTTATTAATATCATCAGTTTATCAAACCGTCTTATCAAATATCACCAGTTGTTAATTAATTGCATATGGTATATGATCTGACAATTCAAATAAAGTATCTATATTACTTGATTAGATTCACAATTGCACATGGTATTAATTGCATATGGCCATATACCTTCAACCATATTGGACCGATCCAAAAGCCACTGTCATACATCAATTCTCTAGAACTCATGTGATTACCTAACATTCAATACCTAAATATGCTACCCCACATAAATGCACACTCAAACCACATAGATTCCCACAATATATATAATTCGATACCCACAATATATAGTTCGATTCATGTGTATTCTGATCAAAATAAGGTTACTCATGCGCATAGTCTTGATCATATTACATACATGTTATATTGCACATAAGTTAAATCTAGATAACACCAATATCAAAAAGACCAACAAGTTAAACAAATACAAAAAGATACTGACCGAGACTAGGAGAGTATGGTGATGGTGATCACAACGAGGGGGGCTCTACTGGAATCGTGCGATCAGAGGGAAAAGCCTTAGGGTTTATGACTTGTGATATAAGTTTAATCTAGTTTGATCAATATTACGTATACTAATATTTGTAACAAAGGTCTTTAGGTCGGTTCACCTCTTTGGCCGATATGGGATTAAGCCCAAATGTATGCCATGTTTCAATATAGACTTTGTATAAAAAAAGATGAAGGGATTGGGCCGAGTTACATGAACAAATGAATATGGTGGCGGCCCAAAGCCCAATAATACGAGTCGCAAATGCGGCCCACATTCACAAGTGTATATATATTCAGATTGTCGCTCGATAAAGTTTAAGCTTAACTGAGTTAGGATATCTAACACATAAAAGAAAGAACAGATAACGAAACGTTAGAATCGCAGGATTAGACATTACTAACCTTGGGAGCTCGGGTTGTCACATCATCCCCAACTTGAAGGAAATTTCGTCCCGAAATTTGACAAGAAAGCAGAAAGGAGTGAAGTGATAAATCAAGATTGTTGCACGTTTTCCCCAGGTGCTACATCATCCCCAACTTGAAAGGGAATTTCGTCCCGAAATTCATCAGTTGCGTCAGGATTGGATTCAACAGTTTCAAACAGGTTAGGGTACTTGAGCTTCATCGGGTCCTCGTTTTCCCACATGAACTCCGGTCCACGTCTTGAGTTCCAACGAACTCTCATAATTGGAATGTGACTGTGTTTACGAACCTTAACATCCTAGTCGATGATTTCAATAGGTTCCTCAACAGATGCAACTTATCATCGATCTATGGTTCTTGCAAAGAGACCGCAAGTGTTTGGTCGGCAAGCACTCCGTCGGAATTGAGACGTGAAAAAAAAACAACGTGAACTTTGCTCAGTCTGTGAGATGACTCGGGTTTGTAGGTTACTTGGCCAATCCTTTCCAGAGTCCTGAATGGTCCAACATATCTTGGATTAAGTTCGCCATGCTTCCCAAGCGCACCACACCCTCCCAGGGTGAAACTTTCAGCACAACACGATTGCTTACTGCGAGTTCTAAGGGTTTCTTACGCTTAACAGCTTCCCTGGCAGTCACGCGCTGCCGCCCTACAAGTTCTGATCGAAACAATCTTCTATGGAACTTCGAGTACAAGTCCTAGACCGGTGATTAGGCTGTCACCCACCTCAGCCCAGCAAGGAGGTCGGCATTGTCGTCCATACAATGCCTCGAACGGAGCTGCCTGAATACTAGGATAGTAACCGTTGCAGTAAAACTCTACCAAAGGTAAATGTCTTTCCAACTTTTACTAAAGTCAATCACATATATGCTCGCAGCATGTCTTCGAGTATCAGGATGGTTCGTTCACTCAGACCATCTGTCTGAGGGTGATAAGCAGTGCTCGTGTCTAGACGTGAGCCATAGAAGTTGTGTGCTGCTTCACATAAGTCGGGTATAGACGCAGATCAAAATCAGAGGTAGTAGAAGTTGGCACCCCGTACCTAGAAACCGCCTCTCTCAGAGAAATAGTCACAAGCTGCGAAGACTCGTCAGTTTCCTTGTTTGCGAGAAAGTGTGCTGGTTATTGGAAACAATCAACGATCACCCAGGTGATATCATTTCCGGTTCGTGTTGTAAGTAGACTAGTGACAGAATCTGTGGCAGTCTGTTCTCATTTCCATATGGGTGTTTCTAGTTGCTGACACTCCACATGGACTTTCCCACAAGTCAACATCATTCACATGCATAGCAAGGCGGGCCTTCATGTCCGATCATCAGAACAAGATCCTATAGATCCTAACATCTCTTATCAAAACCCTGACGACTAGAATATCGAGGTCGGTGTGCTTTGCTCGCCACGAGTTCTCTATAGTTTCCATATAATAAGATCCACATTCGTTCTAGGAGGTAGTGCATATCGTCCGACCTACCAAAGGTTGCTTCTCCATGCCCCGCATGGGTTCACTTGAAACTTCTCTTCCTTCAGTTCTCCAGTTTGAACTGAGCGAGTCTGATCAGGTAAGTTTGAGTCAATGGTGAGCTACACGCTCATACGTGTTTAAGGTCCATAGTCGTAATCGCTTGAGGGTTCCATCCAACGATGCTATTACCTGTTTTGCTCTTCTGAAACAAAGGTACACGGGAGGCCCTTGTGATCGGTCTAAGTAGTGCCTTTGGTACCGTCCAAGTAATGCCTCCAACTCAAATCCAAAGACCATGGGTTCCACCGCAGGTTGGGTCTCGTGTAACTCTTCTTGTAAATCCGCTACGTAAGTCATCACTTTCTCGTGTTGCATCGATGTGTAACTAGGACTTTGATTCGGACCATCATTATATACCACTAAATCACCCGTACCCTTAGGTAAAGACGATGCTCAGTGCATGGCAGAGTTGGGATTCGGAAGCTGAAAAGACGTCCTCCTGCTTTGTCTTCCACGAACACAGCGCCCTACTGTGCTAAAGAGATTAAGGCTGTGCGATCTTTGAAAATCCTGGGATGAATCTGTGACAGTGTCTAGCGAAACCAAGAAATTGCTGCATCCTCGCATGAATCTTTGATGTCGATCAGTTTCTACCCAAAACGGGTCTTAGCAAGGTGCACGTGTATTCCCACTTCGTTGATTATATGACCGAAAAGGTACCTCTCGAATCCAGAAGTTACTTTTAACAAGACTTCACGCGGAGTGGCTCCTTCCCCCAGGAGCTCTAAAATAGAATGCAAATACTACCCATGATGTTCCCTTCTCCTGGAATGATTCAAAACGCCATCAATAAACACGGTCAATTCATGTGATCCATAAAGCTGCTGGTGTGTTGATTACCCCAAAGGTCTTGGAATACAAAGTCATATTGCCGAATTACGTTTGATAAGCCGCTATAAGAACATTCTCCCCTTGGACGTCCATCCGATAATAGTTCGTTCAAAAATCATTCCTCGAATGAGAGCTTGACCCTCGCTACTGGTCGACAGGCTGACAATACATGGTCGAGGCAAACAGTTCTTGACTGCCACCTTGTTGAGTTCTCGATAATCAGTATACACACAAAAAGGCTTATCTTAACGGATATAACTAGGGCTTCCCAAAGCGAAAACTAGGTCCGATAAAACTCATGTCCAACGGTTCTCGTAGTAGCTTATAATGTTCTTGCAACCTTCCTGGTGCAAGACGGTAAGAGTATGAGTATTCGGATATGCCTCTGGTGTGGAATCAATTGAGATTCCGACTAACAGTTATGGTAGTAAGCCTGAAAGTTCCTCGAATAGTCACAAACAATTGGTGGATCCTCGATTTTTTTTTCCTTAGCCTCATCATCAGAAACGGTTGCTAACATAGCGGGGTCATCCCTCCGTAGACACTTCTAGGCCCTCATAGCTGGAATGGCACTAACCCTTGCACCCCTCTGACGCTTTAGAACAAACAACGGTTCTCCACACAAACTTTCTCCTCACTAGCATATCTGCGCGATCTTTGGATAACCAATCCACACTAATTGTTGCATTGTAGCCATCAAGGGTAGTCGAAGGAAGGTCGATGTCGGACGCTTGTCCCACAAGGTCGAGTTTGCATCCCAACAAACATATTAGGTTTCGCTTGTCTTGCCGTCAGCCGATTCCACAACAGGTTCGGTTTCAAGAAGCATCAGGGTTAAGTAGAACAGAGACGGAGTGATTCGTTGCCTAAAACGTGTAGGCCACCATGTGGTTATGATCCTGGCGTCGCCCACGCCAATCCTAAATGCCCTTCCATGAGCATCATTTCCCGTATTGTGTGTTATCGTTACGAAGATTTCCAGTACTTACGTCGTGTCTTTGATTGTTGTTGTCTTGATCTAACCATGGCCAATCCATGTTGGTGGCACCTCCATTCCCATACCGTTAGTTACAATTACGAGTATCCTGATGTTGCCGTGACTGTTACCTCTAACGTCATTGCCTGAAACGGAGTCCTACAATTCTTCACCAACAAGGTCCATCTTGTCACATTTCCGTGCCACGCCCTAAGATGCTACTCATTTTACCGGCCGTTTCACATTTTCGCACCATGGTCAATTGTCATCACTCATGTCCCGGTTAATTCGTAGGAGTTGGCTCCCATGAGCCGCTGTCTGGGGTTAAAGATCCGATTGGCACCAAGTTGCTGGTGTTCGTTGTTGGTAATCAGGGTCATCCAAATGCTGAAGTTGGTACAGTACTACTCTTATCCTTTAGTTCACCGATGCTGCAAGTTGTTGGGGTAATACCCGGTTTGTTTCGAGAGTACTGCAGAGGTGGTCGCACTTCGGGATCTAAGACGTCCATACATTAAGTTCCAGCAAACAGGGAGAAGTGAGGGAGATATAGACCAATCATTCGACGCTGTGACATCCGACTCAGGGACGTCCGTGCAAGCACCTAATACTCTACACAGTTCGCTAGGTGTTCAGATGTGTGTTCAGGCAATACTCGATAGCATCGAGGTTCGTAAGGTTTCAGAGAGAAGTGTGAAAATCACGTTTGAGTAGGAGACAATCACTGTTATGACTCCAATAGACTGTTGTGTTTCACATCAACCAAATAACGGAACGGAACCCCTTTTTCACTTGTTAAGCCTCACTGGGACTCGCATGCACCCCACATTATTATTATGTGTGCACCCACAATAATATTGCGATTTGCATTCTCATCTCAGTTCCTCTCAACTCATGTCAAATGGTTCCTCAAACTCGAGTACCAAACAGGGGTTATCAAACGATAAGATCACAGGAATCTAAGAACTACAACACACCAACTACGCATCATAAAGTAAACATGCATTTCATGAAATTATGCTATAGTGACGAGTGTGTGTTCGTATGCCACATCATAAACAAGTGCACACTAGCCATGCAATGTATACAACAGGTGAAAGAGACGAACCTTGCAATCTGGAGCTGAGTGTCATGCTCGTATTCCCGTTTTCAGAACTGTTCGGTTATAGTCTGGTTTTATGAAAACGTTTTTAAAACCAGGTTCTCTATAACCAGTGGCTCTGATACTAAACTGTCACACCCCCAAATTCCCACCTAGGGTATGTCCCTATTAGGAGTGCGACGAATCCATCAACGAGCCACTAATTATATCAAACGCATTCAATTAAAAGATAAAGTACTTGATTGTAAATAAAACACTGTCTGTAAGTTTTAATGAAAACCAAAGTATCAGCGGAAGCAAAGTTAACCAGTTTTAAAACCAAAGTAATGTATCAATAAACCAATAAAATAAATACGTCCAGCAAGACCATGCCCACTCCAGCTGCTCCAGATAGCAAGTCCCAAAATATCTCAGCTAACGACCTACAAGCATGCAAACAAGTGTGTCAGACTACGCTGGTGAGTTCAAAGTTTTGTTACCGAGTTTAGTTACCAGTCACATGTGTAAAACAGTTTAATAAGATGATTTGTTGATTTGATGTTTCGTCGTTTTGATGTTCTTATTACTCGATTACCGAATAGCTACAAGATATGTGATTGCCCAACCCCAATGTCTCTATCAAAACATTGGTCATGCTTTAAGGAAATTAGTTCACGACCGTCCTCCCCGGTACGGTGTGAGGGTGCCAAACCTAATAGCGCTATCAACTAATAACCTCGTTGCCTCCTCGGCAACTGTCGGTAGATGTAAGGGGTCTTACGAGATAGATACTGAGTACAATAACAAACATCCCAATAAACACGCGTTCCTCCCCGGAACGTTACCCGATATCCCTCCCCGGGATGCATGCTTGAGAAAAGCAGTGAACTCACCTTGGTTTTGCTCGGTAAGACTAGTTACGTGATTAATTTGCTCTAAACGATCCTATCATGGATACCATTTAATATTTAGTGGTGTATCGCTTAAATCTTTATATTCTACACACCTTACACAAATAAGACATCATATATCATGCAAGTTATAACGATCATTCGGGCCGTGGGTATTCTCACATTACAGCATCACATATCACAATAACACGTAGTAACAGACAAATCCTCAATCACTTGAACAGACATATAAGGACCACCATTCACAATATTCTATACCCTTTTAATTATGACAAACCAATTCACCTATTATGTAATACCATCCGAATATAGTCAAGCAGTACTCCAAAAACATATTTATTTTTATTAATACCAAACCACCAAACCCAATCAGACCCAACACATTAATTCCAATCCCAAACCATCGGCCCATCATAACCTTATTGTTTCTCCCTTGTCAGTTGTCGTACCAGACCCCAATCCAAGTTATGTATTATTATTTCAACCCTTGTAGCCCAATTACACCTCCCAAGTCCAATGATGATTACCCCTAAAGTGATTCCCAGTTTACTAAACAATCTCACGAAACCCTTTTACACATAGTATAGACATTTATTAATATCATCAGTTTATCAAACTGTCTTATCAAATATCACCAGTTGTTAATTAATTGCATATGGTATATGATCTGACAATTCAAATAAAGTATCTATATTACTTGATTAGATTCACAATTGCACATGGTATTAATTGCATATGGCCATATACCTTCAACCATATTGGACCGATCCAAAAGCCACTGTCATACATCAATTCTCTAGAACTCATGTGATTACCTAACATTCAATACCTAAATATGCTACCCCACATAAATGCACACTCAAACCACATAGATTCCCACAATATATATAATTCGATACCCACAATATATAGTTCGATTCATGTGTATTCTGATCAAAATAAGGTTACTCATGCGCATAGTCTTGATCATAATACATACATGTTATATTGCACATAAGTTAAATCTAGATAACACCAATATCAAAAAGACCAACAAGTTAAACAAATACAAAAAGATATTGACCGAGACTAGGAGAGTATGGTGATGGTGATCACAACGAGGGGGGCTCTACTGGAATCGTGCGATCAGAGGGAAAAGCCTTAGGGTTTATGACTTGTGATATAAGTTTAATCTAGTTTGATCAATATTACGTATACTAATATTTGTAACAAAGGTCTTTAGGTCGGTTCACCTCTTTGGCCGATATGGGCTTAAGCCCGAATGTATGCCATGTTTCAATATAGACTTTGTATAAAAAAAAAAGATGAAGGGATTGGGCCGAGTTACATGAACAAATGAATATGGTGGCGGCCCAAAGCCCAATAATACGAGTCGCAAATGCGGCCCACATTCACAAGTGTATATATATATTCGGATTGTCGCTCGATAAAGTTTAAGCTTAACTGAGTTAGGATATCTAACACATAAAAGAAAGAACAGATAACGGAACGTTAGAATCGCAGGATTAGACATTACTAACCTTGGGAGCTCGGGTTGTCACATTCTGAATGTATAAACGGAATGGTTTTTGTATGAACAATTAAGTTTATTTATAATGGTATGTAAAAAGTTTAAACTGGGTCGTGATTTTCGTCGATAAAGTATTGAGTTTTGACCTTATGGAAAGTGGACGTTACATAAAAGCGAGGTTAGTAAAATGTCTAACTCATGAATCATGAGCATGAATTGGTAGATTGAATACGACATACGAACTAAGGAAATGAAGGATAGGAACTTATGTGGCTAACGCTAGAATGAAATATTTGAATGATGCATGTGTGAGAAGGAAATAAACCGAACCACCATGAATGGTAAATGTATAAAAGTCTTATGCTTAACTAGAAAGGTAGAAGCAAACCTTAAATTTGATATGATCGCGAGCATGTTCTTGTAATAGTATACACCTTGAATGAATTCAATGAATGAACCACTAGTGATGAAGTGTGCTAGTAGCTAGCATTATAAAATGAAAGCGACACTAATAAGAGCTCATGATGAGACTCCGACTTTTATGTGATTATAAGTAGGGGCAATTCTGACCCAGAGTCCTTGATATGGGTCATTTTGGGTTATTTATAAGATATTATGGGTGAGTTTGGGTAAAGTAATTTAAGTGAAAGGGTCAAACTGGGTTAATTAAAAAACAAAAAAGGTTATCCACGGGTCAATCCGGGTTAAGAATTTTAAAGGAACGGGTTGTTTAGGGTTGCTGAGAAATAAGGTATCAACCACGGGTTAAACACTGAACAATGAACATCATCACTCATCAGCGACGCCCAATCTCCACCGTCTCCTCCGCCACAATCCCCCCACCGTCTCAGCCGTCTCTGTGGTCTCCTCCGCCACAAACCCCCTCAACCATCTGGCGGCATCGTATGTAATGCCCGATTGATTATCAACTGCTCATATAACAACAAGATTGATTATCATTCTCTAGGGTTTACATTCTTCAATCGCCGATTATTGCAATTGTTAATTCGTTCGGTACTCTCTCAACTTCTGATTTGATTATTCTTGTAACTTTGGCTTTTCAGTATTACAATTTTATTACAATTCTGTTTGTGTTGTGATAACAATAGTTTGTGTACTATTTTGTTTAGCAAATTATTAGGTTTCTAGTTTGATTTTAGTCATTTTATTGAAGTGTTGATGAATCTGTTGAGTACTGGTGCAATTAGGTTAGTTTGTAATGTAATTGGGTAGTGTTATGCTTTTAATTCTATATGAACAGCTGGTGGTCAGCATTGAAATACTCAAGAACATAACCAACGAAGCCAAGTAAACGTTTCAGAATTCAGCAAAGATCCCGATAAACTTGCAACAATGGTATGTAACTACGACATGAAGACTCTGCGGGCCGTTAACGGGGCTGATGCAATAGCAAAAGCATTAAGCGTGTCGATTAACGAAGGAGTCAAATCTAGTGAATTGTCAACCAGACAAGAGACTTATGGCTTCAACAGATACACCGAAAAACCTTCCAAGATTCTAATGTTCGTATGGGGCGCGCTTCATTAGCTAACGCTTACTATCCTTATAGTTTGTGCCATTGTTTCAATCGGTGTCGGACTCGCAACTGAGGGGCTGGCCAGATGGGATATATGACGGGTTGGGCATTTTACTAAGTATTTTGTTAGTCGTCATTGTTACCGCTGTGAGCGAAAGACGGACCTTGTCGGAGTGAGTATGGTTGGAAAGAAGTTCAAAGCTGTTAACCCGGAGGCATATTGTGTGGAGGATGATGAATATTAGATGATCCATTTTACTGATTTTAATTTGTCTTGTTTGTTTGCTTTAAGTGTGAGATCAAAAGAAAATTCATATTTGTATTTCCCTTTATTGAATATCTTACATGAATGGGTTTTAAGTTTTAGATTTGTTTAATTGTCTGACACAGATGATTGTTGCTTTGGTCAACATTTGAACAATTATTTTTATGGGAACGATTCTGACATTTGTTTTACCAAAATGACCCCTGAAGTTTCTGCATATGTTGGTGGATAACATGATGGTGTCAAGTAGGAAAACTTTGAGAACGTGTTTCCGAAGTGTTGAAGAAATTAAGACTGAAAAGTTTGAATTGGATCATGGAATTGCTCCAGTAGTTGTAAAAGGATCTGAAACTAATCATTCAGGGGGTGTCAGTGAAGATATCAGGCACAGGAAATTGACCCGAACCCGTCCCGACCCGAACCCATTCTCAACCCGAACCAACCCGGATCCGTTTTAACCCGACTAAATTGCCCCTTAATGTACGATCTCTTTAAAAAACATTTTTTAACTAACCTGACCCGACCCGACCCGAAACCCGTTCTGACCCGAAACCCGTTCCGACCCGAACCCGTTCCGACCCGAACCCGTTTCGACCCGAACCAAAACAACCCTTTTTTAATTGACCAGTTTTGACCCATGACCCGACCCAACCTGACCCGTTTGCCAGGTCTAATTATAAGAGTAAATTGCTTAACCTAATATGGTAGGTACAATACCTGCCTTTATGTTTATTTATGAATAAGACCTTTAGCCAAGATCCCGAATGTATTCGTATTGTAGTATGCCCTTTAAATGAGTACAGTGAAATGGTAGGAGTACAAATGTGAAAGGTTTCGGGGACGAAACCTTCTTTAAGTGGGGTAGACTTGTAACGCCCCAAAAACCCAAATGTTAAATTACAAGAATGATTTATTTTACATGGTGTGATATTGAGGTAACTAAGTTAGTAAACTTGGTTATAAATACAAGTTAGATATTAGTAATGAAGTATTGTGACTAAACAAATAACAACCAAAACTACAAGGGCTAAAATGGGGCAAATGGAAAGTGTTTTAATTAAAGCATGGGGAAAAAGGGGAGAACCCATTTTGGGCAGAAGTGTGTGTCGACGCACACACACATAGTGTGTGTGTGTGTGTGTGTGTGTGTTCTCTTGAGAAATCAATCTAGGAAGAGGATGAATTCGAAAGTTTGCATGTATAATCCATGAGTTTCAATGTGTTCATCACCTTCAAATCATCATGTAAGTACCAAAACTTATCTCTTAAAACCTTCCTAGTTGAAATTCTAATGGGTTTTGATGAATTACTCTTAATTGGGTAAATTAGAAGTAAGGAATGGTTGAATTTGGGTTTAGATGCACTCAATATAGTGTTAATAATGAGTTAATCATTTCAATTAGGAGTTTTAATGAAAGAACCCATGTTCAAGAACTTGGGTTTTTGATGGTTTGAGATTTAATATGAATGAGTTGGATGAACTAGAGATATGCTATGTTGATGTCTATGTGTGAATGATATTTGTTTACTAGTAAGAAGAATTAATGAATTATGTATGAACTAGGAAGGTTAGGCATGAAATACTTGTACAATGTGCTTAGAAAGTAGTACGCACGCCAAGTGTTTGTTGAAATGCCTATGTGAGATTAATAGATGAAATTGTATGCAAATGATGGATGAAAGTGTATAATGTGTGGAGATGATGTAATTCGGTGATAATTAAACATGAGAAATATGTTTTGAATGGAATACATGTAGGATTTTGGTTAATTATATGATTGGGTAGAATTATGCATTAGAACTTGTACTCTATGCTTGAATGATGAGGTGCACAACATGTGTTGGACCAATTGCCTATTGGTAATTTAGAAATGAATGTGCACTAAGTATATAACATATGAACTTGCTAGTAAATAATGATGTTGTGATTATGTTAAATAGACTAACCTTGAATGTGGTTGTCAAATGTAAGATAATGAAAGCATTAGCATGTGAAAGTATGTGTATGTGAATGTGTATGTGTATATAATTTGGTGATCATGTGGTTGTAAGCATATTACATCATGAGTTTGAAATGTATATAATGTCATTAGTATAGGCTAATATGATGACACGGATATATGTGGTTAAGTAGAAAGTTCATATGATAAATCGTTGACTTCTAAAAGTCAACTGTGCATAAGTAGCAAGGTTAGGTTGTTGTCACACTTGTAATTTTATAGAATGTCAAATGGTGCGTGTTATATCGATATGTGTTATATGTGATGACGTGATGAATTATATGAGTTGAAAAGATATAATTGTGGGAATATGCCTTATGCTTGTTAGAATTGACTAATGAAAGTCAAATGTGAGATATGCATTTGATATGATCGTTAACATGTACAATCATGCATGCTAACAAGAATGTGATTGCGTGACATGAAAGTATAGGGATCATGCCTAGATGGAATCAAGCACGAAAGGCTAACGGGCCAAGATGAGGCAAGGAAGCGGATACGAACACGGACGCATAAGGTAAGTGATTTTCGGAATCACTTCTTATTTATAAATGAAGTTAAGATGGCAAGTCGTTGGTGGTCATTTATGTTGGAATTACACGGTAGAAGTGAACGGGTCATAATGTAGAAAGAAACATAGCGTGATGCGTTAGATGGTTGATCTTAGGGTTAAGTAGTAAAAGGATATGGGGGCTTGAATTATGGTCATGCTACGTCTTGGAAACATGAAAAATGCGGAAGAAGGAAGTTCAGATATCTAATGGTTTTATTGTGAAAATTATAAAGGAAGAAGGGTTAGAGTGAAAGAACCGGTCGTAAGCTACGGCAGGTCAGCCGTAGCTTACGGCCAAGCAGACAAGGAGAAACAACAGCAAGCTGCCGTAATCTACAACCAATGTTCACTCAAGAGTTGAAATGTTCACTCGTCAGCAAGAATGTTCACTCAATAGTTAGAACGTTCACTAGTCAGCAAGAATGTTCACTCAACAGTTAGAACGTTCACTCGTCAGCAAGAATGTTCACTCAACAGTTGGAACGTTAACTCGTCAGCAAGAATGTTCACTCACAGTTGGAACGTTCACTCGTCAGCAAGAATGTTCACTCAACAGTTGAAATGTTCACTCATGAGCAAGAACGTTCACTCAAAGTATGTGTGGGAAAGAAATAAGTTTGGAGATATGTATGTGTATAGATCTACCTACATGTTAGTGACGGAATCCATAGGTAAGCATGAATATAAATGAACATGCACGTAAGTTTGTACGTATGAGACTTATTTATATGGATGTTTGTGACTAGGATATGCTAGTAAAATTATATGGGAATGTAAGTGGTATGTAAGAGCTTGTATGTATGTATGTATGTATGTATGTGTATGTGTGTGTGTGTGTGTGTATAAATATACGTATGTGTGTGTGTGTGTATGCACGAAGTGAGATTGATTGTACACAAAAGAATGGAGCTTGTATACATGTATGCATGGCTACAATACGTTTGAGTATTAACGTTACTAATCAAGTGCTTTGAGAATGAAATGAAAATGCAGGTATACTATCGTTGTCCTTATGAAGATTTAATGATTGGGATGCAAGATTGTACTTGGAATGATAATCGAAAGGATTAGCATGAGTAGAAAAAAAAAATGTGGCATGGTCATTTAATTATGTATATTTAGATTATGAATGACGTCACCAAATATTAATGATGCGCATGTATGTGGTGATTGCAGGTTGCACGGAATTAACATCATTATGGAGTCTAAGAGGTTGAAGATCGAGTCAAAGAGCAAGGATTGTACGGGAAGAGCAGTCACATGACTTGTATTTATATATTACATTTGATGCGTTAATTAAGAATGAAGGTTGTAAATCTTTTCAAGAAAGTGTTTGACATTTTAGAAATGAACCTCCAAGTATGTAATATAGATAAGAAAGAAAGAATTTTTGAGTCGGTATTTTCCGCTGCGTCTCTTTTGGTTAAAACGTGTTAGGGTGTTTCAATGGGACAGTGTGGCCCCTTCACCAGCTCCAATTAGGGCATCTGGGTCTATTAGATCTTCAACTTCAAGTTGGAGTCAATGCCCCTTTTTATAATCAGTCAACAAAATCATTAAAAGATATACAATAATCCATGTCATCTGAGTCATTTAACATGTGGCAGCCACGTTACCATTTTCATAACGACGTTAGGTAGAATTAACGGTAGAGTATTTTACAAGAAAAGTTTTTCTTTTACTATACAAACATTACATTTTGATTAAAAAAATAAAATAAAACATAACATTTAGCTATTTGGGAAAATGCATCAATTCTCGAATCAAATAGACAAAATGACAAATACTATATCTAAAGACTAAAAGCTTTGAAAACACTTGTCAGTAAACTTGTTAACTAGTTGCTTTCAACGATACAGATTTTAGTTATATGGACCATATAATATGGTTGGAATATTTTATAAAATTAAAGAATAACATTATCTAACCATTTTGTGCGATATATGGACCATATATTTGTGACCCAAGTTGCATATGCGACACAAATCACTTGAACCTTACCCATTCTCAATGGCTCACATCCATCACTCAATCCATTTAAATTCGACAAGAATACAATTCCCTAAAAAATATAAATTCCTTAAAATTCAAGATTTAGGTAAGATATTATAACTTCTTGTGTAAATTTTATAATGATTTTGAATTCACAGAAAACGTAACATGCTAAAAAATGTTAAAAAAAACCAGAATGATAATATAATAATCTTATGATAACTTGTAAAATTGTACATTACTCAAAAGAACACCTTACTAGTAACCAAACAAATCACAAAACTTTGAAAATTATGTTTCCGTTTTGGTACAAATAAAGGAGGAGAAAGCATCAAACATTCAACTTCTAATCCTCTCTTCTGATTTTTCGTTCGATTCGCAAGTAAGGTGTTCGCTGAAATGCATCAAAGACTAAAAACCGACTTCTTATTGTTCGTTCAACCATTACGAATCAAGATACAAGCCTAACACACTTGTTTAGCAGCCGCAACCACAGCTTCAACGGTAATACCATATTCCTTATAGATCTTTCCAGCTGGCGCACTCGACCCCCATTTGTCAATCCCGATAGCTTTTCCCGCGCTTCCAACAATTCTATCCCAACCGAAAGTTGATCCAGCCTCAATGCTGACACGAGCGGTCACACCAGATGGGAGAACGCTTTCCTTGTATTCATCAGATTGTTCATAGAAAAGCTCCCATGACACAAACGACACAACCCGGACCGTTTTCCCTTCTTTTCTGAGTTCATCGGCGGCTTTAACCGCGATTTCGAGCTCAGAACCAGTTCCGATCAAGATAACATCGGGCTTGTTGCCTGTTGAGTTGTCGGTTATCGTGTACCCACCTTTCGTGGTTCCTTCGATTGAAGTTCCGGGTAGGTTGGGTAGTTTTTGCCTAGAAAGAGCAAGAACCGATGGTCGTTTTCGGCTTTCGACTGCAACCTTGTAAGCTCCGGCTGTTTCGTTACCGTCAGCTGGTCGGAACATCAAGATGTTGGGCATGGCCCGGAAACTGGCTAGATGTTCAATGGGCTGATGGGTCGGCCCGTCTTCTCCTAGACCAATGGAGTCATGGGTCATTACATAAATGACTCCTGCTTCTGATAAAGCCGAGATTCTCATAGCACCTCTCATGTAATCGGTGAAGACAAAGAACGTAGCACAGTAAGGAACGAACCCGGGGCTGTGAAGAGCGATACCGTTACAAATAGCTCCCATACCGTGTTCACGGACACCGAAACGAACGTTGCGTTCTTCGGGTGTGGCTTTTTGGAAATCACCGAACATTTTCATTAACGTCATGTTTGAAGATGCAAGATCCGCACTTCCACCAATGAGACCGGGTAGAACTGGTGCCAATGCATTAAGCATTGTTTGCGAAAGATTTCTTGTAGCATCACCGGGTGTTTCTGGTGTGTATGTCTACATAAAATAAAATAATTTATTAACATGTTCTAAAAACTCAAGATGAATAAAAGTATAATATTAATACTCACCGGAAGAGCCTTCTCCCATCCGGCAGGCAATACACCGGTAACAATAGATTTCAATTCAGCGGCTTCTTCGGGATACTTACTCTCATAAGCTGCAAATTTAGCATTCCATTCGGCTTCAAGAGCGGCACCGTCAGGGGTGTGGCGGCTCCAGTGCCTGCAAACAGGATAACCGAAAAGTTTATATCAACAAATCATAGTTAAAAAGTTTGATTCTTTAAGTCGTTTGCATACTTTTTAACTTCATCGGGTACGTGGAATGGCTCGTAAGGCCATCCGAGGTTTTGTCGGGTTGCGTCTACTTCTTTCGCACCCAACGCGGCTCCATGGACGCTGTATGAGTTCGCCTTGTTCGGTGACCCGAAACCGATTGTTGTTGTAACCTACAATTTAGCAGAAAACCTCAGAAAAAGAAACACCAAAAAGAAACCAAATTTGTCTCGGGTTTTGGGACGATTATGGTTACGGACCTTGATCATAGTGGGCTTATCGGTCACGGACTTGGCTTCTTGAATGGCAGCACGGATCTCATCGTAACCAGTGTTACCGTTCTTCACCCAAATGACGTGCCACCCAAGAGCTTCAAAACGTTTGTCAACGTTCTCCGTGAAGGCGATCTCGGTGTCACCATCAATGGAGATGTGGTTGTCGTCATAGAAAGCAATCAACTTTCCGAGTCCCCAATGGCCGGCAAGCGAACATGCTTCGTTTGCAATTCCTTCCATTTGGCAACCATCTCCAAGAATACAGTATCTAAAGCAAAGCCCACAAATGTTATCGTCGTAAAAATATCACTGGATTTGTTAAACAGCCATAAAGAAATATGAGATCTTACATGTAGTGGTCGACAATCTCGGCATCAGGTTTGTTGTAACGAGCAGCCAAATGCTTCTCGGCAAGAGCAAGACCAACAGCGTTGGCAATACCTTGACCAAGAGGACCTGATTACAACAAGTAACGGTTTAGACACAAAAAGATTCCGTCACGATTTTAGCGATTACACGTATACGAGTACTAACCAGTGGTGACTTCAACACCAGGAGTTTCAAAGTTCTCAGGATGGCCCGGAGTTTTGCTTCCCCATTGACGGAATTGCTTCAAGTCTTCTTCCTGATAAAACATATCACAAGAGTATTAACAAAAACGAATTACGAAAGCACCGACTATATCAGCTTAACAGTTAATAAAAAAAAACAGAAAAAACAACAATTTGACTTGAAGCATTGATTCATAGATCAACCAATCATTGGATTGCAAAGATCCAGCAAAATCAAGAACTTCTACATACCTAAATCATGATAACTAACTAACTCCTATCATCTTGGTTACAGAACTATGTTATACTGCACATGTGATCAACCACAAAGAACCTAAGAACCCATATGTCATGCAAGTTACATATCTGATATCTCCAACAGAGCAGCACCACAGAGAATCCCATGACACAGACTAGCTAAACAACTTATTTGTGTTTTAAAGATTCAATTTTTTGCAAAATCCCAGATCTTAAAACATATGCAATCCACTGAGGCATTTCATCGAACACATGGTAGACATAAAAATAACAAACCAGATAACAAACAATAAACACCTCAACTTTGACTAAAGATGCTACGTTTATGTCTTTAATGTACCTAATTACATACTCCAGATCAAAAAACAATAAAAACAGTACAATTCACTTACTTTAACAGCATCATATCCAGCAAGATGAAGCAGAGCATACTGAAGCATACATCCATGACCAGCAGAAAGAACAAACCGATCTCTGTTAAACCAATACGGGTTCTTCGGGTTATACCTCATAATCTCATCATACAATATATGACCCATGGGCGCACAACCCATGGGCAAACCCGGATGACCCGAATTCGCTTTCTCAACCGCATCAATCGCCAAAAACCTAATAGTATTAATCGACTTCTCCACCAAAGCAGTATCCGTCTTCTGCAACGTCTCCACAGCCGCGTTGACGATCACGCGGCGGCGCGTGGATGCAACCTGACGGCGCGTGGCGGAAACTTGTCCGCGCGTGGAGGCGCGTGCGGAGGTGGATTTGAGACCGGTGAAGGCTGGGATTGAGACGGTGGGGGTGGTGGTGGAAGAGCCATGGCGGGGGACGAGGGCGGCGTGGGAGAGAGTGAGAGAAGCCATGGCTCTTGGTTAGAGAGAGAAGGGTGATGAGAGAGAGTGGGGGAGTGAGAGTGGGGGTGTGGTGGTGGTTAAATGGGGTTTTATAATTTTATTAAGTTTGTGAGAATAGGGAGATTGGAGAGGGGTGGTTGAGGTGAAATGGGGAGAGGGAGACCGTTGGATTGATTTGATGGAGTGATCTTGGCCGTTGAGTGAGGGTAGGAAATGAATGTTTTATCTTCAATTGAAAGGTGTGTGGGCAAGTTGAAATGGATTTTTGGATTGTTTTCAAATGGTTTAAGGGTATATAGTATATACTATTTTGTTACATATAGTTTATACTAATAAAATGTGTATATATTTATCCTATTTAAATCTTGTAAAAATGATTAGTTTTGGAGCCGAATGTCTCACAGAAAT
This sequence comes from Helianthus tuberosus, assembly GCA_030545235.1. NCBI lineage: Eukaryota > Viridiplantae > Streptophyta > Magnoliopsida > Asterales > Asteraceae > Helianthus > Helianthus tuberosus. The sequence continues at coordinate 18,094,116 of CM060383.1, forward strand.
CAATTCCACTATTTCTATGGAGTAAAGGTAAAGTTGTCTACATCTTACCTTTCTCAAACCTTACCTTAACTTTGTTATTGGTGTTATTTAATGAGTATGACGATGATGATGATTAAAAATGATTATGCTATGTGTTATGAGTTGAGCATGGTGTTGTCGTAGTGTTGACATGAAGTTGGGAGACCAAGAGAAACACCATGTCTCTTAAAAGGAATGCAACCTCTTACCATCTCTCAAAACCATAAGATATAGCGTTATAAGATTGTTTTGTCGAATGAGGTTTTTGAAAGAATGTAATAACCGTTGAAAACAACTACTCGTGTAAAAGGTAGAAATGTATCACATTGGGAATTCCAACAATTTGTTTCAAAACGTCAAACCATCCAATGTAAAGACAGTTTTTGGTGCTAGTTATCCAGTTACCATATGTTTTTAAGGTTGTAAACTATGTAATGCATCGATGGACTAGAATGTGTTTTTAGTTGCTGTCTACATACATGTTTGATTTGTTCATCAATATATGTTTCTTTGATAGGGGTGTTTTTTGGTTCGTTAATTAGGTCTGAACTGCTTTAGGTCTAATTGATAACCAAACTAATCCGTATTAAAAATGTGTTAAGTAAACTAAATTCAACCGGTTAAACTGATTTATTCAGTTTAATTATCGGACACTGTGTTATTATTCGGTTCAGTTCGGTAAAAGTGGATTTTACTTGTATTTATTATGAGCAAATACCATATACATGTGGAATTTTGGGATTAATAATGATTTAAGTTTGGATATTTATTATTTTTCTGTTTTAACTTCTTTTTATAAAAAGGTTCCTTTTTAGACTTTACTAAGTTTTTTTTTTCTTTAACTTCTTTTTATAAAAAGGTTCCTTTTTAGACGTGTTACTGGGTTATTATTTTTCTTTACTTATGCATATATATGTTTTCTAGTATTAATTTATTTTTAACATAACACGAATTGTCTCTATGATATATGTTTATATTATTAATTCGTCCCAACTAATTGAAATCTTGTAATTTTCGATTAAGAAACACGTATAATTGATAAGACAGTGTATTCGAGTTAATGGAACAATCGTATTCACAACGTATAGAATTCAAAAAAGGTATGACAAGTTTGGTGTAAAAACATTTTTTTATAGTTATTAATTATTATCTCTTTAAATAAAAATAAAAACTATTATAGATTCGATACTTTTTCACCTACCTCCGTTATCACCTAACCATCAGCACCAAGTTGTTGATTTCAGCAAATATTATTAAAAGATCACGAATCATTATGAAGGAAACGGGGTCCATTATAAAGTAATATTATAACTTTTTTAATAGTTAAACTAGTGAGTATTGACCCGTCCTTTGCGGCATATCGAACATTTGAGCGGCTTTGCTTTGCACATCGAGACGTAACCACGCGTGTTGTTACAGAGAGTAAAAAAAACTAATGGCATCGAAACGTTATCGGTAGGCCGAACATTGTTGAACATGTGTAACTTTATGTAAGAAAAAAAATGAAACCTTAACGTTGTTGATAACATTCAAAACCTTATATATAAAATTAAAAAAATCTGTGGCCAACCAGTACGTTAGACTGTTAAAAGATTAACGCCGGTATGTTGATAAAAATGATCACATGGCAACAAAGAAAACGACTAATTACAAAGCAGCGAAATACACGACACCGAATATTAACGTCTCCATATTTATTTCGTTTGAATGGTTAACTAAGATTTGGTTAAGAGTAAAATATTTTAAACGCAATTGTAACTTAAATTTATTTTCTAGAAACTAACATACACTTCATATATTTAAATATTTTCAAGTCACAATTTACATATGGGAATCATTTTCCCATGGTCTTTTAATTAAGACTTTTGTTCTAAATGATGCATTATATCTAAAACTTAATAAAAAACATTAGGCAAAATTGAGAAAATATATGTTTTAGAAAATAAAAATTGAAAGAAAGTGTTTTAAGGTATCTATCATTCACCTCCTTTTACATTAATAAAAACATTTTAGAAAATAAAAATTGAAAGAAACATAATAAAAAACATTAAGCAATTGTAACATTTTGGAAGGGTGACGTCTCGAGTTTATGTCTCACAGACGACAAGAACAAAATAAATTTGCCGTTAAACCAAAGTAATATTTCGATAAGAGACAGGCAGACAAGCTTTTTATTGAAGTCATCAAGTTTCAACGTTCGCATGTCTATTAATTAATTTACATATTTTTCGGTTCACATTTACTCAAACAAAAATTACCACACATGTTCTAGACTCTATAGTGTTAGGCACTTTAACTAAATATATTGTGATATAAAGAAAACAAATGAATTACCATTCAATCCATCATTCCTAAACAAAAACATAAGATTATTTTCATATTGTGATAGAAAGAGCTTAAAAATATATTTCTTTTACAAAAATTGAGGAAGAAGAGGAGCAGACGTATAAACAAATGTCTAATCGAGTTAACATGTTGCCTCACTTGAATGACACTATGTGATTCACTAAAATAAAAACAACAATATTCACTCTTATTTATCATGAACGCACATCCAAAATGCAAAATGGATATATTGCAAAATCGACATCACCCAATTAACTCTCATTTAACAAAACTATTACCCCTTAATTCTACAAATCAACTCTCAAATGAGCACTTTCAAAGATGAAATAAAAGTTAGCACTATTTCTTAACCGCAACGACATTTTATTAGAACAAAAATCGCAGACCCTCAACAAGTAGCTAAGAGTAACCCACAAAACATTACCAAAACTGTTAGACCGGAACTCAAACTTAGGTGCTGTTTGTTTTTTCTGCAGGAAAAGGTCTGCAGTCTGCGGACCACATCTGCAGACATCTGCAGGAGAAGAGGTGGACCAAATGTCTGCAGTCTGCAAGGAGAAGAGAGTTTGTTTTTTTTTTCTACAAAAACCCTTCTCTTCTCTTATCTTCTCACACATAAACACACACAGACCACTACTCTCTCTCTCTCTGCCTTGAACTCTCTCTCTCTCTACAAACTCTTTCTCTACAATCTGTCACCACCACCGCCCATAGCACCACCACCACCGCACCGCCTCCGCCATAGCACCACCGCCATCATCTACTGCCAAGAACAACCACAACCACCTACCCCCGTCTGCCTTCATTTACCACCACAACCACCCACCCTCGTCGCAACCACCACCACCGCCTTCGTCGTTCCACCACCGCCAAGAACATCAAAACCCACCACCGCCGATTTGGGGGTTTTGTTCGATTTGGGGGTTTTGTTCCACCACCGATTTGGGGGTTTTGTTCGATTTGGGGGGTTTTGTTCTACGGTCTCCGATGATGATGATGGTGGTGGTGGACGGTGTAGCAGCGATGATGATGGTGGTGGTGATGTATCAGGTGGCGGTGGTGGTGGGCTTATGCAGGTGGGAGAGGTGCGACGGTGGGATGGGGTGCGACGGTGGGAGAGGTGCGACGGTGGGAGGGTGGCAGCGGGTGGGAGGGTGTGATGGTGGCAGCAGGCATGGTTGTAAAACAAGGTCTCCAAGGCCGAGTACTCCCCGAGTACTCGCTACAAGGTAGGTTGCCGAGACGACTTTCTTCAACTCCGACTAATTGCTCGGAATCGATCAAATGCGGTCAACATCAGCCAAAATCGGATCTAGTAGGTCAACTCGGGCCGAGTTTGACTTAAAATAAAATAAAACCATAATTTCTATGCCTATAATATTAAAGAATGAATATCAATTTCACGTATTTTGTTATAAATATTAGTAAATTTATGTTATTTAAAATATATTTAATTTTCGAAAACTAATTTCTTTATAATTTGGCATGTCCGAGTACTCCCCGTGTACTCTCCGCCTAGACCGAGTACTCTCAACTCCCCGGTCGACCGACTAGGGAGCGTCTAGCGACTTTTGCAACCACAGCGGGTGATGTGAGGAGAAGGGGTATGTGATGTGAAGAGGGGTGTTTAGAAGAGGTGAGAAGAGGTTAGAAGACATGGGTTGATGTCTGCGTGGGGAAGAGGTCTCGCAGACTTTTTTTAATGAAAGGTCTGCGAGAAAACAAACAAGCTGCAGGACCCAAAGGTCTGCGCGCGTCTGCGCGACACAGACATAAGTGACCAGAAGTGCTTCTGACCAAAAAACAAACAGCACCTTAAAGTTACATAATTATACTAAAAAAAACTTGTATCTTCGAAGCCTCTTCTCCAAGACTCCCATTGATGTTTCACCATTTCGTAAAAAAAGAAACAAATACATTGGTTAATGTATCTATTGATTATTAGTGACCATTGAGATATGGTTGATAATGATATGATAGAATTCACACTTTATCTTACCATGATTTATGGAAAGATATATTAATTACTCGATTAATCTAATAGTATATATACTAATGATAAATTAAATAAGGATTTAATTATTTTTTCTTAAGGCATAAGGCAAAAACTACAAATAGGAGACATATATGTTTAAATTTTCTAATAAAGCACGCCTATTATTCAGTATTTTGATTTGGTTCATTCGTTATAATTAAAAACCGAGAGTTGGTTCACTATTTAAAAAGTAACATAAACCGAATATCATCATTAAAACTATTATTAAACTTATATAAACGGGGTTCTTACCGAGTATCATCATTAAAACTATTATTAGGGTGAGCGGGGCACATCTCGGGGAGGGGAGCGGTGACTGAAGTCCCCGAGCGGGAACACAGCCGCCATCAATTCGGGGAGTGTAATTGGGGAGGGGGATCGGTGTATGTTCACCGCACAACCAAACCCATTTTACCGTTGGGCAACGTTCGAAAACAATAAAAAAAAATTCAATTTTAACCTATATAAATAACCAACTTAAATCTAATTTTTTACCACACAAATTCTCAATCTTACTCTAAAAAACTTTCAAATACAACACAAAGCCAAACCGAGCAATGGAGAACCAACCCCGCGAAGGCAAGAAAAAGTCCGTCGGCTCTAACACTAAGGGACGCGGCTCGCAACCGTCTCGTGGTGGTTCGAGCGGTGCAAGTGGACAACTACAACCACCTTTCGGATATACCTCACAACCCCCGTTTTTTTACCAACAACCTTCACACCCGTCCTTTTACAACACCCAACCACAACCCCCTTTCGGCTATTTTCAAAATTTGTTATCAATGGAACCTCAATCCCCCGCCTTCGACCCGTATGGTTTTCGTTCCCCACAAGTTCCATCTCCACGAGAAAATGTAATTTTTATTTTATTAATTAAAAAAATAAAAAAACAAGTCCCCCAAGAGAGGAGTGCCGCCATCAAATTGAGGGTGTGAGAGAAGTTAAGAGGGGAGTTGACGTGACGCGTGCTGATTGGCCATGAGTAAGAGGGGGACTCCCCTAAGAGAGGAGTGCCCCCCTCACCCAAACTTACATAAACGGGGTTCTTAGAAAATAACACCGTCGGGGAAAACAATGCACAAATCAATCATAAAATGGAAATAGGTAACCTCAATAATTTACAACTAAAAGGACTGAAAAATCAACATTGTCGTTTTCTTGCATTTTGTTGGGATTATCGCTCCTGTTACGACTTATTAATTAAAAAATAATAAATTACGAGTTTTGTCTTTTATGTTTACAAGCTTTTACAGACGGTGTTCTTTGCCGTAAAAGTAACAAGTTATGTCCCTAATTTTTCAAAATTTTGCACGTTATGTCCTTTAAGCCTAACCCACTTAAAATTTTCATTTAAATCAGAGTATTTTTGTAATTTTATTAGACAGATGAGGGTAATTTTGTAATTTTATCAATTTAACTAAAAAAATTTAATTAAAAAAACAAAAAAATAAAACATATATAAACTCAAAACCCTATCTCTCACTTCAGTCTCTCTCTCCCTGCCACCACCTACTACTACCTTTCACCAAACCCAACCCAACCCATCCTCTCCTCAGATCGGTGCTATATATATATATATATAGGGCAAGGCTATATAGAAAACCCTATCTATATAAAAAACCCTAGAAAACCCAACCTCCCGACATTTTTTTTTGTGAAAAAAATAACACATGTAATATACATGTTTTTAAGAGTTTTGGGCCAAAAAAATCAAAAAAGCGCCGAAGGGATAATTTAAAAAAAAAATCAGCAATTTCTGTCTTTTGTGCCTAACACATGTTAGGCAACCGGACATTGCTGAAATTTGTTTATTTTTTTTTTAAAAATCCCTTCGGCGCTTTTTTGTTTTTTTTGGCCCAAAACACTCTAAAACATGTATATTACATGTGTTATTTTTTTCAAAAAAAAAAATGTCGGGAGGTTGGGTAAAAATGGGGGGAGATTTGAGTTTCCAGAGTTTTCAAAAATGGCAACTGATTTTGTTTTGTTTTCTATCTATTGCACTAGGAGACCTATGTTAGGGCGGGAAAGGTCTGCCAGCCGTAGTGTTGTTATTATATCCGATGATTCCAAGCAAGGTCCTCCCAAGCAACAATCTCGCTTCGGTCCGACCCAGAGGGCTTTAGGTTAGTATTGATGTGCGTATAAACCGTGAACGTAGTTTTAGGTGATGTATAATGTGTTGTGTGTTGAATTAGGCTCTGTTCATAACATACTTTTGTTTGGCTGCATTTGCAGTGTATGAAGATACTGACATTGGGTCAACAGCCACTGGGAAACGACGGTTAAATGGTAAGTGCCTTTGGTTAAAATAGTTGGTAATTGCGTATCAATGTGAACTTGTATAACATGTGTTCAATGGTTATGGAAAAAAAACGTTCCATTGTATAGTTCTGGCTGTGGAAGTACATTAATTATTGGGTAGTTAATTTAAGAAGTTTGCATAACATGTGTTAAATAATTAATGGATGGACCAAAGATCATTGGCTTTGATTTGTTTGTCTGCCAAATAATTAATGGTCGGAGTTTGAAGTTTGCCTAACATGTAACTGTGTTAAAGGATGACACAAAGTTTGAAAATTATGTTAAGGTTATTGGATTAATGGTACAATCAGTTAAGATTATTAGATTAGGTGTTTGAAAATGTTAAACATTTTGAAAGTGTATCAATGTGAACTTGTATAACATGTGTTAAAATGGTAGGAAAAAAATGTTATAATAGTATCAATGGTAAGTACCTTTTGGTTACAATAGTTGGTAATTGCGTATCAATGTGAACTTGTATAACATGTGTTAAATGGTTATGAAAAAAAAAACGTTGCCTTGTATAGTTCTGGCTGTGGAAGTACATTAATTTTTGGGTAGTTTATTTTAGAAGTTTGCATAACATGTGTTAAATAATTAATGGACGGACCAAAGATCATTGTCTTTGATTTGTTTGTCTGCCAAATAATTAATGGTCGGAGTTTGAAGTTTGCCTAACAGTTTGAAAATTATGTTAAGGTTATTGGATTAATGGTACAATCAGTTAAGATTATTAGATTAGGTGTTTGAAAAATGTTAAACATTTTGTTAGTGTATCAATGTGAACTTGTATAACATGTGTTAAATGGTAGGGGAAAAAATGTTACCTAGTATAGTTCTGGCTGTGGAAGTAAAAGAAAACGTGGTTAGTTAATTTTCGAAGTTTGCCTAACATGTGTTAAACAATTAATGGACAGACCAAAGATCATTGGCTTTGATTTGTTTGTCTGCCAAATAATTAATGGTCTGAGTTTGAAGTTTGCCTAACATGTGTTAATTGGCAGAGAAAAAAAACATCGTGGAGGATAATTCTGGCAAAGGAAGGCAAAGAAACCGTGGTTAGTTATTTTTTATTGACTTTCATTTGTTTGATGTTCAAATGATTAATTGTTAGATGTTTGATCTTATAACTGTAATGTTACCGTTTGTCTTAGAAAGATTTGACATAAAGGGTTATAAAGTAGACTAATTATTTTATGGTTGTTTTGGTTGCGTATAAAACGTTATACCAGTACGTAGGGCAGATGTAACAGCTACATCAAGCGGGAGAACCTTACGGTCTGGGACGAAGAAAGTTTCAGAGGAGAGTGTGAAAGTTCAAAAACAGAAGCAAAAAGAAGTTGTTAAGGAACAAGCAAAAGTTCCCAAAGCCCGTAAGCAAGTGAAGAAGGATGAATTTCCGGGAATAAGGACGCGATCCGCACCACTACAATTTTATAAATGTGTACGAGCATTGACAGACCAACAACGTGAGGCAGTCAGGGGAATGGGCTTTGGTCGTTTACTTACTTTCAGCGTTGATGGGTTACCAGCTAAGTTAGGTTATTTTGTTGTCGACAATTTTAATCCCGATAAGATGGTGATATGTACACCTGCTGGTAATATCAAGGTAAACAGGAAAGTGATACATCAGTTACTAGGGATCCCGACCGGTGGGAAAAAGTTTAGTTCGATTGATAAGCTGCCCATCTTGGTTGATGCCATTGCGGATTGGAGGGCGAGATACCCCGGTGTACATGTACCTCCAACAAAGATGGTGAAAATGATAGATGAGTCCGACGGCGAAGACAGTTTTGATTTCCGCATGGATTTTGTAATGTGTTTTGTGGCAGTGCTCGTTGACTGTCATAAACAAAGTTGTTTACGGGAAGAAATCTTAGAGTATCTAGATGACGAAATGGATTTTGCAAAGTTAGACTGGTGTGACCTGGTGGTAGAGAAGTTGAAAACTTGCAAAGATACCTGGGATCAGCTTGACCCACAAAGCATCTTTGTTGGGCCTCTTTCGATTCTGATAGTAAGTGAAATTTATTTATCTGGGAGAATTAACATGTGTTAAATATACTTGCTTGTTTTTCGGACTGAACTGATCGCTGTTACTTGTAGCTGTTGTACGTTGATAGCATTGAGTGCACAGGGATGAAGGTTGACAAGGCGGTGTGTCCTTTAGCTTTCTGGAACTTGAAGAGATTGCAAGAGAGAGAAAGGCTGGAATACTTGCTGGTGGGTTTGGTCTGGGAGGGTTTAAAGGGTTAACACTTCCAAGTAACTATAACGTGGAACACTGGGCAAGTAAGGAGGTATAGTTATATGCACTAACATGTGTTTTTTACAATTAGTATATAATTTTTGTATGAAACTGTTGCTTTAAACTTTTGAAACAGGAGAGGCTGTTGATGGTACGACAGCTAATTAATGTGACAAACAAGAACAAAATCAAAATAGAGGGTATGTTGGAATCTATGTGTGTGGAGAGCCCTGATGACGAGGAAGTACAAACGTTGAAGGCAATGTATGAAAGTTTGTTTGAACATAGAGCGTATGCAAGTACAGATCACGATAAAGCGGTAGATTTATCGTCACCCCGTATCAATGAGGTGTTGGAAGATTTGAAAAATGATGAAAGTATTCACGTTGACGAGGGACAGAACGCTGGTTAGTCACTGTTATTCTTTGTAAATATTGACTTGATTAATGTGGCACACATTTACTGATGTGCAACGTTTTCGTAGGGGATGGCGTGGTTGACGAATTCTCGGATGGTTCGCCAATAGCTAGTTTGTACAGGAAGTCACTTAATCGGCTTAACAAAAGGATCAGTAAAAGGAGATTGAAAGAAGTAGGATCTTCAGCCATAGACTTTGATGGCGTAGAAGGTCTGATTATTATCTTTCTGACATGTACACTGTAACACATGTTAATGTGTTACCGATCTTATTGATTAACATCTGTTGTGGTTGCAGCTGATGTTGCGGGGCAATCAAGCGTAGCTGTTGATGGAAAAGAGTATGCTGAAACGATGGAAGATGGTGGGAAGTCGTTACAGGTGAGGCGATCTGCTCGACTGGAGATGTTAAAGGATGTTCCTGAGAAAGAAGAAAGTTGTGTGACCCCAAAAAGGCGTAAGACAAATATAAAGTTTGATGGGCCAAACACGGATGGTGGTAACGAAACAGGTAAAGTGTTACATGTGTTACCATTTTTAGTGTTCGTTTATAGTTAAGTGTATAGATGGCAGCCTAGGAAGAAAACATAAGTACACATTGATGGTGACGCGTTGATTAGTGCTCGAGAAAGTTTATGTCCCTGTAATGTGTATACGGGACTGAAATGTATGGTGTAACACATGTTAATGTATTGTTTAACATCTGTTGTGGTTGAAATGTATTGTCTAACACATGTTATGTCCCTGTAATATGCGTAGGGGACTGAAATGTATTGTTTAACATCTGTTGTCGTTGCAGCTGATGTTGCGGGCCAAGCAAGCGTACCACATGATGGCAAAGAGTGTGCTGAGACGCTGCAAGATGTTGGGAAGTCGTTGCGGGTGAGGAGATCTCCGTATATTTGGATTATTCCATTAAAAATGCCAAATACCAAAAAAAAAAAACATATATTCGAGGGAGTTAAGTTAAATAGAGATACAAACCTTGAGCATTTAATTCCTCATCAGTATGGAAGTCACTGGTAATGAACCTGTTGGGGAACAGATGAACCGGTGACATTAACTCGGAGGTTGGTGGATTTGTCTCCATGGACATTAATGGAGAAAAGGGTGATATGCAGGTGAAGATGTTAAAGGAGATATGAGGGACGAGATCTATAAAATTTGGATTTTAAAAATGAAATAATCTATAAATGGGGGGTATGGTGACTTGTGAGGTGATGTGCATTAATGATAATGTCAAATCAAATGGGGAAGAGTTCTTGGGGTGGGTGGATAGATGTATAATTACTAATATACCCTTAGAGGCAAAAAGCATAATCAATTGACTTGGATGACGTGGATAAATGTAGGCCACATATTGAGTTTGCAAAGTTTTCTAAAAATTAAGGGTTTCTTATAGAGCATTGCCCTATATATATATGCACACACACACACACCACCTCCCACCATCACCCACCCCTAGAGATGGGCATAATCAGGTATTATTAATACCCGGAACCGGTTCCTACCCGTACCCGGGTACTGATACTAGTTAGGGGAACCGGGTTCTCTGAAGAACCGGTTCCGGGTTGAACCCGGGTAGCCGTCAATAAAACTAGAACCGATGTAACCGGTTACAGGTACTCTGGACCCGGTTCCGGGTACTGTTTGAAACCGGTTCTATCGGGTTTTTCAAACCAAAAAGCTGCCACTTACTGTTGGAACCGGTTCCAACGGATATAATATCGTTGGAAACCAATTATATAACATAAAAATCGGTTTTTTTTATGTATATATACCCCATCTTCTCCATTCCCTTTCCTTACTACTACAAATATTCAACACTTTAACATTCGATTTCATATTTTCGAAGATACAATGGCATGCAATGACGAGGTTGTTATGATTTTGGAAACCAAACAAAACCCGTCAATTTGGAAGCATTTCGATTTGTGTTTGATGACCGATAACCATGAGATGGCTAGGTGCAAAGGTTGCGGAAAGTTCATGAAAGCGGCCGCCAACTCGACGCTAAAGAAACACATCGACCGCCATTGCCCCGTGACCAAGGCGAAAAATGAAAAGGATAAAGAATCCGGGACTGGTTCTTCAAATGGTAACTTATTACCGGGTACAGTGGAACTTATTACCGGGTACAGTGGAACCAGGTACTGGAAAAACCGGGTACGGGTACTAACCAGGTACGAGTTGGAACCGGGTACGACCTGTTTATTATCAAGAAATATGAAAGCGGGTAAGAACCGTCGGGTATTTTGAACCTGGAACCGGTTCTTCTATACATCGGGTCGGAACTGGAACCGGGTACGGGTTAGTTCTACCGGTTCGGGTTTGGAACCGGTTATTATGCCTATCTCTACCCACCCATCATCACCTCCGGCGACCCATCCTTCTCTCTTTCTTTACCACCACCCTCCACCACTATGAAGAAGAAAAAATCATCCATCACTCATAAATTTAGAATCAAAGCCAGATCCTAATTTTACTTAAACCTGTGTTTCTCAAAATTACTTTTTTTACAACTAAAACAATAGACAAAAAAAACATAATTTCAACTTTAGAAAAAAGTTCGTCCAACACACAAAATTACTTAAACCTTTGTTTCTCACACTAATTTTAGATTTCAAATAATAAACAACATAAAAACCCTAATTTTCTAACTTTTGTGACAACAATACTTGACAATTAGCACTAACACAGCTAGATCCGGACTCAAGTAGTCGGATATCAACGTCAGCATTCAAATAAGAGCCACAGGAAGCCGGATTAATGGAAGAAGATTGTAACACCCCAAAAACGGATTTGGTAATCAAACCACGTTAATATTAATGAACGGGTAAAATACCGTTAGTGATAAAAATTAACCCGGTAAATATTATGATTTAAATAAACAAACCTAATATTAAATAAAAAGCAAATAAGTGCTTTATAAGATATAGTAAACTAAGGGCCCGAGTGAGTGGGAGTTAAGTTGAATCGGGTTGTAATAACTCATATTTAGTAAATTGACTAGGAACATTTAAACCTAGTTATGAGAATTGGTTAATTGTTAGTAAGTGTTATATGGGGGTTTAAACAAAAGCTAAACCCGAGGGACCTAAGATGTCAAAAAGGAAACTTGAGTTTAAATGTTAGAAATTAGACATAACACACACACTAACTGTGTGTATGTCGAACGATCAGGAGAAGAGAAAAAGGGGTGCAAACCCTAGTTCATCAAGATATTCAAAATTGAAAACCTAGATTGGTGAAAGTTGTGATTTGAGACAAGTAGGTTACTTACAAATAGATGGTTGGATTATGACCCAAAGATGAAATTGAGTGTTTATGTATGCTTGATTTCGTTAGACATGATGAAATTATGAGACAATTGAGATAAGATCACTTGTAAGTGATTAACAAGTATAATATGAAGTGGATTTTGATTATATGATAAAGTTGATGATATACATGTGTTTAGAATCATCGTACATGATAGTAATAAGAAGATACTTGAACAATTTATGAGTTTGAGTACATGTTCATACTTGCCATGAAATGGATTTTTGTGTGATATGATGAAAATGGTGATATATTCATGTTAAATGATGTTTGAAATCATCATATGTTTATGAGTGTTTAAAGTATTAGGCTAAGTTTGATGATCGGATAAATTCCACAAATATGATGCAATGGATTGTTTTATAGTGATGAAACAATTCCAAGTTCATGTATAAGATTGATAGACTAGCATACAATGATCGAAGTTATGTTAAAATGATGTTAACAATTGCGTGAACTTAGTTAGGGAACATGGTTATAATGGTGGCCTAAGAATAGTGCCTACCGGGTAATTAACGAAATACATAAATGAGTTGTTAAACTTATTTGTGGTCGTATGCGTTAGTAGGCAGTTGACTTTTAAAAGTCAAATTGACCTATAATATGAACGAATGATGATTTTGATATAAAATCCGTAAGATGGAATAGTCGTGATAATTGATGACTAATCTAACCATCTTGCAAACTATAAATGATAGTTTGACGCTTGACAAGCGTGGTGGAAGCTTGGAGAAGAAGCGGGTCAAGCGGATCATGTACGAAGGAAAAGTGTATTTGAATGCAAGGTAAGTAAAGCTTACACCCTTTTATTTTGTAGAATATCTCCTTATTGTATTGATTACGAATAAGGTAAATAAGTATTTGGAATATGATGTTCCGACGTGTAGTAAATCGGGACGAGTTGAATGAAAATAATAAGAAACTATGTTTAATGGTTAAATATGAGTAAAACGGTAATTCGGTCATGCAATGACGAATAAACAATGAGTTTTGATTTAAGTTACCTTGTGGTATAACCCATAATGAGTAAAAAGGAATAATATGGTAATTGGTTACGAGTTAATGAATAAACATCAGTTTTTGAGAAAGACACTCTAAGGCGTAAGCCATGATGGGTCAAAAGAATTAAGAAATGTTTTTTAAGTAATATGATGGCATGGTGTAAACTGGAACGGGTTACTTGGATGAGATGGTAAATAAATACCATCTCACAAGGATAAAATGGTCATTTAGACCAAACGGGTCAAAAGGTGATGATATCACCATTTGACAATATCGACTAATGATTGTTTGTCGAGTCTTATGCTCATAGGAGTGAATAGCGAATGGAAATTTGTGTTGCTATCAATAAGCAGTTATTAAAGCAAGGTATTAGAATGGGTTTATACTTTTACCCGATCCAGGTATTGGTAAATAAGATTATAGCTAAAATGTGCGATTTTGGTCAAATATGTTGTTGAAAGTGCTTCGTCGCAAAAGAAGGGACTAAAGTTGACCAAGACGCCCTTGAACGATAAACTGGGCAAATGACCCTTAAGGGTGTTTGGAAATAAGTTTTATGATCAAGTAAGTTGTAACATTCCTATTTTTATATAAGAATTATAGAACACTAGTAACTAGTTTATTTTTAATATAAATATTCAACCCAAATAGTTTTAAACACTATTTTATATATAGTTGGTTGAAATATTATTCTAATTAATTGGCCTGTATATGGGTGACCTTTCTAATAAAATAAAAGTCTATAAAAACTTATATTATTAGACAGGTACATTACGGGTAAGTTAACTATAAGAACTATGAAGAACCTAAACGGGCCTAGTGACCGTATTCTAATTAAACTATAAAAATATATTGTATTTTGAACTTACTCTATTTTTAATGAAACTTAGACCCAAATGTAGACAAAAATATTCTCATTCTAATAACATATTTATTATTTTATAAAACGTTATATTTTAGAAATTATACGCGCCAAATAAGTGAAACAGTTAAATTAATTATAATATATATATAATAAAATAATAATAAACCTTAATTTACAATTCAATTGTTTGAATTGTCTACGTATATCAGAAATCGAAAATCAAAATATATTTAATATAAAATCAAAACTATTAGATAAATTTGAGATGTATACGTGTTGTAAGAAAAGAAAATAAGAAAATAATAAATTAATTAAAACATGACTATGCATCAAGATGAGATGGTGGAAGTCCAAGAGTCATTTGAAATTTAATTCAATTGTATACGTGGCTGGCAGTTGCTTTACCTATAAGCTAAATTTTTAGTATAAATAGGAAGTATCATTTCAAGCATTCAACTGCTCAGCTCATTTCTATTCTGCCTTCTTTCGAACTCCCTCTCATCAATATTCCTTTTTATTTTATTTTCCCCTATAATAATAATAAGGCTCTACCCTGTTTTAAGTGTTTTAGCTCCCGATCATCGTTACCCTTTCCGATTGATCTGAGCCTCATAACATATGTCAGGGCTCTGCTCGACTAAGTTGTTGGGGTTCTGTCTCGTGACATAGCGACAAGGTTGAATTAGGGGTACTATACTTAACATGAGTACAAATATATATATATATATATATTTTTTTTTAAATAGCTCAAAAGATTTTACCCAATATTTTACCAGGAGACTTTCTAATTAAACCCTAAAGTTACAAAGTGGGTCCATTCTCTTTTCTCACCATTTTATTTCCTTTTTATCCCAAACCATAACAACTCTCACCAAAAACTATTATTTATTATTATATTTTGTTCACAAGGAAACCTTAGTTAAGACCCTTAAGTAATCTTACATAAACCCTAAAGTTTTCATAACAATCAGAATCAGGATCAGGGCCCCTAAAACTCAGGGGGGGGGTATTCCCTACTTGACGATTATCCTAATAACTTGCTGTCTAATTCGAAATTTCTTGTTCCGTCGACTCAGCTAGGCTAGAAACACACGTGGCAACCATATGAAGAAAGTTGACCTTCGCTTCACGCGAAGCCCATAGGGGGACCCCCCGCGTCACGCGAGGGGGTCAAAATCTCAGTATAAATAGATGGGTTTGGGATTTGCATTTCTGCGTTGGAGCGACGTTAAAATTCATTTCGTACGTCGAGATATTGCCTGTTTACTACCAAACACACACTAGTTCGAATTCTGCTACGATACCGGGTATTAACTCAATCGCTGCTACGATTCAATGTCCGATCGATTGAAACTATCCGACTAGATGTTTAAGCGCTATCCTTTGTCATTAGTTGTGATTCCGACAGGATGTTTGAGTACCACCCGAACTCGGGGAATACTCTGTCATTCGTTGTGAATCCGATGGATGTTTAAGTGATTGCACTTTGTCATTCGTTGTGAGGGTTTTAATCTCGTGAGTTATCGTAATTGCTGTATTAAGTTACCTACCTAGTTCGTGTGCACTAGGTTACAAGACTAATCAATAGGCTAAGCTCTGCCTGTATAAATCTGCAATATCAAGGCTAATCAGTAGGCTAAACTCTGCTCGTATAAATCTGCATGCTTATAATGTGAGTCATTCTCTTTTTATCAAAGTACTTTATAAATTCTTAAATGTTTTCAAAGTTATAATTACAGGGATTAAGTCTTTGTAATCACCAAATTACAGCCGGTATGTGGGGTATTGTATACATTACTTGTTCCCGTCACCATTGGACAACGAGTTAGCCAATGGGTGATCTGACCACAGTCACAGAAATAAGTCGAGTGACAAATACTGTGGGTAGTTGGTTGATATAGAAACAATGTAATCACCCTTAATACTGTAAATTATAACAAACGTGTCTTTTTAGTAAATAGAATGATTCACCAGTATTTCCTGCTGACAAAACCTTTTTAAAACGCGTTTCAGGTAATTACAGTAAATTGGAGTAAGAGTTGGATCCGGCACTGAAGGGCTTCAAGAAGTGGCTTATTTTATTAATTAAATCAAATTAAGAAATATTTTTTTATGTAATTGGGTTTATCCCTTATTAAAGCTACCTTTGTAAAACATGGGTTTATCCCATCTATTTAATAAATAAAATCCGGTGTTTCTAAACTCTGATATTTTTCCTAACTCACGGTCCTGATGAAATTTCTGCTGCAATATTTTTAAAATAATCACCGGTACCACTTGGCTGTTCACGGCTCCCGATTCCGTCCAGGGTGGGTCGGGGGTCGTGACAGAAGGTGGTATCAGAGCCACTGCTTTAAGCCAATAAGTGTTGTGATAATAATACCTAAGCTTATATAAAAGAGTTAGGAGATTGCTATTAATTAGTAGCACACATGATAGTATTTAGACTTGAACTTAAGAAAAGATGCCTTAGTATCAGCTTCAAGATAAGCTAAATACTTGTGTAAATAAAAGATGATGGATTTTGGTATGCCGTAAGAATGACGATTAGAACATTGCAGGCAATAGCACTTAATTACTATTAATTCTTGCTTATTGGTATTACTTGGTCTAGAATAAAGATATGTTATGGAAATACAAATTTCCTTGATTCTGGATAAAAACCCTAATAAAAGAGGCACTTTTAAAATCTTGAAAAGATACTATTTATGGGAAATAGAAAATTTGCTCCGGCAAGACTGGGTATGGTGTAGCAGACTCTCCAGCTTATCCGGATATACTGAGATTTCCTCTCCGGCGCGAACCGGATAAGACGGGATATATAATATGTCAAACAAGTGACAAGATTTCCCTAAATAGTATCATGATCTGATATCTGACTTGTTATTGGAATTATGAATCTGTTAAATACATTGACCTTACTAAGGGTATGTATATTACAGTATGTGAAATATATGATTATATAGATATATATATCTATAAGGAATTTCCAAAAGTCAATTAAGAATAAAGCAAAAGCATATGTGTCTAGATTTCTTTATCAAGAATCTCTTTTCCGATATCAAACATTATTTCGTTTGATTATCTGCCTCGTAACTCGATCGATAATAATAACAATATAAACCCATTAAGTTGGGATACCATCAAAAGTATAAGAATTACCATAGACTACTAACGCAAGTAAGAAGCATGTAAAGTTGTGCTAGTGCATAAGAAAACACAAGAAACTTAAATTATATGTCCACAAACGTCGAAGTATATCACATACGAATTCCAAGGCAAGACCTTTGGAAAATATAAATTAGGCACGATGACACCAATGCTAATTCTGTCAGTAGAAGAACTACGAATAAAAAAGAAGCACTTTGCCATGCGATCCTACAAACAACATGAATCTCGCTGAGGTACGTTGGAACAATATTTCACAACCATCGATGCACAGTCTAATCAGAGTCATAATTATTAGCACTACAAAAGAAGTCATATACCTTTGCAAATCCCCTATTTCATTTCATTTCATTCGACATTCCTTGGTAATGTCACTTAACAACGATTATCACACGAAATTCCAGATAAAAGTTCTTATATTTCTTTCATTAAAATTCTGACTTCTGCATATAAAGAATTGACTTTCGCGTTTCTATTTCCCATAATAGTCATCATACCATGAGGATTTCTTTCATATTAGCAAATATTGATCTATTTCATTTCTTGGTAAATCCACACGTTACACATACATTGTTTGTTACGCATGTGGTTCATTTGATTTATGAAGACCACTAGAGGACTTCATTCTAATTTGTTGTTTTATCCAAACTCAAATATCATTCCGCTTTTTGCACTATGAACCGCATTATTGCAAACCGGTAACTCTTTGATATCGAGTCAATGAATTTTGTTAAACCATTGAGGTGAAGAATTTATATTTTTATATATATATAATTATGTTTGAGGTATACTCTCATTTAAATTTATGATTAGTTATTTATTATTGATAATTAAATATTAGTTTTATTATTACTTTATTAGTAATAATATATTAATAATAATAGTTAGTATTATTTTTAAGATACTAGGGTTATTATCAGGGGCAGGTATTGAGTAGCCTAGCCTTAGTTAGGCATGAACTGATCACCTATGTTTAAACAAGGCAGCACTAACCAATATCCAACCATGATAATAACTTGTTAATGTATATAAATTAAAGTCATCATACTTATTTAGTAAATTTTAATTATATATAAAAATATTTTACTTTGTACTGTAAGGAGAAGACATATTTTCATAAAACAATACAAGAATTAGAAAGACGAATATAAATAATTGTCTATCACATGTTTTGTGGTAACTATGTACCGTAACGCTCAGGCAAGAAAATGACCATATAAGAATAATATGGTAGTCATCAACTACGTTGGGTTAAGGGAACATTGTAATATATAAGAATAGTCTCAGTTTTCACTTATTTACAACATTTGTAAATACATTCACAACGTTATATGGTTTCAAAATAAAAATAAGTAATCACATAGAATCGACCCATTAAGTGTTATATATTTACAAAGTATTTTACAAATACTTTTGTACAATAAATATTTTTATACCTTTATTTACAACTTTCATTATAAATAATAGTGATTTCTTTTACAAAATCATAATACTAAAATATTTTGTAAATGTAATAACTTCATTGCGGTATTTTGTAATCTATATTACATAGTAAATATAAGTTATTTTACATAGTATAGTAAAATACTAAAATAATATTTATTTAAAATTGGTGACCATTTACATATAGTAAAAATGCGTAACAAATAATATATATTACATTTGCTTTACAAATATAATATAATGGTTGGTCATGCCAAAACAACTTGTTCTTATTATATTTCGATCTCTAGAACATAGTATGAAAAATATGGTCACTAATAGTGTACTATCACATTGTTTCACAATTAAAATAACTTGGAACTCTAAACAATGATACGCTAACTCTATTGTCTTTTGTTGTATCTTTGCAATTCACTCATCTCAAAACTTTGATTTTCTTATATCATAAATATTTGACAAATCATTTTTCATGCTTTTATTTCATTTTGAACCTATCAATTCTAAGTCTTCCTCAGTTGCTAATCAAAGTAAGTTTTCTTTTGACAAATAATTTTTTATTAAAAGTCCTTCACATTCATTTTAAATATCTATTGATCATATATCTTTTGGCTTGAACCTAGTCACTTTGGAAATTATATCATTTCATCTCATTCGTTTGTCATCGATTTCTTGAAATAATTCAGTTGAACCATTGAGTCCAATTTATTATACAACTCATATTCACAAAATTAAATATTTTGATTCTGTGTCATCTACCTTAATATTGTTTTATTGACTAAAATATGACATAAGTCTAAAAGAAATATCGTAACCCAAATCTCGAGGACGAGATTTAAAACAAGGTGGGGAGAATGTAACATTCCTATTTTTATATAAGAATTATAGAACACTAGTAACAAGTAACTAGTTTATTTTTAATATAAATATTCAACCTAAATAGTTTTAAACACTATTTTATATATAGTTGGTTGAAATATTATTCTAATTAATTGGCCTGTATATGGGTGACCTTTCTAATAAAATAAAAGTCTATAAAAACTTATATTATTAGACAGGTACATTAGGGGTAAGTTAACTATAAGAAATATGAAGAACCTAAACGGGCATAGTGACCGTATTCTAATTAAACTATAAAAATACATTGTATTTTGAACTTACTATATTTTTAATGAAACTTAGACCCAAATGTAGACAAAAATATTCTCATTCTAATAACATATTTATTATTTTATAAAACGTTATAATTTAGAAATTATACGCGCCAAATAAGTGAAACAGTTAAATTAATTATAATATATATATATATATAATAAAATAATAATAATAAACCTTAATTTACAATTCAATTGTTTGAATTGTCTACGTATATCAGAAATCGAAAATCAAAATATATTTAATATAAAATCAAAACTATTAGATAAATTTGAGATGTATACGTGTTGTAAGAAAAGAAAATAAGAAAATAATAAATTAATTAAAACATGACTATGCATCAAGATGAGATGGTGGAAGTCCAAGAGTCATTTGAAATTTAATTCAATTGTATACGTGGCTGGCAGTTGCTTTACCTATAAGCTAAATTTTTAGTATAAATAGGAAGTATCATTTCAAGCATTCAACTGTTCAGTTCATTTCTATTCTGCCTTCTTTCGAACTCCCTCTCATCAATATTCCTTTTTATTTTATTTTCCCCTATAATAATAATAATAAGGCTCTGCCCTGTTTTAAGTGTTTTAGCTCCCGATCACCGCTACCCTTTCCGATTGATCTGAGCCTCATAACATATGTCAGGGCTCTGCTCGACTAAGTTGTTGGGGTTCTGTCTCGTGACATAGCGACAAGGTTGAATTAGGGGTACTATACTTAACATGAGTACAAATATATATATATATATTTAAATAGCTCAAAAGATTTTACCCAATATTTTACCAGGAGACTTTCTAATTAAACCCTAAAGTTACAAAGTGGGTCCATTCTCTTTTCTCACCATTTTATTTTCTTTTTATCCCAAACCATAACAACTCTCACCAAAAACTATTATTTATTATTATATTTTGTTCACAAGGAAACCTTAGTTAAGACCCTTAAGTAATCTTACATAAACCCTAAAGTTTTCATAACAATCAGAATCAGGATCAGGGCCCCTAAAACTCAGGGGGGGTATTCCCTACTTGACGATTATCCTAATAACTTGCTGTCTAATTCGAAATTTCTTGTTCCGTCGACTCAGCTAGGCTAGAAACACACGTGGCAACCATATGAAGAAAGTTGACCTTCGCGTCACGCGAAGCCCATAGGGGGACCCCTCGCGTCACGCGAGGGGGTCAAAATCTCAGTATAAATAGAGGGGTTTGGGATTTGCATTTCTGCGTTGGAGCGACGTTAAAATTCATTTCGTACGTCGAGATATTGCCTGTTTACTACCAAACACACACTAGTTCGAATTCTGCTACGATACCGGGTATTAACTCAATCGCTGCTACGATTCAATGTCCGATCGATTGAAACTATCCGATTGGATGTTTAAGCGCTATCCTTTGTCATTAGTTGTGATTCCGACAGGATGTTTGAGTACCACCCGAACTCGGGGAATACTCTGTCATTCGTTGTGAATCCGATGGATGTTTAAGTGATTGCACTTTGTCATTCGTTGTGAGGGTTTTAATCTCGTGAGTTATCGTAATTGCTGTATTAAGTTACCTACCTAGTTCGTGTGCACTAGGTTACAAGACTAATCAATAGGCTAAGCTCTGCATGTATAAATCTGCAATATCAAGGCTAATCGGTAGGCTAAACTCTGCTCGTATAAATCTGCATGCTTATAATGTGAGTCATTCTCTTTTTTATCAAAGTACTTTATAAATTCTTAAATGTTTTCAAAGTTATAATTACAGGGATTAAGTCTTTGTAATCACCAAATTACAGCCGGTATGTGGGATATTGTATACATTACTTGTTCCCGTCACCATTGGACAACGAGTTAGCCAATGGGTGATCTGACCACAGTCACAGAAATAAGTTGAGTGACAAATACTGTGGGTAGTTGGTTGATATAGAAACAATGTAATCACCCTTAATACTGTAAATTATAACAAACGTGTCTTTTTAGTAAATAGAATGATTCACCAGTATTTCCTGCTGACAAAACCTTTTTAAAACGCGTTTCAGGTAATTACAGTAAATTGGAGTAAGAGTTGGATCCGGCACTGAAGGGCTTCAAGAAGTGGCTTATTTTATTAATTAAATCAAATTAAGAAATATTGTTTTATGTAATTGGGTTTATCCCTTATTAAAGCTACCTTTGTAAAACATGGGTTTATCCCATCTATTTAATAAATAAAATCCGGTGTTTCTAAACTCTGATATTTTTCCTAACTCACGGTCCTGATGAAATTTCCGCTGCAATATTTTTAAAATAATCACCGGTACCACTTGGCTGTTCACGGCTCCCGATTCCGTCCAGGGTGGGTCGGGGGTCGTGACATAAGTCTTTTGATAAGTGTAAAAAGTTAAAGGTATAAGCCTTTTTGGGTCAAACGCCTCAAAATGGGTCTTTTCCGTAAAATGACAAATCGAATGGTAGAATTCGGAATAAATAGTTCATTATATTAAATCCACCACAAATATAGTCGTGGTGGAAGATAAGTAGATATCTTAATGTGGAAATGGGATGCGTGAAAAAGGAAGTGCGAGATTTAAGCTTAAATGCTTAAATTCTCTTAAGAGGTCAAAAATGATTTATGCTCATAACTTGGGTAATGGCCGCGTAATTCATAAAAGTTATGAACCCGAGTTAACGATTTTGAGCTAAATACGTTGGTATATGCTTTATGATTATTTAGAAACAAGTTTGTTTAATAAATCATGAAACAGGTCAAAAGTTTAATAATTGAATTTTAAGCCGAGGGCTTAAAATCTAGAAAATTGTTAATCCGGATGTCAGATTTTAACTCTATATGATAGAGAACCAAATTACGATCACGTAGGAATAAACGGGAGGAAAAACGGATGAAAATTGAGGGAGTTATGAACATTTTTGTGAAAAATGGTAAAGCTGGGAGTTGCAGCTCCCAGCTGCACACTTTCTTTGAAAAAGGGGGCTTCGCGCCCCGTGACCACAATTACCTTGGGGCGTCACAGCACGCGATGGGCTCTGAATAGGGCGAAATTTTTTGATTTAATTGTTTTGTCTTACGGTCTCGTTTAGACAAGTTATAATCTCTCATAACTATCTCATTTCATGTTTTATGAAATGTAGGTATACCGTAAAGTACCGAATGACGATCAAGCTCAACGAAGAACGAACACCGTCAAGTTTCAAGCTTCTGCGTTACGTTTTTTCGTCACGCGTAAACAACAGTATTATATTTGAAATGTTTTAAATTTCGAGAAGTTTTAAGAAACTCGTATTTTCATATGTATGTGTAATCGTATAAACGCTTTTATACGTGAAAATTATATGTAAAATCGATATTTAAAGTAAGGGTCTTACTCTTCTCACAGAACGATGTCGTTGCAGTTGCTGTTGATTCAATTGGGGCAAACGAACGAGCTTGAATTTCTTATGTTTGCGCTCATCTTCATTGTCGTAGTAGTAATTAGGGGTATGCACGGTTCGGTTATTAGCATTATCCGTAACCGTAACCGAAGTCATCGGTTAATTTGTCGGTTTTTGGTTCGGTTCGGTTAATTTTCGGTTAATAACCAATTCAAACAAGGGCTAAATTTTTTTGCTTAGAAATACATGTAATGGAGGTATAAATACATGAAATAGATGTATAAATACATGAAATGGAGGTATAAGTACGGTTTACAGATCCTATTCATCATGTCCATGAATGCTGCAGGAGCATTTGTTAATCCAAAGGGCATGACTGTAAACTCGTAGTGACCATACCTAGTTCTGAAGGCAGTTTTAGGTATGTCTTCTTCTTGTACTTTCAACTGATGGTATCCGGAGCGTAAATCTATCTTACAAAAATATCTAGTTCCCTGAAGTTGATCGAAAAGATCATCAATCCAAGGTAATGGGTATCGATTCTTAATTGTAACCTTATTCAATTCCCTGTAATCGATACACATTCGCATCGACCCATCTTTCTTTTTCACAAACAATACTGGAGCTCCCCACGGGGATGAACTAGGTTGTATAAATCATTTGCTTAGCAATTCATCTAACTGCTTTTTCAATTCTAACATTTCGGTGGGTGCTAACCGATAGGGTGCCTTGGCTATCGGTGTAGTTCTAGGAATTAGATGAATTCTAAATTCTACTTCCCTATCGGGTGGTAATCCAGGTAGTTCTTCTGGGAATACATCCGGGTATTCTGATACTACTGGAATTTCCTTAAGTTCCTTACCTTTCGTGTTAATGATTACCGAAATCACGAATCTCGCTAATTGTGCGGGGTCTCGTAGCTTTGACGATATCACGAATCTCGCTAATTAAACCCCAAATATAGCGAGAAATAAGTACCGGTTCTGGCGAAGCCAGGGTAGGTACAATTCTAGCATACTCGAAGAGTGTCGAAGTATACCCTCGATAATCAACATCCACCATCCGGTGGTTTAGGAACTTATTTGTCATTTGTTCCTTTTCATATTCGGGACATAATTTTCTTTCTACTAGTCTCTTAAATTCTTCCCAACTCATGGCATAAGCCACATCGCTTCCTTTGGCTTGTAGTACCGTATTCCACCATTCTAGTGCCCCTTCTTTAAAAAGATGCGACGCGTACATGACCTTGTCTTCCTCGGCACATTTACTTATTTTAATTACTGCTTCGGTTTTCTCTAACCAACGCAGTGTAGCATTTGCCCCTTCTTTGCCTGCAAATTCGATTGGTTTACAGGCAAGAAATTCCTTGTAAGTGCAACCAGGCGTTGCAACTTTCATTTTCTTAAGAAATGGGGCTTGCATCACATCATTATCATTATTATTATTACTGTTGCTGCCTCCATTTACACTATTACTGAAATTATCGCCGTGAGTACGTTTGCTGGGAATAATTGGTTGAGGTTCAACTGGATTTCGGGCAGCAGCAAGGATTGCTTGAATAGCATTGGCTATTCCCTGAGCAACGATATTTTCTATATCTTGCCTATTAAGAAATTGATCTTCATGGTTTTGTTCGGATTGATTAACTTCGTTAACTGGTTCAATAACAGCGGGTTCCATCTGATAATTAACAATATATATAAGGTATTGGGATAAATAAATATCAATCAAACACAAATAAGCAATCGCACATAATCACATCAACACGTATAGCCAAAATTGTCGACTTTGCGACGTTGATATTTTTATATATTAGTAGGCATCCGTACACACCCGTTATCTTACAAAAGTTTTATTTTAAGTTATTTTACATAATTATATTTTTATTATTATTTTATATTTATTAAACACAGAAGCACAAAACTACACACGATCCCCGTCAGCTGGCACTTCAGAAACGACGTTTCCTCTCGTCGTATTTCCATGATATCCTTTCCCCCACTTCCCGGATTCTGTTTCCTGCGTCCACCAGCTCCTCGCCATAGTGGCGGAGTTCAGCCAAGTTCTCGGTGCTCAAAGGTGGGTTTGGTGCAGGCTCTGGGTCAAACTAGGGGAAAAAGGTATTAGGGTTATTCAAGAGATTCTAAAATTGCCAGTCACTTGTCCACCATTCCTCCAATTCACCGGGTAAAAGTTGGTGGCTGACAATGGGGTCTGGGAAAGCAGGTTCTAAGTTAACTGGAAGTTGTGATTCAGCGGGGTAATTGAAGAGGTCTTCATTGGCAGGTCCAAAGAGGTCACAATTTGCCAGTTTGCGATCAAGCTCCTCCTAGGGTGGCATTTCCTGAGCTTTCCCTGAACTTTCCCCAATCTCTTTTCCTTTCCCTTTATCATTTGGGTCCTCAGTGTTTTTAACCCTCTGTGCGGCTGGCTTCTTCCTCCGTGCGCGTCTCCAGCCTACGAGTCTCTTTCTCTTTTTCGACTTGGGTTTCTCCTGGGCTTGAGCCTGGAATTCCATAGGTTCTTCAGTGTTAGCCAGATAATCAGAAAAGCCCCCGGAAACTTCCATGTCAGCAGAATGGATAGTGAGATTCTGAAGAGCTTCAGACAACTCATTCATGCTGTTTTAGCAGATATAGAGAAAACACAAAATCCTAATTAGAAATTTATATATTGCAAATTAAATTTCACAATATCACAGAGTGGTAATTTGAGAAATCAAGTATTTCTAAAAACTTAATTGGCTTAAATCAGTGGCTCTGATACCACCTTTTTCTGTCACGGCCCCCGTCCCGGTGTGACCCGGTCCAGGAGCCGCGGGACAGAAACCCGTGGTATTTATTATTTGAGTTGACAACGGAAGTTTAACATGATCTTTTAAAACTTAAAAATACTCAATTATTTTATTTCATAATTTGGGACAAACCCCGTAATTTACAATAGAAGAATTTCACGAGGAAATTCCCTATTTTACAAAACATGTTTATTTATTTTACTGAGCCACCACTTCAAGCTTGTTAGTGCTCCGTAGCACGTTTTCCTTGCTTCACAGTAAGTCACCTGAAACATGTTTAAAAATATTTTATCAGCGGGGAAATACTGGCGAGTCATTCAGGTTAAACCAAACGACACATTAGTTATAAATTACAGCATAAGAGCGATTACAATGGCTACTATCTTATTTTTATCTGGCGCCGTGTCACACCCTGGTGACGATGGTCATACCACTATTGGGTCCTTTCACCCAAGTAGTGATGATTATCACTGTTAGGTTGGTGAACCTAACCATGAGAAATTAGTAATGTGCACAATACCCCACTAGCCAGTGATTCAAGATAACCACGACTTAATCCCTGTAATTATAACTTTTGAAAATAATTTGAGATTTAGTAAAACAGTTGATGAAAAGAGAATGACTCACATTGCAAGTTTAGTTGGGCAGAGTTTAGCCTACTGATTTAGCCTTGTAACCTAATTTAAACAGCAATGCATACGAAACTAGGTCAGTAACTTGATACAACATTTACGATAAGCTCACGAAATCAAAACCTTCACGACGAATGACAAAGTATAGCCCTAGTTCGGGCAGCACTTAAACATCCATCGGATCGGTTTCAATCGATCGGACATTGTATCATAGCAGTGATCGAGTTAATACCCTGTATTCGTAGCAGCGTTTCCCTATGAGAAATTACGCTTTTGAGCAGCTTTCTTCGTGTTTTAGAAAGTTTTACGTTCACAGATGCAAAGCCCATGAACTGATCAATTTATAGCTGGAAAATGGGTTTTACACGGCCCGCGTAAACCCACACTTGAATCTTACGCGGCCCGCGAGGGCCACCTAGTCTACAACTAGGGCTAGCGTGTCACACCTAGGTGCGCCACGTGTGCGACAAGTGGCCTGGAATGCTTATCTGGTCAACTTCAAGTTGACGCAGCCCGCGTAAGCCTAAGCTTACGTTTTACGCGGCCCGCCTGAAACTCAAAATTCTTGTTTTCTTGGTTTATCATGCACATTAGGGTTTCAGGGGTCCTGGTTTTCCCTTACGGGTCGATTTGGGGCATTTTTGTAGATCCTTACATCCTCCCCACCTTATTTAAAATCTCGTCCTCGAGATTTACTGGAATAAGTGAGGATATTTTCTTTTCATCTCCGATTCCAGCTCCCAGGTATACTCGGGTCCTCTTTTCGAATCCCATTTGACTTTGACAAGTGCCAATCTTTTGTGTTTGAGAAACTTGACCTTTCTGTCTTCTATTTGAAGCGGTTTTTCCACGAACTTCAACTTTTCATTTACTTGTATGTCTTGAAGAGGTACTACCAGGGATTCGTCAGATAAACATTTCTTGAGGTTGGATACATGAAATACATCATGTACTCCAGCTAGCTCTTCTGGTAGTTGCAAGCGATAGGCGACTGGTCCTATTCTCTGGATTACTGGGAATGGTCCTATGTATCTTGGACTTAGTTTCCATTTCTTACCAAACCGAACAGCTCCTTTCCAAGGAGAAACTTTCAAGAGTACCTTGTCTCCAATTTGAAATTCTAACGGCTTGCGTCGATTGTCTGCATAACTCTTCTGGCGATTTCGAGCCGTTTTTAGTCTTTCCTTGATTTGAGTTATCTTATCGGTGGTTTCTTGCACGATCTCGGGACCTGATAATTGGCTTTCTCCTATTTCTGCCCAGCAAACTGGAGTTCTACACTTTCGTCCATACAGTGCTTCGAATGGGGCAACTTCGATACTTGAATGATAACTATTGTTATAGGAGAATTCAATTAAAGGTAAATGGTTGTCCCAGTTTCCCCCAAAATCTATAACACATGCTCTAAGCATGTCTTCCAGGGTTTGGATCGTCCTTTCACTTTGTCCGTCTGTTTGGGGATGGTAAGCTGTACTTAAATTTAATCGCGTCCCCATGGCTTCTTGGAAACTTGTCCAGAAATGTGAAGTGAAATGACTATCCTTATCTGATACAATGGAGGATGGGACTCCATGTAAGGATACTACCTCTTCTACATACAATTTTGCTAATCTTTCCATGCTAAAGGTTTCCTTCATGGGTAGAAAATGAGCTGATTTGGTTAATCGATCCACAATTACCCAAATCGCGTCATTACCCTTTCTGGTTTTGGGTAACTTAGTAACAAAGTCCATGGTTATTAGTTCCCATTTCCATACATGCATTTCTAATTGTTGGAGTAACCCTGAAGGTTTCTGGTGTTCTGCCTTAACTTGTGAACAAGTAAGACACTTAGAGACGTATTTAGCTATGTCATTTTTCATTCCTATCCACCAGAAGTTATTCCTTAAATCTTAGTACATCTTATTATTACTAGGATGCATGGTATACCTAGACTTATGGGCTTCCTCTAAAATTTTATCTCTTAAGTTTCCTTGCTTAGGTACCCAAATTCTTTTCTTGTGGAATCTCCAAATTCCATCATTTCCTTGTTCTAATTCTTTTATTTTTCCTTTCATTCCTTCAGCGTCATCCTTGATTGCTGTTTCTTGAATGTGTTTCAATTGTTTCATTAAATCTAACTGTAGATTTAATCTAAGAGCACGAACTCGCTTTTGCTTTTCATGATACTTACGACTTAGGGCATCTGCTACCACGTTTGCTTTTCCTTCGTGATATTGAATATCACACTTGTAATCACTTAGAATTTCCATCCATCTTCTTTGCCTCATATTTAATTCCTTTTGCCCAAATATGTATCTTAAACTCTTATGATCTGTATAGACGGTAAACTTACTGCCATACAGATAGTGTCTCCAAATCTTAAGGGCAAAAATTATCGACCCTAATTCTAAGTCATGTGTCGTATAATTTTCTTCGTGGTTTTTCAATTGCCTTGAGGCATACGCAATTACCTTTTTGCGTTGCTTTAACACACATCCTAATCCTAACTTAGAAGCATCACAATAAACTTCAAAATCTTCTGTCCCTTCTGGTAAGGCAAGAATTGGGGCGTTTGTTAACCTTTGCTTTAAAATCTTAAAAGCCTTTTCTTGTTTAGATACCTATTCAAACTTTACTGCTTTACAGGTTAGCTTAGTTAATGGCACAACTATTTTGGAAAAATCCTTAATAAACCGTCTATAGTATCCTGCCAACCCTAGAAAACTTCTAACTTCCATAGCTGATTGCGGGACCTTCCATTTGGTGATTGCTTCTATCTTGGAGGGATCTACGTGAATACCTTCGTGATTCACCATGTGTCCTAAAAATTGTACCTCTTGTAGCCAAAATTCACACTTCGAGAATTTGGCGTAAAGCTTCTCTTTTCTTAACAAAGTTAAGAGTGCATGTAGGTGCTTATAATGCTCGTCCAAACTTTTGGAATAAATAAGTATATCGTCGATAAAGACAATTACAAATTTATCCAAGTACGGTTTACAGATCCTATTCATCATGTCCATGAATGCTGCAGGAGCATTGGTTAATCCAAAGGGCATGGCTGTAAACTCGTAGTGACCATACCTAGTTCTGAAGGCAGTTTTAGGTATGTCTTCTTCTTGTACTTTCAACTGATGGTATCCGGAGCGTAAATCTATCTTAGAAAAATATCTAGCTCCCTGAAGTTGATCGAAAAGATCATCAATCCTAGGTAATGGGTATCGATTCTTAATTGTAACCTTATTCAATTCCCTGTAATTGATACACATTCGCATCGACCCATCTTTCTTTTTCACAAACAATACTGGAGCTCCCCACGGGGATGAACTAGGTTGTATAAATCCTTTGCTTAGCAATTCATCTAACTGCTTTTTCAATTCTAACATTTCGGTGGGTGCTAACCGATAGGGTGCCTTGGCTATCGGTGTAGTTCCAGGAATTAGATGAATTCTAAATTCTACTTCCCTATCGGATGGTAATCCGGGTAGTTCTTCTGGGAATACATCCGGGTATTCTGATACTACTGGAATTTCCTTAAGTTCCTTACCTTTCGTGTTAATGATTACCGAAGTCATATACACTATTCCTTATTTTCTTGAATAACTAGCCATTTTCATTACAGAAATGAATTTCATTGGCTTAATTGGCTTAATTGGCTTATCTCCTGTAATCACCACTATATCTCCTGTGGGTGTGTGAATTTCTATGGAATTCTTATCACAAAGGATTCGAGCATGGTTGGCTACTAACCAATCCATTCCTAACACCACATCGAATCCAGCTAAATTCATAGGTAATAGGTTTGCAGAAAATTTATGGCCTAATAGTTCTATCTTTCCTTTTTGCAAAACCTTATCTATGTGAACAGAATTACCATCTGCGGTTTCTACCGTAAAAATTTGTCTAAGATTGGTTAAGGGTAGGTTAAGAGCTTGGCAGAATGAAGTATTTATAAAACTTTGGTTTGCACCAGAGTCAAATAATACTTTTGCATAAACGTCGTGAACTAGGAACGTACCAGCTATCACATCTGTTATGAGTTCTGCTTCTTGAGTAGTTAACTGGAATGCTCTTGCATTCTTTTTGGTAGTTCCTTCTGCAGGTTTGGCTTTGTTGTCAGCTGGTTTGACCAATTTGGGGCAGTCTGGTCTAAAATGTACAACTTCTCCACAGTTGAAGCAGATTGTTGATTTCTTCCTCCTGCAATCTTCTTCTTGATGCCCTGGAATTTTGCAGAAATTGCAATACCCTTTGCATCTTCCAAAATGCTTTCTTTTACAGGTACTGCAAAATGGAGCAGTGGAAGATTGCCCGGTTCCCTTCTTCTTGAAATTATTACTATTACCCACACGGAACCCTTGGGTAATCTTTTGGGCCACTTCCTTCTTCCGGTTTTCTTCTCTTGTGCGTACCAGTCCGTCGGTCAAAGTGTTGGCTAATTCCACCGCATCGTCAATTGTGCGGGGTCTCGTAGCTTTGACAATATCACGAATCTCGCTAATTAAACCCCAAATATAGCGAGAAATAAGTACCGGTTCTGGCGAAGCCAGGGTAGGTACAATTCTAGCATACTCGAAGAATGTCGAAGTATACCCTCGACAATTAACATCCACCATCCGGTGGTTTAGGAACTTATTTGTCATTTGTTCCTTTTCATATTCGGGACAAAATTTTCTTTCTACTAGTCTCTTAAATTCTTCCCAACTCATGGCATAAGCCATATCGCTTCCTTTGGCTTGTAGTACCGTATTCCACCATTCTAGTGCCCCTTCTTTAAAAAGATGAGACGCGTACATGACCTTGTCTTCCTCGGCACATTTACTTATTTTAATTACTGCTTCAGTTTTCTCTAACCAACGCAGTGCAGCAGTTGCCCCTTCATTGCCTGCAAATTCGATTGGTTTACAGGCAAGAAATTCCTTGTAAGTGCAACCAGGCGTTGCAGCTTTCATTTTCTTAAGAAACGGGGCTTGCATCACATCATTATCATTATTATTATTACTGTTGCCGCCTACATTTACACAATTACTGAAATTATCGCCGTGAGTACGTTTGCTGGGAATAGTTGGTTGAGGTTCAACTGGATTTTGGGCAGCAGCAAGGATTGCTGGAATAGCATTGGCTATTCCCTGAGCAACGATATTTTCTATATCTTGCCTATTAAGAAATTGATCTTCATGGTTTTGTTCGGATTAATTAACTTCGTTAACTGGTTCATTAACAGTGGGTTCCATCTGATAATTAACAATATATATAAGTTATTGGGATAAATAAATATCAATCAAACACAAATAAGCAATCGCACATAATCACATCAACACGTATAGCCAAAATTGTCGACTTTGCAACGTTGATATTTTTATATATTAGTAGGCATCCGTACACACCCGTTATCTTACAAAAGTTTTATTTTAAATTATTTTGCATAATTATATTTTTATTATTATTTTATGTTTATTAAACACAGAAGCACACAACTACACACGATCCCCGTCAGCTGGCACTTCAGAAACGACGTTTCCTCTCGTCGTATTTCCATGATATCCTTTTCCCCCACTTCCCGGATTCTGTTTCCTGCGTCCACCAGCTCCTCGCCATAGTGGCGGAGTTCAGCCAAGTTCTCGGTGCTCATAGGTGGGTTTGGTGTAGGCTCTGGGTCAAACTGGGGGAAAAAGGTACTAGGGTTATTCAAGAGATTCTGAAATTGCCAGTCACTTGTCCACCATTCCTCCAATTCACCGGGTAAAAGTTGGTGGCTGACAATGGGGTCTGGGATAGCAGGTTCTAAGTTAACTGGAAGTTGTGATTCAGCGGGGTAATTGAAGAGGTCTTCATTGGAAGGTCCAATGAGGTCACAATTTGCCAGTTTGCGATCAAGCTCCTCCTAGGGTGGCATTTCCTGAGCTTGCCCTGAACTTTCCCCAATCTCTTTTCCTTTCCTTTTATCATTTGGGTCCTCAGTGTTTTTAACCCTCTGTGCGTCTGGCTTCTTCCTCTGTGCGTGTCTCCAGCCTACGAGTCTCCTTCTCTTTTTCGACTTGGGTTTCTCCTGGGCTTGAGCCTGGAATTCCATAGGTTCTTCAGTGTTGGACAGATAATCAGAAAAACCCCCGGAAACTTCCATGTCAGCAGAATGGATAGTGAGATTCTGAAGAGCTTCAGACAACTCATTCATGCTGTTTTAGCAGATATAGAGAAAACACAAAATCCTAATTAGAAAGTTATATATTGCAAATTAAATTTCACAATATCACAGAGTGGTAATTTGAGAAATCAAGTATTTCTAAATACTTAATTGGCTTAAATCAGTGGCTCTGATACCACCTTTTTCTGTCACGGCCCCCGTCTCGGTGTGACCCGGTCCAGGAGCCGCGGGACAGAAACTCGTGGTATTTATTATTTGAGTTGACAGCGGAAGTTTAATAGGATCTTTTAAAACTTGAAAATGCCCAATTATTTTATTTCATAATTTGGGACAAACCCCGTAATTTACAATAGAGGAATTTCACGAGGAAATTCCCTGTTTTACAAAACATGTTTATTTATTTTACTGAGCCACCACTTCATGCTTGTTAGTGCTCCGTAGCACGTTTTTCTTGGTTTACAGTAAGTCACTTGAAACATGTTTAAAAATATTTTATCAGCGGGGAAATACTGGCGAGTCATTCAGGTTAAACCAAACGGCACATTAGTTATAAATTACAGCATAAGAGTGATTACAATGGCTACTATCTTATTTTTATCTGGCGCCGTGTCACACCCTGGTGACGATGGTCATACCACTATTGGGTCCTTTCACCCAAGTAGTGATGATTATCACTGTTAGGTTGGTGAACCTAACCGTGAGAAATTAGTAATGTGCACAATACCCCACTAGCCAGTGATTCAAGATAACCACGACTTAATCCCTGTAATTATAACTTTTGAAAATAATTTGAGATTTAGTAAAACAGTTGATGAAAAGAGAATGACTCACATTGCAAGTTTAGTTGGGCAGAGTTTAGCCTACTGATTTAGCCTTGTAACCTAATTTAAACAGCAATGCATACGAAACTAGGTCAGTAACTTAATACAGCATTTACGATAAGCTCACGAAATCAAAACCTTCACGACGAATGACAAAGTGTAGCCCGAGTTCGGGCAACACTTAAACATCCATCGGATCGGTTTCAATCGATCGGACATTGTATCGTAGCGGTGATCGAGTTAATACCCTGTATTCGTAGCAGCGTTTCCCTATGAGAAATTACGCTTTTGAGCAACTTTCTTCGTGTTTTAGAAAGTTTTACGTTCACAGATGCCAAGCCCATGAACTGATAAATTTATAGCTGGAAAATGGGTTTTACGCGGCCCGCGTAAACCCACACTTGAATCTTACGCGGCCTGCGAGGGCCACCTAGTCTACAACTAGGGCTAGCGTGTCACACCTAGGTGCGCCACGTGTGCGACACGTGGCCTGGAATGCTTATCTGTTCAACTTCAAGTTGACGCGGCCCGCGTAAGCCTAAGCTTACGGTTTACGCGGCCCGCCTGAAACTCAAATTTCTTGTTTTCTTGGTTTTTCATGCACATTAGGGTTTCAGGGGTCCGGGTTTTCACTTACGGGTTGATTTGGGGCATTTTTGTAGATCCTTACACCCTGGTAATCCAGGTAACTCTTCTGGGAAAATGTCTGAGAATTTAGATACTACAGGAATATCTTTTAATTCTTTCCATTTAGTGTTAATAATTATGGAAATCATATACACTATTCCTCCTTTCCTTTCATAACTTGCGGCTTTCATTACAGAGATGAATTTTGTCGACCTGGTTGGCTTATCTCCTTTAATTGTGATATTTTCACCACTTGGTGTACTTACTTGCACTGACTTTTGATCACATAAAATACTGGCACGATTGGCTACCAACCAATCCATTCCTAATACAACATCGAATCCAGCTAGATTCATTGGATAAATGTTAGCAAAGAAATGATGTTTCAGGATTTCTATTCTTTCTCCCTGCAAGATCTCACTAATCTTAATGGATTCTCCGTTTGCGGTCTCTACCAGACAATCTTGTTGAAGTTTGGTTAAGGGTTGGTCGAGAAGTTTGTAGAAAGAAGTATTGATAAAACTTTGGTTTGCACCAGAGTCAAATAATACTTTGGCAAATATATTATTAACTAAGAATGTACCGGCAATCACATCCGGGATCATCTTAGCTTCCTCAGCTGTTAGAACAAATGCTCTGGCATTTTTCTTAGATGCTTCAGTTGTCTTAGCCTTGTTGGTTGCTGCTAGAGCTAGTTTCAGACAGTTCGGTTTGATGTGACCAACCTCTCCACAATTGTAGCATAATCTGGCACTAGCCTTTATCCTACAATATTCTTCCTTATGTCATGGGTATTTGCAAAAGTTACAGGACACAACACACTTTCCTAAGTGCTTCTTTTTACAAAACTTGCAGTATGGTGCGGAAGAACCTGTCCCTTTTCCACGGTAGGAATTACCAGAACGAAATTCCTGGGTAAGCTTTTGAGCTAAGTTCTTTCTCTGGTTTTCCTCTTGGGTGCGTACCAGTTCATCAGTCAGGGTATTGGCAAGTTCTACTGCTTCTTATATGGTTTGTGGCCTAGCTGCCTTAACTACGTGTCTAATCTCACTAATGAATCCCCAAACGTAACGGGAGATTAACACTGGCTCGGGTGAGGCTAATGTTGGCACTATCCTAGCATATTCGAAGAATATGGTAGTGTAACCTTTGCAGTCTATTCCAGTCATTTTATGATTTAGGAACTCATTGGCGATTTGTTCCTTTTCATGAGGAGGACAAAATTTTCTTTCGACTATCTCTTTAAAGTTAGTCCATTCCATATTATAAACTCCGTCACTTCTTCTAAAATGGAGAATAGTATTCCACCATTCTAGAGCTGCATTTTTGAAAAGATTAGAAGCAAACATAATTATGTCTTCATCTACACATTTACTTATTTTTATGACTGCTTCTGTCTTTTCTATCCAGCGTAAGCCTGAAATGGCTCCTTCATTGCCTGAGAATTCTATTGGTTTGCAAGCCAAGAATTCTTTATAAGAACAACCATATAGCATGGTTCTTCTTCTTTTTGGAATTGGAGCTTGGATAAGGGGTCTATGATTTCCGTTCACACTATGACTTGGTTCAGTGTGTTGTCGTTTACTTCCAGTTACAGATTTATTTTCTGCTTCTTTATCAGTCTTGATAATATATGGCATAGCATCTATGCTACTATATGTTGGATGGCACTGTTATCTATTTGGTTTCCGTTATTTTCATTATTATGGTTTTCCTGATTTACTTCGTTGTCCATCTGAAGCGAAAACTTTTATCAGGTACTAATTATCACAGAATAAAATTTAGTACAAATATTTATACACAATCATACCAACAGATTGATCAAAAACGTCGAACATTGCGACTTTTACTCTTTTCATATATATGCGTCAATTACAACTACAACTGCAATTTAAACACGCTAGTTATGCATCGGTATCTATTTTAGTCTATCTAGTTTTGTTTATCCAAATACAAAATTACACATATATCTAGGTATTATTCTAGGTATCATGTATCCAATCATGTATATCACGTTCGACATGCTTCCACATAAGCTTTTTTCCTATTTGATGAATTCTATCTCTTTCTTGTATTAATTCGTCACTATATGAGCGAAGTTCTTCCAAATTTTCTTGCCTCATAGGTGGCATGGGTGCTGGTACTGGATCAGGGTGTCGAGGGATAGGGTGTCCATAAGGATATGGATTATGTATCACACTTTGCTTCCACCAGTCGTTGTTCCAAAAGGGGTCTAAAGGGTTAAGGTCAGTGTATGGAGCTATGGGGTTTGGTGGGGGAATTCCGGGAATCTCATAGGGATCTATATCTGGAATTGGAAACTAGTCTTCCTGGTCGGGTTCTAGCATTTGTTGGTCTAGGAATAAAGGTAACAGTGATGGTTCAGCTATTTGGTTAGAGTCTACTGTTGTAGTGGCTAACATATGGAAATCTGCCAACTGTCTATCTAGTTCCTCTTCCCACGGTGGCCTGTTGACTGTTTCCTGAGTTTGTGCATTAACTTCCCTATTAGCTCTGATTATCGCTCTTTGTTGTTGTAATTTCTTCCTTAGTATCAGCTGAGTATCTTGAGGGATTTGGCTGAGATGAGGTTCCTTCATCTTTTGGGGAACTAGCTAATTGACGATAAGTGTCGGATGTACCTTGCTCACTCAACTGTAAACAAACAATATTTACACATAATCACATAAATTATTTCCTAACACAGAATTTAAGTGTCAGCAGAACACTTCATTGGCTTAAACCAGTGGCTCTAGCTATGATACCACCTTCTGTCGCAACCCCCGACCCCTGCCTGGGAGCGGGTGCCGCGAGATCTCAGAGCTGGTGGTATCGGTGTTTATTAATTTGGCAGCGGAAATGAGACATCAGGACCGTAGTTAGGAAATATTTTTATTAGAGTTAAACACCACACTTTTATAATAAGAATGGGGATAAAACCCGAGTTTCATTTGACAATACATTTATAGGGATAAACCCTAATTTTTGAAAATATAAACTCTGTTTCTTAATTGGTAACTTTTATAGCCACAACTTTAAGCCTTCAGTGCTCTATAGCTGGCTTCCATTGGCTTTACATTAAGTTACGTGAAACGCGTTTAAAAACATTTTATTAGCAAGAAATACTGGCAAGTATATTCCATTTTGTAAAGCATCAGTTGTTACATATTACAGTATTAATGGCGATTACAATGTTTATATCTACACGATTACTCGTTCAGTATGTGTCACTCGACGGATCTGTGACTATGGTCATATCACACATTGGATACCCGTGCC
Source organism: Helianthus tuberosus (assembly GCA_030545235.1). Taxonomy (NCBI): domain Eukaryota; kingdom Viridiplantae; phylum Streptophyta; class Magnoliopsida; order Asterales; family Asteraceae; genus Helianthus; species Helianthus tuberosus. The sequence continues at coordinate 18,132,058 of CM060383.1, forward strand.
CAATTGTGAAGGTTATCAAGTATTGTATACAAACCCCATAATACTGGCAGGAATTGTAGAATTACAAAGACTCAATCAGTTTAACTGTATTTGAAAACATTTTAGGTTTTGGTAAAACAATTTGACTCACAAAAAGTGTTTATGAAAGAGAATGTACTCACATTGTTGACTTAGGTGATACTACTATAGCTTCCTGGTGATTCTCCTGGTTATTATCTATTAAAATTAAACAATGCACACGTGTTAGTAAAATAACCCAAATCACATTAACCATACAACTCGAGACAGAACTCCAATGACTGAGTCAGGTAGAGCCTTGACATGCATTACGGAGTCCTAGATCAATCGGGTGTAACACGAGACAGAATTCCAACGACTGAGTCAGGCAGAGCCATGACATGCGTTACGAAGCCCTAGATCGATCGTGTAGGGTAACAACAGGGTTATAATACTTACAACGAAGCAAAGCTTCGCTTTATAGGGGTATAATACCCAAGTATAATAATTACTATCAGAAAGTTGAGAGAGAATTCGAATTTTGAACGATGAACAAATGAGCCGATCGATCCTATTTATAGGCCTGAAGTATGGCTGCTCGCGGCCCGCGAGAGAGTAGACTAGGTCTTAGGCTTGGCTAGTCAGCGAACCTAGCCTTGCCGAGTAACCGAACACGTGGCTCTATGCAGTGTCGAACAAGCAAGGCCAGTCGCGGCCCGTGCCACATATAGCTAAGGGAGTCGCGCCCCGCGAGTGGCTCTCAGATTTTGTTTTTCTTGATTTTTATAAATATAAGGGTATTCTGGGCCCGTTTCTCGCATACGAGGTATATTTTAAGACGTATAGGGGGTGTTAAGGGTTCTAGGAGGGTTGTTATATCCTTCACACCGTGTTTTAGATCTCCTCCTCAAGGTCTACTGGAACATGTGTGGATATTTCTTTTGCATCTCTGACTCGAGCTCCCTAGTGTATTTTTGTTCTCTCTTGGAATCCCATTTCATTTTGACCAGAACTAGTCTCTTGTGTTTGAGATTCTTGATCTTTCTATCTTCAATCTGAATGGGTCTCTCTACAAACTTAAGTTTCTCATTTACCTTAATGTCCTTAAGATGTATCACTAATGATTCGTATGCTATGCATTTCTTGAGATTACATACATGAAACACATCATGTATTCCTGCCATTTCCTCTGGCAGTTGTAGCTGATAAGCTACAGGTCCTATTCTTTTGATAATCTCAAAAGGTCCAACATACCTTAGGCTTAGTTTTCCTCGTTTAACGAATCTGAATATTCCTTTCCATGGAGAAACTTTTAACAATACCTTATCTCTAACTTGAAATTCTAAGGGTTTTCGTCTGTTATCCGCATAACTCTTTTGACGATCTCGTGCTGCCTTTAGTCTTTTCTGGACTTGAATTATCTTGTCTGTTGTTTCTTGCACTATCTCTGGTCCAGATAGTTGTTTTTCTCCAATTTCTGCCCCGCAGACTGGAGTTCGGCACTTTCGTCCATAAAGTGCTTCAAATGGTGCAGCATTAATGCTAGTATGATAGCTGTTATTGTAGGAAAATTCTATTAATGATAAATGATTGTCCCAATTTCCTCCAAAATCAATTACACAATCTCTAAGCATATCTTTCATTGTTTGTATTGTCCTTTCGCTTTGTCCGTCCATCCGTGGATAATAAGCTTTGCTTAGATTTAACCTGGTTCCCATTGCTTTTTGGAAACTTGTCCAAAAATGAAAAGTAAAACGGCTATCTCTATAAGATACAATAGAAAAATGAATTTCATGTAATGAAACTATTTCATTAACATATAGCTTGGCTAACTGTTCCATATTGAAAGTTTCCTTCATTGGTAAGAAATGAGCAGATTTGGTCAATTTGTCTACAATCACCCAGATTATATCATTTCCTTTTCTTGTCTTGGGTAATTTGGTAACAAAGTCCATTGTTATCAATTCCCATTTTCATATTAGCATCTCTAATTGTTGCAATAATCCTGAAGGTGTCTGATGTTCAGCTTTGACTTGTGAACAGGTCAGACATTTAGCAACATAGTTTGCTATATCCTTTTTCATTCCTATCCACCAGAAATTCTTTCTTAGATCTTGATACATCTTATCACTTCCAGGATGTATCGTATACTTAGACTTATGAGCTTCTTCTAGAATTCTGTGGCGTAGGTTTCCTTGTTTAGGTATCCATATTCTTTTCTTATGGAACTTCCAAATTACATATGTTCCTTGTTCTAATTCCTTAATCATACCTTTTAATTTTTCAGTATCATTCTTGATTACTGTTTTCTGTACCTCTCTTATTTGCTCATTTAAATCTATCTGCAGATTTAATCTGAGAGAGCGTACTCCTTTAGTCTTTTCATGATAATTTCGACTTAAAGCATCAGCTACTACGTTAGATTTTCAAGCATGATACTGGATATCACAATCATAATCACTAAGAATCTCCATCCAACTTCTCTGTCTCATATTCAATTCCTTTTGCCCAAAAATATATATTAAACTCTTATGATCTGTGAAGACAATATATTTACTTCCATATAAATAGTGTCTCCAAATCTTAAGGGCAAAAACTATGGCTCCTAATTCTAGATCATGGGTTGTGTAATTCTCTTCATGTTTCTTAAGTTGTCTAAAGGCATAAGCTATAACCTTTTGACGTTGCATCAACACACATCCATATCCTAACTTAGACGCATCACAATAGACTATAAAGTTTTCAGTTCCTTCTGTTAATGCGAGTATGGGTGCGTTGGTTAACCTTTGCTTAAGAATCTTAAAAGCTTCTTCCTATTTTGGTCTCCATTCAAACTTAACTGATTTGCAGGTCAGTTTGGTTAATGGTATAGCTATCCTAGAGAAATCTTGGATAAATCATTTATAATATCCTGCCAGTCCAAGAAAACTTCTTACTTCTGTTGGCGATTCAGGGATTTTCTATTTGGTAATCGCCTCGATCTTTGTGGGATCCATATGAATTCCTACATGATTAACCAAATGTCCAAGGAATTGCACTTCTTGTAATCAGAATTCACATTTCAAGAATTTAGCATAAAGCTTCTCTTTTCTCAATAATGTTAGTAGTGTATGCAGATGCGCTGTATGTTCCTCTTTCCTCTTAGAGTAAATTAGAATATCATCTATGAAAACAATTATGAATTTATCCAGGTATGGTTTACATATCATATTCATCATGTCCATAAATGCGGCTGGGGCATTGGTTAAACCAAATGGCATGATGGTAAATTCATAATGACCGTACCTTATTCTGAAAGCAGTTTTAGGAATGTCCTATTCCTGTACTTTCAATTGATGATATCCTGAGCGTAAATCGATCTTAGAAAAGAATCGAGCTCCTTGAAGTTGATCGAACAGATCATCGATTCTCGGTAGTGGGTACCGATTCTTAATCGTAACCTTGTTCAATTCTCTGTAATCGATGCACATACGCATTGATCCGTCCTTCTTTTTAACAAATAACACCGGTGCTCCCCATGGCGATGAACTAGGGTGGATAAAACCTTTGTCGAGTAATTCGTCCAGCTGTTTCTTTAGTTCCTGCATCTCCGTTGGTGCTAAACGGTATGGTGCTTTGGCAATCGGTGCTGTCCCTAGTATTAGGTGAATTCTAAATTCTCATGCGGTAATCCAGGTAACTCTTCTGAAAAAATGTCTGAGAATTTAGATACTACAGGAATATCTTTTAATTCTTTTCCTTTAGTGTTAATAATTATTGAAATCATATACATGTAACACCCCAAAAACGGGTTTGTTAATTATACTAAATTAACCAAAAAAATAATAATAAATAAACGGGCAAAATACCGTTGGTCGTAAAAGTAAACCCGGTAAATATTAGGATTTAAATAAATAAACCTAATATAAAATAAAAAGCGAATAAAAGCTTTTGACGAAATAAAGTTCATAAGAGGCCCGAGTTAACGGGACTTAAAAATAAAACTGGTTATGTAACACCCCGAAAATATAAATTTTTTATATTAAAATTTAATGTCGGTTATAAACAAGATAAGTAACTAGGAATAAATAACCTAGTTAATCACAAGTCTTGTAGTAATAATGAAACTTGGTTAAAACACACATTATGCAAACTTGGGTAAGTTGAGGGACCAAAAGTGGTAAACTAGAAAACTAGTTTTAATTAGATAAAATACTAACACCAAAACACACACCCTAAGTGTGTGTTCTGGTCAAAACTTCCAGAGGAGCCAGGGAGCTCTCATGTTCAAACCCTAACTAGCCTAAATTCAAGAAATTGGAAGGGCAAATCACACCCAAATTGAAATTCAAGCAAGGATTAGTGATCATCTCAGTGAAGTGATCATAAGGTATGTCAAATTTCACTATTTTGTTTGTAACAACTCTCATCAAAAGTCATAATTATTAAATTAATTTGACCAATAGGAAACCCTAATTGAGACACCCAAGTGATTCTGCGCAAACCCTAAAATTTTCAGAACAATCGGAATCAGGATCAGGGCCCCTAAAACTCAGGGGGGGGGGGGGGGTAAACCCTAGTGACGATTATCCTAAAATCTCGTTGTCTAAAATTGAAATTACAAAACTGTCAACTCAGCAGGCCTAGTTCCACACGTGGCAACACTATGGTCCTTAGGTGTCCCTTGCGCACCGTAGGGGTATTAGTGCTACGGTGCGCAAGGCTGGTAAAAATCTGGGTATAAATAGAGGACTTTGGGACTGGAAATTGGGCGCTTGAACGACGAACAAAGTCGAAATATACACGGAGTTATGCTCTGTTTATCACAATTAACACACACGGATCACTAATCGACGCCGCAATCAGGGTATTAACTCGATCGCTATTACGATTCATTGTCCGATTGATCAATGTACTCAATGGATGTTTAAGTGCTGCCCACATTAGGGTGATGCTTTGTCATTAGTCGTTAATTCGATGGATGTTTAAGCATAGCACTTTGTCATTCATTTGTGATGGTTGATCTCGTGAGTTATCGTAAATGTTGTATTGATTACTAACCCAGAATTGTGTGCCTGTTACTAAATTTAGGTTAAAAAGGCTAATCAGTAGGCTAAACTCTGCTCAAATTAAATCTGCAATGTGAGTCATTCTCTTTTTATTAACTATTTTACAATACCTCAAATTATTTTCAAGGTTATAATTACAGGGACTAAGTCGTGGATATCTTGAATTACTGGTTAGTGGGGTATTGTGCACATTACTAATTTTCTCCCAGTTAGGTTCATTGACCTACTCGGGATAATCACTGTTAGGTTCATTGACCTACAGGGATAATCATCACTATTTAGGTTCATTGATCTAAATAGTGGTATGACCATCATCACCATTGTGACATGTCACCATTGTGACAGGATGCCAGATAAAAATAAGATAGAAGCCATTGTAATTGCTCTTATGCTGTAATTAATAACTATGCATCATTATGCAAAATAGAATGATTCACTCAGTATTTCCCGCTGACAAAACCTTTTTCAAACATGTTTCAGGTAATCTATTATGATCCAGGAAAAGTGCCATATAGCACTACAAGCTCAAAGAAGTGGCTCAGTATAAAATAAAGAAACATGTTTTGTAAAATAAAGGATTTCTTCGTGAAATCTCAAGATTGTAAATTACCGGGTTTTATCCCGGCGTTGTGAAATAAAATAATCGGGAAATATTTACATTTTAAAAGATCCTGATGAAAACTTCCGCTGTTAAACTCAATTAAATAAATACCGCAGGATTTCTGTCCCGCGGCTCTTGAAACGGGTCAAACCGGGTCGGGGGCTGTGACAGAAATAAGGTGGTATCAGAGCCACTGATCGAGCCACTGATTTAAGCCAATTAAGTATTTAGAAAATACTTAATTTTTATTAATTGCTATTTTGTGATTATATGTTTTATTATCTAGTTAACTGTATACAGTATGGACAGATCTTTATATGTTAACTAATGTAGCAATTAATACAAATTTTTAAATAATTTGACCCAAGTTTAGCACTTTTATTATCTACAGTCTAGAAACCTTATAAATAAATTTACAAATAAAACCTAGTGTGTTTTAATTTTCAGTTGTTTTGGTAGTTACCCAGTATGAAATACTATTTAAAAAGTTATTCTATAAAATTTTGTTATGACTTAGTAATTGTGTGTATTTTGCTAAACAGCATGAGTAACTTGTCTGACGCCCTTCAGAATTTAAATCTCTATCCGGTAAGAATAGAGGTTTCCAGAGATTTCAATAGGTATATTCCAGACATAGAAGAACCTATAGAATTCAACGCTTTACCTCTTGAGAAACCTAAGCCTAAGAAAATGGAAATTGGGGAAAGCTCTAGGCAAATTGAGGGGTTACCATCTCAAGAAGAACCAGATTTTATAATGGCAACCGATGATACTATTGAGCCTATTAATGAAAATGATTTTATTCATTCTCTTGAAACACAACTACCAATGAAATTAGAACCAGCTATTCCAAATCCTTCAATCCACTCGCAAATAGACGAATGGTTGAATAATGAAATACTGTTACCAAACCATCCCTATAAGCTTTTTTCTAAGTTCAATCCAGAACCTTTACCAAATCCACCAATAAGTAATGAGAATATGGCTAAACTCCATCATTTTGACAAAATGGATGCTGGGAATAGGATCCAAGAGATTTTGGGACAGATCTCCTGGAAATACGATGAGAATGAACGCCGTTACTAGAACATCACCTGACAAAGGATAGGGGATTATGAAACTATGGTTGTGTAATAGTAATAGTAAAATCAGTTTGTGTAAAATAAATAATAAAACGGTTGTATATAGAAGCATGATATAATCTATACAACAAATGAAATATTAGAAAATTTACAATTTTGGTTGTATATTTGTTTACGTGATTATGTGCAAATAATTGTAACATTGGATTATTTCTTTTATACTAATTATTTATCTATAAATTAGTTATCAGATAGAAAACGCTAATAATGAACCAGTTAATGAGGTTAATCAATCTGAGCAACAACCAGGGGATCAATTTATGACTAAGCAGGATATAGAAAATATCGTTGCTCAAGGGATAGCCAACGCTATTCCAGGAATAGTTGCTCAAGGGATAGCCAACGCTATTCCAGCAATAGTTGCTGCTATTAAAAATCCAATCGAACCGCAACAAATTGTTCCTAGTAAACGTATTTCTGAAGATAACTTCAGTAATAGCGTAAACGGAGGCAATAATCATGTTAATCATGATAATGAACCACGGCAAGCTCCGCTCCCTAAGAAAAGGAAAGCTGCAACGCCTGGTTGCACTTACAAAGAATTTCTTGCTTGTAAACCCACTGAGTTTGCAGGCAAGGAAGGAGCGACTGCGGCACTGCGTTGGTTAGAGAAAACCGAGGCAGTAATTGCCATAAGTAAATGTGCTCAGGATGATCAAGTCATGTACGCGTCAAACCTTTTCAAAGAAGTGGCGTTAGAATGGTGGAATACGGTGTTACAAGCAAAAGGAAGAAGGATGGCATATGCTATGAACTGGGAAGAATTTAAGAGCTTTGTAGAAAGAAAATTCTGTCCCGAGTATAAAAAGGAACAAATGACAAATAAGTTTCTAACCCACCGGATGGTGGATGTAGATTGTCGAGGGTATACATCAACATTCTTCGAGTATGCTCGAGTGGTACCAACCTTGGCTTCGCCAGAGCCGGTACTTATTTCCCGTTATATTTGGGGATTGATTTCCGAAATCCGTAATATCGTCAAAGCTGCGAAACCTCGCACGATTGATGATGCAGTGGATTTAGCCAATACTCTAACTGATGAACTAGTACGGACAAGAGAAGAAAATAGAAGGAAGGAAGTAGCCCAAAAGATTACCCAAGAATTCCATCCGGGTAACCATAACAATTTCAATAGAAGAGGAAATGGGCAATCTACCACTAGTCCATTTTGCAATTTTTGCAAAAGGAAGCATTTTGGAAGATGCAAAGGATATTGCAATTTTTGCAAAATTCCAGGACATCAAGAAGAAGACTGCAGGAGGAAGAAATTTTTAGTCTGCTACAACTGTGGAGAAGCTGGACATCTTAGGCCAAATTGTCCAAAATTGAACAAACCATCTGACAATCAAGCCAAACCTGCAGAAGGAGCAAAAAGGAATGTAAGAGCCTTCCAACTAACTGCTAAGGAAGCAGAACTTATTCCAGAAGTGATAGCCGGTACGTTCTTAGTTCACAACGTTTACACAGAAGTATTATTTGACTCTGGTGCAAACCAAAGTTTTATAAATACTTTACTCTGCCAAAATCTTAACTTACCATTAACCAGCATTAGATAAATTTCTACAGTAGAAACGACAGATGGGAATTTAGTTAACATAAATAAGGTTCTGCAAAACGTAGAAATAGAACTTTTAACTCATAAATTTCATGCAACTATATTGGTTGAATTTGATGTTATGTTAGGAATGAATTGATTAGTAAACAACTATGCTCGAATTCTTTGTGATAAGAATTCCATAACACCCACCAGAGAAGTAATTGTGATTACAGGAGATAAACCACGTAAGCCTATGAAGTTCATATCAGTAAGGAAAGTTGTTAATTATGAACGAAAGCAAGGAATAGTATACATGATTTCAGTAATCATCAATACTAAAGATAAAGAAATTAAGGAAATTTCTGTAATTTCAGAATACCCAGATGTATTCCCAGAAGAGTTACAGGATTACCATCAGAAAGGGAGGTGGAATTTAGGATTCATCTAATTATATTGATAGCAAAGGCACCTTATTGGTTAGCACAATATTGGTTGTTAAGAAAAAGGATGATTCGATAAGAATGTGTATTGATTATAGGGAATTGAATAAGGTTACAATTAAGAATCAATATCCATTACCTAGAATTGATGATCTATTTGATCAATTCCAGGGAGATAGATATTTTTCTAAGATCGACTTACGTTCCGGATATCATCAATTGAAAGTACAAGAGGAAGACATACCTAAAACTGCTTTCAGAACTAGGTATGGTCATTACGAGTTTACAGTCATGTCCTTCGGATTAACAAATGCACCTGCAGTATTCATGGACATAATGAATAGGATCTGTAAACCGTATTTGGATAAATTTGTAATTGTCTTCATAGATGATATACTTATTTATTCAAAAAGTCAAGACGAACATTGTCAGCAATTGCATGCACTCTTAACTTTGTTAAGAAAAGAGAAGCTTTACGCCAAATTCTCGAAGTATGAATTTTGGCTGTCAGAAGTGCAATTTCTAGGTCATATGGTGAATCATGAAGGTATTCACGTAAATTCTGCTAAGATAGCAGCAATTACCAAATGGAAAGTTCCGCAATCAGCAATGGAATTTAGGAGTTTTGTAAGTTTAACCGGATATTATCGACGGGTTATTAAGGATTTTTCCAAAATAGCTATACCATTAACTAAGCTAACCTGTAAAACAGTTAAGTTTGATTAGAGTTCTAAACAAGAAGAAGCCTTTAGGATATTAAAATATAAATTAACAAAATCCTAGCCTTACCAGAAGGAACTGAAGATTTTGAAGTATATTATAATGCTTCAAAACTAGGATTAGGATGTGTGCTTATGCAACGCAAGAAGGTAATTGCGTATGCTTCAAGACAGTTGAAAAAGCACGAAGAGAACTATACAATACATAATTTAGAATTAGGAGCCATAAATTTTGCCCTTAAGATTTGGAGACATTATCTGTATGGAAGTAAGTTTACTGTCTATACGGATCATAAGAATTTAAGATATATAACTGGGCAAAAAGAATTAAACATGAGGCAAAGGAGATAGATGAAAATCCCAAGTAACTACGACTGTGATATTCAGTATCACGAAGGAAAAGGCTGAAAAATGGCTAGGGATCGCCAGAAGAGTTATACAGATAATAGACGAAAGCCGTTGGAGTTTCAAGTTGGCGACAAAATGCTATTTAAAGTATCTTCTTGGAAATGAGTTATTAGATTCGGTAAGAAAGGAAAGCTAAGTCCAAGGTACGTAGGACCATTTCCAGTAATCCAACGTATAGGACCAGTTGTTTATCATTTACAACTACCAGAAGAGTTAGTTGGACTACATGATGTATTTCATGTATCCAATCTCAAGAAATGTCTATCAGACGAATCTTGGGTAGTACCTCTCCAAGATATAAAGGTAAACGAAAAATTAAAATTTGTAGAGAAACCTCTTCAGATAGAAGATAGAAAGATCATAATTTCTCAAAGCACAAACAATTAGTGTTAGTTAAAGTAAAATAGGATTCAAAGATAGGACCCTAATATACTTGGGAACTGGAATCCGAAATGAAGAGAAATTATCCTCAATTATTCCAGTAAATCTCGAGGACGAGATTTTTATTAAGGTGGAGAGAATGTAACAACTCTCATCAAAAGTCATAATTATTAAATTAATTTGACCAATAGGAAACCCTAATTGAGACACCCAAGTGATTCTGCGCAAACCCTAAAATTTTCAGAACAATCGGAATCAGGATCAGGGCCCCTAAAACTCAGGGGGGGGGGGGGGGGTAAACCCTAGTGACGATTATCCTAAAATCTCGTTGTCTAAAATTGAAATTACAAAACTGTCAACTCAGCAGGCCTAGTTCCACACGTGGCAACACTATGGTCCTTAGGTGTCCCTTGCGCACCGTAGGGGTATTAGTGCTACGGTGCACAAGGCTGGTCAAAATCTGGGTATAAATAGAGGACTTTGGGACTGGAAATTGGGCGCTTGAACGACGAACAAAGTCGAAATATACACGGAGTTATGCTCTGTTTATCACAATTAACACACACGGATCACTAATCGACGCCGCAATCAGGGTATTAACTCGATCGCTATTACGATTCATTGTCCGATTGATCAATGTACTCAATGGATGTTTAAGTGCTGCCCACATTAGGGTGATGCTTTGTCATTAGTCGTTAATTCGATGGATGTTTAAGCATAGCACTTTGTCATTCATTTGTGATGGTTGATCTCGTGAGTTATCGTAAATGCTGTATTGATTACTAACCCAGAATTGTGTGCTTATTACTAAATTTAGGTTAAAAAGGCTAATCAGTAGGCTAAACTCTGCTCAAATTAAATCTGCAATGTGAGTCATTCTCTTTATATCAACTATTTTACAATACCTCAAATTATTTTCAAGGTTATAATTACAGGGACTAAGTCGTGGATATCTTGAATTACTGGTTAGTGGGGTATTGTGCACATTACTAATTTTCTCCCAGTTAGGTTCATTGACCTACTCGGGATAATCACTGTTAGGTTCATTGACCTACAGGGATAATCATCACTATTTAGGTTCATTGATCTAAATAGTGGTATGACCATCATCACCATTGTGACATGTCACCATTGTGACAGGATGCCAGATAAAAATAAGATAGAAGCCATTGTAATTGCTCTTATGCTGTAATTAATAACTATGCATCATTATGCAAAATAGAATGATTCACTCAGTATTTCCCGCTGACAAAACCTTTTTCAAACATGTTTCAGGTAATCTATTATGATCCAGGAAAAGTGCCATATAGCACTACAAGCTCAAAGAAGTGGCTCAGTATAAAATAAAGAAACATGTTTTGTAAAAAAAAGGATTTCTTCGTGAAATCTCAAGATTGTAAATTACCGGGTTTTATCCCGCGTTGTGAAATAAAATAATCGGGAAATATTTATATTTTAAAAGATCCTGATGAAAACTTCCGCTGTTAAACTCAATTAAATAAATACCGCAGGATTTCTGTCCCGCGGCTCCTGAAACGGGTCAAACCGGGTCGGGGGCCGTGACATTGTTCCATCTCAAATTCTCGATGAACACTTGAAATTCGAAATTTGAGCTTGAATGATGGTTATTTGGGTGAAAATAGGATGAATGCATGATTCGAAACAAACCCTATTTAATAAACTAATGAAATTATGTTCATGTTGAGAAAACTCATAATCACTACTTAGGTGTTTAATGAGTTTTTAAGAATAATGAGGAACACTAGAATTATGATCTTGAATTGGGTGTTAATAAGGCTTTATGAAGTTTATCTTGATATGGAAGTATAATTAGACATTGAATTGGTAAAAGATGTTAATCTTGGCAAAAATAACTAGTTATGAACTTGTTTGTAAATGTGTAAAAATTATGCCCACAAGGTGTTTGTTAAAATGCCTAAATGAATGTTCATATTGAAACTATGAGTGAAACGCGTAATTTCCTAATTTGATTAATTACGTGTGATATGGGGTAATACGAATTCTAATTATAATGTCGATTTAGCTTAATTGCACATATCATATAATTAAAGGTAGTTAACTTGTAGAAAGTTAAACTAACCAATGATGAAGTCGAATAGTGGTTTCGACATAGAAAATATGTAATGTGGAATAGTCGTAATTGTTAATGACTAATCTAACCACCTTGTGAATGACGATGATAGTTTGACGCTAAACGAGCTAGGTGGAAGCTTGGGGACGAAGCGGGTCAAACGAATCAATAAGGAAAAGAAAAGCATAGTTTGGATGCGAGGTAAGTTAAGCTTACACCACTTTTTAATTACAATACATTTACTTGTGAGTATTGATTTTGAATTAAGTTAAGTATTTGAAAAATACTATATTCCGGCATGATACAATGCAAGTCGGAATAAGGAAAAATGGTAAGAGACCATAAACTATGGTAAAAAGGGGTAAATACGGTAGACTAGTCAGGTGAAGACTAACCAATATGGAATTTTGAACATCACGTTATGGGGTGAACCGTAATAGATAAAAGTGGTTGAATAATAATCCATACATGAGTTGACGAATAGATAAAAGATTTGAAAAGACAACCTTTTTGGTGTAAGTCTTAACGGGTCAAATAATTCAAGAAATGTCATCTAGGTAATAAGAACTCATGGTGTAAACCGGAATAGGTTCAAGGGGAGGGATGGTAATTAAAATATCATCTTATGTTGATAAATGGTCATTTTGTCTAAACGGGTCAAATGGTGTGTTAATACCATTTGACAATTATTTTAACTGATGACCGCTTGTTGAGTTTTGTGATCGCAGAAAATAACATATGGTTTGTAATGTTTTTAACTAGAAAATTTAAAAGCAAAAGATATTTAAACGGGTCAATATGTTGACCCGAGCCAGGTACGTCTAAATAAGTTTATAGTTAAAAGTGAAATTTTGGTCATAGTAAAAGTCCTTTGCCGTAAAGCGGGGGACTAAAATTGACCAAAAAGCCCTTGATGGGTAAATCAGGCAAACGATCCATAGAGGTTGTTTAGAAACTCGTATTATGATTATGTATCCCTTAGATACGTATAAGAGTTGTAGGCATAAACTTCGTGGGTCAAATGCCTAAGAATTTGTCATTCGCATAAGTTAGCTAACCGAGGGGTAATATTCGGGTTAATTAGTATATTATATCAAATCCATCAAAATAGTAGTTGTGGCGGAATATAAGAAGATATGTGTAACACCCCGAAAACGGGTTTGGTAATTAACCCACGTTAATACTAAAAGACGGGTAAAGTGCCGCTAGTAGTAAAAATAACCCGGTAAATATTTGGGATTTAATAAGAAATCCTAATATTAGATACAAGCGAAACAAAGTTTAGATGAATTAAGTTTATAAGAGCCCGAGTTAACGGGACTTAAAATATTACGGATTATAACTCCCGAAACCCACCAAGTAACTAGGAGTATTAACCTAGTTAGATAATGTCTTGACATTTATAGAACAAATATGGTTAAGATATCCTTTAAATAACTTGTGTAAAGTTGAGGGACCAAAATGGGATAACCTGGAAATGGTTTTAATTAAACTAAATAAAATAACACAACACACACACACAAGTGTGTGTGGTGCGTGTTCTGGTCGACCAAGAAAAGGCTCCCAGGAGCCAAGAACCCTAACTCCAACAAATCAACAAATTGAAGCTCAATTCAAGACCCAAATCGATGCATGAACGCATATAAATGATCACCTAATCGTGGGGATCACAAGGTATGTCGAATTTTCAGATTTGGTGATACTTTGAGATTATGATGAACAATCATAATCAAGATTTTTCAATGAATGTTGAATCTATGAGTGTTATTGTGATTATATATTGGTTTAGAAACAAACCCTAGTAGAAATCTTGATGAATTGTTGCCAAACTAGGGATTTGATAATTACCCTATTATGAGCTAAGTGGGTTTTGGTTGAATTGATGAAATTGATGTTCTAATGGTGTTTATAAACATCATATTAACTCATATGAATGAACTACTTGAACAAATTAGGGATTTTGTTAAGAGTTCATAAGTAACTAGAAGTGGGTTTTGTTAGATATGATGAAATCATGAAGAACTTGAAGTAATATCACTTGTATGTGATTAACAAGTAAACTAGGAAGTGGGTTTTTATGTAATAGTAAAGATGATGATAAGTTTATGTTTAAAATCATCATATTGGATAATAGAAACAAGGCACTCAAACAAATTAAGTGATTTGGGAACTTGTTCATTCATGATTGAAATGGGTTTTGAATGTTATGATGAAGTTTGATAGCCATGTTCATGTAACTAAGTGTATAAGATCATGTTAGCTACTAATTGATAGATAGAACTTGAATGTGCATTTATATGCTAAGGGGCGTTTGACTTTTAGTAGTCAAACCGACCATTAATAAGATCGAATGGTAATTGTGATAGAAAATATGTAAGATGGAATAGTCATAATTAAGGATGACTAATATAACCATCTTACGAATTATGATGATAGTTTGACGCTTGACAAGCTAGGTGGAGGCTTGGAAAGGAAGCGGGTCAAACGAAGCAAGAATGGCGGAAAAGCATAATTCGGATGCAAGGTAAGTATAGCTTACACTAGTCTTAAATTGTGGAAATGTTTTCTTATCATATAAATTATGAATGAGATATCTAAACAATTGAAATATGATGTTCCGTCGTGTAGTCGAACGGAACAAGAAAAATCAAAGATGATAGAAACCATAATAATGGTTAAAAAGAAGTAAATCGATAATTTGGTCATATTATGTCTAAAGCAATACATGGTTTATAATTAAAATAACCGTATGGTGTTAAACGGGAAGAGTCATGTAGAGGAGATGATAATAAATATCATCTCGCAAAGATAAATGGTCAATTCGGCCAAACGGGTCAAAAGGTGTAGACAACACCTTTTGACTATATAGACTAATGATTCTTTTGTCAAGTTATATGCTTACAGGAATAGACATCCAATGGATATTCGCATCGTTCTTAATTAGCGAATATAAAGCAAGGTATTAAAATTGGGTCTAATTGTTGATCCGAGCCAGGTACGCATATTTATGATGTATGAAAAAGTGCTAATTTGGTCGAATAATTGGTGATAGCCCTTCATTGTAATAGAAGGACCGAAATCGACCAAAACGCCCTTGTAGGCTAAATTGAACAAACAACCCTTAGAGGTTGTTTGGAAAGGAGTCTTATGATTAAACAAAAGTTTAGAACGAGTATAGGTAGTGAAAGATGTAATTCTTGGGCTAAAAGACTCCATATGAGTCTTTGTCGTAAAATGATATTTCAAGGGAAATAAATCCGGAACACCTAGATATCTACTTTAAATCCAACACACATTTAGTTGTGATGGAAGAGTACTAGATAAGAAATATAGGTTACAACGCTAGATTGGAATAAAAGCGAAAATTGAGTTTAAAAGTGCTTAAAATATCCTTAACGGGTCAAAATAAGCATACGAGTGAAAATGGGTTTAAATTGTGTAATAAACCTATAATTAGAACCTATAATGGTAGGTAATATTAAATTAAAGAGTTGTATGTGATATAGGAATCAAACAAATACGTTTGTTTGATAAAATGCGTAAACGGGTCAAATTTTGGTAAAAGAGTAATAAGCCGAAGACTTAAAGGTCTTAAATTTTGTTAAGCCGAATGTCGGGTTTTAACTCCATATGATGGAGAATCAAATTACAAACATGTAGGAAGAAACGGTAGGTCAAACGGATAAACGGTTTGAAAGATACGAAAGATTTCGTGTCAAATTACGGCAAAAATGGAAAGGTGGGATGCAGGTGCCACCGTAAATTACGGTGCCACCGTAATTTACGGTGGACCTGAAATGGTTTACGGTGAAACACCCCTGATCTACGGTGGAAACAAATCAAAACAAGGACCACCGTAAATTACGGTGTCCACCGTAATTTACGGTGGACCTTGTATAAAAAAATGTATTTTTGATCAGTTTTGTTTTCCGGACTCGTTTAGATGCGTTTTAATTACCGTATGACTAAAGCATTTCATGTTTATGAAATGTAGGTACTTTCTGGGATGCCGGAAGACGATCAAGCTCAACGACGAACCGAACACGATAATGATACACGCTTCCGCACATTGCATCGTTGTAGATTTTAATCAACGAATTCGATCACGTTTTGTAGAATAACCTATGATTTGTAAAAGTTTTAATAAACCCGTATTTTCGATGTATATGTAATAATTAATTACATGATTATTTTCCCTAAACATACGTTAAACCTTGATTTACAAGAACGGGTGTTACAATATGTTAATGTGGAAATGTGAAGTGTAAAAAGAAAAAAGAGCGAGTTTTAGACTAAATTGCTTAAAATCCCCAAATGGGTCAAAATGGATTTGTGCGCATAGCTTGTGCACTAGTCGCGTATTTCATAAGAAAGTATGAACCCGAGATAGAGATCTTGAGTTAAATAGATTGATGTATGTAATATGATTATTTAAAAACAAGTTGGTGGTTTTAAATACAAACGGGTCAAAATGTTGAATTTGCATAATAAGCCGAATGCTTAAAAATTTAGAATTTTATCAGTTCGAATGTTGGAATTTTAACTCCATATGATGGAGGATCAAATTACGATCGCATAAGAAAAAGAATCGGGTAAAACGGATGTGTACATTGAAAGTTATGCCCATTTTTGTGCATATTAAGTTAGTAAAATGGAGCTGGGCAGATGCAGCTCAACAAAAACAAACATTCAGTTGAAAAGTGGCCGTCGCGCCCCGCGACGGAGGAAAGGTTGTTTGTCGCGCCCCGCCACGGCCTGTGGCGGCCTGCGAAAGCCGAGGCCAAGTCTGTCGCGGCCCGCGACAGACTACAGAGCTGGCATTTTTTTTATTTTGTTTATTTTGCATTCCGGACTTGTTTTAACCTATTTATAAGCTATCAAAACCAACTTTTAAGTTGGTTTTGATCATAGGTGTATGCCAAGACTTCCCGAATGAAGATCAAGCTCAACGAAGAACCGAACACGATGTAGTTACAAGCTTCCGCACATAGTTACGTCGTTATTTTTAAACGGAGAATTTTTACCAATCGTGATGTAACGTTTTAAAATTTAGAAAAGTTTTAATTAACCTGTATTTTCATTGTATATGAAATTATAATTACATGTTTATTTTTGTAATTTATACGAAAACCGTAAAATAATAGCAAGGGTCTTACAAGTTGGTAATCAGAGCTCATGGTTAAAGAGTAATGTGTGTTCATTTCGAGGCTTGATCGCAAATCCATTAAGTTATATGTATATTAATGGTTTAGCATGTTTAAGTGTTGTAAACGACACATGGGGTTATCGTGTAATACACGTTACACCAATTAAATCGATAAAGGATCGATATAGTCAACAAAATTACGTGTGTTTCACGTTTAGTAGAAAAGCCTTGTATTATAATACGATCGTTCATTAATGTTGAAATTAATAACTTTTATAAATGTTTTAGTTGAAGGACACTCTCACCCGAGGATAGCGGGAGTTTAACTAAGTGACGGATATGACAAGAGGAACGATCCGAAGTATGACAAGTAGAGTATGCTCACCAAGGACCTAAATCGCGTAACGATCGCGAACAAGATTAATGGCAAGGAAAGCCCGTTAGGGCAAGCATTACCAGGTGCACGTTTTTAAATTTAATCGCACAAGTAGTAATATGCAACAAACACGTAGAGAATGACAGTTGCTTATATATGATAAAACTTGGAAAACCTGAATAGGATATCTATTCAGGATGATGTTTCCAAGAGAAATTTAATAGAAACATGTGTTATTCCCGATGATGAATAACAAAGAAATAACAGGATTAGTTCATATGGAAACTTGGACAGGAGTAATTATCCAAGTGGAAAACTCTCAATATAATGCTATTGAAAAAGCAGCGATCACATTAACGAATGTGATTATATAATAGTTTGCTAAAAAGGAAAAACATTGTATATGTTCAAGAATGAAACGGGTAAAACTAAAAAATGTTAAGTAACCATTGAATAAAGTTTTTCCAATTTAATCATGATATAGAAAGATTAGAGTTGTTACGTACATGGGGTGTAATGTGAAAATTATAAAAAGGTCACGTGTGTCATGTGTTGATCGCTTACTCTGGCCAAGGTAGTGAACACATGATACCATGAACTTCTTATGATGGACACATTTACGTCCGATGTAGTAAGGACGGGGTGAATGGGACGAATTAAAAAGGTACCCAAATGGATCAAATAAGTAAGATGCTTGATAATAAATGTAAACGCAAGCCTGATAACGGAAGCGTATTACGTTAGAATAACGAGCCCGAGAGAAGTGGCAAGGATTAAAGTAAATGAAAAATACAGACCGACTAGTGAGAATGTTAAGGCATAGGAATAAAGTTTAACAGTCATAAGTGATGAAATTCACACGAACAAGTCAAACGGAATGGAAAAAGAGTGAGGACTTGGTTGAATAAAAGCGATGGATTTTGCTAAGACGACCAAATGAATCAAAACGAAGTCTTAACGTATACCGGAAAGGTTGCAATAATAATGAATGAAGTTTGACATTCATAAGTGATGAAATTTCACATGAACAAGTCAAACGAGTTAAATAAAGAATAACGCTTGCTAATGTAAGTAAGCGCGAACCGAATAAATAAAAGCGTGAATTATTAATAAACCTATGTAAAGGGTTATGGAGTTAAAAATATTAAGATAAAAGAACCCGGGTAATGGGTTGTAAAGAAGTATAAGTATGAACCGAGAAACGGTAAATGTAGAACAAACTGACATGTAAATGACGTGAGGAGTCATAAAGTCGGAAGATTAGTCCGAAAGTAAATGAATGAAGCCTTAAACTATGGTCAAGGTCAACTGAAATTCGAAAGCGAAAATAAATGATTCCAAAAATAACAAGGGGTGCCTTGACGCCATATATGTACATTTGAATAAAGACACGAATAAAAGATGATCTACGGGATCATCATAACCTACGGGATTAAAAATAGTGTTAAGGTCTACGGGACTAAGAAGACCCTTGGGTCATAAATAGAATGAAACGAACTATTGGGGTCTCATCTTAAAAAGGTGAAAATCTAAAAAGATAGCCCATGAGGCTAAGTGAAAGATCCTACGGGTCAATAGCGTAAAACAAGGGAACTGGTTACGATTCCCCATGTAAAACGAAAACGAAAAAGAATAAATTATTAGTTGTCAATTTCCTTGATGTGAGTAATTGACGTAAGTTAAAGAGGAAAACGTTAAACTAAAATTCAGTTTTAGTAAGAAACAACGTTTTAACAAATATGAATATCATGAGACGAATTTGGAAATGATTAACATTAAAGGATATAGGTCTTAACACTGATAGGTGCAAGGCGATACATTCATAAATAAGAGGTATGATAAAGAAGAGTTGAGATAAACTTAAACGTGACGTTACGTGTTCACGGTCAAGAAAAGTAATATAGAATGTGATCACGTTGTAACGTGAGCTACGGGATAGGAGATCATAAACTCATATAAGCCTCGGGAAGGCAAGGTGAATATACCCGAGCGATGGGGTATAAAGTAATCGGTGACTAACAAGTCTAACCGCCAAAATAAATAATCAATAAAGATAGAAAATAGGAGATGAAAGTTACTGCCACGAGACCTTATACATGAAAGGCGCATACGCTTTGAAACCAAAAGACATTACCATATTTTCCTGGTAAGATTTTTCTTTTAAATGCGAGCAATGCTCAAGTGATCACAGAGATCACCAAAACTAAGGTCCAGATGATCTAAACCAATAAAGTACGTGAGAAAGGTTTCGGGGGCGAAACCTCTTTAAGGGGGTAGACTTGTAACACCCCAAAAAACGGGTTTGTTAATTATACTAAATTAACCAAAAAAATAATAAATAAACGGGCAAAATACCGTTGGTGGTAAAAGTAAACCCAGTAAATGTTAGGATTTAGATAAATAAACCTAATATTAAATAAAAAGCGAATAAAAGCTTTTGAGGAAATAAAGTTCATAAGAGGCCCGAGTTAACGGGACTTAAAAATAAAACAGGTTATGTAACACCCCGAAAATATAAATTTTTTATATTAAAATTTAATGTCGGTTATAAACAAGATAAGTAACTAGGAATAAATAACCTGGTTAATCACAAGTCTTGTAGTAATAAGGAAACTTGGTTAAAACACACAATATGCAAACTTGGGTAAGTTGAGGGACCAAAAGTGGTAAACTAGAAAACTAGTTTTAATTAGATAAAATACTAACACCAAAACACACACCCTAAGTGTGTGTTCTGGTCGAAACTTCCAGAGGAGCCAAGGAGCTCTCATGTTCAAACCCTAACTAGCCTAAATTCAAGCAATTGGAAGGGCGAATCACACCCAAATTGAAATTCAAGCATGGATTAGTAATCATCTCGGTGAAGTGATCATAAGGTATGTCAAATTTCACTATTTTGTTCCATCTCAAATTCTTGATGAACACTTGAAATTTGAAATTTGAGCTTGAATGATGGTTATTTGGGCGAAAATAGGATGAATGCATGATTAGAAACAAACCCTAGTTAATAAACTAATGAATTTATGTTCATGTTGATAAAACTCATAATCAATACTTAGGTGTTTAATGGGTTTTTATGAATAATGAGGAACACTAGAATTATGATCTTGAATTGGGTGTTAATAAGGCTTTATGAAGTTAATCTGGATATGGAAGTATAATTAGACATTGAATTGGTAAAAGATGTTAATCTTGGCAAAAATAACTAGTTATGAACTAGTTTGTAAATGTGTAAAAATAATGCCCACAAGGTGTTTGTTAAAATGCCTATATGAACGTTCATATTGAAACTATGAATGAAATGCGTAATTTCCTAATTTGATTAATTACGTGTGATATGGGGTAATACGAATTCTAATTATAATTTTGATTTAGCTTAATTGCACATATCATATAATTAAAGGTAGTTAACTTGTAAAGTTAAACTAACCAATGACGAAGTCGAATAGTGGTTTCGACATAGAAAATACGTAAGGTGGAATAGTCGTAATTGTTAATTACTAATCTAATTACCTTGTGAATGACGATGATTGTTTGATGCTAAACGAGCTAGGTGGAAGCTTGGGGACGAAGCAGGTCAAACGAATCAATAAGGAAAAGAAAAGCATAGTTTGGATGTGAGGTAAGTTAAGCTTACAACCCCTTTTTAATTACAATCCATTTACTTGTGAGTATTGATTTTGAACTAAGTTAAGTATTTGAAAAATACTATATTCCGGCATGATACAATGCAAGTCGGAATAAGGAAAAATGGTAAGAAACCATAAACTATGGTAAAAGGGGGTAAATAACGTAGACTGGTCGGGTGAAGACTAACCAACATGGAATTTTGAACATCACGTTATGGGGTGAACCGTAATGGATAAAAGTGGTTGAATAATAATCCGTACATGAGTTGACGGATAGATAAAATATTTGAAAAGACAACCTTTTTGGTGTAAGTCTTAACGGGTCAAATAATTCAAGGAATATCATTTAGGTAATAAGAACTCATGGTGTAAACCGGAATAGGTTCAAGGGGCGGGATGGTAATTAAACTATCATCTTATGTTGATAAATGGTCATTTTGGCTACATGGGTCAAATGGTGTGTTAATACCATTTGACAATAATTTTAACAGATGACCGCTTGTTAATTTTTGTGATCGCAGGAAATGACATATGGTTTGTAATGCTTTTAACTAGAAATTTAAAAGCAAAAGATATTTAAATGGGTCAATATGTTGACCCGAGCCAGGTACGTCTAAATATGTTTATAATTAAAAGTGAAATTTTGGTCATAGTAAAAGTCCTTCGCCATAAAGTGGGGGACTAAAATTGACCAAAAAGCCCTTGATGGGTAAATTGGGAAAACGATCCATAGAGGTTGTTTAGAAACTTGTATTATGATTATGTGACCCTTAGATACGTCTAAGAGTTGTAGGCATAAACTTCGTGGGTCAAATGCCTAAGAATTTGTCATTCACGTAAGTTAGCTAGCCGAGGGGTAATATTCGGGTTAATTAGTATATTATATCAAATCCATCACAATAGTAGTTGTGGCGGAATATAAGAAGATATGTTAATGTGGAAATGTGAAGTGTAAAAAGAAAAGGAGCGAGTTTTAGACTAAATTGCTTAAAATCCCCAAATGGGTCAAAATGGATTTGTGCGCATAGCTTGTGCACTAGTCGCGTATTTCATAAGAATGTATGAACCCGAGCTAGAGATCTTGAGTTAAATACATTGATGTATGTAATATGATTATTTAAAAACAAGTTAGTTTTAAATACAAACGAGTCGAAATGTTGAATTTGAATAATAAGCCGAATGCTTAAAAATTTAGAATTTTATCAGTTCGAATGTTGGAATTTTAACTCCATATGATGGAGGATCAAATTACGATCGCATAAGAAAAAGAATCGGGTAAAACGGATGTGTAAATTGAAAGTTATGCACATTTTTGTGCATATTAAGTTAGTATAATGGAGCTGGGCAGATGCAGCTCAACAAAAACAAACATTCAGTCGAAAAGTGGCCGTCGCGCCCTGCGACGGAGGAAAGGTTGTTTGTCGCGTCCCGCCACGGCCTGTGGCGGCCCACGAAAGCCGAGGCCAAGTTTGTCGCGACCCGCGACAGACTACAGAGCTGGCATTTTTTTTTATTTTGTTTATTTTGCATTCCGGACTTATTTTAACCTATTTATAAGCTATCAAAACTAACTTTTAAGTTGGTTTTGATCATAGGTGTATGCCAAGACTTCACGAATGAAGATCAAGCTCAACAAAGAACCGAACACGATGTAGTTACAAGCTTCCGCACATAGTTTCGTCGTTATTTTTAAACGGAGAATTTTTACCAATCGTGATGTAACGTTTTAAAATTTAGAAAAGTTTTAATTAACCTGTATTTACATTGTATACGTAATTATAATTGCATGTTTATTTTCGTAATTTATACAAAAACCGTAAAATAATAGCGAGGGTCTTACAATACACTATTCCTCATTTCCTTTCATAACTTGCGGCTTTCATTACAGAGATGAATTTTGTCGACCTGGTTGGCTTATCTCCTATAATTGTGATCTTTTCGCCACTTGGTGTACTTACTTGCACTGACTTTTGATCACATAAAATACTGGCACGATTGGCTACCAACCAATCCATTCCTAATACAACATCGAATCCAGCTAGATTCAATGGATTAAGGTTAGCAAAGAAATGATGGTTCTGGATTTCTATTCTTGCTCCCTACAAGATCTCACTAATCTTAATGGATTCTCCGTTTGCGGTCTCTACCAGAGAATCTTGTTGAAGTTTGGTTAAGGGTTGGTCGAGAAGTTTATAGAAAGAAGTATTGATAAAACTTTGGTTTGCACCAGAGTCAAATAATACTTTGGCAAATATATTATTAACTAAGAACGTACCGGCAGTCACATCCGGAATCATCTTGGCTTCCTCAGCTGTCAGAATAAATGCTCTGGCAATTTTCTTAGATGCTTCAGTTGTCTTAGACTTGTTGGTTGCTTCTAGAGCTAGTTTCGGACACTTCGGTTTGATGTGACCAGCCTCTTCATAATTGTAGCATAATCTTACACTAGCCTTTCTCCTACAATCTTCTTCCTTATGTCCTGGGTATTTGCAAAAGTTACAGGACACATCATACTTCCCTGAGTGCTTCTTTTTACAAAACTTGCAGTATGGTGCGGAAGAACCTGTCCCTTTTCCACGGTAGGAATTACCAGAACGAAATTCCTAGGTAAGCTTTTGAGCTAAGTTCTTTCTCTGGTTTTTCTCTTGGGTGCGTACCAGTTCATCAGTCAGGGTATTGGCTAGTTCTACTGCTTCTTCTATGGTTTGTGGCCTAGCTGCCATGACTACGTGTCTAATCTCACTAATTAATCCCAAAACGTAATGGGAGATTAACACTGGTTCAGGTGAGGCTAATGTTGGCACTATCCTAGCATATTCGAAGAATATGGTAGTGTAACCTTTGCAATCTATTCCAGTCATTTTATGATTTAGGAACTTATTGGCGATTTGTTCCTTTTCATTAGGAGGACAAAATTTTCTTTCAACTATCTCTTTAAAGTTAGTCCATTCCATATTATAAACTCTGTCACTTTCTATAGACTGGAGAATAATATTCCACCATTCTAGAGCTGCATTTTTGAAAAGATTAGAAGCAAACATAATTATATCTTCATCTACACATTTACTTATTTTTATGACTGCTTCTGTCTTTTGTATCCAGCGTAAGGCTGAAATGACTCCTTCATTGCCTGAGAATTCTATTTGTTTGCAAGCCAAGAATTCTTTATAAGAACAACCATATAGCATGGTTCTTGTTCTTTTTGGAATTGGAGCTTGGATAAGGGGTCTATGATTTCTGTTCACACTGTGACTTGGTTCAGTGTGTTATCGTTTACTTCCAGTTACAGATTTATTTTCTGCTTCTTTAATAGTCTTGATAATATATGGCATAGCATCTATAATTCCTTGTGCTACTATATGTTGGATGGCACAGTTATCTATTTGGTTTCCGTTATTTTCATTATTCTAGTTTTCCTGATTTACTTCGTTGCCCATCTGAATCGGAAACTTTTATCAGGTATTAATTATCACAGAATAATTTTTAGTACAAATATTTATACACAATCATACCAACAGATTGATCAAAAACGTCGAACATTGCGACTTTTACTCTTTTCATATATATGCGTCAATTACAACTACAACTGGAATTTAAACACGCTAGTTATGCATCGGTATCTATTTTAGTCTATCTAGTTTTTTTTATCAAAATACAAAATTACACATATATCTAGGTATTATTCTAGGTATCATGTATATCACGCTCGAAATGCTTCCACATAAGCTTTTCTCTTATTTGACGAATTCTATCTCCGTCTTCTACTAATTCGTCACCATATAAGCGAAGTTCTTCCAAAATTTTTTGGCTCATAGGTGGCATGGGTGCTGGTACTGGATCAAGGTGTCGAGGGATAGGGTGTCCATAAGGATATGGATTATGTATCACACTTGTTTTGGTCAACAATTACCGAAGCAATTAAGTGATCAAATTAGTTAAGTGAGGTAGTGTGCTAAGAAAATTTGTTGAAAATATGCTAATTAATTTGTTTTCAAAAACAGTTTTCAGGATACGGCTTAGGATATTAAGCTGTATTTATGATCAAACGATGAGCAAAATGTAAAGGGTGACACGGGATGTACGAGGAAAGCCCTTGATCAATCTAGATCGCCGGCACAAAACCTCGGGAGCTGACAATTGCAGCTTCCTTGTTCTTCTTATTACTTCAAATATCAGGATACAGTGCAGGATATGATGCGGATCGACTAAGTGTTACAATGTAAATTCGGTACAAGAGTAAGTGTGTTGTGAGTGTTTGCAGCTAGAGAGAAAGAGTGTACGAAAGATTGTGTGTGTTCTTATCCGATCCGATCAATCTATTTATAGTAAAAAGAAACTAACTAAATATCCTATTATTCCGTGATTCAATGAATATTCCTCATGTGAACGTTGTAGTCCACGTCTTCCGGTTTCAACGTCCACAATCCAACTGATTTGTTCGAGTCTTGAGGAGAAGAAGTCCACTTGAACGTTAGAGACTTGCACCATTTAATCTGCATGTGAGTTAATTAGTTACCACCAGGATATTGTATCAGGATGTTACCAATATCCTGATCTGGTATCCTGGTCACAACAAAAGAAACAGAGTCAGAATATTAGTCAGGATATCTAAGCAGACAATCACCCATAACAATTGTCCCCAAAATATATCTGTTGGTATACCAATTCCAATGGATATATTTTAAAGCTTATCTCTTGAATCGAGGTTATTAAGTTGAGGCAACGATCAAGATAACATTGGGCAACTTCCAACGCGTTTTTCACTCAATGGCTATCTATTATGCCCCTATATCTTCTCTCTTTTTGTTTGAAAACCAGATATCACCAACGGAATCTCCAGGTAATTGTTCATTCTTTCTTCTTTCTCTGCTAATCTCTTCATTCTACCCCCAATGGCTACCAGAACCCGTTCTCATACTGGCGAATCGACAGAGACCTTCATTCAACAAAACCTACTCAAGAACCCCGAGAAGGAGATCTGTGCCTTCGATAACGCAGACATCGCAGCGTTGAGAGCCTCCGGCGACTTTCCAGACAGTGCGATCATCAGACCATTCGACCGGTCAGTTCGGTCGGATGTTTCGTCAGCCGATTGGGTTTGTTTTCCGGCATATCCTTTTTCGTTAGGCCTTCAGTATCCCTTTCCTGAATTCATGATGCAATTCTTTCGAACCACCGGCCTTTGCTTTGCCAAAACAATGCCCATGGTTTGGAGGGTACTGATTGTACTTAACCAAATAAAAAATCTTCACTTTCCTGACCTCTGCATCGAGGATATTCCAATCGCCTACCGTCTCCGATCTCACGTTTCAAGTCGGTTTTTACTTTTCTTTACTTGCAGTAAACCCCTCATTCTCAAAGCCACAAAAAACGAGGATGGATGGCAACGCAAATTCTTCTTTGTTAAGCGAGAGTCCATCCCTGAGGGTGCTAGCCTCCCGGTGGAGTGGTTAACCACCGGTAGGATTTAGGGTTTTAAGAATATCCCCAAATACCTCTTGGGCCTATGCCTTGTGCTGATACTTTTTTATTTGGCCTTTACGCAGTGAACTTCAAAGAGGTAGCCCCTCCTACTGGAGAATCTGAAAAGAGAATCAAGGCAATTTACCAGTTACCGAAAGGTGACAGAAGCTTTTCCACACACCTCCCGAGTTCCAGCCATTATTCATCATCTGATATATCTGGTAAGAGTTAATCTGCAAATAATTGATTAGAGTAATATAATGGAAAAGTAGAATAGATTTAGAATTCCCCCTTTTATGCAGCACCAGTCAAAATCCCAGAAGTTTTCGACCTTGAAAGTTGGACAGTTACTCCGATCCTGTCCAGATCAAGAAAGAGCCAAGTCCCAAACCTATTGTTTCATCCAAGCCTACCAGTTCTAAAGCCATCATTATCCCCAAGCCTTCGCCAGCTACCAAGGCTCGGACCTCTAGTTCTCGTAAGAGGAAAGAGATTGATCCGCCTGTCACTCCCGAACGTTTCCTCACGAGAATCACGGATTCATGGAGGCAAGCGGGTTCATAACTTCCTTTCTTAACCAGGTACAGATCCTTATCCCATATCCTACACATATGTTAGACCAGCATCTTGGTTATTATACAATAATGCCTGCATTTTTCATTGTAGGGCCTCGAACGTCTAGTTCACTTGTACAAAGAATCCTGCGGGCTCAACAAGATGCTCGAGTCTAAACTGAAGAAAGCCGAGGTCACCATTTCCGATCAAGGTATAATCGCTGCCGCTAAATCCCAACATTACGAGGACAAGTTTAAAGCTATGACCCAGGAACACCAGGCCGCCATCAAGAAAGTTACTCACGAAGCCCAAGTCCATCTCAACGCCGCCCAGGCTCAACATGAACAGGATATGACCACCTACTGGGAAGGCCTGAAAAGCTCCATTGTCATCTCCCTTCTCCAAGCTAGGCTAAGAATGGCTTACGAAGCCAGGACCCTGGGCTTTGAATGCCCTTCTTAGAATGTCGATGCCTGGGAGACAAAGCTAAGGGGTCTTGGCGGTAATCCTATAGAGCATCTTGCTAAATCTGCAGCTGAGGGGTCTTCCAAGGCAAATGAAAAGCTAACCGACGCTGGTGGTGAGGCTGTGAAGGATACTGGAAAGGATGTCGCTGATGAAGTCATGGAAGAGGGTGCTGCCCCTTGAATGCAGAGAAATGGGCGATGATGGATGTTGATGCTGAGGCCGGAGCCCATATTTTTTTATTTGATGGTTGTGCTTGTCTGAACAATTTACTTTTCCTGTCCCTAAACAATTTGCATTTCCTGCACTAAGACAATATGATGGCCAAAGGTGGATGGGTCCTGGGTTTCAGGATGAAGCCTTTGGTCATCAATTAGTATAATTTGTTTTGAACAATACAACGGCTGGAGGCGGATGGGTCTCGGTTTGAGATGAAACCTTCAACCGTTGTGTAAATATAGTAAGAAACTAATCGTGCTTTTGGTGGATGGATCTCAGTTTGAGATGAAACCAAAAGCACAACTTTTGCTTATGTTAATAATATAACCTCCTTTTGACTTATTCATTGTTGCTTTTCAATTCTTGTTGCGCATTACTTAGTTTGAATTCCAATGTTCCTAACTTAGTGCAATATTTCAAAAGTCTTATCTAAATATCATGAAAATATCTTGATCAGTATATTTGCAAATATCCTATAAAGACTTTCGTCAAATAGGGTTTTTATAATTCAAACAATTCAGATAAGGTTTTCAAAGAAAAAAGGACAGTTCAAAGTTTGTCTCGATAACACTTGTTTGACTATAATACAATTTTAATTTTTAACCCAAGTATCATATCCCAAATATTCCAACCAAATATCCTGAAACATATTCTGAAAATACATTTTGAGAATATATCCTGAGAATATATCCAAATCAGGATATTTAAGCTTTTGTCAAACATGGTTTCAAAAATTCAAAATGATTTAAATAAGGTTTATAAAGGAAAGATCATACCAGGAATAGAGTGCAATCCTATTCTCAAACTTTAATCCTTTTGCAATTCTTCCAACGAAGATGTCCCCAGTCCGAGATACTTAGTGTACTAGGTCCAAGTTTGACCCTTTGAGCTTTACACAACTGCCTTAGTAGGAATGTCCCTTGTGCACAATGTCTTTGAATACTTAGAAACTTTCTGAACATCAGTCGCAACCGTTTGAATAGTTCTTGTATTACAGGGGATAAACCCTAAAATAAACTGGAGATAAATCCTTAGTGTTCTGGGGATAAACCCATATGTATTCTAGGGAAAATCCTAAATTTTCATGCGCTACAGGCGGGAGTGTATAAACTCCAAGACTTAGAAAGGTGAAAACCTTTAAACCTTAGAGAGTATGAAAATACCCTTTCACGAGAGAGGGTGATCAATCCTTATATACCTTCAGGATCCAGATATAGTCAACAATAACGAAATTGTCAGCCACTTTTACATGGACTGGTCCCGCCATCTTGAACTATCCCTGGATAACTTGCGCTCCAGGTGAGGTGTTTAAAACCAATTCGGGAGAAAGGTGAATACCTTTAAACCTGTGAAGGGATCAGGATCCCTTAAACGTGAGAGAGGGGACCAATCCTCTAATCTTTCGAAGTATCTTGCGTGTGTATCCTGGAGCTATATCCCGAAGCATATACTGCACAACAACCTTAAACTAAGGTGGGTGTTAACCTGGCTAACACCCCTCCGATTCTTAAGTCAGTATTGGGTTCAAAAGAATAAATAATACAAAATATATTAAAAGAGATAGAACTCATACCATCCTGAGTTAGAAATTAAATTCTAAACTCACTTGAAATAGAGCTTTAGGTGTATAACATTCCAGGATCTTGGTAGCATATCCCCCTCCATATTTTTGAGTCGGTATGCTCCTTTCCCTGATTCCGATTCAATCTCATAAGGTACTTCCCACTTTGGAGCTAACTTTCCATCAGCAGGGTTAGTAGTATTCTGAAAAGCTTTTCTCAATACCCAATCTCCAACCTGAAATCTCCTAATCCTTATATTCTTGTTATATGCTCTGGATATCCTCTGTTGATATGCTGCCATCCTTAACTTTGCCGCATCTCTTGTCTCATCAACAGTATCCAACTCTTGATACAAGGCTTCAGGATTCTGCTCAGGATCCTGGAGATTGGATCTCGCCGTAGGTATCACCATTTCTGTTGGGATCACCGCTTCTGCTCCAAATACTAAAGAAAATGGGGTTTGGCCAGTTGCACTCTTTATTGTCGTTCTATCAGCCCATAAAACAAAGGGTAATTCTTCTTCCCATCTTCCTTTTTTAGCTCTAAGTCTTTTCTTCAAATTGTTGACAATTGTTTTGTTCGAGGATTCTGCTTGTCCGTTTGCTTGAGGATGTACCGGTGTGGATGTGATTATCTTAATTCCCCAATTCTTGCAAAAGTCAATAGTCCTCTTACTTATAAATTGAGAACCATTGTCACAAATTATCTCAGCTGGTACTCCAAATCTAGTCAGATATTCCTCTTAATGAAGGATACTACTTCTTGGTCTCTAACTTGAACAAATGCTTCAGCTTCAACCCATTTAGATAAATAATCAGTCATTGCCAGCATGAAGACTTTTCCTCCTGGAGCCTTTGGCAACTTTCCTACTATATCCATTCCCCACTTCATAAATGGCCAAGGGGAAGCGATAGGATAAAGTGGCTCAGCAAGTTGATGTAATATATTACTGTGACTTTGACATGCATCACATCTTGGAGCATATTCTGCAGCATCTTTCCTCATCGTCGGCCAATAGTATCCTGTTCTTAATACCTTCGAGAATAACGACCTGCCCCCAGTATGGTTACCATAATCCCCTTCGTGTATATCCCGAAGCACCTCTTTGGTTTCGGGATCCTCCAAGCACCTTAGATATGATCCTGCAAGAGATTTCTTGTACAAAACATTATTTATGATAGTGAATCGTGATACCTTCATTCTAAAGGCCTTAGGATTTTCATCCTTCGGGATGTGTCCTTCCTTGAGATATTTCATGATTGGAGCCGTCCAGGACTTAGGATCCTCCTCAGGATACTCATCATCAGGATCCTGAATAGTTACTACTTCCTTATCCTGAGATCTGAGAAGATCCATCGCAGGATACAGAATATGTAATATTGGTATTTGGGTTCCCTCCGGTATCCTGACTAATGATCCTAGATTTGCCAAGGCATCAGCTTCAGCATTATCCTCCCTCGTTACCTGTTTAAGTGTAAAAACATCAAAATATCCTGCTAATTTTTTGAGAATTTCAAGATACTTGATCAACTTCTCACCTTTAACTGCATAGGTTCCATTAAAATGATTAGTAATTAACAGGGAATCAACAAATACTTGTAAACCCTTGATATTCATGCTCTTAGCCAATTCTAATCCTGCAATTAAAGCTTCATATTCTGCTTCATTATTAGTGGCAGGAAATTCACACCTAATAGCCTGGGGTAATATGTCCCCCTGTGGCAATTTTAGTAGTATACCCAATCCTACACCTCTCACATTAGATGCACCATCAGTATATAATATCCATGATTCTATATTTTCTTCTAGCTGTTGTACTTCTAGGTGTACTTCATTTTGAATATCACTACTGAAATCAGCCACAAAGTCAGCTAGGGTCTGAGACTTTATGGCATTTCTAGGTCCATATATTAAATCATAGGCACTTAATTTCACTGACCATTTAGCCAACCTACCTGACATCTCGGGTTTCCTAAGCACATTTTTAACAGGATAGTTAGTTTTAACATGAATCCTATGTGTCTCAAAATAGTGTCTAAGTTTTGTTGATGCCATAACCAGGGCTAATATCAATTTTTCTAAATGAGAGTATCTAGTTTCAGCATCTAATAAACTTTTACTAACATAATAGACAGGATACTGCTGACCTTCATGATCCTTTACTAGGACATCACTTACCGCATTCCCTGATACTGCAAGATACAGGGATAATGGTTCACCATCCTCGGGCTTCATTAATAGAGGTGCGGTTGAAAGACACTACTTTAAATCCTGCAAGGCTGCTTCATGCTTCTCTCCCCATTCGAATTTCTTATTCTTCTTCAGGATATCATAAAATTCCTTGCATTTTTCCGAAGATCTTGAGATAAATCTGTTTAATGCTGCTACTCGCCCTGTTAATCTTTGAATGTCTTTCATATTTGAAGGTGACTTGATATCTAAGATAGCTTTAATCTACTCCGGGCTCTCTTCTATCCCCCTTTTCGTTACCATGTATCCTAGAAACTTTCCTGCTCCCACCCCAAAATGGCATTTGGCAGGATTTAGTTTCATGTTGTACTGATCCAGGATATCGAATGCTCCCTTAATATCCTGGAGGTGATCCTCAGCCTTTTTTTA
This sequence comes from Helianthus tuberosus, assembly GCA_030545235.1. NCBI lineage: Eukaryota > Viridiplantae > Streptophyta > Magnoliopsida > Asterales > Asteraceae > Helianthus > Helianthus tuberosus. The sequence continues at coordinate 18,164,457 of CM060383.1, forward strand.
TTTTACTACCATGTCATCGATGTACACCTCCATGGTGTTCCCCAGCTTGTCTTTAAACATCATGTTCACCAATCTTTGGTATGTTGCACCTGCATTTTTTAAACCAAAAGGCATAGCAGTATAACAATAGATACCTGTCGGTGTCATGAAAGCAGCATCCTCCTGATCCGAGGGTTCCATTTGGATCTGCTGGAATCCTAAGGAGGCATCCATGAAGGTTAGCATCTCGTGGCCAGCAGTAGCATCAACCATTGAATCAATATGAGGTAGAGGAAATGGGTCCTAGGGACAGGCTTTGTTCAAGTCTGTGTAATCTACGCAGACTCTCCATTTCCCGTTTTTCTTTTGCACCACAACTACATTTGCCAGCCATTTGGGAAATTTCACTTCCCTAATCATCCTGCTCTTTAATAATCTTTCAACTTCTTCCTGAATGATTGCATTCCGTTCTGGAGTAAACTTCCTTCGTTTCTGTTGGACAGGCTTGAAAGACCTATCAATTCCGAGCTTGTGAGTTGTAATATCCTTGGAAATACCTATCATATCCTCGTGTTTCCACGCGAACGTTGACATCCTACATTTCAAAAAGTTAGTCAATTGATTTTCAATATCCTGAGGGATATTGGTTCCCACGAGCACCGAGATATCTGGATTTTCCTGATCCAGCATAACTTTCTTTACATCCTGTTCTGAAGCCTCCATGATATCCTTGGCTCGTATCTTTAATTGCTATGCTGCACTAGGCTTTGTCGAGGGTTTCATCGAAGAAGAATAACACTCCTTTGCTTCCTGCTGATCACTTTCCACTTTGAAAACCCCCCAAGGGGTTGGTATCTTGATGCACTGGTGATATGTAGATGGCACAGCTTTCATATAATGGATCCATGGCCTACCCAATATAATATTGTAGCAGGATAAGGAGTCTATGACACAGAAGCGTTGCATCGAATTGACCCCTTCAACATACACAGGCAACTTTATTTCTCCCACAGTATTCCTGGCTTCTCCACTGAACCCAACAAGCACAGTGGATTTCGAAGTAATATCCATCGGGGATACATTCATCCTCTTCAGTGTTTCCAGCTGAACTATGTTGACGGAGCTGCCGTTGTCTACCAGTATTGTTTTGGTCAAAAATTACCGAAGCAATTCAGTGATCAAATTAGTTAAGTGAGGTAGTGTGCTAGAAATGTGTGTTAAAAAATATGCTAGTCAGGTTATTTGCAAAAACAGTTCAGGATACGGCTCAGGATATAGAGCTGTATCTATGATCAAACAATGAGCAAAAATGTAAAGGATGACACAGGATATACGAAGAAATCCCTTGATTAATCTAGATCGCCGGCACAAAACCTCGGGAGCTGACAATCGCAGCTGCCTTGTTCTTCTATTACTTAAAATATCAGGATACAATGCAGGATATGATGCGGATCAACTAGGTGTTACAATGTAATTCGAGTATAAGTGTTTGTGTGTAGTGAATGTTTACAACTGGAGAGTAAAAGTGTTTGTAATGATGTGTGCCTTAACCTGATCCGATCAATCTATTTATAGTAAAACGAAAATAACTAACTATCCTATTAAACCGGGATACTTCGAATATTCCTCAAGTGAAAATTGTAGTCCACTTCTTCCGGGTTCAACGTCTACAAACTAACTGATTTGCCCGAGTCTTGGGGAGAAGAAGTCCTCTTGACCGTTAAAGACTTGCTACAATAATCTGCACGTGAGCTAATAGGTCAGTACCAGGATATCGCATCAGGATGTTACCAATATCCTGATCCGGTTTCCTGATCACAAATAAACAATCAAAGCCAAAATATTAGTCAGGATATTTGTTCAGAAAATGACCCATAACAATTGTCCCCAAAATATATTTGTTGGTATACCAATCCAACGGATATATTTTAAAACTTTATCTCGCAAACCGAGGTTATTAAATTGAAACGACGGTCAAGATAGCACTATGTAACTTCCAACGCGCTTTTCACTCGATGGATATCTATTACGCCCCTATATCTTCTCTCTTCTTGTTTGAGAACCAGATATCATCAACAGAATCCCCAGGTAATCACTCATCCCTTCCTCATTTTCTGTTAATTTTATTCTTCTTCCAATGGCTACTAGAGTCCATTCTCAAACCGGTGAATCGTCGGAATCCTTCGTTCAGCAAAACCTTCTCAAAAATCCCGAGAAGGAGATCTGTGATTTTGATAACGCAGACATTGCGGCGTTGAGAGCCTCCGGCGCTTTCCCTGATGGCACGATTTTCAGGCCATTTGATCGATCAATTTGATCAGATGTTTCTTCTGCCGATTGGGTCTGTTTTCCAACATACCCTTTCTCGTTAGGCCTTCGGTATCCATTTCCTGAATTCATGATGCAATTCTTCCGAACTACTGGTATTTCGTTTGCCCAAACCATGCCCATGGTTTGGAGAGTATTGATTGTGCTCAACCAAATCAAAAATCTTCACTGTCCCGACCTCTGCATCGAGGATATGCCGATTGCTTACCGCCTTCGATCACACGGTTCCAGTCGGTTCTTGCTCTTTTCAACTTCCAACAAACCCCTTGTACTTAAAGCCACCAAAAACGAGGATGGATGGCAACGTAAATTCTTCTTCGTCAAACGAGACTCCATCTATGAGGGTGCTAGTCTTCCGGTGGAGTGTTAACCACCGGTAGGGTCAAGAATAGTCCCAGACACTTCCCGACTTTTATCCTGTGCTAATATCCTCTTATTTGATCTTTTTGCAGTGAACTTTAAGGAAGTAGCTCCTCCTACTGCGGAATCCAAGAAAAGAATCGAAGCAGTTTACCAGTTACCGGCAGGTGACAGGAGTTTTACTACGCACATCCCAAGATCCAGTCAATATTCATCATCTGAAATGTCTGGTAAGAGTCACTTCGTAAATAACTGATTAGCGTAATATAATGAAGAGTAGTAAGGATGTAGAACTTCCCCTTTATGCAGCACCAGCCAAGATCCCAGAGGTTTTCGACCTTGATGAGCTGGACAGTTATTCCGATCACGTCCATGTCAAGAAGGAGATCAGTCCCAAGGCTACGGCCTCATCCAAGCCCAGCAGCTCCAAAGCCATTATCATTCCCAAACCTTCGCCTGCTACTAAGCCCCGGAGTTTAAGTTCTCGTAAAAAGAAAGAGACTGACTCACCTACCATCTCTGATACGTTCCCCTATGAGAATCATGGGTTCATTAAGGCAAGCGGGTTCATGACTTCTTTTCTCAACCAGGTTAGTATCCTTGACCTATATCCTGCACCGTATGCTCATTATAAATGTTTATTAAGGCTAATACATGTTCTCTTATTTTGCAGGGTCTCGAACGTCTGGTTCACTTATATCAGGAATCCTGTGGGCTCAACAAGGCGCTCGAATCCAAGTTGAAGAAAGCCGAGGTCACCATCTCCGACCATGGCATGATTGCAGCTGCCAAATCTCGGCATTACAAGGAGAAGTTTAAGGCTATGATCCAAGAACACCAGGCCGCCCTTAACAAAGCCGCTCTTGAGGCCCAAGCCAAACTTGACGCTGCCCATGCTCAACATGAACGAGATATGGTCAGCTACCGGGAAGGCCTTAAAAGTTCTGTCGTTACTTCCCTCCTTCATGCCAGGTTGAAGATGGCCCACGAAGCCAAGACACTGGGCTTCGAATGCCCTTCTTGGGATGTCAATGCCTGGGAGACAAAGCTAAGGAGTCTCGGCGGCAATCCTGTTAAACCAGGAATAGAGTGTAACCCTAGTATCGAACTTCAATCCTTTTGCAACTCCTTCCACTAAGATGTCCCCAGTCCGAGACACTTAGTACTCTAGGTTTGAGTTTGACTCTTTGAGCCTTACACAATCGCCTTAGGAGGAATGTCCCCTGTACATAAAGTCTTCGAACACTCAAAAAATTTTCAAATTCAAGTTCTAACTGCTTGGACAGTTCTTGTGTTACTGGGGTAAATCCTGAAAACATACTGGAGATAAATCCTTAGTATCCTGGGGAAAATCCCATAAGTATCCTGGGGAAAATCCCATATTTTCATGCGCTACATACGGGAGTGTATAAACTCCAAGACTTATAAAGGTGATAACCTTTAAACCTTAGAGAGTATGAAAATACCCTTTCGTGAGAGAGGGTGATCAATCCTCATATACCTTTAGGATCCAGGATATAGCCAACAATAACGAAATTGTCAGCCACTTTTACATGGACTGGTCCCGCTATCTTGAACTATCCCTGGATAACTTGCGCTACAGGTGGGGTGTTTAAACCCAATTTGAGAGAAAGGTGAATACCTTTAAACCTGTGAGGGGATCAGGATCCCTTAAACGTGAGAGAGGGGGCCAATCCTCTAATCTTTTGAAGTATCCTGAATGTGTATCCTGGAGCTATATCCCGAAGCATATACTGCAAAACAACTGTAAGCTAAGGTGGGTGTTAACCTGGCTAACACCCCTCCGATGCTTAAGTCAGTAATGGGTTCAAAACAATAAATAATATTAAAATTTAACAAAAGAGATAGAATCCATACCATCCTGAGTTAGAATTTAAATTCCAAACTCACTTGAAATAGAGCTTTAGATGTATAGCATTCCAGGATCTTGGTAGAATATCTCCCTCCATATTCTTGAGTCGGTATGCTCATTTTCCTGATTCTGATTCAATCTCATAGGGTCCTTCCCATTTTGGAGCCAACTTTCCATCAGCAGGATTAGTAGTATTCTGGAAAGCCTTTCTCAATATCCAATCTCCGACCTGGAACCTTCTAGTCCTTATATTCTTGTTATATGCTTTAGATATCCTCTGTTGATATGCTGCCGTCCTTAGCCTTGCTGCGTCTCTTGTCTCATCAACAGTATCCAATTCCTCGCATAGGACTTCAGGATTCTGCTCAGGATCCCGGAGGTTGGATCTTGCTGTAGGTATTACCATTTCTGTCGGGATCACCGCTTCTGCTCCAAATACCAAGGAAAACGGGGTTTGGCCAGTTGCACTTTTCACCGTCGTCCTATCAGCCCATAAAACAAAGGGTAGTTCTTCTGCCCATCTTCCTTTTTTAGCTCCTAGTCTCTTTTTCAGGTTGTTAACAATTATCTTGTTTGCGGATTCTGCTTGTCCATTAACTTGAGGATGTACCGGTGTAGATGTAATCATCTTGATTCCCCAACTCTTATAAAAGTCAGTAGTCCTCTTACTTATAAACTGAGATCCATTGTCACAAATTATCTCAGCTGGTACTCCGAACCTAGTCAGGATATTCCTTTTTATAAAGGATACCACTTCTTGATCTCTAACTTGAACGAATGCTTCAGCTTCGACCCACTTAGAGAAATAATCGGTCATTGCCAGCATGAAGACCTTTCCTCCTGGAGCCTTTGGCAATTTTCCTACTATATCCATTCCCCACTTCATGAATGGCCAAGGGGAAGCTATAGGATAAAGTGGCTCGGCCGGCTGATGTAATATATTACTGTGTCTCTGACATGCATCACATCTTCGAGCATATTCTGCAGCATCTTTTCTCATCGTCGGCCAATAATATCTTGTTCTTAATGCCTTTGAGAACAACGACCTGCCCCCAGTATGGTTACCACAATCCCCTTCATGTATATCCTGAAGCACTTCCTTGGTTTCAGGATCCTCTAAGCACCTCTGATATGGTCCTGCAAGAGATTTCTTATACAAGACATTATTTATAATAGTGAATCATGATACCTTCATTCTAAAGGCCTTAGGATTCTCATCCTTTGGGATGTGTCCTTCCTTGAGATATCTTATGATCGGAGCCATCCAAGACTTAGGATCCTTCTCAGGATACTCATCATCAGGATCCTGAACACTTACTACTTCCTTATCCTGAGGATCCGTCGCAGGATATAGGATATGTAATATTGGTATTCGGGTTCCTTCCGGTATCCTGACTGATGATCCTAGATTTGCCAAGGCATCAGCTTCAGCATTATCCTCTCTTGGTACCTGTTCAAGTGTAAAAATATCGAAATATCCTGCTAATTTCTTGAGAATTTCGAAATACTCGATTAACTTCTCACCTTTAACTGCATAGGTTCCATTAAAATGATTAGTAATTAACAAAGAATCAACATATACTTGCAAACTCTTGATATTCATACTTTTAGCCAATTCTAATCCTGCAATTAAAGCTTCATATTCTGCCTCATTATTAGTGGCAGGAAACTCACATCTAATAGCCTGGGGTAATATGTCCCCCTGTGGCGATTTTAGTAGTATTCCCAAACCTACACCTCTTACATTAGATGCACCATCAGTATATAGCGTCCAAGATTCTAAATTTTCTCCTAGCTGTTGTACTTCTAGGTCTACTTCATTTTTAATATCACTACTGAAATCAGCCACAAAATCAGCTAAAGCCTGAGACTTTATGGCATTTCTAGGTTCATATACTAGATCAAAGGCACTTAATTTCACCGACCATTTAGCCATCCTACCTGACATCTCGGGTTTCCTAAGCACATTTTTAACAGGATAGTTGATCTTAAGGTGAATCCTATGTGTTTCAAAATAATGTCTAAGTTTTGATGACGCCATAACTTGGGCTAATATCAGTTTCTCTAAGTGAGAATACCTAGTTTCAGCATCTAATAAACTTTTACTAACATAATAAACAGGATACTGCTGACCTTCATGATCCTTTACGAGGACATCACTTACTGCATTCCCAGATACTGCAAGATAGGGGGATAATGGTTCATCATCCTCAGGCTTCATCAATAGGGGTGCAGTTGAAAGATACTGCTTAAAATCCTGCAAGGCCGCTTCATGCTTTGCTCCCTATTCGAACTTCTTATTCTTCTTCAGGATATCATAAAATTCCTTGCACGTTTCCGAGGATCTTGAAATAAATCTGTTCAATGCTGCTACTCGCCCTGTTAACCGTTGAACATCCTTCATATTTGAAGGTGATTTGATATCCAAGATAACTTTAATCTGCTCCGGGCTTGCCTCTATCCCTCTTTTAGTCACCATATATCCTAGAAACTTTCCTGCCCCCACTCCGAAATGGCACTTAGCAGGATTTAGCTTCATGTTATACTGATCTAGGATATCAAATGATCCCTTGGTATCCTGGAGGTGATCCTCAGCCTTTTTAGATTTTACTACCATGTCATCGATGTACACCTCCATAGTGTCCCCCAGCTTGTCTTTGAACATCACGTTCACCAATCTTTGATATGTCGCACCTGCATTTTTCAAATCAAAGGGCATAGCAGTGTAGCAATAAATACCTGTTGGTGTCATGAAAGCAGTATCCTCCTGGTCAGAAGGTTCCATTTGGATCTGCTGGAATCCTGAAGATGCATCCATGAAGGTTAACATTTCATGGCCGACAGTAGCATCAACCATTGAGTCGATATGAGGAAGAGGAAATGGGATTATTCTGATCCAGTATCACTTTCTTTACATCCTGCTCTGAAGCATTCATGATATCCTGGCCTCGAATCTTTAATTGCTATGCTGCACTAGGCTTTGTTGAGGATTTCATCGAAGAAGAATAACACTCCTTTGCTTCCTGTTGATCACTTTCCACCTTGACAACTCCCCAAGGAGTAGGGATCTTGATGCATTGATGGTAGGTTGATGGAACAGCTTTCATATCATGGATCCAAGGCCTACCTAGTATAATATTATAGCAGGATAAAGAGTCCATGACACAAAAGCGCTGCATTGAGTTTACCCCTTGAATATATACGGGAAACTTTATCTCTCCTACGGTATTCCTAGCTTCTCCACTGAAACTAACGAGCACAGTGGACTTCGAAGTAATGTCCATCGGAGATACATTCATCCTCTTCAATGTTTACAGCTGAATTATGTTGACTGAGCTGCCATTATCCACTAATATCCTACATACAAAATGGTTAGCAACATATAATGTTATCACTAAGGCATCATGATGGGGATCCTGGACAGTATCCCTGTCATCATTATCGAACGTGATGACTTTGTCAGTTGTGAGGGTTGACGTCCTTGTCGGCCTATCTCCCCTCTCTGCTTTGGCTTCCTTCGCGTGTCTTTTCGCCGCAGAATATGATATGCCGCAGATGTCGGATCCTCCTGAAATAAAGTTAATTATTTTTGCATCCGCAGGAGGTGACGCTACCCGTTCAGGATCCTTCTCAGGATCCTGACCCTTGTTCTTCTTTCTTCCCAAGAGGTCCTTTAGATATCCCTTACTCAAGAGATAGCTTATTTCTTTTCTTAAAGCGATGCAATCCTCAGTAACATGTCCGAAGTCCTCATGGAAGGCACGCTATTTGGACCTGTCCTTCCAATCAGCTTTTTGTTGACTCTTTCGGGGCCATCTTGCTTTGTCTCCTAAACCCTACACAGCATACATTAGTTCAGGTATGTTAACAGAAAAAAAATATTCAGACAACTCAGAATACTCCTCTGGATCCTCGTCTTCAACAGCATTCACTTTTTTGCTATCATTTCTGCCATATGGCTTTAAGCGATATGGTTTATACGAGGATTCTGATTTCCTGTTGGTTGACTCATAGGTTGTGGACGAATTCATTCACTCTTGCATCTTTTTATCATCCTCCAGCCGAATATATCTTAAAGCCCTGTTACGAGCTTTGTCGAGATTCCTGCAGGGATTCATTACAAGATCTTGATAAAATTGAGAATCTTTTTGCAATCCCATCTTGAAGGCTTGCACGGCCGTTGCAACATCAAGATGCGGGATATCCAAGGATTCCCGACTAAATTTGTTCACATAATCCCTCAAGGATTCCTGAGGTCCTTGAGTTATCCTGTAAAGGTCACTGGTTAATTTCTTAAAACTCCGGCTGCAAGAAAATTGACTATTAAATAAATTGACTAAATGAGCGAATGAAGTAATCGAGTGAGGAGGAACGTTTAAAAGCCATTTCAAGGCTGATCCTGTTAACGTAGAACCAAAACCCTTGCACAAGCATGCTTCTTTAAGATCTGGAGGGATAGGGTTGATTTCCATCCTTTCCCTATACTGGGCAATATGCTCCTCAGGATCCGTAGTTCCGTCATAGAGCTTCATGTTGGGGGTTTGAAATCTTTTCGGGATTTCAGCATCACAAATAGGATATGCAAACTGGGATATCCTGTGGCTGTCCTGGGATACTTCGGGAATTGGCTGAACCACCCCAGGTACACTAGATATCATGTCCTTCAGTTTTTGAAGCTCCCTGGAAAATGCTGATGTCATACCTGCATCCTGCAATGATCCAACACCATTAGTAGCAAGAGTATTATTATTATTAGATACATTACCAGCTTGGGGATTCTGGCCATATCTTGAAGTATATCCTGAGCTTCTCACAGTTGATACTCTTACTGAAGAAGGTATCTCAAAAGTATGATTTTGGGAATGGCTAGGCACAATATTCCCCCGGTTATCCTCAGTATAAACTGCAGAGCTGAAGTTCAAAGCCCTAGGTTACAAGGGAGTGACAGTATCTTCAGCAGGTCGACTCGGGCCAGACTTCAAGAGTTGTATCTCTCTTATCAGCATCTGATTAGTTTCCTGTTGCTGCCTCATCTGTTCCTGTACACTACCAAATAAATTTAGAATTTCTTCGTTAGAAGCTAAAACAGGACCGGATCCCTGGACATTGCGAGGAGGGATAACATCCCGAGCCACATGACTTTCAGTTCCTTGTGAAGAGGCTTGCATTCTCGGAAGAGGTGGTAGAAGCACTGAACCAATTGTTGCAGAGGTTGTAGCAGACACGGTGGAAGAGCTCATGTTTGATCTTGAGGCCATTGAAAATAGTGTAGCAAAAAGTTTTGAAAATAGAAAACTAAGTAACGATTTTGCAAAAGCTTTTAGTAGAAATAGCACCACTTGCCCCACGGTGGGTGCCAAATTATTTTGGTCAAAAATTACCGAAGGAATTAAGTGATTAAATTAGTTAAGTGAGGTAGTGTGCTAGAAATGTGTGTTAAAAAGTATGCTAGTCAAGTTACTTGCAAAAACAGTTTCAGGATACGGCTCAGGATATAGAGCTGTATCTATGATCAAACAATGAGCAAAAAATGTAAAGGATGACACAGGATATACGAGGAAAGCCCTTGATCAATCTAGATCGCCGGCACAAAACCTCGGGAGCTGACAATCGCAGCTGCCTTGTTCTTCTATTACTTCAAATATCAGGATACAGTGCAGGATATGATGCGGATTAACTAGGTGTTACAATGTAATTCGAGTACAAGTGTTTGTGTGTAGTGAATGTTTGCAAATGGAGAGTAAAAGTGTGCGTAATGATGTGTGCCTTAACCTGATCCGATCAATCTATTTATAGTAAAACGAAAATAACTAACTATCCTATTAAACCGGGATACTTCAAATATTCCTCAAGTGAACGTTGTAGTCCACTTCTTCCGGGTTCAACGTCTACAAACTAACTGATTTGCTCGAGTCTTGAGGAGGAGAAGAAGTCCTCCTGACCGTTAAAGACTTGCTACAATAATCTGCACGTGAGCTAATAGGTCAGTACCAGGATATCGCATCAGGATGTTACCAATATCCTGATCCGGTATCCTGATCACAAATAAACAATCAAAGCCAGAATATTAGTCAGGATATTTGTTCAGAAAATGACCCATAACAAGTATCATGCGCACAAAATGATTAGCAACATATAAAGTTATTACCAAAGCATCGTGATGAGGATCCTGGACAGTATCCCTGTCATCATTATCGAACGTGATCACTTTATCGGTTGTGAGGGTTGACATCCTGGTTGGTTTATCTCCTCTCTCTGCCTTGGCTTCCTTTGCATGTCTTTTTGCTGCAGAATACGATGTCCCGCAAATGTCGGATCCTCCTGAAATAAAGTTAATTATCTTGGCATCTGCAGGAGGTGATGCGGCCAGTTCAGGATCCTTCTCAGTATCCTGACCCTTATTCTTCTTTCTTCCCAGGAGATCCTTCAGGTATCCTTTGCTCAAGAGATAGCTTATTTCTTTCCTCAAGGCAATGCAATCCTCAGTAACATGTCCGAAATCCTCGTGGAAGGCACACCATTTGGACTTATCCTTCCAATCAGCTTTTTGTTGATTCTTCCGGGGCCACCTTGCTTTGTCCCCTAAACCCTGCATAGCATACATCAGTTCAGGTATATTTACAGAAAAACAATATTCAGACAACTCAGGATATTCCTTAGGATCCTCGTCTTCAACAGCATTCACTTTCTTGCTGTCATTCCTGCCATATGGCTTAGAGCGATATGGTTTATATGAGGATTTTGATTTCCTGTTGGTTGACTCATAGGTTGTGGATGAATTCATCCTCTCTTGCATCTTTTTGTCATCCTCCAGCCGAATATATCTTAAAGCCCTGTTCCAAGCTTCATCCAGATTCCTGCAGGGATTCATCACAAGATCCTGGTAAAATTGAGAATCTTTTTGCAATCCCATCTTGAAAGCCTGCACAGCTGTTGCAACATCAAGATGTGGGATATCTAAGGATTCCCGGCTAAACTTGTTCACGTAATCTCTCAAGGATTCCTAAGGTCCTTGAGTTATCCTGTAGAGATCACTGGTTAGTTTTTCAAAACTTCGGCTGCAAGAAAATTGACTATTAAATAAGTTCACTAAATGAGCAAATGATGTAATCAAATGAGGAGGAACGTTTAAGAGCCATTTTAAGGCTGGTCCTGTTAAGGTAGAACCAAAACCCTTGCAGAGGCATGCTTCCTTGAGATCTGGAGGGATAGGATTGATTTCCATCATTTCCCTATACTGGGTAATATGCTCTTCAGGATCCGTAGTTCCGTCATAGAGCTTCATGTTGGGGGTCTGAAATCTTTTCGGGATTTCAGCATCACAAATAGGATATGCAAACCGGAATATCCTGTGGCTGTCTTGGGATACTTCCGGAATCGGTTGGACCACCCCAGGTACACTGGATATCATGTCCTTCAATTTCTGAAGCTCCCTAGAAAATGCTGATGTCATACCTGCATCCTGCAAAGATCCAATACCATTAGTAGCAGGAGTATTATTACTATTAAATACGTTACCAGTTTGAGGATTCTGGCCATATCCTGAAGCATATCCTGAGCTTCTCACAGTTGACACCCTAACAGAAGAGGGTATCTCAGGAGTATGATTCTGAGAATGGCTAGGCACAATATTCCCCCTGTTATCCTCTGTGTACACTGCAGAACTAAAGTTCAAGGCTCTGGGTTGCAAGGGGGTGACAGTATCCTCAGCGGGCCTGCTTGAGCTGGATTTCAAGAGTTGTATCTCTCTCATCAGCATTTGGTTAGTCTCCTGCTGTTGCCTCATCTGTTCCTGTAAGCTACCAAACAAAGTTAGAATTTCTTCATTAGAGGCCAAAACAGGAGCGGATCCCTGAATATTGCGAGCGGGAATAACATCCCGAGCCATATGAATTCCAGTTCCTTGTGAAGAGGCTTGCGTTCTCGGAGGAGGTGGTGGAAGTACCGAACCAATTGTTGCAGATGTTGTAGCAGACATGGTAGAAGAGCTCATGTTTGATCTCGAGGCCATTGAGAATAGTGTAGTAAAAAGTTTTGAAAATAGAAAACCAAGTAACGATTTTGCAAAAGCTTTTAGTAGAAATAGCACCACTTGCCCCATGGTGGGCGCCAAATTGTTTTGGTCAAAAATTACTGAATCAATTAAGTGATCTAATTAGTTAAGTGAGGTAGTGTGCTAAGAAAATGTGTTGAAAATATGCTAATTAATTTGTTTGCAAAAACAGTTTTCAGGATACGGCTCAGGATATTAAGTTGTATTTATGATCAAACGATGAGCAAAAATGTAAAGGGTGACGCGGGATGTACGAGGAAAGCCCTTGATCAATCTAGATCGCCGGCACAAAACCTCGGGAGCTGACAATCGCAGCTGCCTTGTTCTTCTTATTACTTCAAATATCAGGATACAGTGCAGGATATGATGCGGATCGACTAAGTGTTACAATGTAAATTCGATACAAGCGTAAGTGTGTTGTGAGTGTTTGCAGCTAGAGAGAAAGAGTGTACGAAAGATTGTGTGTGCTCTTATCCGATCCGATCAATCTATTTATAGTAAAAAGAAACTAACTAAATATCCTATTATTCCGGGATTCAACGAATATTCCTCATGTGAACGTTGTAGTCCACATCTTCCGGCTTCAACGTCCACAATCCAACTGATTTGTCCGAGTCTTGAGGAGAAGAAGTCCACTTGAACGTTAGAGACTTGCACCATTTAATCTGCACGTGAGTTAATTAGTTACTACCAGGATATTGTATCAGGATGTTACCAATATCCTGATCCGGTATCCTGGTCACAACAAAAGAAACAGAGTCAGGATATCTAAGCAGAAAATCACCCATAACAACACTCTGCTTCCACCAGTCGCTATTCCAAAAGGGGTCTAAAGGGTTAAGGTCAGTGTACTGAGCTATGGGGTTTGGTGGGGGAATTCTTGGAATCTCATAGGGATCTATATCTGGAATTGGAAACTGGTCTTCCAGGCCGGGTTCTAGCATTTTTGGTCTGGGAATAAAGGTAACAGTGATGGTTCAGCTATTTGGTTAGAGTCTCCTGCTGTAGTGGCTAACATATGGAAATCTGCCAACTGTCTATCTAGTTCTTCCCACGGTGGCCTATTGACTGTTTCCTGAGTTTGTGCATTAACTTCCCTAATGGCTCTGACTATCGCTCTTTGTTGTTGTAATTTCTTCATCCTCTTCCTCCTCTCATGTGCTCCTTTACTAAACCAACCTCTCTTTTTAGTAGTAAACGGTTCCTCAGACTGTGCCTTAAAAATAAATATTCCTTCCTCAGTATCAGCTGAGTATCCTGAGGGATTTGGCCGAGATGAGGTCCCTTCATCTTTTGGGGAACTAGCTAATTGACGATAAGCGTCAGATATACCTTGCTCACTAATACTGTAAACAAACAATATCTACACATAATCACATAAATTATTTCCTAACACAGAATTTAAGTGTCAGCAGAACACTTCATTGGCTTAAACCAGTGGCTGTAGCTCTGATACCACCTTCTGTCGCAACCCCTGACCCCTGCCCGAGAGCGGGTGCCGCGAGATCTCAGAGCTGGTGGTATCGGTGTTTATTAATTTGGCAGCGGAAATGAGACATCAGGACCGTAGTTAGGAAATATTTTTATCAGAGTTATACACCACACTTTTATAATAAGAATGGGGATAAAACTCGAGTTTCATTTGACAATACATTTATAGGGATAAACCCTAATTTTTGAAAATATAAACTCCGTTTCTTAATTGGTAACTTTTATAGCCACAACTTTAAGCCTTCAGTGCTCTCCAGCTGGCTTCCATTGGCTTTACATTAAGTTACCTGAAACGTGTTTAAAAACATTTTATCAGCAAGAAATATTGGCAAGTACATTCCATTTTGTAAAGCATCAGTTGTTACATATTACAGTATTAAGGGCGATTACAATGTTTATATCTACACAATTACTCATTCAGTATGCGTCACTCGACGGATCTGTGACTATGGTCATATCACACATTGGATACACGTGCCCAATTGTGAAGGTTATCAAGTACTGTATACAAACCCCATAATACTGGCAGCAATTGTAGAATTACAAAGACTCAATCAATGTAATTGTATTTGAAAACATTTGAGGTTTTGGTAAAACAATTTGACTCACAAAAAGTGTTTATGAAAGAGAATGTACTCACATTGTTGACTTAGGTGATACTACTATAGCTTCCTGGTGATTCTTCTGGTTATTATCTATTAAAATTAAACAATGCACACGTGTTAGTAAAATAACCCAAATCACATTAACCGTACAACTCGAGACAGAACTCCAATGACCGAGTCAGGCAGAGCCTTGACATGCATTACGAAGTCCTAGATCAATCTGGTGTAACACGAGACAGAATTCCAATGACTGAGTCAGGCAGAGCCATGGCATGCGTTACGGAGCCCTAGATCGACCGTGTAGAGTAACAGCAGGGTTATAATACTTACAACGAGGTAGAGCTTCGCTTTATAGGGGTATAATACCCGAGTATAATAATTACTATCAGAAAGTTGAGAGAGAATTCGAATTTTGAACGATGAACAAATGAGCCGATCGATCCTATTTATAGGCATGAAGTATGGCGGCTCGCGGAGAGCGTAAACATCAGTTAACTCTCTCGCGGCCTGCGAGAGGGTAGACTAGGTCTTAGGCTTGGCTAGTCAGCGAACCTAACCTTGCCGAGTCACCGGACACGTGGCTCTATGCAGTGTCGAACAAGCAAGGCCAGTCGCGGCCCACGACACATAGAGCTAAGGGAGTCGTGCCCCACGAGCGGCTCCCAGATTTTGTTTTCCTTGATTTTTATAAATATAAGGGTATTCTGGGTCCGTTTCTCGCATACGAGGTATATTTTAAGACGTATAGGGGGTGTTAAGGGTTCTAGGAGGGTTGTTATAACTGCGTTAGGGCCAAAGGACATAACATGCTGTATTTTCAAACATTAGGTACAAAACTTGTAAATTTTTGACCCGGAGAACACCGCCTGCAATTTAGTATACAGATAAAGGACAAAACTTGTAATTTACTCAAAAAAACCTATCACCCACACCACACCTATAGCGTTGTGATTCTTAGCGGGGAGGGGTCGGCGACTGCCTCGGGACTGCTTACTGCCATCACTGAAGTGGTAAACCTTTGGTTAGGGGGGTTATGTCCTAAGGTGCTCGCGGATTTTGTTGCTTCGGCGCCCCTAACCCCTTTGTTGAAGCCTGATAATGGTATTCGTCCCATTGCTGTGGGGGCAATTTGGAGAAGACTAGTCTCCAAAGTAGCCATGAAGAAAGTTGGGAAAGAAGCTGTTAAGTACTTGGGGGACTACCAATTTGGGGTGGGGGTCCCCAATGGGGCGGAGGCGGTGCTGCATAGCGCTAATAGGTTCCTTAATTCATTTCATTCAGATGGCTCACTGGCCATGCTTACGGTTGATTTTTCCAACGCTTTCAACTTAGTTGACCGTTCGATTTTGCTTCGTGAGGTCCATCGCCATTGCCCCTCCATATTCCCGTGGTTCCAATTTCTGTATGCTCAGCCTGCTAGGCTATACGTGGGGAATGACCGAATCGGGGCATTCACGGGGGTGCAGCAAGGGGATCCCTTGGGACCCTTGCTTTTTGCCCTAGCCTTACACCCCTTAGTGCTTCAGGTGCAGGAAAACTGTAAACTCCCCTTCCATGCTTGGTACTTGGATGACGGGACAATTATCGGGGACGCTGTTCAGGTTGCTAAAGCTCTCGACATCATCGGTTTGGAGGGTCCAACCTTAGGGCTACGGCTTAATATTAGGAAAACTGAAGTTTTTTGGCCGACATGCAACGGGGTGAAGGTCCGGCCAGGGCTTTGCCCCAGTGAGATTGGGAGGCCGGGGAGAGGTGTCAAGCTGCTAGGAGGGGCAGTCAGCCGTGATGCCAGTTTTATTAGAGGTCTAGCGGCTAAAAGGGTAACGCGTGCTGTTGAGATTATGGGACACCTTCCCTTGTAGCGGGATCCTCAAAATGAACTTCTTTTGCTTAGATATTGTATGGGGGTTGCAAAGTTGTTTTTTGGTTTGCGAACTTGCCAGCCCCCCTTTGTGGATGATGCTGTTTCATGTTTTGATAAAGGTCTTCGGGAGGCAATAGAAGACATTGTCGTATGTGGGGGCCCTTTTTTTGGTGAACTAAAGTGGCGGATCGCGACCTTGCCAATGCGGCTTGGTGGGTTGGGCCTTCTCTCGGCCCGGGATGTGGCTGCCTATGCCTTTGTGGCTTCCAGGTCTCAATCTTGGGAGTTGCAGGACCACATCTTACGTAACAGCGGGGTTGCTAACACTGATCCGGATTATGCCAGTGCCTTGGAACGCTTGCATGAATCTATACCTGACTTTGATCTCGGCGGTTTCTCTAACAAGGACACCGCCCCCAAAAAGCCACAGAAAACTTTGGCGAATGCCCTTTGTTGTCGAATCGCACAAAGTTTGGGAGAAGATTTTAATTTGTCCCCCCCGCCAGAAAGCCGTCATTGAATGCCTACAGAGGCCTCACGCTCAGGATTTCTTAACTGTTATTCCTATTGAAGGTTTGGGTCAACGTATGTCAGCGGTGGAGTACCGGTCAATCCTTAAGTACCGTTTGATGATCCCCATGTTCCCGAATGATGAAACTTGCCCAGTCTGCCGTAAAGCATGCCTGGATAAATACGGGGAGCATGCGTTACACTGTAGAGAGTTGCCGGGATTTAAGTATCGCCATGACTTTGTTCGAGACGCGTTAATGGATATTCTCAGACGAGCAGGGATCTTGGCAAAGAAAGAGGCACCGGTTAATTTTCTTACAGACCCGTCGGAGGGGAGATCCACCCTACGCCCTGCTGATGTGCTGGTTTTTGGTTGGGAGGGTGGGAAACATGCTTGTGTCGATCTCACAGGTGTATCCCCCCTAGCCGGGTTCCGGGAAAATGGGTTTGTGGCAGGGCAAGCAGTATTGAAACCAGAGTCGAAGAAGGTGGAAAAGCACGCAAAAGCTTGTGAGGATAATCAGCATGCCTTTGTCCCCTGGCGTTTGACACGTTCGGCTCCTTGGCGCCAGAGGCAGTTCGGTTCTTGTCTAGAGTTCAGCGTGTGGTCCACAGCAACTTTTCGACCCCTCAGGGGCGAGGCTTTGTTTTTAGTAGATTAGGGTTTTTTATTCAGAAAGGGATGGCGGCGCAGTTTGTTGCTCGTCTACCTGCTATCCTTATGTAATTTGCCCTAATGAATTATTAATGAAAATAGATCTATTTATTAAAAAAAATAATAATAAAATAAAAAACTCTTTTCAAAAGTTAACTTTTATTTACAACAACATAAGCAGACCACCCCGAAAAGAAACCAGGGCAGCCACACAACCAAATTACAACTAACGAGTTATCGTCTACCCGCGCGTTGCGGCGGGACGCTGTTTATGAATGTATTTGACATCACTATATCAGACGCGGAAAATCTTATGTTTGTCTAACGCCTACAAAATCATTTTACTTGGAAAGATTCTTTTCATTTTCAGAAGAAAACGTAATGTCATTAATGTACTAACCAAGTATTTTTATAAGTGAAGAAAAAAAAATTATAGAAAATAATGTAAAACATAAAGTTTGTCATATATAGCATCTAAAAATATTAGCATATGTATCATCAATTTTGCCTCCACTATATGTATAAGCCAATATTGTAGGCAATATATTTGACCTTTATCCACACCATAAAATCCGCTATGCTACCGTTAGTCTATTGATTGCAACCTTGTGAAGTTTGCCGGAAACTGGTTGGTTGCCACGAAGGTTGCCATATACTGTGCGGATGTTAGCATTGTAGTTGTGCATTATTGTTGTTGCCCTAAGTTCTTTAACGTTGTAACCTTGTTACCCCAACCGTTGGCGGGATGATTTTGATCAGCACACACTTTTTCTTGCTTGAACTTGAACGGAGTAAACATATACTCTTTGGAAGAAGAAAATGAATATCTTTAAAGCCAAAAAATAACACTTTTATTACACCGGATTTATTCAAAACATGTGTCAATTAATGTGGTGTAACTGGGAGTCTTGTATATTTGGTGTCGTAATGTTTGGGGACCAGTTACTTGTTGGAACCATTTGGTGAATGAAATGGCCCGTTTTTTGTTAAAAAAAAACATTCAATTTTGCCTGGTTGAATTTGAAGCCACATTTGATTTCCTGTTTTGAGATCTAAGGATAAAACATAAATCATCATCTTGATTCTTGAATCCCACAAAAAGTACTTAATCTACTTGTTCAAAATATAGACACATCTCATACCCGATTTTGATATCTACTTATTTTGATTCTCGCTCAAATCGTATCTAAGTCTGCGACTACGTTATAAATGCCGGAGTTTATTTGACTGTTTACATTCCTCGGTCGATAAAAAAACACTTCTTCATTTGATGTCCGTCCACACCATTGTTAGACTAATTCTTTGAACACAACACATTAATCAAACCATGAATCCATCTTGAATAGTTGAATCTGGGTAACATAATAGTGGTAAATGAGTCCACCGATTTTCAAAAATCCCTCAAAATAAATAATGTGCCCTGGTGATATTGTGATTTCGTTTTTATTGTCCATGAATCCACCGACTTCATCATCGAATCGAATCGGATCAAAATCAAAACATTTACTCACCTTGGATAAATTTGCATTTAACCTCGAGCAAAAGCAAAATAAAATCATTTACCATGCAAGTTCATCCTACCCGACCTTTATCCTTAGATTTGCAACTTCATCCTATATACTTACATAGCCAAATTAACAAACAGAATTAAACTTACAAATCGAACGTCTTAGGCATCAAAACAAAATTAGAAAAACCAAATTTGGTGTTTGAGATTGAAGTTTGTTACCACCAAATTCGCCATTAACAATGAGACATAACTCTCGGCAAACAATCAGGATCATTGCTCTGTTTTCTCTGCGGGTAAGTGATAATATTAGCATGAGTGAGTGTGTCGGTGGCGTAACGATGTTGAGGGTTATAAAGGGTGTGAAACGGTGGCAGATGACGCCATGGTGACGACGGTTGGAGAGGACGCTTCGGAGTACAAAGTTACGACGGTGTTAATAACCGCTTCCACCGTCTACACCGAATCGCCAAATTCTATTATATTCCAAATTCCATTTCTTACTCCTTCAATCTCCATTAACCTTCCGGCCACCATTTACAATCATATCAAAGATATTTCTTGGATTGTGGGTGTTTAAAAGTATTTTGAGTCGATAAACAATCAAATTATTCAATGATTTTGTTTGAGGGATGATGGGGATGACTCTGTAATGCAGTATGCGTGTTCTATATCTAATTAAGATTGCACGTGGAAACATGTGAACGGTTATCAAATATACGGTATGGAATATTAAGTTGCTTTTTCAACATAGAAATGAACCGAAACGACATCCTTTTTAAACCGACGAGAGTTCAACTATATTTGTTTTTAACCGACGCGAGTTCAACTATATTTGTTTTTAACCGACGCGAGTTGGTTTTTGTATAAGTATATAATTATATTGATTCAAAATTACACCAATTCAACCCTAAGATTGATTTATATCTTAATCTTCTCTTAAACCATGAAAAACCTGAGCGCCTTCACATCTTTAATAATCTCTTCTATCTTGATCTTCTTATCTCGCAAATTCATTTATAGCTTTTCATATCCTCCAACAAACTATGATTACAATCCCTTTAAATACTTCCTTCTTTCTACCCACCAAGCCTATGACTTTGTGCAATTCCATAATATCTCTTAAATGTAAACGTGTAAACCCGAGAAGCCCTGCACTATGTACTAATATGTTGCCACACCACCGATGCCACCATGCGTGATGAAAGAATATGATATGTTGATTCTATACTTGAGTCACACACGATACAAATCTGAGAACTAACTTGAATTTTTCTTCTACTCAATGCCTCTAGCGTGAGGAGCTGATTCATTTCCGCCCTCCACACAAATATATTGCATTTGATTGGCACCCACTTGCACAAATCAATCACATAAAACTGACTAGCATCAATCTCTGATACGTTATAGTGATATATCTTTTTAAATTAATAACATAAAAATGTCATTAGCGTTTAAAAAAAGGCAACTTGATAAAATTCAGTAATAATGATCCTTCCCAATTTAATGTTTCATGCTCTAACTACGCACGATATTAAAAAGTAGGCATAACTTACAGAATTCATCTAACTAATTACGCAACCTATATATGTTTACATATTAAATAACACATATAAGTAATTACGCAACTTATGTTCATAAGTACGTAACCCATGGTTATAATTACGTACAATTATGATACATACTTACACTATATCGATTTTTTAAATAATTTCTTATAAAAATTCATGCAACAATATTATACTCAAGTTAAAGGTAATCAAAATTGGCGATTTTATGGTATAATATCTATAAAAATAATAAAACATATAAAAATTATTTGAGTAATACAAAAAATATGGAACTAAACAAAGTAAATAATTATGGGCTTTACTCAAATGGGGAAGGATCCACTAAAAATTGGATTTTGCCTAAGTAGCCTAAGAAGGATTGTGATGATGACATGTGGCACTCCTAATAAGTAGGAATGAAGGGCATTTTGGTCCTTATAAATAGGAGTGAAAATGACATGTGGCACCCTTTTTGTTTTTTAAAAATACAAAAAAAATCTAGTACAAAAAAATCTAGCACAAAAAATCTAGTACAAAAAAATATAGCACAAAAAATCTAGTACAAAAAATGTAGTACAAAAAAATATAGCACAAAAAATCTAGTACAAAAAATATAGCACAAAAAAATGTAGTACAAAAAAATCCAGCACAAAAAATTGAGAAAAAAAAATTTAAGACAAAAAAAATCAGCACAAAATTTTTAGTACAAAAATATAGTACAAAAATCCAGCATAAAAATGTTATACAACATAGAAATACAACACATTTTAGTGGGTTTTTTGAGTCTTCATATTTTATATAGCAATATGGTACTCAAATTAAAGTTAAAAAGACGCTCGATTTTATGGTGAAATTTTTATGAAAAAATAATGTCGTATAAAAAAGTTATGAACGTTTAAAAAATGGGGATGAAATATGCATGTGCCTTGCATGTGGAGAGAGAAAGTCCATAAATAGGATTTTCCCAAGATACCCTTGCACTCCTCCTTTCTCCTACCCTTTCATCTTAACCATTGATTTGAAAAATGAATGGTTAAGATTCTTTCTTAGGCTACTTAGGCAAAATCCACTTTTTAGTGGATCTTTCCCCTACTCAAATTGCCCTTCCTATCGATTAGTTCGTTTATTGTGTACACATGGCACACCAATATGATCTTAACCAATTGATTAGATAT
This sequence comes from Helianthus tuberosus, assembly GCA_030545235.1. Taxonomy (NCBI): domain Eukaryota; kingdom Viridiplantae; phylum Streptophyta; class Magnoliopsida; order Asterales; family Asteraceae; genus Helianthus; species Helianthus tuberosus. The sequence continues at coordinate 18,186,407 of CM060383.1, forward strand.
GATCAATGACTCAGATTACTTCATCTATCAGACCACCCGTAGTGGGGCGTGGTTTTTAAAATTTTTTCAAAAAAAACGCCGGATAACGCCCCTCAACCTATTACACCCGGCGTTTCCGGGCGTTATTTTTGAAAAAAAAATTGATTAGCGTTATATTTAAAACGCCATGTTGCACTTGTGGAAGGTTTGACTTGGGTTGACCCACCAATGAGAAATCAGTTTGTTTTTTTTGTTTTTTTGTTTTTTTTTTTTTTTAAGGATTGAAAGGGGCATTATTTGGGCATTATTCCCACTACGCAAATTTTGCAATAACGCCCCATGCTGACTGGACTGCTACGTGTCGAATAATGCCCCATGGTGGGGGCATTATTTTCCCCTTCCACTACACATGGTCTCACGTTAAAATTATTTTATGTCTGTTTTTCTTTATATAATATAAATGAAAATGATTACGAATTAGAAGAGAGGTTTGACTATATATTGAAAAACCTCTTTTGTCTTTAGAAAAGATTGTTTTTCAAGAATCATTTTCACAATTTCACTAAGGACGTCCCTACGTTTTGCATGCCATGTAAATGTAAGGACGCCTTGTATGCATGCCTCTTGAGTCTTGAGTTCGAAAATTATGTCCCCACTACAACTAGGATGGATAATTACTTATTTTTGGTATGTATTGGTAAACTGTTTTTTTTTTTTTTTTTTATTTTTTTATTTCATGCAAATAATCTTAGTATTTGTTTACACTTCTTTTCGTCACTTTCGTAAATTATTGTTTAAACTTTAAGTGGATTTATAAACATACTCCATGATTTCTCATTATTAATGATGTTTAACACATCTAATATCCTTATAAAATTATATAGAACTTTAGGTGACATTTTGTATGTTGTTAATCCTTAAACATAAAAATAAGTAATAAAATACTTATGATAAAATATGTAAAAACACTTTTGACTTATTTCTTTTATCCACATACAATTATTATATTCTCTACCAATTGTAATCTGACTCGGTAATTCTAGCATGGGTAATTATTACGCTACAAAATACCGAATACCTTCTTTTTCAACATATTTAGATGATTGTTGATCATTTTAGAGACAAATAGTTTACCTAATTATTCTGTGAATTGATTCACACTAAATCTCCACCTCCCATTTTGTGAATTGACAGGTGACACACCAAATTTAAAGTAGTTTTTTTTATATTTTTATCTTATTAGCAGAGATGTGAATTAAACTTCCATAATCAGTAGCGGATCTACGCTATGGAGTGAGGGTAGCTGCCTCTAAAAAAATACTGTAGTTTTCAGGGCCGGCCTTGGGGTGGGCGGAGAGGATCACCAGCCAGTGCCTGATATTTCCGAGGGCACACTATTTTTAGAAAAAAAAAACCTGATATGTATACATAAAAATTTCTTTTTTAATAGGGTATACCTATACAAACACCAACATAGGTTCACTAAACTTACAAAACTATTCTTATGCTTTAGATTAGTTATTAGGCAATTGGCATTAGGTTTAGACCTTTATTGAGCACAATACACAATTTCGTTAAGGCCTAAGGGCACGTCTTTTAGAGCTCGAACATGGTACATGAATTCTTAGGGCCGGCCCTGGTAATTTTTACACTAAAATCTCGATCATCCTCAAAGATACAACATGAACATGCCCACTACCATTATCAACGTTAACAAAAACATTGCCATCTCATTTCAGAAATTAGTTTTGGAAATATATAAAACTTTAAGTCTAGTTTAAAATATAAACAATGCATTTTAAGTCCTTATGTCAGTTACAATACGAACAATTTTCATATATTTTTTTCATGGGTCGCCAGAGTGACATACTAGTGTAATCATTGGACAAATGGTTAAATTTTGAAACATGGGCCCAGGTCCAAAAAGTTTGGAGCCCAGATTGAGATGAGTTAAAAAAGATTACTTGTGGGATTGAACCATTAGTTCATTACTAAAGAAATGTTTGGTAATAATATTTATATGGAATATTGGATTTTAATAATCCTAACTATTTGTCGCTGACTGCCAACTAGTTCCAACTTAAAAAATAACCATTGGCAGTCCCAACTATTAACATATTGGCCTCCAATGGACCTTGACTAACAGAACCCTAACGTCGTTAGTCTCTGGTCGCCGGAAAAACGTTTTTGGCAAGAAAAAGTTCCTAAAGGTCCGATCTAAGGTTACAAAAAGGTTAGGGACCAAAATAATGAGTTTTCCGTCCAAAAGAAGTTTTTCGGCCAAGAAGAAATTTTCCGACGACCTCAATAATTGGGGCTATTACTAGAAAAAGGTTCCTAAAGGTCCCTAATAAGGTTACAAAAAGGTTTGTTTAGGACTAAAAGATTGAGTTTTCTGGCCAAAAACAATTTTCCGGCAACCGGAGACTAACGGTGTTAGGGTTCTTTTAGTCAGGGTCAATTGAAGACCAATATGTTAATAGTTGGGACTGCGAGTGGTTTGAAGTTGGGACTGTTGGCGGCCAACGACGAATAGTTGGGATTATTAAAATCCAATATTCCTATTTATACATAACAAGTTGAGTTTGATTTTATAAAAGTTTAACCAGAAACTTTAAAATAGATACCTTAAAAGTATTCAAGCATAAAAATACACTTGGCATGGTTGTTATGCTGGAGTTATTGAAAACATTCGCCTTGAGATTTACTCAAAAAGATCATCTCTGAATAGTGTTCTAGGAAAACAATGTTAGGATAACCTATTCACTAAGCCGACCCGTCTATAAAGATATCAAGAAGAATGTAATCCTTCATATATTTCTTGAATAGGGTACAAGTCCGATTTTGCAAAAGGATTGAAATAATTAGATTAACAACACTTACGTTCAAACAAGTAAAGTTAAAGAGTCAAAACACAAAGAACTGTGATAAGACAGTTGTATGCTTCCTTTCTCAAATCTATTGAATAATATTTTCAATCGATATTGTTTTAACCAGATCACAAACACTTTGTTTATTTCATAAGGCGATCTAAAACATCACATGTTAATTAGCAAAAGATGTGAATGAGTGAATGACAAACTAAGAAACTTGATCGGCTTTCTTAATAAAACATTGATTTAATTCATAAAGTGAAAGCAAAAAGATATACAAGACTGGAAATGTTACACTAGCTGAATATGCATTAATAAACTTAGACATGTTTAATTCTTTTGTTGTTCGAATCCGAGGTCCTGATTCCTTTAGGTGTGACCGAATAAGGTGCAGATGCTGATCGGAGAGAGGGTGACTTGTCAATGTACGCATAGCGTTCATTGCCATTCCAGTGCAAAATGATGCGATTTGTGGAGGAATGTGACCAACTATCACCTGTAAATAAGTTTTAACAACCACCCACGTAACGATAATATGTAATTGTGCAAAGTTAAAAAATAAAAAACAAAATATTAACATATACAAGTTACCGAGTGCAAGGGCTAAATGAAATCGACCATCCGCATACTTGGTAGTCACCTGATTCAGTACAACTACCTGCTCAATATATACAAAAATGAGACCACATTAGGAATCCAACTTCTGAATTTGACCTATAATTGACCGAAAATTACATAATAATTTGGGTGTTTAATCTTACCGCCAAACCAAATTTTCTGGCGAGTTTCATCAAATTCAAGGCCATTCCACTGAGTATTCTTGTTCTAAGCGCCATGTCATCAAAATCTTGTCGGAAGTGAAATGTGATGCTATCGATGATAACCACCTTAACCTGTAGAAACATTTTTAGATGCAGTTTCTAAATCTGTAATACAAGAAAATGAAATTTAATTGAAATGCGTATATATGTATCTACATCTTTATGCTCCGTGATGAACTTGTCTAAGTAATTAGTGAGGGCAATTTGCTCGGTATAACTGCAGACACGGAAGTAAAATATATTTTCAAGAAAATCTTTGGGCTGCATCGTTTTGACTTCACAAGCTTGAGGCCCCTTGTGATGCAAGCGGCTGTATTCTGCCATGTCAGCACTACAAGCTTCTGCAATCTGTAAAGCTCGTTCAACCATGAAGCTACCTTCTGTATCTGCTATCAAAAAATAAAAAAATGTTAAATATAACAAGATTGTGATAAATGCTAACAAAATAATGGTAAGGCTACAGACTTACCGATATAGATTGCCTTGCCTCCAACTCCACCGTAATCGTATGGGATCTGAACATTAACTGCAAGTTGAATTCTGTATCTTATGTTAGCGAAACACATAAAACTTCCCAAAAAAAAAAGTAGAGCAAAATACCATTTTCGTCCCTGAGGTTTGGCCAGTTTTGCGACTTTTGTCCAAAGGTTTGTTTTCCGCATCTGGATCCAAAAGGTTTAAAATCTTGTCGTTTTCATCCAGCTCGTTAACTCCATCCATTTTTCTCCGTTAAGTCAGGGATATTTCCGTCTTTTTCTGCGAACTTAAAGGGCAATTTGGTCTTTTTCACTTTATGTAAAAAGACAGAATACCCGAACTGCCCTTTAAGTTAACAAAAAAGACGAAAATACCCCTGACTTAACGGAGAAAAATGGATGGAGTTAACGAGCCAAATCAAAATGGCAAGATTTCAAGCCTTTTGGATCTAGATGCGGAAAAACAAACCTTTGGACGAAAGTCGCAAAAAGGCCAAACCTTAGGGACGAAATGGCATTTTACTCAATAAAGTATGTTAGCAACTTATACCCAAGTTGTGTTTTACCAATGCCGGGAACTCCACCTAACCGAGAAAAGAAAAAAAAACTTTTAGCATAAAATAACTAGAAATGCATGTAAAAACAATAAAAGAACAAACCAATTTCGGTGACTTCTTTGCAACTTATTCCTCCACCCAAAATGCTATCCAAGTCAGCACACGATGTGGTAATATGTACAGAGGTTTCCTCTTCCTGCAGCATATCCCACGCGCTCTGGGCACCTACAACAAATGGTAACCACAATCATAATAGTAAAGAAACTGAAAGTATGGTAGCCGAAGAGTGAATAATACCATTGACAATGGTAAAACTGCTACTGGTGCTCTGCAACCTACTACCATCCGATACACTCTTTAGGATTTCTAGTGCCTCTGTTTCTGAAACCTTCAGTTCTGTTGCAAGCATATAACGTAAGTTTTTAATAAGAATGTTTGTGCTGAAAGTAATGTAAAAAAGGTGACAATTAAAGAGAGTAATAGTCATGCTCAAGGTTGTTTAGAAAATAAGACTTTAATAACTTAAAATGATATATATGAATGATCAAGCAGTTCATTACCTGCTTTCGCATGAAATGATCAGAAAAAGAAACATCAAGTGGATAAAGAAAAGTTTGGTGTTATAATTTTTTGTTTTTATGAAATGAACAGACAATCAAAATCAAACACAAGGGCTAAATGTAGATTAAGCTCCTTTTTTGTAGTGATAAACAAACACAATTGTGAACCTATAACTACCCTATGTAGAAACTCTACAAAATAATTAGCCTATTGACGACCATGAAGCTCTTGAGTCTTGACATGATGACATCCTTATGAACAGATATTTGAAGTTAGTGCACAACTCTTTAACCATTTAAACAAATCGTCCAAGTCATAAAGAAGTGCATAACAAGGGTCAGGATGTCAATGATCAACTGAACATGATCAGAAGGGTACACGAAACAGATAATATTAAAAAAGTTTAATGGTGAATAAATGCAGTTACACTAGTTACTGTTGCTCATAGCAATGGAGGAAATGGTGACTGGGTGACACAAAACAATGGAAAGGCATCTGTAGATACCTCACTGCATCTTTTGCTTCAGTATCAACACACGTAAAGATGAATTTCGTATGCTTTTCTTTAATTCTCTTCTAGGCCAAAACCTATGGAATACGAACCATCTCTAAACCTTCAATTTTGCAATAGTACATCACATAGTCTCGTTCGTAAACACTAAATAATCCACAAAAGAAAATATACCATGACGTACCATCACATATGTCCTTTCCTTGGTGAACTAATCCTAAACTTAAGGAAAATAACAAGATAAGGACTGGAGGCCTACTCTTGGCGTAACCCTATACTGGTAATGTACAAAGCAATTTTCTTTTGATTACATGTTTTCATGCTCCTTACTAAGCAATTATACAAATTTTAATCACATTCACATATAATGTAGGAGCTTCCTTCTTCTAAGCAATTGTAAACTTTGTAACGACTAACGACAAACTGTAAACAACCTTTATGCCGATCTAAACACTATTCTTACAAAAGCATTTTTCGTAGTGTTTTTATAGCCTAACCATAAACTCCCTCTACTGCAAAATACAATAAGAAAAGCACTCTTACATTACAGAAACAAACGTGGTACACATTGGGGGAAATTCATGGGGTCAAATCACAAGCCGAACCACCACAGCATGCGGTATTGTTAACTGGAGCATATTATCAAACAGTTGGTGAACCAAATCATCATACACTCAATCCAACAAAGAAAACAAACATATCAGACTTAAATCCAAACTATGTGACTATGATGGTACATTAACCTAATACAATCCATAGAAACAGGAAGAAAATTTTGATTCAAACATATACGAGACTGAGTAAAAGTAAGTTAGGTTAAAAATTGAGATAATACCTAGAGCAAGATGAGAAGGAGAAACTGAAGAAAGCGAAGCAATGGAAGTGTAGCCTGCAGATATCAATTTCCCTTTTTGCGACGCAGACAGCGGTAATTTCAGCACCTCCATTTCCTCAATCGAGCACTGGATTTGATCTTCCCGCCACTTCTCAATCTGCAATTTGGGGCTTGTTTTATATGGCTTGAAATATTTCGGATTTTGATTTGATGAGCAAATAAAGTTTCACAAATAGAGGTGTAAAAATCGGTTTTCTGGTCAGGTTTTTAATCGAATCGGTTTTTTTTTTTTTTATAAAAAAACGATTTGGTATTTAACCGGTTTTATATGATGCAAACCCAAACTAGTAGTAATCGGTTTGGTTCGGTTTAAAACCGGTTTGGGAAAAAAAAACGGTTTAAACAATTTTTTTAAACCGGTTTCAAACATCAAGAACACTAACCAGTCTAAAAATTGTCGATTTGATTTGAGTTGAAACCGGTTAAAAAAAAGTAGTTTCGTTTTTTTCCGGTTTCGGTCCTAAAACCTATTTTTTTTGAACCTATTTTTTTTGTACACCTCTAGTCACAACTGATTGATTAAAATGTGTCATTTTTTTTAACTATATTTAACATAATAACGGATAATCAATTTTAAATAAGTAAATAAATACGAAAATTACAAAATACTAGACGGTGTGGATCCATGTCTTCTTTCATATCAGGTTGTTAACGACAGACATACAACCCTCCCTGGGATGTCAAAGGTAGGTGTGTGAGTGGCTTAACGAGTGCTAAGGGTGGGTTTGTGCCACCAATCAAAAGCCTTCATTTGAAAGGGTGGCATCAACAACACCCCACAACCTAAAACAAGAGTTCTATTTATCATACTTAAAAACAGAGGTGTGAATTTATGACACGATACAAACTAACACAAAATTTGCGGGTTTGAGTTTAGTCTAAACGAGTTTGGGTCAGTTTCAGTTTGAACCCGCAAACTTGTTCAGCTATATGGGTCGGGTTCGTGTCAACCCGGTCGGGTTGGCAGGTTGACCCGTTTAACTCATTTATATTAAATTTTATTTTTTTACAATATGTTTTATTTCATAAGTTAAATTGGGTGGGCATTTTATGCCATAACTAGTGGGAATGCCCGCGCGTTGCGGCGGGTGTCCCGACTAATATCAGATTTAGTTATGACGTCTATTTTGAACCACAGCTCATTCCCAAAAATCACAGCTGAAGCCCACATGTTGATTAAGATGGCTACACAACCGAATTAACCTAAAAGTTAAATGAAATAATAAAACATCAAATTTGATATTCAAGACCAACTAATCAATTCAAAAGAATAATAAATCAAACCGAAAAGATCCAGCGTCATATAACGAACCCGAACCGACCCAAATGACCAGTTTTACACATCAAGCATCAACTTGGAAGATCTAGCGTCGTATACCCAACCCGACCCAAATGACCAGTTGTACTCATCAAGCATCACCCAGAAATATCAGGCGTCATTTAACCAACCCATTAAGCATCAAACAGTCGATCTAGGCCGGTTTAGTACAAACAATTTTCTAACAGAGGAATCCAAACATATAAAAAAAAGATGCCAAAAAGAACACGCCTTCTTTAATCCTTTGTAAGGCTTCAAAAGGTGGCTTTCGACCTGCCTTCTTCGATTTCTGTATAAGAAAACACAATTTTACTTCATATGAGTTTCTACATGTCGAATAAAAATGAGTTTTAAGATTATATTTCATACGTTAAGAGCAGTTAGCCTTGTCTTATGAGATTCAGGTGGTAAACCGTCTTCATATGAATGAACTACCCCGACCGCTTCGACTTCCCCCTCCTGCTCAAGAGAAAACGATAAAGACCGTTAATTAAGATTGGGTCAAGTACGTAAAAGTTTACCACTTAGGTAAATTAGAAAAAAATCAAATGGGTCAAATACTGTCCAAGTGTTCTTATATGCTTAAAACCCTCTTAACAGGCTTTCTGAAGGAAGTAAAAGGGTATAATGGTCATTGCACAATGAGTTGACACATTTTTTAACGCCTGTTAAAAAAAGGGGCCAAACTTGCAATATGAACATACCATAATGACCATTCGTGTAAGTTACTCTAATATATATTAGATTGTCAGTTTGGGTTGTATACATCGGTATCTGCAATAGATCAAGTACGTAAAAGTTTACCACTTAGACATTGGGGTATGGTGGGGCTTGGGTTGGGGGCATGAGTTGACACGTGGAGTTCGAGCCCTCCCACCGCCTAGTGACGTGTCCGTGGGGTATGGCGGGGCGTGGGTGCACCGCGTGGGTTGGCAGGTTATTAAAAAAAATATATATATACATAAAAAAAAATTTAAAACCCAAGGCGAATAGGAGGCCGCCACATCAAACCCAAGCCCGCCCCACGCCCGGCTTCAAACCCAAGCCCCAAGGGCCACGCCCCAACCCAAGCCCCAAGGGGTGGTGGCTTGGGCGTTTTCCCCCAACCCACGCCCCAACCCAAGCCCCATACCCCACAGTCTTAGCTAAAAAAGAAAAAAGTCAAATGGGTCAAATACTGTCCAAGTGTTCTTATATGCTTAAAACCCTCTTAACAGGCTCTCTGAAGGAAGTAAAAGGGTATAATGGTCATTGCACAATGACTTGACACATTTTTTAACGCCTGTTAAAAAAAGGGGCCAAACTTGCAATATGAACATACCATAATGATCATTCGTGTAAGGTACTCTAATATATATTAGATTTATATTTTAACAATAACCGTTATATTATCTCACATAAATCAGGCAGTAAGATTCTTTGAGCCTATTCAGCATCAACATATCTATTGGTTTCGCAAGAGCATCTGTACAAATAGGTGGCTATGTCTTATTATGTCTGAGTCCACAAAAGGCATCTTGATACAACCTGACATGATCAAATAAATCATTATGTAAAATCGAGTGAAAGTCAACACCTCTGGCACACAAAAAAAAACAATCAGGAAGAGGAAGGCCGATGTCGGAATACGAAATTCACACCTCCGCCAAAACGTAACGTCATTTGTGTATGAGGAAGAGCAACTCCGTCCTGACAAAATGTATAATATAAGATGTTCGGTTTAAACAATTTATTATAATCTGATTGGTAGCATACGTTAAAATCACCTCAACACAAATAACTGAAGTGACCTGAGCCCCAATATTCACAACACATGTTGTTGATAATCCATTTCCAAACACTGCAGCAAGACCTTCCTGAGATCCGACAACAAATGGAAAATGCATTCATTACTACAAAAATAATGGATTAATTACTAATTAACCATGAAACAAATAGAAAATATATGCCTGTTTAGTTCTTGTCTTGCTGAGGCCTGGTGCTTTACGGGCCATGGGCTTTTTGAGTAATGAAAATATTACCCGAGCATGATAATTCGGTAAGGTTATAGCTTCCCAGCGTTCGTATCAAGATTAGGTAGAAGCTGCATCAATCATATAACTATTAGCAGGCTAATGGGTTGAAAAAATAAAATAAAACTCAAGCATTTTAAAATTAAGAACTTACCTCAAACTTTTAATCTTTTTATCTTCCTGAGCTCACATAGAGTCAAGTACATCCTCACTTCTAAAAAACAAAGAAACTTGGGAAAATGTAGAAACACGAAAGACAAATATTTCTCAGTTGGAAATTATGAAACTATAAGGAAAAAAGACTCACAACAACAATTAGCACGAGCATGATACATAACTCATCTAACAAGTTATGAAGAATGTTGGCATTTGATGGGGCAATTTCGACCCATTTATTGAAGAATCAGCCAAGCTGGGTTGTATTTAATCTTAAAGTCAGAATATGTAACAGAGTAAAAGTCACCCAAATAATTTTCGCAAAATAAACAGAAAGAAAGACAAGCGTACAAGGACCAAAAAACTTACATGTGCAAAAAAATGTTGTTAAAATTCTGCTTCCCTCCCCTTGTAGCACCTACATGCAAGAATACAAAAACCTATTAGCAACAAGTAAACTATTACTTACTATGAAGCACGGGGACGCCGTTTTACATCGGGTACCCGTCCCGGGGACGGCTCGGGGACGTTTCCCAAACGTACCCGGATATTTGGGACTTCTACATATGCTTGGGGACGACTCGGGTACTTCCCAAACAAAGTATCGGGGACGTTTCCTAAAATATTTAGGGTTTTAACCCTTTTTAACTTTCAAAATATGAATGGTCGGCCTTTTTGAATTACATATGCTCGGCCTTTTAACTTTCAAAATATGAATGGTCGGCCTTTTTTTTTTAATAAACTGCCAAGTCACGCCCCAACCCAAGCCCCGCCATACCCCACGGACACGTCACTCACCGGTGGGGGGGCTCGAACTCCACGTGTCAACTCATGCCCCCAACCCAAGCCCCACCATACCCCACGGTCTTAATGTCGATTTCAGACTTTATAGGCGATGTAGGCTGCAAAGGAAAATCAGTTTATAAATACATTTCTTATGCCTCCTAAAAATGATAAAACATGACATAATTATAAAGAGAGAAAAAGATAAAACTGACCTGTAATGGAATATAAACGAATGAAAGAACAGCAAGCTTGTGTAAATTAATAAAAGAACTTCCACCTTCTTCTTTAAGAATCTACAATATAGCAAAGAGATCATAATTAACTTATGACGAGTGCTAGAGAAAATGAGAAGTTGGTATTCTTGTGTACTTACATGAATCTCACTGAAATCTAATTGAAGATCGATACGTGTGCTTTCATCCTCAAAGGATCGAGACTTTATGCTCTTGAATTGGACGGCTCTAATGTTCTCCATTACACAGATTTTCCACTTGGAGATGTTAGTTTTATCTCCTTGCGGAAACATACGACTCTCGCATGGTATCGGGATAGCCAATCCATCCCGACTACTACTTGGAATTCTCCCATCGACATAGGAATCAAGTCTATTGAATATTCTTCATCGTCAATGCTTATCTTACATCGACATAGGAATTCTCCCACTAATCTATATTCAGATTTTGATTTGAACTTGATTTGAGCCTTCAATTCGTGGTTTTTTGTGAATACTAGGGTTTTGGAGAATGGGGGTCGCCCTTCTCTTGCTTCTGATCGACCAGACCTCCCCAAATGGGGTGTTTGGTTTTGTTTTTAATTAAAAATTGATAATACAAGTTTCAATTTTGACAACATGAGCCCCTCCACTTTTGTTTAACATATAGTTTGGTCAATCTAACCCTAATTCGAGTTATTTCTAGACTTCTAGTTAACTAGGTTATAATTTCCTAGTTAAATAAATTCTTGTTTATTTATACTTTATAACTCTAATATAAAGTTTTATATTTTCGGGATGTTACAAGTCCACCCCCCTTAAAAGGGTTTCGTCCCCGAAACCGAATTTACGTACCAAATAGTATGGGGTAGAGCCGTTGCATCTCTCCTTCGGATTCCCATGTGGTATCCGCACCCTTCCTGTGTTCCCATTTAACCTTCACTTGGTTAATCACTTTGTTCCTCAAACTCTTCTCTTTACGATCTAAAATCACAATTGGTTTTACTGCATAGTTGAGGCTGTTATCCACCTCGATATCATCGTAGTGGATACGAGCAGTTTCGTCTGCTAAACATTTTCGGAGATGTGACATGTGGAATGTGCTATGAATCCCACTCAACTCCTCGGGTAGTTCAAGACGATATGCTACTTTACCAACCCGTTCGGTGATTCTGAATGGCCCAATAAATCTTGGGCTCAACTTCCCTCTTTTTCTGAACCATATTATTCCTTTCCACGGCGATACTTTCAGCATTACCTTATCGCCCACTTGAAACTCAATCGCCTTATTTCTTTTATCCGCGTACGACTTTTGTCGATCCTGTGCTTCCCGTGAAAGCAAAAGCGTCACTGAACGGATTCAGAAAATCATCCATTTTCAAGTACCTGAAACAATCAACAAACACTTAGAAAATTTTTGGATTTTTGAAAATAATTTCAAACGAAATAGTTCATGCGGAATGAGTTTCAAGTGAAATAGACAGTCTTCAAGCGGAAAGACTTCAAGCGAAATGAGCTTTCACGCGAAATGGTCTTCACACGAAATACCCTTTCACACGAAATAGCAATGTTGGTGCGAAATAGCGACTTTCGTACGAAATGAATGTGTATTTCGTACGAAATGAGGTCCAGATGTTGATTTCGTGCGAAATAAAGTTCCAGGTGTTGATTTCGTGCGAAATAGATTTCACAGGATTGATTTCGTGCGAAATAGATGCTGACTATTTCGTGCGAAATGATGATGACATCATCATATCGGCCACCATTTTGTCAAATTGATCCGGTTTTTGGTCTATTTTAGGTCCAATTCTTTCAAGGATTCGATAAAACAGTATTCTACGTGATATATGTGAAATTCAAGCCATTTTATCCGTTAAATCCTGATTAATTTTGAAAAGAAAGTGTAGAAGTGAGAAATTCTGATGAAAACAAGCTGAATTGGTATGAACTCTTCTTCCTGGGCTCTGATACCACTTGTTGGATCGTCGTGTGACCCGAACGAGTCAATCAGAAAAGTTTTGAGTCAGAATCAAAGGCGGAATCAATGATTCTAACTTGATACAGCTTGATTCTCCCTAATTATCTTCTTATTAATGATTTCAAAGCTTTTACAGATCGTTTGACAAACTGGCAGCACCTCGGCTCTGAAATCGGAAAGTTACAAATGAATTGACCAGCTCAGTATTTATAGGGGTGGAGATTTCGTACGAAATAGGCAAAGGCTCATTTCGTGCGAAATACCTGTGTGTTATTTCGTACGAAATAGCCCTTGCTATTTCGTGCGAAATACCTGTTTGTTATTTCGTACGAAATGAGTGATTTCGTGCGAAATACCCATTTTACATACAAACCCTAATTTCTATCCTGCTGAGCACTGGTTAATCCTATCTAGACTCAAGACTCTATAAAGACGAAGTTAACAGACATCTATGCACCAACAAAAACTAAGATTATTACTGTCAACTGATATTGACATGCTTCTAATTCGGAATTCGGATTGTGATTAAATTTCAAATTTCAAAATCAGAGAAGATGAAAGCTTGTAATATGAAGAGGGAAATGAGAAGAAAAGCCTTATATAAGAAGGATGATTGACAGGAGTTTCTGAGTGACATGCATTAATTGCTAATTACTTATTCACATGCATATTTGAATTTGAATTTCCCGGTACTTAGCGTTAAACATCTGCTGATCTAAAAGCATTACGGAAGATAACAACAACTGCTGCTGCTAAGTATACGTTTGCCAAAAAAACCAGCTACTATTTTCTCGTAGATGGGCAGTGGTTTGCCCTTTGGAATGTGGGCCAGACCTTTAAAATTTGAAAATACACAAGACAGTGGTTTGATAGAACATTAAATGTATTTTAAAGTGTTTTATATATTCAGGTTTATGATGTAATAATGACATAAGAAAAGCCTTGTTGGACATGCTCTCTAGCTGACACATCAGCTTTTCTTATGTCTCTTGGATTTCTCCTTTTATAGAAAGTATAGATAGATTGTGTACACACGGCACACCAATATCATCTTAACCATTGATTAGATATGATCAATGACTCAGATATATGATCAATGACTGATGATTACTTCATCCATCACTTTAAAATTATTTTGTGTCTGTTTTTCTTTATATAATATAAATGAAAATGATTACGAATTAGAAGAGAGGTTTGACTATATATTGAAAAACCTCTTTTCTCTTTAGAAAAGATTGTTTTTCAAGAATCATTTTCACAATTTCACTAAGGACGTCCCTTACGTTTTGCATGCCATGTAAGGACGCCTTGTATGCATGCCTCTTGAGTCTTGAGTTCGAAAATTATGTCCCCACTACAAAGATGGATAATTACTTATTTTTGGTATGTATTGGTAAACTTTTTTTTTAAATACGTACTAAAATACTTAGGATAAAATATGTAAAAACACTTTTGACTTATTTCTTTTATCCACATACAATTATTATAATTCTATACCAATTGTAATCTGACTCAGTAATTCTAGCATGGGTAATTATTACGCCACAAAATACCGAATCCCTACTTTTTCAACATATTTAGATGATTGTTGATCATTTTAGAGACAAATGGTTTACCTAATTATTCTGTGAATTGATTCACACTAAATCTCCACCTCCCATTTTATGAATTGACATGTGAGTATGTGACAAACACCAAACTTAAAAGTAGTTTTTTTATATATTTTTTTTATCTTATAAACAGTGGCAAAGCTTAAAAATTTTCACCGGGGGTCGGAAATCAGCGAACCTAAAAATTCTATATAAGAATTTTTTTTAATAAAACCCGGGGGAGGGGGGGGGGGGGGGTTGAAAACGTATATACCTAAAAAAATTCTACACGAAACGTACATACATAACACTACTGAGCAAAAAGCCGAAAAGTTCAGGGGGTCGGGCGCCCCTCCGCCCCCTTGAAGCTACGCCCTTGCTTATTAACAGAGATGTGAATTGAACTTCCAAAATCAGTGATGGACCTACACTAGGGAGTGAGGGTAGCTGCCCCTAAAAAATACTGTAATTTTTAGACTAAAATCTCGATCATTCTCAAAGATACAACATGCACACCACCATTATCAACGTTAACAAAAACATTGCCATCTCATTTCAGAAATTAGTTTTGGAAATATATAAAACTTTAAGTCTAGTTTAAAATATAAACAATGCAATTTAAGTCTTATGTCAATTACAATACGAACAACTTTCATATATTTTTTCATGGGTCGCCAGAGTGACATACTAGTGTAATCATTGGACAAATGGTTAAATTTTGAAACATGTTAGGCCCAAGTCCAAAAAGTTTGGAGCCCAGATTGAGATGAGTTAAAAAAGATTATTTGTGGGCTTGAACCATTAGTTCATTACTAAAGAAATGTTTGGTAATAATATTTATATGGAATATTGGATTTTAATAATCTCAGCTGTTTGCCGTTTACTGTCAACCAGTTCCAACTTAAAATAACCATTGGCAGTCCTAACTATTAACATATTGGCCTCCAATAAACTCTAACTAACAGAACCCTAACGTCGTTAGTCTCTGGTCGCCGGAAAAACGTTTTTTGCCAGAAAAAAGTTCCTAAAGGTCCGATCTAAGGTTACAAATAGGTTAGGAACCAAAATATTGAGTTTTCCGGCCAAAAAGTTGAGTTTTCCGGCCAAAAAGAAGTTTTTCGGCCAAAAAGAAATTTCTCGACGACCTCAATAATTGGGGCTATTACTAGAAAAAGGTTCCTAAAGGTCCCTAATAAGGTTACAAAGAGGTTTGTTTAGGACGAAAAGATTGAGTTTTCCGTCCAAAAACAATTTTCCGGCAACCGGAGACTAACGACGTTAGGGTTCTGTTAGTCAGGGTCCATTGGAGGCCAATATGTTAATAGTTGGGACTGCCAGTGGTTATTTTTGAAGTTAGGACTGTTGGCAGTCAACGACGAATAGTTGGGATTATTAAAATCCAATATTCCTATTTATATATACTAGTGGGAAACCCGCGCGTTGCGGCGGAGCAAGCAATTTACAACGTTGTACTCGGAATTTTTTTTCGTTTGTT
This sequence comes from Helianthus tuberosus, assembly GCA_030545235.1. Taxonomy (NCBI): domain Eukaryota; kingdom Viridiplantae; phylum Streptophyta; class Magnoliopsida; order Asterales; family Asteraceae; genus Helianthus; species Helianthus tuberosus. Next base: position 18,202,625 of record CM060383.1, read on the forward strand.
CATTAATTGTTTCGGTTTTTGTTGGGTCCCGAAGATAACCCACGGTTCGCGATGGGCAAAAATTTTTCTACTAAAGCGTATGTAAGCCATAACATGAAACATAGTTCTCTAGGATGGACCTGCGCTCCGCAGCGGCGTCGGAAGACCATTTGTAACAAAAAATAAGTACTTAAAAAAAGACCACCATGTATTTGTAACATACTCCACACTTCTTGATGTCACTATACTAATGAAATATGTTATAATGTTGGGAGACCCGTCTTGTAAATTTTATAAAATAAAAAACATAGAATACAAACTTTAAGGGGGCATACCCCCCAGCTACCTAACGAATACGATAACCGAAACAGGCTTTGAGGATGTTAAACAAAAAAAAACACATAACCAAACTATGCTAGTAATGATGGGTCATGCGATCCGCACCAAACATATATAAAATCCCAACCAAGCTAACCTAGATCTCAAACATGTTTACCTACAAGGACCGAGATTAATATATACCATAACCAATAGACCCATAACCATACCAGGTCCTTGGTGTTCTTTGATTCATGCCTAACTACTTCCTGTAATGAAATATATAAACTAAATGGAGACACTGAGAATTTACAAAATAGCAGAGCAATATGTATAACCCATAAGATGTAGAGTATCTGTATCATACCTTAATATTCAGCACAAAAAACACCAAAAGCTACATCTTTTAACAAATTACGTTAAATTAGTTTCCCAGCTTCCTCTTTACCAAAATCACCATCGGCTTCCTTGAATCTTTTTGATGGTGTCTTTGTGACAGTTCTTGTAGTTTGATTACTGTTTGCATTTGAATTTGATTCTGATTGAGAACCACCAAAAGGATTCACCTTGGTCCTAGAGGCGTCAGCTCGGAATCTTCAGCCACTAATTTCGACATCATCTGCAGTTTCAACATCACAATAGATTATAGTACATTTATACCATTGTCATACATTTGTTATTCTTCTGTGATCAACTGATCATATACATGTGATCTTATATATGAGGAACTTTTTAAGGTAAATTTTGAAACCTTACCTTTTGGCCCATAATATAGCACAAATCAATCCATTCATAAGTAAATTTACAAAAAGAGTTGGTAGTGTTTTGAAAGTTGAGTTGGATTGGATTGTTTACAGCCGTTTCGACCCGTACCATTTTGACCCATACCGTTTCGACGCGAACCGTTTCGACCCGTACCGTTTCGACGCGTACCGTTTCGACGCGTACCGTTTTGACGTGAACCGTTTCGACCCGTACCGTTTCGACGCGTACCGTTTCAGAAGAGCCCTGACCTTAAATGGCATACCAAGAACAAGTTTTGCCGCTAGTGATCTATATAAGAGTTCAGGTGTCTGGAAAAAGAGAACGCAAAAGTTTATAACAGATACGTAAATGGTAATAAAATGTTTACAAAAGTGAGAGTTTAAAATTTAATAAACGTTGAGTTGATCGAGGGAAACAGACATGAGAACAGAACCGTCACGGTGGAGTACACCTCTATAATCTACCTCTTTACCCTGTCATACATTTAATTAGTTAATATATAATTAAGAAAATATTTAACGTTTTGTAAAAAAAACATTTAGCCTGAGACCTCTTATGGTGTCTTAAAATTGTTATGGGAAATTCCATTTTTGTCCTACGGAAATGCTTTATATGGTATTATTGATAACTACCCAACACCAAATGTACAAGTCAAGATATGAAATTTATGTCTACACAATAACAGCTATAAGAATAGAGTTGGCTGAAATGTTCATCCATCCCTGTTACCGTAAATATGGAACGGTAAACATGAAGCAAAAAGGGCATAGTCAGAATGAGTTTTAGAAACAACAAACACTTAAATAATTTAATTATGTTGCAAAACTTCATTTTAATCATATCTAAGAGCCATTCAACTCGAATTCTATACCAAAACACACAGATCTAGTTTAGCACATGTTCATATGCAAACAATAAAAGAACACATTCTACACCCATGTCTGTCTAACAAGACTTCGAAAAAACAAACTGCATTTTAATTAATTAGCTGTCAAAACTTTATGTAAAAAGATAACTTCTACTTAAGCAGTGGCGGACCCAGGAATTTTTCCATGGGGGTGCGGAACATTTTTAAAAATTTTAGGCCCCTAGGTATATAAGTAAAAAATTCGGTTCGTATCGGATCGGGTCGGGTCGGGTCATGTAAAACAAACGAACATCAAACTAAATTTATATAATCATCAAAAACATGTCAAACCTTGTTACAAACATAATTAAAACGTCGACGCCCTACGGGTTTTCATTTTTTGAAATCTATCCAAAACATCATCTAAAGCTAATTTCTTAAGCAATTCGTTCTCTATATAACATAAGTTTATCGCTCCATAACATAATGTTTCAATTTTAATTTTCAACTATTCAAGCCCTAGAAATCATAACGTAAGTTGTAATCACCCTAAAAATATATAAACAACATAATCACCCTAAAAATCATCTAAACAACCATAAACAACGTCAAAACACACAAAATTTCAAACCTATTTAACAACTTTATTACCCTTTTTTCTCCTATAATATCAACCAAAATCATCAAAATAACAAAGAAACTTACCCGTGTTCGGATTCCGGTTAGATTTGGTGTCGAACGACGGTGGTATGGTGGTTGATTACGGTGGTCGCCGGCTGCTGGACTGTTGTCGCTAGGTGATGTTGTTCGTTGGCGGTGCAGGGACACAAGAGAGAGAGAGAGAGAGAGAGAGAGAGAGATAGAATTTCTTAAGGTTTTGGGCTTTAATTATTTTATTATAGTTTGAAATATTGTTGGGTTTGGTTAATGGGCTAAGACTTAGTGGACTAGCTAGTTAGTAATTATAAGTGGGTAAAGGTATGGGTATTTGGGTTTAGTTGGTTAGGTATTAAAAGTTATATAATTTAGGTAGTATATTTTTTTTAAAGAAATAAGAGTTTACTAAAAAAATTTAAAATATAAATTGATAACACTTTTTACCTAAGGGGTGCGGACGAAAAATTTCAAAGGGTGCGGTCGAAAATTCCAAGGGGTGCGGACGAAAAATTCCAAGGGGTGCGGACGGGATTTTCGACGGAATTTAGCCCTAATTTTTTTTTCCCCCGGGGGTGCGCCCGCCCACCTTGGGGTGGGCTTGGGTCCGCCCCTGTACTTAAGTCAAATATGTAAACTAAGTTAACCATCTTTTACTAAAATCGTTTAGATTTAAAATCCATTAATATACAAGAATGGTGCAAAAGGTTTTATGCTCTCAAGAATGTCAAAATAAGAAAAATTTAATACTTGTAATAAGATGAGGAAATCCAAAAACAAACCATATTTAAAGATAATAATGCAAGATATAAGTGATTATTGTTCGTTACCTTTTGGTTTTGTTTCGTCCACCAGATTGATTAGCTATAAGAAGGCCTATTCAGTTGTACAACCTGGAAACTCCTTGAGCAAAGAATTTTGGTTCCCCATACATTGCAGACTTTCAAAACTCACAGCCATTGATAACCGGATCATGTATCGACGCATTTTCTACATTCTTCCCTTCTACCTCAGGATGAAGGCAATAAACTTGATCCCCACACTGCATATTACACGATTCATCACATACCCACCTGTCAAATTACCGTTACCTATGTTTTGATTAGCTGGAAGCGGCTTCTGGTAAGGGAAATTACCAATTTCTCCTTCAATTCTCCCTCTAGTATTCACAAGCAAACACTTCAATCTCACCACCTCAGCTTCCAACCCAGCCTGACTTTGAATCCTCTTCATTAACTGCTGATTCAACGCTCTCAATCTAACAACTTCGTCCTCTAACGAAGCCGCGCGCTTTCTTTTTCTCATGATACTTTCTAACTGCTTCACGGTTACCTAACGGGCGTTTCTTCCCTTTTTTATCCGTCGACTCAGCCGTGTCATCCGTCGGCGTCTTGTCATCATCGCCGCTCATGTCGGGCACGATCTTCGTGTGCACATGGTAACACGTGTGGGTGTGATCTCTGTGAAGGAACAAGGATGTAAAACTGAACTTGGCCACTTAAAAGGGATTTACCAATTGCTAACAGAGAGAATCCATGATTCCATGGTGCAAAAACTATGAAGGGAAAAGATCAAAATTAGTATGAATTCAATGAACTTAAAGACATGTTTGGTTAAATGTAAAATGGGCCAGGTCAGGCCAGCCACCAACGCTTCTTTGTGCATATTAGGTGATCTCTATCAAACAAAATGGTGCTTCTAATGGTTTACACAGAAGTTAGTGAATGCAGTCTCCATTGAAAACTCGAAGAATGGGACGTATAGTGGTAGGTTTCGACACGAACATAAAATTTGTGAGTTTGAATATAGTGTAAATTCGTTTAGTTAATAAATATTGGATCATGAGTAAAGTTGTTCAAACCATCAAAATAAATAGGATCGACCCACACAACCTGAACAATTTGGTTCATCTTTTGCAAAACCATAGTAAGCGTTTTGGCTCAAATGTTTAAGCAAACCTGGCTGAACCAGATCGTATCTCGGGTCATCAATTCCAGTTATTGATAAACTGTTAAAAGATATCAACACACAAGGTTTTCATGTGCCGTTATCATGAATCAAGAGCTTTTCGCCAGCTAACTTTTGGTCAAATTTACCACCGATGAAGTTGCTGCCATTCCTACTATATTATGTAATCCATCCTTGCTAACCTCTCATAGTGCGGCTTAGGTCCCAGTTATATGAAATGTTGTTGTAGAAAGTTGAACATGGCTGCCACACAAATAGAAAGTATTTAGCCATTTTCCAAATAAACTACAATAATTCCTTTAGTATAAAATTACAAGTAGTGAGATGTATGCAGCCATGGACACGCGCGATACACAAGCTTTGACACGGATGTGAATGAGACACCTCCGTAAGTGTATTTACATGGTTTGAACTCTGTGTAGCATGCTAGTGTAAAACTCTTCCAGATCTAGAGAGTGCTATTTAAGGTGGAGATACATACTTATTGAATTTATTAAAACGTTAAAAAAATCATCTTATGTTAGCGTTAACTTTTATAGTGGACATCACGATCGATTAAAAAAAACCTTAGATATTAGTTGCTGAAGACAATGATGATACATGGTATTCGATGAAGACGTTTTATCCCTATCGAATCACCTAATACTTAAGCCCCTTCTAACAAGAAAAGAATAGATCTTTTTCATGAGTGTATTCAAATGACAAAGTAAAAATTCTTGCTTCTGTTCTTTCCGCCCTCTCAACTAAATTCATAACAACTCTCAATTAGACCTATATTTCCACAAAACATAAGGGTATGAATTTGGCATCTGGGAAGTTGAAAAGATGTAAAGCACCCCATCGTCTAAATTTGAACTCTAAACCTCAATAAACCCTAAATTAATTGAATACCCACCATTGAAATCTATATAAATACTCTATTTCAGAAAATAAAGAACAAATCCAGCTTACTTGTTGGCATCAAATCTTCTCCGTTGCCACAAAATTAATCATCTGCCATTTCAAGATCAGCACAATACTCTGCACTTTAATAGCATTACTTGTTCCCAACCCCTAAAACATAATGGAACTTAAGCAGCAAACTTACTTCACAATTTACATCCACACTCAAAACGAATACCTGCAGCTTACACAATAAGAACTCTCTTCCCTTAATCTATGGTCAGAAGTGCCATTTCCGTTACCTGCAAAAATGTAGTCAACAGTGAAGCCAGTCTTGTGGTTGCAATTAAGGGGGAAATTCCAACCCAATTATAGGTAAACATGTCAATTTAGGTTACGCTAAATGATCCAAAAAATATACAGATTAAAAAATACAAACAAACACAAATCATCAGAAGGAACAAATTGTTGCTTGGAGCGAGAGTATGCATACAAACTAAATGATCGATTAGGTTTAGATTGTCTTACCAGGTTGTAAGCCTCATCGATTTACTTAAGCTTCATGTCTCTGATTTCCATAAGAACATACAGAGGTCTGAGGATGATGGTGCCATTCAAGAAAACGAACCGGATGTTCCTTTTAATAGGGAGATTGAAGGAGAAACATTCAATTGCATAAATTGATGATGGAATTGAAGAAGAATCGTCTACCACAAGAACCCCATGACTGACTTGTATACAGAGCCCTAAAGCCACCGTTGTTGGGGCTTCGCTTTGTCCACAACCTACCACCGCCATCATCCGAACACCATCATCACTGACCCGGCGTCATCTCAGGAGGTTTTCTTAATATGTGGGGTGGCTGAAAACGGACAGTGCTATTGAAGGGGAACAATTGAATTAAAGAATCTGATGATTGCATTGAAAGAGGAACGGTTGAGTTGAAGAAACTGATAATGAAGGAGAAGGGAACGGGTGTAGAGAGATCGAGATTGAAGAATTGTGTATCTATTTTGTGTGAGGAGGGCAGAAACGGAACAATACGGTAAAAAATTTGGCATTTTAGGTTAACCTTTCATATGCCATCTTAAAAAATTGAATGTAAATTACTATTTTGTCCATAGGAGATGCTTTATATAGTATATTATAGATAGATAACAAGTTGAGTTTGATTTTATAAAAGTTTAACCAGAAACTTTAAAATAGATACCTTACAAGTATTCAAGCATAAACATACACTCGGCATAGTTAATATACTAAAGTTATTGAAAATATTCGCCTTGGGATTACTCAAAAAGATCATCTACGAATACTGTTCTAGGAAAACAATGTTAGGATAACCCATTCACTGACCCGACCCGTCTATAAAGATATCAAGAAGAATGTAATCCTTCATAAATCGGGTATAAGTCCGATTTTGCAAAAGGATTGAAATAATTTGATTAACAACACTTATGTTCAAACAAGTAAAGTTAAAGAGTCAAAACACAAAGAACTGTGGTAAAGACAGTTGTACGCTTCCCTTCTCAAAACTATTGAATAATATTTTCAATCGATATTGTTTTAACCAGATCACAAACACATTGTTTATTTAATAAGGCGATCTAAAACATCACATGTTAATTAGCAAAAGATGCGAATGAGTGAATGACAAACTAAGAAACTTGATCGGCTTTCTTAATAAAACACTGATTTAATGAATTAATTCATAAAGTGAAAGCAAAAAGATATACAAGACTGGAAATGTTACACTAGCTGAATATGCAATAATAAACTTAGACATGTTTAATTCTTTTGTTGTTCGAATCCGAGGTCCTGATTCCTTTAGGTGTGACGGAATAAGGTGCAGATGCTGATCGGAGAGAGGGTGACTTGTCAATGTACGCATAGCGTTCATTGCCATTCCAGTGCAAAATGATGCGATTTGTGGAGGAATGTGACCAACTATCACCTGTAAATAAGTTTTAAAAACCACCCACGTAACGATAATAAGTAATTGTGCAAAGTTAAAAAATAAAAACAAAATATTAACATATACAAGTTACCGAGTGCAAGGGCTAAATGAAATTGACCATCCGCATACTTGGTAGTCACCTGATTCATTACAACTACCTGCTCAATATATACAAAAATGAGACCACATTAGGAATCCAACTTCTGAATTTGACCTATAATTGACCGAAAATTACATAATAATTTGGGTGTTTAATCTTACCGCCAAACGGAATTTTCTGGCGAGTTTCATCAAATTCAAGGCCATTCCACTGAGTATTCTTGTTCTAAGCGCCATGTCATCAAAATCTTGTCGGAAGTGAAATGTGATGCTATCGATGATAACCACCTTAACCTGTAGAAACATTTTTAGATGCAGTTTCTAAATCTGTAATACATGAAAATGAAATTTAATTGAAATGCGTATATATGTATCTACATCTTTATGCTCCGTGATGAACTTGTCTAAGTAATTAGTGAGGGCAATTTGCTCGGTATAACTGCAGACACGAAAGTAATATATATTTTCAAGAAAATCTTTGGGCTGCATCGTTTTGACTTCACAAGCTTGAGGCCGTTTGTGATACAAGCGACTGTATTCGGCCATGTCATCACTACAAGCTTCGGCAATCTGTAAAGCTCGTTCAACCATAAAGCTACCTTCTGTATCTGCTATCAAAAGATAAAAAAAAATTGTTAAATATAAGTATAACAAGATTGTGATAAATGCTAACAAAATAACGATAAGGCTACAGGATTACCGATGTAGATTGCCTTGCCTCCAACTCCACCGTAATCATACGGGATCTGAACATTAACTGCAAGTTGAATTCTGTATCTTATGTTAGCGAAACACATAAAACTTCCCAAAAAAAAAAATAGAACAAAATACCATTTTCGTCCCTGAGGTTTGGCGAGTTTTGCGACTTTCGTCCAAAGGTTTGTTTTCTGCATCTGGATCCAAAAGGTTTGAAATCTTGTCGTTTTCATCCGGCTCGTTAACTCTATCCATTTTTCTCCGTTAAGTCAGGGATATTTCCGTCTTTTTTGCGAACTTAAAGGGCAATTTGGTCTTTTTCACTTTATGTAAAAAGACAGAATACCCGAACTGCCCTTTAAGTTAACAAAAAAGACGAAAACACCCCTGACTTAACGGAGAAAAATGGATGGAGTTAACGAGCCAAATGAAAATGGCAAGATTCAAGCCTTTTGGATCCAGTTGCGGCAAAACAAACCTCTGGACGAAAGTCGCAAAACTGGTCAAACCTTAGGGACGAAAATGACATTTTACTCAATAAAGTATGTTAGCAACTTATACCCAAGTTGTGTTTTACCAACGCCGGGAACTCCACCTAACCGAGAAAAGAAAAAAAAAACTTTTAGCATAAAATAACTAGAAATGCATGTAAAAACAATAAAAGAACAAACCAATTTCGGTGACTTCTTTGCAACTTATTCCTCCACCCAAAATGTTATCCAAGTCAGCACACGATGTGGTAATATGTACAGAGGTTTCCTCTTCCTGCAGCATATCCCACGCGCTCTGGGCACCTACAACAAATGGTAACCACAATCACAATAGTAAAGAAACTGAAAGTATGGTAGCCGAAGAGTGAATAATACCATTGACAATGGTAAAACTGCTATTGGTGCTCTGCAACCTACTACCATCCGATACACTCTTTAGGATTTCTAGTGCCTCTGTTTCTGAAACCTTCAGTTCTGTTGCAAGCATATAAAATAAGTTTTTTAATAAGAATGTTTGTGCTGAAAGTAAAGGTGACAACTAAAGAGAGTATTAGTCATGCTCAAGGTTGTTTAGAAAATAAGACTTTAATAACTTAAAATGATATATATGAATGATCAAGCAGTTCATTACCTGCTTTCGCATGAAATGATCAGAAAAAGAAACATCAAGTGGATAAAGAAAAGTTTGGTCTTATAGTTTTTTGTTTTTATGAAATGAACAGACAATCAAACACAAGGGCTAAATGTAGATTAAGCTCCTTTTTTGTAGTGTAAACAAACACAATTGTGAACCTATAACTACCCTATGTAGAGACTCTACAAAATAATTAGCCTATTGACGACCATGAAGCTCTTGAGTCTTGACATGATGACATCCTTATGAACAGATATTTGAAGTTAGTGCACAACTCTTTAACCATTTAAACAAATCGTCCAAGTCATAAAGAAGTGCATAACAAGGGTCAGGATGTCAATGATCAACTGAACATGATCAGAAGGGTACACGAAACAGATAATATTAAAAAAGTTTAATGGTGAATAAATGCAGTTACACTAGTTACTGTTGCTCATAGCAATGGAGGAAATGGTGACTGGGTGACACAAAACAATGGAAAGGCATCTGTAGATACCTCACTACATCTTTTGCTTCAGTATCAACACACGTAAAGATGAATTTCGTATGCGTTTCTTTAATTCTCTTCTAGGCCAAAACCTATGGAATATGAACCATCTCTAAACCTTCAATTTTGCAATAGTACATTACATAGTCTCGTTCGTAAACACTAAATAATCCACAAAAGAAAATATACCATGACGTACCATCACATATGTCCTTTCCTTGGTGAACTAATCCTAAACTTAAGGAAAATAACAAGATAAGGACTGGAGGCCTACTCTTGGCGTAACCCTATACTGGTAATGTACAAAGCAAGTTTCTTTTGATTACATGTTTTCATGCTCCTTACTAAGCAATTATACAAATTTTAATCACATTCACATATAATGTAGGAGCTTCCTTCTTCTAAGAGACACTCACATCACACTATGTATCTAGAGAACATAGAGCTTACACCCTATACATCTCTCAGATGACTTCTAACAAAAAAACCTTTTGCTGATAATTTCTAGCAGAACAAACGACTAACGAAAACGATATTGATGATGAAACAGGATGTAGATGCAAATGTAAACCTTGTAACGACCAACGACAAACTGTAAACAACCTTTACGGTTTACGCCGATCTAAACACTAGTCTTACAAAAGCATTTTTCGTAATGTTTTTATAGCCTAAGCATCATAAGCTCCTTCTACTGCAAAATACAACAAGAAAAGCACTCTTACATTACAGAAACAAATGTGGTACACATTGGGGGAAATTCATGGGGTCAAATCACAAGCCGAACCACCACAGCTTGCGATATTGTTCACTGGAGAATATTATCAAACAGTTGGTGAACCAAATCATCATACACTCAATCCAACAAAGAAAACAAACTTATCAGACTTAAATCCAAACTATGTGACTATGATGGTACATTAACCTAATACAATCCATAGAAAAAGGAAGAAAATTTTGATTCAAACATATACGAGACTGAGTAAAAGTAAGTTAGGTTAAAAATTGAGATAATACCTAGAGCAAGATGAGAAGGAGAAACTGAAGAAAGGGAAGCAATGGAAGTGTAGCCTGCAGATATCAGTTTCCCTTTTTGTGACGCGGATAACGGCAATCTCAGAACCTCCATTTCCTCAATCGACCACTGAATTTGATCTTCCCGCCAATCTGCAATTTTTTATCATCATAATTGGGACTTGGGTTTTTATATAAAGAGGGCTTGTTTTACTTCCAGATTGGAAGGAATGAAAAAGTTAGGGTAAATTAAATTTTTCGTCCTTTATTTTAAGCATCTATCGAATTACAATTTATATCATTTAACTTCAATAATTACGCTTCCAATCATTTATTTGAAAAACTTATTACATCATACGTCCTTTAGCTTAAACCCAGTTAAGTCTCGTCATGTGTTTTACACATAAGGGTAGATTGATAATTTTACTCATTTATTTAAGAGTGAATTACAAGTTTTGTCCTTTATCTTAATAGCAAATTTCAGTAGGTATCCGTTGTCTTTAAAATTAATGAGTTTTGTACTTAATGTTTTAAAATGATACACGCTTTGTCCTTTGACATTAACACAGTTAATTATTTTGGTTAAATCCAGTCATGTGTTTTGGATATGAGGACATTTATGTAAATAACTTAAATACTTTAAATGATAAGACTACTCTTTCTCTCTCTCTCTTACTCACCTCTATCTATCCCACTAACCACCATCCACCACACCACGTCACCTCACTTGCTACCATCACTACCATCAAAACCATTGCGGCAACAGCAGCCATAAGATCTGCACTTGGTACAACCACCGAAAACAAGAACAAGACCAAACTCACCACACCAAAACCCCAAACCCACCACACTACCACTTCAAATTCCACCAAAATCCAAAAGCTTGAACAGAAAACCATCATCAAGAATCTCGATTCCACCGAAAAACCTTCAAATCTCACCAAACTCACATAAAAAAATTACAAATTCTAAAAAGTCCAACTCCAAAACAACAAATTAAACAAAACTCATTTCCAAATCTGATAATATTCATGTAATGATATAGAATATATAAAAAATTACATGTATAAAATTATTGGAGTTAATTACTGTTTTCGTCCCTGTAGTTTGTCAAAAATCATTATTCCAGTCCATTAGTTTTAAAATTGCGATTTCAGTCCCTGTGGTTTCACTTTCGTAACCATTTCAGTCCACCTCGTAACCATTTCAGTCTCTGTACTAACAGAATAAATGGATTGAAATGGTTAAGACAGTGAAACCACAGGGACTGAAATCGCAATTTTTAAACTAATAGACTGAAATGATGATTTTTGACAAACCACCGGAACGAAAACAGTAATTAACTCAAATTATTAAATAATAAATCAAGCTCAAGATTCAACCAGAGTTAAGAAATATGGCCCCAAATCCAATATTCTTCACTTGTATTTTACGAAGATAAGTTAGAATAAGGGTTATTGGATTTTATCACCCCCAACTACTGGCCTTTGGCCGTTGCCACCTGCAACTAACACTTTGACACCCGACACCCCCAACTTGACTTTTTGTTTGCACTGGCACCACCCAGTTAAATATGCACTAACTTGGTTAGTTTTTTGTCCGACGTGGCACAGGTTTGCTGATGTGTACATGATTACGTGGCGCTGATGTGTTATATCCCTCTCCTTCTTTATAACAATCCCCACAAAAACCCTAATCTTCTCCTTCTTTATAACAGTCATCCATCTTGATACCAAAGATGTTCAAGGCAAGTACATTTTCTGTGATGGAATGTCACAAACTGAATTGGAAACTAGTAGAGCTGCTGGAGCTATCTTCATTTCAAAGTCTGACGACAGTAAATTTCTCCGACCGAAAGACTTCAATCTGCCGTATGTTGTGCTCGAACCGAAGGTCGGTCATCGGTTAAAAAATTACATAATCAACACAAAAAAGCAAGTATTAATGTTAAGTATGGTGAAACTTTATTAGGTGTTAAGCCAGCTCCACAAGTAGCAGACTTCTCCTCAAGAGGACCCGACACGCGATCTCCATGGATCTTAAAACCAGATCTCTTGGCTCCGGGAGTCAATATCCTCGCCGCATGGGCACCGAACAGAGCAAGTGCACCAATCGGAGATGATTATTTGCTCAGTGATTACAAACTCGTATCCGGCACATCCATGGCTTCGCCACATGTCGTTGGCATCGCTTCTTTACTGAAATCAACCCATCATGACTGGAGCCCGACTGCAATTCAATCTGCGATGGTTGTAGGTAATGGAGTTAGGGAACCGAAGCAGATGGATGACTGTTATAAAGAAGGAGAAGATTAGGGTTTTTGTGGGGATTGTTATAAAGAAGGAGAGGGATATAACACATCAGCGCCATGTAATCATGTACACATCAACAAACCTGTGCCACGTCGGACAAAAAACTAACCAAGTTAGTGCAGATTTAACTGGGTGGTGCCAGTGCAAACAAAAAGTCAAGTTGGGGGTGCCGGGTGTCAAAGTGTTAGTTGCGGGTGGCAACGGCCAAAGGCCGATAGTTGGGGGTGATAAAATCCAATAACCCTTAGAATAATAAAACTTCAAATTGTTAAAAAGAAACTGAAATTCATAAATTACTCAATACATCTCACAAAAACATGACAAATCAGCTGATAACAGTAAACAAACCAACACAATCACGATCAAAACAATGATGTTCGCCGGATTTGCGAAGAGCGCAGTTGCAATTCCGGTGGTACGGATGTCGCTGTTGCTGTGGTGTGGGGTAGGTGGTGACGGTGGATCTTGGGCCGACGTTAGATGGGTTTGTGTCACGGCCCCCGACCCGGTTTGACCCGTTTCAGGAGCCGCGGGACAGAAATCCCGTGGTATTTAATTAACAGCGGAAGTTTCTTCAGGATCTTTTTAAAACTGAAATATTTCCCGATTATTTTATTTCACAACTCGGGATAAAACCCGTTAATTTACAATCTTGAGATTTCACGAAGAAATCTTTTATTTTACAAAACATGTTTCTTTATTTTATACTGAGCCACTTCCTTAAGCTTGTAGTGCTTCGCGGCACTTTTCCTGGATCATAACAGATCACCTGAAACATGTTTGAAAAAGGGTTTGTCAGCGGGAAATACTGAGTGAATCATTCTATTTACTAAAACGACACATTTGTTATAATTTACAGTATTAAGAGCAATTACAATGTTTCAGATATCAACCAACTACCCTCGGTATTTGTCACTTGACTCGTTTCTGTGACTATGGTCATATCATCCATTGGCTAACTCGTTGTCCAATGGTGAAGATTATCAAGTAATGTATACAAAACCCCACATACCGGCTGTAATATGGTGATTACAAAGACTTAATCCCTGTAATTATAACTTTGAAAATAAACATGCTTTTGTAAACAAATTTGATAAAAAGAGAATGACTCACATTGCAGATTTAATTTGAGCAGAGCCTAGCCTACTGATTAGCCTTTTAACCTAAATTTAATAACATGCACACAATTCGGTTAGTAACTTAATACAGCATTTACGATAACTCACGAGATCAAACCCTCACAACGAATGACAAAGTGCGATACTTAAACATCCATCGAATTAACGATGAATGACAAAGTATCACCCTAATGTGGGCAGCACTTAAACATCCATTGGATTATTGATCGATCGGAAAATGAATCGTAATAGCGATCGAGTTATTACCCTGATTGCGGCGTCGATTAGTGATCCGTGTGTGTTAATTGTGGTAAACAGAGCATAACTCTGTGTATATTTCGAATTTGTTCGTCGTTCAAGCGCCCAATTTCCAGTCCCAAAGTCTGCTATTTATAGTCGAAATTTCACATTGCTTACGGACCGTAAGACTTAACCCTTACGGTCCGTAAGGGACACTTCATGCTCATAGTGTTGCCACGTGTGGGACTAGGCCTGCTGAGTTGATAACTTCGTAAATTTCTAAACTGACAGCATTTTATTTAGATAATCGTCACTAGGGTTTACCCCCCCTGAGTTTTAGGGGCCCTGATCGTGATTCCGATTGTTCAGAAAATTTTAGGGTTTGTGCAGAATCATTTGGGTGTCTCAATTAGGGTTTCCTATTGGATGAATTAATTTAATAAATATGACTTTTGATGAGAGTTGTTACATTCTCCCCACCTTAATAAAAATCTCGTCCTCGAGATTTACTGGAATAATTGAGGATACTTTCTCTTCATTTCAGATTCCAGCTCCCAAGTGTATTCAGGTCCTCTCCTTGAATCCCACTTGATTTTGACCAATACTAATCATTTGTGTTTGAGGAACTTCACTTTTCTATCTTCTATTTGAAGAGGTTTCTCTACAAATTTTAACTTTTCGTTTACCTCTATATCTTGGAGAGGTACTACCAGAGATTCGTCTGCTAGACATTTCTTGAGATTGGATACATGAAATATATCATGTACTCCAGCTAACTCTTCTGGTAGTTGTAAACGATAAGCAACTGGTCCTATACGTTGAATCACTGGAAATGGTCCTACGTACCTTGGACTTAGCTTTCCTTTCTTACCGAATCTAACAACTCCTTTCCAAGGGGAAACTTTCAATAGTACTCTGTCTCCAACTTGGAATTCTAACGGCTTACTTCTATTGTCTGCATAACTCTTCTGACGATCTCGAGCAGTCTTCAGCCTTTCCTTGATTTGAATAATCTTATCAGTCGTCTCTTGCACTATTTCAGGACCTGACAATTGATTTTCTCCTATTTCTACCCAACAAACTGGAGTTCTGCACTTTCTTCCATACAGTGCCTCGAATGGGGCAGTTTCAATACTTGAATGATAACTATTGTTATAGGAGAATTCAATTAATGGTAAGTGATCGTCCCAATTCCCACCAAAATCTATTACACATGCTCGGAGCATGTCTTCTAGAGTTTGGATCGTCCTTTCACTTTGCCCATCTGTTTGTGGATGATATGCCGTGCTTAGGTTTAGTCGAGTTCCCATTGCTTGCTGGAAACCTTTCCAGAAATGAGAAGTGAAACGACTATCCCTATCTGAAACAATGGAGAGTGGAACTCCATGTAAGGATACCACTTCATCTACATACAATTTTGCCAACCTTTCCATGCTAAAGGTTTCTTTCATAGGTAAAAAGTGAGCAGATTTGGTTAATCGATCTACAATTACCCAAATCGCATCATTACCTTTTCTGGTCTTGGGTAACTTAGTAATAAAATCCATTGTTATAAGTTCCCATTTCCATACTGGCATCTCTAATTGTTGTAGTAGACCTGAAGGTTTCTGATGTTCTGCCTTGACTTGTGAACAAGTAAGACACTTAGAAACATATCGGGCTATATCCTTTTTCATGCCTATCCACCAGAAATTATTTCTTAAATCTTGGTACATCTTATTGTTTCCTGGATGAATTGTATACTTTGACTTATGGGCTTCTTCTAGAATCTTATTTCTTAATTCTCCTTGCTTAGGTACCCAAATTCTGCTTTTGTGGAATCTCCAAATTCCATCAGCTCCTTGTTCTAATTCTTTTATTCGTCCTTTCATTCCTTCAGCAACATCCTCTATTGCTATTTCTTGAACATTCTTCAATTGCTCTATTAAATCTAATTGTAAATTTAATCTGAGAGCACGAACTCGTCTTTGGTTCTCATGATACTTACGACTTAAGGCATCTGCAACTACATTTGCCTTTCTTTCATGATATTGAATATCACAGTCGTAGTCACTTAGGATTTCCATCCATCTTCTTTGCCTCATGTTTAATTCTTTTTGCCCGAATATATATCTTAGACTTTTATGATCTGTATAGATAGTAAATTTACTTCCATACAGATAATGTCTCCAAATCTTAAGGGCAAAAATTACAGCTCCTAATTCTAAATCATGAGTTGTATAGTTCTCTTTGTGCTTTTTCAATTGTCTTGAGGCATACGCAATTACCTTCTTGCGTTGCATAAGCACACATCCAAATCCTAGTTTTGAAGCATCACAATATACTTCAAAATCTTCAGTCCCTTCTGGCAAAGCTAATATTAGAGCATTGGTTAATCTCTGTTTCAAAATTCTAAAAGCTTCTTCTTGTTTAGGTCCCCAATCAAACTTAACTGCTTTACAGGTTAGCTTAGTTAATGGTACAGCTATCTTGGAAAAATCCTTAATAAACCGTCTATAATAGCCAGCTAAACCTATAAAACTTCTAATTTCCATTGCAGTTTGTGGAACCTTCCAATTGGTAGTTGCCTCTATCTTAGCAGGATCTACATGAATACCTTCGTGATTTACCATGTGTCCTAAGAATTGCACTTCTTGCAACCAAAATTCACACTTCGAGAATTTGGCGTATAGTTTTTCTTTTCTTAACAGAGTTAAGAGTGCATGCAAGTGCTGACAATGTTCATCCTGACTTTTTGAATAAATAAGTATATCATCTATGAAGACAATTACAAATTTATCCAAATACGGTTTACAGATCCTATTCATCATGTCCATGAATGCTGCAGGTGCATTCGTTAATCCAAAGGGCATGCCTGTAAACTCGTAATGACCATACCTAGTTCTGAAAGCAGTTTTAGGTATGTCTTCTTCTTGTACCTTCAATTGATGATATCCGGAGCGTAAATCAATCTTAGAAAAATACCTAGCTCCTTGAAGTTGATCGAAAAGATCATCAATCCTAGGTAATGGGTATCGATTCTTAATTGTAACCTTATTCAATTCTCTATAATCGATACACATTCTCATCGAACCATCCTTTTTCTTAACAAACAACACTGGTGCTCCCCACGGGGATGAACTAGGTTGTATGAAACCTTTACTTAGTAATTCATCTAATTGCTTTTTCAGTTCTAACATTTCTGTGGGAGCTAACCGATAAGGTGCCTTGGCTATCGGTATAGTTCCTGGAATTAAATGAATTCTAAATTCTACTTCCCTATCTGGTGGTAACCCTGGTAATTCTTCTGGGAATACATCTGGGTATTCTGAAACTACTGGTATTTTCTTAAGATCTTTACCCTTAGTGCTAATGATTACCGAAATCATATATACTATTCCTTGCTTTCGTTCATAACTAGCAACTTTCATTACTGATATGAACTTCATGGGTTTACGTGGTTTATCCCCTGTAATCAAAATTACTTCTCTAGTAGGTGCTTGAATTTCTATGGAATTCTTATCACAAAGAATTCGAGCATGGTTGGCTATTAACCAATCCATTCCTAACACAACATCGAATTCAGCTAATTTCATAGGTAACAGATTTGCAGCAAATTTATGACCTGAAAGTCCTATTTCTATATTTTGCAAAATCTTATCTATTTTAACTGAATTCCCATCAGCCGTTTCGACTGTAAAAATCTGCCTAATGTTGGTTAAGGGTATATTAAGAGCTTGACAGAATGAAGTATTGATAAAACTTTGGTTTGCACCAGAGTCAAATAATACTTTGGCGTAAATGTTGTGAACTAGAAACGTACCAGCTATCACATCTGGAATCATCTCGGCTTCCTGAGTAGTTAACTGAAAGGCTCGAACATTCTTCTTAGTAGCTCCGTCAGCTGTCTTGGCTTTATTGTCTACTGGTTTGATTAATTTAGGACATTCTGGTCTAAAATGTCCCTTTTCTCCACAGTTATAGCAGATCGTTGTTTTCTTTCTGCAGTCTTCTTCACGATGTCCTACCATTTTGCAAAAATTGCAGGTTACATTACATCTTCCATAATGTTTTCTTTTGCAATTCTTGCAGAATGGCAGAGTTGAGGATTTTCCCGTTCCCCTTCTCTTGAAGTTGCTATTATTACCCGTACGAAATCCTTTGGTAATTTTCTGAGCCAATTCCTTCTTCCTGTTTTCATCTTGCGTGCGTACCAGTTCGTCAGTTAGGGTATTGGCTAATTCCACAACATCGTCAATCGTACGAGGTCTCGTAGCTTTAACGATGTTACGGATTTCACTAATCAGTCCCCAAATATAGCGATAAATGAGTACTGGTTCTGGCGAAGTAAGTGTTGGTACCACTCTAGCATATTCAAAGAATGTCGAAGTATAACAGCGACAATCTACACCCATCATTCTATGGTTTAAAAACTTATTTGCCATTTGATCTTTTTCATATTCGGGACAGAATTTTCTTTCTACAAGACTCTTAAATTCTTCCCATTTCATGGCATAAGCCCTATTTCTTCCTTTGGCTTGTAACACCGTGTTCCACCATTCTAGCGCCCCTTCTTTAAAAAGATTTGACGCGTACATGACCTGATCATCCTGAGCACATTTACTTATGGCAATTACTGCCTCGGTTTTCTCTAACCAACGCAGTGCCGCAGTTGCTCCTTCATTGCCTGCAAATTCAGTGGGTTTACAAGCAAGAAATTCTTTATAAGTGCAACCAGGTGTTGCAGCTTTCATTTTCTTAGGGAGCGGAGCTTGCCGTGGTTCGTCATCATGATTAACATGATTACTGCCTCCGTTTATACTATTACTGAAGTTATCTTCAGAAATACGTTTGCTAGGAACGATTTGTTGCGGTTCTATTGGATTTTTAACAGCAGCAACGATTGCTGGAATAGCATTGGCTATCCCTTGAGCAACAATATTTTCTATATCCTGCCTAGTCATATATTGATCCCCCTGTTGTTGCTCAGATTGATTAACCTCATTAACTGGTTCATTATTAGCGTTTTCCATCTGATAATTAATATATATTATTTATTAGTATCAATTAAATAACAATTAAACAAAACAATTATGCAGAGTTCATAACACCAATATAGCCAAAACTATTGATTTCCTGACTTCCATTTATATTTAACAGTATGCATCAATACACAACATTATCTTACAAAGTTTTATTTGTAGTTATTTTACAGACTGATTTTACTTATTACTATTACACCACTACAGTTCCATAAACCCCCTATCTTTTGTTAGTTGGTATTCTAATAATAGCGTTTCCTCTCATCGTATTTCCAGGAGATCTGTCCCCCAATCTCTTGGATCCTATTCCCAGCATCCATTAGTTCTTCACCGGAATAGCGGAGTTCAACCATATTCTCGTTACTCATTGGTGGATTTGGTAAAGGTTCTGGATTGAACTGAGGAAAAAGCTTATAGGGATTGTTTTGTAACTGTTTTTCATTAGTCAACCATTCGTCTATTTGCGAGTGGATTGAAGGGTTTGGAATGGCTGGTTCTAAATTCATTGATAGTTGTGTTTCAAGAGAGTGAATAAAAACATTTTCATTAATAGGCTTAATAGTATTATAGTTTGCCAATACAAAATCTAGCTCTTCCTGAGATGGTAACCCCTCAATTTGTCTAGAGCTTTCCCCAATTTCCACTTTCTTATGCTTGGGTTTTTTTTCGAGAGGTAAAGCGTTGAATTCTATAGGTTCTTCTATGTCTGGTATATACCTATTGAAATCTCTGGAAACTTCTATTCTTACTGGATAAAGATTTAAATTCTGAAGGGCGTCAGACAAGTCACTCATGCTGTTATGCAAAATACACACCATTACTAATTATAAAAAAAAAATTATGGAAAATCTTTAAATATTATTCCAGACTGTGTAACTACAAAATAACTAAAAATTAAAACACACTAAGGTTTACTTATTTATTTACTGGGTAAGGTTTCTAGACTGTAGGTAATTCGGGTGCTAAAACTTTGAGTCAGATTATTTTAAAGATTTGTATTTACTGCTACAATGTCTAGCATATATAAAGATCTGCCCATACTGTACACAATTAGTCAGATAATAAAACACATAATTACAAAATAGCAATTAATAAAAAATTAAGTATTTTCTAGATAGTTAATTGGCTTAAATCAGTGGCTCTGATACCACCTTTTTCTGTCACGGCCCCCGACCCGGTTTGACCCGTTTCAGGAGCCGCGGGACAGAACTCCTGTGGTATTTAATTAACAGCGGAAGTTTCTTCAGGATCTTTTTAAAGCTGAAATATTTCCCGATTATTTTATTTCACAACTCGGGATAAAACCCGGTAATTTACAATCTTGAGATTTCACGAAGAAATCTTTTATTTTACAAAACATGTTTCTTTATTTTATACTGAGCCACTTCCTTAAGCTTGTAGTGCTGCGCGGCACTTTTCCTGGATCATAACAGATCACCTGAAACATGTTTGAAAAAGGTTTTGTCAGCGGGAAATACTGAGTGAATCATTCTATTTACTAAAACGACACATTTGTTATAATTTACAGTATTAAGAGCAATTACAATGTTTCAGATATCAACCAACTACCCTCGGTATTTGTCACTTGACTCGTTTCTGTGACTATGGTCATATCATCCATTGGCTAACTCGTTGTCCAATGGTGAAGATTATCAAGTAATGTATACAAAACCCCACATACCGGCTGTAATATGGTGATTACAAAGACTTAATCCCTGTAATTATAACTTTGAAAATAAACATGCTTTTGTAAACAAATTTGATAAAAAGAGAATGACTCAGATTGCAGATTTAATTTGAGCAGAGCCTAGCCTACTGATTAGCCTTTTAACCTAAATTTAATAACATGCACACAATTCGGTTAGTAACTTAATACAACATTTACGATAACTCACGAGATCAAACCCTCACAACGAATGACAAAGTGCGATACTTAAACATCCATCGAATTAACGATGAATGACAAAGTATCACCCTAATGTGGGCAGCACTTAAACATCCATTGGATTATTGATCGATCGGAAAATGAATCGTAATAGCGATCGAGTTATTACCCTGATTGCGGCGTCGATTAGTGATCCGTGTGTGTTAATTGTGGTAAACAGAGCATAACTCCGTGTATATTTCGACTTTGTTCGTCGTTCAAGCGCCCAATTTCCAGTCCCAAAGTCTGCTATTTATAGTCGAAATTTCACATTGCTTACGGACCGTAAGACTTATCCCTTACGGTCCGTAAGGGACACTTCATGCTCATAGTGTTGCCACGTGTGGGACTAGGCCTGCTGAGTTGATAACTTCGTAAATTTCGAAATTGACAGCATTTTATTTAGATAATTGTCACTAGGGTTTACCCCCCCTGAGTTTTAGGGGCCCTGATCGTGATTCCGATTGTTCTGAAAATTTTAGGGTTTGTGCAGAATCATTTGGGTGTCTCAATTAGGGTTTCCTATTGGATGAATTAATTTAATAAATATGACTTTTGATGAGAGTTGTTACAGTTTGCACGGTGGGTCTTAGGCCTACAAGGGTTTGCAGTGGTGTGGGGTAGGTGGTGACGGTGGCAGTAGCAGGTGTTGTGTGGTGGTGGTGATGGTGAGAGGGGGGGGGGGGATAGAGATGGAGATGAGAAAGAGATATTGATTTTTTATTAATCGAGTAAACAACCAAAATGGTCCATGAGGTTTGGTCACTTTTGTCATTTTAGTTCAAAACTCAAACCTTTTGAATCTGGGTCCCCGTGGTTTCAATTTTGTTGCAATTTTCATCTAAAATCAAAAATCTGGTCAGATTTTTCAGTTAACATGCAGTTTTTATGTCTTTTTCCTCCATTTTATTGAAGGGCAAAATGGTCAGATTTTTCAGTTAACATGCAGTTTTTATGTCTTTTTCCTCCATTTTATTGAAGGGCAAAATTGTCAGATTTTTTTAATTTGTTATAATAAAACGTTAAAAGACCATTTTACCCTTCATTAAAAGGGAGAAAAAAGACAAAAAACTGGATGTTAACTGAAAAATATTACCAAGTTTTGATTTTGGATGAAAATGACAACAAAATTGAAACCACATGGACCCAAATTCAAAAGATTTGAGTTTTCGACTAAAGTGGCAAAAGTGACCAAACCTTAGAGACCGTTTTGGCAGTTTACTCTTATTAATCTGATATGTATGTAGAAATTAAGTTTTCTTTAATTTGTTTTGTTTAATTAAATTTATTTAAATAAATAAGTAAAAAGACTTAATAACCCTCGTGTGACTTTACTTAGCGAAAAAAGTTAACTGGGTTAGGAGCAAAGGACGTAACGTGTAGGATTTGCAAACATTAAGTACATAATTCGTCAATTTTATATATATATGCATTAAATATGATTTTGAAAAGACCAAAAAGCCCTCACATGCAAAGCATGTGAGGTAACTTAACCAAGAAAACAAACGTGGTTAGTGGTAAAGATTGACCCTGTAGCAAAACATCAACACAAAGGTTGAGTTTTGTCGATTTTATAATAAAAGATATAAAGTGTAGTTTGGGTATAAGATAAAGAATGATTTCTGCAATTTAGTGTAAAAGCTATTTTTTTCAATCATAATCCAAACATTCAAATAGAATGACGTTTGGCAACTTTCTTCTTGTGGACCCATTTAACCCATAATTTAACTTATTTTGTTTATTATACTTTTTTTTTTTTTTGGATTCTAATTTTTTTTATTATTTAAAATTCACATTAAAATACCAAAATAGCAATTTACAAACAAGTGGCATTGGTTGGCTTATTGGATAGGTAAGGAGCATGCCATTTGTATATAGCTTATCACAAAAGTGATATTGGTTGGCTTATTGGATAGGTGTTTGGACAAGTGATTATCAAATATATTTATATGTCATGTTTATATTTTGGAAATTTCACTTTTTCCTTTTAGGATAGACTTTTATGCAATATGTAGGCTATAGGTTGGTTAATGTGATTTTCTGAGTATCATTTCCCTCCCGTGAGAAGTTGGGCTAAGGATGAAAGTACTCTAAAGGTCTTATTTAATTACATGTAGTCTACTAATATTATATAGCACACATATTTTAGAGGGATAAATGGCGACCCATTTACTTATGAATGAGCTGATCCAGAGTAATTTTCTACCTCTTAGTGGGTCATAGGGGTAGAACTGAAAATGAAACGAGGTAAGCGGGTCAAAACTCATCCTATGTGTAATATATATACATAAAACTTTCTTTATGGTTTTATGCAAATTGTTATATCATCATTGAAATAATATAACTTTTGTAATCATATGCAACACCAAAATTTTGCACAAAATGTTAAGCCAACCTTTTCAATATGTACCAAGACTACAAGTTTTCACCCATTTTAAACACTTTTAACACTACGGTGTGTGTTTTGCAGCTTAGTCTACAACAGTTAAAAGATTCTCTTCAAACATTCTGGTTATTGTTAGCTCTTTTTTGGAAGGAACTCGATTTACTCAAGCAAAGCTTTTGACAGCCCAAGAATATGCATCTTCAAATAGGTTGCATGTTCCTAGAAATGTGCTCACTTCACGAACAAAGGTTTCACATCATTGTAACATTATGGGATTGGGATTATTTCGAGGGTTGTATATGTAATAGTCTTAGGCCGTGTATGTGCATATGCGTGGTGCACAATAGGTCAAAACATCGTTTGATTATTAAACGTTTCCATTCTAAAAAACAATAAAAACTTATTAATAGTTCTAGATTCACATGGTTTGCAAAATCCATTTTGCTTTGTCAAGTATTCTCGTCAGCACTCCAAGGCGGGTCAAGCTCGTTAGGCAATGGGTACTACTTGAAACAAGACAAGTCGGGTTGGTTTGAGTTAACCTTAAGCACCGTTTGTATAAAAAATAGATTTTGTACTCTCTTCCCCCTTATAAAAAAATATTATATAAAAGAAATAAATAGCAAGTTAACCCAATCCATTATGTTGTTAATTAAGGACTACTTTTAATTTGCCATCTTTAAAGGGAGGCCGGTGCGTTATACATATATATAATATTATTTATATGTGTAAATTATCAACCAACAGATTGGCCTAACAATTAGAACAAGTCAACAAACATTTGTTATGTAAATAAATAATAATTGGTGTGACACCTCCCATGTTGAAAAGGCGTCGTCGGTACATGGGAGACAAATTTAAGCATTTAGGGTGAGAGGGGCACTTCTCTCTTTGGGGAGTCCCCTCTTTTACGCACGGCCAATCAGCACGCGCCACATCAACTCCCCTCTTAACTCCCCTCACACCCTCAATTTGATAGCGGCACTCCTCTCTTGGGGGACTTGTTTTTTTATTTTTTTAATTAAGAAAATATAAAAAGTAAAACATAATTTCATAAAATAAAAAACTACATTTCATTTAATAAAATAAAAATTACATCGCAATACTACATAAAAATTTTAGAAATTGCACGGCCACCCGTACTTGTTAGCGATCTCGCGCTTTCGGGCGAGGATGAACAACAACATTTCCGGCGGAACATCGTCGTGCGGCTTGAGGAATGTTTTCATATCTCGATCGTGCGCGTAGTTTCTCATCGTCTCGCGTTGTTCCGTTATGAGCTCGCGAGCCTCCGACTCTCTTTTCTTCCTCAATTCAATCGCCTCCAATTCAATCGCGTGCTTCGCTTCTTTCATGGCGGTGTACTTTTTGAATTGTGCCGCCAACTCGGCCGAGCCCTCGGACGATGTCGCTTGACGCTTGTCTCGCCGTTGTGTTCTTTGTAGCGAGGGGTCTTCGTTCATATCGGGTATGGAAGGGTCCACGTCAACGGGCTTTCTTTTTTGTGCCGAACCTTCCCCTTCCTCACCCAACAATGGGACTTGGGCCCATTTGTCGTGTTTTCGAACGACCTCCCATGCCTTGACATGTTGAAAACCGCTCGGATATCTATCTTTAAATTCCTTTAAAGCGACTTTCATCACGTTGAGATCGCTACACCTGCTTCCTCGTGTGCGATCCTACATATTATAAAATAACAAGTGTTAAAAACATATGAACTTAGTAAACAAAATTAAAAAATATACAACGTTAAAAAATATAATTTTTACCGCTTGTTGGTATAGGCCGTTGAAAAAGTTTATTTTTGTCATCATCGGGGTCCATTTAGACCGTACTTGATGCACGATCCGGTTACTTCCACCAACGGTGACGTTATAATGATCTAAAATCCTACGCCAAAAACCATCGCGAGTTTGTTGATTGCCCTTCTTTTTGTTGGTAGAGCAATGTACCCACGCCTTCGCCAACGCCTCTTCTTGGACTTTTGTCCAATTTTGGCGCTCCATTTTTCCCTTTTTATCCCGAGCGTCATCTTCTTCGTTGCCGGCGTCTTCATCCACATTATATTAATCGTCGCCGGTGTCATCTTCATAGTCGCCCAAATTTTGAGTTTCGGGCACTACTTCCTCGTCCTCGTCCTCGTGAATAGGTAGAGGACGTTCAACATTTTCTCGTGGAGATGGAACTTGTGGGGAACGAAAACCATATGGGTCGAAGGCGGGGGATTGAGGATCCATTGATAACAAATTTTGAAAATAGCCGAAAGTGGGTTGTGGTTGGGTGTTGTAAAAGGAGGGGTGTGAAGGTTGTTGGTAAAAAAACGGGGGTTGTGAAGTATATCCGAAAGGGGGTTGTGGTTGTGCACTTGCACCGCTCGAACCACCACGAGACGGTTGCGAGCCGCGTCCCTTAGATTTTTTCTTGGCTTCGCGGGGTTGGTTCTCCATTGCTCGGTTTGGCTTTGTGTTGTATTTGATAGATTTTTAGAGTAAGTTTGAGAATGGGTGTGGTAAAAAATTAGATTTAAGTTGGTTATTTATATTGGTTAAAATTGATTTTTTTTAAATATTTGACCGTTGCCCAACGTTTAAATCATCAATTCTTGTGCGGTGAACATACATCGATCCCCCTCCCCGATTACCCTCCCCGAATTGATGGCGGCGGTGTTCCCGCTCGGGGACTTCAATCACCGCACCACTCCCCGCTAAGTGCCCCCGTTCACCCTTAGTGTTCTAGCTTTTGTCAGCAGGCCCCATCACTTTTACATGTATGATGCAATCGTAGACCCAATTTTCTTTTTGATTTCATCAAACTGAACAGCCAATCTGACTGGACTCCACGAATCTGTCCTCTCATCTGCAGCCAATTGATGATCAAATTTAATTATGGAAAGTTTGACTTCATTATATAAACAAAGACTTTATTTGTTTCAAGTTTTGATACATAAATCTATACCATAACCAATTAAAAAACTGATTAGATAAGAGGGGTTTTGCAATTCAAAAGGGGGTTGCGGCGCAGCTTGTTGCCCGTTTACCTGCCACTTGTTTGTAATTTGCTAATTTGGAATAATATTACTTATTATAAAAAAAAAAAAAAAAAAGAGACAACAACAACAACCGAACATTGCAGTTTTGGTGGAAACTCATAACTGGACTGAACCGTCCTGTCCACAACCCAAGTTAGACTTATCTCGGTGAAGGAACATAACTAAGTCATGGTTTGTTCTAATTAAAGCACGTTTAAAGTGAAGTTCTCCTCTCTCATCCATAGCAAATGTGTCTTTAACGTGTTGGTGGTATTAATTAAAGCGAGACATTTGTTATGAACCAATATCTCTTATTTATGTGGATAGAACTAAACGATTTGTGATTCACTAAGTTTGATTGGTAAAATAGAGAAAAGACTCGAAGAGTACTTTTTAAGAATAATGAAATAACATTCTATAATATATTGTTCCCGTTGTTAGTAACCGACATTTGGGCTAATTACAGCCGTTCAAAGTCATCAACTTTTAATCTCAGCCGTTTAAAGTCTCTAAATTCCTTCTAGAAGCAGCAGTTCACGGCAGTTCAGCACTCTCTCACCCATGATCTTGCGGTTTCTTGCAGTTTATCAAGATGCACCAATCAGAAATGCAGGTTGTAATGCGGTTTAAAATGTGTTCCTTATTTTCAGGGAGTTAGTGGGGTAGTGGACACTTAACTGCATATTTTGCTGGCTATATAATACCAGTTCAGGTAGTGTAATCTTCTGTCTTTTTTTCGCTTTTCCTGTATTCATACAGCAAGACATCTGCAGCAATGGATATCTCGGATGACTTCGTGGACATTTATGAAGCCGACGAGCCTGCAATGAAAGTAAGTAGGAATGTAAATTGATAGTAACCAAAGCATACAGGAAGATTGAAATGTTAAGAAGTCTAAGCTTTTTTTGCAGTTGAGTTCCAATGCATCAGCCAAAAAGATTGATATTGAAATGTTTAGCCCAGAGAAAGATTCTTCTATGGTACCTTTTTTTATAGCGCGTGTTTATTTTAGCTATCTAAATGTGGATAGTTTCTAATCGTTTGTGAATTGCACCAAATATTTAGTATTCTAATATATGGTAGCAATTGTAATTTTTTCAGCTGGGTTTTAATGCAATGACACCGAAGAAGAATCAAATATGCAGCCCAATGAAAGATTCTCCGAAGGTATCGTTTTAAGTCACAGCTAATGTATAAAAATTGTTTTGATATTTACTCTGATTTGTTAAATTCTATGAATTTATTGTTTCAGCCGGACAGTGGAAGTGTAGAGATCATTTCATATGGACAGTATTTTAGTCCATTCAAATCTGAAATGCATAGGGAGGTTATTGAACAGGTGGTGTTTTTTTAAAATAAAGTTATAATTGCAGAAGTGTAACATGATTGTTTCACACCTATATGTTTTTTTTAAAATGTATTATACTAATGTTTTTAGTTCTTGTAGTTTCAGATCATAGAAAAACAAGCTAAAAGAAAGCATGCGCTCCTAACTTGGAAATGGGATGAGGTCATTGATATTACCCAAAGTGAAGATTCGAATGGTCAGAAAGATGATTTTAAGGCAAAACAAGAAGATGATTTGGAGTCTGAGCTAAGTGATACATCAGACTCTTTGGATGGTCCATTGAAAAGATCGAAGATTCTACGTATAACTAAAAATTGCAACGATCATGTTGGATGGGTTGAAGTTTAAGTTTTCTCAGTTTAAGTCCTGTTTTGTCATGGTCATCTTTTATGTTTTGCCTTTCAAGTCAGTGTTTGTTAAGGTTTGTTTGTTCAACTATTTTTAGTTTAAATGTAGTTTCCTCTTTTCAATTGATTTTTCTATGTTTTATATGTTAACTATATTACATATTACATAATGTGTTAACAACAAAATCAACCAATCAGTTAGATTAAGTTTTCCTAACACATAATTGGTATACAATTTTAGTAATACACAAAACAATTTAACACGTAACAACTTATTGTTTTATTGACTATTATAATAAATTATAGCATATATGTTGATGATTAATTGTTTATTTAATAATAAACATTACTGTTATGAAAAAAAAGGAAGGTGTAAGTAGCGGTTTTCACCAATTCGTATGTGTGTTTATAAAGGTTAAATGTTCTTTTATTTTCAAAATAATTGAAAAAAAAGTCCATATATGCATATAACTAAAACAGTTATATAAGTAGTTACCTATAATACATAAAAAATAAACTAGAAAATTAAGTAGCCAATAATATCTTGTTTCATGTTAACAAATTCCGTGTGACATTTTGTTTTTGTAGTGTCTGTGTTCTCAAACAAGAGGCCTATTTAGGTATTTAAAAAATATTTAGTCCTTTATAGGTTTTTTTTAAAATAATAAGTTTTCTATTATTTAGAGCGAAAATACAAAATGACATTCAATTATATAAATAACAACGGGAAAAAAATAAGATATTTTGAAAAAAAAAAACCTATAAAAAAAGACGGTTATACTGAATTAATGTCGAAGTCAGCCTTCTTACTCACGTGACCATGATCAACGGGCCACTAAGCCATGATCAAGTAACTACCTTAGGTTTTTAGAAATTAATATAATCGTTCGGTTATGTTAAGTTTATTTCCAAGTCAGTCCACTTACCCACTTGTCATGATCCTTGCTCACTAACCCATGATTGAATAACTACCTAAGTTTTACTCAATAAATGAACTGTTTTCATGAAAATTCGGACATGTAGCTCTATATAAGATATCACTAATATCACTAAAATTCGTGTATTGCTGTATTTCTAGATTCTAATATCCGTAACTAACGAGTTATGAAAAAGTTGAAGGGGTGCCTCTACTCAACCTCTGAGTCGAACACTGAGTTGCCTGACCTTGGTCCTGACTTAATAATGTCAGAGATACTGCCAAGACTTCCTGCAAAATGTGTAGGTCGTGCAAAGAAGGTATGTAAAGAATGGTTGTCATGTGTATCGTCGAAGGAGTTTGTCATGATGCACTGTAGACATATGTGTAAGGGGTCTAGACAAAAAATTGTTAGTATTGGACAGGAATCATGCTTTATTCGCAGCACGGGTGTTGATTTAGTCGATGAGAAAACCATGATTACCCTACCGTTTCATGTTCGTCCTTCTGATGTGTGGATTCTATCAAGCTTGAATGGGCTCTTATGTGTTTGTTTACGCAATACGTTTGAAATGTTTATTTGGAATCCGTTGATCCGTAGCTGCATCAACATATTTGATTCTAAGTCTTATGGTTTTTTTAAAATCTATTCCGATGCGGTTGGCCTATACATCGATTCCTCTAATGATTACAGAGTTTTACATATAAAACGTGGTCGTTTTACAGTTGATGTTATGGTTTATTCAAGGAGGAGCAGTCATTGGAGGAGAATACAGTTTTTACAAAAAAGGCATTACCATACTAATGGTTATGTGTGGCCGGGGGGTACTTTTTGTGAGGATGGTTTATATTTTACTGTATTCCAGTTTTGGCTTGCTGGTGATATTGTCATAATTCGATTTGATGTGAATACAGAGACGTTTTCAGAAATAGGATTTCCATATGTTGGCAATGGTGAAACATGCCAGGGGAACTTGGTTAATATGAATAACAAACTTCACGTGTTTGTTAGTCATGGGTTTATAGATATGGCTGTGGATCTATGGCGTTATGAAGGTGAGTATTGGACGAAGGTCATGTCGTTTCCAAAGATCAGTTATATTCCAACGCCAGTTTGGTGCTCAATTACACATGTTAGTTCAGAAGAAAAGTGTTTTGTGATGACAGATTGGGGTGAGGTTTATGAAATAGATTTGAACAAGAAGATATGTGACCTTTTCATACCAAGTGATTGGAATCATGCAATACGCACAGCAATGTATGTGGAAACTATTGTGCCGGCAAGTCTTCAGTAATACATGTTGTTTGCTAATCCTTTGTTTTTTTTCTTTTTGCTTTGAAATGTTTGTTGAATTTTGAAAAAAATCCTTTATTGGATGTCATGTACTTTTTTAGTTAATGTTTGCTTTTTATTCTACTATTTATTTATATATTATTTGTTTATAAAGAATTGCTTATATATTATGTTTAGATAAATATAAAATTATATTTTTAATTGTTATTGTATTCCAATGTCAGTTCACATAAAAGTTTTTAATAAATATGTCTTCATTAGTGGAAAAACTAGCTTATATCAAATAGTTTAATATTTTTGTTGATACGTTTAAAGAAGTTCAGCTTTGTTTATAAAAAAATCAAATGAAAACTTAGCTGGTATACAAAACTTATAGGTTTAGTAACTGATTATGCAGTTATTTTTAAAAATATTATCAGTTTAGCCCACTATCCCACTATCCCATGATTTATTAACTGTCTGAATTAATATTAACTTCCATGAGAAAAATTCGGATACTAGCTCTATAAAATGTAGTTCTATGACCTTACAGTGTCGCTTTCTTTCTTCCAATTTTCTTTACCATAAAAATCATCATATTGAGTGGCTTTGGAGAGTCAGTTGGAGAATTAAGGTATGTTTTCCTAATCTCTTTAGTTTATGTTTTTACTACAAATCGGTTTGTATGTGTGTTTGCTTTTTTAGTTTAAACAATGCAATCAAAACCTTTAGGTGTTTGATATGTGTTCTAATACATGTAGACCGATTTCTTATCAAATGTGAACAATCTACCAGTGTCAGATCAAAACTAAGTACACTTAAGTGTTATATCTAAAACACAGTCTATAACATATATGAAAAACAAGCATTGTGCAAATTATACCCTTAAATTCAAACAATTTTTTATTAAAGCAAACACATAGGCATAATAAGAAGTATGAATCAGTGGTTAGAAAGACTTACAGTGCCATAATGTTTTATTAAGACCATGAGTTGCAAGATGCAGAATATGTCCGTAAGCTGATTCAAACTCTCAAGGATAAGCCTAGCTTCTGTCTTTCATATGATCCCTCCTGTTAGCACATTAAAACAGACAAATCCTTACTAATTCATTCAATGATGAAGTCATAAACATAACAAATAAAACTTACAAAGTGTCTGGCAAGTTTTGGATCCAGCTCAGGCCCCATTTGTTAATGTTCTAGAGCTTATCTAGGCCATGTCTTTAACTCGGTGGTAACATATTCAGGACAACGAAAAATCCTAAACCCATCAATCTACCGAAACACAGATCTGACATGTTTGCATAACTGAAGCCCTAAATTCCGAATAACTCTAATCGAATATGAATAAGCATAATAACATCATTCCACAACCGTTAACCCTAAAATTGCTGTAATACAGATCTGACATGTTTGAATAACTGAAACCCTAAAATCCGAAGGGTATTTATCGAATATGAAGATCCGCATCCATTAACCCTAATCGATCATCAAAGAAGGTGTTAATCGAATATGAAGAACCCTAATCGAACAAAATAGTATGATGTATAATACGGTAGGGTTTAGAGAGGTAAATACCTTGAAATTTTGAATCGATTGAACTGATGATACGTATGACGGAGAAGAATGGAGTGTACACAAGTATAACCATGGTGAATGGCCATGGAAACTGTTGATGTCGATGAATACGGGATGCAGAGAGGAGCGACTTGGACAAGAAAGAGGGCTGGATTCATCGCATATGTGGCTAGGGTTGAGTTAACTGCCGTTATGTACTATCAGTTTCTTAATTTGGATTATCCGTGTGCTGTATCCAAACCGGCCCGTCTCATGTTTACGTGGTCCGGTTTGATAACCTGGCCCAAAATGCAAATGTGATATATATCTGGCCCATATTGATACAAATTCATAGTTTAGTTTGTAATAATTGTTTTATTGTTATTAGTTAACATATTTTTGTTGATTTGTTATTTATTTTTAATATTTTTATTAGTCTATCTTTTATTGTGATAATACATGTTTTATTTTTTATTTATAATATTATATAAATATTCAAGACTTATTGTTAGTATTTATCTTATGTTTGAAGCTTACGATGATTTAATTTATTTTTCTGTAAATTGTGTTTTTAGATAAAAGCGGTATGTCGTGCCTTCCATTTTTATTAGTTATGTTGGACATAATTGCAAGACTTCCACCAAAAAATGTCGCTCAATGTAAGCTTGTCTGCAAGGAGTGGTTAGCTTTCATTTTAGAACGTAAGTTTGTAAGGGCTCATTGTCATTACATGCGTGCATCGGCTGATCAAAAATTGTTGATGGTTGCTTGGAAGACTATCGAAGTACATTCCTTGAATTATAAGTCCCCGGGATTTATTTTACCAAGAGATGTTACCCGCCCGTTCTATCTTCATCCGTCTAAAATGTTTTTTTTGGCAAGTTTGGATGGTATGTTGTGTGTTTGTCTCCAAAAAACTTGTGAGTTGGTTGTTTGGAATCCATTGACGACTAAGTTCAAGAAGTTGGCAAATTCTAATTCGCAAGGTTTCTACAAGGTTGATAGTGATGCTCTAGGTTTTTTTGTTGACTCTTCTGATGATTACAACATTTTACATATTAAACGTAGACGAGGTACATTGACCGTTTACAATTATTCGATGGGGCTAAATTCATGGAGTACTGTACGCTTCCTAAAACACCGCCCGTACCACCATTATACCTACATTTGGTCGCCAGCAACTTTGTGTGGTGGTGGTTTATATTTTGTCGTTACCCAATGCCGTGGTCGTTCAGATGGATTGAAGGTTATTCGTTTTGATGTGAATTCAAAGTCGTTTTCTGAATTATGTTTCCCCAATGTGTATGACGATGAAGTTAGTGGAAGTTTAGTTAACATAAACGAGGAGCTTCATATGTATGTTTGTATCGGAAAGTACGACTATAGACGAGAAATTGTATTGTGGAGGCTTAAAAATGAAACTTGGATGAAGGTTTTTGCATATCCTTATAAGTTGTGGATGCCATTATCAACTATGTGTTCTTTCACATACTACAATTTGCCAGGGACATGTCTTGTGATAACGAAGTTTGGAAAATTGATTGAAATTGATTTGCAGCGGGATCATCTAGGTTATTTCTGCCGTATGTTTTTCTATAGGCAAATGCATGGTGCGGTTTACACAGAGACCATAGCTTCCCCGGATTATTAGTTTAAGAAAGTTTCATCTTGTAATTTTCGTAACTTTGAGTTTAAGTGGTACCTTGTAGTTGTCACAATGTTTCTTATGTTCTTGCTTCTATTTTGGTAATTTCATGTTGCAGTTTTTAAAGTTTTAGTTGTGCTTGAGATATTCTATATGTTACTAGCATATTATGTTTTGTGTGACATTATCATTGACTCTTGTCATACTTTTCTAAAGATATATGTATTAGAAGGTGTTGATATGAGTGCACCTATATCAACTGATCCCGGTTCAATCTCTTCGGCCCCTTCGCATGAAACGTCAGCATCTACACGTGTTGAATGTCATAGGAGCAGTGGTCGTATGGGCCGTCCTCGATTGCGGGAGCGACTTCCTGTTGTGACGCCTGATGTTGCATCCTCACAGCGGTGTTCTTACGGTGTGGTTATCTATGTTCTTTTATTTCTTATGATTTTTCATATGCTAACACCCCTTATTGTTTGTTTGTTATGGGGTTTGCATGTTTATATTTACCATGTAAACCCTTTAAACCTGTTAGTGCTACTGTTGCTGTGTATGCAGTTGGTAGTTCTAGCAGAAATGTGGTACGATATATGCGTATGCCAAATGAAAATGTGAAACCTTCTCCGATCACTTCAATTTCGGATTCATTTGCGGGTATACGTACCACTCAGGAAAATATATCTTCTAATGCAACGACTGAAGTTGGGCGTAGACGGACCGGCCAAATGGGCCGTCCTCGATTACGTGATCGCCCTTCTGATCTAACGTGTGAGGCTACGAGTACTCAAAGACGTTGCAATGGTACGCTTGATTGAGTTCTCGTGTTTGTTATGTGTTTTCACACAATAGCACCCATGATTTTATATTATGTGGGTTAAGCCTTTTAAATTGAATAGTTTTATTGTTATCTTTGCTTTTTTTAGTTGATCGTATCAACAGAGGCGTTGTGCATTATACCAGTAGAACAAATGGAGCTGTACAATCTTCATTAGCTTCAACGGTTTCACAAACATCTGGATGTCTACATTCGAATCAGGTGGAAGTACCTTCCCGTGCAAACGTCTTTCAAGACGAAAACAGACATCGTAAACATCATTTTTTTCTTGTGATACTTCGTATATATGAACACCTTATATGACATTGATAGTGTTTGTTTACACTTTACTTACCTTTTTTAGGGCGATGTCCGTCGTATTGGGATTGCGGTGATCCAAACCATGTATGTGTTCATTGTGGAGCTATGCTTTGGTATGAGGAACGAACTCTTAAAAGTTTAACTCCTCGTGTTCCAAGTTTTTCGTTATGTTGTAGTGAAGGAAAGGTTTGCTTGCCATTTCTTCGACGTCCTCCTCAAACATTGGGTCGTCTTCTTGATTACAATGGGGAGTCACGATCTCGAGTGTTTAGAGAAAACATAAAGCTTTTAAATGCGATGTTTGCATTTACATCAACCCGTGGGAGAATATCTACGGATTTAAATGATGGTCATGGGCCTTATACATTCCGTTTGAATGGCCACAACCATCATAATATTGGATCGTTGTTGCCTATGCATCCTGATGGACGCCCTAGATTTGCTCAATTGTATGTTTATGACACAGAAAATGAGATTGATAATCGCTTTTATGCTTTGCGAAATTGTGTGTCACCAACGTCTGATCAAGTCATCCTACGCACATTGGTGAATGACTTGCTGTTGATGCTTGATGCGAACAATGCATTAGTGCAGGCTTTTAGGATGGCACGTGAAAGGTTTAATGACAACTCAATGCAACGTCTTACGCTTCGCTTGCTTGGTACGCGAAATAGAAGAGAAGGACAATATTCTTTGCCTACTGTTCCTGAAGTGGCTGCATTGATTCCAGGTGACGGAAATCCTACAGACTCACGTGATATTATTATTGAAGAACGTGGTAGTCGTAGTGCAAAGCGTATATCTGAATTGCACCCAAGTTTTATGGCGTTGCAGTATCCTTTGTTGTTTCCGTATGGAGAAGATGGATTCCATCTTAATATTCCTCTATGTAATATATCTGCATCAAGTAGGCGGCAAACGGTTTCATTAAGAGAATATTATTCTTATCGTTTACAAATTAGGAGGAATGAAGGTAAGACACTACACAAATCTGGCCGTTTATTTCAGACGTATGTTGTGGACTGTTATTCAGCTATCCTTGAACATGAGATGAATTGGTTCAAACAAAACCAAAACACTATTCGTTCGGATTTGTATAATGGTTTATATGATCGTATCGCTGATGGTGAAACAAGTTGTCAAGCAGTTGGTCGACGTGTTATCCTGCCAGTAACATTTGCCGGTGGGCCAAGATATATGATTCAACAGTATCAGGATGCAATGGCTGTTTGTCGTTGGGCCGGGGCTCCGGACCTTTTTATTACTATGACATGCAATTCAAAATGGCCGGAAATTACCCGACACATTCAAGCAACAACCCCTGGTATGAGTGCATCCGACCGCCCGGACATTGTTGCCCGTGTTTTCAAAATTAAACTTGATGAACTTATCAAAGACATAAGGAAAAGAAATATTTTTGGACACACGAAAGCAGGTTTGTTACTAGCATTTCCATTGTTTAAATATTATACGATTTTTTTTATTCTTTAGCCAGGTGTCATATTTTGTTTTGCTCTTTTTTGTTTAGTTATCTATACAATCGAGTTTCAGAAACGAGGACTTCCACACTCTCATATTTTGCTTTTTTTTACAACCTGAAGATAAGATTAATACGGTTGACAATATCGATAAATATATATCTGCTGAGCTTCCTTCGGAGGTGGAAGACCCTATAGCTTTCGGTATTGTTCGTACGCAAATGATGCATGGTCCATGTGGTTTGCTCAACCCTTCAAGTCCTTGTATGCATAACAGTGTATGTAGTAAAGGGTACCCAAAGAATTATTGTGAGGAGACATTTATCCGAAATGATGGTTGGCCGTGTTATAAGAGGCCCAATAATTCAAGAGTTGTTAAAGTTGGTTCTCAAGATATTAAGCTTGATAATCGGTATGTTGTTCCTTATAACCGTGAATTGTTGGTGAAATATGGTTGTCACATTAATGTTGAGTGGTGCAACCAAGGGATGTTAGTCAAGTATCTTTTTACTTATATAAACAAAGGCCCAGATCGTGCAACTGTGGTTTTGGAAGGTGCTCAAAATAGGACAACGTTTGCGTCCTTATTACATAATGAAAATGAAATTGAGGAATATTTAAATTGTCGGTATATATCTTCTATTGAGGCATGTTGGAAGATTTTTGAATTTGAAATGAAGTACCGTGATGTTGCTGTTGAGCGATTACCTTTTCACGAGGAATGGTGTAATAGAGTGTATTTTCATGATAATGATGAGGTTGAGGAAGTTGCCCAACGTGCTACGGCTAGCATGTCAAAATTTACTGAATGGATGCGTGCAAATGAAAGGTTTCCGCATGGTCGTTCTTTGACATATGTAGAGTTTCCATCAAAGTTCACTTGGCATGAAAAGGAGAAGGAGTGGTTGCCACGACATAGGACGGTGTGTATTGGCCGCATTTATTATGTGAGCCCATCGATGGGTGAAAAGTATTACCTCCGTATGTTATTAAATGTTCAACGTGGTCCATTAAGCTTTAAAGACATTCGTACGGTTGATGGTGTTGAGCATCCAACTTATATGTCTGCTTGCAACGCGTTGGGTTTGTTAGGAGATGATGTTGAGTGGGTAGATTCAATACGTGAAGCTTCTCAATGGCAGTTGGGGAATCAACTTCGTGATTTATTTGTCTGCATTCTATTGTTTTGTACGGTTAGTGATCAACGGAGGTTATTTTTTGATTGTCTACCTTACTTATCAGATGATATTGCTTACAATCGATGCACAATACTACAGAATGATGATGTGGTATTCACAGATGAAGAGATTCTCAATTATACATTGATTGAGATTGAAAGAGTTTTAATTGGTCATGGTAAAAGTTTGTTAGATTTTCCTAATTTGCCTCAAATTGATCGTCAATTGATTGATACTATGGAAAATCGGTTGATTATGGCTGAGCGCACCTTCAATATTGAAGAAGAAATGACCCTTTTTCATGATCTATTTCGTGGATTGAATGCTGAACAAAGGGAGGTGTTTGATTATGTATGTGATTGTGTTGATAGACGGACGAGTGGTGTTGTTTTTGTTTTTGGTAGTGGAGGGACGGGAAAAACGTATTTATGGAAGACTCTCATTTCCTGTTTTCGTTCACGTGGCCAAATCGTCTTGTCTGTTGCTTCTTCTGGGATTGCCTCTCTTCTACTACCTGGTGGTCGTACAGCGCATTCGCGTTTTAAGATTCCCTTTGAACTTGATAAGGATTCTTGCTGCTCGATTGATGTTGGGACGGATCTTGCTGGGCTGATTAATGATGCTGCGCTTATGATATGGGATGAGTCACCGCTACAACATCGTTATGCATTTGAAGCGGTTGACCGTACTTTTAGAGATATTTGTCAAAATAATATACCTGGTGCAGACCGTCGAGTATTTGGAGGGAAATGTGTCGCTCTTGGAGGAGATTTTCGACAAATTCTTCCTGTAATTCCGCTTGCTCCGCGTAGTGAGATTGTTGCTTCGGTTGTGAATAAGTCATCAACTATATGGGGTGCATGTAAGGTTTTTTCTTTAACGATTAATATGCGGTTGAATAGTTCAAGTGTTAATGACGATGTTGTAATACAGCATCGAGATTTCAATAAGTGGATTTTAGATATGGGGTCTGGTCGTCTTCCTGCAATTTCGCTAGACGGGGAAGATGAGAGAACTTGGATTAATATACCTCGCCATCTATTGATTCCTGTTTCAGATAATCCTATTGAGTCAGTTGTTTCAGATACATTTCGTAATATAGAAGAACGATTCACTGATGTTTCTTACCTACAGGAGCGCTGTATTTTATCATCGACTAACAATGAGGTTGATACGATTAATCTACATGTTCTTGATAAGTTGCCAGGTGACAATCATGAGTTATTTAGTGTCGATTCCATTTGTGCAAGTACAAATAATATTGAAGAAATGCAGGCTATGTATCCTACGGAGTTTCTTAATACTTTACAGTTTTCTGGCATACCGAATCACATATTAAAGTTAAAGGTTGGGGCACCAATCATATTGCTACGTAACTTGAATCTCAAGAAAGGATTGTGTAATGGGACCCGTTTAGTGGTTACTCAAATAAGTCGGCGTGTTATTGAGGGCGTTATTATTACGGGTACGCATGTTGGAGAAAGAGCTTTTATTTCTAGAATCGATATGACTCCAACTTCTACATGTTGGCCTTTCCACTTTAAGAGAAGACAGTTTCCCGTGAAACTATGTTTTGCTATGACAATTATTAAAAGTCAGGGCCAAACATTTAAACATGTTTGTGGTTACTTGGTAAAGCCTGTTTTTTCACATGGTCAACTTTATGTGATTGCCTCCCGTGTTACATCTCGAGCTGGTCTACGATTTTATGTTGATAATGATGGCAAGTGTTCTAACCAATTAACAAGGAATGTTGTTTATAAGGAAGTTTTTTATAACTTACCTTTGATGTCAAGTGATGCATTGGTCTGAGTGTTTTGTATGTTGTTATTGAGAAGTGGAATTGCTACCATGTACGCTTCTATAAAGGTAGCATATTATGTCTCTCTTATTTGAACACTTGTATTTAATGTTTACTTAGTTTATATACTGGTTTGGTTGACTAAATATGCCATTTGTAATTACGTTGTTTTGCATTTGGTGTTTATGTGTTTGGTTGTTATATATAGATATATATTTCCTTTACGTATGTTTTGTTATTAATATAAGTTTTCCATAACATTTTTTGTTTCCATGTTTTAGGTTCACATAATATAGAATGGGACATCGGTATATTTCAGACTTGATGCCTGGTATTACTGACCAATGGCAAGTCACTGTAATGGTCACACGTTCTTGGACAACATACATTCCTAGCTCAAATCGTATACTGTCATTTGATGTCATCCTTTCAGATGAACGCGTAAGGCATTTTTTTAATTAATTAAAAAAACTGTAATTTATATGTTTTGTAATGTTGCATGTTTTCCTTGCAGGATTGTTCAATTCATGCAAAAATTCCTTTTCATTTGATGCATCTTTTTACTAATCGTTTGGAGGATGGTTGCGTATATAGGCTATATGGTTTTGAGGTTCTTGTATACGACTCATGGTATCGTCCGTTGAAACGTGATTGCTATATTAAGTTTATGCGATGTACGTCAATTAGTCCATCAAGAGTTCAACCGAGCTTATTTAGACGTCATGTTTTTGAGCCGATGCCTTTTAACATGCTTGGATCACGCTTGAAGAATGACATATATCTAACAGGTTTAGTTGTTGTTTTTCTCTTTGCGTCTTCATGTCTATATATAACTATATTTTTTATGTAGATGTTGTGGGTGTTCTTCGTGTGTGGGGTTATCTTGATACTGATTTGCGGTCTTCACAATCAAATAATCGGGAAGTACGACGAATTGTTTTATCCGATGAAGTGTAAGTTTTTTAGATTGTTTTTGTGGCGCGTTCTATCTTTTTTTTTTCTTATTTTGGAATTGTTGTGTTTTTATTAAATATAGTGGTAATGATCTCAATGCTTCTATATGGGGCCAACTTGCACTTAAGTATACTGATGAGGACATGAGGCGGCATGCCACTAATACAGTTGTTGTTGTATTAACATCTTGCAAGGTTCGATTGTTTCAAGGTATGTGTAATGTAATAGATGAAATATTTGTATGTATATTTTTAATATATATACTTGATCCATTGGTGTTTTTTTTTGTTAGGTGCTCCTTGTGTGATGTCAACAGTTGCATCTCAATTATATATTAACTTGTCATCACCAGTTTGTGATGTCTTCAAGACAATGTATATTATTCCTTGTATTAAATCTTATTTATGTTTCAAAGCATAGTATATTTTAATGCAAGTTATTTTACGACCTTTGAAGGTTACCCGTACCTGTTTTATTTAAAGCTAACACACCACAAAATGAAGACTTGCACGTTGTTAGTATTGCTGATGTTTATCGATCTATTCAGGCAGGAGTTTGTAAGGTATTGGCTTTTAATCTATCTTATATCCTTTGTTTTTGGTGTAGATCAATTATTTTTAATAACGTTTAACTTGCTTTTGCAATGTTATTAATTGATACCATATATTTTTTGCTTTGCAGGGCACATTTTATAACATCTTTGGTACTATAATTGATGTTGATTTGTTTAATGATTGGAAGTATGTTAAATGTTCTAAATGTCGAAAGAAGGTGCGGTTCATGGATGGTACCTATTATTGTGTATCATGTCAACAAAATGTTCTCAATCCACAGATAGCGTAAGTCTTTACACATTGTTGTATTTCTATATTGTTTACTTAATTATATTATTTCGACAGTTTCAAGTTGGTTGTCCGCGTGGTTGATAATGATGTTGAGATGACGTGCGTTCTTTTTGATGATGTTGTGATTGCACTTATTGGCATTACTGCGGAGGAGTTGCTTTCTAAAAGTTTGTCTGAGGTTTAAACCAAATATTTCGTTAATATCTTATTTTATATGGATGAATGATTTGATTTCTTTGCTAATGTTTGTCTATGTCAATAATTATGTTATTCTGTTTCTGCAGGGTGTTAATGATCCTTTATGGGCTCACAGATATTTGGTTGATTCTTTATGTGCTAGGAGTGTTACATTTCGGATCAAGATTGATGAATATAACTTGGCACCTCACTATTCTTATCGCTTTACTGTGTCAAAGTTCATTAAGGATTATGTCGAATCGCATGCGAATAACATTAGTTTATCTATGATTAGTACTTGCACGGATGATATAGATCATGTTATTGAAGACAATGAAGATGAATGTGCAGAGTTTTTTTCAAGAGTCTCAACTGAAGAAATGGATATGGCTGATGAATTGTTATGGGGACCAATCATTTTATCAGTCTCGTCTAATGAAACACCATTGGTATGTTATTCTTTTTTAATCTTCACTTATTGCATTGATTCTAATTTGCTTGATTGCATTGAATTTTTTTCTTTGCAGGTACAGTCGTTTGATTATGAAGCGGATAATGGTTCTATCATTAATACAAGAAAGTCGAATACTGGGGATGTTACAACTGCTACGACATCTGTTGTTGAGTGTTCCAATGAGCGTGATCAACAAGTGAGGCCTAAACGAGCAAGACGAAAGCCAAAGAAGTATACTGATTAGATAATATGTGTTTTTATGAATCATTATATATGTTTTTTTTTGTTGCTTTTTGTGATAAGACTTTTGTTGCTTTCTATGTTACTTATGTGAACCAGTTGCAAACTAATAAACTTGATTTGGTGCCCTATTAATTTGGTGGCCAAAGCCCAAGTGGACTTAGGCTGGCCCTGTTTGTAACATAGCCCAAGACAATTGACATAGATATTTCAGTTATATATTTTAGACATCCCGAACCAAAATTACGATAACATCGTAATGGGATGTGACTGTTAAAGTTCTACATGCAGTTACAAAAGGAAAGTTGTCCATCAAACATAACAAAAACATAAACCACTGAATCCAAAAAAGTTGTCCGAATTGATTTCAACAAACTTCGAAGTAGACCTTATCACCTGCCACGCTTTTTTCTCCCACCAGCTCAAACCTCATCACTTTGTCCTTAGTCATCCCCGCTTCGTCCAGGATATGCTGCCAGTCCGCATACATTATGACATGGTTCTCATCATCCACTTTTCTTGGATCTGTCCTTACACGTAGCGGTACCAGAAACTTAACATGGCCAAAAGAAAGCATAGCATTACAGTAGCTATTGATTTGGTGATCCCGAACAAAGTTCCTCGGTATCGTCTGTAAAAATAAATTATTGGTTTTGTTATTCAATCTCCAACATTATAATAAAATAAAGTATACTAATAGTTAGTTTTTAATTACCAGCATGTGTGTTTTTATGGCATGGTGTTCAAATTGTTTCTGGTAGCTGGGGCGGCTGTTGTGGTGGCGGTGCTTGGTGCGGTTGCATTGATGTGTAGTGGCTGCGTGAAGTCCAATGCCATCTTTGTTAAATAACAGGACATTGAAGTTAAAGTGCTCTTGTGGAGTGCTTCCCATC
Source organism: Helianthus tuberosus (assembly GCA_030545235.1). NCBI lineage: Eukaryota > Viridiplantae > Streptophyta > Magnoliopsida > Asterales > Asteraceae > Helianthus > Helianthus tuberosus. The sequence goes on from CM060383.1 coordinate 18,245,685, forward strand.
CATTGAAAGAGCAGTTGGTAGTCCTCTTCAATGTCATTTTCAACCCAAAAGGTGGTCCAACCTGACCCCATGAAACCGACAGCTATTCCTTTTTCATTTCCGGGAGGGAAAGCATAACACACATCGACCTTGCAACTTTGCTTAGGGCCGTGTACTTTAGCAAACAAGTTGTCGATTTTTAAGCGCCTCTCGGACAGTAGCCACAGCAAACCATGAGGTAAATCCTATAATTCATACATTTCAGAAATGTGAGATTAGATTTTATTCAAAACAGAGAATATAATATAGCAGTTTCTCTTTCAGAAATTAGAGACATTAATATATAAAACAAGGTAGCAAAGTTCTACCTGTTGATGGTATGTTTCTGCTTTAGCTTGTACCAAACAGCCATGAATGTAATCTCTTCCTGAGGAATGCTTTCTAATTTCCAAACCGTCAGTGTTCAAAAGAAGTATCTCAAATTTAAGTTCTTTCAATCTTTTGAAACATAGTTTGTCTATATTCTTATGTTTTATAGATTGAAAAAACCTCATCCATTCGGGCCCGTGTAGTGTTTTTCTTCTTCGACCCAAGCTTTCGACTGCAACCTTGTATTTCATTCCCGTATAATCAACAAGTTTGAGTATTTCACAGTTTTTGGGAAGCTGGTTGCTCAATATTTTTGGGAGTTCCTATATATACAATATTTTTTTTTATTTCAAACACAGATGTTAGGATAAAAATCAAATACTTAAAAGAGATGAAATCAGATTCGGGTCACGATGTATCTTACCAGTCGGTCTTGCAGGTCGTTGCAATCAGCTACTTTGATTAGTATTGTAAACTCCATCTGAATGTTTACAAAAAATAAAAATCACATACTTAAAAGAGTCGAAATCAGGATTGGGTCAGGTTGGTAAGGATGAGTTCGGGTAAAGATGATATTAGAAAAAAAAATTAAAAAATGAGCATCACAATCAGCCCGAATGAACAAGGTACTTGAACAAAATTCAAATCATGAACTAATGAAAGTGAACCACAACTAATATTCGAATCATATACATACAAGTCCTCAAAACTGTTTGAAAAGTTTCTGTTTTTTCAGTTTTTTTAATCAATATTTCAAATTTAAAAGTAAACTAAAAATAGTAAAACAATAACATCTCTGGTTGCAAGTTTAGAATGAGTCAGGTGTGTTTTTGGTCAAAGTGATCGGTTATTTCATTTTCTTATTTTTATTTTATCCATCTAGACTTATGTGTTTGGGCCAACATTGCCGGGATAAGCCCTAGATATATTTTTGGAAAAACCAAAAACTTTTAAACTTTTAAAAAAATCGAAATTCAGTTGAACATATAGGTGATAACTGCCAATCGGTTTTGGTAACTGTCAAGCGGTTATGGGAAGTATGTATTTCTGATTTAAAACAAAAACAATAGAAACCAAACAGTTTTGAGGTAGTATTTGAAATTAAATGAAATCAAGAAAGCAAAGTGAACATAGTAAGACTTAACTGTTAAATATAGAATAAAAAAAAATACCTGATTAAGCTTGAACTCTGATTGGCAAGAAAAGTGTAGAAGAAGGTGAATAGTATCACCGTAAATGAGATGGACAGTAGATATGTATTTTTTTGATATTTATTAGGGTTTTGAATTCTTTTATGGGGGTATGTGAACTGATTTGATGTTTAATAAAATACTAATATAATAGATTTTGTTATTTAAGAGTAAATTTATATGGTTTGTTTATAATTATTAAAGTAATAGATAAAGTTTTGTTAAACAAATAATTTTTAATAGATTTATAGGTAAAGTAATTAATAAAGTAATAGTAAATTTATATGGTTTGTTTATAGTTAATAATGTAATTTATAAAGTAATAGATAAAATTTTGTTAAACAAATAGTTTTTAATAGTTTTATAGGTAACATATGTTTACAATATTTATTGTATTATATTTTAAATAATAAAGGTAGAATAAGTAACTAAAAAAAACTAAACTTTCTAAATATGTTTATAATTTTGATTATATTCTATTTTAAATAATAAAGGTATATTAACTAATAGAAAAAAACTAATCTTTCTAAATATTAAACAAATAGTAGGTCCAATAAAATTTTGTTAAACAAATAGTTTTTAATAGTTTTATAGGTAACATATGTTTACAATATTTATTGTATTATATTTTAAATAATAAAGGTAGAATAAGTAACTAAAAAACTAAACTTTCTAAATATGTTTATAATTTTGATTATATTCTATTTTAAATAATAAAGGTATATTAACTAATAGAAAAAAACTAATCTTTCTAAATATTAAACAAATAGTAGGTCTGATTATTATAATTAATCCGTAAATGTAGAATAACTAACAAAAACTTACCAATGATTCGATTAAATAAAGCCCAAATTGACCGTCCGCTTCGGAAACAAATATTCCTTGGGTTTTAAATGAATCCTTTAACTTATTGTTAAGAAAAATTTGTCCTTTATACTCAATAGATCTTATCTCATGGGAGTTAAAACTGTTAGATCATCTTGAATGGTCATTGAAAATATGGGAGCATCCCTGGCTTCCTTCTTATCTGTAATGTCAATAAGATTGAAGTCAAAATAAGATGTGTAAGTTATAAGCATATATGTATTTTTAACTATTATTAGTATTGGGTGATGAAATATGTAAAAGAGTTTTTGTAATTACCTTACAGATACGAATGCATTCTTCATATGATTCAGCTTATAATTCCAGTTAGTTCCCATCTCCATGCAAATATTAGTGTGATGAATGCATGATTCAACAGTTAGCAACGCATAAAGAAAAACAAATATTAAAATATTATGTCCTAAATCTAATGATCAAAACTGCAAAAAAGAATAAAAACTGTATATGCGGCAAGTTGTAAAAGTTTGTAGATTGAACCCATTTTTTGAAATATTGTGTTTTATATAAAGTATAGCAACATTTTTTACTTTATGTTTGCAAAAAAAATGTTTTTATACTGAAATAGAACACCTTAATTATATATGTTGTTTCCCTCCAAGTAATTTGAAAGCCAAAAACTTCCTAAACCGTCGTATTTTTAGTTAAATGAATTAGTGGGCATTGATGTAGTGGCCACGTGTCAGGTTTTTGTGGTGTGTACATGTGTTTTGACAGTATAAGAAGATACTTCCTCCTAAAATCTTATATGTCTAAATCAGCAAGGAACAGAATGGTCAAAATCGTTCTGAAAAAAAAACATAATTCCAAGGTATTTTATGTAGTGAACACATGTTTTAGTGTATTGTGTGATGGTAACAATTGCTTTTTAACTGTTGACTTGTGTTAATTGGAAGATGGAGCCGGTGTACAAGGCTGAGTTGTATGAGCCCAAACTAATTTCGCCGATGCAGTTTATGACTGAGAAGAAAATCCATGTATGAATCTAGCTTTTTTGTATGTATATTTTCTCTTTTAAGTTAGCATGCCGCATTGTATTTGAGTATTCATCCAAACATGTATATTGATAAATTACTTGTCTTTAATGCATGTAAGGTGAAACCAACTTACAAGGCTGAAGAAGATGATAAAAAGGTCTATTTATCAGACAATGTGATGGAGCAGTTAATCACCAAAGAATTAAAGGATCCAAATCTAGACCTAGAGCTAGAGCAGGAATTTAGTGATGAGGTATTTTGTTGGTGTGTTCATACATGTGGTCATATAATATATTAAACGTCTTTATTGTAGATGCACCGTTGGGTAAAAGAAAGAACAAATAAAAGGTCGTTATCCCTTGGAGAAGAGAACAAGACAGAAGTAATAAATGTGGATAGTTCTGAAGAAGATAATGGGGAAGAGCATGAGCTTAGTGACACAGCGGATTCCATTGCCTCTTTTAAGAGAAAAAAATAAGATTCGTAGGGTATCAATTCAAAGCCGAAACCGAGTAGTTCGTGTATATCCTAGTTTGTCTTAAGAATGTTTGTGCTAATTATGTTAGTGTGATCATTGAGTTGTTTATGTTTTGAAGTTTGTTATCCTAAAGTACTTATCTAATTTTTGTTTCTTTTTTGTAAAGTGGCTGAATTTAGGGTTGTTACATTATGTATTGTATTTTTTTTCTTTTCTCATGTTTTGTACTTAATTTGATGTGAACTATAACTCTAAAACAATTGTTTAGGTATTATATGCTTCATTAAGAAAACATGTTCTCTTTTTTAAATACATTTATATTATTATAGAAGAAATATATTTTTACACTTTAAAACGAATTTCAACATAATAACCTTTCAAATATTTACAAGTAACAAATGTATGACTACTAAAAGTCAAGTACAAACGTTTTTTTCAAATAATCAAGTAAAAGGTATGAATTTAAAAGTTAAGAAGTATATATAAATCAAACCAATATTTGATAAATTGAATACATGTGAATATTATTTTAGTTGTGCCAATATAATTACTAACATGTATACTGGTTGGTACATTTAATATTTAGATTTATATTAAAAGTTGGTAGTCTAATATAGTTAAAAACACAAACATATAAAATTAACATCTATCCTTAACTTTATAACTTAGGGTAATTTTAAAATTATTAGTTATAAAACTTTAATCTCCACTCACCCACTCTAGCAGAAATTTCTCACAAATAACTTCCCATAATCCCACATTCCTATTTTTGAGTTAGTAACTTCCGTTTAGAATAGTATAAATAATTTAATCAGTATTCTTTTTGTTATTTAGAATGGATAAAAAAATTAAAATCGTGCTACAAAACGGGGCAAAACCCAACAGTGTTTTAAGTTGTCCCCTTTGCAAGAAGGTCTGTCATAGTGTACACCAGTACTATGCGCATATTGCTTCCAAAGGGCATATTAAAAAGGTAAAAACTTTCGGGTTTTGTTGTTTTTGCTAAGTAAATATATTTTGGTAGGTTTTTAAATATAATTTTACATTTATCAGAATGCTGGAGTTGTTACCACTCATGGATTCAAATGTGAGCTTTGTGATGTAACTTGCACGAGTGCTGAAAATCTGAGTACTCATGTTAAAGGTAAGAAGCATTTGAGAATTGTGCGTGCTGCGGAGGACATGGTAATAAAAGATGGGGGGGGGGGGTGGAGATGGAGAAAGAGGAGGCGGTCGAAAAAAATGATGGAGTTATAGGGGAAGAAGAAAATGATGATAGTGAAGAGAACTGTGTGGTTTATAGTGAAGGAGGTGTTGTGAATGGTAAAACATGTTTAGTATGTGCAGCTTATTGTAGGCCTAAGGTTGTATCATGTTGCAAGTCATGTTACAATAACTTCTTGACTTCATTTAGAGTTTAGGTTTACCTTAAGTAATTTGTGTTTCAAGTATGTTTATCATTTGATTTTAAGTTATTTATGCTTTTGAATTATTTTTGTTTCGTTGTTATCTTTGAAGTTAATGTTGTTTTTGAACAGTTGGTTATATGCTATAAGTTAAAATCATACTCACAAATAATACCACCAAAAGAAACAAAACAAACACTCAACAAGCTATCACGAGACAGAGGGTCAGATCAGTGGTTCATCACTCAAGGTGCCACCGCAAACCATGCCAAGGAAGCCACCTACATCTGACAATGCAAATAACTAGACAATAAGAACAAACCAAACAACAAACCCGGATAATGCATTACATATATTCAAACAAATGTCACAGTTAATGCAACAGGGGATGGCCCACCCTGTGTCCCAGCAACCACCGGCCCGACTAGTCCGGCAACAAGTATGCCTAATGCAAGGAAAGGAAAAAAAAGTCAAGAAAGAAATAATAGCACCTGATAGCATGTAAGTCCAAGCAAGTCAGTTCTGTAGCGTTCACTTACGGCTGCAGGATACTAACAGAAGATTAGTAAAAGAGTATACAATGTTAAGCATAATAATAATATGGTTTACTAAAAGTAAGGATATACAAATACATTTCTTATATGTGTATATAAACAAGATGTTTAATTATTATTATTATTGTTATTATTATCATTCAAATATTTTTCTTATGTTAAGTTAACATATAAGTTTTTTTAACAATTAGTTCTTAATTTATGGTTTATAAGATTTTTTAAGAGTTTTTAAAAAATATGGCTTCATTAGTGTAAAGTATAACTTCTATCAAATAGTATAAGCTTTTGTCACAAAGTTAAAAAAACATCAGTTTCGGTTATAAAAAATAGCTGGAATATAAAACTTATAGGTTTAGTAACCGATTATGCAGTTAATATAAAGAGATTACTAAGTCAGCCCACTTTCCCACTATCCCATGATTTATTAACTGTCTATATATAGATTAACTTCCCTGAGAAAAAATCGGATATTAGCTCTATATAATGTAGTTCTATGATTTTAATATGTCGCCTTCTTTCTTTCAGTTTTGCTAATCTTAAAAAGCATCATATTGAGTACCTTTGCAGAACCAGTTGGAGAAATAAAGTATGGTTTCCTAATCTCTTTAGATTAGCTTTTATTACAAATAGATTTGTTTGTGTTTTTATATCTTAAACAATGCAATCAAAAGCATTTAGGTATGTGATATGTGTGTTAATACACGTAGACCATTTTTTCATCAAATGTGTAGAATCTTACAGTCTCAGATCATAACTAACTACAGTAAAATGTTATATAGAAAACACATACTATAACAGTTGTGAACAACAAGAATTGTGTAAATTATACCCTTAATTCAAACAATTTTGTATTAAAACAAACAAATAGGCATAGTAAGGAGTTTGAATCAGTGGTTAGAGATACTTACAGTGCCATAATATATGATTAAGACCATGGGTTGCAAAATGCAGAATAGGTCTGTAAGATGATTCAGTCTCTTAAGGATAAGTCTAGCTTCTGTCCCTCATTTGAACGCTCCTGTTAGCCCATTAAGACAGACAAAATCTTTAATAATTGATACAATAATTTAGTGTTAAACATAAAAACAAAACTTACAAAGAGTATGCCAAGTATTGGATCCAGCACAGCCACCATTTGTCTATGTTCTAGAGCTTATCTAGACCACGTCTTTAACTCCGTGGTAACATATTCACTTCAACGAAAAATCCTAAGCCCATCAAACTACCGAAACACAGATCTGTCATATTTCAACAATTGAAAACCTAAAATCCGAAAAGTTTTACTCGAACATGAAGAGCCCTAATACCATCGTTCCACAACCGTTAACCCTAAGAAATGCGGAAATACAGGTCGAACATGTGTCAATAGCTGAAACCCTAAGATCCGAAAGGTATTAATCGAATCCGAAGAACCCTAACACCATAGATTCATAACCATTAACCGTAAAAATGCCGAAATACAGATCTGCAGTCGTTATCCTGCCCAAGCGTCCATAAATGAAAGTGTTAATCGAATATGAAGAACCCTAATCGAACAAAATAGTATGATGTATAAGACGTTCGGGTTTAGAGGGGTAAAAACCTTGAAAGTTTGAAACGATTGAAGTGATGATACGTATGACGGAGCTGAATAGAGTGTACACAAGTGTAACCATCGTGAATCGCCATGGAAACTGATGATGAGGATGAACTCGGGATGCAGAGAGAAGCGATTTTGGACAAGAAAGAGGGCTGGATTCATCACATTTGTGGCTAGGGTTGAGTTAACTAGCATTATGTAGTATCCATTTCTTAATTCGGATTATTCGTCTAATATCCGTATTTCTATATCCAACCCGGCCCTTTTTCCAATTTGTGTTTAGATTAAACCTGGCCTGTTAAGCGAATATGGCCCAAAACCTCAATTCATTATATAATAACCTGGCCCATTTGTATATATATATATATATATATATATATATATATATATATATATAGTTTAGAAATTGCATTTTTTTTACTTTTAATTTTTATTGATATTTATTAATTTTTTTGTTCTTTGATTTTTTATTCTTTTAATTTGTTATTAGAGATTTTTTTTTAAATATTTTATGGTATTTGTTTTTATAGAAGATGGATGAAGATTACACTGTAGCTGATTTTTCTTCACTAACTCACTATGGAGCATGGTATAATCTTAGTGTTGTACGTGTTGAATTTACTTGGTTTGATGTCAGCAAAAACGAATTACTACTTATTTTACTTGATAAAGATGTAAGTACATTTATTTATTTATTTCGTTTTTTAAGTTTACATACATTATATTTAAGTAACATACTTTATATTATAGAGAAGAAGAGTTGCAGCAATTGTCCCCGCTAATTTGGTTCACTTATTTGATGGCATGGAACTCGTGGGTCATGTTTTTTCGGTTTCTCATTTTCAAATTGAGAATTTCAAGTATAACGACTATCCAACATACAAAAGCTATGTATTAATCTATGGTCGTATCAAAATAGTTATAAATGAAGGTACAAAATTTACTCCGTGTATACGTGAGGTTTCAAAGGGTTTTTCGTTGTATCCACTGGTGCCGTGCTTTAATGTTCTGAAAGACTACAAGGGTTTTCACAAACATATTGTTGGTATACATAAATTCTTTCTATTTTTTTTGGGTTTGTTATATATATATATATATATATATATATATATATATATAGGATTAGGTTCAAGAGTGAACACTAGTGTAGCTTGCGAACTGAGTGAACTAATCCTGGCCATACACATGTGTAGATCAATGGCTAGGATTTGATGTTGAAATACACTAGTGTATTTTACGATTTGATGATGAGATCATGGCCATACACGTGTGTAGATCAATGGTCAGGATTTGTTCACTCAGTTCACAAATACATTAGTGTTCACTCTAGAACCCCACCCTATATATATATATATATATATATAGGAATAAGTTAAAATGAGAACCACCTCGAGTTGTAAGAACCAGCGAGAACCACCCCCGCGGGGGGCCGTTGACCACGAAATTTTTTTTACACCTAGATCCGTATATTTTAACACGGGGGGTAAATTTTGGGTTCAAACGGCGCGCCCGAGGGGGTAGTTTTTTACGCCCAAAGTTTGGTAAAAAAAAAGAAAAATTAAAAAAATTAAAAAAACCCAAACTTTGGGCGTAAAAAACTACCCCCTCGGGCGCGCCGTTTGAACCCAAAATTTACCCCCCGTGTTAAAATATACGGATCTAGGTGTAAAAAAAATTTCGTGGTCAACGGCCACCCGCGGGGTGGTTCTCGCTGGTTCTTACAACTCGAGGTGGTTCTCATTTTAACCTTCCCCTATATATATATATATATATATATATTTATGTGTGTGTGTGTGTGAAAAGTCTAACATGTTGTTGCCTTTATTGTAGATGTTGTAGGAAAAATCATCAAAGGGAAAAGAATAAAGCATATGTTTACTTTTAAGATTAATTTGCAAGATGCTACGTAAGCCACATTTTTATTATTAATGACCTTAATGTTTTAAGTAACCCGCATATATATACATATATTTTTAATATAATGTGTTTGATTATTTTACAGTGGTCACGTTATAAAGTTGCGTCTAGACACATCGAGGCATATAAATATTGTACGAACATATCGTGCAATATCCAGTAAATCTATCATATACGTCTCTCAACTCAAGTTGGTCTATACGTCGTCAAGTATGTTATAGGATTAATACGTATTTCTTATATATTTTAATTTTTTAAATAACCTATGAACATAGTTTGTAACACATGTCTGCTTTTTTTACAGTTAATATGTTGAAGGTTACGGAGTTTACTAAAATGGTTATTGAACCAGATGTGCATGAGGAACACTTGCTTAGAACTATGCAACGTTAAAATTATTGTTCATGTTATTTAATGTTTTGGATTACTTAGAATTTGGTACTTAATATGTTTTGTTTTTTCATTTGTTTACCTTTTTTGTTGAAAATTTTAAAATGTTTTCCAGTTTAAGTTAATAATCTTATCTATTACTGTCGTGATGTAGATTTAACTTTATGAACGAATGACATTATATAGGTAATTTTATTCAAAATCATGTGCTAACAATATTTATACTAATATTACTTCCAGTGAGAAATGAGTACGACCAATCTACAATCATGCAAAAGAAAAATGTTTTTACATGGCCATGGACGACAAAGTACTTCTATTGATGATCTTGGTCTTGACATACTTGTGTATGAGATATTAATAAGGCTTCCTGCAAAGGGTGTGGGTCGGTCAAAGTGTGTATGCAAGGAATGGCTATCTCTTCTATCGACACGTCATTTTGCTATGATGCATTGTCGTCACATATCTACATCCTATAACCAGAAATTTATAGTAATTGGTTCGCGCTTATGTTCTGTATTCCCCCTTTCGTGTGAAGATTCAGGTCCATTATTAAACACCAGAATGTTACTTCCATTTGAAGCGCCTTGGAATAAAGTAAACATTCTAACAAGTTTTGAAGGATTGTTATGTGTTTGTTTTCGTAATTCTGGCAAATTGGTTATTTGGAATCCATTAACTCATGCATTTAAAGAGGTGTCCAGCTCAAATAGTCGTGGTTTATATAAACCTAAGTCAGATGCAATTGGGTTGTATGTGGATAAGACGGATGATTACAAGCTTTTACACATAAAGCGTAGGCGTGGTAGAATGTGGGTTCATGTATATTCAAGTATGTTTGACTCGTGGCACAAAATCACTTTTGCAAATAAACTTCGTTGCTGGCGTGGAGAGCCTATTTGGTCTAATGGAACTTTTTGCAAAGGTGTTTTATATTTTTTGGTTAACTGTTTTATTGAGAATAAGAGTGTTATGATGTTTGGCTTTGATGTGGAATCAGAGAGATTTAAGTTGAAAACATTTCCAAGAATTCCACATGCTGACTATGATGGAAATTTAGTTGTTGTTCATAAAGAGCTTCATATGTTTGTTACTCATGGGCTTCCTAATTGGACGGTTGATTTGTGGAGGATGGAAGGTGAAAGTTGGGTGAAATTATGGGTTTTCCCTCGCATACAACCTATTATTTTATCATGCTCTATTACACATATTACAAGTACTGGCAGGTTTCTTGTGGTATCAAATGATGGAGTTGCTAATGAAATTGACACGACAAAGAAAGGGGATGATTGTTACTTACCTTTAGTTTGGTTTCATGGGTTACAAGGAGCAATATATACCGAGACTCTTACTTCACCAGATTTTTATTTCCATTAAGTATGCTCTTTTGTTTTGTTGCTTTTAATGTTTCGTTGTTTGTTTAGTGACATTATAAATATGTTTTATCGTTTTGTTTATTATGTTCTATGAGTATTTATGTTATTATGCCGTTAGGGTGCCCGGCCTACGGACGGGTCCTCAACTAGTTTATATGAGTTTTGAAACTAGGATGTTATCGTTTATATTTAAAAGTTTAGGAAGTCAAATTTATCATGTACCTAACATATATTAACAATCTTTTGATGTATACAACGTTACAAACACACCTTTATATCTATAAAGGTGGTAGAACAATCAAATTTCATCACAAAACTGCGTGAGAAAAGTAATTGTAGCAGTGAGCGTTAACCATACTAAAACCATCCTTATAAAAATAAATTTCCTAGGGTGCACGGTATGGTTTTGGTAAAACCAATTTGGTCCCTGGTGGCATGTAAAAAAATTATGTTGAATCATGCTTAAGTTTACTGGATCTGTTACTATGGGGTATGGGGCGGGGTTGGGGTGTGGGTTGGCTGAAAACGCCTAAGTCACCACCCCGGGTGGGCTTGGGTTTGGGCGTGGCCCCTTGGGCGGGAGTTTCAGCCCGGGCGTTGGGCATGCCTAGCGGTCCTACGTGGCCGGCTCCTATTCGCTTGTTGGCTAGGTCATAGCGGGCCATGTTTAAATTTTAAAATATAACCATTTGGCCAAGCCAAACGGTTCACCCACCCACCTGTCCACATCGCTATATAACCCCCAACCCCACCGACTGTCCACATCGCTACCCCAACCCAAGTCACCTACCCGAACCGCTACCCACAAACACTTAATCGATGGCCTCTTGGACGCATGAGGAAGAGCTAGCCCTTGTCACGAGCGTCATGGACACGATGAGGGGCGCCAATCCGGTGAGAACCGTTACTGGCCGGAAGTTTTTGCTAGCTACCGGCAAAACGTGGGAAACGGCCGGCACAATTTAAACGCGTGCCAACACAAATGGCGCGAGCTACGACCGAAGATCGATCGTTTTAAAGCCTACTACGACAGTGTCCCGGGCGGTGAGATAAGTCACGAAGACCGGGTGGCGGTGGCCAACATCGAGTTCCAGGGCAAGGAGCGGAAACCGTTTGATAAGCTCGCCCTTTTCGAAATCTACCTAACGCTTTAGGTTTTTTTTTTTTTTTTTTGTAATCTTTTTTTATAGAATTTCGTAATTTTTAGGAAATTTTAATAAAATTTTTAGGAAATTTTAATAAAATTTTAGGCCCGAACTCCACGTGTCAACCCATGCCCCACCATACCCCACGGTCTTAGACATGGTACGGTTCAGTTAAGGGTGGCCTACCTAGTTAATACGTTATTAGTGTTAATATATGATTAAACCATGAAAACCCCCAAAAGTTGTTTTACAATTTATTATTGGTGATGGCTTCTTAAACTATATTATCTTGAAAACGTAAGGCTCTTATCAAATACCACTTTCTTTGTAGATCCTAAACATAGAAAACAAAAACATAAAACAAGCTGTGTTCGTGTCCCACAAACTAGTCGTCAAACTTTTGGATTACATTCAAAAGTAAACGCTAGTGATCCGAAAGCCAAATTCGTGTTCGTTGCAAAGAGACCTCATACAAAATAAATAAATAATAATAATAAAATAAAATAAAATAGAAACGGATCATATCATAATCATATTTTTTTTTTAAAGAAATTGCAATATCATTCCACACGAAAAGGGCAATTACAAAGCAATGGCAGGTAGTCGGGCAACAAGTTGCGCCGCCACCCCCTTTTGAATAGAAAACCCAATTCTACTAAATACATAGTTTGAAACCTTTAGCGACGAAGAATTACTATTAACGACTTTTTGAACCCGATTCAAAAGTCGCACAGCGTCAGGAGCGAGACCACCAAATGTATCAAACGCAAACGGGACAAACACATGTTGATTCTCTAGGCAGGCTTTCTCATGTTTTGCCACTTTGCTCGCCTCTGCCTTGAGCACCGCTTGCCCTACGGCAAAGCCCTTGTCCTTGAGCCCGACAAGGGGGGAGACTCCAGTTAGATCTACACAAGCGTGTTTCCCCCCTTCCCATCCAAACACAAGGATGTCCGCCGGACGTAAAGTGGACCTCCCCTCTAAGGGGTCAGTCAGGAAATTTACTGGAGCCTCCTTTTTGGCTGAGACCCCCCCGCTTAAGAACATCACATAACACATCTCTCACCCAATCATGCCGATATTTAAACCCTGGTAGCTCTTTACAGTGGATCGCGTGCTCGCCGAAAGAATCCAAACACGCTTTGCGGCATACCGGACATGGCTCGTCAACTGGGAACAAAGGAATCATCAGTCGGTATCTAAGGATAGCACGGTATTCCACAGCCGACATGTGTTGCCCCAAGCCTTCAATAGGTGCGACAGACAGAAAATCCTGAGCATGTGGGGCACGTAGACATCATAATCGATTTTATAGTAAGAGGTTCTGATAAATATCACTTTAATGATATTTTTAACTTAATATTTTTATTATTTTATTGCTATAACTAATTTTGATCATATATTACCAACCAACCTTGTTCAAGAGAAACATTCGTAGTTATAAAGGGCCAAACACAAGAAGTTTCAGATCCTATATCTATGTTTAAATACACACATGCATACCATCACATATATAGATACACACATACATCATACATGATATGTATGATACATGATGCATACACCTACCTACCATCTGACCTTTTGATTACTGATTACAATATTACATCAACAACTGCATCCTACCTACAATATAAGATCTCTTCTATTGTTCCTACTTCTTACACAAATTCAAATCGTCAAGGTAGAGGAAGATTCAAAGCTTAGACGACTCTTGCTAGCTATGAATCCAGATACCCAAACTCACTACAGGTTATTTATATACTTAATACTTATATTCATCTAGCATATATCACACATGTACACTTGCTTCATCTTCTACTTCACTTGTTCATTATATATAATAGTGAAGTATCTAAATTCTTAAACAAGCTAGGCTACCATGCATGTGATATCAGAGCCGTCCCCGAAAACTCTTGAAAAAATTTAGGCCTCGGGCGACGAAAAAAACTGGGCCCAAAATTATGGTTAAGGGTAAATGAATTACAAAAATAAAAAATTAGTGATGGAGTAAAGACTTGAACTTGAGACCTTTGCATTATTTTGATATGGTTTTTGCCACTACACCTCCAATATTTTTTTGTATGTTAAACGGATGAATATACAAAATATATAATTTAATAAATATATACAAGCTTATAAAGACTTTTCGGGCCATTTGAAAATTTGGGGCTCGGGCGTCGGCACGGGTTTGCCGGGCCCAAAGCCGGCCCTGTGTGATATGTATCATATCCGGCTTATCATATCAAACAATATTGTCTGCTGTGTCCATAGAGAGCTCACATGTTAGCTTTTGGTTGCCCTGCGTGAGACTTCGCAAGAGATTGCTTATCTTCGTATTAGTCTCTCACCTGAGTACGCTTATATATGATGTGGACGTCTCCATTCATCCACAACCATTATGCACAAAATACGTTGGTGATATTTGTGACATGAGTATCTCTCATACTAACATAACAAGACGTGACGATGTGAAATTTTACTATAAGATGTCACAATTTGTGTGCATGACCTACCAACGTACACTAACACCGCATAAACATGCATTATGTTATCTATCCAAACCTTCCATATAATCATCTTTAGTTACAACTCTTCATGCATCATAATATACTTTATCTATAAAATTTTGTCCCTTTAACACAAACTTGATGAAGAAACACCTATTGTTGTTTTAGGATGTCGAAGGAGCAATGGTACGTTGTCTTTGTCGGGATTATGGGAATCTTATTGCAAACAATTGCTCAAATGACTGATTTCATCCCAGGAAACAAGATCCGTATGGGAATATCATTAGTGGCTTTAATCTTGAATTTTGTTATAGCATTATCCACACCGGTGTTCATGCAAATTGACAATATGCAACATAATGGTTGGAAAGCTATCATTTCAAACACCACTTTCATTCTTACAGGCATCTTATCTCTTTATTCAGCGTTCTCCATGCTTTTACCACAATGGCTCACTTGGCATGGTTTTGCAATCATATGCGCTATCGTGACCTTTGTAAAAAGTCGAAACATGCTGCAATTTGCGTTCATTTGGTCGTATGAACAAGTTGTTGTTGCCATGAACTACGTAATACAAAGGTTGAAGATGTTGATCTTGAGATGACAGTAGCCAACTCATGATAACGTGTCCTAAGATAACTATCGAAACCATATGATATGATGTAAAGGTTGGTGTTGCTATAGGTATCATAAAGCATTATGACTATGTTTATAATTTTTAAGCGTTTGATTACCTTTTTGCTGTATTTCAGTTTGATTTAAAGATGATAATAGGCGTCTTTATATAGATGATTTTTTCAATCATTTTTTCCATATATATACGTAGTTTTAATTATTAATTACTTTGAAAGTAAACTAGAATAAGATAATAAAATAAAAGGGAAATGATCCCAATACTTAAAGAAAGAATAAAATCATTTTTTTCCAAATAAAGAAGTTAAACTTAATCGAACCAAACCTTATGCATAAAAACATTTCTTTAAGAAATTAATAGATACAATGTTAAGTAAAGAATTATGAAAATCATATATACATTGTTTTATATATAACTAGTTTATAGTCCCGTGTAGTATACGGGGTTATGCATTATAAAATATTTACAATGAAAAATTACAAATTAATGTTACATTTACAAATCTGGAATAACTTCTTTATAGACAACATTAGATGTCCTACTCGAAAGATTATCATTTTTATTAATAATTAATAGTTTAAGTCTTTCTCTACTTTTGATTATGGAAAAAGCCATGTACAGTCTATGTGAAAACACTGGTTGTTTTAAAAACAAACCAACTCTCAATAGCAAATGTCCTTCAATTTATTTATCGTCATCGAGAAAACTGTCTTCTTTGATCTCGCGTATTACAATGAGGCCGAATAAGTATACTTTATTGATGGTTTTTTATAACGATACAGTTTACTCCTACTCTATTACACACCAATGATCCTAAATTATTCTTCCTAGCCCAGACCTCCCCTCTAGAGGCATATGCCTCTACAAGTAGGTTATTCCTACGTTAGCATTTATTGATGATTTTTAAACTGATTTTTTTCTTAACTTATACCTTTTTATATATAATTTAAAAATATTATTAAATTTAATAGTGACCTTCTTATTAAAGCAATATTATATAAAAGATTTTAAATCTTCATAAATTATAATATTGATTATTTGACTTAGCAGGAATTTTAGTATTGAATATTATAAATTAGGAAAAAAAGTTGAAAAGTTTAAGTAAAAACTATAATGTTAATAGAGAAAATATCACATGACACTAACTGGAATCGTTTATTAAAATAAGATTTTCAAAAGTACTTGTGGCAACATGACACTGAATGGAATCGTTTATTAGAATGAGATTTTCGAAAATACTTTTGCCAAAAACAAATTATATAAAACAATTAAGATTTTTTAGGATGACAAATAGTTGTTATTTGTTTTTAACTAGTAGAGAACTCCGCGCTTCGCGACGGAAATTTGGTTGATATCATTTCACTTCTTTAAGGTACCCGTACTCGTCATAGAAATCGAAAAAATAACCTAAGGCTAGAATATTATTGGATCAAAAGAATAAAAACAAATAAACAAAAAACACGTTCTTATAACTAAAACTTTCCTAGTAAAATTTATCTAGATTTACATTTAAAGTAAATTTGAAATTTACAATTACATAATATAAATATTACAGATCTAATACATCAAATTCGATTTAAAATATAGTATATCAATTCACTTTGGAAAATTTAGCTGTGAACACAAAATGAGAATTAGATTATAAATTAAACTAGCTTAAGACCCCGTGTGTTACACGGGTGGCCTCAAAAAAAAAATATTATTTAACGGTGTTTTCATAAATCTTTTAATGAAAGATTTGTTTCAGTATTAGTACTAAAGTAAATCTAAAATTGCACTTAATTAAAATAAATGAATATCAAATGTGACTTGGACGTTATGGCTTCGGCTCATCGGGTTTGTTTCTTTTTATGACCCATTACCTTACGTCTGAAGTTTTTTGAACCCAAAAGCCTCTTTAAAAGCAAGCTAACAATTTATCTTTTTTACATCTATGATGAGTTTTCTAAAATTAACATATATAAGCACCAGCTCGAGCGGGAGCACGACAAAAGTTTGCTAGATAATCGGTTTGGTTCGAAACTGGTACGATATCAACACGATACCGCCACACGCTAGCATTGGAAATCGGATTATCTTCGGGCCAATATGGCCATGTGTTGTTATCAAGCAAACTACTCATAACCTCATCGGAAAACATATAGTTCGCAATTGAAATATAGTCGGTGATGGTTTCCTAGACGCAACACTTGTTGCAGAAAATAAATTTAATATTAGTAAATACAGCCGAATGGTATTACCATTTCCAATGACATTTGAAAATAACAACTGTGAGTTTAGAAGATTACAAAGAAAATTGATCAAGTGATTGAGCAAGTTAGTATCTTAGTTATGGTTATCTAGAGATGCTTAAATACATGTATCCAATAGTAAATTTACATGCACCAAATGTGAGTTTGACCCAAACCTTCAGTCATTTGATCTCACAATAAATCACCATACAACCCATTATTGGAATCGGTGAATTTAACTAAGCAAGTCACTTAATTTGACCTTGAATGCAAAGCTGATATCAACAACGAACAAAAATAACTTATTCAACAAACTATGTCAACTTTTGAAAATGTTCAAACTGATCTTGATCCACTTTATCGTTTTCAGAAAAAGGTAATTTTATTTATTGATATAAAAGAATGTGTATTTGTAGGGATGAGCATGGTACCCGTTTGGTACTGAAAAACGGGGAAAACTTGTACCAGTACCGAATTTACCGGTACCGATACGGTACCGGAAAACGGGTAAAATGGATACCGGTACCCGTACCCGTACCAAATGCTCATCTCTAGACTGTATTGTATTGCATCTCATGCAGGATTATATCTCCTCGTTCTCAAAAGTAACCATAAAAAATAACTCATTAGAAAACATCAGCTAATGAAAGTTACAAACCTGCACTTTTGGGGAATAAGTTGGCATGCTGCATTTATGTTGGTAGTTAATCGGTCCATCAAAGTTTCTTTAGTCACACAATAGTCATTGTTGCCTAAAATGTTTACAACTTTATGTGAGATCCAAGATATGCATACAATATTAAGAATAGAGATTTTAATTTGACCCATCTGCTTATGAATGGGTTTATTTTATGAATCTTATACACGTCTGATGGAAAGCGTGTTGGATGGTGAAATTAAGATGCGTCGTCATATGCAATCTAGTAGCTCTAGCAAAATCAATGCACTTGCACCGCCATCTCTCTCTCACTCACTCTCTCTCTCAGTTTCTTTGTTAAATGAAGCAAGTTAAGAATAGGTATTTGAGCTTTAAATGTAAAGGATACGTGGTAATGTAACAAAAAGCGATGAAAAAATAAGTCGTACCTAAAGTTTTAGTTGTTAGGCTTGCAATTTGAGTTACTTTGATGGCTGCAAAAAAATGAACATAAGTTCAAGCGAGCTGAAGTTTAAAGAGGATAACCTGAAGATGCTAGCAGCCTCCAATCTACAACCAATATAAATCAATCAAAACAGAAATTAATGGCATTACACAAATATAAACGACCTAAATTTTTTTTCTTAAGCATCACTTTCACTTAAACTATGAAGTTACATATGTCAAGAAGCTTAGAAGCATCAGAATAGTCGTCGTCGAGTTTTTATTTCCCATAATGGCTAGCAAAACACTTCACCATCCCATCGTCTTGTGCACCATCAATCAGCTCATACTTGTAGTTCGCTTTCAAGGTCTCACCCTGCTGTTTACGCACTCTCTCTGCTGCAAGTTGTTGCTGCACAACAGGAATAAACTTCAATTCACAATTATACCATACAATGTTTCACAAGTTCAACCAAAATAGCAAATTGTATTTACCTCAACCAGCGTTTTAGCCTCTTCCTTCAATCATGTCATCTCTAACATCGTCTCACCTGCAATCGCTCCAAGTGTTCTGTACCATATAGCTCATATCGAAAGCCTCTCTCTTGTTGCATCGAACACGTGTCATGCTAGGTCAAATGCACAGAATATATCAGAAAAACATTCAAATCCACTACAAACACATATTAACTTCTAATACATAAAAACACAAAAATTAAAGATGTGCATTGTAGTTATCCTCCACCTCCAATTTTGGCGCCCATCCATCGTTGTCATCACCATCGACAATAACAATTGCTTCCCGGGTCACTTGTACCTTATCAACCTATACAATTAGACATGATAAATGTTCAAAACAATACATTTTCTTGGCAAAATGATCTATCAATTATTTGTAAATGGTAAAATGATAGTGAAAAACAAATGAATTGAAAATAGTAAAATGTGTTGTGGCATGGGAATGAGCAAATGGTACCAGGTACCGGTTTCGAATTTCCAGAACCGATTCGATTTTTAGTGTACCGAAATTAAGCGTTATCGGTACCGGTTTTTACCTTAAAAACCGGTCTGTACCGGTACCGACCGTACCGGGTAATTTCGGTACCTGTACCCATTTTTTGGAATTTTTGGGACCGGTTGATACTGAGCTCATCCCTATTTGTGGCATATATCTTTTATTAAAAGAAATAAATAATCTATCTAATGAGAAAATTTGAGCCCAATTCCCAACAATTATGTTGTTCTTTTAAAAATCAATAGTGGATATAACCTGTAATCGCATATATCTAATACTTTCATGAATATCAAACATCTTAAAAGCATGTCCCCTCTTCGAACTATCATTCTATTAGCATTCAAAATTCAAGTAATATTAAGAAAAAACATACCTAAAATCGTTTCTTTTGAGGACTGATCTGGACTTCGGGAAAGTTGTTCAGGGGAGGCAACAACCATTGGGTCAAAATCGTCAGCCAAAAGATGGGGAATCAGGATCATTAGTGACATAAAAAATGTTCAATGTTGTTAAATCTAGATCGCTGGAAAATCGTCAATATCGCATCTGGGTCGCACCATCTCCATCATCATCTCGTTCATGGATTTGTAAGATTGAACCGCCGATTTGCTGGGAAGAATAGGTGGCGATTTGTTGGGAAGAACAGGGGCTGATGTGTGCGGCCGGTAACGGGTTAAAGCCAGACCATGTTGAAATTGACCATCGTTTAGTATGGGCCGAAATGGGTTAAGTTGATCGATTCCGAGTAATTAGGTGGAGTTGAAGAAAGTCGCCTCGACAGCCTACCTTGTAGCGACTACTCGGGGAGTACTCGGCCTTGGAAACCTTGTTTTACAACCATGACGCGAATTGACCAGTGACCCAAACTCGTTTGACCCGCCAAAATTAGAAGTCGAAAAACTGAAATAGAGTATCAAGAGTCAAATTACAATCCATTTACCTTATTTAAAAGCTACCGACACTTTCAACGATTCAAGGACTTTCTATGCATACCTCTTTACAACCCATTTGCGGAATGATGTTTCCACATACTTCAACCGATGACTTTAAGTAAAGCAAAAAACCATCTTTTTTTCTTGAGTCAACCCTTTCTCTGCCAATTACATGTAATATCATAAACGGGTCTTGGTATGTATGAGTTCTTGTTTGGAGTTGGTATGCCCTGCTCTCTTTTTTCCACTTTTGCTATTGGTCAATGAGTTGGCACAAAAAGTGCAGAAAATTGACGATAAGCTAATATTTAAAACGATAAAGTGTAATTACCTATAGAAGTGTTTTTACCAGACCCATTTGTTGCAGGTTAAGGTTGGGGCAGGGGCATCATGGCTTTAATGTGTGTTTTTAGTACACGGTTCTTCTTCTGATTATTCAAAACAAAAAAAGTTTTTATTAGTAAATTAAGTTGTAAATGGATTTTCCCTTAGGTAATTGTGGTTTCTATGTATCAGCCTCTTTGAAGGTTTCGTACAGGTAAAAAAGGAGTCAGTTGTGCAACTTACTAATAATTTACCAATCATCCTTTTTTTAATTAGCAATCATCCTTTAAAAAAAACTGAGTTAAATACACCTTTATACAACATGCCAGTCCGTAATTGCAATTGTTGCTTCACTATATCCATGAGCCGATCGCCCCAATTCCTTGGTAATGTACAGCCACCTTCGGAGTGGTGACTGAAGAGCTTGCTACAGCCCTGCAGAACTGAAAGTGTAACTATTAAAAACGATTCTTTACAAACCAAATGATTAAAACATTATTACCTCTTCCTTAGTTGCTCCCTCTCGTTTTCGTCATGTCTTTCTTTGGCGACAGAGGTTCGAAGTTTCATATAATTTAGAGATGCATGAAGTAACTGTACGAAACAAACCCGAGGACCCTAATCTAAATATTGGTCAATGAGTTGGCACAAAAAGTGCAGAAAATTGACGATAAGCTAATATTTAAAACGATAAAGTGTAATTACCTATAGAAGTGTTTTTACCAGACCCATTTGTTGCAGGTTAAGGTTGGGGCAGGGGCATCATGGCTTTAATGTGTGTTTTTAGTACACGGTTCTTCTTCTTCTGATTATTCAAAACAAAAAAAGTTTTTATTAGTAAATTAAGTTGTAAATGGATTTTCCATTAGGTAATTGTGGTTTCTATGTATCAGCCTCTTTGAAGGTTTCGCACAGGTAAAAAAGGAGTCAGTTGTGCAACTTACTAATAATTTACCAATCATCCTTTTTTTAATTAGCAATCATCCTTTAAAAAAAAACTGAGTTAAACACACCTTTATACGGCATGCCAGTCCGTAATTGCAATTGTTGCTTCACTATATCCATGAGCCGATCGTCCCAATTCCATGGTAATGTACAGCCACCTTCGGAGTGGTGACTGAAGAGCTTGCTACAGCCCTGCAGAACTGAAAGTGTAACTATTAAAAACGATTCTTTACAAACCAAATGATTAAAACATTATTACCTCTTCCTTAGCTGCTCCCTCTCGTTTTCGTCATGTCTTTCTTTGGCGACAAAGGTTCGAAGTTTCATATAATTTAGAGATGCATGAAGTAACTGTACGAAACAAACCCGAGGACCCTAATCTAAATATTGGTCAATGAGTTTGCACAAAAAGTGCAGAAAATTGACGATAAGCTAATATTTAAAACGATAAAGTGTAATTACCTATAGAAGTGTTTTTACCAGACCCATTTGTTGCAGGTTAAGGTTGGGGCAGGGGCATCATGGCATTAATGTGTGTTTTTAGTACACGGTTCTTCTTCTTCTGATTATTCAAAACAAAAAAGTTTTTATTAGTAAATTAAGTTGTAAATGGATTTTCCCTTAGGTAATTGTGGTTTCTATGTATCAGCCTCTTTGAAGGTTTCGTACAGGTAAAAAAGGAGTCAGTTGTGCAACTTACTAATAGTTTACCAATCATCCTTTTTAAAAAAAAACTGAGTTAAACACACCTTTATACGGCATGCCCGTCCGTAATTGCAATTGTTGCTTCACTATATCCATGAGCCGATCGCCCCAATTCCATGGTAATGTACAGCCACCTTCGGAGTGGTGACTGAAGAGCCCTGCAGAACTGAAAGTGTAACTATTAAAAACGATTCTTTACAAACCAAATGATTAAAACATTATTACCTCTTCCTTAGCTGCTCCTTCTCGTTTTCATCATGTCTTTCTTTGGCGACAGAGGTTCGAAGTTTCATATAATTTAGAGATGCATGAAGTAACTGTACGAAACAAACCCGAGGACCCTAATCTAAATATTGGTCAATGAGTTGGCACAAAAAGTGCAGAAAATTGACGATAAGCTAATATTTAAAACGATAAAGTGTAATTACCTATAGAAGTGTTTTTACCAGACCCATTTGTTGCTGCAGAAAATTGACGATAAGCTAATATTTAAAACGATAAAGTGTAATTACCTATAGAAGTGTTTTTACCAGACCCATTTGTTGCAGGTTAAGGTTGGGGCAGAGGCATCATGGCTTTAATGTGTGTTTTTAGTACACGGTTCTTCTTCTTCTTCTGATTATTCAAAACAAAAAAGTTTTTATTAGTAACTTAAGTTGTAAATGGATTTTCCCTTAGGTAATTGTGGTTTCTATGTATCAGCCTCTTTGAAGGTTTCGCACAGGTAAAAAAGGAGTCAGTTGTGCAACTTACTAATAATTAACCAATCATCCTTTTTTTAATTAGCAATCATCCTTTTAAAAAAAAACTGAGTTAAACACACCTTTATACGGCATGCCAGTCCGTAATTACAATTGTTGCTTCACTATATCCATGAGCCGATCGCCCCAATTCCATGGTGATGTACAGCCACCTTCGGAGTGGTGACTGAAGAGCTTGCTACAGCCCTGCAGAACTGAAAGTGTAACTATTAAAAACGATTCTTTACAAACCAAATGATTAAAACATTATTACCTCTTCCTTAGCTGCTCCCTCTCGTTTTCGTCATGTCTTTCTTTGGCGACAGAGGTTCGAAGTTTCATATAATTTAGAGATGCATGAAGTAACTGTACGAAACAAACCCGAGGACCCTAATCTAAATATTGGTCAATGAGTTGGCACAAAAAGTGCAGAAAATTGACGATAAGCTAATATTTAAAACGATAAAGTGTAATTACCTATAGAAGTGTTTTTACCAGACCCATTTGTTGCAGGTTAAGGTTGGGGCAGGGGCATCATGGCTTTAATGTGTGTTTTTAGTACACGGTTCTTCTTCTGATTATTCAAAACAAAAAAGTTTTTATTAGTAAATTAAGTTGTAAATGGATTTTCCCTAAGGTAATTGTGGTTTCTATGTATCAGCCTCTTTGAAGGTTTCGTACAGGTAAAAAAGGAGTCAGTTGTGCAACTTACTAATAGTTTACCAATCATCCTTTTTTTAATTAGCAATCATCCTTTTAAAAAAAAACTGAGTTAAACACACCTTTATACGGCATGCCCGTCCGTAATTGCAATTGTTGCTTCACTATATCCATGAGCCGATCGCCCCAATTCCATGGTAATGTACAGCCACCTTCGGAGTGGTGACCGAAGAGCTTGCTACAGCCCTGCAGAACTGAAAGTGTAACTATTAAAAACGATTCTTTACAAACCAAATGATTAAAACATTATTACCTCTTCCTTAGCTGCTCCCTCTCGTTTTCGTCATGTCTTTCTTTGGCGACAGAGGTTCGAAGTTTCATATAATTTAGAGATGCATGAAGTAACTGTATGAAACAAACCCGAGGACCCTAATCTAAATATTGGTCAATGAGTTGGCACAAAAAGTGCAGAAAATTGACGATAAGCTAATATTTAAAACGATAAAGTGTAATTACCTATAGAAGTGTTTTTACCAGACCCATTTGTTGCAGGTTAAGGTTGGGGCAGGGGCATCATGGCTTTAATGTGTGTTTTTAGTACACGGTTCTTCTTCTGATTATTCAAAACAAAAAAGTTTTTATTAGTAAATTAAGTTGTAAATGGATTTTCCCTTAGGTAATTGTGGTTTCTATGTATCAGCCTCTTTGAAGGTTTCGTACAGGTAAAAAAGGAGTCAGTTGTGCAACTTACTAATAATTTACCAATCATCCTTTTTTTAATTAGCAATCATCCTTTTTAAAAAAAAAACTGAGTTAAACACACCTTTATACGGCATGCCAGTCCGTAATTGCAATTGTTGCTTCACTATATCCATGAGCCGATCGCCCCAATTCCATGGTAATGTACAGCCACCTTCGGAGTGGTGACTGAAGAGCTTGCTACAGCCCTGCAGAACTGAAAGTGTAACTATTAAAAACGATTCTTTACAAACCAAATGATTAAAACATTATTACCTCTTCCTTAGCTGCTCCTTCTCGTTTTCGTCATGTCTTTCTTTGGCGACAGAGGTTCGAAGTTTCATATAATTTAGAGATGCATGAAGTAACTGTACGAAACAAACCCGAGGACCCTAATCTAAATATTGGTCAATGAGTTGGCACAAAAAGTGCAGAAAATTGACGATAAGCTAATATTTAAAACGATAAAGTGTAATTACCTATAGAAGTGTTTTTACCAGACCCATTTGTTGCAGGTTAAGGTTGGGGCAGGGGCATCATGGCATTAATGTGTGTTTTTAGTACACGGTTCTTCTTCTTCTGATTATTCAAAACAAAAAAGTTTTTATTAGTAAATTAAGTTGTAAATGGATTTTCCCTTAGGTAATTGTGGTTTTTATGTATCAGCCTCTTTGAAGGTTTCGTACAGGTAAAAAAGGAGTCAGTTGTGCAACTTACTAATAGTTTACCAATCATCCTTTTTAAAAAAAAACTGAGTTAAACACACCTTTATACGGCATGCCCGTCCGTAATTGCAATTGTTGCTTCACTATATCCATGAGCCGATCGCCCCAATTCCATGGTAATGTACAGCCACCTTCGGAGTGGTGACTGAAGAGCCCTGCAGAACTGAAAGTGTAACTATTAAAAACGATTCTTTACAAACCAAATGATTAAAACATTATTACCTCTTCCTTAGCTGCTCCTTCTCGTTTTCATCATGTCTTTCTTTGGCGACAGAGGTTCGAAGTTTCATATAATTTAGAGATGCATGAAGTAACTGTACGAAACAAACCCGAGGACCCTAATCTAAATATTGGTCAATGAGTTGGCACAAAAAGTGCAGAAAATTGACGATAAGCTAATATTTAAAACGATAAAGTGTAATTACCTATAGAAGTGTTTTTACCAGACCCATTTGTTGCAGGTTAAGGTTGGGGCAGGGGCATCATGGCTTTAATGTGTGTTTTTAGTACACGGTTCTTCTTCTGATTATTCAAAACAAAAAAGTTTTTATTAGTAAATTAAGTTGTAAATGGATTTTCCCTTAGGTAATTGTGGTTTCTATGTATCAGCCTCTTTGAAGGTTTCGTACAAGTAAAAAAGGAGTCAGTTGTGCAACTTACTAATAATTTACCAATCATCCTTTTTTTAATTAGCAATCATCCTTTTTAAAAAAAAACTGAGTTAAACACACCTTTATACGGCATGCCAGTCCGTAATTGCAATTGTTGCTTCACTATATCCATGAGCCGATCGCCCCAATTCCATGGTAATGTACAGCCACCTTCGGAGTGGTCACTGAAGAGCTTGCTACAGCCCTGCAGAACTGAAAGTGTAACTATTAAAAACGATTCTTTACAAACCAAATGATTAAAACATTATTACCTCTTCCTTAGCTGCTCCTTCTCGTTTTCGTCATGTCTTTCTTTGGCGACAGAGGTTCGAAGTTTCATATAATTTAGAGATGCATGAAGTAACTGTACGAAACAAACCCGAGGACCCTAATCTAAATATTGGTCAATGAGTTGGCACAAAAAGTGCAGAAAATTGACGATAAGCTAATATTTAAAACGATAAAGTGTAATTACCTATAGAAGTGTTTTTACCAGACCCATTTGTTGCAGGTTAAGGTTGGGGCAGGGGCATCATGGCTTTAATGTGTGTTTTTAGTACACGGTTCTTCTTCTTCTGATTATTCAAAACAAAAAAGTTTTTATTAGTAAATTAAGTTGTAAATGGATTTTCCCTTAGGTAATTGTGGTTTCTATGTATCAGCCTCTTTGAAGGTTTCGCACAGGTAAAAAAGGAGTCAGTTGTGCAACTTACTAATAATTTACCAATCATCCTTTTTTTAATTAGCAATCATCCTTTTAAAAAAAACTGAGTTAAACACACCTTTATACGGCATGCCAGTCCGTAATTACAATTGTTGCTTCACTATATCCATGAGCCGATCGCCCCAATTCCATGGTAATGTACAGCCACCTTCGGAGTGGTGACTGAAGAGCTTGCTACAGCCCTGCAGAACTGAAAGTGTAACTATTAAAAACGATTCTTTACAAACCAAATGATTAAAACATTATTACCGCTTCCTTAGCTGCTCCCTCTCGTTTTCGTCATGTCTTTCTTTGGCGACAGAGGTTCGAAGTTTCATATAATTTAGAGATGCATGAAGTAACTGTACGAAACAAACCCGAGGACCCTAATCTAAATATAATCATGGAATAAAATCCTCCAGTTACTTTTATCCACTTTAAATTTCATCATCCCAAACCAATTATTTAAACACAAAATCACAAAGTCGTTTATGATATTAAAAAACTAAAAAATAATGAATACCTTGACTTCATTGAGCCACAATACCATTAAATCTGAATCACCAAGGATAGTTAAGCAATTCTTCATCACTCTAGGGATGAGCTTGGTACCAACCGGTACCGGGACCAAAAATACCAGTGCCGAAAGTACCCAGTACGGTTCGGTACCGGTATTCTACGGTCAAAAACGGGAAATACCGGTACCAAACCGGTATCGAAAATGTCAAAAGTCGGTCTCGAAAATATATCGGTTTGGGAAAGTCGGTACCGGTACCATTTGCTCATCCCTATAATACCCGCAATGAAACACAAATAAAAAATTCATAAGTCTATAAAAAAAGTACGCAACTAACTTATTTCCATAAATCATATGCCAAACAGAAATTACGCAAATATTATGTAAGTGTTTCACTTTTTGCGAACTTAAATGGATAATACATACCTGGTAAAGCGACAACTGACTTGTCTTTGTTTTGACCATGAGAAGCGAGGATGGATATATGTTTGTAGTTAACAGTAGGATTGTATCAAAACAAAAGGACATCACATATTATGAGACTAAGCAACACCATTCACCAAAAAGTATCATACTTATGAACAATCAAGCAAAAGTCAACACTGTTCAAATGCAAGTATACTAACCAACAAAGTATTAACATTAGAATTGTGAATCAAAAATGACATACCTTTGATTTAAAATCTGAACCCCAGTTGAGAAATCCAACAAAGTCAAAAGTTGACTTTAAATAAGGAAAAGTCAAAGTTACATATGTTCACATGGACATATAAATTAACCTTAATGTGAAGTTCTACATCCGAATTCCCACATAGCAACGACAGTTGCAAAAGGGTGCAGAAACAGTGATAATAATGACCTTTTCTGTTCCGTTCAAATCGTCTAGATTTATTCCTGGAGAACTTGTATTGTATCGTTATGTTCTTATTTTCTTAAGAAATGTCATTGAAGAGCTCTTTTTTCATATTAAACGCATGGAGATGCACACGCATATGCAAATCAGACTTAAGAAACTTAAACACATATAACATAATTAACAGGCCATCTGAAGTGTGACACCAACAAAGATGGCCAGAAGATTTTCCTAATAAGCAAATATAGAATTTAACATATCAAATTACAGCATATGAACATTTTTGTTCTGCGTATAATTAAATCATGAAAACTATTTTAGGAGGGTTGCTTAGGAAAATATCTCTCAGACCATTCCATTGCGGCTAAAACCATGGGTAAGTATTGTTTCATTATGAGTTCCTTTAACGAATTTATGGTCTTGATATACAATATGACATGTAGTTCACAGTAAAAATAGCAGCAGAGAAAAAGGAGAAAAGAGTTAAGATAACTGAACTCACTGTTCCCAACACATTACTCACATCTACAGATGTAAATTCACATGATAACAATGGGAAACTGCATAAAATTTTTAAAGAAGTGTTAGCTAGCAACAAAATGACATTAATTCTAATGATAGTGATAATGGATATCATCACTTCTTAACAGTGAAGATTGCCATAAATGACATGAAGCATACCTGATGATAACAATCAAGGTATCCTGCTGCCTTTAACAAAATATGAATTGCAGACCTGCTTTTTGTGATAATAAACAAATTTTAATGTAACACAATCAGCAGGACTGAACATCCAGTATTTATAAGAAAACACATGATGGAACAATAATATTAAGAACTACCTCTACATCAAGTAGAAAGCTCATACCTCTACATCATGCATCTTCTCAAACTCAAACTCGTTCATCCACCTTCATCACAGCAAGAACTGCTAGAATTTTAAATTCAAACCTGATCAAAATTTCTGATTGAATTGTAATAAACGAAAAAAAATTGAAATAAGAATCAAACCAAACCAAACCAAACCAAACTTGATGTTCATGAAGGTCCTCACTCAAAATGTCAATGTAGACCATGAAAAACCCATATGCTCTATAACTTTTTTCTTCCCCAAGGTGGTATCTACATCCATGACAATTGCAATAGCAGCTTGCTGTTGCAATATAGCATTAGTAAATTAGGGAATGAGGGTAAACCAACAAAATAAGGACTTTTCAAATGAAAAACTGAAAAACTAAAACTAATGGTACCTTAATTGACGGGGGTTTATGTTAATAAACCATAATCAGAACCTGGAATCCGATAGTGGGAAAGAGTTACAACTACGACCACCGACGAAGGTTTACATTATTTTCCACACACAAATTAATCTAACAATCAGAATAGAGATCACAAATTGACTGTACCCCCCCCCCAAACCTGCAGTTTCATATCATACTTCCTGGATTCAAACAAAACCATTAAGCTAGCTTCCCTATGTAGATTTCACATTTCAGATTTCTTCCTTCGATATGAACCACATTATAATTAACCAACCCTAAAAAGCAGTGACCAAAAACAACTCTTGAACCTAACATACCTTGATTTTAATTCAATTTAACAAATTGCAGAAACCCTAAAATCACACCTAAACCCTAGCCTTCACAAATCTTCCACACAAACATCATGCATATTTATATATAGATATACATATCGACAGCAAGCAATACCGGTTAAAGAACAATTCAGTGGTTATCATCATCTTTGTTGTTCGAAGATTGTAATCCATAAAAATTAGGTAAAAATAAACCTATATCTAATCTCTTTAATTAACACAACCAGCTCCAAAAAATGAACGGAATAAATCTAATCTCTTTAACACAATTTCATTGACCTATAAATCGGACCAATTACCGTTATTTTTCGACGATTGATAACAAATAGACATAGATTAAAGACGAATCATGAAAGAGTGTTAGGTTTAGAGCAGTCTAAATCGAGAAACAACCTTACATATACGTATATAAGATGCAATGGATGCGATTTCTGAATCAATGTAAACAGGTGCGATGCAATGGAAGATTTTGGGTTTTCTCAAATTCACCATCCGCTGAAGTATCACAAGTAATTTGAGTGTCCAATTTAATATCTTCAATTGAATTTGACAATTTAATCATGTCTTCACTGAAGTATCACAAGCAATTTAACGATTTAACCTTCTTTGTTGGAACACCTAAGAATATCGATTGTGGGAATTAGGGTATTAGGAACTTAAAATTGATTAAAAGAACTAAAACTATATCTGAACAGAAAACGATTACCGACATGAAGAAGAAATCAATGAAACTTTTTCACTAAATCAACAATAAAAACTACAACGTGATGTTAATGATACCTGGATGAGTGCTTTTGTGTTTGAGACAATCGAAAGCAAGTTGAGGATGATAATGATACATGGATGAGAGTTTTTGTGTTTGAGACAATCGAAGATGTATGAATCGCCAGAGAATTACCTAATTAGGGTTTTTGAATGATAGGAATGAAAAGTGTGTTTGAGAAGCTGCGTGTGAGAAAAATGTAACTGATTGGGGGCTAGGGTTAAAGAAAAACGGGGAAAGAAGAGAGAGATGGCGGTGGGAAGAAAACATATGTGAGAAGGAGATTAGGAAAAGAGATTGGCGCCTCTCTTGAATTCTCTGGCCTAAGAGGGTGTCCACATCATCAAAATGATTGGCTAAGATAGCCCTTGTGGCCTAAGAGAATTCATTTAGTATAATAGATAGAAGATAGATAACAGAGATGGCACAATCGTAATAAATATTCAATTCATGTGCTAGTAAAATTTATCTAGATTTACATTTAAAGTAAATTTGAAATTTACAATTACATAATATAAATATTACAGATCTATTACATCAAATTCAATTTAAAATATATAGTATACTAGGTTAATGCCCGCGTAATACGCGGGCTTTAACCAAAACAATATTATTTACTTTGAAATGAAATGTTCTGTACAAACACATACATTGGAAAAAATAAACAGAAAATTATTCAATCTCGGAAAAAACTTCCTTGTACAAAAGAATATGAAGATTGTCAATGCTTACAAAACTACCTAAGAGTGATCACATATTTCAAATAAAATAACAAAATTTTATTGCGAAAATATGAACATTGTGAATGGTTAGAAGAATCGATAGCTAATTTATACAAAAGAATATCATCTAACTATTGTATAAATCAAGAACGTAACATTATAAACATAAGAAAACATTAACCTAACCGAAAGTTAAAAATGGCCATATGAGAAAAACAAAAGTACTTCATAAACTATTGTAAACATATATAAAGACAATGATAATAACATCAAAAAGTAACACCATTCAACCACATATTTAACTAACTTATTTGTACCATTACAAAACATCAACATAAACTAAACCATAATAAAGTAAGCAAAGTTTTCATGTCCATCAACTCAACATCCAAAATGTACATATCAAATATACTAACCAACAACTTAACAAACCATAGCTGTTATAAACAAAATGCATACCAAACTTACTTAGATCGAGGTTACATCATTCAACACAATCTTCTTCTGGGATGTTACATAAGTGAAGTGTAACATATGACCAAACTCCAACTGGTTATCTGCCATGAACTTTCTCCAACCATCAACGGCGTAACGTAATGTACCACCATTTAACTCCGTCTTCGTCTCATAAACCTCCACATCTCCGGTCATGTTTTGAACATATAAAGGTTCCAAGTTATCACACAGGCCTGTTCTGTTTACAACTTCAACAGGAAGACGCTAAATGCGTTTAAAGAAAAACAAATATAAGTCAATGGAAAAAAATGAATTAAATATGATGGTAAATGATGTAAAAAAAAAACATACCAGACGATAGTCTCCTTTACGACTAAAGTTGAAGAATTCAGGATCCATGCCAACACTAGAAACTTTGCGTGCATTCCTTGTAATCTTCTTACAATGCTTCACTTTTTTAACTTCCTTTAACCGTTTCTTTCACTTGTTTATGAAAAAATATATATATAAATGTGGTTAACAGCAAATATACTATATACTTTACAATTAAAGTTTTCTTGTATAAAGAGTAATTATGAAAATGACTAACACACTGCTTTGGCTTAAATTCAATTTTATTGTTAATGTTAATGTATGTATAAAGTATCATATTAGAGAAACATTTGTATATTAACTACTAATCAATAATCTGAAATCTTTTAATAAAAAATCACTTAAAGAATTTTACGCATACTATCTAGACTTTGTATGACTTATAAACCATTTACACCATTGAATCTAAAGCTATTCACTTTTTACTAAATTAGTGACATTCATAAAAATATATTAAATATTTAATACCTTGACGTAATCAGCAGACGGAAGATACGGAATCGAATCAGATTTTTGACTACATTGTCGGCCTTTGCATTCTTTCTTCAAATTCTCGACTGTCTCGGATATGTCAGCACAAACTTTAGCTTTTCCTTTTCCTTTAACCTGTTGTGAAATAATAATATTAGTATATCCATTATTTTAATCTTAAATGTTTTTAGAAATGTATAAATAAAACAATACCGCATTACAAAAGGTAATCGATTAAGTAGCATCTATTGATCAATAACACATATATTTTCTTATTAATAACAAAAAACCAAAGATGTTACAAAACCATTACATACCTAAACATCGCAATGAACATAATCGGAATAGTAATCAAGAGTAAAACAGAAAGAAAAATAGGGCAAAAAAACAAACCAGACCGACTTTCAATACGTTCTTATCGAGCTGCAGATTTACTTACACAACTAATATAATAAAGACGTCCTTCAGGAATACGGAACAAATCTTCTGTGCCTCTAAAAACCATCATATACAATTTTGACTCCGAAATCATGTCAAATATAATATAGTGTTCGTCTTGAATTTTCATGTCTTCTTTAATTTGATTCCATCCAGTAGTCATATAAAAATTTTGACCATGTTTCTCCATAAAAACCAACCATGTACGGTTAGGATAAGCAGTTATAGTAACATGGTTGGTAGGTATTATGTTCTTCAACATATGATGAACAAAAACTCTATCGATAAGCTGCAAGTAAAAAAAATATATTAAAAAAAGTTTTATAAACTTAGTAAAACACTAATATAGTACAAACATAAAACAAACGAATTACCAAATGATCTTTATGTTCAGGTAACTGTGATGTTTGGCAATATAAGAAATCATTTTGAGCAAGTGCCAAATCTTGATAGAAGTATATCAGGCGAAAACTAAGACGACCTTCGTATTGAAATAAAAGCAATGACTTATTTGATAATAGAAGTGATTGTATCATGTTGAACCATCCGTCGTGAAAAAAATATGAAGAGCCTACTTTCCTAACTCTGACACTAAAAACTCTTGGATCAGTGGTAATCATTTTAACCATCCCATCAGGAGCTAACTTGAAATCAGCTACACAATTGTGGTAATTCCTTGGTAAAATCTGTATACAAACTAAAAAATAAAAACAAAATATTATTAAAAAAAATAAACTTGAAGGTAACATGAACATACCCGAGACTTCATCTTGTTGTCTGATAGATAAACTAAAAAACAATTTAGCAACTCCATTGACATATGAAATTTGAAGAGGATGAAGATTTATATACTTATTATGTATATTTATAAGATAAGTTTATTGAAGATTATAGTAATAGTCTGAATTACGGAGACTTTATTTGTCTATTTTGTGCAAAAATATATTACGACTATATTTA
Organism: Helianthus tuberosus; assembly: GCA_030545235.1. Lineage (NCBI taxonomy): Eukaryota > Viridiplantae > Streptophyta > Magnoliopsida > Asterales > Asteraceae > Helianthus > Helianthus tuberosus. The sequence goes on from CM060383.1 coordinate 18,279,666, forward strand.
AATTTAGTTTTAAAAAACGGATTTTTTTTTTGTTTATACGAAAACGTTAAGAATTATTTAAAATTAGTATTTAATATTTGTTATATTTGTTATATATTTACAAACAATCTTAGAAAATATATAAAATAAAGTTTATATATGTATTACATAATTTCCATAACAATACTTATAATAAACATATTACATCTATAATTAAATTATGTTTTTAAAATCAACTAAAAATTGTGTTTTAGTTACTAATTTTTATATGATTTTGAGTTTCCAAAGTTAGATCATGTCTTATACTTTTAGTAACGTTTTAAAATATAAAGAAATTTAATGACAAAAATTAAAGGGTATGTTTAAATTTAGAAATAAAAAAACGGATTTTTTTTTTGGTAACAAAAATTCAATAAACGAAACAAATTACCAAAACACAATTGTTATTCAAATGAAAAACCGAACCACAAAATCTAGATGTTCGGATTACACATGTCAAAACAATTGTCAATTAAAAATAAATACACAAATATCCAAATACGGAAAAAATTATTCGATGACATAATTGTCCAAAGACGGAAAAAATGATTCTGAATTTGAAGCAATGTATCGACAGCATCAAACACCTCATGCCCAACATCGCCTTTAAGAATTTTTTATGACGATTGTAAAGAAACATAATCAACATGATAAACGACTGGTACCCACAATTGGGCTTCAAGACACCTTCGCACATCGTATCTCATTTTGGATATAGAAACCTAAAAAAATATTAAAAAATTCAATATTTATAAATATACATTTAACAAATAATGAATAAACGTTAAATCATATATAAACTAAATTGATAGTAAACCTTAATGGGAGATTAAACTTTACATTCGGAATCGGTTAGTTCAACATTGACGGCTTCCTCATCACAGTCACAATGCCGATACAGTTCTGGACACGTATGGCAAGCCTAATCCTGCGTAATACAGTGACAATACCAAAGAAGAAGTTATTCAAAGATTGTTAAACGCGTTACTTAGGTGAATAAAATTACCCTGTTAAAAGCAAGTTGGTAATCATACAAAACGGTTCAGATCATTAACAGATTATAAACTCTTGGTAATATGAGGATTCCAACTAAAAAAATCAGCATATACAACTGAAAATCACTAACACACAAAACATATATACACAAACTTAAAAAACGCCAATTATAAACCCTAACAAAGAAACGGTAAACAAAAACCACATCAAATTGTCACAGTTTGAAAAAATACCGTCTATGATGAATTTTGTGAATTGCATTCGCTCGTCGAAAAGATGCTACAGTCAGGCTCAGAGATTACAAAAAATTGAAAGCACCATGGCTGGAAGGGAGGTTGCAGATGAATGTCTACCATCCTTCAACCCTGCCAAGCCAAGGTTCCATATTCAACAATATTTAATCAGAACTTCAAACTCATCATAGCCTTGACTAAAAATCTAAAATAGAAAAGGGGAAACATAAAAAACAAAGAAGGATGGACACAAGGAGAATCAATCCACAGTAATCTTGTCCGTATCATCTCAGTTCTAGGCCATACCCTTTTCTATTTTTCATCTGTAGGTGGAAATCAAAACGGTTACTAATTAACAGAATACACCAACTGTTCAATCAATAAGATGATGAAGAAGATATCGGAATAATTACCTTTCAAAGAAACCCTTACAGACCAGCAAATCCGTATAAGAAATCGATCTTCAAATCATATAAACAAACAACATCATATCGGCTTTTAAAACCATAAGAAAAAAGGAATAAGCTAATCGATGTTCAAATCATGTACAATAAATTCATACATCATCACATAACAGTCAATTCATACCAAATCAAAGTAAAACAAACCATTCAAACAGATTTGATCAATAAGATGATGAAGAACACAGTATGAAATATTACCAGTGGGGGACACATGTCACCCAATGGTGCATGCCACCTAAGATTCCACATAAGCAATGATATGGCAAAAATCAAATAATGTGACAAGTGTCATTGCTCTCTGATGGGGATTCAATTGGCTTCTCACATACGCACTCTCGTCTCTCTCTATCATTATCTCAAATCGTTCAAATTCACACTTTCATAAGTGTGAAGAGTTTCCTAAGGCTATCGGAATTCCCATCGCTCGTCGAAAAGATGCTACAGTCAGGCTCAGAGTTTACTCAAAACTGAAAGCACCATGGCTGCAAGGGAGGTTGCAGATGAATATCTACCATCCTTCAACCCTGGGAAGACAAGGTGCCATAATCAACAATATTTAATCAGAAATTCAAACTCATCATAGCCTTGACGAAAACTATAAAATTGAAAAGGGGGATCAGAAGCCATAAAGAAGGAAGGACACAAGGGTAATCAAAACCAATAATTATTATTCGTATCATCTCAGTTCCAGGTCATACCCTTTTCAATTAATCATCTGAAGGTAAAATTCAAAATCATATAAACAAACAACATGATATCAATAGGCTACCATAATCCAACCAACAGAGATTAAAACATAACATACATCAAAGTGCATTGAATAACACTTCAAACATACAAAACGGTTCAGATCATTAACAGATTATGTACTCTCTGGTAATATGAGGATTCCAACTTAAAAATCAGCATATACAACTGAATAACACACAAAACATATATACACAAACTTCAAAAAACGCCAATTATAAACCCTAACAAAGAAACGATAAACAAAAACCACATCAAATCGGCACAGTTCGAAAAAATACCGTCTATGATGAATTTTGTGAATTGCATTCGCTCGTCGAAAAGATGCTACAATCAGGCTCAGAGATTACAAAAAATTGAAAGCACCATGGCTGCAAGGGAGGTTGCAGATGAATGTCTACCATCCTTCAACCCTGCCAAGCCAAGGTTCCATATTCAACAATATTTAATCAGAACTTCAAACTCGTCATAGCCTTGACGAAAACTCTAAAATAGAAAAGGGGGAACAGAAGAAACAAAGAAGGAATGACACAAGGGTAATCAAACCACAGTAATCTTGTCCGTATCATCTCAGTTGCAGACCATACCCTTTTCTATTCATCATCTTAAAGTGAACTGAAAATCATATAAACAAACAACATGATATCAGGTTTTATATAAACAGAGAATCCAAAATCGATAAAACTCTTCTTAATCTGACGAACAGAATTGAAAAAACAAAATATTCGATTGAAAAACCCCAATAGACAAAACATATATACACCAACTGTTCAATCAATAAAATAATGAAGAAGATATCGGAATAATTACTTCAAAGAAACCCTTACAGACCAGCAAATCCGTATAAGAAATCGATCTTCAAATCATATAAACAAACAACATCATATCGGCTTTTAAAACCCTAAGAAAAAAAGAATAAGGTAATCGATCTTCAAATCATGTACACTAAATTCATACATCATCACATAACAGTAAATACATAACAAATCAAAGTAAAACAAACCATTCAAACAGATTCGATCAATAAGATGATGAAGAAGATATCGGAATCATTACCGTCGATGATGATCACTGTTGAATATTTGAAGATTGATTAAACCTCGGTTCACAGGATCGATTGAGAGCGCAGGAACCAGAATCGCCGATTAGGGTTTCGGAGTAATGATTTGAACAATTTGAGATAATGAGAGAGAGAGAGGGTGAGAGTATAGAAAACGTATGTGATGAATGATGAGAGATGAGAGAGAATGAGAGAGAGCGTACAAAGGAAGCCTTCTCCAATCCAGGCTTATGAGCAATGCCACTTGTCACATAATTAGACTTTTGCCACATCATTGCTTATGTGGATGCTTAGGTGGCTTGCTCCATTGGGTGACATGTGTCCCCCAATGGTTTGCTTTATTAGAGATATAGATTAATTCATTTTGGAAAATTTAGCTGTGAACACAAAATAAGAATAAGATTATAAATTAAATAACAGAGATGGCACAATCGTAATAAACATTCAATTCATGTGCAATTAATATACTGTTCATAAGAGACTTCAAGAATTGATATGTTATAAAATCTCTTCAAATAAAAATCATGTCCTATTCATAAATAGAAGATAGCTATGACATCAATCCGTAGGAAAGTTGAATCCATTTAGAAAATATTTGCATTCTTTTTAAGCATTAGAAAATTTTGGGTTTTATCCAACATTAAATCAGGAAAGAATAATTATTAAATAGATATATAATTAATTAATTTAAATTTAAAATAAAACATATATAATAATTATGAGGTTAGAGGAGAGAATGACATGTGACATTATTTGTAGTCTTTTATTAATATTTAGATTTATCCACCATTAAATTGGGAAAGAATAATTATTAAATGGATATATATTTAATTAATTTAAATTTAAAATAAAACATATATAATAATTACTAGGTTATTCCCCGTGGTACCCATGGGTTGCTATATTTTACGGATATTAATATTTTATTAATTTTATTAAAAGGGTTTTTTTTTTTAAAACGCCACCATTTACATATATGTTAGCCCACACCAAGATGCATTACAACGCCACCATTTACAACAGATTAACTACATCTATTCGCAATATCCATTCTTCCCACGCCATTTCCTTCAGAGTCGAGCAACTCTTGATCCAAAGGAAACCCAAATTCTTGATTTCTTCCTTCATCCGGTCATGTTCACAGACTTGCGGTTGAAGATCAAATGATTTCTTTTTTTCCATATCACGCAAACTGCAGTTCGCATCACAGAATACACCAGCTTTTTCCACTTTACAATCCCACGAACACGCTTGTGCCAGCCAATCAAGTCTTTCACACTAAACACATATATATGGGATATAGGTTATCATCCGGGTAGGAAAATTTAAATTACATTAATCATACGTGTATCAATAAAAGTAATGCAAATAAAGTGACATTGCATAAATTAGTAACAAAGTTGATTGTATCATTAGGTATGAAGTTTCCTTTATAAGCCGTGTACAAAAACATCAAGAAAAAGACAAAAAATGTTACATTTACAATTTACTAAAAGTAACATGAGCTCAGTCCAGTTGGTGTAGCACGCCCTACCACATCCAACGTTATAGATGCAAGTCCTCTTTGATTTAACAGACACCTAAAATTCGATATCCTTGAAGTCGCTTAATAAATCATAAACAAAGTAACATTCATATTTCTTTGAGAGTGGGGCAGCCAGAAAGAGATATTTTGAGCTTAAGTTCATCCTTCAACATTACTTCTAACTCCATACTCTCCCTTTTGCGGCTCAACCCATACACAATTGGTCTCCCAGTCTACAATGTCATACGATATCATGAGTAGGATGGTTATAAGAGATAGCAAGAGATATGATCGAACTAAAAATTAGTAACTAAGAAACACAAATGACTCCCGATCACTAATCTTATTAGCCGGATGTGCCTGCAATCCTACAAAAATAAACAGATTAATAAACCATTGAAAAGAATGACTCTTGATACAAACATTCAACATAATAAGATTGTTAGACTAAAAGGCAAAACACAACTCACATAATATATTTGATGTATTCTGGTCGTTGCCAGTACTGAAGGTACTTCAAGTAGCCAATGAAAGCTTCATCTTCAAAATAACGGTTCTGGGCTAGATCTACATCAATGAAGAAATTTGAACTTCATAAAGGGTAAAAGAAGTCAAAAACATAAAGAAACTGACTATAAACTACCTCTACATTTGGTGACTTAAAGGTCTCCTAGAATAAATGGATACCACTTATTCTAATTGTTTAAGGTTCCAAATCAATTAATTTTTGTTTCCAAATTTCAAATGTAGAAACCACATCACTATTGCAAATATTTCTCATCATTTTTAGTACAGTCCTTCATAATAATGATTTTACATTGTAACTTTAACTTACAGTGAATATAAGTTGGATTAGCAAGGCACTGGACAAATTCAAGTTCAAGCAAAAATCTTTGACGCCCATCGTCTGGATCCTTGTATACGTTTTTGGGCCTGTAACAAAACTCAAGTCAGACACATGGTAGCATATTATGATAACTTATATCCACACTATATGAGATGTAGAAGCTTACGAGCTGTTATTATTTGAAGAATCATCAATTTCTTGACCCGAAGCCATGCACTCGAGTTCCTATTTCCTATAATTTCAAATTTTCAACTTACCATCCTTTAGTACACCAGCAATGTAAAACAGAAGTGTTTGACATTAAAAATAAAAGAGAACCTATGCTGGCTAGCTGTACCAAGATAATGAGCTTTATTCCAAAATTTTGGAAAAAAAATTATAATAAGCTTTATCTTCTCGGTTTTAAAAAGTGCGTATTTGGGGCGCTAGGCGATTGAAAAACCGCCTCAAAGTCCGAAGGTCTCGCTTTTTGCGCAGGGGAGTCAAAATTGGTAAAGATTGAGTCTAATGACCAAACGATGAAGAGACTATGGATGATTTACTTGAGAGAGATGCAACTTTTTAGTTCTATATAATGCTTAATCATACATAGATAAATTAACTGGTATAACCGGTTAATCAAACCGGTTAAAAAATAACTATCAGGTAGAAACTACATCATCACACTTTTGGCCTATTTTGATATACTCAATAATTTTGCTACACCTATTTTCATCTTATGAAACCTATCTAATTAATGGAGTTTAAGTCTTGCCTAAAAATTGGAGAATAGTATTACTAATGTGATTGAACCTTCTGTTCCTTACAGGTGTATAAGCATATAAATTATGCTTTGAAATGCAAGGCATGTAATATATCTTACCCCTTTGAGTTAAGCTTTTCAAGAATTGATATGGCCTCAATAGCAAAGCAAGCTAGCATATTTGTTCGTCTTACGATTGGCCGAATGAACTCCAAACATCCCAAAGACTCAGTCTAAGCATATCCATGACCTGAGAAAGATGATTTTTTTTATCATGCTACACTATAGAAAAAGTAAGCTGGTCATAGAAGTGAAAAGGTACAAGCCATGAAGCCAAAACTCACCAGAAAGTAGAAATCACCTTGTCGGCCCTTGTAGTGGACCCATGGAATACCATAACATCCATTCAATGAACTTTTTGCATTATAAATGTGCACATATTAGTTTATAAAATAATAAAAACGTAAAAACATCTTTTGAAACAATTAGGGTTTGACACATACATGTATACTTTCCACTCATAAGGAGGCCCGTAGCTGCAACCTTTACTATTACGACGCTCAAACTTCAATGCTACCTATAAAAGGAAGCAAAAAAATATAAAACAATAGTTCGATATGATAAGTTATCATGAACAAACAATGCAGGTTTATTGTGTTAACATACCTCGGTTGCATCAGGTCCCGTTCTACCATTGCCACCTGTCACCCTCCTACCAACATAAACCTGCCCAAAACCACCCTTACCCAACTTCCTTTTCGTCTTATAAATAAGAGAACGACCCACTTGTACCTGCGTAAAACTAACATATTAAACTGATTACAAGGCAAACATACAGAAAGAAGATAACCTTCACAAAGAATGTTAATTAGGTTGCGTATAAAAATATTCTTTCCATGTATAAAAATGCAGAAATAGTATCCTATCAGGTTCGGGAGTTGCGTTTCCTTCTTCTTCAACTCAAATTATTCTATTAGCACTTCTTCCCTCCATAGCAATATCCTTATAACGAACACCATTTACAACAGGTTCCGCAACACCAACAACAGCGTTTGGAGCAATCTCACAAGGTGGTTCCAGGTCGAACCAACCATACAAACATACATCACATGTCAATCCACCAAAAATATTACTTACAAAGCTATCTATGTAAGGCATAAAAAATAGACACAAAATAAAAAATAAAAAACTCTAAAAACACAAATCATTTCCTTTACTAAAAAAGTAAAATCAAATCATCATTCATCAGTTTCGAAATCACATAAAAAAGTAAAAACAAAATCACATAATCTGAATCAAAGACCTAATTAATGTGATCGTCAAACAACATCTACACTCAAAACACAATTAGATCGTACCTCGGGAACTTACAAAACGTGTTTTGGCTAGACCCGATTGTTCCAGCTTATATAAAAAAATTACCCTAATACCCTTCCACCTCTAAAAACTAATAAAAGCAAGTGCGGTTGCAGCTTTGGATGAGCAAAAAAACGGAACTTGTTAAGACACCATTGTCAAGTACGATTCGAAAATCACAATGTAACGATAAACACTCACCAGAAGGTGATCAACAGCATTGACCGTATAAGATTGATTGCCAGTTAAACCGTGTGTGTTTTGAAACGGCCTGCAAGTAAAACATGTTTTAAAAGGTACAACAGCACAAAAAAAAACTCAAGAAGTTTGTGGAGATAATAAACTTAATTTAGAACATTTAGCAAACTTTTAAATGGCAGAAGCTTCAAAAAAATCACCTTCCAACAAATGAACTTAACAGGTGACGTGATGTCGCGGTCACAATCAAATTTAATCCAATTACTACTAAATAGATAGCGGTAAGTGGGTATCGAACACAGGGAGTTTGTGGAATGTGTGTTATTTGAAAGATTATCTAATTTGACTAAAATTAAACTAATTGCACTAAAAGTAAAATTCAAGAGTTTTTGTGAGTGAATTGGTTTTAGACTAAATTAAACTAAGTAAATTGCAAGAGAAAAGTTTGGTTGTAAGCAAATTAGAGACAAATGACCATCCTAGATTTCCGGTTTGTATCGACATTCATATTATCATTCCACTAGAAAGAACTACATAGACATAGCTCATGCGTGATTACTTGCAGTGATGAAAGGGAACTAAGTACTCAGATTCCTAGAACGTGAGGTTGTTACCCGATGATCAATCAACCCTTACCCAATCCTAATTCTACCCATGATATCTCGATTGCCAACGGCACCAAGAACGTATGGTTTCAAACTAGATTAATGTAAGAATTAACAAGTTACTAACAAACAATCACACACCATAACAAACCAACTATAAAGATAAGGATTGCTATTCTAGAAATTAGGAAATCAAATACAAAATGTCTCAAACAAACCTTCAATCTAGGACAATCATAAAGTGTTTAGCCACACATGGCTCAAATCAACATCATAACAAAGGTTTCCATGTTCATCCAAATCGAAAACACCAAACAAATGTTAGGAATTGTCCAAAACCAAGAAAGAACAAGCCAAATCACCCCTAGGATGCTCTCCAAACCGACAATGATGAGAATACTTCAAAAGACACCATAAAACTAACTTAAATGAGGCAGTTACATAAAATTCCGCAGATACCACCGTAAATTACGGCTCCACCATAATTTACGGTGGATTTGATTTGTTTACGGTGCAGACTTCCTGATTTACGGTGAGGATCAGGCCTTTTTCAAGTCCACCGTAATTTACGGTCATACCGTAAATTACGGTAACATCCTGAATTTTCTTTCTTTGTTCACGTGATGATGTCTGCCTCCCTCAGCCGATGTGAATCTCAAAGAAGCCCATGTGTTAGCGGCCCAATCAAAATAATCCAAGACTTCCTCATGTGTTAGCTAGCATGTGCCAATCTCACTTCCCCAAGGCTGCCTCCAAAAGTCTTCGTGACTTATGTGCCGCCCCTAATTAATAATGATGATGTTGTATTCTAGATGATTATGTTGTTGTTGACTTGCTGTTGACTGTTGTTATGTTGTCAGCCCATGTGCCCCAATCAAACAAATCCATAAGTCCTTCATGTTGGCTGACCCACTTGTATTGGCGGCCCAATCACAAGAGAATGGATCATGTGATGCCCTTCTTCACAAAAGTCCAACCACCAAAAACCTCACAACTCCTCTTTTCTATTCGGCCCAATCCCCCAAGTCAATGTCTTGTATGTGCACATGATATGGATGCCAAAGTCAGCTCACAAGTTTCGAACATGTATGCGTGATGATGATGTTAATTGTGATGTGCCGCCCAATCAACATAATCCACAATCCACATAAAATAAATAATTCTTGGGCCCCCTTGCCGTTAAACATGATGATGCCCATGTGAATTGAAATGATGTGCTTGTTTGTGAATTCCCAATACCACGTGAATTAAAGCTGCCAATATGTAATGTATGTGTGTCTTGGATCCTTTTAATGATGTGTGATGATGATTTGATGTTGTTTATAAAACCCCCCATGTGCATCGTCTTATATTAGAGTGTTAGAACCCATCCAATACCTAGCAACGTGATATGCCCCGGTTAACATCCATGGGTGTTCCGCTTCATCACTAAGCATACGAAATTCACCGGTTTAAGCCGATTAACCTGTAATATCACATGAACACTCGTAGTTACTAAGTTCAAGCAAATAACCAAGTAAAGCATGGAATTTTAATCTTTTTAAACCATTTAAAGGTTGTCCAACGGACCACCCGTCAACAGGGAAGACTTGCCCGCATTTTTGGGCCCGAACACATAGCATTGGAAAACGTGTCTGTCTGATTGCTATTTTTTAGCATCTAAGGTTCTTTTCCTAGTAACACGGAGTGCTGTTGCAGGATTATTAGTATATCCCAGATAGGCTAAACTTTTTAAGGGGTCGAGTAACGTCATTAGGTCCCACTGCGAAAATGAATTTGATGTCAGTAACCCTGAGAATAAGCTTAGGGAATTACAGAGATTTTAAATAATACAACACCGGAAAGCTAGTATAATTATATATTTAGGGAACAACAACAACAACCACCATACCCAGTAATTCTGACAAATAGCAATGCTACTCATAGGGTCTGGGGAGGGTGGGATGTGGACAGATCTTGCCTCTATCCCTAGGGATAGAGAGGCTGCTTCCAGAAGAGACCCCTGGCTCTAAAATATTTAGGTAATCAACAAATATATTAAATATAAATACTTGGTAGAAACCAATCAAGTATTCAAGTACCGCATCCCTTTTGTGATGTGAATAAAGATTGATAATCACACGTACCTAAGCGAGAAAACCAGAAAGTCTTAAATCCCCAAATTCGGTTCTCTCCACACTATTCTTGTAAGGAGTTTCATCCCAAGGACCGAGAAGAAAACGTAATTCATTAGAAGTTGCTACATGTTACATCAAAAGAAATGTTGACCACAAATTCGTCAATCGGGAACCAAAGTAGTAATACGAAGATACTTAAATTGAACGCTAAACAGGAACTGCTAAAGGTAAACAAAAAAGTACGATATGTAACAGACCACGAAGGATAAAATCAATACAAATTTTAGGTTGAAAAAATACTGATTACTGACCTTTCTGGTGCAGTCGAAAACAGCTCATCAAGCTCAGAATCTTGTAGAGCTCCATCCTGGTAGAAGTATACATTTACATACGAGCCGCTCAATATGGATTAAAGATCTAAAACTTACAAAAAGTGTTTTGGCTAGACCCGATTGTTCCAGCTTATACAAAAAATTACCCTAATACCCTTCCACCTCTAAAAAATAATAAAAGCAAGTGCGGTTGCAGCTTTGGATGAGCAAAAAAACGGAACTTGTTAAGACACCATTGTCAAGTAGGATTCGAAAATCACAATGTAACGATAAACACTCACCCGAAGCTGATCAACAACATTGACCGTATAAGATTGACTGCCAGTTAAACCGTGTGTGTTTTGAAAAGGCCTGCAAGTAAAACCAAAATCACATAAACTGAATCAAAGACCTAATTAATGTGATCGTCAAACAACATCTGCACTCAAAACACAATTATATCGTACAACCTGCAAACAGAACAAACGAAGTAGCAGAATCAATAAACCGATTCAAACAAACAACAAATAAAACATATATCAGTACGGATAGACTTACAGATGCATGTATCGTATCAAATTAAATGTTATCTTCAATCATCTGATCTCAATCAATCAAAACACAACAAATCAACTCAGATTCACACCTAATAATCAAACTAAAAACCAGAAAACGTCACTTACGTCCTCCGATGAACAAATTAGGGTATCAGTAGTCAAAAATCGCAAATAAAACAGTTCTCGATGATCAAACAGCCTGAAAATGGAACAAACGAAGTAGCAGAATCAATTAATCGAATCAGATTGACAATGGATGAGAGAGGGACTGGCGTAGGGAGAGGGGGAAGCAGGATCGGCTAGGGTTTAGAGAGGTGTGATACCATGAAAGTGTATAATCGGCTGCCCTTTCTCATTCATTATCACAGTAGTTGATGAAGTTTTCTAAACCAACAAAATCGAGCAGTTGATGAAGTTGTGAATCTAGGGTTTCAGAGCTTAGAGAGGCGAATGAAGAAATCATTTGACTAAGGTATAATCGGAGTGAAGAAGAATCATTTGATTAGTGTTTATCCGCCGCCGTAAAATCCGCTTCAAGCAACCTCCACTTCAGACATGGCTGCGCTAGGGTTTTGAGAGGGAAGATAGAGAGAAGAGTTCTGTGGTGTTCTTGAACGAAAAGAAAATTTTAGAAACAATATATACCCGGGTCAAAATCCGGATCCCGTGTATACCCATATGAAGAAAAAAAAGACCTGAAAGTTTGGAGCCAAAACCAATTTCTAGAATGCCTAAGGTGATGCCACATCATTTTCCAAGCCCTCATATCATGACACATCAGCCCTTATTTATCATGTTTATTATATATAATAGATGAGGTTAGAGGAGAGAATGACATGTGTCATTATTTGTAGTATTTTATTAATATTTAGATACATATAAAATAAATTAAAAAAAAAGATATGGTCAAATGATCAAAAGTCGATAACCTAATAGCCATAACCTTCTAAATCATTTTATTACGAGAGTAATTGGCATCTTGGTTTCAATATATTTCTTCAGATAAGGTCTAGTTATACTCTGAGATATTGTGATGTACATCTTATTTCTATAAGCAGGGGTACAAAGTAGGGCTGTTCACAAGTCGAACCGAACCGATCAGACCTTTGCTCTTGCTCGGTTCGTTTACAAACCGATTCGAACCGAACCGAGCGTTTTTTCAACCGAGCCAAAGTCGAGCGAGCGTCTTTCGATCCGAACATTTTTCGAACGAACGTCGAGCGAGTATCAAGCGTTGTAGAATAAACAAGGAAAGTGACGATGGGAGTGCTAGTTATTAGAATAAAGTGCAGTTTTCGTCTCTGATGTTTCGTCCAATAGAACACAAGTAAAAATTTAACAAATAACAAGGAATACAAAAACACCCAACTAGTTCTATCGAGATTAACTAAGCGGGAAGATAAATCGTCGATCGATTGAAACTAGGGGTGTTCAGGATTCGTTTCGAATTCGAAAAATTCGAAATTCGTTTAAATTCGATTCGATTATCAAGAATTCGTTTCGATTATAGAATTTTTGCAAGTGACATCACTCACAAACATCCAATCAAGTTCCGTCATGTCATCAACCATTTTTCCGTCACTCACATCCTTTTTTAGTGGCAATGGTCATCACTCACAACACCCAACAATAAACCCTCACACCCCTTCACATCCATTTATCACTCACAAGCCATAACGCGTTGATTTTATCACACACTTGAAATCATCAGTCGTGAAAAAGTTGGTGGCGGTGGTCTTCACAATTGTTCCACGCGTTGAATTGGCTATCACGCGTTGAAAAGCTATCCGCCCCCACTCCCCTAAAGGTATACAAATGTATTATTTAAGAGGGGTAGGGGCACCCATCATTCATCACTCACTCACGACTTCCAATCAAGTTGTGCCATGTTATCAAGCATTATTGCATCACTAGTGATGGATTTCAGTGGAAATGTCCATCACTTGTTATGGAATTCCATCACTCACAACTTTTTTTTGGTTTTTAAATTATAAATTAACAATAAAACAATAAAATTATAAATTATAAATTTCATTTAAATTAAAAACTATATTTCTAGAAATATTTTAGACTACAATAAAAATAAAAACATACATAAAGAAAATCTACTCCTCGTCCGAATCGGGAAATTCCAAACCTAAAGAACCTACAAGGTCAATTAAATCGTATTTCAACTGAAAGTGAATTTCTTCATTACGCAAGTCTTGTTGGATATTTTCGGGAATGGGAACTTGTGTAGGAGGATCCGACACCCAATCTAGAGATATTGCACGTCCGTCTTCTTTGATTAGCTTATTGTGCAATATGATACATGCATATACTATGCTATGTATTGTTTTCTTATTTATCCTACGAACCGGTCGGTTTAGTATGCCTCGTCTACCCTTTAAAACACCAAAAGCCCTCTCAACATCTTTTCTTGCCGATTCTTGCAACCTTTTGAACGCCTTTTCTTTAGTCTCGACAGGAAATGAAGGAGCTTTCACAAAAAAAACCACGATGGGTAGATACCATCCATAAGAAGAAAGTCTCGTTTGTAATATATTCCGTTAACATAGAATGGACAGAAGGGTGCGGTACCATCTCTTACGGTTTGAAACAACCGCGACGTGTGTAAAACATTGATGTCGTTGTTTGAACCCGGAACACCAAAATATGAATGCCAAAACCATAAATCATTCGACGTCACCGCTTCAAGTATGATGGTTGGTATTTTGACGTCACCCCTAACATACGCCCCTCGCAACTCTCTTGGACAATTTCTCCATTCGATATGTGTACAATCGATGCTACCGAGCATCCCTGGAAAATGCAATCTAGCCTCATGTGCGGCGTAAATACGTGAGATGTCGTGTCTCGTCGATTTACGTAAAAACTCTTTACCATACAATTTAATGATCGTGTTACAAAAAAATTGCAAACATTCACGTGAAGTTATGTCCGACATAGCTAAGTATTCATTAAATTGATTGGGCGGGTTACATGTCGCTAGTTGGCGAATGGCGGATGTGCATTTTTGTATCGGCGTGAAACTTCGTTTGCCTCTCCCGTCGTAACGTTCTTGAAACATTCTTCGTTGGTTCAATGTCTCCAACAATCTTTAAAAATAATTCTTTTGGTAAACGAAACCGATCTCTAAACGTTTCGGCATTGTAGACCGGATTCTCCACAAAATAATCGTTCATTAACACTTCGTTGGCATGTATACGATCACGATCCACCATTTTCTTCTTTGGGCGGCTCGAACTTGATTCAAGTTCGTTATACACCGACTCAAAAAATTCATGCGTCTCATTGTTGGAAGACGTTTGGCTATCGCTATCGCTGTCCATCGGAAACGTCGAAGCCGTAGGAAAATCCATTTGTAAAATATGTAGAATGTGTGATATATGTTTGTGTTTTGGTGTGGGTGAAATGGTATAAAAGTGTGATATATATATATATATAGATTCTTTAAGGGGTTTTTTTTTATTAAATAACGGTCATATTTGAACAGTCAAACACACAACGGTCCAATTTTTAAACTTCTTCACGTGTTAAAAAGTTAACGCGTTTTAACTTTCACGCGTTATGTTTAAGGGTGTCGGCGGTGTTTTACTTCGATCCACGCGTGGTGGGGGGTTCATTACGGGGCGCCCTGACCCCCAAATTGAAAAGAAAAGAGAAAGCTAGTGATTTTTAGTGTATTTAAAAAACTTATACTCTAGAAGCATTTGGGAGGGCTTGTTGGTCTTTTGTTGGTTATCAGGATAGGCTCATAGCAATGACGAAGTGAGCGATCGTATAAGTGCATTGCACTATAATGAAATTAGCTTCTGTTTCTTCTTGATCTAAATAGTATTATGCAACGTTTTCATAACCAGACCAGACATCAAACTGGTCTCCTTCAGTGACGGATCCAAGATTTTTTTTCCTTTGAGTTCACCTTTTTCGGTTGTCAGATTTTTTACAACCAAATGTTAAGATATTCGGGTCGGGTCGGGTCAGATTGGTCAGGGGAAAAAATATGATATCATGATGCAAGTAGAAAATTATTTTTATCTCTATCAACTATCTTATTTAATTTGTTAGATGCTTTCTGTCCAAAGTAATATTGACAGTGAACAACTCACCTCTTAGTTTGTCTATAACTAGGGATGAGCAAATCGTTCCTGGTACTGGTACCGAATTTACCGAACCGGGTACTTTTTCGGTACCGATTCAGTACCGACTTTTAGTATTTTCTGTACTGGTTCGGTACGGCACCGGTATTTACCGGGTTTTACCCTCAAATACCGGTACCATACCGATACCGAACCAGGAATATTCGGTACCGGTACCGGTACCCACTTTTGGGGATTTTCGATACCGGTTCTTTCGGTACCAGACGGTACCGAGCTCATCCCTATCTATAACCCATGGCACCCATGTAGTAGTCCTCTTCAACATGAACCAGTTGAAATTTAGGTGTTTTGGTTAGTGATATATATGATCAGGTTTAAATTGTTTATGTTATGGGTGAAATTCTGAGCTCATATCCTGGATAATATCTTAAATTATATCTTGCTTGTATGATATATGTTCATGTCCGGGATGCTGATTCAGGATATTGGTAACATCCTGAATGGTATCCTGAGGATTACTAACGGATTATGTGTAGGAGTACAAGTCCAAACTGGTAACGTTCATGAGGACCCTTTTTCCGGAAGACTCGGTCTAAGTCGTTCAAAGGAAGACATTGAATCCGCTTTACTCGGTCCATAACGTTAACTATGGAATATTCGGAAGTATCCCACATTTATAGGAGTTTTTGTTTATAATTCTTAGCTATAAATAATTGGATAAATCAGATCGAATAGGACACAACAACACTCACTGCTCTCTCACACTTTACTCTCTCGCAACTTTCACTTTCACAAAAAGCATTGTAACACTTAGCGATCTGATCAATATCCTGCATTGTATCCTGACGTTTAAAGCAATAAGAAGAACAAGGCAACTGCAATTGTCAGCTCCCGAGGTTTTGTGCCGGCGATCTAGATTGATCAAGGGCTTTCCTCGTATATCTCGTGTCATCCAATTTACTTTTTGCTCATAGTTTGATCATAGATACAACTCAATATCCTGAGCCGTATCCTGGAAACTGTTTTTGCAAACAACTTAATCAGCATATTTTCAACACACTTTCATAGCACACTACCTCACTTGACTAATTTGATCACTTAATTGCTTCGGTAATTTTTGACCAAAACAATTTGGCGCCCACCGTGGGGCAAGTGGTGCTATCTTTGCTAAAAACCTTTGTTAAATCGTTACTTGGTTTTCTATTCTCAAAACTTTTTGCCACATTATTTACAATGGCCTCAAGATCAAGCGTGAGCTCCTCCACCGTGTCTGCTACAGCATCTGCAACAGTTGGTTCGGTGCTTCCACCGCCTCCTCCGAGAATGCAAACCTCTTCACAAGGACCAGAAAGTCATGTGGCTCGGGATGTTATCCCTACTCGGAGCACTCAGGGATCTGGTCATGTTTTGGCTTCTAATGATGAAATTCTAACCTTATTTGGTAGTGTACAGGAACAGATGAGGCAGCAACAGGAAACAAACCAAATGCTGATAAGAGAAATACAACTCTTGAAATCTAGTTCAAGCAGGCCCGCTGAGGATATTGTCACTCCTTTACAGCCCAGAACTTTGAACTTCAGTTCGGCCGTATATATTGAGGATAACAGGGGAAATATCGTGCCTAGCCATTCTCAGAATCATACTCCTGAAATACCCTCCTCAGTCAGGATGTCAACTGTGAGGAGCTCAGGATATGCTTCAGGATATGGCCAGAATCCTCAGACCAGTAACGTGTCAAATAATAATAATACTCTTGCTACTAACAATAGTGGATCTTTGCACGATGCAGGTATAACGTCAGCATTTACTAGGGAGCTCCAGAAATTGAAGGACATGATATCCAGTGTACCTGGGGTGGTCCAGCCAATTCCGGAAGTGTCCCAAGACAGCCACAGGATATCTCGGTTTGCATATCCTATTTGTGATGCTGAAATCCCAAAAAGGTTTCAAACCCCTAACATGAAGCTCTATGACGGGACTATGGATCCTGAAGAGCATATTGCCCATTATAGGGAAAGAATGGAGATCAACCCTATCCCTCCAGACCTCAAGGAAGCATGCCTATGCAAGGGTTTCGGTTCTACCTTAACAGGATCAGCCTTAAAATGGCTCTTAAACGTTCCTCCTCATTCGATTACATTATTTGCTCACCTAGTGAATTTATTTAATAGTCAATTTTCTTGCAGTCGAAGTTTTGAAAAACTAACAAGTGATCTCTACAGGATAACTCAGGGACCTCAGGAATCCTTAAGGGATTATGTGAACAAGTTTAGCCGAGAATCCTTAGATATTCCACATCTTGATGTTGCAACAGCTGTGCAAGCTTTCAAGATGGGGTTGCAAAAAGATTCTCAATTTTTCCAAGATCTTGTAATGAACCCATACAGGAACTTGGATGAAGCTCGAAACAGGGCACTAAGATATATTCGACTGGAGGATGACAAGAAGATGCAAGAGAGGATGAACTCGTCCACCACTTATGAGTCAACCAATAGGAAGCCAGAATCCTTGTTTAAACCATATCGCTCTAAGCCGTATGGACGAAATGACAGTAAGAAAGTGAATGCTGTTGAAGACGAGGATCATGAGGAGTATCCTGAATTATCTGAATATTTCTTTTCTGTTAACATACCTGAACTGATGTATGCTATGCAGGGTCTAGGAGACAAAGCCAGGTGGCCTCGGAAGAATCAACAAAAAGCTGATTGGAAGGATAAGTCCAAATGGTGTGCCTTCCATGAAGATTTCGGACATGTAACTGAGGATTGCATTGCTCTAAGAAAGGAAATAAGTTATCTTCTAAGCAAGGGATATCTGAAAGATCTCCTAGGAAGAAAGAAGAATAAGGGTCAGGATACTGAGAAGGATCCTGAACGAGCAGCATTGCCTCCTACGGATGCCAAGATAATCAACTTTATTTCAGGAGGATCCAACATTTGTGGGACTTCGTATTCTGCGGCCAAGAGACATGTAAAGGAAGCTAAGGCCGAAATGGGAGATAAACCAGCCAGGATGACTACCCTCACAACTGGTAAAGTAATCACATTTGACAGTGATGACAGGGATACTGTCCAGGATCCTCACCATGATGCTCTGGTAATAACATTATATGTGGCTAACCATTTTGTACGCAGGATATTGGTAGATAATGGCAGCTCCGTCAACATAATCCAATTAGAGACTTTGAAAAGAATGAATGTATCTCCAATGGATATCACTTCGAAATCCACCGCGCTTGTTGGGTTCAGTGGAGAGGCTAGGAACACAGTGGGAGAGATAAAGTTACCAGTATATGTTGAAGGGGTCAACTCAATACAACGTTTCTGTGTGATGGACTCCCTGTTTTGGTCAAAAATTACCTAAGCAATTTAGTGATCAAATTAGTTAAGTGAGGTAGTGTGCTAGAAAGTGTATTGAAAATACGCTTGTTAAGTTATTTAGAAAATCAGTATTCAGGATACGGCTCAGGATATAGAGCTGTATCTATGATCAAACAATGAGCAAAAATGTAAAGGTGGACACGTGATGTACGAGGAAAGCCCTTGATCAATCTAGATCGCCGGCATAAAACCTCGGGAGCTGACAATCGCAGCTGCCTTGTTCTTCTATTGCTTCAAATATCAGGATACAGTGCAGGATGTGGTGCGGATCGACTATGTGTTACAATGAAATTTGAATACAAGTGTGGTGTTTGCAACGAGCTAGAGAGTGAAAGTGTTCGAGAGTGTAAGTGTAAATTGTGTGCCTTAAACTGATCCGCCCCCATCTATTTATAGTAAAGATAATGTAACAAACTATCCTAAACTTCCGGGATCCAGTGAATATTCCCACTTGAACGTTGAGGACCAAGTCTTTCGGGTTCAACGGCTTCTTCATAACAAATACGTCCGAGTCTTGAGGAGAAGAAGTCCTGATGACCGTTAGTAACTTACAGCCATTAACCTGCACGTGTTTAATTCACTCAGACTTAGGATATCGCCCAAGATGTTAGCAATATCCTCGTCCAGTATCCTGGTCACAAATAAACAATAAAAAGCGGGATATTAGTCAGGATATGTATACTCAAAAAATGACCCATAACAATTGTCCCCAAATATATCGGTTGGTATACCAATCCAACGGATATATTTCAAAAATCTTATCCCATAACTCAAGGCATTTAAAACGAAGCGACGGTCAAGATCACATCGTAACTTCCAACGCGTTTTTTACTCAATGGAGATCCACAATGCCCCTATATCTTCTCTTTTCTAGTTTGAAAAGCAGATATCTTCAACAAAACCTTCAGGTAATTCTCCATTTCTGATTTACTTTCTATCAATTTACATCGCCTTACACGCAATGGATGCCGAGACCTTCACCCAGCAGAATCTCCTTAAAAATCCCGAAAAGGAGATCTGTGCTTTTGACAACGCAGACATTGCAGCTTTAAGAGCCTCCGGCGCTTTCCCTGATAACACGGTCTTCAGACCATTCAATCGGTCAATCTGATCGGATGTTTCTTCCACTGAATGGGTTTGTTTTCCAGCATATCCTTTTTCGCTAGGTCTTCGATACCCTTTTCCTGAATTCATGATGCAATTCTTTCGAACCACCGGCATCTCTTTTGCTCAAACCATGCCCATGGTTTGGAGAGTACTAATTGTACTTAATCAAATCAAAAACCTCCATTGTTCCGACCTCCGCATCGAGGATTTGCCTATTGCTTATCGCCTCCGATCCCATGGCTCTAGCCGGTTCTTGCTCTTCTCGACCTCCAGCAAACCCCTAATTCTCAAAGCCACCAAAAACGAAGACGGATGGCAACGCAAATTTTTCTTT
This sequence comes from Helianthus tuberosus, assembly GCA_030545235.1. Lineage (NCBI taxonomy): Eukaryota > Viridiplantae > Streptophyta > Magnoliopsida > Asterales > Asteraceae > Helianthus > Helianthus tuberosus. The sequence continues at coordinate 18,300,366 of CM060383.1, forward strand.
GTAAAACGAGACTCCATTGCTGAGGGTGCCAACCTTCCGGTGGAGTGGTTAACCACCGGTAGGGTTATAAATATTCTCATAGACCATTTAATTCTTATCTTCTATTAATATCCTTCTTTTCGATCTTTATGCAGTGAACTTCAAGGAAGTCGCTCCTCCTACCGCCGAGTCAGAAGAAAGAATCAATATTGTTTACCAGTTACCAGCAATAGACAGGACCTTCACTACACACGTCCCCATTTCCAGTCAATACTCGTCATCCGAAATGTCTGGTAAGGATTACTTTCAAAATAATTAGTCAAGACAGTATAATAGTAAAATGAAGAGTAAAACTTTTCCCTTTATGCAGCACCGGCCAAGATTCCTGAAGTCTTTGACCTCGATGAATTGGACAGTTATTCTGATCAGATCCAGATCAAGAAAGAACCTAGCCCCAAGACCACAGCCACATCCAAACCCAGCAGCTCCAAAGCTATCATTATCCCCAAACCTTCACCGGCTACTAAGCCTCGGAGTTCAAGTTCCCGCAAAAGGAAAGAGCCTGACTCCCCTGTCATCTCTGACACATTTCCTTATGAGAAACACGGGTTCATTGAAGCCAGCGGGTTTATGACTTCCTTTCTCAACCAGGTTAGTTTTCTCATATCACATCCTGCGGCTTACATTATTATCAAAAATTTATCAATATTAATACCTGTCCTTTTACCTTTGTAGGGTCTTGAGCGTTTGGTTAACCTATATCAAGAATCCTGCAAGCTCAACAAGACGCTTGAAACCAAGCTAAAGGAAGCTGAAACCACCATCTCTGATCAAGGCATGATTGCAGCCGCCAAATCTCGTCATTACGAGCAGAAATTTAAAGCCATGACTCAAGAACACCAAGCTGCCCTCAACAAAGCTGCTCTTCAAGCCCAGACCAACCTTGAAGCTACCCACATGCAATACGAACGAGATATGGTCAGCTACCGGGAAAGCCTCAAGAGTTCCGTTGTCATTTCTCTCCTTCAAGCCAGGTTGAAGATGGCCCACGAAGCCAAATCATTAGGCTTCGAATGCCCTTCTTGGGATGTAGGTGCCTGGGAGACCAAGCTGAAGAACCTCGGTGGCGTTTCTTTCAAATCAGCTGTCGAAGAATCTTCCAAAGCAGTTGAAAAAACAACTGATGCTGAGAAGGATACTGAGGCGGATCCCAAGACGGATGCTGCTGAAATTACTATGGACGAAGAAGGCACTACCCCCTAAAGCTTATTTATCTTAAATCGTTTGAACAATTTTAGGTTTTTATGAACAATTTTTATTTTTGTATCGAAACAATTTGATAGCCGAAGGTGGATGGGTCCTGGGTTTCAGGATGAAACCTTCGGTTATCAACCAGTATTGATTGCTTCAAGAATAATTTCATCTTTTTATTTTTCTTGCCATCATCTTCCGTTTTCCCTAAGTATAAATCTTAACTTTGCAAAAAAATTTATATTGTTATATCTTGATCAATATGCTCAGCAATATGTTATAAAAACTTTTTTATTAGGTAGGACCCCCAAATGCTCGTTCAACTTTGCAGAAAGCTTTTGAAAAACAATCTATTTTTCCAAAACCAGTTTTCAATAATAATTAAATGATCAAAGTTCCAAACTAATACTAGTTTCAAACACCTTAACCAAATATCCTTAAAAGGACTTTGAGAATATATATCAGGATACTTAACATAATGTTACTAAAAACTTAGACGATGTTTACAAAGGAAAGATCATACCCGGAGTATATAACCCTATTACCAAGCCTCAATGTCTTTGCAACTTCTTTAATGAAGATGTCCCCTGTGCGAGGTACTTAGTGCATTAGTTCCGAGCCTCATCCTTTTAGCTTTATATCACCATCTTGGCAGGAATGTCCCCTGTGTACAATGTCTTCAAATACTTTAGAAATCTTCTGAATGTCAGTCTCCATTGTATAGGCAATTTTTTACGTCCCAAGGGCAAAACCCAAGGATGTACTGGAGATAAATCCCTTGTATCCTGGGGAAAATCCCAAATTTTCATGCGCTACAGGCGGGAGTGTATAAACTCCAAGACTTAGAAAGGTGAAAACCTTTAAACCTTAGAGAGTATGAAAATACCCTTTCGTGAGAGAGGGTGATCAATCCTCATATACCTTTAGGATTCAGGATATAGCCAACAGTAACGAAATTGTCAGCCACTTTTACATGGACTGGTCCCACCACCTTGAACTATCCCTGAATAACTTGCGCTCCAGGCGGGGTGTTTAAACCCAATTCGGAAGAAAGGTGAATACCTTTAAACCTGTGAAGGGATCAGTATCCCTTAAACGTGAGAGAGGGGGCCAATCCTCTAATCTTTCGAGTTATCTTGAGTACATATCCTGGAGCTATATCCTGAAACATATCCTGCAAAACAATTGTAAACTAAGGTGGGTGTTAGCTTGGCTAACACCCCTCCGATGCTTAAGTCAGTATTGGGTTACAAAGAACAAATTAAACCAAACATATTTAAAAAAGGTAGAATTCATACCATCCTGAGTTAGAAATTAAATTCTAAACTCACTTGAAATAGAGCTTAAGGTGTATAGCATTCCAAGATCTCGGTAGCATATCCCCCTCCATATTCTTGAGTCTGTATGCTCCTTTCCCTGCTTCTGATTCAACTTCGTATGGTCCTTCCCATTTTGGAGCTAACTTGCCATCGGCAGGATTAGTAGTATTCTGAAAAGCCTTTCTTAACACCCAATCTCCAACTTTAAATCTTCTGGTCCTAATATTCTTGTTATATGCCCTGGATATTCTCTGTTGATATGCTGCCATCCTTAGCCTCGCCTCATCTCTCTTCTCATCTATAGTGTCTAAATCCTGACTCAAGGCTCCAGGATTCTGCTCAGGATCACTTAGGGTAGATCTTGCAGTAGGTATTGTCATTTCCGTTGGAATCATCGCTTCTGCTCCAAATACCAAGGAAAATGGGGTTTGGCCTGTTGCATTCTTTACCGTTGTCCTATCAGCCCACAAAACAAAGGGTAATTCTTCTGCCCATCTTCCTTTTTTGGCCCCAAGCCTTTTCTTTAAGTTATTGACAATTATCTTGTTTGAGGATTCTGCTTGTCCATTCGCTTGAGGATGTACTGGAGTAGATGTTATCATTTTGATTCCCCAACTCTTGCAAAAGTCAGTAGTTCTCTTGCTTATAAACTGAGAACCATTGTCACAGATTATCTCGGCTGGTACTCCGAATCTGGTCAGGATATTCCTTTTTATGAAGGATACCACTTCTTGGTCTCTAACTTGAACAAATGCTTCGGCTTCAACCCACTTAGAGAAATAATCCGTCATTGCTAGCATAAAGACTTTTCCTCCCGGAGCTTTTGGTAGCTTTCCCACTATATCCATATCCCACTTCATAAATGGCCAAGGGGAAACAATAGGACATAATGGTTCAGCAGGTTGATGCAGTATGTTACTATGTCTTTGACATGCGTCACATCTTCGAGCATATTCTGCGGCATCTTTTCTCATTGTTGGCCAATAATATCCTGTTCTTAATACTTTTGAGAATAACGACCTGCCCCCAGTATGGTTGCCACAATCCCCTTCATGTATATCCTGAAGTACTTCTTTGGCTTCAGGATCCTCCAAGCACCTCAAATACGGTCCTGTAAGAGATTTCCTGTATAAAATATTATTTATAATAGTGAATCGTGATACCTTCATCCTAAATGCCTTGGGATTTTCATTTCCAGGGATGTGTCCTTCTTTGAGATATCCCATGATTGGAGCCGTCTAGGATTTAGGATCCTCTTCAGGATGCTCTGCTCCAGGATCCTGAATACCCGCTACTTCTTTATCCTGAGGATTCGTTGCAGGATATAAGACATGTAATATTGGTATTTGGGTCCCTTCAGGTATCCTGATCGATGATCCCAAATTTGCTAAGGCATCCGCTTCAGCATTATCCTCCCTTGGTACCTGTTCAAGTATAAAAATATCGAAATATCCTGCTAATTTTTTGAGAATATCAAGATATCCGATTAATTTCTCACCCTTAACTGCATAGGATCCATTAAAATGGTTAGTAATTAACAAAGAGTCAACATATACTTGCAAATTTTTTATACTCATACTCTTAGCCAATTCTAATCCTGCAATTAAAGCTTCATATTCTGCCTCATTATTAGTAGCAGGAAATTCACACCTAATAGCCTGGGGTAATATGTCCCCCTGTGGCGATTTTAGTAGTATTCCTAGTCCTACTCCTCTTACATTAGATGCACCGTCAGTATATAATGTCCAGGATCCTGAGGATTCTCCTAACTGTTGAACTTCTAGGTCTACCTCATCCTGAATATCACTACTGAAATCAGCCACAAAGTCAGCTAAAGCTTGAGACTTTATGGCATTTCTAGGTTCATATACTAAATCATAATCACTTAACTTTACTGACCACTTGGCCATCCTGCCTGACATCTCTGGTTTCCTAAGCACATTTTTGACAGGATAATTTGTTTCAACATGAATCCTATGTGTCTCAAAGTAATGTCTAAGTTTCGTTGATGCCATGACTAGAGCTAATATTAATTTTTCTAAATGAGAATACCTAGTTTCAGCATCTAACAAACTTTTACTAACATAATAAACAGGATATTGCTGACCTTCATGGTCTTTTATAAGAACGGCACTTACAGCATTCCCTGATACAGCAAGGTATAGGGATAGTGGTTCACCATTTTCAGGCTTCATCAATAGAGGTGCGGTTGAGAGATATCGTTTCAAATCCTGCAAGGCTGCTTCATGCTTCTCCCCCCATTCGAATCTTTTGTTCTTCTTCAGGATATCATAAAAATCTTTGCACTTCTCTGAGGATCTCGAGATAAACCTGTTTAAGGCTGCTACTCGGCCTGTTAATCTTTGTACGTCCTTCATATTTGAGGGTGATTTTATATCCAGGATAGCTTTGATCTGCTCTGGGCTTGCTTCTATCCCCCTTTTTGTCACCATATATCCAAGAAACTTTCCTGCCCCCACTCCGAAATGGCATTTAGCAGGATTCAGCTTCATGTTGTATTGATCCAGGATATCAAATGCTCCCTTGATATCCTGGAGGTGATCCTCAGCCTTTTTAGATTTCACCACCATATCATCGATATATACCTCCATGGTGTCCCCCAGTTTGTCTTTGAACATCATGTTTACCAATCTTTGGTATGTTGCACCTGCATTTTTCAAACCAAAAGGCATAGCTGTATAACAATAAATACCTGTTGGTGTCATGAAGGCAGTATCCTCCTGGTCAGAAGGCTCCATTTGGATCTGTTGAAATCCTGAGGATGCGTCCATGAAGGTCAGCATTTCATGCCCGGCAGTGGCATCTACCATTGCATCAATGTGGGGAAGAGGAAATGGGTCTTTAGGACAAGCTTTGTTCAAGTCTGTGTAGTCTACACAAACTCTCCATTTCCCATTTTCTTCTGTACCACAACCACGTTTGCTAGCCACCTCGGGAACTTAACCTCTCTGATCATCCTGGACTTTAATAATCTCTCAACTTCCTCCTGGATAATCGTGTTCCGCTCAGGAGCAAACTTCCTTCTTTTTTGCTGAACAGGCTTGAATGATTTATCAATTCCAAGCTTGTGAGTAATAATGTCTTTGGATATGCCTGTCATATCCTCATGCTTCCATGCAAACGTTGACATCCTGCATTTCAAAAAGTTAATTAATTGTTCTTCAATATCCTGAGGGATATTGGTCCCTACGAGCACCGAAATATCAGGATTATCCTGGTCCAGAATAATTTTCTTCACATCCTGCTCCGGATCCTCCACGATATCCTGGGCCCGCGTCTTTAATTGCTATGCTGCACTAGGTTTGCTTGAGGATTTCATCGAGGATGAGTAGCATTCTTTCGCTTCCTGCTGATCACTATCAACTTTGACAACTCCCCAAGGGGTAGGTATCTTGATGCATTGGTGATATGTTGATGGCACAGCCTTCATATCGTGAATCCACGGTCTTCCCAGTATGATGTTATAGCAGGATAGAGAATCCATCACACAGAAACGTTGTATCGAGTTGACTCCTTCAACGTATACTGGCAACTTTATCTCTCCCACTGTGTTTCTAGCCTCTCCACTGAACCCAACAAGCACGGTAGACTTTGAAGTGATATCCATTGGAGATACATTCATTCTCTTCAGAGTTTCTAGTTGGATTATGTTGACGGAGCTGCCATTATCAACCAATATCCTGCGTACAAAATGGTTAGCCACATATAACGTTATTACCAGAGCATCATGGTGAGGATCCTGGACAGTATCCCTGTCATCAGCATCAAAAGTGATCACTTTGTCAGTCGTAAGGATAGTCATCCTGACAGGTTTGTCTCCCCTTTCGGCCTTAGCTTCCTTTGCATGTCTCTTTGCTGCCGAATACGAAGTTCCACAAATGTCGGATCCTCCCGAAATGAAGTTGATTATCTTGGCATCCGTAGGAGGTGATGCTGCCCGCTCAGGATCCTTCTCAGTATCCTGACCCTTATTCTTCTTTCTTCCTAAGAGATCTTTCAGATATCCCTTGCTTAGAAGATAGCTTATTTCTTTCCTTAGAGCAATGCAATCCTCAGTTACATGTCTGAAATCTTCGTGGAAAGCACACCATTTTGACTTATCTTTCCAGTCAGCCTTTTGTTGATTCTTTCGAGGCCACCTAGCCTTGTCTCCTAGACCCTGCATGGCATACATCAATTCAGGAATGTTAACAGAAAAACAATATTCAGACAACTCAGGATACTCTTCAGGATCCTCATCTTTGACAGCATTCACTCTCTTGTTTTCATTTCTACCATATGGCTTAGGCCGATATGATTTGAATGAGGATTCTGACTTCCTGTTAGTTGACTCATAAGTGTTAGATGAGTTCATCCTTTCTTGCATCTTCCTGTCATCTTCCAGACGGATATATCTCAAAGCCCTGTTACGAGCTTCGTCGAGATTCCTGCAGGGATTCATTACAAGATCCTGATAAAACTGAGAATCCTTTTGTAATCCCATCTTAAAAGCTTGCACAGCTGTTGCAACATCAAGATGTGGGATATCCAAGGATTCTCGACTGAATTTGTTCATATAATCCCTCAAGGATTTCTGAGGCCCTTGAGTTATCCTGTAAAGATCACTGGTTAGTTTCTCAAAACTCCGACTACAAGAAAATTGACTGTTAAATAAATTAACCAAATGGGCAAACGAAGTAATTGAGTGAGGAGGAACGTTTAACAGCCATTTTAAGGCTGATCCTGTTAGAGTAGAACCAAATCCCTTGCACAAGCATGCTTCCTTGAGCTCCGGAGGGATAGGGTTAATCTCCATTCTCTCCCTATACTGAGCAATATGCTCTTCAGGATCCGTAGTCCCATCATAAAGCTTCATGTTGGGGGTTTGGAATCTCTTTGGGATTTCAACATCACAGATAGGATATGCAAAACGAGATATCTTGTGGCTGTCTTGGGACGCTTCCGGGATCGGCTGGACCACCCCAGGTACACTAGATATCATGTCCTTCAACTTCTGAAGTTCCCTAGTAAGTGCTGATGTCACACCTGTATCCTGCAAAGATCCACTATTGTTAGTAGCATGAGTATTATTATTATTTGACACGTTATCCGTTGGAGGATTTTTCCCATATCCTGAAGCATATCCTGAGCTCCTCATGGTTGACATCCTGACCGAGGAGGGTATTTCAGGAGTATGATTCTGAGGAAGGCTGGGCACAATATTCCCCCTGTTATCCTCGGTATACACAGCTGAACTAAAGTTCAATGCTCTGGGATGTAATGGAGTGACATTATCCTCAGCAGATCTGCTCGAGCCAGACTTCAGGAGTTGTATTTCTCTTAAAAGCATTTGGTTTGTTTCATGTTGCTGCCTCATTTTTTCCTGCACACTTCCAAATAAAGTAAGAATTTCATCATTAGAAGCTAGAACGGGAGCAGATTCCTGAACACTGCGAGTAGGGATAATATCCCGAGGTCATGAAGAGGCTGGCATCCTTGGAGGAGGTGGTGGAAGCACCGAACCAGTAGTAGCAGAAGTCATAGCAGACACAGTAGAGGAACTCATGTTTGATCTTGAGGCCATTATGGACAATGTGGCAAAAAGTTTTGAAAATAGAAAGCCGATTAGCGATTTCGCAAAAATTATTAGTAAAGAGAGCACCACTTGCCCCACGGTGGGCGCCAAATTGTTTTGGTCAAAAATTACCTAAGCAATTTAGTGATCAAATTAGTTAAGTGAGGTAGTGTGCTAGAAAGTGTATTGAAAATACGCTTGTTAAGTTATTTAGAAAATCAGTATTCAGGATACGGCTCAGGATATAGAGTTGTATCTATGATCAAACAATGAGCAAAAATGTAAAGGTGGACACGTGATGTACGAGGAAAGCCCTTGATCAATCTAGATCGCCGGCATAAAACCTCGGGAGTTGACAATCGCAGCTGCCTTGTTCTTCTATTGCTTCAAATATCAGGATACAGTGCAGGATGTGGTGCGGATCGACTATGTGTTACAATGAAATTTGAATACAAGTGTGGTGTTTGCAACGAGCTAGAGAGTGAAAGTGTTCGAGAGTGTAAGTGTAAATTGTGTGCCTTAAACTGATCCGCCCCCATCTATTTATAGTAAAGATAATGTAACAAACTATCCTAAACTTCCGGGATCCAGCGAATATTCCCACTTGAACGTTGAGGACCAAGTCTTTCGGGTTCAACGGCTTCTTCATAACAAATACGTCCGAGTCTTGAGGAGAAGAAGTCCTGATGACCGTTAGTAACTTACAGCCATTAACCTGCATGTGTTTAATTCACTCAGACTTAGGATATCGCCCAAGATGTTAGTAATATCCTCGTCCAGTATCCTGGTCACAAATAAACAATAAAAAGCGGGATATTAGTCAGGATATGTATACTCAGAAAATGACCCATAACACTCCCTATCCTGCTATAACATCATATTGGGTAGGCCATGGATCCATGATATGAAAGTTGTGCCATCAACTTATCATCAATGCATCAAGATCCCTACCCCTTGGGGGGTTGTCAAGGTTAATAGTGACCAGCAGGAGGCGAAGGAATGTTACTCATCATCAATGAAATCCTCAGCCAAGCCTACTGCAGCATAGCAATTAAAGATGCGGGCCCAGGATATCGTGGAGGCTTCAGAGCAGGATATGAAGAAAGTTATCCTGGATCAGGATAACCCGGATATCTCGGTGCTCGTAGGAACCAGTATCCTTCAGGATATTGAAGAACAGTTAACTAACTTTTTGAAGTGCAGGATGTCGACATTCGCGTGGAAGCATGAGGATATGACAGGCATTTCCAAAGATATTATAACACATAAGCTCGGTATTGACAGATCATTCAAACCTGTCCAACAAAAGAGGAGGAAGTTCGCTCCGGAGTGAAATATGATCATTCAGGAAGAAGTAGAGAGGCTATTGAAATATAAAAGAGTAAATTACAAGTTTTGTCCTTTATGTTTACATCAAATTTCAGGCGCTGTCCTTTTTGCCAAAATCTTGCAGGCGGTGTCCTTTACCTTTCAAAATCTTGCACGTTTTGTCCTTTAGACCAAACCCAGTTAGATTTTTTTGTTAAATCTGGTCATGTGCAAGGCACATGAGGGTACTATTGTAATTTCACCTATTTAATTTAAAAAATAAAAATGGCATATACAAACCCAGTACCTTTCTCTCTCCCTCAACACCCTTTCTCTCTCTAAATTCTGTGTCTCTCTCCTATGTTCTTACACCAAGAACAACTGAAAACTGAAGCTTAGTAGCAATTGACTAGTAACAATGGAAGACGATAATCCAACCAATCATCTTCACAACAACAACAATCACAACCAACCCAAAAATCAAAAAACAAAACACCCAATCTCAAACACTCTCACAAATCGCAAACGCTATTTCCAACACATCAGTTCTAGGGCTTGTTCTAATAGCCCATACATTTACATACGATCTCAGCAATTTCCCAGAATCTCTGCTTCTAGAAATCATTTTAAGATTACTCCTTATTTCAACTTACAGTAGCAAAAAAAAGGCCCTTATTTCAACTTACAGTAGCAAAACAAAACAACCCTTATTTGATTGATACTTGCAGCAGACACCTTTGTCTTCCCCACAAATACTCTTTAACATTCCACCACTTCACTTCAATCAATGTCCACCATTTCCAACAACCAACCACCACCACCCCTTAACAAAAACCCTTCAACAAAACCCCCAAATTTCTCCCAAATCTCATCCAAAGTGTCACTAAGTGTTAGGGGAGGATTTTCTAACAATTAGTGATCCTTATTCATTATCCTAACTAGTGATCCTTACTTCTGTGACAGGTGGTGATCCTCAGAAGGGCTTTAGGATCAGGATCATGGATCACTTCAAGGATCCTCATACTGACGATTGTTTACTTATGTTTTATAACATCTCGCAGGTATAACAAGCTTGACCAAGTCTTAGCGGCATTCTTGGAGAATATTCCCGAAGTATTCTGCACGTGCTAGATCAAAACTAGACGTTATGGAGAACGTGGAGGCTTGGCCCGAAAGTCGGAGAGTTTGTTAACTAGATATTTTTCTTATTTTAAAGGGGTAACGAGCTAGTTAGTGACACTTAGTCATTTTGGCAGTTACACACACTCGCAAATACGCTCATACAAGCTCTCGTTCAAACACTTAGCGATTTCGTACACTTTTTACACACTTCACCGTAGTGATCCTTGTACCTAGCTCGTTACTATCCGAAGTTGTAAACGTTTATTCATTTATTTGAGCTTGGTGATCGGTAGTTTCCATCACCCGGGGTTTTTTGTGCCGGAGATCAACTCTTGATCAAGGGCTTTTTCCCCGTATAAATCCTTGTGTTGTTTGTGCATTCTACATTGAAGTGATCCTCATTGTTGTTACACATTTTAAGCATCATTCCCCTAAACAAAGAGTTTGGTTGCAATATCATCATCAGATTTTCTGACCAAAACAGTTTGGCGCCCACCGTGGGGCAATTGGTGCTTCGTCCCTAAGAAAATACGCATTTCTGTGCTTAATTAGGCTCACTACAACCAAGCAGATGGCTTCCTCATCGAAGAATGCTTCAAACTTGATGCCCTCATTCACTTCCTCACAAGGCGTTCCTCCTTTGCCTCCACCACCATCTGGATCCCAGAAGAATACAGAGAATGCTGCGAAGAAACCGACCCCCATTTTCTCAAAACCACCTACTTCTTCTGTTTCAACTAATCCTACTACTAATGATCTCTATACCTTGATTTTGCAGATGAGGAATCATGCACAAGAGCAGGATAAGACCAACGAAAGGATCCTCCGGGAGATTGATGAAATTAAGAAACAGAAGAAAACGGCGGAGGATCATTCTCCACTGATGCCCAGATCTTTGAATTTTGACACTCCGGTGGTTACTTCTCAGCCGTCAGTGGTTCCAAACATTCAATATGCGGGTGGACCAAAAGGAGTGCACTACGGAACAACAGCTATGACTCAGGCACTAGGTTCATATTTCCAGCCAGCAGGATCCTATCCCCAGCATATGGGATCCCTCACGAGTACAGGAGGATATTCAGGAATGCAGCAGGTTCAAGGATCTTCCTTCGTTCCAGGATCATCCCAGGTTCAAGGATCCTCCTTCGTTCCAGGATCATCCCAGGTTCAAGGATCCTCCTTCGTTCCAGGATCATCCCAGATTCAAGGATCCTCCTTCGTTCCAGGATCATCCCAAGTTCAAGGATCCTCCTTCGTTCCAGGATCATCCCAAGTTCAAGGATCCTTCTTCGTCCCAGGTTCATCCCAGTTTCAGGGATCCTTCCAAATGCCAGGATCCTTGAGGAGTTTGCAAACAGGAAGTTCAGATGTCCATCAAGGAGATTTTATTCCAATGCAGACCAGTGCCTCTGCTGGCCCCTCGATCATTCCAGAATCTCAACAATATGGATTAACCTCCATATTTCCTAACTTGAATCCAATGGGAGGTAACACTTTTAATAATTCTCATACTACTAACCATGGTCTTATGCAGGATCCAGGTATCAATCAGGCCATGGCCAGAGAATTGCAAAAGCTAAAGGATATGATCTCGAGTGTTCCGGGAGTAGTCAAACCTATTCCAGAGATTGCAGATGGGAGCCACAAGATATCTCGCTTTGCACCGCCAATCTGTGATGCTGAGATACCCAAGAGGTTCCATGTGCCGACAATGAAACTGTATGATGGTTCGACGGATCCTGAAGAACACATAGCACAATATAGGGAGAGGATGGAGATCAATCCAATCCCAGAAAAGTTAAAGGAAGCATGCCTATGCAAAGGATTCGGATCCACTCTTACTGGATCAGCTCTCAAATGGCTGCTAAGTCTTCCTCCCTATTCTATTACCTCATTTGCAAACCTAGTTAACTTGTTTAATACTCAGTTTTCCTGTAGTAGAAAATTTGAACGACTAACTAGTGATTTATATAGGATAACCCAGGGTCATAATGAATCATTAAGGGATTACATTACCAAATTTAGTAAAGAATCCTTAGACATTCCCAACTTAGATATAGCCACGGCTGTTGAAGCCTTCAAAATGGGATTACTTAGGGATTCCTTATTTTATGATGATCTTGTTATGACACCGTGCAGGAACCTAGATGAGGTAAGAACCCGGGCCCTCAGGTTCATCCGGCTAGAGGATGATAAGAGGATTCAGGAGAGGATAACAGGATCCTCAAAGCAGGATAAGCAAGGATCCTCATTCAGAAACAACAAGTTCAGATCCTACAACAAATCTGATAATCAGAACGTGCATTCTATTGATCAAGAAGAGGATGATGAGGATTATCCTCCAATTTCTGAATATTGCTTTAGTGTTGACAACAATGAACTAATCCTTGCCATGCAGAACCTAGGTGATAAAGCTAGATGGCCAAGAAAGAATGACAGGCCAGCTGCAACTAAGGATAAATCAAAGTGGTGTGCATATCATGAAGATTTTGGGCACCTCACAGAAGAATGCATCGCATTAAGAAAGGAGATTGGATACTTGTTGAGCAAAGGGCATCTAAAAGAGTTGTTGGGTAGGAAAAAGTCAAGGACTCAGGATCCTGAAAGGATCCCTGAGAAGGCTCCAGCCCCTCCAGCAGATGCACAAGTGATAAACTTTATTTCTGGGGGATCCGACATTTGTGGCACATCCTTCTCAGCAGCTAAGAGGCATGCGAAGGAAACTAAAATGGATAACGGAGAAAGGCCAGTTCGAACATCGAGTGTCTCCGAAGGAAAAGTCATAACCTTTGATGAAGAGGATCGTATTGATATCCAGGATCCTCATCACGATGGTTTAGTTATTACTCTTTTTATATCTAACTATTTTGTCCGCAGGATCCTAATAGACGGAGGAAGTTCAGTGAACATTATCCAGCTCGATGTTCTAAAGAAGATGGGTATCCCTGAATCAGAGATCATACCAAGATCCTCCGTGCTCGTGGGATTTAGTGGCGAGACCAAGAACACCCTGGGGGACATTAAACTCCCAATATATATTGAAGGCTTACACTCTTATCAAAAGTTTTGTGTTATTGACTGTTTATCTTGTTGTAATGTTATCCTTGGCAGGCCCTGGATACACGATATGAAAGCAGTCCCATCTACTTACCATCAATGTGTGAAGCTCCCTAGTCCTTGGGGAATAGTAAAGATTGATAGCGATCAGCAGGAAGCTAAGGATTGCTACACTTCATCGATGAAATCAGCTTCGAAGTCAAGGGAGCAATAGCAATCAAGGTATCCTCCAAGGAGTGTCTTGGAGGCCAGAGAGCAGGATGTGGTAGAAATCCTCATGGATCCTGAAGATCCTGAATCCAAAATCTATATCGGGTCAGGAATCCTTGGCGAAATGAAAGAAGACCTCATATCCTTCCTCAAAAGGAGAAAGACTACCTTTGCATGGAAACACGAAGACATGACTGGTATATCCAAGGATGTTATCACTCATAAGCTCGGCATCGACAGATCCTTCAAACCAATCCATCAAAGGAGAAGGAAGTTTGCACCAGAAAGGAATGCCATTATCCAGGAAGAGGTAGAGAAATTGCTCCGGGCAGGTATGATTAGAGAGGTCAAGTATCCAAGATGGTTGGCCAATGTGGTTGTTGTTCAAAAGAAAAACGGAAAGTGGAGGGTATGTGTCGATTTTACCGATTTAAATAAGGCATGTCCCAAGGATCCTTTCCCATTACCCCACATTGACTCCATGGTGGATGCAACTGCGGGTCATGAACTGTTAACTTTTATGGATGCTTCATCTGGATTCCAACAAATCCAAATGGAACCATCCGACCAAGAGGATACGGCCTTCATGACTCCAACTGGTATATATTGCTATATTGCTATGCCGTTCGGATTGAGAAATGCAGGTGCAACGTACCAAAGGTTGGTGAATATGATGTTCAAGGATCAGATTGGACAAACTATGGAGGTTTACATAGATGATATGGTGGTAAAATCCATAAGAGCTGAGGATCACCAAAAGGATTTGGAGGAAGCATTTGATATCCTTGACAAATATAATATGAAGCTTAATCCTTCAAAATGTCATTTTGGTGTTAAAGCAGGTAAATTCTTAGGATACATGGTGACTAAGAGAGGCATTGAAGCTAGCCCGGAACAAATCAAAGCAATAGTGAACATCAAATCTCCGGCCAATGCTAAGGATGTTCAAAGGCTAACAGGCAGGATAGCAGCCTTGAACAGATTCATATCCAAGTCCTCCGAGAAGTGTAAAGAATTCTATGATATCCTAAGGAAGAACAAGAAATTTGAGTGGACGGAGAAGCATGAAAATGCTTTAAAAGCCCTCAAAGATTACCTATCCTCGGCCCCGGCTTTGATGAAACCAGAAAAAGGTAATGTGTTATCCTTGTATCTTGCAGTATCCTCAAAAGCAGTAAGTGCGGTCCTTGTTAAGGATCATCAAGGTACACAACATCCTGTCTATTATGTAAGTAAAAGTTTACTTGATGCCGAATCCAGGTACTCACACCTTGAAAAACTTATTCTTGCATTAATAATGGCATCTACTAAGTTAAGACATTATTTTGAAACTCATGTTATCATTGTTAAAACTAATTTTCCAATTAAGAATGTCCTCAGGAAACCAGAGATGTCCGAAGGATGGCTAAGTGGGCAGTAAAGCTGAGTGCCTATGATATAAGATATGAGCCTAGGACAGCTATCAAATCCCAAGCATTAGCTGACTTTGTGGCTGATTTCAGTAGTGATCTACAAGAAGAAGCTGAGCTAGAGGTCCAGCAACTAGAAGAGACCAAGGATCCTTGGATACTCCACACTGATGGATCCTCAAATGTCAAAGGCACAGGGCTTGGAATACTACTAAAATCGCCACAGGGGGACATAATACCCCATTCTATAGCTTGTGAGTTCCAAACCACTAATAATGAGGCTGAATATGAAGCCTTAATTGCTGGTTTGCAAATTGCAAAGTATATGGGGATCAGGTATCTTGAGGTACACGTAGATTCTTTGTTAATTACAAATCACTTTAATGGATCATATGCTGTTAAAGGTGAAAAGCTAACCAAATATTTGGAGATAGTCAAAAGTTTGGCACTCTCTTTTGTCTCTTTTAGTTTGTCACAGGTACCAAGGGAAGAAAATACAGAAGCTGATGCATTGGCTAACTTAGGATCATCTTTGAAGATCCCAAAGGATATCAAGATCCCTATTATCCATATCCTGACCCCAGCTATTGAGGATCATGTGGCTATGGAGATAGGGAATAATTCTGCAATGATCCCTAGTGAGGATACTCAATCCTATTCAGGATCCGGATCATGGATCTCACCAATTATGAGATACTTACAACATGGAGAGATTCCTACAGGAGAAAACCCTAGGGCTTTCAAATCTAAGGTATCTCAATTCACAATTATGAATAATATGTTGTATAGGCGATCTCTTGCAGGACCATACTTGAGATGCATTGAGGATCCTGAAGTTCAAGAAGTTTTAAAAGACTTCCATGAAGGAGATTGTGGAAATCACACTGGGGGCAGGGCTTTATTCTCAAGGATCCTGAGGACAGGATACTACTGGCCAACCATGAAGAAAGATGCTGTGGAGTATGCCAGAAGATGTGATCCTTGCCAGAGACACAGCAATATCCTTCATCAACCAGCCGAACTATTGCATCCTGTATCCTCCTCTTGGCCATTTATGAGATGGGGTATGGATATAGTTGGCAAGCTCCCTAAGGCACCTGGTGGAAAAGTATTCATGCTAGCTATGACTGATTACTTCTCCAAGTGGATAGAGGCTGAAGCTTTTGCCCAAGTTAGAGAAAAGGAAGTTATATCCTTCATTAAAAGAAATATTATAACTAGATTTGGAATTCCCTCTGAGATTATATGTGATAATGGTTCCCAATTTATTGGGGGCAGAACCACTAACTTTTGTGACAGCTGGGGGATTAGGATGATAACATCAACACCAGTCCACCCACAAGCTAATGGTCAAGCAGAATCATCCAACAAGATCATCATCAACAACTTGAAGAAGAAGCTTGGATCCAAGAAAGGAAAATGGGCAGAAGAGCTACCCTATGTGCTCTGGGCTGACAGGACAACCCCTAAGAATGCTACTGGTCAAACACCATTCTCTTTGGTGTTTGGGGCAGAATCAGTGATCCCAACAGAAATGGTGGTTCCTACTGCTAGAACAAGTACCCGTGATCCTGAGGAAAATGATGAAAACTTGGCTCAAGACCTGGATACTATTGAAGAAATCAGGGATATGGCTAGGATCAGGATGGCCAGTTATCAACAAAGAATGGCTGGTGCTTACAATAAAAATGTCAGGATCAGGAGGTTTCAAGTTGGAGATATGGTGTTAAGGAAAGCATTTCAGAATACCACCAATCCTGCTGATGTAAAATTGGCTCCAAAATGGGAAGGCCCTTATTTGATTGAAGCTGAAGCGGGAAAGGGGGCATATAGATTGCTAACCATGGAAGGTGAATTGCTACCAAGAGCTTGGAATGCTGTCCACTTGAAGAAATATTTCATGTAAGCAGGATCCTTATGGTATAGGTGATCCTCATCGAAGAGATATCCTTAAAGGATCCTCAAAGTATCGGTGATCCTTACTCAGGTAATATCCTAATCTTGAACTATTTCATTTCTTAATTTTTTCATCTAAGGATAAGGATCATGTATCCTTTATCCATCCCTCACGTGAGTTCAAGTTTTGAAAGCTCAGGTATCTTCAGCACAACATTGGTTATCCACAGAAGCAATCCGTCCTTTGGGTTTAACCCCAGTTATTTGGGCTTGTCCCCAGATTCCGCCTGTAGCGCAGGATGATCCTGGTATAGTTCAAGGCTTTGGGACCAGTACTCATTATAGGGGCTGATAATTCCATTGTTCTGGCTATGCTTAGGATCCTACGTATAATGGTAGACGTACCATACATCCGTTCATAAGGTTTCTAACGTTTTCACGTTAGCTAAGGTTTCTAACGTTTTCACGTTAGCTAAGGTTTTGGCATCTTCATGTCACTAAGTTTGGATAGTCGCCAGTTAGGGCCATACTCCAGTTTACATACGATCCTTGGGCTTGTCCCCAGTTATCCTTGGGCTTGTCCCCAGTTATCCTTGGGCTTGTCCCCAGTTATCCTTGGGCTTGTCCCCAGTTATCCTTGGGCTTGTCCCCAGTTGTTAACTCTTTTCTTATATCGGCTTAGTCCCAAGTTATGCTCTATTTCAGGTCCTTGAAGATAGGCAGCTAGGGATCCTTGATCCTTATTTCACTCTAAGGTTTATCTTATAGTTATCCTTATTATGGTTAGGATTCTAACTAGGATCCTCAGGTATGATCCTTAACTTTTTTGGTTTTATTAATTATTCATTTGAATAACCCCTATACTTGACAACTGAACTTGTGTTTCTTAAACTATATCATTTTTAAAACTTATCGGTTATGAGATATGTGATCCTTGTTCATATCTTAAACTTTTAGGATATCTTTTCTAATTTTTCAAGGCTTGATAAGTATAAACAAATTGAACATTATAACAGTTGGAAAATAACATACTAAAAAGGATAACAACACAAGATAAGCGACAAAAGGTTAAGTTTTTATTTATTAACATAAGACTAACCCTTTAAAGGTTGTCAAAATTACCTACCCGAGCTTCTACCAGCAAAACGTGGCCCGTCCGCTGGGGTAGGTAAAGGGTGTCCATGATAATGAGTTCAAAAGTAGTGCAGGAATATAAAGGCAGCAGGATCACAATGGCTTCATCCCCCAAACAGAGGATCCCTCCACCAATTGCAATCCTGCCTATTGTCCGAAGGATCATACATGATCCTTAATCCTAAAAACCTATTGTTCAAAGTACAACCCATGAAATTGTCTTAAACATCACAACCACAAAAAACAACCACCAAACTAAAAAAATTGGGCTCCGGCCTTAGCACATATATCCATCATCGCCCAATTGTGCAGCCTACATCTTTGCTGCATCCTCTTCTCCTCCAGCTGCGGTATCCTTCACCTGATCCTTCCCACTGCCACTTGCTTCAATCGCCAAGACTTCAGTAGCCTCCTCTTCCTCATCCTCAAGCTCAGCCAACCTTTCCTTCCAACCCTCAATATCCCAGCTGTTCTTATCAAAGCTAGGATCTTGAGCTTCTTGGGCCATCTTCAACTTAGTCTGATACATTGTGATGGCAGCAGAGAGCTTGGCATTTTCGATGAGGTCATGCTTTTCATAATCAAAGTTAACCAGCACCTTGGCCATTGCCTGCTTGGTATCCTGGAGTTCCTTCCGAGCATCAGCAAGTGCAAGATCTTTGAGCACGGCAACCTGTTGAAGATCAGCTATTTTCTTGTCCAGCTCCTCAATATTGCCCACATAATCCTCGATCTCAGCAAATTTCTGCAGAAAGAAGATAAGGCAGTTCAAGGTCAAGTGATCCTCATAAGAGCTGGATACCTAGGCAAAGTTAAGGATCCTTACTTCATTGAAGTACTCAAGGAATTGGTGGCGGATCAGTGGCAGCCCTTGAAGATCCTCAGCATCAGAAATTTTCCTCTTCTTGACACCCTTTCCTTTAGTGGGTGCCTTTGGAATGGAAATGCTGGGACTGTTGGTGGATCTCTTCCTTCTGGGTCGTACAAGATCAAGGTCAGCGGTGTTGAATTGGGAAACAGGCTTGACAGATTTTCCAGCACCTACACAATCAAAATAAGATAAGTATCTTTTCTTAATTCATATTTCACTATTTGTTTAAACTTTGGAAAAGGATACTTACTTGACATTGTGACAGAGCCTGAGGATACCTCCTGTGAATCTTGGGTTGTTGTCTTGAAAGTTCTTATCTCAGGGTCAAGTTTTTTGAAGGCAAGGAGCCTCTCTTTAGCAGCAGGGGACAGTTTGAGGTGTGAGACGGTGATAGCTGCAAAATAAGAAAGCAAAAATATAAGTTATCCTTACATCAAAAGAAAGTTCCTGGTGATCCTTATCAGGATCCTCCATCCTACCATGGGTAGCCCAATTTTTAGGAAGATCCTTTCCATCCTGGATAGAATCTCTCTTGACAAAAAAGAAACGTCGCTTCCAATTAGTGTCATTCTTGGTGGCTTTGAAGATCGGGTGTTCCTCACCAGGTTTACGTTTGAACAAGTAACGATGAGAGCCAAAGGTAGTAAGATCATATAGCTCTCCCAGCTCTGCCATTCCTAGATCTATTCCCTCCTCATCAATGATCCTTTCAAGGGTATGCAAAACCCTCCAAATCATCGGCATGGCTTGGATATAAGAGATGCCGGTTAGGGAGAAGAAAGATTGGGTGAAGGCTGGAAAAGGATAAGAATAACCTATGGTGAACGGAGTGACGGGGAAAGCAACCCACTTATCGGATATATGATCGCTCAAGGCATTGGGGTCAAAAGGCCTGAATTCGGTGTTTGCCGGAAAGCAATAGCGAATCCTATCTATCTGAGCATCATTGAAGCAGCAACGTTCTTTAATGGAATCTTCAATGATCCCTTGGCTTTTCGGAGGACTATTCTTCGGATGATCCTTGGCTGGTGAGCTTCGAAGCAACATTTTCGTACTGACGAAGATAGAAGAACAGAGCAAGAGAAGGAAAAGGATAGAGAGAGAGAATACCTGAACGTCTTCGGAATGTGGATTATAAAGGGAGTTTCTCTGAAAATTTAAATGCATTTGATCCTATCTATATCTCTATTTATAATCATGATCTTGCAGGTTGTCACTTCCGTGACATCATCATCGCAACGGCTAGTTCAAAATTAACGGCTATATATCCGTTAGTTTGTTACGGATAAGATCAAGAAAACATAACTCGCTAATTTTACAATTTTACTCCTTATATTTTGGGGGCAATTGTTAGGGGAGGATTTTCTAACAATTAGTGATCCTTATTCATTATCCTAACTAGTGATCCTTACTTCTGTGACAGGTGGTGATCCTCAGAAGGGCTTTAGGATCAGGATCATGGATCACTTCAAGGATCCTCATACTGACGATTGTTTACTTATGTTTTATAACATCTCGCAGGTATAACAAGCTTGACCAAGTCTTAGCGGCATTCTTGGAGAATATTCCCGAAGTATTCTGCACGTGCTAGATCAAAACTAGACGTTATGGAGAACGTGGAGGCTTGGCCCGAAAGTCGGAGAGTTTGTTAACTAGATATTTTTCTTATTTTAAAGGGGTAACGAGCTAGTTAGTGACACTTAGTCATTTTGGCAGTTACACACACTCGCAAATACGCTCATACAAGCTCTCGTTCAAACACTTAGCGATTTCGTACACTTTTTACACACTTCACCGTAGTGATCCTTGTACCTAGCTCGTTACTATCCGAAGTTGTAAACGTTTATTCATTTATTTGAGCTTGGTGATCGGTAGTTTCCATCACCCGGGGTTTTTTGTGCCGGAGATCAACTCTTGATCAAGGGCTTTTTCCCCGTATAAATCCTTGTGTTGTTTGTGCATTCTACATTGAAGTGATCCTCATTGTTGTTACACATTTTAAGCATCATTCCCCTAAACAAAGAGTTTGGTTGCAATATCATCATCAGATTTTCTGACCAAAACACTAAGCCACCACCATCGCCGCACCTTCACCACCGCACCTAACACCACCTCCACCACCGCACCTAACCTACCGCCGCACCTGACACCACCTCCACCACCGCACCTAAACCACCGCCGCACCTAACACCATCTCCACCGCCGCACCTAACCCATCGCCCCTAACTCACCACCGCCACACACCACCTTCAATCGCCCACAAAAGCCACCTCCATCTGTTGTTAGAGAGAGAGAGGAGACATAATGAGGGGTTTCAAATTAGAGAAGAAAGAGAGAGAGTTTGTGTTTATAGAGTGTTTTATTTTTAGGTTTTGTACAAAATGGCCCTTTAATAAAAGTTCTTTACAAAATAACCCATGTGAAGGTGAAATGACAAATATACCCTCATGTGCAAGGCACATGACCAGATTTAACAAAAAAATGTAACTGGGTTTGGTCTAAAGGACAAAACGTGCAAGATTTTGAAAGGTAAAGGACACCGCCTGCAAGATTTTGGCAAAAAGGACAGCGCCTGAAATTTGATGTAAACATAAAGGACAAAACTTGTAATTTACTCAATATAAAATGATCAGAGAAGTCAAGTTTCCAAGATGGCTAGCAAATGTAGTCGTAGTACATAAGAAAAATGGGAAATGGAGAGTTTGTGTAGATTACACAGACTTGAATAAAGCTTGTCCTAAAGACCCATTTCCTCTTCCTCATATTGATGCAATGGTAGATGCTACTGCCGGCCACGAGATGTTAACATTTATGGATGCATCCTCAGGATTTCAGCAGATTCAAATGGAACCTTCAGACCAGGAGGATACTGCCTTCATGACACCAACAGGTATTTATTGTTACACTGCTATGCCTTTTGGTTTGAAAAATGCAGGTGCAACGTACCAGAGATTGGTGAACATGATGTTTAAAGACAAGCTGGGGGACACCATGGAGGTGTACATCGACGATATGGTGGTAAAATCTAAGAAAGCTGAGGATCACCTCCAGGATATTAAGGGAACATTTGATATCCTGGATCAGTATAACATGAAGCTAAATCCTGCTAAGTGCCATTTCGGAGTGGGGGCAGGAAAGTTTCTAGGATATATGGTGACTAAAAGAGGAATAGAGGCAAGCCCGGAGCAGATCAAAGCTATCTTGGATATTAAATCACCTTCAAATATGAAGGATGTTCAATGATTGACAGGGCGAGTGGCAGCACTAAATAGATTTATCTCAAGATCCTCGTTAAAATGCAAAGAATTTTATGATATCCTAAAGAAAAATAAGAAATTTGAGTGGGGAGAGAAGCATGAAGCAGCCCTACAGGATTTGAAGCATTATCTTTCAACCGCACCTCTATTAATGAAGCCCGAAAATGGTGAACCACTATCCCTATACCTCGCAGTATCAGGGAATGCTGTAAGTGCCGTCCTTGTAAAGGATCATGAAGGTCAGCAATATCCTGTCTATTACGTTAGTAAAAGTTTATTAGATGCTAAAACTAGATATTCTCATTTAGAAAAATTAATATTGGCTCTAGTTATGGCCTCGATGAAGCTTAGACATTACTTTGAGACACATATGATCCATGTTAAAACCAATTAACCTGTTAAAAAAAGTGCTTAGGAAACCTGAGATGTCAGGCAGGCTGGCCAAGTGGTCAGTGAAGTTAAGTGCTTATGACTTGGTATATGAACCTAGAAATGCCATAAAATCACAGGCTCTAGCTGACTTTGTGGCTGATTTCAGTAGTGATATTTAGGATGAAGTAGACCTAGAAGTCCAACAGTTAGGAGAATCCTCAGGATTTTGGACATTATACACTGATGGAGCATCTAATATTAGAGGAGTAGGATTGGGTATACTACTAAAATCGCCACAGGGGGACATATTACCTGTTAGGGGAGGATTTTCTAACAATTAGTGATCCTTACTTGTTATCCTAATTAATGATCCTTACTTCTGTGACAGATAGTGATCCTCAGAAGAGCTTCAGGATCAGGATCATGGATCACTTTAAGGATCCTCATACTAACGATTGTTTGTTTATGTTTCGTATTATTTCGCAGGAGTAACAAGCTTGACTTGGTCTTGGCAACGTAACTATGGAATATTCCACGGGTATTTCGCACACGTTTGACTGGAAATGGACGTTGTGGAGAACGTGGGAGCTTGGCACAAAAGTCGGATAGTTTGTTAGTGTAGTTAACTTCTATTTTTAAAGGGGTGACGAGCTAGAATTAGAACACTTAGCCATTTTCAGCTACACACACTTAACAATTTCCATTCACTTTTACACATTTCACCATAGTGATCCTTGTACCTAGCTCGTTGCTATCCGAAGTTGTAAACATTTATTGATTTATTTGAGCTTGGTGATCGGTAGTTTCCATCACCCGAGGTTTTTTGTGCCGGAGATCAACTCTTGATCAAGGGCTTTTTCCCCGTATAAATCCTTGTGTTGTTTGTGCAATTTTCACTAAAGTGATCCTTATTATTGTTCTACATTTCAAGCATCATACCCCGTAACAGAGAGTTTGGTTGCATTATCCTCATCAGATTTTTTGACCAAAACAGTTTGGCGCCCACCGTGGGGCAATTGGTGCTTCATTCCTAAGAAGTTTTTCTGTTGGTGATCATTCCGGTTCATTGCATACAAATACATGGCTTCCTCATTGAAGAATACCTCTACTGCAATGTCTGCGGTCAATTCATCTCAGGGCATTCCACCTTTGCCTCCACCACCTTCTGGACCTCAGAAAAATGCCGAGAAGAAACCAACTCCCATTTTCTCCAAACCTCCAACTTCTTCTGCTTCTTACACTCCCACTACTAGTGACATGTTTACTTTAATTTTGCAGATGAAGGATCATATACAGCAACAGGAGAAGACCAATGAAAGGATTCTCAAAGAAATCGGAGATCTCAAGAAACAAAAGAAAACGGCAGAGGATCATTCCCCCCTGATGCTCAGATCTTTGAATTTTGATACTCCGGTGATTACTTCTCAGCCATCAGTGGTTCCAGATGTTCAATATATGGGTGGACCAAAAGGAGTGCACTACGGTACAACAATAGTGACCCAGGCATTAGGTCCATATTTCCAGCCAGCAGGATCCTATCCTCAGCATATGGGATCCTTCATGAATTCAGGAGGATACTCAGGAGCGCAGCAGATTCAAGGATCTTCCTTTGTTCCAGGATCACTCCAGGTTCAAGGATCCTCCTTTGTTCCAGGATCATCCCAGGTTCAAGGATCCTCCATTGTTCCAGGATCATCCCAGGTTCAAGGATCCCCCTTTGTTCCAGGATCATCCCAGGTTCAAGGATCCTCCATTGTTCCAGGATCATCCCAGGTTCAAGGATCCTCCATTGTTCCAGGATCATCCCAGGTTCAAGGATCCTCCTTTGTTCCAGGATCCTCCCAGTTTCAAGGATCCTTCCAGATGCCAGGATCCTTGAGGAGTTTGCAAACAGGAAGTTCAGATGTCCACCAGGGAGATTTTATTCCAATGCAGACCAATGCTTCTACTGGTCCTTCGATCATTCCAGAGCCCCAACAATATGGATTAACATCCATTCTTCCTAATTTGAATCCAATGGGAGGTAACACTTTTAATAATTCTTATACTACTAACCATGGCTTCATGCAGGATACAGGTATCAATCATGCCATGGCCAGAGAATTGCAAAAGTTGAAGGATATGATATCAAGTGTTCCAGGAGTGGTCAAACCTATCCCAGAGATTGAAGATGGGAGCCACAAGATATCTCGTTTTGCACCACCAATCTGTGATGCTGAGATACCCAAGAGGTTCCATGTGCCAACCATGAAGCTGTACGATGGTTCGACGGATCCTGAAGAACACATAGCACAATACAGGGAGAGGATGGAGATCAATCCAATCCCAGAAAGGTTAAAGGAAGCATGCATGTGCAAGGGATTCGGATCCACTCTTACTGGATCAGCTCTCAAATGGCTGCTAAGTCTTCCCCCCTACTCTATTACCTCATTTGCTAATCTAGTTAACTTATTTAATAACCAATTTTCTTGTAGTAGAAAATTTTAACGATTAACTAGTGATCTATATAGGATAACCCAGGGTCATAATGAATCATTAAGAGATTACATTACCAAATTCAGTAAAGAATCATTAGACATTCCCAACTTGGATATAGCCACGGCTGTTGAAGCCTTTAAAATGGGATTGCTTAGGGATTCATTGTTCTATGATGATCTTGTTATGACACCATGCAGGAACCTAGATGAGGTAAGAACCCGGGCACTTAGGTTCATCCGGCTAGAGGATGACAAAAGGATCCAGGAGAGGTTAGCAGGATCCTCAAAGCAAGATAAGCAAGGATCCTCGTTCAAGAACAACAAGTTCAGATCCTATAACAGATCTGATAACCAGAACGTGCATGCTGTTGATCAGGAAGAGGATGATGAAGATTATCCTCCAATTTCTGAATATTGTTTTTCTGTTGATAACAATGAACTAATCTTTGCGATGCAGAATCTAGGTGATAAAGCCAGATGGCCCAGAAAAAATGACAGACCAGCTGCAACCAAAGATAAATCAAAGTGGTGTGCATACCATGAAGATTTTGGGCATCTTACAGAAGAATGCATTGCCCTAAGAAAGGAAATTGGATACTTGTTGAGCAATGGGCATCTAAAAGAATTGTTGGGTAGAAAAAAGTCAAGGACTCAGGATCCTGAAAGGATCCCTGAGAAGGCTCCAGCCCCTCCAGCAGATGCACAAGTAATAAACTTTATTTCTGGAGGATCAGACATTTGCGGCACATCCTTCTCAACAGCTAAAAGGCATGCAAAGGAAACTAAATTGGATAGTGGAGAAAGACCCGTTCGAACATCAAGTGTCTCCGAAGGAAAAGTCATAACCTTTGATGAAGATGATCGTGTTGATATCAAGGATCCTCATCACGATGGCTTAGTTATTACTCTTTTCATTTCTAACCATTTTGTCCGCATGATCCTTATAGACGGAGGAAGCTCAGTGAACATTATCCAGCTTGATGTTCTAAAGAAGATGGGTATCCTTGAATCAGATATCATACCAAGATCCTCCGTGCTCGTGGGATTTAGTGGCGAAACTAAGAATACCCTGGGGGACATTAAGCTCCCAATATACATCGAAGGCCTACATTCTTATCAAAAGTTTTGTGTTATTGACTGTTTATCTTGTTTTAATGTTATCCTTGGCAGGCCCTGGATACACGATATGAAGGCAGTCCCATCAACTTACCATCAATGTGTGAAGCTCCCTAGTCCTTGGGGAATAGTCAAGATTGATAGTGATCAGCAGGAGGCTAAGAATTGCTATACTTCATCGATGAAACCAGCCTCGAAGTCAAGGGAGCAATAGCAATCAAAGTATCCTCCAAGGGATGTCTTGGAGGCAAGAGAGCAGGATGTGATAGAAATCCTCATGGATCCTCATGATCCTGAATCCAAAATCTATATCGGATCAGGGATCCTTGGCGATATGAAGGAAGACCTCATATCCTTCCTCAAAAGGAGAAAGACTACCTTTGCATGGAAACATGAAGACATGACAGGCATATCTAAAGATGTAATCACTCACAAACTTGGCATTGATAGGTCCTTCAAACCAATCCATCAAAGGAGAAGAAAGTTTGCACTGGAAAGAAATGCCATTATCCAGGAAGAGGTAGAGAAATTGCTCCGGGCAGGTATGATTAGAGAGGTCAAGTATCCAAGATGGTTGGCCAATGTGGTTGTTGTTCAAAAGAAAAACGGAAAGTGGAGGGTATGTGTCGATTTTACCGATTTAAATAAGGCATGTCCCAAGGATCCTTTCCCATTACCCCACATTGACTCCATGGTGGATGCAACTGCGGGTCATGAACTGTTAACTTTTATGGATGCTTCATCTGGATTTCAACAAATCCAAATGGAACCATCCGATCAAGAGGATACAGCCTTCATGACTCCAACTGGTATATATTGCTATATTGCTATGCCGTTCGGACTAAGAAATGCAGGTGCAACATATCAAAGGCTGGTGAATATGATGTTCAAGGATCAGATTGGACAAACTATGGAGGTTTACATAGACGATATGGTGGTAAAATCAATAAAGGCTGAGGATCACCTAAGAGACTTGGAGGAATCATTCAATATCCTTGATAAATATAATATGAAGCTTAATCCTTCAAAATGTCACTTTGGTGTCAAAGCAGGTAAATTCTTAGGATATATGGTGACAAAGAGAGGCATTGAAGCTAGCCCGGAACAAATCAAAGCAATAGTGAACATCAAATCTCCGGCCAATGCTAAGGATGTTCAAAGGCTAACAGGCAGGATAGCAGCTTTGAACAGATTTATATCCAAATCCTCAGAGAAGTGCAAAGAATTCTATGATATCCTAAGGAAGAACAAGAAATTTGAGTGGACTGAGAAACATGAAAATGCTTTAAGAGCTCTCAAAGATTACCTATCCTCAGCCCCATCCTTGATGAAACCAGAAAAAGGCGATGTGCTATCCTTATATCTTGCAGTATCCTCAAAAGCAGTAAGTGCGGTCCTTGTTAAGGATCATGAAGGTACACAACATCCTGTCTATTATGTAAGTAAAAGTTTACTTGATGCCGAATCCAGGTATTCACACCTTGAAAAGCTTATTCTTGCATTAATTATGGCATCTACTAAGTTGAGACATTATTTTGAAACTCATGTTATTGTTGTTAAAACTAATTTTCCAATTAAGAATGTCCTCAGGAAACCAGAGATGTCAGGAAGGATGGCTAAGTGGGCAGTGAAGCTTAGTGCCTATGATATAAGATATGAGCCTAGGACAGCCATCAAATCCCAAGCATTAGCTGACTTTGTGGCTGATTTCAGTAGTGATTTACAAAAAGAAGCTGAGTTAGAAGTCCAGCAGCTAGAGGAGACCAAGGATCCTTGGATACTCTATACTGATGGATCCTCAAATGTCAAAGGCACAGGGCTTGGAATACTACTAAAATTGCCACAGGGGGACATAATACCCCACTCTATAGCTTGTGATTTCCAAACCACTAACAATGAGGCTGAATATGAAGCCTTAATTGCTGGTTTGCAAATTGCTAAGCATATGGGGATCAGGTATCTTGAGGTACATGTAGATTCATTGTTAATTACAAACCACTTTAATGGATCCTATGCTGTTAAAGGTGAAAAGCTAACCAAATATTTAGAGATAGTCAAAGAATTGGCACTCTCTTTTGTTTCCTTTAGTTTGACACAGGTACCAAGGGAAGAAAATACAGAAGCTGATGCATTGGCTAACTTAGGATCATCTTTGAAGATCCCGGAGGATATCAAGATCCCTATTATCCATATCCTGACCCCGGCTATCGAGGATCATGTGGCTATGGAGTTAGGAAATAATTCTGCAATTATCCCTAGTGAGGATACTCAATCCCATTCAAGATCAGGATCATGGATCTCGCCAATTATGAGATACTTACAACATGGAGAAATTCCTACAGGAGAAAACCCTAGGGCTTTCAAAATTAAGGTATCTCAATTCACAATTTTAAATAAAATGTTGTATAGACGATCTCTTGTAGGACCATACTTGAGATGCATTGACGATCCTGAAATCCAAGAAGTTTTAAAAGACTTCCATGAAGGAGATTGTGGAAACCACACTGGGGGCAGGGCATTATTCTCTAGGATCCTGAGGACAGGATACTACTGGCCAACTATGAAGAGAGATGCTGTGGAGTATGCTAAGAGATGTGATCCTTGTCAGAGACACAGCAATATCCTTCATCAACCAGCTGAATTTTTGCATCCTACACCCTCCTCTTGGCCATTTATGAGATGGGGTATGGATATAGTTGGTAAGCTCCCTAAGGCACCTGGTGGAAAAGTATTCATGCTTGCTATGACTGATTACTTCTCCAAGTGGATAGAGGTTGAAGCTTTTGCCCAAGTTAGAGAAAAGGAAGTTATATCCTTCATTAAAAGAAATATTATAACTAGATTTGGAATTCCTTCTGAAATTATATGTGATAATGGTTCCTAATTCATTGGGGGCAGAACCACTAACTTTTGTGACAGCTGGGGGATTAAGATGATAACATCAACACCAGTCCACCCACAAGCTAATGGTCAAGCAGAATCATCCAACAAGATCATCATCAACAATTTGAAGAAGAAGCTTGGATCCAAGAAAGGGAAATGGGCAGAAGAACTACCTTATGTGCGTTGGGCTGATAGGACAACCCCTAAGAATGCTACTGGTCAAACGCCATTCTCTTTGGTATTTGGGGCAGAGTCAGTGATCCCAACAGAAATGGTGGTTCCAACTGCTAGAACAAGTACCCGTGATCCTGAGGAAAATGATGAGAACTTGGCTCAAGACCTGGATACTATTGAAGAAATCAGGGATCTGGCTAGGATAAGGATGGTCAGTTATCAACAAAGAATGGCTGGTGCTTACAACAAAAATGTCAGGATCAGGAAGTTTCAAGTTAGAGATATGGTATTAAGGAAAGCATTTCAGAATACCACCAATCCTGCTGATGGAAAATTGGCTCCAAAATGGGAAGGCCCTTATTTGATTGAAGCTGAAGCAGGAAAGGGGGCATACAGATTGCTAACCATGGAAGGTGATTTGCTACCAAGAGCTTGGAATGCTGTCCACTTGAAGAAATATTTCATGTGAGCAGGATCCTCATGGCACAGATGATCCTTACGTTAGGAGTATCCTTAAAGGATCCTTAAAGTATCAGTGATCCTTACTTTGGTAATATCCTAATCTTGAACTATTTCATTTCTTTATTTTCTCATATAAGGATAAGGATCATGTATCCTTTATCCATCTCTCACGTGATTTTAAGTTTTGAAAGTTCAGGTATCCTTAGCAAAATATTGGTTATCTGCAGAAGCAATCCATTCCTTGGGTTTACCCCCAGTTGTTTGGGCTTGACCACAGTTCCGCCTGTAGCGCATGATGATCCTGGTATAGTTCAAGGCAGTGGGACCAGTACTCGCTTTAGGGGCTGATAATTCCATTGTACTGGCTATACCTAGGATCCTACGTATAATGGTAAACGTACCATACATCCGCTCCTAAGGTTTCTAACGTTTTCACGTTAGCTAAGGTTTCGGCATTTTCATGTCGCTCAAGTTCGGATAGTCGCCAGTGAGGGCCATACTCCAGTTTACATCCGTTTATATGGGTTTGACCCCAGTTTACATCCGTTTATATGGGCTTGACCCCAGTTTACATCCGTTTATATGGGCTTGTCCCCAGTTATCCTTGGGCTTGTCCCCAGTTATCCTTGGGCTTGTCCCCAGTTGCTAACTCTTATCTTATATTGGCTTAGTCCCAAGTTATGCTCTATTTCAGGTCCTTGAAGACAAACAACTAAGGATCCTTGATCCTTACTTCTCTCTAAAGTTTATCTTATAGTTATCCTTATTATGGTTAGGATCCTAACTTGGATCCTCAGGTATGATCCTTAACTATTTTTAATTCTATTCGTTGTTTATTTGAATAACTCTTAAAATTTGACAACTAAACTTGTGATCCTTAAAATATATTACTTTTTGGGATTCTTTAACTATAAGATATTTGATTATGGATCATATCCTAAAATATTTTCAATCTGACTTATTCAAAATGGCTTATTCAATAAATGTACATCAAAACAATTGAGAATTAAAGAGACTAAAAGGATAACAATACAAGATAAGCGACAAAAGATTAAGGTTTTATTTATTAACAAAAGACTAGCCCTTAAAAGGTTGTCAAAATTACCTACCCCGAGCATCTACCAGCAATACGTGGCCCGTCCGCTGGGGTAGGTAAAGGGTGTCCATGATAATAGGTTCAAAAGTAGTGCAGGAATATAAAGGCGGCAGGATCACAATGGCTTCATCCCCCAAACAGAGGATCCCTCCACCATTTGCAATCCTACCTATTGTCCAAAGGATCATACATGATCCTTAATCCTAAAAACTATTGTTCAAACCATCAAATTGTTCAACATCACAACCACAAAAAACTACTACCAAATTTAGAAATTGGGCTCCGGCTGTGTCTAAGAATGTCCATCATCGCCCAATTGTGCAGCCTACACCTTTGCTGCATCCTCTTCCCCTCCAGCTGCGGTATCCTTCACCAGATCCTTCCCACTACCTCCAGCCTCGATCGCCAAAACCTCCTCAGCTTCCTCATCATCCTCAAGATCAACCAACCTTGCTTTCCAGCCCTCAACATCCCAGCAGCTTCTGTCGAAGTTAGGATCTTGAGCTTCCTGGGCCATCTTTAATTTTGTCTGATACATTGTGATGGCAGCAGAGACCTTTGCATTTTCTATGAGATCATGCTTCTCATAGTCAATGTCGATCAGGATTTTAGCTGTTTGAGTCTTGGCATCTTTAAGGGATTTTTCAAGGTCAGCGATCTTAAGATCCTTGAGCACGACAACCTGTTGGAGGTCAGCAATCTTCTTATCCAGCTCCTCAACACTCCCCACGTAATCTTCAATCTCAGCAAATTTCTGCAAAGAAAAGGACAAAGCAGTTCAAGATCAGGTGATCCTCATACGAGTAGGATACCTAGGCAGAATTGGTGATCCTTACCTCATTGAAGTATTCAAGGAACTGGTGGCGGATCAGTGGTAGGCCTTGAAGGTCCTCAGTGTCAGAAGTTTTCCTCTTCTTGCCACCCTTTCCTTTAGTGGGTGCCTTGGGAATGGAGATGCTAGGACTGGTAGTGGCCCTCTTCTTCCTGGATCGAACAACATCAAGGTCAGCCATGTTGAACTGGGATACAGGCTTGGCAGATTTTCCGGCACCTACACATTCAAAGCAAGATAAGTATCCTTATCCTATTTCAATTTAATTATTTATTTTAATATTCAAACTATGCAAAAAGCAGGATACTTACTTGACATGGTGATGGAACCTGAGGATACTTCTTGTGAGTCATGGGTGTCTATCTTGAATGTCCTTATTTCAGGATCAAGCTTCCAAAAAGCAGCAAGCCTATCCTTGGTTGCAGGTGTTGTGATGATGTGCGAGACAGAAATAGCTGCATAACACAATACAAAAAGGGGTTAGTGATCCTTATACAAAAACAAGACTATCTGGTGATCCTTCTCAGGATCCTCTGGCCTACCATGGGTGGACCATGTCCTTGGTAGATCCTTTCCGTTTGGAATGGTATCCCTCCTGACGAAGAAGAAGCGACGTTTCCAATTTGTGTCGTTCTTGGTGACTTTAAGAAGGGGGTGTTCTCCGCCGGGTTTTCGTTTGAACAAATAACGATGAGAACCAAAGGTAGTAAGATCATACATCTGTGTCAGCTCTGACATTCCCAAATCAATGCCTTCCTGCTCGATGATCCTCTCCAGGGTATACAAAACCCTCCAAATCATCGGCATGGCTTGGGTGTAAGAGATGCCGGTAAGGGAAAAGAAGGATTGTGTAAATTCTGGGAAAGGATAGGTGTATCCCATGGCGAATGGAGTAACTGGAAAGGCAACCCATGTTTCTGAAACATAGTCGCACAGAATAGTAGGATCGAAGGGTTTGAAAAAGGCACTCGCCGGAAAGCAGTGACGAATCTTATCTATTTGAGCATCGTTAAAGCAACACCTCTCATGTATTGAGTCTTTGATGATCCTTTGACTCTTCAAGGGACTATCCATCTGGTGATCCTTGGCGGGGGAGGACCGGAGCATCATTCTTGAAGAGATGATGGTAAAGTAAGAAAAACAAAGTAAGAGAAGGAGAGATAAGAGAAGAGATACCTGATAGATCTTCGACCAAGAATTTAAAGGGAGTTTCTTCGAATTTAAATGCATATCGATCCTATCTTTATCTCCTATTTATAATCATGATTATGCAGGGTTGTCACTTCTGTGACGTCATGGTTGCAACGGATAGTTCTACAATAACGGCTATATTTACGATAGTTAGTTGCGGATAAGATCAAGAAAATATAATTCGCTCATTTAACATCACTCCTTATATTTTGGGGGCAATTGTTAGGGGAGGATTTTCTAACAATTAGTGATCCTTACTTGTTATCCTAATTAATGATCCTTACTTCTGTGACAGATAGTGATCCTTAGAAGAGCTTCAGGATCAGGATCATGGATCACTTTAAGGATCCTCATACTAACGATTGTTTGTTTATGTTTCGTATTATTTCGCAGGAGTAACAAGCTTGACTTGGTCTTGGCAACGTAACTATGGAATATTCCACGGGTATTTCGCACACGTTTGACTGGAAATGGACGTTGTGGAGAACGTGGGAGCTTGGCACAAAAGTCGGATAGTTTGTTAGTGTAGTTAACTTCTATTTTTAAAGGGGTGACGAGCTAGAATTAGAACACTTAGCCATTTTCAGCTACACACACTCTCGTACAATTGCACTCTTGAAGCTCTCGACAAACACTTAACAGTTTCCATTCACTTTTACACATTTCACCATAGTGATCCTTGTACCTAGCTCGTTGCTATCCGAAGTTGTAAACATTTATTGGTTTATTTGAGCTTGGTGATCGGTAGTTTCCATCACCCGGGGTTTTTTGTGCCGGAGATCAACTCTTGATCAAGGGCTTTTTCCCCGTATAAATCCTTGTGTTGTTTGTGCAATTTTCACTAAAGTGATCCTTATTATTGTTCTACATTTCAAGCATCATACCCCGTAACAGAGAGTTTGGTTGCATTATCCTCATCAGATTTTTTGACCAAAACATTACCCCAGGCTATTAGGTGTGAATTTCCTGCTACTAATAATGAAGCAGAATATGAGGCTTTAATTGTAGGATTAGAATTGGCTAAAATATGAATATCAAGAATTTGCAGGTATATGTTGACTCATTGTTAATCACTTATCATTTTAATGGATCCTATGCAGTTAAAGGTGAGAAGTTAATCGAGTACCTCAATATTCTCAAAAAATTAGCAAGATATTTCGATGTTTTTACACTTGAACAAGTACCAAGAGAAGATAATGCTGAAGCGGATGTCTTGGCAAACTTATGATCATCGGTCAGGATACCAGAGGGAACCCAGATACCGATACTTCACATTCTGTATCCTGCTGTGGATTCCGTCAAAGCTCAGGATAAGGAGGTAACAAGCATCCAGGATCCTGGTCATGATCCTAATAAGGATGTTGAATCCTGGATGGCTCCAATCATAAGATATCTCAAGGAAGGTCACATCCCTAGAGACGAAAACCCTAAGGCATTTAGGATGAAGGTATCACGATTCACTATTATAAATAATGTTTTGTACAAGAAATCTCTTGCAGGACCATACCTGAGATGCTTGGAGGATCCTGAAACTAAGGAGGTGCTTCAGGATATCTCGAAGGATTAGAGGATTGGCCCCCTCTCTCACGTATAAGGGATTCTAATCCCTTCAAAGGTTTAAAGGTATTCACCTTTCTTACGAATTGGGTTTGAACACCCCGCCTGGAGCGCAAGTTATCTAGGGATAGTTCAAGGTAGCGGGACCAGTTCATGTAAAAGTGGCTGACAATTTCGTTACTCTTGCCTATATCCTGGATCCTAAAGGTATATGAGGATTGATCACTGTTAGGGGAGGATTTTCTAACAATTAGTGATCCTTATTCGTTATCCTAATTAGTGATCCTTACTTCTGTGACAGGTGGTGATCCTCAGAAGAGCTTCAGGATCAGGATCATGGATCACTTTAAGGATCCTCGTACTGACGATTGTTTACTTATGTTTTGTACTATCTCGCAGGTATAACCAGCTTGACCAAGTCTTAGCGACATTCCTGGAGAATATTCCCAAACTATTCTGCACGTGCTTGGCCAAAAATGGACGTTATGGAGAACGTGGGGGCTTGGCACAAAAGTCGGATAGTTAGTTTGGTAGTTAGATTTCTATTTTAAAAGGGGTAATGAGCTAGTAGAGAAACACTTAGTCATTTTTTACAGCTACACACACTCATATACTCGCACACTTGAAGCTCTCGACGAACATTCATTCGTTTTCACTCACATTTACACATTTCACGATAGTGATCCTTGTACCTAGCTCGTTACTATCCGAAGTTGTAAACATTTATTCATTTATCTGAGCTTGGTGATCGGTAGTTTCCATCACCAGGGGTTTTTTGTGCCGGAGATCAACTCTTGATCAAGGGCTTTTTCCCCGTATAAATCCTTGTGTCATTTCGGCAATTTACATTGAAGTGATCCTTGTTATTGTTCTACATTGTTAGCATCATACCCCGTAACATAGAGTTTGGTTGCAATATCCTCAACAGATTTTTTTGACCAAAACAGTTTGGCGCCCACCGTGGGGCAATTGGTGCTTCGTCCTTAGAAAAATACGCATTTCTGTGCTCATTTCGGTTCACTACAACCAAGCAAATGGCTTCCTCAGCGAAGAATGCTTCAAACTTGATGCCCTTATTCACTTCTTCACAAGGCGTCCCTCCTTTGCCTCCACCACCTTCTGGATCCCAGAAGAATACCGAGAATGCCGCGAAGAAACCAACTCCCATTTTCTCAAAACCACCTACTTCTTCTATTTCAACTAATCCTACTACTAATGATCTCTATGCCTTGATTTTGCAGATGAGGAATCATGCACAAGAGCAGGATAAGACCAACGAAAGGATCCTCCGGGAGATTGACGAAATTAAGAAACAGAAGAAAACGGCAGAGGATCGTTCCCCACTGATGCCCAGATCTTTGAATTTTGATACTCCGGTGATTACTTCTCAGCCATCAGTGGTTCCAGACATTCAATATGTGGGTGGACCAAAAGGAGTGCACTACGGAACAACAACAATGACCCAGGCATCAGGTTCATATTTCCAGCCAGCGGGATCCTATCCTCAGCATATGGGATCCCTCACGAGTTCAGGAGGATATTCAGGAATGCAGCAGTTTCAAGGATCCTCCTTCGTTCCAGGATCATCCCAGGTTCAAGGATCCTCCTTCGTTCCAGGATCATCCTAGGTTCAAGGATCCTCCTTCGTTCCAGGATCATCCCAGGTTCAAGGATCCTCCTTCGTTCCAGGATCATCCTAGGTTCAAGGATCCTCCTTCGTTCCAGGATCATCCCAGGTTCAAGGATCCTCCTTCGTTCCAGGATCATCCCAGGTTCAAGGATCCTCCTTCGTTCCAGGATCATCCCTGGTTCAAGGATCCTCCTTTGTTCCAGGATCATCCCAGTTTCAGGGATCCTTCCAGATGCCAGGATCCTTGAGGAGTTTGCAAACAGGAAGTTCAGATGTCCATCAGGGAGATTTTATTCCAATGCAGACCAATGCTTCTACTGGTCCCTCGATCATTCCAGAGCCCCAACAATATGGATTAACATCCATTCTTCCTAACTTGAATCCAATGGGAGGTAACACTTTTAACAATTCTTATACTACTAACCATGGTCTTATGCAGGATCCAAGTATCAATCATGCCATGGCCAGAGAATTGCAAAAGCTAAAGGATATGATATCAAGTGTTCCGGGAGTAGTCAAACCTATCCCAGAGATTGCAGATGGGAGCCATAAGATATCTCATTTT
Organism: Helianthus tuberosus; assembly: GCA_030545235.1. Taxonomy (NCBI): domain Eukaryota; kingdom Viridiplantae; phylum Streptophyta; class Magnoliopsida; order Asterales; family Asteraceae; genus Helianthus; species Helianthus tuberosus. Next base: position 18,337,109 of record CM060383.1, read on the forward strand.
GCACCACCGATCTGTGATGCTGAGATACCCAAGAGGTTCCATGTGCCTACAATGAAACTGTATGATGGTTCGACGGATCCTGAAGAACACATAGCACAATACAGGGAGAGGATGGAGATCAATCCAATCCCAGAAAGGTTAAAGGAAGCATGCCTGTGCAAAGGATTCGGATCCACTCTTACTGGATCAGCTCTCAAATGGCTGCTAAGTCTTCCCCCTACTCTATTACCTCATTTGCTAATCTAGTTAATCTATTTAATAATCAGTTTTCTTGTAGTAGGAAATTTGAACGATTAACTAGTGATCTATATAGGATAACCCAGGGTCATAATGAATCATTAAGGGATTACATTACCAAATTCAGTAAAGAATCCTTAGACATTCCCAACTTAGATATAGCCACAGCTGTTGAGGCCTTTAAAATGGGATTGCTTAGGGATTCGTCTTTCTATGATGATCTTGTTATGACACCGTGCAGGAACTTAGATGAGGTAAGAACCCGAGAACTTAGGTTCATTCGACTAGAAGATGACAAGAGGATCCAGGAGAGGTTAGCAGGATCCTCAAAGCAGGATAAGCAAGGATCCTCATTCAGGAACAACAAGTTCAGATCCTACAACAGATCTGATAACCAGAACGTGCATTCTATTGATCAAGAAGAGGATGATGAGCATTATCCTCCAATTTCTGAATATTGTTTTAGTGTTGATAACAATGAACTAATCCTTGCGATGCAGAGTCTAGGTGATAAAGCTAGATGGCCCAGAAAAAATGATAGGCCAGCTGCAACTAAGGATAAATCAAAGTGGTGTGCATACCATGAAGATTTTGGGCACCTCACAGAAGAATGCATTGCACTAAGAAAGGAAATTGGATACTTGCTGAGCAAAGGGCATCTAAAGGAATTGTTGGGAAGAAAAAAGTCAAGGACTCAGGATCCTGAAAGGATCCCTGAGAAGGCTCCAGCCCCTCCAGCAGATGCACAAGTGATAAACTTCATTTCTGGAGGATCAGACATTTGCGGCACATCCTTCTCAGCAGCTAAAAGGCATGCAAAGGAAACTAAAATGGATAATGGAGAAAGATCTGTTCAAACATCAAGTGTCTCCGAAGGAAAAGTTATAACCTTTGATGAAGAGGATCGTATTGATATCCAGGATCCTCATCACGATGGTTTAGTTATCACTCTTTTTATTTCTAACCATTTTGTCCGCATGATCCTTATAGACGGAGGAAGTTCAGTGAACATTATCCAGCTTGATGTCCTAAAGAAGATGGGTATTCCTGAATCAGAGATCATACCAAGATCCTCTGTGCTCGTGGGATTTAGTGGTGAAACTAAGAATACCCTGGGGGACATTAAACTCCCAATATACATTGAAGGCCTACACTCTTATCAAAAATTTTGTGTTATTGACTGTTTATCTTGTTGTAATGTTATCCTTGGCAGGCCCTGGATACACGATATGAAAGCAGTCCCATCCACTTACCATCAATGTGTGAAGCTCCCTAGTCCTTGGGGAATAGTGAAGATTGATAGTGATCAGCAGGAGGCTAAGAATTGCTATACTTCATCGATGAAACCAGCTTCGAAATCCAGGGAGCAATAGCAATCAAAACCTCGTATCCTTCCTAAAAAGGAGAAAGACTACCTTTGCATGGAAACACGAAGACATGACTGGTATATCCAAAGATGTAATCACTCACAAACTCGGCATTGACAGATCCTTCAAACCAATCCATCAAAGGAGAAGAAAGTTTGCACCGGAAAGGAATGCCATTATCCAGGAAGAGGTAGAGAAATTGCTCCGGGCAGGTATGATTAGAGAGGTCAAGTATCCAAGATGGTTGGCCAATGTGGTTGTTGTTCAAAAGAAAAACGGAAAGTGGAGGGTATGTGTCGATTTTACCGATTTAAATAAGGCATGTCCCAAGGATCCTTTCCCTTTACCCCACATTGACTCCATGGTGGATGCAACCGCGGGTCATGAACTGTTAACTTTTATGGATGCTTCATCTGGATTTCAACAAATCCAAATGGAACCATCCGACCAAGAGGATACAACCTTCATGACTCCAACTGGTATATACTGCTATATTGCTATGCCGTTCGGATTAAGAAATGCAGGTGCAACATATCAAAGGCTGGTGAATATGATGTTCAAGGATCAGATTGGACAAACTATGGAGGTTTATATAGATGGTATGGTGGTAAAATCCTTAAAAGCTGAGGATCACTTAAGAGACTTGGAGGAAGCATTCGATATCCTTGACAAATATAACATGAAGCTTAATCCTTCAAAATGTCACTTTGGTGTTAAAGCAGGTAAATTCTTAGGATATATGGTGACAAAGAGAGGCATTGAAGCTAGCCCGGAACAAATCAAAGCAATAGTGAACATCAAATCTCCGGCCAATGCTAAGGATGTTCAAAGGCTAATAGGCAGGATAGCAGCTTTGAATAGATTTATATCCAAATCCTCAGAGAAGCGCAAAGAGTTCTATGATATCCTAAGGAAGAACAAGAAATTTGAATGGACGGAGAAGCATGAAAATGCTTTGAGAGCCCTCAAAGATTACCTATCCTCGGCCCCGGCTTTAATGAAACCAGAAAAGGCGATGTGCTATCCTTGTATCTTGCAGTATCCTCAAAAGCAGTAAGTGCGGTCCTTGTTAAGGATCATCAAGGTACACAACATCCTGTCTATTATGTAAGTAAAAGTTTACTTGATGCCGAATCCAGGTACTCACACCTTGAAAAGCATATTCTTGCATTAATTATGGCATCTACTAAGTTAAGACATTATTTTGAAACTCATGTTATCATTGTTAAAACTAATTTTCCAATCAAGAATGTCCTCAGGAAACCAGAGATGTCAGGAAGGATGGCTAAGTGGGCAGTGAAGCTGAGTGCATATGATATAAGATACGAGCCTAGGACAGCCATCAAATCCCAAGCATTAGCTGACTTTGTGGCTGATTTCAGTAGTGATTTACAAGAAGAGGCTAAGCTAGAAGTCCAGCAGCTAGAAGAGACCAAGGATCCTTGGATACTCTATACTGATGGATCCTCAAATGTCAAAGGCACATGGCTTGGAATACTACTAAAATCGCCACAGGGGGACATAATACCCCACTCTATAGCTTGTGAGTTCCAAACCACTAACAATGAGGCTGAATATGAAGCCTTAATTGCTGGTTTGCAAATTGCAAAGCATATGGGGATCAGGTATCTTGAGGTACATGTAGATTCATTGTTAATTACAAACCACTTTAATGGATCCTACGCTGTTAAAGGTGAAAAGCTAACCAAATATTTAGAGATAGTCAAAAGTTTGGCACTCTCTTTTGTTTCCCTTAGTTTGACACAGGTACCAAGGGAAGAAAATTCAGAAGCTGATGCATTGGCTAATCTAGGATCATCCTTGAAGATCCCGGAGGATATCAAGATCCCTATTATCCATATCCTGAATCCAGCTATTGAGGATCATGTGGCTATGGAGATAGGAAATGATTCTGCAGTGATCCCTAGTGAGGATATTCGATCCCATTCAGGATCAGGATCATGGATCTCACCAATTATGAGATACTTACAACATGGAGAGATTCCTACAGGAGAAAACCCTAGGGCTTTCAAATCTAAGGTATCTCAATTCTCAATTATAAATAGTATGTTGTATAGACGATCTCTTGCAGGACCATACTTGAGATGCATTGAGGATCCTGAAGTCCAAGAAGTTTTAAAAGACTTCCATGAAGGAGATTGTGGAAACCACACTGGGGGCAGGGCATTATTCTCAAGGATCCTGAGAACAGGATACTACTGGCCAACCATGAAGAGAGACGCTGTGGAGTATGCTAAGAGATGTGATCCTTGTCAGAGACACAGCAATATCCTTCATCAACCAGCTGAATTATTGCATCCTATATCCTCCTCTTGGCCGTTTATGAGATGGGGTATGGATATAGTTGGAAAGCTCCCTAAGGCACCTAGTGGAAAAGTATTCATGCTTGCTATGACGGATTACTTCTCCAAGTGGATAGAGGCTGAAGCTTTTGCCCAAGTCAGAGAAAAGGAAGTTATATCCTTCATTAAAAGAAATATTATAACTAGATTTGGAATTCCTTCTGAGATTATATGTGATAATGGTTCCCAATTTATTGGGGGCAGAACCACTAACTTTTGTGACAGCTGGGGGATTAAGATGATAACATCAACACCAGTCCACCCACAAGCTAATGGTCAGGCAGAATCATCCAACAAGATCATCATCAACAATTTGAAGAAGAAGCTTGGATCCAAGAAAGGGAAATGGGCAGAAGAACTACCCTATGTGCTTTGGGCTGATAGGACAACCCCCAAGAATGCTACTGGTCAAACACCATTCTCTTTGGTGTTTGGGGCAGAATCAGTGATCCCAACAGAAATGGTGGTTCCAACTGCAAGAACAAGTACCCGTGATCCTGAGGAGAATGATGAGAACTTGGCTCAAGACCTGGATACTATTGAAGAAATCAGGGATATGGCTAGGATAAGGATGGCCAGTTATCAGCAAAGAATGGCTGGTGCTTACAACAAAAATGTCAGGATCAGGAGGTTTCAAGTTGGAGATATGGTATTAAGGAAAGCATTTCAGAATACCACCAATCCTGCTGATGGAAAATTGGCTCCAAAATGGGAAGGCCCTTATTTGATTGAAGCTGAAGCAGGAAAGGGGGCATATAGATTGCTAACCATGGAAGGTGATTTGCTACCAAGAGCTTGGAATGCTGTCCACTTAAAGAAATATTTCATGTGAGCAGGATCCTCATGGCATAAATGATCCTCACGATAGGGATATCCTTAAAGGATCCTCAAAGTATCGGTGATCCTTACTTAGGTAATATCCTAAACTTGAACTATTTCATTTCATTATTTTCTCATATAAGGATAAGGATCATGTATCCTTTATCCATCTCTCACGTGAGTTCAAGTTTTGAAAGTTCAGGTATCCTTAGCATAACGTTGGTTATCTGCAGAAGCAATCCGTCCTTTGGGTTTAACCCCAGTTATTCGGGCTTGACCCCAGTTCCGCCTGTAGCGCACGATGATCCTGGTATAGTTCAAGGCATTGGGACCAGTACTCGTTTTAGGGGCTGATAATTTCATTGTACTGGCTATGCTTAGGATCCTACGTATAATGGTAGACGTACCATACATCCGTTCCTAAGGTTTCTAACGTTTTCACGTTAGCTAAGGTTTCTAACGTTTTCACGTTAGCTAAGGTTTTGGCATTTTCATGCCACTAAGTTTGGATAGTCGCCAGTTAGGGCCATACTCCAGTTTACATATGATCCTTGGGCTTGTCCCCAGTTATCCTTGGGCTTGTCCCCAGTTATCCTTGGGCTTGTCCCCAGTTATCCTTGGGCTTGTCCCCAGTTGCTAACTCTTTTCTTATATTGGCTTAGTCCCAAGTTATGCTCTATTTCAGGTTCTTGAAGATAGGCAACTAGGGATCCTTGATCCTTACTTTATTCTAAGGTTTATCTTATAGTTATCCTTATTAAGATTAGGATCCTAACTTGGATCCTCAGGTATGATCCTTAACTATTTTTAATTCTATTCATTATTTATTTGAATAACCCTTATACTTGACAACTGAACTTGTGATTCTTAAACCATATCACTTTTTAGAACTTATCGGTTATGGGATATGTGATCCTTGATCATATCCTAAACTTTCTGGATATCTTTTCTAATTTGTCAAGGCTTGATAAGTATAAACAGAATGAACATTACAACAGTTGGAAAGTAACATATTAAAGAGGATAACAACACGAGATAAGCGACAAAAGGTTAAGTTTTTATTTATAAACAAAAGACTAACCCTTGAAAGGTTGTCAAAATTACCTACCCGAGCTTCTACCAGCAAAACGTGGCCCGTCCGCTGGGGTAGGTAAAGGGTGTCCATGATAATAAGTTCAAAGATAGTGCAGGAATATAAAGGCGGCAGGATCACAATGGCTTCATCCCCCAAACAGAGGATCCCTCCACCAATTGCAATCCTGCCTATTGTCCAAAGGATCATACATGACCCTTAATCCTAAAAACCTATTGATCAGTACAACCCATCATTGTTCAACAAAAAGCACCATCACCAAAACAAACTATCAAACTAAAAAAATGGGCTCCGGCTACGTCTAGAAATGTCCTTCATCGCCCATTTATGCAGCCTATGCCTTCGCTGCATCATCATCCCCTCCAGCTGCGGTATCCTTCATCAGATCCTTCCCACTGCCACTTGCTTCAATCGCCAAGACCTCAGTAGCCTCCTCCTCATCATCCTCAAGATCATCCAACCTTGCCTTCCAACCCTCAACATCCCAGCTGTTTTTGTCAAAACTAGGATCTTGAGCTTCCTGGGCCATCTTCAATTTTGTCTGATACATCGTGATGGCGGCAGAGACCTTAGCATTTTCAATGAGGTCATGCTTCTCATAGTCAAGGTCGATCAGAAGTTTAGCTGTCTTAGTCTTCTCATCTTGGAGTTCCTTCCGAAGATCAGCAAGTGCAAGGTCCTTGAGCACGGCAACCTGTTGGAGGTCAGCAATTTTCTTGTCCTGCTCCTCAACATTCCCCACGTAATCCTCAATCTCAGCAAATTTCCGCAAAGAAAAGGATAAAGCAGTTCAAGATCAAGTGATCCTCATACGAGTAGGATACCTAGGCAGAATTAAGGATCCTTACATCATTAAAGTATTCAAGGAACTGGTGGCGGATCAGTGGTAGGCCTTGAAGATCCTCGGCATCAGAAGTTTTCCTCTTCTTGACACCCTTTCCTTTGGTGGGTGCCTTTGGAATGGAGATGCTAGGACTGGTAGTGGATCTTTTCTTCCTGGATCGTACGACATCAAGGTCAGCCGTGTTGAACTGGGAAACAGGCTTGGCAGATTTTCCAGCACCTACACAATTAAAACAAGATAAGTATCTTTTCTTAGTTCGTATTTCACTATTTATTTAAATTTTAAACAAGGATACTTACTTGACATTGTGACAGAGCCTGAGGATACCTCCTGTGAATCTTGGGTTGTTGTCTTGAAAGTTCTTGTCTCAGGATCAAGTTTCTTGAAAGCGAGGAGCCTTTCCTTAGCAGCAGGGGACAGTTTGAGGTGTGAGACGGTGATAGCTGCATAAAAAGAAAGCAAAAATATAAGTTATCCTTACATCAAAAGAAAGTTCCTGGTGATCCTTCTCAGGATCCTCCATCCTACCATGGGTAGCCCATTTTTTAGGAAGGTCCTTTCCATCCTGGATGGAATCTCTCTTGATAAAAAAGAAGCGCCGTTTCCAATTAGCATCATTCTTGGTGGCTTTGAAGATTGGGTGTTCCTCACCGGGTTTACGTTTGAACAAATAACGGTGAGAGCCAAAGGTGGTAAGATCATACAGTTCTCCCAGCTCTGCCATTCCTAGATCTATTCCCTCCTGATCGATGATCCTTTCAAGGGTGTACAAAACCCTCCAAATCATCGGCATGGCTTGGATATAAGAGATGCCGGTTAGGGAAAAGAAAGATTGGGTGAAGGCTGGAAAAGGATATGTATAGCCTATGGTGAAAGGAGTGACGGGGAAAGCAACCCATTTATCGGAGATATGATCGCTCAGGGCATTGGGGTCAAAAGGCCTAAATTCGGTGTTCGCCGGAAAGCAGTGGCGGATCTTATCTATCTGAGCATCATTGAAGCAGCAGCGTTCTTTAATAGAGTCTTCAATGATCCCCTGGCTTTTCGGAGGACTGCTCTTTGGGTGATCCTTGGCCGGTGAACTTCGGAGCAACATTTTCGAAGTGACGGAGATAAAGAAAGAAAAACAGAGTAAGAGAGGAAGAAAGAGGAGAAAGAAATACCTGGTTGATCATCGACTGAGAATTTAAAGGTAGTTTCTTTCGAATTTGAATGCATAATGATCCTATCTATATCTCTATTTATAATTATGATTCTGCAGGATTGTCACTTCCGTGACGTCATGATCGCAACGGCTAGTTCTATTTTAACGGCTATATATCCGTTAGTTTGTTGCGGATAAGATCAGTAAAATATAACTCACATATTTACAATTTAACTCCTTATATTTTGGGGGCAATTGTTAGGGGAGGATTTTCTAACAATTAATGATCCTTATTCGTTATCCTAATTAGTGATCCTTACTTCTGTGACTGGTGGTGATCCTCAGAAGAGCTTCAGGATCAGGATCATGGATCACTTTAAGGATCCTCGTACTGACGATTGTTTACTTATGTTTTGTACTATCTCGCAGGTATAACCAGCTTGACCAAGTCTTGGCGACATTCCTGGAGAATATTCCCAAACTATTCTGCACGTGCTTGGCCAAAAATGGACGTTATGGAGAACGTGGGGGCTTGGCACAAAAGTCGGATAGTTAGTTTGGTAGTTAGATTTCTATTTTAAAAGGGGTAATGAGCTAGTAGAGAAACACTTAATCATTTTTTACAGCTACACACACTCATATACTCGCACACTTGAAGCTCTCGACGAACATTCATTCGTTTTCACTCACATTTACACATTTCACGATAGTGATCCTTGTACCTAGCTCGTTACTATCCGAAGTTGTAAACATTTATTCATTTATCTGAGCTTGGTGATCGGTAGTTTCCATCACCCGGGGTTTTTTGTGCCGGAGATCAACTCTTGATCAAGGGCTTTTTCCCCGTATAAATCCTTGTGTCATTTCGGCAATTTACATTGAAGTGATCCTTGTTATTGTTCTACATTGTTAGCATCATACCCCGTAACATAGAGTTTGGTTGCAATATCCTCAACATATTTTTTTGACCAAAACAATCACCCTCTCTCACGAAAGGGTATTGTCATACTCTCTAAGGTTTAAAGGTTTTCACCTTTCTAAGTCTTGGAGTTTGTACACTCTCGCCTGTAGCGCATGAAAATCAGGGTTTATCCCCAGGATGTTGAGGGTTTATCCCCAGGATATTAAGGGTTTATCCCCAGGATATTAAGGGTTTATCCCCAGGATGTTAAGGGTTTATCTCAGGATATTCAGGATTTATTCAGTAAAGCTAAAGTATGACTGTGTTTACATTCCTAAGTCTTCAAATGTGTTGAACACAGGGGACATATGTTATACAACTTGAAGGATGGATTCAAACTTGTAAGTGTGGACTGGGGACATTCCTATAATTGAAGATTGAAATTGACTCTTTAGGAATCTCTGGTATGACCCCTCCTTTTTGTTTGGATAATTTGAGTTTTATAAGTTATGTGTTAGTATCCTGAGCAGGATATCTCTCATGATACCCTTACAATGTGTTCTCAGGAATGTTCAAACAAAGCTGTTTTCATAAATAAAATTTATGCAATAAAGGTATAACAACATAAATAAAGCAAAATACCCTTGTTTTTTGCTTTTGGCATAAAGGACATTCTAGATCTGCACTTATTCGTGAAAAGTTCTACAAAGAAAAAGAAGATTATCCAGGCCATTGTTCATGTTACATTTTGGAGTATTTGGGCTACAAGAAATAAACTCATTTTTGATGGTTCCTATCCAGAGGTATCAAAGATTTTGGAGGAAGTGAAGGTTATGAGTTATCTATGGGTCATATATCGTTCAAAGGATGCTGCGATTACGTTGGAGAGCTGGAAAAGTTTTGATGATTCGGTTAAAGTCGTGTAGGGTCCTGTATTGTTTTTTCCTGTTTTATGGTTGTTTGGTGTGCCGCTCTAGCCGGCTTGTATATTTTGGTGTAGCTCCTTGCTAATTAATAAAGCGTTTTTTATTAGCCGTTCAAAAAAAAAAAAAACAAAAAAAACGAAAGAGATGGTGTTGAGTCACTATTTTATTTAAGAAAAAAATAAATAAGAAACAAGTGAAAACCAATGTTTTGAAAACCGGACCGGGCCGGCCGGTCGGACCGGTCCGGCCGGGAACCGGGACTTCATCCGGGCCGGTTCATGCCATCAAACCGGACCAACATCAGGCCGGAGGTCGGGCCGGCGGTCGGGCCGGCGGGTCGCATAGGGTCGGGCCGGTCATGGTTTTTTTTTATTTTTTTTAATTAAATATGGAATAAATCACTTCAAAACCTAATCTAAAAAACTCAAAACAAGATTTGACACTATGTTTGATAGTTAGTTGCAAGATTTGGTATTTTTTAATGTTTTTTGGATGACTAATGGTTGTGTTTTTAGTTCCTAAACTATTTGGAATTTTATCTATTTTTTCTATGTTTTATATATATTTTTATATAATTTATGACGTAATCCGGTTCTTAAATCCGGTCGAACCGGTCGGACCGGTCTGACCTTTGACCCCGTAAGGTGACCGGGTCGACTTCCGGTCCGGTTCTGAAAACATTGGTGAAAACACATAACAATATAACATACTTTGTTGTTTTGACTTTTGACCGTTCGGTTCATCACTTCATCCCTAATTTCTCAACAACACCCACACTCCACATGGGAGGATTCTGAAGTTTTCTCCTCCACAACGCCAATCCAAGATTCCTCAGGTACCCATCTCTTCCATTCCACCAATCTCTTCTAATTTGGTTACTTCAATCGGTCATTTAACATAAAGTAATGCCTTTAATTGCATTACTATCAAAACCCATTGAATATATTTACTTCTTTCTTTTGAACCAATTTAGTTTCTTTTGCAATGATGTTTGCAGAAATGAAGCTCTAGGTTCAATTTTGTGATAACCTAGGTTCTATCAACTGTCTAATAATACTCCCTTTAAATGCTATAGATTTGCTCTGGAATGAGAGAATGATTATTGTACAACTAACCCTTTTTTAGGAATTTTAGCATGAAATTTGTGGGATTTGTTTGTCAGTAAAACTGTTTTTTTTTCCTCTGTGTTATGGGTTTGATTGTTTGTTTTTGAGACTTTGCGTGTTTTCGAAAATACTAAGGTAAATTTGGTCATGATTAGTAGGGCTGCAAACGAACCAAACGTTTGAACTGTTCGGTGGGAAGTTCGTTTGTGTTCGTTCGGTTATTAAACAAAAGAACACAAACAAGAAATTTCGTTCGTTTCATTAAACGAACGAACGCGAACAAAGGTTGTGCTTGTTCATTTATGTCCGTGAACGTTAAGTATTGTGTTTGTTTGTGTTCGATAGCTTATTAGTGTTTTTAGTTTTTGTATTTTATTTAAATACTTCGAAATTCCGACAAATAAAATATTTAATAAGTGTCGGTGTATTATATATTTTGTTCATGAACGTTTGTTTGTGTTCGTTTGTTTCCATTTGTGTTCATGAACATTAGTTTGTGCTCATTTGTGTTCATGAACGTTTGTTTCCATTTGTGTTCATCAACGTTTGTTTTCGTTCATTGCCTAAAATTAACAAACAAACACAAACGAACACGAACAAGTTCATTTCCTTAACAAACGAACATAAAATATCTTTCGGTAAGCGTTCATGAACACATATATTTCTTAACAAACGAACACAAATAAGGTCTTGTTCATGTTCGTTCGGTTCGTTTGCAGCCCTAGTGATTAGAAGCGGATTCAGAGTGTTGTATTCATGTATTGTACAAGTACCAAAATAGTTAGTTGAAGATGATCTTGTTTATTATGTAGGCTTTCTTTTCATTAGTTCCTTTGATTGTTGATTTGTTAGTTGTTACTCCTGCTCAATTGATGTAAAAATACTGCCACGAACGTCCGACATACTTAGAATGATGATCTTATACAAAGTGTTAGTCTTCAGTATAGAAGTTTAGGGAAATGTGTAAGTGTGTTCTACTGACCGAAGGGTTAGATGTTCTAACTGTGAAGCAGTAGAACCATTTACTGACCAAGTACTTAGTCAGATGTAATATGAGATCAGATGTTTCATCGGCTGACTAGAGGTTCCAGTGTTGGATAATCTTGACGGGTCGCGGAGCTATCGGTTTTGTTTAAATGGGTCACGTGTGAAGGGTCTTGGAGTTAATTTTAGAGTTGCGTCTATATGAGAAATGGTCAAGTTTGACCGAGTTTCATGCATGTTTATGTTGGACTCATGGAGGATTTTAGGTGCACGTTGGAGGTTGTTGCGATAAAGTAGGAGTTTTTTTTATTATGCATGTGTGTTTTTAGTTCTTGTATAAATAAGATAGGCAGCAGTAGTTTGTTTTATACCCTTTTGATTATTGAATACAAAAAGCTTTTCTTTCTTCAACTTCACATACGTACGAGAGGGTGAATTGTGTGTGTTGAGTGAGGGGAACAGTTCCAACAGATAAAGAGTCGGATGTTCCGTCTGTAAGTCAGTAGAACAACATATTGACCTTATAGAATGTTAACATTTGAGCACTACAAGAATTGAGAAAATTTAAAAACTTTATTTTCTTTTATCTTGTAATTACCTTCTCCTCTTTTTGGTAATCAATATCTATTCTCTGTTTTTTTTAATAAAAAAAGTTGTATCAAAATTTGCAGGTTCCTGCATGGTGCCAGCAACTCTAATGCCATCATGTGGCTGTCCTAATTACCTTTCTACCATTGGATGTTCGAGTACAAAGATCTCATCTGTCGGGTTTTCTTCTGACCGGTTAAGAACTTCATTCTCTTTTCGAAAGACATTATATGCTCGGTTTTGGATCTTCCACTTGACACAACCTTTTTTCCTCAAGAATCCTAAGTGAGTTGCATTATCGATGGGTATCTAAAGTTGCATTTTTCATATTTAATTGTTGGTTTTTGTGTTGTATAGGAGAAGTATGACATGGCGTTTAAGAAGCAACACAGATGGCAGCGGCTTCAATCCCTCATCCACAAATAACAACAGCAATGGTACCAGACTCATAAGGGCAATACAAGCATTTCAGACCAAAGTAACTACAAGAATTAAAGAGCTAAGGAAAGATCTTCCAATGAAACTGCTATTTTTCTTGACCGGTTTTTATTGTTCCACGGCTTTCGCAACGGTTATAGGGCAAACGGGTGATTGGGATATTCTTTCTGCCGCTTTGGCGGTGGCTGTGGTGGAGGGAATAGGGGCCCTTATGTACACGGATGCGTTTCCTTTATTCAACAAGGTAAAGAACTTAATCACCATGTTCAATTATTGGAAAAGTGGCCTTACTATGGGTCTTTTTCTCGATTCTTTCAAGTATTGAAGATGTCTTGTTGCTCAAGAAATCATCAAAAACGCCATTCATTTTCTGCCCTCAAGTACAGGATGATTTAAAAGACGACATATTGCAGTTCTCAGACATGATATTAACGTTGATTCTTTGAAGCGAGTATCTTGTGGCTCAAGAAATCTCATTGACTATTCTTTTACTTAACAATGTTATATTAGGCGCTCGAGTGCAGCAATGACCAAAAGATAAGATGGCATAGCATGGGATCTATTCTACTTCGTGGGTTAGCCCAACGCGGTTTGAATGGTACACTGTACTTAACGACTACATTTCAACCCAAAATCCGTTTTGACCTATAAACCACCCGTTCTGGATTTTCAAATTAAGCTGACGGGGCATATGCAACATGATGAAATTGTATGGCAATTAACCTTTGGGTTCATGTAATTAGTAGAAGAAATTAAATTTGAAAGGTGTTGTAGCACATTCTTAACCAACTATAGATGACTTGTTTGCAGATTTTATTTGTATATATCATACTCATGTATCTTAAAATGCCTAACATCCTCAATAAAACAATATATTCATACATGATTCTGTTTTTTTTTAATCACTACAAAATTGGTTTGTTGAATTCAACATGAACAATCACAGCTTCAATTCATTGGCAGGTAACTTCATTAAAAACCTACAAAGGACAACATATCGACAAGTGTTAACCAACATGCTTGCTGCCTGCTGATCACCTTCAGTTTCTGAAGTCGATTCATTTGCTTGTTGGATTTTACGTTTCTGTATAAGCCAAGTAGCATGAATACCGGTCTTTTTGCATCATGTCAATCTGTGTGAGACTTGTCCAACTTATAATAAGTTCAAGTATACGGCGTTCATCTATAGAACTTAAAGCACGAGACTGATGAACCTTTGCAAGATAGAAATCCCGCTCCTTTTTAGCTGCCGACAGTTCCAGTGCTAGTTTTTGCTCCCTAGTTGCATTCTTATGCAGTCGAGATGTCTAGTTAATATTACAAAATCACTGCTTAAATCGTGGTAAAACAGATTATTGCACATGGTTCTACTATTTGATGCAAGATTTGAGTAATCATCAATTATGTTCATACCAATCTCTTCTGTGAGATGATCCCATTTGAATTTACTCAAGTATTTGGTAAAAACTACATACAAAACACTGTACATTGTTAGAGACTCCATCTCAATTTGGAGTGAACAATCAATTGGTGAAGAAGATTAACCATCTGGGTCCTTTGTTAAGTCACTAACCATATAACAAAACAATATACAAAGCTAGTAGACTAACACAGAACAGCAAACAGTAAACCTTAAAACACAGAGTTTGGCAAGTGTAAGTATACTGAAAAAGGGTGTGGTCAATGGCTAGTTTTGTAATTTTCTCAATCGGTTTTTTGCCCAAACCTGAACCAGTTTTTCTACGCACTGGTTTGGTTAATTGGTTTGGTTTGTAAGAACGATTTTGGTTCGGTGTACGTAGACGCGACAAATATAATTACATAAAATTCAACCTTCATCGATTTATATAGTTTTCAAAGCAAAAAAGAAAAAAGAAAAACTAAATACAAAAAACATAATTCGAAAATTATTACTAATATTTATAATGCATTTGTTAATTTTATTTATTGTGTTTATTTGGGTCACCATCGCGTCCGCCATCACAATTATCATTGCCGTCGTCTCCACTACCATCGCCGTTACCTTCACCAGCGCCTATACCCTTGACACCGCCTCGTAGTCGTCCCCACCACCTACGCTGTTGTAGCCACCTTCACCGTCACCACTACACACCATAAAAAAATAGTGGATGAACCTATTTTGACACTAATTTCTAAAAAGCTCATTTCGCCCCGACTCTATTTTGATCAGAACCTGTCTCAACCCAAATCTAACTGATAATTCTTTTTTAAAATAACCTATTTTGACCCAAACTCATTTTACTCCGAACCCGTATATTAATATGTCACGTATACCCGACCAAACACTTTACCATCTTTATAAAGACAAATATTAATTATCTGAAAAATCGTTTGTGATGCATGGGTAAATGAAATGAGTGACTGTGCAAGATTGAAAATGGATAGTGTACTATATATATGTGTAGTTCGGAGGCACATGGTGTGCCGGAAAAGTTAGCGACGGCGAGGGACATTAGAGTTGGCGAGGCTACTACTCTTACTTCACTCTCAAGCAGTGTGGGACTTTGTTGCTAGCTGGTGCAGACTCCATGGCTTCTTCATGTTCGGGGTGGCGGATTTGATCAGTTACCACAAGAAAGCGAGAGGTTCGGATAAATGGAGGAAGATAGTTTACTTGGTAGTCCAAACCGCCGTCTGGTGTATATGGAGGAGTAGAAATGAGGCCATCTTCAGAGGTTCCCAACCCAATCTGGAGCGTATCAAGAACGATATAAGAGCATTGGGTTTTTTTTGGTATAAAAACCGGTCAAAATCATTTAGTTTAACGTGGGAGAAATGGTGTAATTTTGATTTAATATGTATGGGTGTATGTCGTTCGGTTTAACACAATGTTAATCCGCTGGCTAATTTGAATAAAATTAAATTTGTTGTCCGTTAAAAAAAAAAAAAAAACTTCACTCTCAGCCCACAATCATTCCCCCACCTCTACTTAGGCCACAAGCATCTATTTTTTGTTTTTTTTATTTAGAGTATAAATAAATGATAAGGGTAAGAATGTGAGGTAGAAAGGTGCAATGACATGGATAAGTTGGCACTCTCACTAAACATAGTACGTGGTGCTCACCATTAGAAAATAATTAAATATGGACTACGTTTAGTTGAGGAAGGGGTACGTTCAGGTCACATCTATTTTTTTTCGGTAAATAAACAGGCATCTACCTGATTACATAACGTTATAGTAGGTCATTTAGATAATGTGATAACATCAAAGTTGCATTCAATGATACAACAAGCGTCATGTTAAGTAACGTGTAGTGTATAAATCACCTTCCTAACAAATGATCTAGCGTCTTATAGTGTGTCATCCCTATAACTTCTCACATTCAATGATACAACACACGTCATATTAAGTAACGTGTAATGTATAAAAAAACAAAATCTCTTTTAATATAGAATGAGTTTTTTATTTGTATATATTAAAAAGATGTTTTATTTTTATTTTTTAAACTTTTTATTGTATTTTTTTAATATTATTTAATTTTTTTACGATTATTATTTTTATAAAACTCATTTTAAATAAGTATTTTCTTTTCTGAAAGCTTTTATATAAACGTCTTTTATAGTTTGTTTTTCTAAGTTCTTTTTAAATCGTTCATCTCTTGTTAAAATACTGTTTATTTAAACCGTTAATTTGTTTAAAAATGTCCGTTTGTTTAAAACTCTTTATTTTTTAAACTTTTGTTTATTAAAATCGTTCGTGTTTTTTTATTGATCATTTTTATTTGTGTTTAAACCTTTCATTTTTTATGAACGTCTTTCCTAAAATAAAAAACTTTTTTATACACGTTTTCTATAAACATCTTTTTTAAAATGTTTGATTTTTAAACAGTTTCGTTTTTAAACAATTTAAAAAAGGCGTTTATAAAAACGGAAGGTTTAGAAACAAGTAAAAATGATGGATTTAAGGCTATGCGGTATGGGGGACGTCCCCATACCGTCGAGGACCGTCGCCGGGAGCTACACCCCCCCCCCCCCCCCGTCCTCTCCGGCATGAACTAGACGTTGGCGACGAGCACAAAATGACAAAAAAAGTGGGGACCGTTTGACTAGATGACCGTTTAAAAAAAATTCAAATTCATAATTTATATTTATTAATAACGGCTATAATTCAAATATATACCCAATTCACTCCCACTTTTATAAATACTCACATCTTTTACATCTTTTTTCACAACTTTTCACCCACTACAATCTCATATCTCTCTCACATTTTATAACCCCTCTTCCCTTTTTATTAAAATTTATCAATTTTTATACCGTTTTTTACCCGTTACCACCCCATCTCTCTCTAAAAAATTATTATGGCTTCACCTTCTTCCATTTCTTCAATTTCTTCCATCTCTTCATCTTCTTCGTCTACGTGGTATTCATCATCTTCGGAAGAGGATGCAATTATGCACAACATGATTATGAACGCGGCTCAGGTCTTCATGGCGGCTGATGAAGCGTCGTCCCAACGGCTAACTAGACGAACAAAATTAAACCGAGACCAAGAAGGTACTTTACTATTTTTTCCTTATGTTTTATATAGATTTGAAAATGTATTTTATAATTAATTTCATTTATGTTTCGTTTTAAATTTATAGCCGCCCACGATAAACTAGCAGCCGATTATTTTGCCGACGAACCCGTGCACCCAGCCGAGATTTTTCGACGTCGGTTCCGCATGAGTCGTCCACTTTTTTTTACGTATCGCAGGCGAAATGGCCCAGTCTGATCCGTTTTTTACACCGCGAAACGACGCTAGAGGGCAAAGGGGTTTCGGTAATTTACAAAAATGTACGTCGGCCATTCGCCAACTGGCATACGGTTACGCACCCGATGCATTAGACGAGTGAAGAAACACTAGATAAATAACCGGAATCAATTTATCCAGGGGGTTAGGTTCTGCATAAAAAGGGTGGTTTTCGCTCGTTTGGTTCAAAGGGATGGATCTTCTTCTCCGATGTATACTGCAAAACAGAACACCGTTAGCCTCGCCACGGGGAGAAGAGAGGTTCTCTCCGTGACCCGACTCCGGCGTGAGAATAAGTATGTGTTTATTACGAAGAAGAAGTATTGGTGAAGTGAGTGTAACTTGAAGTTCATACCTGAATTACTCTCATATTTATAGCCGGGAGTTTCGGCGGGAAAACCTGTTATTGAAATGTTGACGGAAGATGCTAACTCCGTAAGCGATTATTTCTTTTTCCGTTAATCCTCTTAATCCGACGTGAGAGCACACTGATCGCTATTCGGATCAACGACTGGGGTATCGCCACGTGGAAAGTGGGCAAATGGAGATTTCTCTCTAATTCCATGCCATCATCATGGTTTCAAGAGGGCCTGGGATGATGACACATGTCCAGACGGTTATAACCGTCTGGTGTCTGCACGATTGAGCCTTCTAGAAGATTATTGCCATAATCCGGTGTGACTCCTTACTGTGTGGTATCAGTGAAATAAATAATATCTAAGTCTGGGTATTATTTAGACAGGAGTGTTAACTGGGATTCTTATCCCTGTTTGTTATGGAGAGAGGCGCAAGGGTTTATTAACTTCCTTTTGGTGCGCGGGCGTTGTCTGCTGTTTTTCTTCTAAGCTCTCTTTGTTGGACCAGTGCGCGGCCGCGCAAGGTCTAAGGAAGGTTAGAAGGTTGATGTTGTGGTATGGTCACAAGTACTTGATACGAGGTTTTTGGGACCTTACCCCTTCAAGTCCTCCCAGTCTAGTGTTGCTCTTATGCAAAATAAGTGGAGCACTGGACTATGAGAGAGGTATTTTTTGCTTTTGGGCGTGAAAAAGATGATGAATCTTCTAGGAGAAGATGGTTGTGCCCATTATTTTGATTTTTGAAAATCTTTGACCCTGGGTATTTGGGAAGGTATAGTAACGACTGTTGATGTGTGACAGGCTGTCATTGCCAGTTTGTACGTGTCTGACCGTGTTTCCCACGCGCGCGTGAACTCACGTTTGTACTATTCCCCACTCGACTCTGACGCTTGGATAACTGTGCTATCCTGAAAAAGGGTGATGTTGCAGTTACCTAGGCTTTTTATGGCGGTGGGTATTTAAAGGTTTTGGGTTTCCGATTTTCAGTAATCATTTCTTTTGTTTGAAAAAATCCCCCTTTTCTTTACTTCTTTATCCACCATTTAGAAAGGATTTGTAATTTTGTTCTCTTATGTCAACCGGAGATCTCCATGAAGATTCTACTGAAGAGATGGCTGCTGAACTTCCTCCGTTGAAATGGTCTAGGGAAACTTTTGACGGTTTGATTCGGAATCTTAGGTTCCCAGAAAACTGGGGTGCCCGGTATCCTGATTAGGGTCAAACGGCGGCGGATGCACCGGCCGGTTATGTGACTCTATTTTGGGATTTCTTTTCTGCAGGCAACTTCCGTTTGCCTGTGACAAAAATTTTCCTTGAAATTCTTGAGTATTATAAGTTTCATATTTCCCAAATGCACCCTATTGGTATGGTTAGGGTTCGACATTTTGAATTTGTGTACCGTACGATGCATATTGAACCGATGGTTCCTCGATTTCGAGTTTTTCATCAAATGCACTGTTCTCAAGGGTTTTATTCTTTCGTACAAGGAACATCGGCGAAGAAGATTCTGCTTCATCCCCTAAAATCATTCCATGACTGGAAGCAAAAATTTTTCTTTATCAAGGCAGGGGTTATTCCGATGAAGATGATTTTTAGAGGAAAGTAAGATGTCCCTACTGAGACCAGTCAAACCCCTGTTGACGAAAATTGGTACCAGGACCTAAAGGATGTACCGTCTATTGCTTTACCAGAGAAAGCCCTTGTTGGTGCTGCTATGAGCCTGAACTGGAGGATGAATCGAGAAGAGAAACCGGTGTACATGGAAGATGGCAAAAGTAAGGTTTTTGCCCTGTTTCTTTACTTCTCTCCTTTTTTTTTGAATTTGCCTTTGCATTCTCCATTGCGCAGTTGTTTCATTGTATGTTGTTGCTTTCGAAAGGGAAGGTGGGAAAATGACTACCCTTCCTAAGAAACCTGATGAGGAGTTGTGGTATCACCGCATTGTGAAGAATTTTGTTCTTCCGCGGGATGATGACCTTTCTGCGTAACCTGCTGTTGGTGCTGGTAAGTTTTTATTACAGTGCTTTTTGTTTGCTGTTTTTTGCGCGCTTGATTGAGTTAATTCTGCGCTTTGTAGCAGGTGAACTGTCTAATTTGGACATTGGCCCTAAGAAGAAAAAACGCGCGCCAACCGCTACTGCTGCGCCAAAGAAGAATGATGCTGAGAAAGCTCAAACTTCTAAAGTAAGAAATGTTGGGGGAGAGAAGAAAGGTATGTGCCGTTCCTCTGACTCCTGGTGTGTGATTATGTGGTGGTTTCTGATTCATTGGAGGGTCTTGCGCCTGCAGTTATTGTTAGAAACCCGAAACCGGAACCAAAAGATACTGCTGATATCCCTCCGTCCAACCCTGATGATCCCATTGACTTGGAATCAAGCCCTGAGCGCTTACTGAGGAACAAAACAGGGAAAAGAAAGCAGTCTGGCGCTGAAGCTGAAGGTCAGCCCGCAAAGAAGACCCAGAGGAAGAAGATTACCAAGAGAGGCAATTTGGATGCCTTTATTTCAGAGTCTGTTCCTGGTAAGTGTCATCTTTTGCTCTCTGCTTCTTACGCCTATTGAATATTTTGTGATTCATAAGGTTTTTTTTTTCAGAAAAACCAATTGCTCCTGATCCCACAGAACCGTTACCTGTGGTTAATGAAGAACTCCCACCCTCTCCTCCACGCGCTTCTGCTGCTGATCAGTTAAAGAACGCCGAGGTTCCTGAGGGTGAGACGGAGAAGGCTGCTGGGGTTGAGGATCTTGGAGCTGATAATCCTGTTCATGTTGTTGCGGATGCAGAAAAGGTTATTAGCCCAGAGATTGCGGAAGGTGCCGGTAACCCACAAGCCCCTGAACTTGCTGCTCATGATTCGGAGAAAGGGAAGGCTACTGAAGAAATCCCTGTTACAACTTCTCCTTCCAAAGCTTCTGGTTTTATGCCCGAGAACATTGAGAAGGTTTCTGCTGAAGACCAAGACTCATTCTCTAATGCTGGCAAAAATTCCCCCCTCCGCCCAGACGAGATGCTGGGGGATTATTATTACAGAACCTATTCAGAGAAAAATGCCTCTGAACCTCATGTCCCTGTCTGGAATCTGAAGAAAGGTGATACCTTTTCAGACTGGCGTGTGTGCCGAGACTGGTTACAGGGGACCTTTCCACCTGGAGAGATTAGGTTCCAAGAGGGACGTCCTCATGAACAAAGTTATCATGCTTATCTCAAGGAAGCGGCTTCTTATACTTCTACTACGCACCGCATAGTGCGTGAATGGCATGGTATGCACAAGGAGTGGGCTGCTTTCAAGGTATCTAAGAAGAAAGCTGCTGAGGATGAAAGTCGTGCTGCCCAGTTGAAGTCTGAACTTGAAGTTGACCGAGCCAAATTTGAAGCTGATCGAAGAACTGAAGAGTGGTCTGTTGCGAGTTGGAAAAGGAAAGTGGAAGCTGAAGCTGCCCTTCTTGCCGAGGAGCGCAAGAATTTTAAAAGGATTTGTGAGAAAGATAATGTCGAAAAAATGGGTCTCTGTAATGTTATCAATAATCTCAAGGCTGAAGTTGAGAAATTGAAGAAACAGGATGCAGAGATCGAAAGGTTGAAAAAAGAAAAGGCTGATGCTAAAGTTGCGCGGGATGAGGCGCGTTCACACAGGGAGCGAAGCGAACAACGAGAGGTACAAGCGTGCGTCACTCTTCTCTTAGAGATAAAGAGATAGAAGAACTTACTTCTTTGCTTTCTGACTAGGAACAACTCAAGAAAGATCTGGAGCTTGCGTTTACTGAGAAAACTGAAGCCTCCCGCCGCTTAACTGAAACTGAAGAAAAACTAGAAAATTCTGAAACGGCGCGGGCAACAGCAGAGAGCGAGCTTGAACCCCTGAAAAGTGATATGTTATGGCTGAAAGAGCGTGGGATCGCCTGTGTAAGTTGCTTTTTGCTTGTTTTCTTTGTGGAAAATGTTTTTCGCTTTTCCTCTTATTTGCCCTTGTTTCTCTACTGGTTGCTGAATCAGTGTTGAATTATGAAGAACTAGATAAAGTGGTTGCACGTTTGGTGGTTGCTGCGCGGAGTGACGAATATGCTCAAGGGTATGAAGAATGCTCACACCATGTGAATAATGCTTTAAAGGTTGATTGGGATACTAGTAGGTCCGCTACTCATGGTGTTAATACTGGCACTTCCTTTGCAGCTTTGAAAACAGAATTCAATAATTTGCAGCTTCCTGTCATGGATCTTATAAATGTTGCACTGCAATCCGAAGATCACGTAGCGCAACTGAAGGAGATCTTCCCAGATGAGGACGAAAATTTAGCGTAGGTTTGCTCTTTTGTATGAACAATTATTTTGTAACTTTCCTGGGATGCATATCCTTTTTTTGGAATGTGTATTTCTTTTGTCTGTTAATGCGCTGCCGCGCAGGTAACATGTATTGAAACACTGCCGTGTTTGACAATTTTCAAAGGCGTATTGGTGCGCCAGGAATAGTATGATGTGTGTTTTTTTCAGTTTACGATATTTTGCATGGGTACAATTACTTTGATCTGGTAAGGCGAATAAAGGTGGTATAAAGCTTATGTGTAAATGTATGGTCTTGTGTGATGTAATCACTGACCGTTCATGAGGCTTGTATTGTATTTACCATAATGTTTTTGCGCTTACCAAAAGAAATTGCATGCACTTTGTAAGAAAAAACACAAAAATAATAGAAGCTTTGTTGTTTATTCTAGGATAGGGCGCAGAGGCCGTTACAAAGTCTATTAAAATAATTACACGGGACTTAACTTACACTCTATTTCCTGCTTAGATTTGATAAACTGTAGAGTCTGTTCCATTCTTTGAGGAGATCATAGAGTTGTTGCTTAATTTTTTGCTTTTTTACTCGGGCCTTCTTCGCCTCGAGTGATTTGTTTTATGTCCTTGCGCACATTCTGTAGTAGGTGAGTGAGCTCACCACTTTTAAGCGCCTTCTCTATCTCGGTGCGCAAGGAGATGCAGTTATTGGTGGTATGACCATTGTCCTTGTGATAATCACAATACTGACTCGGGTCCTGTCCGCGTTTGTTCTTCATGGGTGGTGGAGGCTTAAACTGGTAATCCTCTGTACTTAGAACTTCCGGGGGAGTTTTGGTTAGGGGAGTCCATTGTCTCTCCCTGTTCTCTTGTTTAGCTTCTCTCTGTGCAGCGAGCTTATTGATTGTGGCTCGTGCATCCTCTGATGAATAGTTCCCTGAGCTTGAATCGCGCCAGCCTTTCTTGAATTTCTTTCCGCTGCTTGGGCCTAAATCTGGAGGACGACTATGCGGAGGTGGTGGCCTGTTGGTACTGAGATTCTTCTCCGTTTGGGCATAGACCTTAGCCGCTGCCATTAATTTTTCCCAGCTTTTCGGGAGTCCTTCCGTTCCAGACAGGACTTTTATCATATCGTCGCATCTGACTGCATATTTAAATTGGGCGCGGATCAGATGCTCGTGAACGTCCCCGATTTCGAGTACTTCCTTGTTATAACGAGTAATGAAGTCTTCCAGACTTTCATCATCGTGGAGCCAGATATTCATTACATCCGCCGTGTCGCGGATGGATCGCCTTTGCTGGCTGAAATGGACTAGAAACTTCTCGCGCAAGTCTATCCATGACGTGATCTTTCCCACATGCAAGTTGTCAAACCAGAGCCTTGCGGCGCCTGTAAGGGTTTGAACGAAGAGGTGGCACCACATTGGTAGGGTCCAGCCTCCCACTAGTCCTGCACTTGTGAATACCCGCAGGTGATCGTCAGGATCTGTCATTCCGTTGAACTTGCCTACGTTAGACGAGAGCTTCGCTTTCTCTAGTGGAGCCAGAGCAATTTCGCTAATAAATTTTGAATTCTCCGTCGCTTCGATAGGACGATAAATCAGATCATAATTGTGCTCAGCCTCGGGATTGTAAACCGCGCGGGGTCTACGCTTGTTGTAGTTCGGTTGTAACCGACTAAACATGCTGGAACTTTCTCCTTCACGGTAAGTTCGATCATATTCACTGGTATGGGTGTTCCGTTGTGGGCCCAACCTGGTGTGAACTGATGGCCTTCTACGGGAGTGAGATTCATCCCGGTATTCTCTTATGTGATTTTCAGACTGCGTGTACTCATATCTCGTTGGAGATCTTGAATAAACTTCGGTGTCATCGATCTGGATTTGTGATGGTCCGTCATGTTGAGAAACATGAGGTACCGACGGTGCTCTTACATGGGATACAGTCCTTCGTGATTGGGTTTGGGGAACATTTTGTGAACAAAGTTGTGCATACACAACATTTAATGCCCCCTGAGATCTGACATACCAGGAGATTGGGGTCTCTCCTGGGGGTAATATTGAGCCTACAGGTATCTCAGGCTGTACCCCTGGGGTATTTGGATGATTGAATTGCACTTCATTGTCATCCGAGGCTTCTTCTGCAACACCCTCAACCTGGGTATTGTTAACGAAATTTGGCCGAGGGCCATTTTGCCGATGAGTTGTGGTTTCTTCCATTTACAAACGAAATCAACAGAGTGAATCGAAAAAACGAGAGAAAACGGATGAAACAGAGAAATCGGTGGGCACCAATGAAAGAACCGCACGTCTATGTTTGCACAAGTTTTGCGAATGGGTTGTCAAATTGTATAGCAAGAGATACCTGCGGAAACCTGTAAAACCCGAGAGGATCTTTCAACGATATCAATGTTAACTTGTGTGAGTGCGGAATCCAAACACAAGTGGATTCAAGAAAACAATAAAGTAGAATAAGCACAATAATCAAATCAAAATACTATCTTGCATTCACCTTAAAACTGATGATTGATACAAGATACGCAACCGATCTCGAGTGGTCTCTAACCTTCTACCAAGCGATCAACCCTTTAAACATAACAAGGGTTTGTTTATATAATACCTAAGATGGACCGAAACCATCCTAAGCCCACTCGAGATCTCACCAAAAACCCATTACTAACATTCGACCCAAAACATATTAGTTAAACATTACAAGATCAACCCTAAACTATTATATTTCTCATTGCATAAACCTTAAGGTTCCAACAATCTCCCCCTAGGTTTATGCATAGAGAGTCTTGAGACTTTAACTATCACGATCACAACCCAAACGATCTTTGAGCCCACCAAAACCTTTTGTGCGAATATGTATCGCTGAAGCAACAGCACCAGTCCATGCTTTTGCAATTTCTTCATATTTTTCAGTAGCTCTAATTTGATGACGAGCTAACACTTCCAAGTCTTCATAAGCAAGATTCAGCAAATCAACTTGATCCACCAAACGAAAATTCACATCACCATCACAAACAATTACTGCCTGCCCTAGACGCTCATCATAAGTCCAAAAATGCAAGGACTTCAAAGCACCTTTTGGAATCTTTCTCACCAAAGGAATCACCTTTTCCTTATCAGTTACTTGCCAGTGCACAATCTTCATTCGCTTGTTTGTATATGGATCTCTAACACCTTTAGCTGGTTTAACAATGGACTCTGCTGTACGCATTAAAGAAAAATTACTAAGAACTTCCCTCTTCAACCTCTCGAAAAACATATATCCAGGACCTCCAGGCTTATCATCTACATAAGGTGCTTTAGACAAATTAGTCAAATCAATCTTAGTGAAAGACTGAAACTGGCCTGGATTTTTGTACCATTCAACAGGTCCAACCTTCCTTTTTATCCACCATCTTTGACGATCATGATCAAAACCCCAGCAGACTACACCAGATCTATTTCCAACTTGATCATAGAGAGTTTCACCAACATCCATTAAATGATGAGTTACATGAGCATCATCATCATCTGGATTAAGATTCTTACTCTTCAGAATAACAAACTCCCTTTTCTTTTTTATTCTCTCAGCCTTTTCTTTGTCAGCAACTGGATCAGTAACTCTTTTGAAATATTGTTCCATAGCTGCACTTCTCTCAGCATCATCCTTTTCAAAGGCTTTTCTTCTGTTTTCTACATCAGTCGGGTCAGAAAACTCTTGTCCAAACTTCTTTTCCAACTTTCCACGTAAATCATAAACCATAGTAAACAGCAAACTGACATCTCCTTGAAGCTGTTCAATTTGTTGATTCTTTTACACTATAGTATCTTCAAGTTGGATGATCTTGGCGTCTTTATGATTTGAATCTTGCTCAACCACAATTAACCTTTTCTTCATTTCTCTCATACTAATAAAATCATCATCATCGCTTGAATCATCATCAAATGGCATTCTAAACGGCTCTTCAGGTCTCTTACCACTTGAACTGCTAGGCACATCAAGAACAACTCTAGAAGGACCTGCAGATTCAGAAACACCAAGTGGCATTGTCTCAACAACAGTATCAGTATCAACATTTGTAACCTGAACATCTGCAGTGGTGGTCTCCAAAACATTTCTTTGAGTGTCAGTGTTGAACTCAAAGATATCTTCAGTAGTGGTGGTGGTATCAATGACATTCTTCTCAAAATCAAAATCATACAATCCATCATCATCTTCAGCAACATCCATAGATTGATCTTTATTTTGCTCAACATACATTCCGAGTCGAGGATCCCTCCTTTTTCGCTTCAACGGCAATGAATCAGGATCCTTTGGGTTCTCACTAGGCTCTTCATTAGATACTGTAAGATTGGAAGGAGGATTTCCCATCTTATCAGTCACCGACTTTAACAACAAAGCCAAACTCTCAGCAGTAATCACGGACGGAACAGTAGAAACAGCAACATCAGCTTCCTTTTCAGGAGGAAGCTCTTCATCATCTCCTGAATCACACAAAATTTCTATGCCCTCATCGTCAGAGTTAATTGTTAATATCTCTGTCTCAGGCTCATTATCAACAGCACCCTGAACATCATGCTCTTCAGCAATCATTGCATTAACTGGAACAGGTTGTACTATTACTGGATCAACAGCTACGTCTTTAGTCTCTGCAAACTGGCCAAAATTTTCTAATGGAATACGTCCCTCAAACTTCTTTTATGTGCCCTTCTTGGTACTGAGAGCACCAAAACAAGAAGGACCCATAGGTTTTAACTCCAAGGTGTCACCAGATCGCGTCAAATCAGAATAGCGAGCATTGAAAATCATCTGCAAAAACCTTGGATACATAATAAATTTATCCTTTCGAACTCCAGTAACATTTCTCTTCATCCCTTCAAAAATATACTTCGAGAAGTTGAACGGCTCATTCGTAATAAGTGCAATGAAAGCAGCCGTTTGAGTAATGCTCAGTTGATCTGTTCCCCCTCGATTTTCTGTCATACACAAGATAAACATGTGTGCCAAAAAACGCCAATACGGGTGCAGAAACTTCTTAACGAGTGACGGATATTTTCCTTCATAGCTCAAACGAGGTAAAATAGCCTCTATAGTATCACTTGGAAGCTCAATTGGATCAGATTCAGTATCACCAAACTGAAGAACTTCTCTTATCATTTGCTCAGTAATGACGATCTTCTTCTTCTGAATCTCAGCTTCTATCATTCCCTTTCCGTCAGCTCCTTGTGCTTCAAATCTTGCTGTCTTCCAAAAATCTTGAACAAGACTTTCATAAACAACAGGATTATCTCTCAGTGCATGAACAAGTCGGCAGCTATTCAACCCTTTAATCAGCGATGTATACAATCTCTTGTGCTTCTCTGGAGGTGAAGCTAGATAACCAGCTTGATTGTGCGTTGAGATAAATTTTAAGTCCATATCCTACACCAAACGGAAACATTAAGCATAAAGACATGTGAATAAAATTTTAGTCAACTTAATTCAAAAGCAGATCACACTGAATCAGCAGTCAAAACATAGGCTATCAATTAACACACATGAATCAACTCGAGACTATGAGGTTTCGAATCGAAACCATGAGGTTTCGAATCGAAACCATGAGGTTTCGAGTCGTGACCTCAGTCGAGACTGAGTTAACTTGAACCGAGACCTCAGTCGAGACCCTCAACTTTGAGTCGAGACCCCAATCGAGACAGACGAGGTTGCGACTCGCAACTTAATGTCTCGAGTCTTCACATGTGTTCAGTCGTAACCCTAGTCGAGACCCCACAAACAACTTTAATCCACTGAGTTTTGGATCAAACACCATAAACACCCCATGATTTCTTTGAAGACCAAAATATGTCCAAATTTAGGGTTCATGAGCATCTTCAAACATTCATATGATGTTCAAACTATCTTTATCAAATCTTCAAAAATCATGCAAAACTTCAACTAAAACATCATCAAGTTCATCAAATTACCTTCAAAAGCAAGTCGAGACCGGAGTAATTGTCGGAAAAACCAAGAAGTCGCTGGGGGAGAGAGAGAGAGTTTTGAAAGTGACAACTATTTGTTTCGAGTGCACAGTTGGGTCTCGAGTCGAGATCCTATTAAATATCCCAATTTGTGGGCCGGGCCTTTAATGATATGGGCCGAGACCACAGTCTCGATTCAAGACCACTCATCAGTTTGAAACTTGGATTTATCAATTAAATAAATATATTCTTCAATTATTTCAGCAAATCCAATTTAAAGACAATATTTTCTTATACAACCCTTCAACTTCCTGAGCATGTTTTATTAGACCAAAACCTACAAACATAAAATTAAATAATATCGAAATATTATTTATAAAAATAAAATAAGGAAATATCATAATTTGCTCAGGGATCAAATCACGGGTTTCGGGCTTGACTACACTTATCAACACTGATTTACTACTGAATGATCTAGATGATTGCCAGTATATTTGTCCACCTAAACTCATCTCCCTAGACCTTTTTCATATAGCTGCCTGTAACAAATTTATCATGTTTTAATTTCTTAACAATGAACACCCAAACAAGTACTAATCAAATCCTGGAATTATATACAGCACACTCTATCATGCAAGTAGCTTCCCTACCACATATTTCACAAGTCCAATCCAGATCTCTGAAATCTTAACTGGGAATAGATTGAGAAGAGAACAGAATAGATCTTAAGCAGAGATGATATAATATACAGATCAAATGAGTTTTTCTCAATTTGATATAGGTTTCTAGGGTTTCTTTTAGGCACATGAGGGCCTTTTACGGGTGTATAAATGATCTACAGAGCGACAACGTACAGCTAGGTCAGCATGTATCTGGATGCAGCAGAAGCTGACGTTGCCTAGCACCTCCAGTCAGCATATATCTGGATGCAGCAGAGGAGATACACGACTTTTTCAGAGAAGATTTTAGAGTCAGACCAAAATTGTGTGTATCGGGACAACATACAGACATTCAAATAGACATGAACTAATTCCAAGTGATTTTCTTTCCTGAGGTCATGTACTAATTTAGTTCTAAACAGACATAGCCAATGTTTCCAGTCTTTAAGGATAGAGCCTACCAACACATCGTGCTAGAGTCAAACTATTTCGATACTGGTCTTACATGAGTCAGCCCTCGACCATAATGTGAAAATTCATTTCATTTCCCAGTCATGCAATGTTTCTTTTTGGTTTTTTAAATTTTTAATGTTTTTGTATTTTTCAAAATTTTTCAATGTTTTTGTATTTTTCAAAATTTTTCAATGTTTTTGTATTTTTCAAAATTTCTCCCCCTAAATTTGTGCATAAATAAAAACTACCTAAGAATAGAAAACTTTATGAACAAATTTACTAAAACAAAAACAACCATGCTCAGTCAGTGTACCAGATCATTTTCAGAAAATCAACAAGCACTTTGAATTTTGAGCTGCTGACAGGTTTTGTAAACAAATCGGCAGCATTTGCATCTGTGTCGATTTGCTCGAGTTTAATAAGACCTCTGTCAAAGCAGTCTCTAATGAAATGAACCTTTATGTCTATGTGCTTGGTTTTGGAGTGAAAAACAGGATTTTTAACAATTTGTATTGCAGCATCACTATCGCAGTAAATAGTAGTATTTAGATAAGTCAAACCGTAGTCCTGCAATTGATGTTGCATCCACACCACTTGAGAGCAAGATGCAGAGGCGGCAACATACTCAGCTTCAGCTGTAGAAATCGCCACCGTTTGTTGTTTCTTGCATTGCCAAGAAATGAGCCTGTCACCCAGAAATTGACATCCAGCTGATGTAGATTTCCTGTCACTATCAGTGCCTCCAAAATTGCTATCAGAAAACGCAAACAAGTCAAAATTTGAATCCCTTGGATACCAAAGACCAAACCGAGGTCGGCCTTTATGGTACCGAAAGATTCGTTTAACAGCAGTAAGATGAGAAGTTTTAGGATTAGCCTGATATCTTGCGCAGTTGCAGACAGCAAACATGATATCCGGACGGCTAGCTGTCAGATACATCAACGACCCGATCATAGACCTATACAGACGTTGATCAACAGAAGAGCCTTCTTCATCTTCAGTCAATAACGGTCTCTCTGCCATTGGTGTTTCGGCTGACTTTGAGTCTGAAAGCTTGAATTTTGCTAGCACATCATCCACATACTTCCCTTGATGAATAAGAATGCCTTGGGAATTCTGTTTGACTTGTAAACCCAAAAACAGTGTCATTTCTCCGAGAGCACTCATCTTAAACTTCTTTTTCATAACTCTCTCAAACTCCTTGCAAAGCTCCTCACTTGTAGATCCGAAGATAATATCATTGACTATCACGAGACAATAAGCCTTCTTGCCAATACTTAATACATTCACTGGACCAAAGAGATCCATGTGAAGTAATTCAAGCACAGCTTTGGTTGAGAGAGTAGGCTTGGATTTATGAGGCTTTCGATGTGCTTTCCCTTTTGCACAAGCAACACACTTTTCTACCAACATAAAGTCTTTGATTGGTAGATCACGGACCAGTTGACCTTTGGCAAGACGATTCAAGTTCTTCATATTCACATGTCCAAGACGACGATGCCACAATAAACCATCATGTTCTGATATCTTCGAAAATAGACAAGTAATTTCTTCACACGGCTTCTTGTTCATATCAATGACATAAGCATTTCCCCGTCTCTCAGCTGTCATTAAAAACCAATCTTCAGGAATGACAATCCCTGGTTTCAATACGTAGCATCCTTTCTTTGTAAAATGAACTGAATTTCCTCGATTACAAATTTGTGAAATGCTCAGCAGATTGTGTTTCAGTTCTGGGACATAATTCACATTTTCGAAGCTTAAAACACCGTTTTTCACTGTTCCCTTCAACGTGATTCTTCCAGATTCTCCTCCCGCAAAAGAGACATATCCACCGTCAAATTCTTTTACATTGACCAGTTGAGACAAGTCTCCCGTCATATGCCTGGAACAGCCACTATCCGTGTACCAGAGGCGCACGGTAGTCCTCCACAGCTGTTCCTGCACGATTAGCAGGATCAGTTAGATTTAGGAACCCAGCCCATAGTGGATCTGGGTTTCCCTTGTGCATCAAAGTAAGTCACTCTCTGCCATACCAAATTGTCTTTATTTAAGAATTTTGAAGGATTTTTAACGGCAGAATTTTTATGAGATGTATGAGACGAATTGGAATGCGTGGCCTTAGCTTTAGGTTTCCAATGCTTATTTGACCATTTAGAATTGTAGTTACCAAACGCCTTATATTGATCTTTTCGAAAATCCTTTTGTTGATTTTGATTTCTACGTTTGGCTGCATTCCAATCTTGATCAGAAGGCTTAGCCTTACGATAGTCATTCCTCATTGTCTTAGACTTTTCAGTCATCACTGACTCTGAATAACGATATCGGTTTGGCTTGACTTTCTGATTTTGTGCATATTTATTTTTTGACTGCACACTTGGGAGATGAACACAGTTTCTGGCGATGTGTCCGGCAACTCCACAATTGAAACATGTTTGACGTTTCAATCTGTGGAAGTTTTGATGCTTCATAGCAGACATGTATCTGTTGGGTTTAGAAGAATGAGCTTGATTTATGTTTCTTGCTTGGTTAACTTGTGCCTTTTCTGAGCATTTAGGTACCTGTTGATCAGAACTAGCACTGGCACAAGTATGAGATTCAGATGGATTAGATTTATCGTTATCAGTATCATTATGAAAAGATGTTTCAGATTCAGTTTTAATTTTCTTTTCAGAAACCTTTTCTTGTAATTTTTCATTCAAAACAATCACTTCTTCATGTTAAAAATCAGATTCAGTTTTAATCTCGGAAGATGTAGAAACTTCATCAACACATGTATCATCTGAGTTTGATAAGGGTTCCTTTTCATCCTCGGTTTTCAATGGGGTCCCACTAGGTTCAACATTAGGGACTTCCACTGAGACCGATTCAGAAGAAGAATCAGAACACGGTTGATTCTCTTGAGAAGAAGTTTCAGTGGTTTCACTGAATGCGTCCTGAGGGACCTCACCTGTTACACTATCATCAGCTGAAGAGTTAGATATATTAGAATCACAATTTTCAGCTACTGAAAAACATCCATCATCACACACATTATTTAAAGATTCATCACAAGCATTCATAGTTTTACCCAAAACATCAGGCCCAAAAGAAGACGAAACATAGCTATGAAACGAGTTCAAAAATGATTGTCCAAACACACAACCAGAATCAGTTTTATCAAAAGTAGGTTTAGAAACATCAGAATCTAAAGGTGGTTCATTCCCAAACATATCTCCCCATCTTACTTCAGGTATTTCATCTGCACATGATGAAGAAACGTTAGGATCACAAGTACCCTTGGACACAAAACAAACTGGTTTAACCACCTGTTTTTCAACAGGTCTGACATTTACTGATGGCTTACAGTTTTTGGGACCATAAGTCATTTTGCTTTCATTCAGATCTCCTCCTCAGTCATAGGTAAGTAAGTATAATTGTCATTATAAGGAGGAGGAGCCTGATTAAAACCCAATCCCAACCCTTTCCTTTTCTGGTATGCTAGCTGTTGATTACACAGGTTTTCGACTAATTTGCTGGAAGAATCAAATTTTTTAATATTTAGCTCATTTATTTGATATCTATCTCTGATATATTCCAGTTCTTTAGTCACATTGCATAGTTTTTCTTTAACCATAAAGAGTTGGGCTGTTGTTACACTAACATCATCCTTGAGTTGGATGATGTCTTTTCGCCGAGCTTCGATTTTCTCCTTAAAAAGTTTTTCATTATTAACCAAAGTGAAATTTTTTCTTTTAATGTCATTATAGTCTTCGATTAGCTCAGCGTTGTGTATTCTATAGGCTTCAACTCGTTCTCTACATTCAGGAGTACAGAAAACAGAAATTACCTCTTCTTTGGTGAGACCTTTGACTGGAGCTGAAAGAATCTGAGTCATGAAAGCAAGATTTTCAGCTGAAATCTCCTCCTCAGGTGCTGAAGTCTCATCCTCAGGCGCTGAAACTTGATCATCTGTGGCCATGAAAGCAATGTTGCTTGAATCAGCTTGATTTTCTGGAGCTGAGATGTTCAGTCGCTCAATTTCCGAATTCCAATCAAAGTGCGAATCAGGCTGAACCACCAAGGCTTGAGCTAATCCCAGAGGTTGAGGACTTCCACTGGCAGCAGCATCAGCAGACATATTCGATGTGGTCACAAGAGCTCTCTCTCGATTAGGTGTAGCAGGTGTAGTAGGTTGGGCTGGAGTTTGTTCACTATTGACCCTAGGTTTGGTACAGTTTCTTGCCAAATGACCTGGTTCATGACAATTGTAGCAACGAAACTCAAATGGCATTTTTGTGGGTCCAGTAAAGGTAAGACCTTGCCATTTGTTTCTCCCGGTTTTATTCACAAAATTTTTGGCTCTAAATGCTGCCATAGCCATCTGCCAAGTTATATCCATTTCTTCTACATCTTCGGGATGAATCTGATCTAAGTCATCCATAGAAAACTTAGGAGGATTAAGTTTACCAGCAGTAAAAGCATTCAAGCAATTTATAACAGAAGCAGCTATATCAAGATTTTCCTTTGACTGTTGCGAGAAGAAAGCAATCATCTCGTTTTTAGCAGTGGGAGTTGACGATGCAGCAGCAGTAGCATTAGAAGAAGGTGGTGCAGCAGTAGCAGGTGCTGGAGTTCCAGAGTAGTAAACATTTGGTGAGGTAGGAGCAGCTTTGGCAGAAGCAGAGTTGCTGAACATTTGAAAACCAGCGTGAGACACAAAAGCAGTATTATTGCTTGATGTCGAGGGTGTTGCAGTGAATCCAGAAGCCAACATGCTATTCTTGTAATTTGTTTCTCTTTGTTTATCATCTAGCTCCCAGGCCTTAATGTGAGAAATCATTTCAGATAAGCTACATCTTGCTAGATCCTTGGTTTTCTTGATCATTGCGACGTGATGATCCCAACTTTTTGGTAAAGCATTTAGAAGCTGTCTATTAGATGAAGCATTTGACGTGTGCATTTCCTCCATCTGCATTTGAGTAACTAACTTAACGAATCTCTGAATTTGATTATCAACAGTCTCTCCATATATATGATTAAAATTGTTGAAACTTTGACTCAGCAGATTTCTACGACTCTCTTTCATATCTTCATTGCCTTCATAAACATCTATTAATGATTCCCACAATTCCTTAGCAGATTTGCAAGTGCGAAAACCAATAGCAATGTCTGGTCCCAATGCCATGGTCAGGTACGAAAATGCCATATCATCTTCCTCAACAATTTTAAAATCTTCTTCAGTATACCGATCAACAGGCTTTTTCACTTTCACACCATCATCAGTAGGACTATCCATCATAATTTCTCTTGGGCCTCTTAGAATACTTCGCCAGATTTTTGCATCTTTGACCTTAACATGTTTTTCGAAACGCCACTTCCACTCAGGGAATTCATTTCCATCTAACAACCGGGGAACACGAGTGGTGGTTCCAATGATGGAATCCAATTCTTGATGCTTGGTCATAGCTGCCAGGTCAACACTTTGATTACTTGAAGTCATTGTTACTCAATTAATTGATTTAGTGATTAATTAATTATTTAAGTTCAAGAGTCCAAGAGTCCAAAGTCTGAAAGACGTTGCAAGTGTCGTTGCGAGTCGAGACAGTAGTCGAGACTGAATTAGTAAGTGTGTACAATCCTGAGTCGAGACAGTTGTTTCGAGTAAACTGAATTCTGAGTCGAGACCGATGTTGCGAATCGAGATCAGGAGCAATTATTTCCACTCGAGACGGATGATCTTGAGTCGAGACTAAGCTGAATGTGAGTCGAGACCCTGCAAAACAAACTTGTGAGATAAACGTAACTTTGATTCCTGATTTTCAGCAGCTTCCAAAAAATTCAAAGGTATGAGATCTTTGAATCTTTTATCCTCAACAAACTTCCGTTATTTCAGCAAACACCTTAGACAATGAATCACAATCCAAAATCAGCAACTTTAATCAATATTTGCGAAGAACACTTTGAATCCGAACACAATAATGATACTGAAATTCTGTAAAACACTTAGCAAACAAGATCAGTAACAATTAATGCCTTCTTGAATCCAATGATATCAAAACCGAACCAAGACTTGGTTTCTTGGCTCTGATACCAATTGTAAAACCCGAGAGGATCTTTCAATGATATCAATGTTAACTTGTGTGAGTGCGGAATCCAAACACAAGTGGATTCAAGAAAACAATAAAGTAGAATAAGCACAATAATCAAATCAAAATACTATCTTGCATTCACCTTAAAACTGATGACTGATACAAGACACACAACCGATCTCGAGTGGTCTCTAACCTTCTACCAAGCGATCAACCCTCTAAACATAACAAGGGTTTGTTTATATAATACCTAAGATGGACCGAAACCGTCCTAAGCCCACTCGAGATCTCACCAAAAACCCATTACTAACATTCGACCCAAAACATATTAGTTAAACATTACAAGATCAACCCTAAACTATTATATTTCTCATTGCATAAACCTTAAGGTTCCAACAAAACCGAACGCAAACGACGTTCAAAAATTATATCAAGCACACGAACAGAGACATGGTTTCCCAGGAATGCTCGGGAGCATTGATTGCATGCACTGGCCGT
The DNA here is from genome assembly GCA_030545235.1 of Helianthus tuberosus. NCBI lineage: Eukaryota > Viridiplantae > Streptophyta > Magnoliopsida > Asterales > Asteraceae > Helianthus > Helianthus tuberosus. The sequence goes on from CM060383.1 coordinate 18,372,931, forward strand.
GGCAGAACTGCCCAGTTGCCTGGCAAGGTCAGTATACTAGGGGAGATCATGGACATCCAACTATTATTCTAGAGGCTGTTGCGTCACATGATCTCTGGATCTGGCATGCTTTTTTTGGTCTACCTGGTTCGCTCAATGACTTTAACATCATATACCAGTCACAGATATTTGAGGATGTAGTGGCGGGTACAGGTCCAGACACAAGTTTTACGGTTTCGGGGGTGGAATACAGGCGAGGTTACTACCTAGCCGATGGAATATACCCAACGTACTCGATAATCGTTAAAACTATTCCGCACCCAACAGACGAAAAAAGAAAAAAATTTGCGAAGTATCAAGAGGGAGCGAGAAAAGATATTGAACGGGCTTTTGGTGTTCTACAAAAAAAAGTGGCACATCATTGAACATCCAGCACGTTCGGCTAAACCAAAGAGGTTACGACACATTATGTACGCTTGTATCATCCTTCATAACATGATCAATGAAGATGAAGGTAGAGCGATATGCGAGTACGACGAAAACGCGTCTACTGGAAATTCTGTTCCAGTTAGTGGGGAACAACAAGATTTGAACATGTTCGCTCTACGTAACGAGTACACACATCATAACCTACAAGCGGACTTGGTGGAGTACATTGGGAACAACGCTCAAAACGAACCTGACGACGATATGGAAGACGAAGACTAGTAGCTTATTTTAATATATTAGGATTTTTTTAAGTTTATGTTTTTTTTTAAGTTTATTTTTTTTAAGTTTATGTTTTTTTTAAGTTTATTTTTTTCTAAGTTTATGTTTTTTTTTTAAGTTTATGTAATGTTTTTTTAATATTAATGAAAATATTTTGTTAGTTTATTTGTTAAATGTTAAAAAAATGTAGAAGATTAAAAAAAGCATAAAAGTGTGGGGGGGGGGGGGTAGGATCATCTAGGGCCATCCTCCATACCCTCTAGTTTTGTGGGATGGACCATCCTTGGGAGGACTATGACGTGGCGCCTACGTGGCGGATCATCCTCCCTTGGAGGACCATCACCATACCCTCTAGCCTAAAAAACGAACAATTTTAAAAAACAAAAGATTTAAAAAATAAAGAGTTTTAAACTAACGGACGGTTTTAAACAAATGAACGATTTAAATAAAGGATATATTAACAAAAGATGAACGGTTTAAAAAGAAGTTTGAAAAACGAACGATCATAAAAGACGTTAATAAAAAAAGCTTTAAGAAAAGACAAATTTACTTATTTAAAATGAGTTTTATTAAAATAATCGTAAAAGCAACTAAATAATAAAAACATAACAACAATAAATTTTTTTAAAAATAAAACATTTTTTAATATATACAAATAAAAAAAAACTCATCATATAGAGAATGAGATTGTGGTTTGGTTTTTGTTAATTTAAGTAATTACATAAACAATCTCTATAAAAGTACTAAAATATCATTATACTTACCAAAATAAGTAAACATAGTTAGGGGCCAAAACCGTTAAAAAATGCAACCTGAAGGTCTGATATGTCAAAATTTTTCTTTTTAGGGCGAAATAGTTAAACTGGCTAAACATCAGAGGCCAAAAAAGTAGTTTACTCTTTTAAAAATAAATAAGCACTATAAATTTATATTAATTCAACCAATAAAAAGGCAACAAACCTTTTGGTATCATCAGCGGAGAAGTGTCGCTCTTCCCCCTCCCCTTCTTGTTCCCGCATGCGTGGGGTTAGGGATGCGAATTTTACCCGAACCTGAATAACCTGAACTTAAAAAATGTCGATACCCAAATCCGAATATAGTATATGGATCGGTAATTAGGTAGTTTTTTGGAGAATCGGGTTAACTCGTATTATTAGTTATTTCCCGTATTGTTGTCTTTTGTTTTCTATCATCGTGGAAAGTTTGGAGCAGATTTTGGTGATGAAATCATTATTATCAAGAATGAGCATGAGGTGTGAGATTTTCATGAGGTGGAATTACCAATTTGACTACAATAAAGATTAGGTCGTGTGGGAGTGAAAACAATGAACAACTGCGTGAATTGTCAACCCGATTACTGATTAAACCCGGCCTGAATTAACCCAAACCTGACCAACATGAGCTTTAACTAGTTTGGTTATCAAGTAAGTTTTTCTCATTCAAAAACCCGAAGAACTCGAAACTTGATAAGAAAAACCTATAGAATACCTCTACGTGAGGTGGTCTTCCTGCATGGGGAAATGGCCGCTTCAACCTCCCCTTTCTATTCCCTAAACTGCACTACCTACTTTAAGAGCATCTCAAATAAGGAAACTCAAAAACACCAAAAAACGTGCCTAGTTAAATGCAACGTTAGATTACACCCATACTTCAAATACTCACCCAAAAACACCAAAATATTTCCAAAGTTTTTGTTATATAAAATGGGTGTGCATATTCACACTTTGATGCCAATCTACACACCAAGTGGGACCCTTATATACACCACGTACAGGTATGTACGTAGCGTGTAACCATTTTTTTTAATTTTCAAGAGAATCTCTGATTGTGTCCTACCATGGTCCTATACGTCGCGTATAGAAAAAAACCATTTTACTCCTTATTTATGGCCTATACGCACCCTAAACCAAGGGTAAAATGGTCTTTTGTATCCCTCGTATAGGCCTATACACGCCGTATATAAAGGGGTTTTTTACGTTTCTATACAATATTTATCGTTTTAACAACGTTCTTAATAAGTACTTTTCTAAAAAAAAAATTGTTCAGCATCGTATAGTATAGCATAGCATAGCAAAGCATAGCATAGTATAAAAAACATTGTTAAGCATCGTATAAGGCTACCGCACTCCCTAAATTGGGCTACCGCACTCCCTAAATTGGAGAGCCCCGCTGCCCCACCCCGGCCAGACTATGTTGTTTTAACCGGGCCCACGTTGGCTTCAGAGTTTGGCTTGGGCGTTCCCCCGGGAAACCATACCGTCGGTTGCCACTTGACAGTCGTTGTGTCACCACAAGAGCAGAACTCTCTGGCGTAACACATGGTGGGACGAAAACCCGGGTGGGCTCAGGATAAAGCCTGACACATCTGCAAGGAGGCTAGGCTCTATCCATCATTGGATTGAACTTGAGTCTTCATTGGAAGTTACTCTACCACTAGGCCACAAGTGGTGGATACACTGTACGAGACCTATATCATATTATATTAACAATTGCAGTATACGATACTTAACAATGTTTTTTATTTATTTTTGTATAAAAGTACTTATACGCCGCGCACAGGCTTATATGGGGCGTATAAGAAAAAAGACCATTTTACCCCTGGTTTAGGGCCTATACGCAACCCAAAACAGGGGTAAAATGTTTTTTACCCATCGTATACGCCGCGTATAGGAGCAGTCAGACTAGAACCGACACCAGTTAGACACTGATTTTGATACAACCCTATAGGCCGTGTACAGGCCTTTACGTGACATCCATAAACCCTAAAGTATGAAAATAGACACTAAAGGTGTGCAAATAGTTTTAGCCATATAAAATACTCATTCGAGTGTTTATATATTGCAATTGTTAATAGTTAAGTATCTAGGTGCCCCTATTAAACTATTCTAAAACTCTTTTTAACATTTTTTTTCTGCAAGTAGATATGAAAGTAAGGTCGCATCAATCCAAAAGTCAATGAGAGAAAACCGACAATTCCAATATGAATAGAAACATCAAACAGTTACGGGAATTTCCTACTCCTTTTATACAAGGTATGAAAGTAACTAGTATGGTACACATGAAATAATTAAAAAACTTCTGTTTAACTTTTTTTAAATGTTGATGATAGTAAAATATATGAGACAATTTTATAAAAAAATGTCGATGATAGTAAAAAATATGAAGTTGATATCGGTAACAAGTTGGCCGCAGCTATATTGAAGCAAAGATTATGACCCATTGTACATAATTTTTAAATTTCAAAGTTAAAAAAACAAACTAAAACCCCGCTTTGATTTTATTATACTTTAGGGTAGAGGGTATGATTCAAACACTTTAGGGTGTTTGAGTCATTCTCTACCCAATGATATCATGCCATGTCAAGTCCCCATTTCATTCTCCATTTTGCACTCCATCACCGGCAATGATTCAAACACCTAGAGAGTGATAAATAATTAAAAAAAATTGATTCGTTGAAAGGGGATGAGACCCACCATTAAACCCCCTCTCTTCTCCTTCCCTCCTCTTCTCGCAGCGGTGAGTATACACCGAATTACCAAGTCCCCACTCACCAAATTAAGGCTGGCGATCATTCCCCACTCGGTAAACTTCTTCCCCGAAGCCACTTACCGAGATCACACCGTCCCCCCTTAATAATCTATGACCAGGAAGATTCATACGACCAGGAAACTTTTAAAATCATAAACCTGACATATTAGTTAAGAAAACAAATTATATATAAATCATAATAATGTTGAAAATACGATAAGTTGGTACATAGGAAAAATTAGATTTTTCTCCCGCCCGTGTTGCGGGGCACTAAGCCGAATATTTATCTCTCATAACATGTACGTATGTGTTTCGGTTACTTGTACATACTACTCATAACACGATCTAAAAAAATACATTTAGTCAACCAATTAAATTAAAACACTATAATACTTTTGCTTAAGAAAAACAAAAACGATAGGAAAACAATAATTTTAAACTGAGGGAAAATTTGTAATTTTTCATGATAAATGAGTGAGTGTCACGCAGCCGCCTGACACAAATAAAAATTACACCGAGTCAAACAATTAAAACAAATCACTACTATAGTTTTGTCAAAAAAAAAAAAAAAAAAAACTAAAACGATGGCATGACTGTAATTTTACACTGGGCAAAATCGAAATTTGACTGGGAAAACAAAGGAAAACGATGGCAAAAATGTAAAATTAGATTGAGGGCAAAATTGTAATTTGGCTGGGTGGGGAAAAAACAAAACTAATGGCAAAACTGTAAATTTAAACGGATCAAAATCGTAATTTTGAATCAAGGGCAAAATGGTAATTTTTAGTTGGGGGCAAAAGCATAATTTTTTTTTCAACTGTGGGTAAAAACGTAATTTTGAACTGATGGCAAAATCGTAATTTTAAAGCAGGGATAAAATCGTAAATTGGTTGGGCTAATGAGGGAGTGTCAGACAGCTTTTGCTGACACTATTCCCCCATCCTGTGTCTGTAGGTATACACTAGAGGCAAAATCGTAATTTTACTGGGAAAGCAAACAAAAACGATGGCAAAAATATAAATTTAAATTGAGAGGAAAATCGTAATTTAGCTGAGAGGAACAAAACAAAACTAATGGCGAAAATGTAAATTTAAACGGGGCAAAATCGTAATTTTGAACCGAGGGCAAAATTGTAATTTTTAACTGGGGCAAAAGCATAATTTATTTTGAAATGTAGTTTTAAACTATTGGCAAAATCGTAATTTTAAAGCGGGAACAAAATCATAATTTGATTTGACCCAAAGCCTAAAAGCTATGAGGTAAAACTAAAAAAAAGAAAAAAAAAAGAGAAGAGGGAAAAAGTAAAAAAGAATAAAAAAATAATACTGTTCATAGAACTTCCTAAATGTTATATAGATAATAATAATAATAGATACGTTCGGAAAGGTAAAAATTTAATAGAGTTTTTCACTTATAAAAAAAGTGAGTAAGATTTGCATAAAACAAGACATTTATGATGACACAAAATGAGAAAATAGATATCATATTTCAAAAGTGAGTAAGATTTGCATAAAACAAGACATTTATTACCTATGAGAAAGTCTGGCGTTTTCTATTGGTCCAATCCATTTATGATTTTTTTCTCGGTTTAAAATTACGATTTTGCAATCAGTTTAAAATTACGTTTTTGTCCCTCAGTTTAAAATAAAATTATGCTTTTACCCCGAGCTAAAAAGTACAATTTTGCCCTCGTTCAAAATTACGATTTTGCCATGTTTAAATTTATAGTTTTGCCATTAGTTTTGTTTTTTTTTCTCCCAGCCAAATTACAATTTTGTCCTCAATTTTAAATTTACATTTTTTCCATTATTTTTGTTTGTTTTCCCAGTCAAATTACGATTTTGTTCCTAGTGTAAAATTACAGTCATGCTATCATTTTAGTTTTTTTTTGACAAAAGTGTTTTGTTTTAATTGGTTGACTCGGTGTAATTTTTATTCGTGTCAGGCGGCTGTCTGGCATACACTCATTTGTCTTGAAAAATTACAATTTACCCCAGTTTAAAATTATAGTTTTTCCATCAATTTGGTTTTTAAGCAAAAGTATGATAATGTTTTATCTTAATTGGTTGACTTAATGTATTTTTTTTTTTGAGATCGTGTTATGAGTAGTATGTAAAAGTAACCGAAACACAGACGTACATGTTATGAGAAAGAAATATTCGTCTTAGTGCCCCGCAACGGGGGCGTGGCAAAATCTAGTGATAACACAAAATGAGAAAATAGATATAATATTTCATTTAATATCTAATTTGATTTTTCTCTAATAACCTTTTGTATGTTAACTTGTTTTAAAGGCTTTGTCCTGAGATGTTGGTTCAGTAGTCAAAAGGCATGCCTCTCTAGTGGAGGCGTATGTTCGATTCCCGCTTGGGCCATTTTCGAGGGACATCTGGGAGAAGGGATGAATCGAGACTTTAATTCCGGGTTCGAACCTGACTGGGGGCGAGGGTTTACGGATTTCATCTGGTTCCCACGCATCAGGGGCACGGCCTCATGGCGGTCGAGGAGTCGACCTTGAACATAGCCCCGAGTATGGTGAGTTTACACGTGAGATTCTTTGTCGTTCACAAAAAAACTTGTTTTAGAGTTTTTAAAACTTAGTAACGTTTAATTTCTTTGATTTGGCTTTTTGATATAAATTTTATCAAAATAAAGTTGTTTTCAAAATAAAGTATTTTATGATTTTGTAAAGAGCTTTCGCATATAACTTCGGAAGAATATAGTTACGCACTTAGAATACCAGACAAATATGAAGAATGAATATATATTTTTAGTTTGAATGATAAAAGATATGTGTATATATCTTACAGAAAGATGGGGCTGAAGATTTGTATATTTGAGCGTGGTGTGTGTGAACAAGATCGTAGGAATCAACAACTCCGTCTCCACCCACTCTTTTTTACTCTTTAATCGATGTCCATTTCAACTTTCACATTTTTCCTTTCAATTTTATTCACATAAATAATTGCCTTGAATCGTCATTTTTAAATATAAATAATGACTTGTCAAAAAAAAAAAAAAAAAAACTAACTGTAGGTGAATGTTTTCCGCTTTTTCAAAAAGCTATCCCGTGCACTTAGTAAGGCTATAAATTGATTCATCCAAACACAATTACATTATCATTACAACTGTTAAAATAATATAACCTAAAACACGCCTATATCAATCAAACAAACCGAAAATTTGGACACGAACACAAGTGAATAAGGGACTGTTAGACAACTTCTGAATGTGTAAGTGTTAACCAGCAAGAGGTCTGAAACAATAAGAGTCAGTATAATAATTAACTATTCAAAGGCAAATGTCTAACCAGTTCAGATAAGAGATCTTAACCATTAAGAGTCAGTATAACAACGCTTAACCATTCAGACAAAAAAAAAATGTATACTGAACCAGTAAGAGGTCTAAAATTTTAGATGAAGAGTGGATTGGTATCAAGTTGAGTTGTCTCGTATAGGGGCAACTCATCTCGATACATGTGAGGAGCGGAGATGTTATGAAGCTCGAAAAGATCTGAGCTTGAATCGCTGCTGCTTTCGCCGTCATCACTCTCTTTTTCAACTTTGTTTTGGTAATTCTTGAATAAATTTTCTGAAATATTATTATTATTATTATTATTATTATTATTATTATTATCATATTTCAGATTGAGTTTGTTTTCTTGGTTGTTGTGCGGATTAAATCCATAGGTAGAGGATGGAGTGATGTTGGTTAAACATGAAGGTGAGGCAGATGATTTTCTGGAATTTGGTTTGTTATTGGTGAAGAGTGAGTTTAAAAAAGTGGCTAACCGACCTCCAGGAGAAATAGGGTGCTTTAAGATCTTGAGTGCTTTCGATTTCGTCTTGGTGAATTTTGATTTTGTTTGCGAATCTGCTGCTTGTCCGTACACAATCCTCTGCTGCTTGTCATGTTGATAGACGCACGTACGGATAGGTTTAGGTTTAATGTATGTTTCCGAAGTGGAATTATTATTACTATTAAGCAGGCAAAAGGATCCACGTGCCGTCGACGCTGCTGCTTTGTTCTCTATCCATTCCTGATCTAAACATGCTCGTCGTTCATCATCTTCAAAACAAGCATTTCTAGATTTGGTTCCGCTTGGTATTGATTCTTCTTCTTCATCGATTGAGCGGTAGATCTCGTCGAGTAGAGTGGAGGAGAAAGACGGATACCTTCTTGAAGCAGACTCCATGGTCTAAAATAAAACTCAACTGATGATGATGTGAATAAAGAGATGTTAGATGTAATCACATGTTGAAGGAAGGAAAAGGAAAGAAATGATTAGGGTTTATTTAGAGTGAAGTGGAAAACAGAGACATGAGTGATATTCTAAGTTACGCTTCCTTCTCCTTTATTTATAAAGACACACCAAGTTGGTTTCATTCAAACACATCCATCACCTTTTCCCTTCTAAGCGTCTAACTAATTAATTAATTACGCCTCGTGACTGACCGACAAGTGATTAGTCACTTGATTTCTCTTCTTAGACCATCCCCATTCATGACCTTTTTTAAAGGATGGTCATGAGTTTGTTTTAAAAATAAAGAAAAAATCTAATTTCCTTCACAACCGAGTCGCTTAAGCAACCTAAGGTTGCAAGCAATGTTTTAAAAACCGGTTCAAACCGGCCGGTTGTACCGGTTGAACCATCCGGTAAAACCGTCCGGTACACCCGGTTGAACCGCCCGATACACCCGGTTAAACCGTTTTTATGCCAAATCCGGTACGGTATAAAAACCGGATTTTAAAACATTGGTTGCAAGAGTTTGCCATGTTGTTTTTCCACTTGTTAATATTGGATTGGTTCCATCTTCCAATTTTCTTTTTCATTTTATCTCTTAATTTGCAATTCCTCCAATAATTTAATAACTCAAATAATTTATAATGTATAAACTTAATAAAAAAACTAAACACAACGTATTTCTTAAAAAAAATGGAAAAATTACACTTTTCGTCCTTTATGTTTGTAGCTAGTTGCAATGGATGACCTTTACCTTTAATAATTACAGCCACAGTCCTTTATTTTGAAAACTCATTACACCATTCGTCCTTTAGTACTAACCAGGTTAAAATTTTGAGTTAAATCTAGTCATATGAGGGTATTATGGTCATTTCATGTTTTTATTTAAAAATAGTTAAATAAAAAACAATAAACAAATATATATAACACATATCAATATCAGATCTGAGATCTCATCTCTCTCACTCTCAACCCTTCTTCCCCAACCAAACTCACCACCACCTGCCACCACCGTTACGTCATCGCTGCAGTGTCCACCACCACCGATTCCATCACAGAAAAGCCCCCAAAATCAATCATCAGCTTCTTTAATCCACACTCAGCCATAATCTCTCTCTCTGATAAAACAATCACTCAACCACCGCCTTAGTCCACCACTGCCACCGCCTGTAACATCACAACCACCATCATCAGAAACGGAGTTCGTTCGAAAATAATATATATATTCTAGTATATGATATGTATTGACGGTTTAACTTTTAAATTTTTATATTAAAATTAAATAACTTTTAATTGTTTGAAATAAAATAACTGTTTCTAATATTATTATTTTTAATAAAATAAAAAATAACCATTTGTTACATTTATTTAATAAAAAATTAGGTTGGGTTGGACTGTGAATGTGTGTCAAAAATTGACTTGGGTTAGGTTGTATATGTGGAAGAGAGAGAGAAATTAGTTTTTTATTAAAGGTTGGGTCGAGTTAGGTGTGAATGGGCATAGTCTTAAGGTCCCAAGTTTAACTCACAATAACATCACTTTCAAGGACATTGGTGATGACAATGAAATTCAAAACTAGGCCTCTCTGGAGGTCGCTAGTTCGAAACCGAGCCGAACAGGGTTTACCGCAGTGAGCTTTCGGGCGGGCGGGTTTCCCGGAACTGATGGCTTAGTGGCACAGGTATGCATCCAACTTTGACCGTTATAGAGGAGGGGATGCATTTGCTCGAATGAATGCATCTCAGGATACAAATCCGGTGATTTAGTTGCAGTTCAAAAAAAAATTAATTAAGCATAACATGTTAATTCTATGTACAGGGAAAGATAATAAATTCATTTTAACCATACAGTATTATACTTCTTTACTTCACGTTAACTTTACATTCAATAAATTTACTCTACATAGTTAATTTTTATAGCCTAAATGAACAGAAATACATTATGAAATTAGAAATAGTTGTACAACATAAATATATTGCATGTTCTTATTTAATTAATTTATTATTGTTACCGTAAAAAGCTTCCCTTCTTTTTTTTTTGAAAGGAAAACTTCATTAAAACGAACCACTGCCTCAAACCGAGGCAACACCAAACAAAAAAAAACCGTTACATATTTACAAATCTACACCGGTCCTTCCATAGTACTTGATTCCTTTTGGATCTCGTATTATACCACAAAAAGCCTAAACTTTTAACCTCCCTAATAATGAGTTCTAAACTAACGGTTTTGTTATTGAACCTAACTTCATTTCTCATTCTCCATAGGCTCCAACATCCGATTCTGATAAGACCTTTAACAACTTCTTTTTTCTGACCATTCAACCCCACATGATTATGGGCCTTGATAAGATCCCTGAACGAGAACATCACTAAATTTTGACATTTGCACCAACTACTAATGAAAGACCACAACATAGCAGCATAATAACAATTAGTGAAGATATGTTCAATGGTTTCATCCGCCTCACCGCACAGGGAACAAGCCGAGTCACCTCCACCAATATTCCTTTTCCTTAACTCATCCATAGTCGCTATCCTTCCCATTTCAGCCTTCCAAATGAAGATAGAGCATTTTTTCGGGATCCACCTGCACTCTTAGGGACGTAAACCTCCGAGCCGGTCCTCTCGGAATCGAGAAGATGTTTAACTGCCTTGATGCTATACTCTCTGTCCGCGGCTCCAATCCTGCTCCAATTATCCTTGTTCTGGTTCAAAGTCACCGAAAGAAGAAGCGAGCACAGGTTTACGAGTTCATTAACTTCGGCTTCAGACCTTATTGCTCTTTTCCATCTCCAGCTCAGGTGTTGATTATCATTTAAGCACATGTAAACTTTGCAGCCTTTTTCCTGTTCCAGCTTAAAAAGATTAGGAAACAACTCTTTTAAAGGTCTGTTGCTAATCCACGGGTCTAACCAAAAAGCCGTTAACTGACCGTTCCCCACCGAGGCCTTGAAAAAATGTCTTAGTGGAATTCCGTCAACCTTCGTTTTATTTAAAACCTGCACAATATTGTACCATACCCCCGAAATAGACTTTTTACAGGGCAAAAAATCATCTTTATTCCTTACAGTATGTAAAGCTTCAATAGTTTTGGTCCATAGCTTGTCTTTGTCTATCAAAAATCTCCACCCCCATTTAGATAGCAACGCCGTATTAATGTTCTTTAATTTACTAAGCCCGAGACCACCGTTCTTTTTTGGAAGAGACACCCGACTCCACGCAACCCAATGGAGTTTTTTTAACCGAATCAACACCACCCCAAAGAAAGTTCCTTATCTTCGCTTCAAGATCCTTAACCACTTGCACCGGCACTTTGTATAATGAAAAGTAATAATTAGGAATGCTTTCCAAGACCGCTTTGATCAACGTGATTCTCCCGCCAATAGATAACAATTTAGCCTTCCACTTAGCCAAACGAGCATCAAAAACATCATAAACTGGTTTCCAGTTGCTTACCCGATTCATATTAGCTCCCACCATAAGACCCAGATATTTGAACGGGAAGCTACCAGCAAGGCATCCCACGGACGACGCCATCAAACTCAATTCAGCCGATTGCACCCCAATCGCAAAAATATTGGACTTATCTAGATTGATTTTAAGACCTGAGCAAATATTGAAAACCCGAAGAATTCTGACCACATTCCTAATGTTCGCCGCCGACCACTCCCCAAGAATGACCGCATCATCCGCATAGAACAAATGAGACACATAGAGGCCGTTGGGCATATGAATACCCGAAAATTCATCTACGCTTTTGGCTTTCTCGATCATACACGAAAGAACCTCCATAACCATAATGAAAAGAAACGGAGAAATAGGTGGATTGAAATAAAGACATATAAATAGCATTTATTGATAAAACGTTGTATTATTTATGTCAACTGTTTCGTGTGTATTACAAAAAAAAACTCAATATAAAATTAACGATAAAATATCAATTGTATAATAAATGAATTACTTTAACACAAACCAAAAGTATTTTAACAATTTTGTCCTTGTTTTAGTTTCTATTACAATTATTTATTAACTGTTTTTATACAATTTATATAGTCTTAACTAGTTATCCACATGATATAATTTGAAATCATAATCTTTTTAACAACTATGTAAAATATGTGATGTTGATGTATGTATGCAGCTAATGTCCAAGAACATGGGGAAAATTAAGATTGAAGGAAACCTCGTTTCTTTTGCTCAACGAAACATATTAAAAACTTGCTTTCTGTTTACCAATCAATTTGTATGTAAAAACACGTGTATTTCCAATATTTAAATCAAAAGAAGTAAATATGATAATCGTGGGAGTTATAAACAATGATAGGCATCTATACGTTTACATATAATACATATCAGTAATAAAAAACAATATATATAGATACTTAATATAGTAGTGCACAGTAAGTAATCTTTATTTATGTCTTTATAGATGTGATTCTAAACATTCTATGGAGATTGAGAAATGCAACACATTGATCTCATATTTCAATTCTCTTCTTAATTTATAACTAGTAATTAGACCCGCGCGCGTTGCGGCGCAGGTACATTGCAAACATCTAATGGCTAACTTGACATATTAGTTGTTCATCAGATTTCATGAGCCAAAGTTACATTATGTTACAAACTATAGCTTAGATACCTTGCTTATATTCTTCTAACATTAGAATCTTTTGTCATGGATTATTTTAATACAAAAGCTACTGGCCTTGTTAATTGCCTTTCTAGTCAGTCCCCTTCTTGTTATTTATGTCAAAATCTTGCACGTTGCCAAAACGCCATATGATACACTTCGTTTGAAGGCCAACCACATATTCTTGTTGTAGGATGAAATTTATCACTGCATATATGATTAAGAAAAAATATTTAAAGAGTTGTGTATTAGATAATTTTATGTAACCGGCAAAATATTTTATGTACCTTCAAAATGCCCATCCTGTTGGTTACATTTCGAATTGTTTTGGGGATTACCTTGCCCAGTATCCTCTTTTGCTTGCTTTTCTGCTGTTTCATTCTCATGAACCAGTAAGGAGATGTTCATGATTTTTGTTTCCTTAACAAACAATATACTACATGCCATTATATTCTTTTGCTTTGACATTTAAAAATGAATACTTCTGCGTAGGTAAAGCTATGTACCGGGTGATAGCTGCATTCTTCTTTTTGTTCGCAATTTTAGGATCTGAGGTCGCGGGGATTATAGCTGTCGGTACCGCAACTTTGTTCACAGCCATTGTTCCGTCTACAGCCCCTTTCTCGTGAAGTAGACATAAAAAAGAAATCGGTCACACTAAAGTTATAACACAGCAATAAGACAACTAAAATAGACAACAAAACAAATAGAAAGGATATTGCATACTAACCTGATCGGATGGTACCAGCTAAAAACCTGCAACGTAAACGCAAAAACCATTAGTATATCTTTACATTCAACATCGCACGCGTTGCGGCGCGTCATTGCACCTGTCCGTGTTTGTAAATGTCATTGAATGTTAAGTGTTCAAATGTTTAGTGTTTTCATACATTAACTCGTGTAAAGGAATATACACCTCTACTAACTGTTTTGGAACTTATGTCCAACCCGAGTTAATGGCAACCGCGCTACCTGCTTGAATCCAATTCCAAACCGCACCTGTAGAGGTGATGAGGACCTTGCAATCCTTGTAATAATGTTTAAAAAAAGACCCCTTGCAGTCTGCCTAAAAAAACAGTCAAGAGCTTGGTCGTTTACTGCAGAAGTCAAACATTAGAAAACAGTCAAGAGCTTATATTCTTCTAACATTAGAATCTTTTGTCATGGATTATTTTAATACAAAAGCTACTGGCCTTGTTAATTGCCTTTCTAGTCAGTCCCCTTCTTGTTATTTATGTCAAAATCTTGCACGTTGCCAAAACGCCATATGATACACTTCGTTTGAAGGCCAACCACATATTCTTGTTGTAGGATGAAATTTATCACTGCATATATGATTAAGAAAAAATATTTAAAGAGTTGTGTATTAGATAATTTTATGTAACCGGCAAAATATTTTATGTACCTTCAAAATGCCCATCCTGTTGGTTACATTTCGAATTGTTTTGGGGATTACCTTGCCCAGTATCCTCTTTTGCTTGCTTTTCTGCTGTTTCATTCTCATGAACCAGTAAGGAGATGTTCATGATTTTTGTTTCCTTAACAAACAATATACTACATGCCATTATATTCTTTTGCTTTGACATTTAAAAATGAATACTTCTGCGTAGGTAAAGCTATGTACCGGGTGATAGCTGCATTCTTCTTTTTGTTCGCAATTTTAGGATCTGAGGTCGCGGGGATTATAGCTGTCGGTACCGCAACTTTGTTCACAGCCATTGTTCCGTCTACAGCCCCTTTCTCGTGAAGTAGACATAAAAAAGAAATCGGTCACACTAAAGTTATAACACAGCAATAAGACAACTAAAATAGACAACAAAACAAATAGAAAGGATATTGCATACTAACCTGATCGGATGGTACCAGCTAAAAACCTGCAACGTAAACGCAAAAACCATTAGTATATCTTTACATTCAACATCGCACGCGTTGCGGCGCGTCATTGCACCTGTCCGTGTTTGTAAATGTCATTGAATGTTAAGTGTTCAAATGTTTAGTGTTTTCATACATTAACTCGTGTAAAGGAATATACACCTCTACTAACTGTTTTGGAACTTATGTCCAACCCGAGTTAATGGCAACCGCGCTACCTGCTTGAATCCAATTCCAAACCGCACCTGTAGAGGTGATGAGGACCTTGCAATCCTTGTAATAATGTTTAAAAAAAGACCCCTTGCAGTCTGCCTAAAAAAACAGTCAAGAGCTTGGTCGTTTACTGCAGAAGTCAAAGAAACTTCATTAGATTTCATGGTCTAAAATTAACAATCAACAAACACAAAAAATATACCATTTATGTTATAAAATGTAAATGGGTCAATACGCATAACTGTGTTTTTGTAAATACGGCCAAGCAGTTTTAGTAGTAGAATTAATAATTAATATTGCAAACCTCACCTAGAAATTTCCTACAAAGGGGTCTAGCTGAGAATCTGACCCTACTGATTCATAATTTGCTGACCCATCTGCAAATAAGAGACCTGGTCAATCTTCACACAAACCTTTTGTCTACAAGTTTTTTTGTGTTTGATCTCAGGGGTTGACTAAGAACCATCTCATTTCTCTATCTATGTTACTATGTATCTACATATGAACCACCTTGGGTATCATGGTACTACTATTATCTAAATCAAATCTTCAATGCATCGGCCATGGTCTAAAGAACTTCTTTCTTCCACTTAGTGTGTAAGCAATCAACATATTTTCTCCACAAATAGATATAACCTTCTCCAAAAGTGATTGTTTAGCTTTAATAACCATTTTACCTAATACTATAACAACTAATTCAGCATTTAGTCAATGCAAAAGAAAACTTAAAATCTCAACCCTAGTCGCAAACTGAACAAATTGAAAATGAAATCAATCCAAGTGGATAGACATATAACTTAACAATCATGTTTTACAAAGAAATTTTAAAAATCTAGGGTTTAGGCTAATGAGATTACCATAACTCCTCACAAAGCGAACGGTTAGGGAGAGAAAACCTTCACAAATATTGTCTTACGAAGTTCTTTTGTTGGTGATTCTCGCAAGTAATCAACACAGGCCTCGTAAATGGAACAGAAGATGAGGGTGAAGTAAGCGGTGGTCTCCTTCTCCAGAATCCTCTCTAACTCTCTCTCTCTCTAAATCTTGTTCTCTGCAATGTGTATGTGGAAAAGAAAAGAAGGCAGGGAAGAGAAGAGAAGAGAAGGGAAAGGACACGTATACAGCGGAAGAGACGTGGCAAAGGATGAGAAATAAGAACAAAAGAAAATAGAAGGGTCAAACTGTAAAAAGCCAAACAGGGACCAAAGTGGTAAATACCACCGACTTTCACTTTTAAGATTATAGACAAGTGGAGCTGGGCCTGGATCAATTGGGTTTGTATCAGGGAGCCACAATGTGCATGTCATTTTGAGTGTTGATAGATTACATGAATGCTGACAGATTAAGTCACTTCATATATCTCATAGGAAAAGTAGAAACTTGTAGGTCCCTTCTAGGAGGATTACGAACCTAAACCTTGTTATACTAACCCACTAGCAAGTGCGGAATCCAAGCTAGTGAGCAAACCGGGATGAAACAAGCACAAACACAAACACACAAAGATTCACCGATTAACACCACTTGTATTAATGCGTATGAAAGGTTTCGGTTACAAGCACAATGTTTACAAATCAGTTTTGCAAACCCTCTAGT
The DNA here is from genome assembly GCA_030545235.1 of Helianthus tuberosus. Taxonomy (NCBI): domain Eukaryota; kingdom Viridiplantae; phylum Streptophyta; class Magnoliopsida; order Asterales; family Asteraceae; genus Helianthus; species Helianthus tuberosus. The sequence goes on from CM060383.1 coordinate 18,389,697, forward strand.
GTGTGTGTGTTCCTGGACAGAATGCTCTCAAGTGAGTGTGTGTGTATCTGTCTTCCAAGTCTCTCGAGTCATACTTTGAACACACAATACATGGGTATATATATACCCAGCATTGGTTGTCTGTCCGAAGGATTCGATAGATGGTCGAAGGATCATCTATCGATGTCAAAGCCATCGAAGGATTCACAAGCACCTCGAAGGATGGTGTATCCTTCGAGGTCTATTAGTTTCCATCGAAGCATATCTTTCGTGGGCATCGAAGGATTTACACTATCCTTCGATGCCTTATCCTTCGACATAGACAACCATATTTCTAACAGATTGGCCAAGTCAAACCAGGAGGACGGTTGACTTGGTCAACTTACAGGACTGACAAGGACATCGTTTACATCGTGACCGAATACAGACAAAGTACAAACACAAGTCTTCGTCTTGATCTTCGTGTCTTCAAGTCGAAACCAAGTCGAACTGAGCCAAGTTGAACCGAGCCGAGTCGTGTCCACAAAATATGCATCAACAAACTCCCCCTTGGACGCTACTCGTGAGGTTCAACTTGCATCAACAACTCCCCCTTGGACGCTACTCGTGAGGTTCAACTTGCATCAACAACTCCCCCTTTCACACTCTTGTGAGGTTCAACGCTATTCGTAAGATTCAACTTCGATGTCTTTCACGTCGGAGGATCTTCAAAGTCTTCACGTGTCGTAAGTAGAAAGTGTATCAACAAACTCCCCTTTTGTGTTTAGGAAGTGTGTCAATAAACTCCCCCTTAGATTGAGCTCTCCATTGAGTCATGCTCGTGAATCTTTTGACTTGTCAATTATTCAGATCCTTGTGGTGTTGATGAAGTGTCAGCGGCAACTCGATCACTTTATCCTTTGAGTGCCTCCACTTCGTGTCTTCATTCCAAAGCTTTGTCATCGACCATGTTCTCCTCGCCTTTACCATCTGCACATGCAAGAAAGCTAAACGCATAATGAGAACAACCGCTTGGAATATAGATAACATTTAAACAGAAGACACATATGAGATCAAATCTCAATCAAACACCAACCGACAATATTTTGAAAGTTTAGAAAAATATTCAATTTTAATCCTTTAACTTTCAACACTCGTTAACTTCGACAGTTTATGAAGATGCAATTGTTTTCAGGCTTATGATCAGGATTTTGGGTAGGATAGACCCGAGTTCCAACATCAGTCAATCAAAAAAAAAACTTGAAGAAAAATCTTTTTGGATTTTATAAAGTTTAAATTAAAACACACCTAAAATCTTTTTGAAATTTTCATTTTTCAAATGTTAAGACGGAAAGCAATAAATAAATATATACAAATATGCAGAAACTAAAAGCAGTAAATAAATATTTACAGACATTCTTTTTGCGAGTTTCGAGGGTAAGAGAATCATATCAGTGTATGGTCATGTTAAAACGCTCTTGTTGTTCTTTTAGTTAACATTAGATAAGCATCCTATAACAATTATCGGTATTGTTGTCCACATAAGCTCAACTTATCAGATGTAATCATGGCGAGGGGATACGTTAAGGTATGATTTATACTTACCGACCGGTGTTCATCCACATCACGACACATTCCCGTATCAAGGTATGCACGAGGGTTCATCTTACCGGTGAGTATACCGATTATCATCTGTTTGACCGTATATGAAAATGTGAGTAACTCACTTATTTTGACTGAAAACAAGCCCTATGTGATAGAATCACTTATTGATGAGGAACTTGATTTTCATATGCATGAGGGCACAGGAGCAAGTCCGTGAACAGGTCAGTACTTTCGTACAGCAGAGAGACGAACTTGACTCCCGGAAAGAATTTGTGATATATTATCACTTATTTGTTTGGACATGTGATTGTTGATCACTTATTGAGGTCGTATGCAATATGTACACGTATGTATGGTATCATGGAAGATCTAGACTTGCGTCCCCGTTATTTTTCGGTAAAAGATACAACCATGATACCCAGATGATAAGCAGCATAAAGACCGAATATCTCAGAACCTCGGCAATCTCTCAAACGAAATTTCGGTACCAAGACCATATGCCAATGAATGGTTCCCACCCAGTCCTCAGTCGATTTAGGTTTATATCACCCTGCACACTTTAAAATGATTGTGAGCCTACCGATACATCTTATATAGAGCTGCTTATCGTTTTTCATTTTGGGTTTAAAGAGGTTTAGACAGACCACTGATGTACTATCATTTTCTCTTTTTCTCGCCAGGAAACTCATTTTTGTTTTTCTATTGTTTTTGTGTTTTTGAAATTTTTCAATGTTTTTGGATTTTCAAATTTCGGATTTACTCCCCCTAAAATCAACAAACTAAAATAAAATTTAAAAAAAAACAAAGGTATTTACAAAAATGATTTACCGATGTTGGTTAACTCATGTTTTACCTCAATGCCGTTTACCAAAATTAAGTTTTAATCAGAAATGATTTAGCGAATTTTGGAAAAATCAGTTGGCATGTCGGTAAGCGGTGCGGACCATGACAACATTGTCTGGCCAAAGAGTGCTGTGCGAGATAGTAATTCACAAAGCAGCTTAATAATCGACAAGTAAAAGAGAGATTAGAATTTTAAAACCGTATCCTTCAACTGTTTCATGCATTGACAGGAAACTGAGTGCTCTCCCAAACTGGATATCCACCCGGTGTGAATTTCAAAGTCGATTTTGTAGCTACTGAAATCTCTTGACAGCAACAAGATCAGAAACCTTTGGGTCCGGCTGGTCGTCCACATTGCACCAGCGAAGGTCTTTGTCTTTCTCTTTCAGAAGTAGTGTGCGGTTGTTCAACCCATGCCAAGGCGTCCGCACACCTGGTTGGTTTGTTCAACAAACACATTTTCTTCAATCACACCACGAAGAAATGTACACTGCACGTTTATCTTGTAGATTGTTGAACTTCAGACGTGCTGCAGGTGCGTACATTTTGATTTGAATCTATCCCGGGGACCCGATCAAAGCCTTGAACATTCACATTTTGAAATGATTTTCATTTTGTCGAAGCTTTTCAATTTCTTTCATCAGCCATTTCTTTTTCCTTTTTCTCTTCCTCTCCATCAAAGGCAACAATTTCTTCTGTCGCCTATTTTGTGCATGGACACTCCACTATCAACAATCTTACGACTATCGAAAGTTCCTCCTGGAATATCCTACACACTCATTCAAAGATTAGACGGAGAGGGGGACCCAAGCCTTTGTGGACTTGGGTCGTCCTTGATCATCAAGGAAGGTGATCTCAATCTCCTGATGATTAGGAAAAAGAACCTGCGGTGCTCCCCCTGATTGAATCACCTGTTTTGGTCGCCAAGCTGTTTGATCTTTACCAGTATTTGCATTAATTGTTTTAGCATTTACTGGTTTTACAGTTTTAGGTTTTGCTTGAACAGGTTTTTCTTCTTTGACCTCAGATTTTAAGGCCTTCTCAATTACCTTTTGATTCTTTTGTTTTAACTTCTTTTCCTTTTCTTTCAAGACACGTGGGTCTTGTTTCGGGGAAAATGATCGTTTTTGGTAATTGGTTTCTTGGGGAGCACTTGTTTTTGTCTTCAACTTTTGCAGGTATGGGCAGTATCTTACAATATGCCCAATTGTGCCACACTCAAAACACATTCTCCGCTCTACAAACCTCGGAGAAACATGTTGATGACCAGACGAAGAACCAGACCATGAACTTTGTGATCTAGACGAGCTTGGACCTAAATCACATCCGTTGGTGTGTTGGGTGTAATTATTCTGTTCATTTCGTTTCAAAATTCTAACTTGTTTTATAAAATCAAGGTTAGATTTATCCTGAAATGTTTCAAGTTTGTCTGAACCCGTGGATCCAACAAAGTTCACTTTCGGTTCTCGTTTCTTAACAGGAGCTCTTTTGTTTTGCACCCATTGTTGTTGAACCTTAGGTGCTTGAACATTCTTGTTCTGAGCCTTATTTCCCTGTCCCTTACCCTTTCCTGACTTAACTTGTAGTTTTCGCTCAATTGGTTTTTGGTTTCCGTATTGTTTTCTAATTTGTTCACACGGAATTGGATCACATTGAGTGACTGTTACTTTGCCACTTTTGTTTCCCAAAAACTTTTCAATACATCCTTCAAAAATTTGCTCAATTAAATCTTGATTTACATTTTTAATTGGGAAATCTTTGTTAGAGTAGATTTTGTCATCTCCTTTGAGCGTATACAACAAGTTATTCCCTTCACAACCAGATACAAGGGACTGCATTCCTTTTGACATTTCAGTCTTACTCGGTTCCACTGGTGGATCACACAAGATGTGATTCTCAATTGGAATATCTGTTGTAACCGAGTTAGACTGTTGATTCACAATTTTTATAGACTCATCATCCGATGTATCAGATTCATCATCCGAAGAATCAGTATCCTCAACAGTGGGAGGACTCTGTTCCTTAACACATGATGAATCTGTCACATTCTCAGACTCAGATTCAGATTGACCTGAGGATGATGTACCAGTTGTGAACCCGAGGCCTGCTGCAAAATCATCTAGATTGAGTGGCACTGTAGGTTCAAAACGGGGCATATCCTCAACATCAGGCGATTTGGAGTAATTGTGATTCATTGGGGGAGGACATGATTTGAATCCATTACATTTCCTATCCCCCTTTTTCTTCTGAACGTCAATAATGTGATCCAAAACATAGCGGGAATTGGAATAGCTTTCCAATTTCTGCTTGTTTGTCTCACATTCACACCGAGCTGTAGCTAACTCTACCATTTGCTTTTCAATTGTGTCAATTAAATCATTGTTAACATGTTGTTTTCTTAAAACAGCCTTTTGTAATTCAGAAACATCATGTTTTAATGACGCAATTGTAGCTTTAAATTCCTTTTCATTTCTGGTCAAAAACAAGTTAGCTTCAGTTGCTTTGGAAAGATCTACAATCAATTCTTGATTGTGTTTGTGTGTGACTTCAAATTTACTTTCCTGTTCAGCATATTTAACCTTTAAGCTATCACAATTTTCACAGCTAACTACAGTGGGTTCATTGGCACTTACCTGACCTGATGAACTGTCGACATTAGCCGTAAAGGCTGAATGGAAAGAAAAAGATCCATCTTCAGAGAAGAACTTAGCAAGCTTCTCGGAAGTTCCAGCAGATTTCTGGCATAGAATAGATCTCCTCTTGCATAATACTTCAGCTTCAGCCAAAAGTTCATCAACCTTCAAATCTAGAACATCACTTGATAAATCACCAGCATCAAGTGATTCTCCATCTGTGCTCCCACTATAACCCGAACTATCTTCATCTTCTGAAGATTCACCAGCAGACGCGGGTTCTACAACCTTCTCAGTCACCTTAGCATAACATGCTGTTCCACCTTGATTTCCACCTCCACATTGTACAGACCAGTCACACCCATCATCGGCTTTATTTGAGTTGGACGTGGATGTACTTGTTTGATTTATGAAAGGATTTTGGTTGCCTTGTTGAGGTTGGGATTGAGGTGGTTTCCAAAAATAGGCAGTTGGATCAAATTTGGGTTGAGGTGTGGCAAGTGCTCGCAAGAATGCATTTTTGTCGAACTCTGGCTCAGGTTGTGTAGCTGATGATTGTGAAGTCGAAGTCAATTGAGTCCACCATTCACCGTTTGTTCCCATTTTATAAAAATTAATATATTAAGTGAAAATTGATTTAAAAAAAAATTTAATTTTCACAAACTATATTAAATTTCGAATGATAATCAAACAGCCGAAGGATCCTTGATCGAATCTTTGATAAGAAAAATAAATTCTATATCAATAGCTTGAAAGATGATAGACGAAGGATTAACTTATCGAAGGATCAACCGAAGAATCACACGAAAGACAACACCAAACCCGTCTCGAAAGATGATCTTACGAAAGAAAAATAAATTCTATATCAGTGGTCTATCTTTCGAACATATCAGATCTGATCTTGTTGCTGTGAAGACTTGTAATTAAATAATCGACTAAACTTCTTTTATTTAATGACGAAGACTGATGTGTGGGACAACCACTTGAAATTTGGCGAAAATGGTCACTTGGGCGGTGCACAACAAACAACAGCAAAAAAATTGATTTGGTTAGTGGGGCGGTGCTTTGGGCAGTGAACACAAACAACACACAACAAAAATTATTGGTCACTTGGGCGGTGCACAACAAATCTGATCCTTCGCAACTTCTGATCTTTCGAAGTTGTTGATTATCTTTCGAAAACTACCTATATATCTTTCGAAGTAGAACAACTCACTGATCCTTCGAACTTGAGTTGATTCGTTGAAACATAAAAACGACCTTTCGAGATTTGTCTTGATCCTTCGATTTCGTTTGATGATCCACAGAATGTTCTGATTTGAGAAAGATGATCTATCGAAATGAAGATCTGACCTTTCGAAAGCTCATATGATCTTTCGAAGTTTTGTTTGATCTTTCGAAAATGACAGGATGACCCCTCGAGATCCTGTTTGATCTATCGAAGTTTGTTGAGATGAACTGATCTTTCGAATATTGTTGAAGCTGATCTTTCGATTCTCCTCAGCTTGATCTTTCAAAGTATTTGATCTTTCAAAGTATTTGGGATGACCCTTCGAGAAATAAAATGATCTTTCGAAGATGTTTAGTTGACTTTTCGGGCACATGTCAGATCTGGATCTGACAAACATCAGTTGCTATCATATCAGAACTGATCTTTCGAATTACTGTTTTGATGTTTCGAGATGGTTGATTTGGTAATGGTGACCCTTCGATTAAACAGATGACCTTTCGAACAGATAACTGATCCTTCGAAGTATGAAGATGTCCTTCGAAGTATGAAGATATCAAGAACTTCAAGAACACAGCTACTGTGTAAAATTTGCAGATTTGACGAAAACTAACCCAAGACTTGAACAAAACCCGGTTTTAAACAAGGTAAAGAGCCTTAGCTCTGATACCACTTGTAGGTCCCTTCTAGGAGGATTACGAACCTAAACCTTGTTATACTAACCCACTAGCAAGTGCGGAATCCAAGCTAGTGAGCAAACCGGGATGAAACAAGCACAAACACAAACACACAAAGATTCACCGATTAACACCACTTGTATTAATGCGTATGAAAGGTTTCGGTTACAAGCACAATGTTTACAAATCAGTTTTGCAAACCCTCTAGTGTGTGTGTGTTCCTGGACAGAATGCTCTCAAGTGAGTGTGTGTGTATCTGTCTTCCAAGTCTCTCGAGTCATACTTTGAACACACAATACATGGGTATATATATACCCAGCATTGGTTGTCTGTCCGAAGGATTCGATAGATGGTCGAAGGATCATCTATCGATGTCAAAGCCATCGAAGGATTCACAAGCACCTCGAAGGATGGTGTATCCTTCGAGGTCTATTAGTTTCCATCGAAGCATATCTTTCGTGGGCATCGAAGGATTTACACTATCCTTCGATGCCTTATCCTTCGACATAGACAACCATATTTCTAACAGATTGGCCAAGTCAAACCAGGAGGACGGTTGACTTGGTCAACTTACAGGACTGACAAGGACATCGTTTACATCGTGACCGAATACAGACAAAGTACAAACACAAGTCTTCGTCTTGATCTTCGTGTCTTCAAGTCGAAACCAAGTCGAACTGAGCCAAGTTGAACCGAGCCGAGTCGTGTCCACAAAATATGCATCAACAAAACTAACATGATCGGGGCAAACGTGAAGGTGAGAATAATCATTCAGGCCTGGTTGTAAAAAATGGAAAATAAAAAAAGTACCTAGCAATAGCAAAAAGTTGGCTGTTGTCTTCTTTGAGATTCATCAGCTTTGCAAGAGAAAAAACTGCGCAAAGGTAAAATATCACATGCTCTAGTCCCAAAAAAAATCTTTAGAAAACGAAGATTCCCTTCGAGTCTATAACGTAATTGTTAATTGGCAGCTATTAACAACTAACACTAACACAGTCAATAAACACGGGATGTAAAGCATGCATATGATTGTAGGCATGTAATATGACTGCACAATGAAGAACAAAAGTATGAAATCGGTACCTAGGCAAGCAAGACCATCAGCCGCCGGGAAATTGTTGTATGAAGCAATGTGCAGATGAAGTTTTTGCCATTGTTCCTTCTTAATTTTGATACCTTTTTTCTTGTCCTCTACATCTTGTGCACGCGCACGAATTTCTCCTAAACAACTTTGGAATCTACCCTCTTCAAGAGACATCTCCTACATTAACCACCAGACATAGCCACAATTCACATGTCTTGAAGTACTGATAAATTCAAACTTACATATCACCTAATTTTAATCACAGTTTCATATAATATACCAATTAAGAGACTCTACCAGTCTACCTATCAAATTTAAGTACAATAGCCTAATAATAATAACATTTAGCCCAAATGCCCAATGTTTCGGTACATTTCAAATTGTTCTACATACCATTCACCATTAACAGGTATAAACACTGATGTTTGAACTTCAATTGTTCGGTTTATGAATAGCACTACTTCAAACCAGATGATATCATCTACCTACTCAGATCGAAACGAAAACAATAGAACAAAACTATATCTCTCCGTTCAACCACATCCGATCTTGATCAAAGATAGGGCTAGCAGACACCGTGGTGGTGGTACACAGATGATTCGGATCGAGAGTAACACTAATATTATCACTGATCAAAGCTATGTTCGTCGGCGTCCTCGCCGTCACCATCAGTATCCATTTCTCCGGCTCACCGTCGCTGTTACACAGGCTATTGTTCATTGGCTTGTCAATACGAAGATTTGGAAGAAACCGCCATCGTTTCCGATGTGTTAGGGTTTTGAGAGAATGCATAAGCCGATGTGGAACACAATTTCAACATTTACATTGCCGACACCGGTTTGGTAAGTGAAGAGTGATGCCGATTTGTCTGTCTCTTCTCTTCTTCGGTGGAGGCGGTGGTTGAACTGCCACCGGACGACCGCTAAGGGTTTTTGATGAACAGAGCTAATCCAGCCATCTCTCGTTCTCTGCCTCTGTAGAAACTGATTTGGAGATGGGTTTCATGTGAAGGCGCGACGTGGACCAATGAGACTGAAGCAGGTGATTTGGTCGGAGACATAGGCACCGACTTTGTGCTTTAAGATTATGTATAATTTCTTGATATTTTAGAGCACTAGGTTATTGCCCTTGTCTACACAGTGTAACAAATAAGCAGGGCCGACCCTGAGAATTCGTTTACCCTGTTCGAGCTCCAAAAAACGTGTCATTAGGCCTTAACGAAATTGGGTATTTAGCTCAATAAAGGTCTAAACCTAATGGCAATGAGCTAGTAACTAATCTAAAGCATAAAAATAGTTTTGTATGTGGGCATCTGAAATATCGAACTCTATTAAAGAAGAAATTTTTAGGTATACATTTCGGGTTATTTCTAAAAATAGCGTGCCATCTGAAATATCGAACTCTGGCCGGTGATACTCCCCGCCCACCCCAGGGCCGGCCCTGCAAATAAGTTTCATATAATGGTTTAAATTATAACTATATGAAAAACTATTAGCGTAAATAACGGGAACGTTAAATACACATTATGAAAATTAACGGGATGTTTGAACATACTTGAACCAATCATGCACTATGGGTTTTAATGAGCTAATGGTATTTGGTTTTCTAAGAGCATCTACAATAAGGCTATAGGGTTTGGGGGTCATGATTGGGTCATTATTTGCCATATAGGCCCATTATTCATGTCCTATACCAACCCCCTTAATTAAATCACGGTGGTTCGCGTGGATTAAACCACGATAATCACGTCCCCCCTTTTTTTCCATTATACACGCAACAATAAATATATAAACAAATTTTCCCTATTTTTTATTCCTCCTCCAATTAAACACAAAACCTAACCCTACAAGAACAGCGACAACAATACCTATACTCTTTTCCTTGTTCGTGAAAATCTTCCTCTCAATTTCCTCTGCCACAACCTCTTTAAGGTTAGGTTAGTTTATTTATGACTTTGTTATGTTAGTTTATTCAGATTATGTTTGATTAACATGACATATTTTATAATAAAGAACCTGATTCGTAACTTCATATCATAACCCTTGTATATATAAGATGTTTCATACTTAACCATTTAACAAAATTGGATTTGTTTAAATATTTGAGATGTTTGGGTCATAACCACACCCTTAGAATAGTGATTTTGGATGGTGATTGGTGAATTAGAGAGCGATGACAAGGCGCTGACGTGGAGGATCATGGTGGTCATGACCACACTCAATAGCCTAAGGGGGAGAAAAAATGAGTGATATGACACCTGCCCAACTCATTTCTCTCTCATGCCCACTTACAACAAATTCTCTCTCTTTAAAAACACCACTCTCTTTCCTCTTTCCTCCATACACTCACATAACTCATATTTTCTAGTTTTTCACCACAAACTAAACCACATTCTCTCTCCTTAAAAACAACTTCACCCAATAATAAAAACACAAAAAAATTGCCACATCACAAAAAACACATCTCAAATATGCCTTATTGGTGATGCTCTAAGAGCATCCACAATAAGAACCATTAAAAACACCTAAAAACATGTCCAGTCCACATAGAAAAACACTCACCCTTCAAAACATCAAAAACCCACCCAATAAGAAAACACAAAAACACCTAGAAATATTGTCACATCATCCCTACATTTTATATTATAATATATATATATACACAAAGAGAGAGAGTTTTGTTTTCCTTTGGCCCCACCCACTGACAAATGTTTCGTTTTTTCTTGTATGTGGAGAAGAATGGATTGTAAAAATGGATGTAAAAAACAAACCCCACAATAATGAAAAATGAAAAAAATGCCACATCATCTTGTAAAAACATGTAAATATGGGCTATTGGTGATGCTCTAAGAGCATCAACAGTAGATACATTTTTTGGTGTTTTTAAGAAGAGAGAGTGTGATGCGGAGGAGAGAGGATGTTAGGTGGAGGAGAGATAATGTAGTGGTGTATGTGAGAAAAAATGGAGGGAAGAAAGATATGTGAGTGTGATGTAGGAGAGAGGAGAGAGAGAAGATAAATATTTGATGAGTATTTTGTTTGTGAGAGGGCAAGAGAGAGAAATTTATGAGCAGGTACCATTTGACACCTTAAAAATATCTCTTAAATATTGATTATTGTGGATGCTCTAAGTATTTTGCAGTTCTATTGATAAAAAACACACTCGGATCCAAGAAAACAGGTTCATCAAGTCAAATAGGTTGAAAACCACCTAGGATGTATTCAAAATGCATAATATCTATCAAAAAAATTATTTGAAAAATATAGATTCTCTTCTCACTTTAGTACTTTTATACATATACTTGAAGTATTAATTATTTGCAAAAGTTCAAGAAAAGAAAAAGACAAAATCATTTGTCCGTCAACTTACCCAATTTACCACCTAAGCTATTAGAATTATAAGATAACTACATGTCTGCATCCAGTTCGACTTGTGTTCAACCTTCTCTTTTGATGCACATATGACCAGAGCATCATTAGGTTGATAGTCAGACGTTACAATAAACTTTTCTGTAAAGAAAATCAATATTCAAATATTATATATAAGTGCTAGTGTATACTACAAGATTCGTATATTTTATTTTACTAATACTAAGACGATCAGAAGTGCAAAGTGATCTCTTTAATGATTTTTAAATAAGAAGATAAAAACATATTTCAAGCACATAAGGGTATAGGGAGTGGGCGGCAAACCCACTCGGCAAAGTGCCTTTGCCGCGTTGTAACACCGCCGCTGGTGGGTTTGCCGCTCGGTGAAGGTTTGGTCGCGGGGATAGGTTGCCGATGCGGGGAGATGATCGTAGGAGAGAGAGAGGGGGAGTGTATGAGAGAGAGAGATGGTAGTGTGGGCCATTCCAATCTCAACCAATCACACATTTTTTTTTAAAAAAGTTTACCACGTTTACCACTTCACCAAGTGTCTAACCATTGCCAACACTTTTCAGCAAAATTTAAACACTTTTCACTGATTGACATCGCGCACTCTGATTGGTTGATTTTTTAGTTTGTCACTCTCAATTGTTTAACCACTCCTTACACCATATATTTCCTATAATGCTGCTATCTCCAAAACAGATGTAGCTTTACCTATTCCCAAGTTGTGTGCTACACAACCTAGAAAGGACAAAACAGTCAACTAAAGGAGCACCTCATTGATTACTATGTGTCATCACACGGTTTTCTACACCTTGGAAGAGGAAAGCTAAGAACATCATTAATCGCCTTATTATAATCACATGCTACTGCATCTGAAAATGAAGGAACGAGACGGTCTTTGATAAGATAAAGTGCAGGTTCCAGGATATTTTAGGAAAAGTCAAGTCTAGAGGGTTTGTGTGGTTAAAAAATAGAACTTCATTTAGAACGATTAGATGAGATTGGTGTAAACATCCGTTGTACATGTTGTAATTTGTTGTCTTTTGCCCATTTGGGTCGAAGGCGCCTGTTGTTTGTTTGGCCTTTTGCCCTTTTGGGTCGGAGGCTTGTTTTAGTGAAGTTTACCTTAAAAAAAAGATAGATCTAACAATCCTAATGATTAAATAATTTTCTTTTTGATGTCAATTTGTCTATTTTATAAAACTCAAACACCGATCCTAGGTTTTTTAATAACTCAACAAGGAAAAGTAATATGCACGATCTATGGTCTAGACAAGTTGGTCTAGTGGTTACTGGTTAGTCACTTGGTTTCTCTCTTTGAGGTCTCAGGTTCAACTCCTATTAGCATCACTTTGATGAACATTGGGGGTGACAATGCAGTTTAGAACCAGGCCTCTTCTCTGGAGGTTGCCAGTTCGAAACTGAGCCTAATCGGGTTTTACCGCAGTGGGCCTTCGGGCGGGTGTGATTTCCCCGGAACCGATAGCTTGGTGACTCTATAGAGGAGGGGATGCATTTGCTCGATTGAGGGCATCTCAAGATGTTTATCCGGTGATTTAGTTGGTTGTTCAAAAAAAAAATATATCTAAAACAATAGAAGATCGGAAAATAACTTGCACAAAAAGGAAAAAGAGGGTCTTAAAATCAACCGGTAGACAAAACCCACAAAACTAATGGCTCCATGTTGATCTTTGTACCGAGCATTGCCGTCATGTTGTTGCAATCGTTTAAATCATGAGTGCTAGTGGCTCTGATACCAATCTATATATGCGTTGAAAGTGTGATTTAAAAAATGATCAAATGAGTATCGGGGATATCGAGTATGATCCTTGATAATTTATAATCAAATTTGAAGACACATATATATGGATTAAGGAAGAAAGTCATAGATAATTTGTAAACTATGAAAGAAAATATTAATTATAAATATCATCATAGTTACATACTCTTTCAAGAAGTTATAAATGCTTGTATTCTAAAAATCATATTAATTATATTGTATAACTATACAGTATACATCAAGTAAGTAAGTATATTGTATAACATCATATTAATTATATTGTATAACATCATATTAATTATATTGTATAACTATACAGTATAAAAAGGAAATTAATAAAAAAGGTTGAGAAGAAAGGAATTGTTCGTGCGTTCCAACTGAAAAGGGAATTCCCATGTTGAATGATCGATCATATTGGAAAGTGGAAGAAGAGCCAGATTCCATTCCACTGATGGAACCGAAGTCATGATGGAGGACAAGAACATAGTAAACTTGTGATTCCATTCAACTCATGTTACATGTCCATTGTGGAACCCCACAAAGTCATAATGAACAAGTATCAAAATTATCTATACTTCTTACAAATTTATTATTAAATTTTTAATGGAATGTTTACTAAAACTATACAATGAATCAATATAATATGCTAATTTAAAATGGATCCGAATAAATGAGCCTTCTTGTGCACCACAATTCTATGTCGCCAACGCTTCCCCCACCACCACCGTCGTCACCTTCCAGTGCCACCATACAAGAAAATATAAATGGTGTATTTTGATACTTGTTTCTTTCTAAACGACTCCAGTTTAGTCAAAACCCATTTTGACCTAAACCAAACTAATACTTTCTTTAAAATGGTTTATTTTGATAGGCACTCATTTTGGTCTGAACATGTTTTGATCTAACCTAGTTGACCTAAACCCATTTTAACTCTTTACCCGATGCGAAGCGCAACTTTTCCATGGCTTAGTCGGGATGTACATATAAGCCTCAAATCCCAAATGCAGCCTACTATTACGAAGTTTCTAATCAACATTAACTATAACAAACTAACTTATTAGTAACACAAAAAAATGATTTAATAAAAAACCATAAGGCCGGAGGGTGTGGGGGACGCCACCCCGCCACATCACCACCCATAGCGCCGGTGGGGCTCCATCACCCACACCGTGCATTTCAAGGGGGAGGCGCCATAGGTGGTGGTGGCGGGGGTGGGTGGTGGTGGCGGGGGTGGGTGGTGGTGGTGTGTGGTGGAGGTGGTGGGGTTGTAACAGAGATTGAAGAGTAACAAAAATATTATATAACAAAAATAATATTTTGTTTATTAATAAAAAGAGTAAAATATATAAATAAAGTAAAAAAGAATAGAAAAATAAAAAGACTAAAATACCCCTTGGTAACCAAATTTAACAAAAAAATCTATCTGGGTTATGGGTAAAGGACAAAACTTGTAACAAAATACCTACTAAAGGACACCGCCTGTCAACTTTAGAAAAAAAGGACACCGCCTGTAAAGTACTATAAAGATAAAGGACAAAACTTGTAATTTTTCCTTGTTTTAATAACATTTTTTTGTAAAATAGTCATTTTGTAACTCAATTTTAATAAAATAAATCAAAAGGAGTAATTTTTTTATTTTATTTAAGGAAGGGTAGATATGAAATTTATAAAATTTGTAGGCTAACTTTTATGACGAGTTGTTTAATGTCATAACCATTTTTCTTTGCATTCTAAACGAATACAATATTTGTTTATCGACTTCAAAGATTTCTCCAATAATTTCACTTGATGATTGCTTAATCTTCATGCCAACTAACAACTTCAATGTGGGATCAAAGAAATATGGAATTTCCATTGTATAGATACGCCTTCAAGATGTTGTCTTTGAAAAGATGCAATGACACCAAGAAGTTGAACGACGGAAAATACAAAGATCCAACTTGATTTGGAAATTTCAAGTATACCAAACTCTCGTCTATAGATAGATGTAAAAAAACTACAATAAAAGCATAGAGAAATGAATGTCATCAAAATCCTTTCTAATTTTGTTATTTTATTACAGAAACATAAAGGTTGCACGAAGCAAACCACCACGATCTTTGAGTTACACCTAGAAACATGCTAAGAATTGCGGTCACTTTTTGAACGCTCATCGCCAAGTAACGTCTTGCTAGCTCGGTGGATCAACCCTTGGACAAGTGACCAGATGAAACACAATAAATGGAAACATTGCATTTTAATTATCACATATATCATGCCTTCTTTCTAGCATATTCAATCCTATTACCTCAACGCTTTACAAGGTTGGGTTTCCTTGCCATATAAACACCATTGTGGTGATAGTAGAATTCTATTAAAAGGTGCACCCACTACTCAAATGGTCACATGAAAAAAAATAGCAACGCCTTGAACTGTTTAAAAAAAGGTTTTTGAAGTTTGATGTACCCAGTACCTCTACCATGGTGATAAGTACCGTGTGCACCTTTTCACGAAACTCTACAATCACACTATAATGGTGCGTTTGGAGGGAAAACCCAAAACCATATGAACTAGTGCAGTAATATTACTGAGTGTGCTAGAAAATTAGACACGGTATATCTAATATTGAAAATACAATGTTTTTGTTTATCGTGTTGTATATGGTCACTTGCCCAAGGGTAACCCACCGGGCTAGCATGACGTTCATTATGAGGTTCCAAAAGCGGCTCACGTTCTTATCATATTTCATAGCATAAATTCAACATATTGTGAAGTTTTTTGCACCATCATGCGCCTTACCCCTACAAACATTGCGTAGAGTTGAACATGGTTGGGATGTTGATGTTTATGGTAGAACTGATTCACTTGGTACAAAACATAAATTGTATGATTAGAAATTGGAATCAACCGAGTCAACTCAATATGGAGCTTAAAGATAAACCCTCGAGATTTAAAGTCATGATATGAAGGGAGGAAAGACGAGAGGGTTTGAGTATAGATTTAGTTGAGGGTCATTCGGATTTTATAGTGGGCATGTAGCCATTGTTTCACGTGGGTAGCAAATAATGATTTTAAGTCCTTTGAATGTATATATTACTCAATAAATGTATATATTACTCAATAGCATGCGTCATTAAAGTCTAAGAACAAGATTATTTCGATGGATATGAGGTTATCTAAATATAAATTTGTATTGATTTAACAGTGTGAGTCATTAACGTCTAAACACACACACACACACACACACACACATATAGGATTTAGTTTAATTAAGAACCACTACAAGTTCTCTCACACACACACACACACATATATATATATATAGGGGAAGGATCCACTAAAAAGTGGATTTTGCCTAAGTAGCCTAAGAAGGATTGTGATGATGACATGTGGCACTCCTAATAAGTAGGAATGAAAGGCATTTTGGTCCTTATAAATAGGAGTGAAAATGACATGTGGCACCCATTTTGTTTTTAAAAAATATAAACAAAAAAAAATCTAGCACAAAAAAAATCTAGCACAAAAAATCTAGCACAAAAAAATGTAGCACAAAAAAATCTAGTACAAAGAAATATAGCACGACAAAATTTTGCAAAAAATGTAGTACAAAAAAATATAGCACAAAAAAATTGAGGAAAAAAAAATTTAAGACAAAAAAATTAAGCACAAAAAATTTAGCACAAAAATATAGTACAAAAATTCAGCACAAAAAATGTTATATAAAATAGAAATACAACATATTTAAGTGGGTTTTTTTAGTCTTCATATTTTATATAGCAATATGGTACTCAAATTAAAGATAAAAAGACGCTCGATTTTACGGTGAAATTTTTATGAAAAAATAATATCGTATAAAAAAGTTATGAACGTTTAAAAAATGAGGGTGGAATATGCATGTGACTTGCATGTGGAGAGAGAAAGTCCATAAATAGGATTTTCCCAAGATACCCTTGCACTCCTCCTTTCTTCTACCCTTTCATCCTAACCATTGATTTGAAAAATGAATGGTTAAGATTCCTTCTTAGGCTACTTAGGCAAAATCCACTTTTTAGTGGATCCTTCCCCTATATATATATATATATATATATATATATATATATAGGGTAAGGTTCATGCGAGAACCACCCTTATTGCGAGAACCAATGTGAACACAATCTAAAATAGCTAAAAAAACCTAACCCCCACCCCCCACCCCCGCCCCCCCAAGCTAAATGCTAAAAACTAAAACCCCCAAAAAACCTAAAAAAAACCTAACCCCCCATCCCCCCCCCCCCCCCCAAAAAAAAAAAAAAAAAAAACCTAAACCCCCCTCCCCCACCCCCCAAGCTAAAATGCTAAAAACTAAACCCCCAAAAAACCTAAAAAAATCTAAAAAAATAAAAAATAATCTAAAAATTTTTGTTTTTAATATTTTTTATGTTAAAATCGCTACTTTTAGTATAAAAAAAAATTAATTTTTTTTAAAAATTTTTTTTTTTGCCTTCGAAAAGTAGCGATTTTTTTTATAAAAAATATTAAAAAAAAAATTTTGTGTGATTTTTAGCTATTTTTAGGCATTTTTGGTTGTGTTCACATTGGTTCTCGCAATAAGAGGTGGTTCCTAACGGATCTTTGTCCTATATATATATATATATATATAGGATTCAGTTCAATTAAGAACCACTGCGAGTTGTGAGAACTATATGAACTCCTACTCTCCGTGCGAGTTGGGCCGCCGTTTTTTGTACATAGATGAAAATGTTATAAATACATCTTTAAAAAAATAAAAAAAATTATCGAGGCGATCGGTAGTTATGCCTGGTGTAAATTTTGTATACGGAACGATGACATCGCCAATAAAAACTTTTACATTGATGTAATTTTTTGCATGCGACATTTTTTTATTTTTATTTTTTTTGCTGAAACAAGTGATTTTTTTATATTTTTGAATTTTTTTTTCTCAAAAAAACTTTTTGAAGGCATAGTTCTCATGGTTCTCACAACTCAATGTGATTCCCATTTAATCATTTTACCCTTTCCATATATATATATATATACCATACACACACTTGGTTAAAACCCCGTGTATTACACGGGTTAAATAATGAAAACATTTATATTAAAAAATATTTTAATACTTATGATAATTGAATTTACGCATTACAATATTCTACTAGTAATAAGACCCGCGCGCGTTGCGGCGCGGGTACCTCGTAAATATCGAACGAATTAGTCCAAGTGTTATGTGATGTGTTAACCATATCAGAGCCGTATCCGAAAACTCTTAAAAGAATTTAGGCCCCTGGCAACAAAAAAGAATTAGGCCCAAAATTTGTGGTTAATTAAAAAACTAAACCTTGGTGGTGGAGCCAAGACTTAAACTTGAGACCTCAAGATTATCTTGAAATGGTTTATTCCATTCCACCACCAATACTTATTTACAAGATAGATGATTGCATATACTAAATATATATATATATATATATAAGCCTATAAAAACCTTTCGGACCCTTTGAAAATTTGGGCCTCGGGTGACGGCACAGGTTGGCCGGCCCTGAACCATATGAAAACACACATTCTGACGTATCCGATTGAACTCAATGTATCCTATAGTTGCATTGCGATTGGATGAAAACGTAACGTAAATCGAATTTATATCGTACAATTATAACGTATTATATGCGACCCGACTAACTCGAATTTATATCGTTAATCCAAAAACTCTCGAGGGGGTCAAAGTGGCATTTACAAACTTCATAAAAAGTTAGGCGGTTAAAAATTGCATTTCCTAAACTTAAGGGCTAAGAAATGGTAAAGATAAAATTTGATAAAGTTTTATGGTAAGAATGAAACTATAACAAAGTTGGGGCCGAAAAGGAAACTATCACAAAATTGGGGTGTCAAAAACAAACTTTTTGTAAAATGGAGTAGTAGTTTAGGGACTAAATTTGCCATCTTATGAAACTTTGAAGATACCAAAGTTAAGGGGCTAAAATTGCAACATCGTGAAAGTATGGGGGGAGGGGGAGGCAAAGCCGGTGGGGTTTCCACCGACTTTGTCTTTTAAGAGTATGCTAGATTTTTACACGTCACGTTTGCAACTCCGTTACATGCGTTACAATAATGACGTTAACGTGTGATGCACGCGCGTGTCATGACTTGTTTTTTTTTTCTTTGTGACACACATTACGTTAATGACATTAACGTGGATAGGCATATATTTTTTTTATGAAGTTTGTATTAGGCTACCGTACTCTTCAAATTACAGACTCTGTTGCCAATCAAATTAGTTAATAATTGATAATCCATCAATCTTAATAAAAGAAAAATATTCAAATACGTCTAATCAAATCAAATTAATAATAAATTAAATAAAAATTAGTTTAAATTATAAAAGATGTAATAATAAATAAAATAAAAATTAGTTTAAATTATGAAATTTGTGATCCAGCAAAGCTTAACGGGCTCTAAAATATTTTTTGTTTTCAACGTATATACAGTATAATATTTTTTTTGAAAGGTATACACTATAATATTTATCGTTTGATTTTAAATTATTAAATTAAGAGAAATATCTATAGAATACCATTCTCACTCTTCCCATCTATAGAATACTTTTCTGACTCTTCCCCTTCTGCTTTCTCTATGTTTCCATTCTCACTCTTTCTTTTTTGAACAGCATTCTCACTCTTCCCTTTACATTTTTTATACCCAAATCCCAATATCACAACAACAGCACCACCACCACCACGCCATATGTTCGCCGAACAACTGTTTTCAGGCGAAGATAGGGTATCTACGCAGCAGATCGGTGTGTCTTCGATTTTCTCTTAAACTAACAAATAATCCATAAAAAGCAAATTAAGGAGTCGGACCTCCACGGTGGTTCACCGCCAAGGCAGACGACGACGATGATGAAACCTTCGGTGGCGACTCTGGTGTTGCCGGAATTTTAAGGTCACCGTAGTCCCGATCTAGCTTTGCATGTGGTTTTCGCGACCCGATCTGTGTTGGATAGAGTTTTACGGTAAGCTTCCGACCTCTTTTCCGGCTATTAACGACATTCCTGTCGTATTAAGGATAATGTTTGCAACGATGAAGTGGGTTGGCGTGGACTGATGCTTTTGCTGCGCGTGGTTGTATGGAGTTGCAAAGTTTGACTCGTAATATGTACAGTAAAAAAAGAAAGAAAAGTTGAAACGGGGTGATACTGTAATTTTAGTCGAAGGGTGTCGGTGGCCTTTGCCACCGACTTTGTGTTTTAAGTAATAGGGTAATATAGAGAAAACCCGTTTGAAATAATACAAGCTAAATAAAAAGTATGAAAAATAATAAGTACACCTTTATTAGTATTTTAATAAAATGTGTATATATTTCAGTAATACATAATATATTTTATTAAAAATAGAATAAAACGGGAATGTATTAATACCAATGGAGTGGTGGTCAATTGGCAAATACAAATCCTTTGAACACTTGGGTTTGATAGGGGGGTCTTTGGTTCAAGTCACATAGACAAAAGTGATTAAAAAAATTCGCTGTTAACGAGACACTAGAAAAATGGGGAACCAGAGAATAGTGCATTTAACATGTTAATTGTTAACTATGTTATAAAAAATCAATTTAACATGTTAATTTTTTTCCCCAAAAGTCATTCAAATAGCCTGTTTAACATGTTAAAAGTTAATTTCTTTTCAAGAAAGTCATTCAAATAGCCTATAACTCTAAACTCGCTTGAAATTAGCTCAAAAAGAACTCAAGTCAAATTAGCTCGAGCTATTTAAATACCCCATCATCAACAATCACATTAACCTAACTCTAAACAAGATCCTAAAACAATGATAGAACTCAATGTGATTAGTCGATCGAATTCCCAACTCACGTTGTTGATGCAACAAATAATAGACCAAGGATGGTAGCTGGGCTGGTTAGGCAGAAGGGTTGAAGGGTTCAACTTTGCCTAACGCAGGTCGTGGGGTCCCCCCACGTTTGCAAGACGTGGAGAGAGGTTCACTAGTTTACTTTTGTTATTTGCTCAAGATCCTCTACTGAAGTATGTTCAGCTTCGAATGCAGAAGCAAAGGGAATATGTGTGTGTTGAGTGTGAAAGAAAGTGACTTGCACAAAGCAAGTACTCGAGGAGAGTGACCAGAGATTTCAGGAATCAGAGCTGGTCCTAGAATGTTTTTTCACACTTAATGAAGTGTCTAATTTATAGGGAAAGCCATCGCTCAAAGAGGAAGCTGTTTGACTAGTGATCATGCTTGCAGTGGAGGTTTTGTCCTTTTTGGGGTCGAAGCCTTTTGACCTGCGGATAAAAGGTTGTGTTCAGTGGACTCGTGCTACTTTTGCGGCTGGGAAGTTTGATGAAGCAATTAGAGATGTGACTCTCTACTGTTCACGTACTGTTTTATCCAAACTCCCGGGTTTTCAACCTTCGAACCTTTTAACCTTTTAAGCTTAAATGTGTCTAAGTCATTTTATGTGGTCTTGGCCTACCCCCGTCATCAGCCCCCCGAGTCAGAGGTTTTTGGGAGTGAGCCCAAAGGCTTCTGGCTTTTACACATTTGCTTTTATTACTTAAAGGCTTGAAGGCTTGGAGTCAGTTTTGAATTTTAAAGACTGCCAACTGATTTGATTGATGTGTGGCAGTTTATAGGCCGACGGTTTTCGCAGATCGTAAGTTAATGACTGTTGTGTCATCATAACTTCTATTTGGGCTTAGTTTCCATTTATTATTCAAGACAAACAACAATTTTTCATTTTCTCTTCCAGTTTTCTCCACATTTCCTTTCCATCTTTCAGGTTAGTTCCGGCTTTCTCTGTTTTCTTTACTTTGTTCTTTATTTTGATCATGGGTGCACGGAAGGATCTCTCCGTTAGTTCTTCACGCCTCACTCAGGAGGAAGTGGAGAACTTTTGTATTGATTGGGGTATCCCTAAGTTCAACCCGATTGCACCGGCTTGTGATAAGTCTGTTGATCAGTGTCCCCCTGGTTCGATTGCTCTGTATTGCCGTCATTTTGAGTTTTCTAACCTTCGTCATCCTTTTTCGCTCTTTGTATTGAATGTTTTGGAGTATTACCGTGTTTCTTTTGGCCAAATTCATCTGAAGGGCATGGCTAGGGTTTTACATTTCGAGGTTTTGTGCTGTGCCCTTGGTTATGATCCATCATTGCTGCTTTTTCGTCGGTTTTTTTGTTTGGCAAAAAACGGTGATTGGTTCACCTTTGAAACATCCAAGGTTGATACTTGTCTTATTTCTTCCATGGTTACCACACTTGTTACTTGGAAAGATCGTTTTTTCTGGGTTTCTGATTCTATTATCCCCTTCAAAATGGTGTGGAGGCACCCAGATGCTGTTCTCAATGAACCGGAACCCTCTGAATTCGATTTGAATGACGCTTTTCTTAAAGCCATCCGAGAGTGCCCTGCAAGGGTTCGTCCCTTCCCTGAACATTTGCTAGTTCTGTTAGGGGTTAGTAAATTGTGGGAAAAGGCCAATCGGGATCCGGTTCTTATGAGGAATGGCTAGGGTATGCTTTTTCCTTGTTTTTGTCTTTTTGGAATATCTTTGTTTGGTGATTTATTTGTTTTTGTAACATTTTGCAATTATGTCCGCTTTGGACTTTATCAAGAGTGACGATACTTCTGACGTTGTTTTTACCGATGCCCAAGCCGCTGAAGGGGATGATGCTGTTGCTAGGGGTGTGGAACAGAGGTTTGAGGATACTGGGTATGTTAGTGTCTCCAATGTTAAGGGTTTTTCTAAGCCTGCTGCTCCCAAGGCTTCAACCCGTCGATCTACTCGCCGTTTGCTGAAGGGTGCTCCTCAATCCACTTCTTCTGAACCAGTGGAGTTGAGTGACGATATTGAGGTTTCTGAAGATCAGGGTGTTGAAGTGGGTGTTGAGAAGGAAAAGAAGTTGGTTGTTCATGGGAAGAAGAAGACTCCGGCCAAGAAGGTTATGGCTACTCCTATTTGTGGTTCTTCAAGCAGGGATGTTGAAGGGTTGGATCCAGATGAGGTTTATGTGCCTGGTTGGTCTGTGTAGGTTGATGATAGTTTTAAGGATGCTGCTGTTTGTGAGGATGTGTTGAGCCATATTGCTCCTCCTTCGGTTCATAGCACCATTGCTGAAATGGATGATGACATGATGCTGCCCCGCATGATTTTGAGTACTTGCAACCTTGCTGCCATGCTTCCTCAGGGAGTTGCTCGTTTTCGTAAGAGGATGCATGAGTATGAAGAATTTTCTAAGAAGAAGGAGAAAATGAAATATTCAATGGTTGCAATGAAGAAAGAGATTGGTGGGTTTGCTGAGAAGGAACAGGCCTGGGTCAAAAAGGTTGGTGAGTTGACTAGAAGGCATGAAATTGAGTTGGGTGATCTTAAGAAAAGCTTTGAGGCCGATCAGTTGAAGCTCAAGGCTGATAGGGAGGCTTTGTCTGTTCAACAGAGAGCCTTTGATGAAGAGAAGGAAGGCCTGAAGGCTTTGGTTGCTCAAACTACCAGTGATAACCAATGGTTAATTGAGCAAGGTTTCCAGCAAGTTGTTACTTACCTTCTTCACTCCAAGGCGTTCAACTCCACTCTTGGTGAAGTTTACACTAAATTGCTCAACTTGGGGAAACATCAAGGTCTCATTGCTGGTTATAAGCTTCATGAGTCTGGCCATCCTTTAGAAAAGTCTCCCTTATATCGTCCTGAAGCTTCTGAGGTCTTCAAGGGTTCTGTTGAACAGATGGAGAGGCTGACCTACCCGTATGTTAATCAAGTTTCTACTTGTTTTGGTAAGCCTCTTACTGTCTTGCAGGAGCTAAAACCGGAGGGCCTTAATGAAAAAGTCTGTGCTGAAGTCCTTGGTTCCCTTTCAAGAAAACGGTCTTATTCGGGGGATAGTGATGACACCCTTTCAGGAGAACCTGCTGCTTCGAAGGATGCAAGCTTGGAGGCTTCAACAGTAAGTAGTGATGCTGGCTTGAAAGCTAAGAAGTCAAAGAAAGCAAAGAAGGTTAAGAGTGATGGTTCCGGGGCTTCCAAGCCTCCTGCTGATGCTTGATGGACATTCGTAGCTTTCTTAGCACTTTGAAAAACAATTTGTGGTTTGTAATTCTAACTTAAACAATTTTAGGTTTCACAGGAACCCTTAAGGTTCCTGTCATGTGGTTGTAGTTAGGCCTGTATGGTCGTTTGAACAATTTCTAAGTTTACAAGTTGCTAGGGCTTGTTTTAACTTTGTTTGGATGCTTGGAAGTCTTTTGAGGCTTCCTTTATTATGCTACTATGTTTAACTTTTTGTCTTGTGTTGCGTTTTTTATGCTTGTGCCTATTTTGTTAAGGCAACTTGGTTGGCTTCAAGCCTTCAAGCTTTCAGACCTTGAAGGTTATTCCGTATGTAGGTTGAAGCCTTTAAGCTTCTGGTTGTCACGTATATAGCTTGAAGCCTTTAAGGCTTCTTAGTTTCGTGACTTGGCTTTAGTTTCATGACTTGGTTTGTATCTTTGAGTTTTATAACTTTTTGTTCAAGTTGTTGTATTATTCCTTAGGTTATGTCTTTTTCTTGTAGCTTTGTCTTTGTCGAGTTTGTGTTGCCTTTATGTTTTTTTTATACCTTAGCCTTGGTATTTTTAACAAGAAGACATAGCACCTATCCTATTCATTATTTTCCTTGTTTTCATTTGATTTCGTAAGCCTGTTTGTTGATTATCTTTGCTAAGGATTAAGGAACATTTGGTGTAGGTTGTTCAAACCCGTCTATGAGACAATTTTGTTTTTAATAATAAGTCTCATGGAGTTGTATTGATTTAGGAACTCACCCCTTATATAGGTCCATTCGACCCTTGAACCTATTGAGTGATGTGGCCTGGGAGCTCATCCCCTTACATGCCCCCTGCCATGGAGTTTTTTGCTAGGTTCTCAACCTGATTTTAGGATAGAAAGACAAATTTGATAAACAACTTCATTCATTCAAGAGACATTGTGTTACAAAAGGTGGTCAATTCTTGAAATACAAATTTGTGAAATACAAACCAATCTTTTTAGATTAGACATGGAATCTTTTCAAGGTTTTTCCATTCCAGTGTCTTGGGAGCTTTTTACCCTCTGAGTCTGCTAGCTTGTAAGATCCGCCTTTATGTGCTTCAAGGATGGTATACGGGCCTTCCCATTTTGGGCCGAGCTTTCCTTGGTTATCTTTTTTGCTAGCTTCTTTGTTTCTAAGCACCAGGTCTCCTACCTTGAAACGTTCATTCTTGACTCTTTTGTTATAGTAGGCTTCCATTCGTTGTTTGCACTTGGCCTCTTGAATTGCAGCTTGGTATCGTGCTTCCTCTAGGAGTTGTAAGTTCAACATGGTCTCTTTTTGGTTTGTTTCGGGATCCATGTTGACAGTTCGTTGTGTTACACGCTTGGGCAGCTTGTTCTGTTCAGCTGCCTGATCAGTGAGACGATGAGCCAACCGGATGATTTGCTGAATGGTACCCAGGTTAGCTGAAGTCACGTGACTCTGAATCTCTGGTACGAGACCCTTGAGGTACAGCTCAATACGTTTGATGGGAGGGTCCACCATAGCAGGACACAAGATGGCCAGCTCGTTCGACCTCTTTGTGTATGCCTCGATCTCAGACCCCGTCATCTTTAGATTGAAAAATTCCACCTCTAGCTTGTGGATGTCGTCACGACTGCAGTACTCTTCTTTGATAAGTTCTTTGAAGTCGTTCCATGGGGTGGCATTAGCAACCGCCAGCCCTAGCAATTGAAGCTGTGCTTTCCACCAGGTTAACGCAGCACCTTCAAGCGTTCCAGTAGCAAATTTCACCCTACGATCTTCAGGGCATTCACACATCTCAAAAACAGACTCAAGCTTCTCGAACCAGTGAAGAAGGCCTACAGCTCCTTCTGTACCGCTGAAAGTACTAGGTCGGCAATCCATGAATGTTTTGAACGTGCACATAGGATGCTGAGCATGTTGACCTGTGGCGCGAGAATAAAAGACAAGGTTAAGCACAAGAGTTGGTACGCGAGAGTAGGATCTAATCATCCTAGGATAGGTTGAAATGGCAGGTTATACCTCCTGCTGGAACTGTTGCGAGTGCCTTAGCAACTCGTTCGTTGATTAGAGCCGTCAGCTGGGCTTGAGTTAGGTTGATACATCCTCCGCGTACATTCATGATCTTCACAACGAAGCAACGTACGTGAGAAAAGTGTCGCGAAAGTGCGTAAGCGTGGGATAACAGGAGAGAGTAAGCACACAAGGTTCAAATAGCAGTTATCACGTTAACTAGTGCACAGTGTGTACTATCTAACCGACAATATAAACATAAATCATACCACTTATTGTGTCGAGTCTTGCACGTGGAGCGAAGCGTCGTTGTGGATCGTTGAGCACTGTACAGGTTATAGTCTGGTTTTTTCAAAAAGCTTTTCCCCTTTTTAAAACCAAGTTCGCTATAACCAATGGCTCTGATACCAATCTGTCACACCCCCAAAATCCACCATGCGGAGTATCACCGCTTGGAGGCGTGACATGACCAGGATCGAGCCACCAATCATATTGAACAACGTAATTAAGTAAATAAAACCAACCACAATACAATTGGTGACCAAAAGGAAGTAACCAACTCTAAGTTAACAACGGAAGCATAAAACGTAGTCCAAATCATAAGTTCACGATTGGTTGTTTAGTTTTAAGTTGTTTCCGAAAACATGGTTTGTCTTTTGCTGGCTTACTTGCCGTGGGGGTTACCCCATAGTTGAAATTATGATTAATCCAGTTCCTTTTTTATTACCCAAACCATATCCATGATCAGTGGGGGCTTCCCCATGTGAACCACTAGACCGTTACTATATCGACAACTGACGAACAATAGTTGTGCCCTACATCAATGTCTATCATCATTGACATTTTGCCATAGTCCATTAGTACACGCCCGTCCGAACGGCACGGTGTGAGGTTTGTTAAACCTAATAGCGCTATTAACTAATGACCCGCTCGCCATTGGCCTCGGCGATTAAGTCGATATAAAATGAGGGACTTAATGATAGAGTTTTGTCTAGTAAGTTTTAAGATTGTTGTCCTACCCAAGGAGGACGAGCGTACGTATTCTACCAAAGGAGAATACGCAGGATTAATATTGGCATCCTACCCATAGAGGATGGCGGTACATATCCTACCCAAGGAGGATATGTAGGTTCCGTTTTAATTCTTTAACCCATTCCCAACCACCGGGAATCCCATGCCTTAGAAATTGTGTGAACTCACCTTGGTTTGCTCGGTTAGATTAGTTACTCTAATAATCAGAAATCAAGCACGTCCTAATAAGGTACAGATAACAATCAGTTTCTCATGCATAACACATATCCTACATACGGTTTATTTACTCATTACTTCTATCACATACCACACCATTCAAATGTCAAGTTATATTGTTAAATTACATTATTTTACCCTAAAATAATATAACTATCTCACAAAATAAACAAGTACCCACACAAGTGTTCCAGCATAAAACATATATATTCTAAATATATATTTAACCGTTTTACTCGTAAAAGTCAACCTCCGATACTTTGTATTTTTGTAACAAACTCATGGCGAAGTTTATTTTGAAAAGAAAAGTTAAAACATATATGTGAACACTTGATAGAAACATAATTTCTAAGTGTTGGAATTTTTTAGAAAATTTCGCCAGAGTTTCCTTTGTAAATGGAGGTGTCCATGCTTATAAGCATATCATTTTCTTTTCAAAATTTCATTCAACAATCATCAACCATTCACTAAACAATATTACATTCACCAAGTGTAAAAACAATGCACTCTACGTAGTAACATGAAGTTGAGTTTTCGTAAAAACGCCTAGTAACTTGGTAAGGTATTTAGTGGTCTTAGTTACCCTCCAAAGTGTGTTTACTTTATTTAAAATCTCATTCTCGTGATTTTTAGATGTTCACAACTTGTGAACATATTTTACAAAAATATCTATTTACCACATTTTCATGTTTCGCTTGCATCCTTATACTCTTTTTAATTTCCAAAAATAATGTATATGCAAGAAAAGTTATGATCCTTCAAAACCCGTCTTTTAGACTTGGTTCATTTAGGGAAAATCATCCACAAGTTTTAGATCTACAAGATCACTAGTTCACTTGGCTTATTATTTTTTTCAAGAACAATCATTTTTCTTTCAAGTTCATGTGTAGACTAGAAGATGATTATTTCATACAAGCACATAATCACCTCTAACTTGTTAAACCATGTTTTTAATCATGCTTTAACAAGTTCCATATGATGATCAATCATAACATTACTAGTAATCACCAAGTAACATCATACATACTCAAAATAACATCATTCTAGCATTATTTCATCTCATGTAAAGCTTATGTTCAAGACTTTGTTTACGATCTTTTAGTGTTCTAGAGAGTTCATCATAAAATAACTATTAACCACCATAAACATGAAGTAAATGAGGATCAAAGAAGCTTACTACTAGCTTTTATGCTAGGGAAGAAACACTAGAGAAAATGAGTGGATAAAAGCTCGTGAAGAAGGACCTTGATGATCCGTGAGTTCCACACCTCGTGATTCACCTTGATACACCTTTGTATATGAATGGAATGGATGGAACAAGCTTGAATGAAGGTGATGATGGTGGTGGTGAGTTCGGCCGAAGCCAAGGGAGGAAGAAAGAAGGAGTTTTGTTGTTGGTGTGAAGATGATAATGAAAGTATGAAGATCTAGAAGTTAGTCTTATAATCCTCCACCAATTCTTTAACCATTAGTCCATGTGTTTCTTAAGTACTTAACATATCTAATAAACAACTAAATAAAATCATGGGGGGGGGGGGGGTGTCCTACTTGTCTCATAACCGGTTTGGGGGGGGGGGGGGTATAGGGTTAGGTTTCAACTAGTTAGTTAGATGTTTAGTTAGGTTTCAAGTATAAAGATTAATGTTTTAGATGTTATGCAATTATAAGGTGTGTTATGATGTTCGGGAACCATAACTAGTTCAGAAAAATAAAAACAATGCTTCTAGCATTATTTTGGTGTTCCGGGTAATGTCCGGTTGTTCGGTTTGATACCGGTTCGTTAAAGTGCTAAGTTATCCCGTTTAGTGTCCTATATATATATATATATATATATATCTTTTTGTAACATTTTTAATTCCCAACACTTGGGAAAGCATACAGGATTATTTAGTCAATTTTCTGCACAAGACTAGTATGTTTACAAGCACATGTAAGTACGACGCAGTAACAAGAAAGCAGTTAAGTAATTCAGCACAGTCATCAAGCACTTTAATTATCATTAATAGATCGTACGGATACATGTGATTTAGGAGGGTTGTCACATTCTCCCCCTGTTAAGAGAATTTCGTTCTGAAATTTAGCACGTGGTTACTGAGGAAGCTAGGTAAGTTGCGTTGGTTTCCTAGTTTTCCTGGGGTGTCACATCATTCCCCCGTTGGTTTGGAATTTCGTCCCGAAATTCTGCAGTAGCTTCAGCCTCAGTAGTGGTTGCACTTTTCTTAAACAACTGGGGGTACTTGAGTTTCATTTGGTCTTCTCGTTCCCAGGTATACTCTGGGCCACGACGGGAATCCCAACGAACTCGAATAAGAGGTATTCTGGTACGCTTGAGAATCTTAACGTCTCGGTCTGTGATTTCAACTGGTTCCTCGACGAATCGCAACTGGTCGTCGATTGTGAGCTCCTTTAAGGGAACTATGAGGGTCTCATCTGACAGACACTTTTTCAGATTTGACACGTGGAATACGTTGTGAACTCCGCTGAGTTCTTCAGGTAGATTCAACTTGTAAGCGACTTTGCCAATTTTCTCAATGATTTCGAACGGTCCGACATAACGCGGATTGAGTTTGCCTCGTTTGCCAAAACGAACTACACCTTTCCAAGGTGAGACTTTAAGTAGCACTCGATCCCCAACCTGGAACTCGAGTGGTTTCCTTCGCTTATCAGCATAGCTTTTCTGACGGTCATGAGCTGCCGCCATTCGCTGTCATATCTGAGCAATCTTCTCGGTTGTATCTACTACAAGTTCTGGGCCTGTGATTTGGCTGTCACCAATTTCTGCCCAACAAAGAGGTGATCGGCACTTCCGTCCGTACAATGCCTCGAACGGAGCGGCCTGGATACTGGTGTGGTAACTGTTGTTATACAAAAATTCCACTAATGGGAGGTGTTTTTCCCAGCCATTACCAAAGTCGATTACACACGCCCAAATCATGTCTTCAAGGGTTTGGATGGTGCGTTCAGATTGCCCATCCGTCTGTGGATGATATGTCGTGCTCATGTCTAATCGAGAACCAAAGGACTTGTGCATAGCTTGCCACAATTCAGATGTAAAACGTGAGTCACGATCAGAAATGATGGAGGTTGGCACTCCGTGCCTTGATACTACTTTTTTTAGGTAGATGTCTGCTAGAGTAGAAAACTTATCCATTTCCTTGATTGCCAGAAAATGTGCAGACTTAGTTAGTCGATCCACGATCACCCAAATGGTATCATTTCCGCGTTGAGATCTAGGCAGGCCAGTAACGAAATCCATGGAAATTTGCTCCCATTTCCATTTCGGGATCTCTGGTTGTTGCAGTAAGCCTGATGGTTTCTAGTATTCAATCTTGACTCTCGCACAAGTCAAACATTTACTGACGTAGGTTGCTATGTTGGCTTTCATGCTAGGCCACCAGTATGTAGTCTTTAGGTCGTGGTACATCTTATCCGAACCAGGATGTACTGAATAACGAGACTTATGTGCTTCATCCATCACAAGCTCGCGTAAGTTTCCATAAAGTGGAACCCAGATGCGCCCGTTTACATAGTAGGCGCCGTCTTCCTTTTGTTCCAACCGTTTCCTGGATCCTCGCAGGGACTCAGCCCTCATGTTTTCTGCTTTCAATGCTTCAACCTGGGCATCTCGAATTTGAGCGGGAAGGTTAGAGTGAATGGTAAGCTGTAACGCACGTACACGCTTAGGTATAGTATCCTTTCGACTGAGGGCGTCGGCCACAACATTGGCTTTGCCCGGATGATACTTGATCGCACATTCGTAATCATTCAAGAGTTCGACCCATCGATGTTGTCGCATGTTTAACTCCTTTTTGCTTGAAGATATGCTCGAGACTCCTGTGATTGGTGTAAATGGTGCACTTGGTACCTTACAGGTAATGCCTCCATATCTTAAGTGCGAAAACGACTGCTCCCAATTCCAAGTCGTGCGTAGTATAGTTCCTTTCGTGAACTTTAAGTTGGCGCGATGCGTAGGCAATGACCTTGTCACGTTGCATCAACACGCAACCAAGTCCTTGGATGGAAGCCTCGCAGTAAACCAAAAAATCATCTGTGCCTTCAGGCAATGAGAGGATAGGCGCGCTACAAAGTCTATCTTTTAAGTGCTGAAATGCAGATTCCTGTGCATCACCCCAACGATAGGTGACACCTTTTTGAGTCAGTGAGGTGAGAGGTTGTGCAATCTTAGAGAAATCCTTAATGAATCTTCTGTAGTAGCCTGCCAACCCCAAGAATTGGCGGATTTCTGTTGGTGTACGGGGTGCATGCCAGTTCTTGATCGAGTCAACCTTGGATGGATCAACATGAATCCCATCCTTGTTTACCACGTGGCCTAGGAAATGTACTTCACGAAGCCAAAAGTCGCATTTCGAAAATTTGGCATACAACTGTTCTGTTCGAAGAATTTCCAAAATAAGCCTCAGGTGTTGCTCGTGTTCTTCCTGACTCTTCGAATAAATCAGGATATCGTCGATGAAAACTATGACAAATTTATCCAGGTAAGGTTTGCACACTCGGTTCATGAGATCCATGAAGACCGCAGGTGCATTCGTCAATCCGAAAGGCATAACCAGAAACTCGTAATGCCCATAACGAGTTCTGAATGCTGTTTTGGAGATGTCCTCATCTCGGACTCTCAGCTGATGGTATCCCGACCTCAAATCAATCTTAGAGTAATAGCTCGACCCTTGCAACTGGTCGAATAGGTCATCAATACGTGGAAGAGGGTAACGATTCTTCACGGTCACCTTGTTGAGTTCGCGGTAGTCAATACACATTCTGAAGGTACCATCTTTCTTCTTCACAAATAACACCGGAGCTCCCCAAGGCGAAGAGCTAGGACGTATGAAACCCTTTTCCAAGAGTTCTTGTAGTTGCGTGGACAGTTCTTCAAGTTCGGATGGAGCTAGACGATAAGGTGCTCGAGCTATGGGCGCTGCGCCAGGAGCTAGCTCGATTTGAAATTCAACTTGACGATGGGGCGGAAGACCAGGTAATTCCTCAGGAAAATCACGTACAACAGGTATGTCTTCTATCTTCTTTTCTTCCAAGGATGTATCAGAAATGAGGGCTAGGATAGCAGGGTGGCCCTTTCGCAAACACTTCTGGGCCTTAAGGAAAGAGATGATGCCCACAACAGCACCACTCTTATCGCCATGAGTCATGAGAGGTTCTTTACCAGAACGAGGAATGCGGACAATCTTCTCGTTGCAAAGAATTTCCGCTTGCTGATGAGATAACCAATCCATCCCAATAACAACGTCGAAACTACCCAGAACGATAGGAATAAGATCGATAGAGAAGGTCTGACCAGCTAAGACGAGGTTACAACCTTTAACTATGTGTGTGGCTTCAAGACTTTTACCGTTAGCTAGTTCTACCGTGTGTTTGGTGTTTAGAAGTGTTGGAGTGCGCTTAAGCATTTGGCTAACTTTTAAGGACACATAGCTAGTATCGGCACCTGAATCAAATATAACAGTAACAAAGAAATCATCCAGAAGAAACTTACCCATCACAACGTTGGGATCGTTCCTCCCGTCACCCTGACCCAGCACGAACACACGTCCCCTGGCACCATTGCCATTATTGTTACCCCCGTTGTTGCCTCCATTGTTGCCTCCATTGTTGTTCCCGTTTCCTTGGTTGTTGTTGTTCTGATTCTAGTTCAGTTGAGGACAGTTCCTCTTAAAGTGGCCTTCAGCGCCACACTGAAAGCATCCTTTATTACCCTGCTGTTGCTGCTGCTGGTGGTTCTGTGGAGCTTGTTGTTGTTGTTGGCGATTCTGATTTGCTGGTCGCGTGCTCCTGCAATCCTTTGCTTCATGACCAAACTTGTTACACCTCAGACAACGACCCTTGTGGCACTGCCCGCTGTGGTGCAAATTACATCGATTGCACTTAGGGTGATTTCCCTTGTACCCACCCTGACCTTAATTCCCAGAAGACTGCTGACCAGGGCTCCTGTACTCATCTGTCTTTCGCTGCTGGGACTGAGACTGAACTGAAGTAGAACCCTTGCCTGAATTTCCATCCCACTTGCGCTTGTTATCACCGGGAGCATCAGCAGTAGTAGCACTGACACGCTTGGGCAGCTTGTTCTGTTCAGCTGCCTGATCAGTGAGACGATGAGCCAACCGGATGATTTGCTGAATGGTACCCAGGTTAGCTGAAGTCACGTGACTCTGAATCTCTGGTACGAGACCCTTGAGGTACAGCTCAATACGTTTGATGGGAGGGTCCACCATAGTAGGACACAAGATGGCCAGCTCGTTCGACCTCTTTGTGTATGCCTCGATCTCAGACCCCGTCATCTTTAGATTGAAAAATTCCACCTCTAGCTTGTGGATGTCGTCACGACTGCAGTACTCTTCTTTGATCAGTTCTTTAAAGTCGTTCCATGGGGTGGCATTAGCAACCGCCAGCCCTAGCAATTGAAGCTGTGCTTTCCACCAGGTTAACGCAGCACCTTCAAGCGTTCCAGTAGCAAATTTCACCCTACGATCTTCAGGGCATTCACATATCTCAAAAACAGACTCAAGCTTCTCGAACCAGTGAAGAAGGCCTACAGCTCCTCCTGTGCCGCTGAAAGTACTAGGTCGGCAATCCATGAATGTTTTGAACATGCACATAGGAGGCTGAGCATGTTGACCTGTGGCGCGAGAATAAAAGACAAGGTTAAGCAAAAGAGTGGGTTCGCGAGAGTAGGATCTAATCATCCTAGGATAGGTTGAAATGGCAGGTTATACCTCCTGCTGGAACTGTTGCGAGTGCCTCAGCAACTCGTTCGTTGATTAGAGCCGTCAGCTGGGCTTGAGTTAGGTTGATACATCCTCCACGTACGTTCATGATCTTCACAACGAAGCAACGTACGTGAGAAAAGTGTAGCGAAAGTGCGTAAGCGTGGGATAATAGGAGAGAGTAAGCACACAAGGTTCAAATAGCAGTTATCACGTTAATGTCACACCCCAACCGATGGCGGAATCATCGGGGCGTGGCACTGAGCGAAACAGATTGTCCAGAAGTTTCCATAACGACTATCATTACCATTCAGTTAAATCAATACGTCCCATACCATATCTCAAATAGTTAAATAATTATTACAGACAAGCATCAAGACAAGTATTCTATTCCGACAACTCAGGTTTAAACGTAACTAATTTATTTGTTGGTTTCTAGGACTCTAGTTCCTAGCTTCAAGTTCATCACAGCACAAAGAGCATAAAAGCAACCTAAGCACCTGTCACATACGTTAAAATAAAGTCAATACATATAATGTAAAGGTGAGCATACAAGTTTGATAATAGCATATAGAGTTCGAATTCATTTACGCATAACCAGCACGTACACATAGAGAAATGAAGCACGTTAGTTATCGACATATATCCATCGATACCAATGACTGCGGGTTGACTGCCCGAGGCAGTTCGCAATACATGATTACCACCATAATCCATGCAAGTAAAGGATCCTTAACAACCCCCGTGTGAACGGGTGCTGAGTCCAAACTATAGTACTATCGTTGCTAAGACAGGTAGACAGCATTCCATGTGTAAACATAACAAACAAGCATTCATAAGCCACGTATAACATGCGTAATTGGTTTAGCGTTAAAAATAGCTTGAGTAGTGTGATAGTTGTAGTTTGAATATTCGTAACGTATGTAACACCCAAAAGTGCTAAAAGCAAAAAGGGTTCGAGTATACTCACAGCGATTATGGATTGAAGGGAGCGCTTTTCAGCGAGTACGGTTAGCCTCAATAGATTCGATAACGTAAGGATAAGTGGCACGCAAAACAGTACAAGGTGAGAGTGGGTAGGGTGACTGGTCGTGCGGATTTGTAATCCGTACGAGTGGCAATCCGTCAGGATTAGTCGCTCGTGCGGACAAGTTATTCGTGCGAGTGGTGATCCGTCCGGATTAGTCGCTCGTGCGGACTGTTATCCGTGCGGACAAGTTGTTCGTGCGGATAACATGTTCGTGCGGATAACTATTCGAGTGGATTGTTTCTTCCTAAGTTAAGGATATGTTTGTGTATGATGGCTTGTGCTTTGGAGTTTTCGTTGTAGTATTTCAAAAACATCTAAGGATTTCTACCTTTCAAGCCGGTCGCGCGGACAACAATCCGTCCGGATGGTAGTCCGTGCGGACAATGGTAATCCCTCCGGACAGTCCATTCGCGCGGACAGAGACAATCCGTCCGGATAGTCTGTACGTGCGGACAATGGTAATCCGTCCGGACAGTCTGTTCGCGCGGATAGAGACAATCCGTCCGGATAGTCTGTCCGTGCGGACAACTTGGCCGTGCGGATGAACATGGTTTGGAATTGTTTAAGGTCTTAGTATCTCATGGTCCGAAGAGTAATCCATTCAGAGGTCGTCCGTCCGGATTGTCCATTCGTTGATACTCAAACCTTGCTTTTGAAAGTGGGTCCCAAGCGTAGTTCGTCCGGGTGACAACCCGTCCGGATCGTCTGTCCGTGCGGACCACTTGTCCGTGCGGACAACTTGTCCGTTCGGACAGTCTCTCGTCTGGCTGTTCCGTTCGTCTACTCTTGGTCTCTGTTGCCGCTTATCGAGACGTTCTGATTACGTGGCAACCACTTGGAATTGTATTCTTACTCGCATGACTAAGCCGGCCAGGAACCACCCTAACTCGACCTATCGGCGGCTCAGAACCGTCATTCCGGTTTGTCTCGTAATCAGGTGTCTTGTGGGTAGAATCCAGATCTAGGACTAGTGCTTCACTATTATCGAGTAGAAGACTAGAACCGATCAGATTCATACCGATTCTAAGGGTAAAAGAAGGGGAAAACTTGAGTTTATCTCTTTCAACCCTTTTATCCTTTGAAAAGTTTAGATTTAGGTGATGTTGTTGTGAAATCTTATGGAAATCGTTCAGATCTGAGTTATTTTGGTGGAATGAGGTCAAGCTTGAAGTTCATGAGAACTTCATGATGACGTCACCCGAGAATACCTCAAATCTTGATGATTTCATGGTTAGATGTTGAGATTTGAAAGATGGAAAGGTGTAGAATTGTGTAGTGATCAAGAATGTACAAGAATTAGTGCAAGATCTTACCTGGATTGAGAGAAATCTGAGAAAAGGTGAAGAATGCGTGCGGTTCGGACGTCACTTGCCAAAAGTGGAAAATTTGGAGAGTGACCCGTGTATTTATAGGATGCCAAAAAGGGAAAAGGGTAATCCGTGCGGATAGCACGTTACCCGGATTGGGTTATCCGTCCGGATTGGTCATCCGTCCGGATTGGCAATCCGTGTGGATTGGCAATCCGTGCGGATTGACCATCCGTTCGGATGTCGCCTGATTTGGTGTGTTCGGTGCGACGACGCTTCGGCTTCGGTTTTCGAGCGATACGATAAGGTTTCCTAGTCAAATTACTTTTAGTCCCAACTACTTCGTATATGGTTCGACTCGGAATTTGCATGATCATCACAACAACCCATAAATAAACATGCACAGGTAACACGTAAGGCACACACACACGTATAATGTCACACCCTGGCTTTGCGGAAGCGTGGTTAATTTTGGTGTGACTTCTTAATACCATAGCTTAACCATAACAAAGCTATATAAAATAAAATCATGCAAGATCATCCATTCGATTAAGTTTTAAAAACAGAGTAACACAACATTGTCTTAGAGACTTACAACCTCATAACATAAAACATTGTCTTGAATAACATAAACACCGACATGAAATAAACGCAGTTTAAGATTTGTGACTTGTCCAGGAAAGAGTCACATTTCCTAAACTGGGATGACCTTGGAACCCTTATGCAGCGGGAAAACATAACATACCGCGCCAGATCTTTAATTTCCTGAAATACATGTAAGTTGAAAAATCAACAATAATGTTGAGCGAGTTCATGTGTAAGTGAGTAAGTAAACCTTTGTGAGTATAAAAATAGTCTTGGTATGTAGCAAATAAGGGAATTGAGATCACCAGTGGTTTGCAAGGCCACCGATATATGTGAAGTGCAAGTAGGAAGACTCAAACCTAGCAGATTTAGCGTTGGGTACAAAGTCACTCCAAGGTCCGTTCTGTTGGGCCTCCCAGAGGTCCGTTCTGTTGGGCCTAGAGTTGGGCTCGCTACACCCAGATAGATTTACCGCTTACGTCCCTCGGTCCTACAATGAGGATTAATGGCCTCCAGTTTCTGCCTACCCACTCACATGATCTAAGTAATAAACCTCCTTACGCTAACCATACCATGTATAAAGTACTTGTAAACAAAGTAACATGTATTTCACCCCCGCAGTTTAGAAAACTGAAAACAGTTAAGAGAAAAGGGGGACATGAACTCACAGTGGTGCGTCTCTACCAAGTATGCCTCCAAATCAATCAGCTGTATGACGACCTACACGTGCTAACTCTATTAGACGGACGGCCGTGCCTTAGCTTTATGG
This sequence comes from Helianthus tuberosus, assembly GCA_030545235.1. Classification (NCBI taxonomy): domain Eukaryota; kingdom Viridiplantae; phylum Streptophyta; class Magnoliopsida; order Asterales; family Asteraceae; genus Helianthus; species Helianthus tuberosus. Next base: position 18,427,574 of record CM060383.1, read on the forward strand.
TTTAAGTTTTTGGGAAATAGTTAGGCAACTATTTCGTGTTTACGTTCTGTATATACTTGGTAGTTATTCTCCTTCCCAAGGATGGGGGATTTAATACATGTGTGTTCGTAACATTCAGATTTCACTATTAAGTCTCACTTAATATATTTTATTTCCAACTCCAAAATATAAATATTCTTCCCAAAAATATTATATTTTAATACATGTGATTTTCCCAAAATAATACTTAGTAATATTATTTTTACTCTAACAATAATATTTACGTAGTTCACAAAATAATCATAAACACTTATACAAGTGATGTTGTGAAAAATATATACTAAATATATTTATGTATCACGTTTTATTTTGTGAAAATCCCACCTCCGATGTTTTGTAAATATAGTCGTGGCGAAACTTATATTTTGAAAACAAGTCAAAATGTATTTCTAACACTTATAGTGAAAATATTTCTAAGTGTTAGGTTTTTGGAAAAATTTCGCCAGAGTTTCCTCTGTAACTGGAGGTGGCCACGCTTTCAAGCGTATCATTTTCTTTTACAAATCAACCAACAATTTTCTCAATCAACCAAAACAATGTTCAAATCACAAACTGGTCAAAATATGCATATAAATCGCATAAATTTCATGAACTTGTGATTTATCCAAACTGTGAAGTAAATCTCATTACTTTTAGTGGACCTTTATATAAAATAATCCGATTCTGTGAAAACCTCGTTTTTATGGAAGTTCCGTCTTTACAACTTCTCGTCATCTTTTTCAAAAATAGTTATTTTGTCGAAACTTTGTGTTACACAAGTGTTTACACACTTGTGTGTTCTAAAAACCATTCTTGTTAGTGTAAGATCCATTTTTAGAAAGCATGATTTCTTTAACGCTTGGTCCTTTGAAAATACCACTTGCAGATACGTAGATCTGCTAGTTTTAAACACTATTCCACAAGTAAAACATTTTTACACAAGTTCATGATTCGTGTGTGGTAGAGTTTCACCCTTTAACCCTTGTTCTATACAAAACAACCTTATGTCATGATTCGTGATCATGACCAAACCGGGTTAAACGATGATCCGAGCTACCACAACATAGATCGGGTCTAAATAATCACAAATTTCAATTACTACAACATTTACACAACACATGAGCTTTTATCCAACACTTATAGCATCTTTAGTAGACTTTAAAGTATCATCTTGTAAGATTTCGAGTTTTAATCATCATATAACGTATTAACCACTTTAAAATAGTTTAAGAAGGTGATTTTAGCAACATACCACTAGCTCGAGGCTAGGGAAGAATCTAGACGAAAAACGCGTGGATAAAAGCAAGATAAAGAGGTCCTTCAAACTCCGAGTGCACCAAGCCTCCTAATACGTGATCCTTGAAGCTTGTATGATGTTGGAATGGTTTGAACAAGATCGAAGGATGGATGGATGGTTGTTGTTGTTCTCGGCCGTGAGGAGCAAGGAGAGGGAGAGAGAGTTTAGTTGTGAGTTGTGTGAGTGTGTGTTATGTTGGGTTAACCTTGCATCTTATAGGCAATTAACAAGTTAATTACCCAATGGTTCATGTGTCCACTAGATTTTAGGCAAGAGGATTAAAATAATAAATCAAGGACAAGGGGTGTCCCCTTCTAGTTGGGGCCGGTTAGAGAGGGGGGGGGGGGGGTCTTGGTCCGATTCCAACTAGCTAGGTAGGTATTAGTTAGGTTAAACCAAGTTAGTTAAGTGTTTAACCCAGTTATTAGTGTGTCACGCGTTACAGTGGGTGTTAGGGTGTTCAGGGACCCTAACTGGCTCAGAAAAAGATAAATAATGAAAATAACAATATTTTCATGTTTCGGGTATAGTCCGGTTGTTTGGTTGGATAGTAATCCGTTAAAGTGCTTGACAAAGCTTTAAAGTGTCGTTAATACCCTTTTTAGTGACACAACTTATTTCTGACACTTTGGAAAGTGTCTAGTAATATTTTTCTCAAGTTTTGGCACTTTATTAGTTAGCTAAAAGCTGAATTATTATGTAAAGTGCTGAGTTTTGTACTTAGAGTACGTTTTAGGCACATCCAGTCATTGTAACTTATTCCTAGAGACGCAGTTCTACAACCCTTATATCCCTACACTCACCACTAGTGTAGCAAAATATTCCAGGCTCTTACAGGCCTTTAGAGGCAGTGTCTGCCTGATGCTGGCTTATCAGCATGTTCAATAGGTTATCCGTTATAGTGCTACTGTGCTTTTTGTGCATCATGTTTGTCACTAAGGTTCAGCATGTAAATAATGTAGTGACAGCAAGTAAAGTATGATGCAAGTAAGTACATGTATCAGTATTCAAGTAGCAGTTTATTCACAAGTTCAAGTAAGCACAGTAATTAAGCAGTAATTAATTACTAATTAAGTCGTACGGATACCTGGTTTAGTGCGGGTTGTCACATTCTCCCCCCGTTAAATAAATTTCGTCCCGAAATTTAAGTTCTGCTTGTAGATGCAGGGTTCTTAGGAAAAAGGCGGGGGTATTTCTCTTTCATCCGGTCCTCACGCTCCCAGGTGTACTCAGGACCGTGTCTGGCATTCCAACGAACTTTGACGAGCTTGACACTGCTCCGGCGGGTCTTGTTCACTTTCCAATCCGTAACCTCAACCGGTTCTTCAACGAAATGGAGCGTGTCGTCAATATGAATCTCGTCGATGGGAATGGCAATGGTATCTTGAGTTGGACTTTTCTTCAGGTTGGATACATGAAATGTATCGTGGACTGAATGGAGTTCAGCAGGTAGGTCCAACTTGTATGCTACTAGTCCTATTCTTTCCAAAATTCTGAAAGGACCAATGTAGCGCGGATTTAACTTCCCACGCTTTCCGAAGCGTGCCACACCCTTCCAGGGTGAAACTTTCAATAAAACCATTTCTCCAACTTGGAATTCCACATGTTTCCGGTTTGGATCCGCATAGGCCTTCTGTCTGTGGCGAGCTGCTTCGATGCGTTTAAGAATCTGCGCAATCTTGTCTGTCGTCTCTTGGACGATTTCGGGACCAGCAAGCTGCCTATCACCTGCGTCAGCCCAACATAAGGGTGATCGGCACTTGCGTCCGTAAAGGGCTTCAAATGGCGCGACACCAATACTGGTGTGGTAGCTGTTGTTGTACGAAAATTCAACCAAAGGCAAATGTTTGTCCCAGCTACCGCCCAAATCCATAACACACGCTCTCAGCATGTCTTCCAAAGTCTGTATCGTTCGCTCGCTCTGACCGTCAGTTTGCGGATGAAACGCAGTGCTCAGATTCAAATGTGAGCCAAAGGCTTCTTGGAAGGATTGCCATATCCTTGACACAAACCTTCCGTCTCTATCAGAGATGATTGAGAGAGGTACTCCATGGCGCGCGACGATCTCTCTCATGTAAATTTCAGCCAATTTGCTCGTATTATCCTTCTCTCTGATAGGTAAGAAGTGTGCTGACTTTGTTAATCGATCCACTATTACCCAAATAGTGTCATGGCCTCTTGGCGTTCTTGGCAATTTCGTAATAAAATCCATGGAGATTTGTTCCCATTTCCACTTGGGGATCTCGGGTTGTTGCAGAAGTCCTGAAGGCTTCTGGTATTCCGCTTTAACCTTAGCGCATGTTAAACATTTGCTCACATAAACAGCAACATCGCCTTTCAACCTAGGCCACCAATAATAATTCTTGAGATCCCGGTACATCTTATCCGCTCCACGGTGGATAGAGTACCGCGACTTGTGAGCTTCATCGAAAATAACCTTCCTTAAACCTCCAAACAAAGGAACCCAAATCCTTTTCTCAAAACATAACGTTCCTTCCTCGTTTGGTACCAGTAGCTTCTCCATCCCACGGAGATATTCTTCTTCAAGGTTTCCTTCCTTGAGAGCTTCTTTCTGACACGAATGCGCAAGGAAAGATCGGTCTGGATAATCATTTCTAAAGCCCTAACCCTTATGGGCTTGATCCTCTCCTTCCGACTTAGGGCATCGGCGACTACATTCGCCTTCCCTGGATGATACTTTATCTCGCAGTCGTAGTCGTTCAGCAACTCAACCCATCGTCTTTGTCTCATATTCAGCTCCTTCTGGTTGAATATGTGTTGTAGGCTCTTGTGATCTGTAAAGACGTTAGTGTCTCCAGATCTTCAATGCAAAAACCACTGCGCCAAGCTCTAAATCATGTGTGGTATAGTTCTTTTCGTGCACTTTCAGTTGACGCGATGCGTAAGCAATAACCTTTTGGCATTGCATCAACACACAACCTAATCCTTGACGCGAAGCGTCACAGTATACCACAAAATCATCTGTACCTTCCGGTAGTGCTAAGATTGGCGCATTGCAGAGCTTATCCTTCAGTATCTGGAATGCTTCCTCCTGTTTGATTTCCCAATCAAACTTCTTATCTTTCTGCGTGAGGAGCGTCAATGGTTGAGCGATTTTTGAGAAATCCTCAATGAACCTTCGATAGTAGCCAGCCAAACCCAAGAATTGTCGAATCTCGGTTGGCGTCTTTGGCGTTTCCCAATTCTTGATCGCTTCGATCTTTGTTGGATCCACGTGGATTCCATCTCCATTTACCACGTGTCCAAGAAATTGGACTTAACGTAGCCAAAACTCGCACTTAGAGAACTTGGCATACAACTGTTCCTTCTTTAGCAACTCCAAAATAGCTCATAAATGTTGTTCGTGTTCAGCCTTAGTCCTTGAATAAATCAAGATGTCGTCGATAAACACAATCACGAACTAGTCCAAGTACGGCTTGCAACTCTATTCATCAAATCCATAAAGACTGCAGGTGCGTTTGTCAAACCAAACGGCATAACAAGGAACTCGTAGTGTCCATAACGAGTTCTGAAGGCTGTCTTTGGGATACTCTCCTCTTGTATCCTTAACTGATGGTATCTAGATCGAAGATCGATCTTTGAATAAAAGCTTGAGCCTTGCAGTTGATCGAATAGATCATCAATCCTTGGCAGAGGATATCTATTCTTGATCGTCAGCTTGTTCAGCTCCCGGTAGTCGATGCACATACGAAAACTACCGTCCTTCTTCTTGACAAACAGGACCGGAGCTCCCCAAGGCGAGAAGCTTGGTCGGATGAATCCCTTGTCTAACAACTCTTGAAGTTGTGTCGACAGTTCCTGCATCTCAGACGGAGCAAGTCTATATGGTGCCTTAGCCACAGGCGTGGCGCCTGGAACTAAGTCGATGTGGAACTCTACTTGCCTCTGAGGTGGCAGTCCAGGTAAGTCTTCTGGGAAGACTTCTGGATATTCCCTCACGACAGGGATGTCTTCGATTCTCGGCTCAGCAGCCTTCTTGTCCACAATGTGTGCCAGGAAGGCAACACATCCCTTCTGCAAACACTTTCGCGCTTTCAGGCAGCTGATAATTCGTAACGGCGTATCACGCTTCTCACCGTGAACCACAATTGTTTCGCCATCTTCGGTTGTGATACGAACAACCTTTTCGTGACAAACTATCTCAGCCTTGTTGCCTGATAACCAATCCATTCCTACTACTACGTCAAAGCTCCCCAGCTGGACTGGTAGTAGATCCAAAGCAAACTCACGCTCTCCCAATTCGATCACACAACCTCTGATAACTTCATTGGCTTCTACTAACTTCCCATTTGCCAATTCGATTGAGTAAGGAATATCTAACTTATTAGTGGCTAAACCAAGCATATCCTTAAACTCTAACGACACGAAGCTATAATCGGCACCAGTATCAAACAAAACGGATGCATAGCGTTGGTTTACAGGGAACGTACCAGTAACGACATTGGGGTCCTGGCGCGCTTCCCTTGCTTCGATTTGGAACACTCTTCCACGGGCTTGGTTTAACTCTGGGCAGTTCTTCTTAAAATGCCCGATATCGCCACAGTTAAAGCATCCAAGTCTTTGCCCGTTTCCACCTCCATTTCCAGCTTGGTTGTTGTTTTGGTTCGCATTACCAGCCTGATTCACATAGTTGCCTCGATTCCCATTCCCCCCATTGTTCCCCTGTGGGCGATTCCCAATACCACCACGATTATTATTTCTATTCCCAAATCCTCCTTGGCCTCCCCGGCCAGCACTAGCCCAACAGGAATCCTTCAAGTGACCAGTCTTTCCACAAGCTTCACATACTTTTGGCCCGCATCGGCCAGAATGGTGGCGCTGGCAGGTGTTGCACTTGGGCTGGGTGCCCATATATCCCTTCCCTTTCTTTCCACTACCAGCTGTAACCTGAGCTGGCGTGCTTGGTTCTCCTTTCTTAATAACCACACTGGCGCCCTGCTTGAAGTTTGAGAACTTCCGTTTGTTACCTCCTGACGACTCGACGTGAGTCTCTGCCTTCTTCGTCTTGATCTCATCAAACTTGTTCAGGCGAATAGCCTCCTTAGTGAGAGCTACACTCAAATCGATCGCCTCAGTAATGGTCGCAGGCTTGGATGAGGTTACCATGCTTATGATTTGAGGAGCTAATCCCCAAATGAAACGTTCAATCCGCTTGAACTCCGGAGTGACCATGTAGGCTACATCACCCTAGTCCAAAAACTATATCGAATCAGTGTCAATACATCAAATACATGTCAACAAAAATCAGAATCATAATGTAGTCTCCAAAAATGCTGTGCAGTCAAAAGCATTCGCCGTCTTCTCACCAATGTCTACCTATACGGTACTGAAGAGCTCTACACGGATGGCGGTGGAGGAGGGGGAAAGTAAGTGTAAAACAAGCGGCGCAAATGGAGCCAGTCCTCCTCCATGGCTCTCTGGGTGCGTAAGAATGAAGCAACCTGCTGCTCCTGGGCAAAAAGGCGTGCAGCATAGTCTGGTGGAACAGGTCGAGAGGGCTGCAACGGAGAGTGGGTCTGACCCTGGCACGGACACGGCGGCGTCTGAGCTCTCTCAAGCTCCTGAATGCGCTGCGTGTGTGCCTCGTGCTGGGCGACAAAAGACATCAAAACGTCCTCAATAGTATACCCCATGTGGAAAGAATGGTAGGGGTCAGTAGGTGGCATAGCAGAGTGTGGTGCCCAAAGGAACGGCTCACTGGTGGGATCAAAAGGTGCCACATGAAATGGAGAAACAGTGGGAAAAGTAGCAGATGGTGGTATAGCAGGGATAGATACTGGTACATGCCCAAAAGGGTGAGCCGAAGAACCTTCTCCAGCTCGTGCTGGAGGTGTAAACTGAGGAAATGAAAAAGAGGTATCAATGTGACGGGTATCAGTGATCTGAGGGGGAATAGGTGGGACCTCGTCATCAGCCGGGATCCACCCACACTGAGCGTGCTCGTCTCGGGGGTCGATCCGTGCCTCAAAAAGCGCACGATCAAACTGGGCTGGCATAGGATCATGGTGAGGTACAACAAGAGGGTCAACTGGTGCATCAGCAATGAGTGGGGGATCAACGTGATCAGCAACAAGGGCATGATCGCCCTCCAATAATGGAGCATCTATAGGATGATCATCAATAGGTAGGTCGGCAACGACAGGCTCAATAATAGGTGCGTCGGCATGAACTGGGTCATGCTCAAGTACTGGGTCAGGAGCAGGGTCTAGTGGCTGCTCGGGCTCATCAAAGGCCATCTCAAAATCAAACTCAGGGTCGATGGGATCAACTGGGTCGACTGGATCCTCCATAGGCTGATCCATGGGTATAAACTCTATATCCTCATCCGGGTCGAATCCTGGGGGAAAGTTAGGATCGGAATCCTCCACGTCCTCGTGGTCGAAAGTAAAACTAGGAATAGGGGCAACAGAGGATGCCTGGTCGGGATCTGATCCATGAGAAAAGTGCTGCGCACTCTGAGTGTGTGAAGATGCGGAGGCCACAGACTCGAAAGAGTCTGGGACCGGAGAGTGAGCATGTGACTCCTCAGCGGGAGCATCTGCGATCATCAAGAGATCACCAGCAGCAAGAAGGGCCTCGCCCTGAACCTCATCCTCCAAAGGCTCGTCATCAAAAAGATCGACGTCGTCATCAGCGTCGACGTCGAGAAGCAAATCATAGGCAGGATAAACAGCTAAGGGTATGGGAGCAGGGATCTCCACTAACGGTAGGTCCCCGGCCAAAGGGCCATCAGCGAGCTCATCAGCATCATCAGGTAAGGCAAAGGGCTGGAAATCATCCTCGTCCGTGCTCGTAACGTCGGATGTGTGAACCTCACGCTCAGAAGACTCTAGGTCGTCCGATACTATAGGTCTAGGTCCTGTGGTGTCTGAGTCACCAGTGCCAGAGGTATCCATAATGTCTGTAACATAAACACAACATGCACAAACAGTCAATCATACAATCAAATAATCACATAAGTCACCAAGTAAGCATTCAAATCATTCTCCTAGTCCCACTAGCCTCCCAGCCTCTCAGACTGCTCTTCCTAGTCCCACTAGCCAATTCTCCTAGTCCCACTAGCCAACTACCTCGATCTCTCAGACCGAGCCTCGGCCTCTCAGACCGAGCCTCAGCCCTTCTAGACTGAGCCTATAAATAATAAAATGTGCTCAACATTTGTTTGTAAAAAGTTTTGGATCTGGACTTAAGTGGTATGCAGTAAAAATGTTTTCGTGAGAGCCCTAGTGATCATAGTCTAGACTCGAGAAAGAATCCTAGTTCGCTATGATCAGAGCTCTGATACCAAGCTGTCACACCCTGGCTTTGCGGAAGCGTGGTTAATTTTGGTGTGACTTCTTAATACCATAGCTTAACCATAACAAAGCTATATGAAATAAAATCATGCAAGATCATCCATTCGATTAAGTTTTAAAACCAGAGTAACACAACATTGTCTTAGAGACTTACAACCTCATAACATAAAACATTGTCTTGAATAACATAAACACCGACATGAAATAAACGCAGTTTAAGATTTGTGACTTGTCCAGGAAAGAGTCACATTTCCTAAACTGGGATGACCTTGGAACCCTTATGCAGCGGGAAAACATAACATACCGCGCCAGATCTTTAATTTCCTGAAATACATGTAAGTTGAAAAATCAACAATAATGTTGAGCGAGTTCATGTGTAAGTGAGTAAGTAAACCTTTGTGAGTATAAAAATAGTCTTGGTATGTAGCAAATAAGGGAATTGAGATCACCAGTGGTTTGCAAGGCCACCGATATATGTGAAGTGCAAGTAGGAAGACTCAAACCTAGCAGATTTAGCGTTGGGTACAAAGTCACTCCAAGGTCCGTTCTGTTGGGCCTCCCAGAGGTCCGTTCTGTTGGGCCTAGAGTTGGGCTCGCTACACCCAGATAGATCTACCGCTTACGTCCCTCGGTCCTACAATGAGGATTAATGGCCTCCAGTTTCTGCCTACCCACTCACATGATCTAAGTAATAAACCTCCTTACGCTAACCATACCATGTATAAAGTACTTGTAAACAAAGTAACATGTATTTCACCCCCGCAGTTTAGAAAACTGAAAACAGTTAAGAGAAAAGGGGGACATGAACTCACAGTGGTGCGTCTCTACCAAGTATGCCTCCAAATCAATCAGCTGTATGACGACCTACACGTGCTAACTCTATTAGACGGACGGCCGTGCCTTAGCTTTATGTCACACCCCGACCACGTAGAACATACAAAATGTGGCGGAAACATCGGGGAGTGTTGTAACAGAATTTATGTTTCACAACCATGGAAATTAAAGTTTCGCTTTATTGATTAAAAGTGTTACAATGTCTTAACAAACAAAGAAATACAACATAATTAACTAGTCTTGCATCTTTTATTTTCACTAAAGCCCAAGTCTGCCTATGTGTATCTTGATCATCTTATGCAACAGCTCCTGAAAAACACATGTGAAAATAGGTACGTCAGCATAAAAATGCCTGTGAGATACATAGGTTTTGTGAAAATAGGTTTCATGACTTATGTTTGAGAAAATGTTTAGTCATGAACCTTGTAATTTGCTTTGTCCTTGTAAATCATTTGAAAAACAATAAGTTCAGATGATATGTATAAATAAGAAAATAATGCATGGTTAAATGAATAACCAAGTAAAATGAGTTTGTAAAAGATAAGTTGTTTTGTAAAACAATGTCTTGTGAAAAGTATGTTATTTGTATAAAATGTTATATGTATCAAACTGAAATGATTCAAATAACGCTACGATATATGTAATACCATACAAACACTTATATATAGGAAGTACCAGCGGCGTATCCACCATGCTTGTATCATATTACACACGCATCGTTACTTAATCACTTACTCAAACCACCAATGTAATAAGTCTATGTTTAAACCAATAGTCAAAAGTCCTTGTATAAACCATGTCAAATGTTTATAGTCCAAAAGTAGTCAAGTAATGTATAACCAAAATGATATGTATGGTAAGTAAAATTTAGACTACTTAAACCATAAGTAAAAATGTACAAAACAAAGTATTGAAGTAAAACTTGGTTTAAATCAAAGTTATGTTTTGTAAGATATATGCATGCTATACTGAATATGAACATTTATGCGGTATTGTGAAATTCATACATCCAAGCCTTGAGACAGACGGATAACTATGTAAAAGTGAGTTATCAAGAGAATATGTATTCGGATTCGGTCATTCCTTTCATCCCCTTTCCCTGGGATGTCCGGAACGGGATTTGTCAAGTCCTATGGTACCACTACCTACTAACGAACGGCATGATCGGTGTTAATGAATGTATAGTATAGTTTAAACAAACCAAATGTCATACCAAAATGTAAGCATGTTTTATGAAGATAATGTACCTAGTATGCTAGAGTAAACATACAGGGTAGAGCTGTAAAACAATGTGTCCATATGTTACTGGAACATATGCAACAGAGATGCAGTATAAAACAATGTACTAAGTATGCAAAGTCATCATACAAAGTAGAAAAGTCATGTAAAACAATGTACTAAGTATGCAAAGTCATCATACAAAGCATAGAACACCATGAAATCATGTACTATAAATGTACTAATGAACATAGCAAGTATATGATGTGAAAACAGGAAAGCACGAAAGTAACAAGTAGGCACATGTGTTTCACCCCAAAACAGTTTGGAAAACAGTAAAATAGGGGTCTATGTACTCACTTGATATTGCTCAGTAGTCCTTGAGTAACAACCAAACAATGCTAGAGATCACGGAAATCAAACGGCACCTAATATAGGTAACTATGTTAATAAACCGGACCTAAATCGGAAGACTGGGTAGCATGAGGGTTTGTAAACCAAATGAGTGTAGGAACTCATGTGATATGGTTTAACAAAGCCTACATACTAAATGAAACTTAACCTAAGTGTTTACGACCCATTACGACCCGTTTAGGTAGCTTATGCTACTTTAACGCGTCGTTTGCGTGAAACGCGTTCGGACCGCCTAACTAGCCCTATGACAAGTGTTATATGCCTAAACATGTTACATAATCAGTTATGTGACAAAAGTTTAGGTTACATATGCTTAATTACCAATTATACATGAAAAGGGTATTCTGGTAATTTACCTAAGGCATATAAACTACCTATCATACAACTACTCAAACGATGTGACCATAAGGTATAACCTCGGAAGGTTATTCCCTATATACTATGGTCACCTAATGTGTTTGGTCGGATCCTAATGATCGACCAAATGGGTCGGGTTCGAAAGCATAAGCGACTGATCAAGTCGCTTACCCTTACGACCCTAGACAACGTGGTAATCAGTAGGCATAGTCCCAAGGGACTATAACCAACGTGATTACACTCACGTTGCATTGACCATAAACTGGTCAATGCAGAAAGTCAAACAAAGTTTGACTTTCAGACTCGAAAGACTCGAAAAGAAATAAAAGAACGAAAGAATACTTACGAAGGGTCCCCGAATGCTAATCTCGATCCAAGAACTCAGGTATGAAACAATGGTTTCAACTTAGAGCTCTCAAATCAAGATTCTAGTGATTTAAAACAATGAAAGGCATGGGGTATATATAGTAAAAGGTCCACCGTTAAGATCGTTTCATGGAAAACGTGCCTTAATCGCATCCGTACATGTGTCGGAAACTTGTGGTGGCTAAGAATTGATCCTTATCCGCTGACTAGACAATTTAGAACATGTGGTTGTGGATTAATCAGCTGCAAACTGCTGTTAAATGCAGTTAATCTGGTCCAGAAGTCGGACGCGGCCCGCTTCAGGATCAGACAAACACAATGCGGGCCGCCTGGCCCTTCTGATCAGCAAACATGTTTGAAAAATGACAGTTTCAGTCCCTGCACGTGTTTAAGGCCATTTCCGACACTTCTAAGGCCCGTAAAGCCAACTTTAAGGCCCTAAAATGTTGCCTAAACATTGTGGACATGAAACATGCTCAAAAATATGCCGGGTGTTGGTTCGTTTGGCCGTACGAACGCGATGTTCGCTTAATTACGACGGAATGCGCATAAGCGCGAAAAACGATCCAAATGACGCAACGAATGGATTTTTGGCAAGCCAAACACTAAAGTATAATATAGTCATGCTTACATAAATTTTTGGATCTCCGGGTGTATTCAGAACGTAAGTTATGCGCGAAAATGCAAACTTGTGCACTTTTTGACACTTTTAGTCCCTGAATGACACAAAAGTTTATTTTAGCATACCGAACACCTCAAAGCCTATTTCTAAGCTATGTGAAGGATATTTATGGTATGTTTAACTTATGGTCATGCTCCGGAATGTCTGTTACAGTTCAAATTGGCATACTTTCGCAGTTTGTCAAATTTAGTCCCTGTAAGCGATTTAACTTGATTTTGCCATACCAAAGCCTTTAAAACTTATTTCTAAGTTATGTAAAGGTTATTTAAGGTATGTTAAGCCTATGTCACTATTCCGGAGTGTTTGTTGCATTAAACTGGTTATATTTACGCATCGGTGCGCGTATAACCTTCCAGAAAGCGATTTAGAGTTTGAAATTGAACAAGAATTGATATGTGCAAATGATACACATATTTTTACAAATCCCAAGTATGAAATATAATATTTCATTGGTTTGGTATTTGTTTGATGGCCGTGGAGGCACAGGTGTTACACTTTATGGTTTAAGTTTTTGGGAAATAGTTAGGCAACTATTTCGTGTTTACGTTCTGTATATACTTGGTAGTTATTCTCCTTCCCAAGGATGGGGGATTTAATACATGTGTGTTCGTAACATTCAGATTTCACTATTAAGTCTCACTTAATATATTTTATTTCCAACTCCAAAATATAAATATTCTTCCCAAAAATATTATATTTTAATACATGTGATTTTCCCAAAATAATACTTAGTAATATTATTTTTACTCTAAAAATAATATTTACGTAGTTCACAAAATAATCATAAACACTTATACAAGTGATGTTGTGAAAAATATATACTAAATATATTTATGTATCACGTTTTATTTTGTGAAAATCCCACCTCCGATGTTTTGTAAATATAGTCGTGGCGAAACTTATATTTTGAAAACAAGTCAAAATGTATTTCTAACACTTATAGTGAAAATATTTCTAAGTGTTAGGTTTTTGGAAAAATTTCGCCAGAGTTTCCTCTGTAACTGGAGGTGGCCACGCTTTCAAGCGTATCATTTTCTTTTACAAATCAACCAACAATTTTCTCAATCAACCAAAACAATGTTCAAATCACAAACTGGTCAAAATATGCATATAAATCGCATAAATTTCATGAACTTGTGATTTATCCAAACTGTGAAGTAAATCTCATTACTTTTAGTGGACCTTTATATAAAATAATCCGATTCTGTGAAAACCTCGTTTTTATGGAAGTTCCGTCTTTACAACTTCTCGTCATCTTTTTCAAAAATAGTTATTTTGTCGAAACTTTGTGTTACACAAGTGTTTACACACTTGTGTGTTCTAAAAACCATTCTTGTTAGTGTAAGATCCATTTTTAGAAAGCATGATTTCTTTAACGCTTGGTCCTTTGAAAATACCACTTGCAGATACGTAGATCTGCTAGTTTTAAACACTATTCCACAAGTAAAACATTTTTACACAAGTTCATGATTCGTGTGTGGTAGAGTTTCACCCTTTAACCCTTGTTCTATACAAAACAACCTTATGTCATGATTCGTGATCATGACCAAACCGGGTTAAACGATGATCCGAGCTACCACAACATAGATCGGGTCTAAATAATCACAAATTTCAATTACTACAACATTTACACAACACATGAGCTTTTATCCAACACTTATAGCATCTTTAGTAGACTTTAAAGTATCATCTTGTAAGATTTCGAGTTTTAATCATCATATAACGTATTAACCACTTTAAAATAGTTTAAGAAGGTGATTTTAGCAACATACCACTAGCTCGAGGCTAGGGAAGAATCTAGACGAAAAACGCGTGGATAAAAGCAAGATAAAGAGGTCCTTCAAACTTCGAGTGCACCAAGCCTCCTAATACGTGATCCTTGAAGCTTGTATGATGTTGGAATGGCTTGAACAAGATCGAAGGATGGATGGTTGTTGTTGTTCTCGGCCGTGAGGAGCAAGGAGAGGGAGAGAGAGTTTAGTTGTGAGTTGTGTGAGTGTGTGTTATGTTGGGTTAACCTTGCATCTTATAGGCAATTAACAAGTTAATTACCCAATGGTTCATGTGTCCACTAGATTTTAGGCAAGAGGATTAAAATAATAAATCAAGGACAAGGGGTGTCCCCTTCTAGTTGGGGCCGGTTAGAGAGGGGGGGGGGGGTCTTGGTCCGATTCCAACTAGTTAGTTAGGTATTAGTTAGGTTAAACCAAGTTAGTTAAGTGTTTAACCCAGTTATTAGTGTGTCACGCGTTACAGTGGGTGTTAGGGTGTTCAGGGACCCTAACTGGCTCAGAAAAAGATAAATAATGAAAATAACAATATTTTCATGTTTCGGGTATAGTCCGGTTGTTTGGTTGGATAGTAATCCGTTAAAGTGCTTGACAAAGCTTTAAAGTGTCGTTAATACCCTTTTTAGTGACACAACTTATTTCTGACACTTTGGAAAGTGTCTAGTAATATTTTTCTCAAGTTTTGGCACTTTATTAGTTAGCTAAAAGCTGAATTATTATGTAAAGTGCTGAGTTTTGTACTTAGAGTACGTTTTAGGCACATCCAGTCATTGTAACTTATTCCTAGAGACGCAGTTCTACAACCCTTATATCCCTACACTCACCACTAGTGTAGCAAAATATTCCAGGCTCTTACAGGCCTTTAGAGGCAGTGTCTGCCTGATGCTGGCTTATCAGCATGTTCAATAGGTTATCCGTTATAGTGCTACTGTGCTTTTTGTGCATCATGTTTGTCACTAAGGTTCAGCATGTAAATAATGTAGTGACAGCAAGTAAAGTATGATGCAAGTAAGTACATGTATCAGTATTCAAGTAGCAGTTTATTCACAAGTTCAAGTAAGCACAGTAATTAAGCAGTAATTAATTACTAATTAAGTCGTACGGATACCTGGTTTAGTGCGGGTTGTCACATTCTCCCCCCGTTAAATAAATTTCGTCCCGAAATTTAAGTTCTGCTTGTAGATGCAGGGTTCTTAGGAAAAAGGCGGGGGTATTTCTCTTTCATCCGGTCCTCACGCTCCCAGGTGTACTCAGGACCGTGTCTGGCATTCCAACGAACTTTGACGAGCTTGACACTGCTCCGGCGGGTCTTGTTCACTTTCCAATCCGTAACCTCAACCGGTTCTTCAACGAAATGGAGCGTGTCGTCAATATGAATCTCGTCGATGGGAATGGCAATGGTATCTTGAGTTGGACTTTTCTTCAGGTTGGATACATGAAATGTATCGTGGACTGAATGGAGTTCAGCAGGTAGGTCCAACTTGTATGCTACTAGTCCTATTCTTTCCAAAATTCTGAAAGGACCAATGTAGCGCGGATTTAACTTCCCACGCTTTCCGAAGCGTGCCACACCCTTCCAGGGTGAAACTTTCAATAAAACCATTTCTCCAACTTGGAATTCCACATGTTTCCGGTTTGGATCCGCATAGGCCTTCTGTCTGTGGCGAGCTGCTTCGATGCGTTTAAGAATCTGCGCAATCTTGTCTGTCGTCTCTTGGACGATTTCGGGACCAGCAAGCTGCCTATCACCTGCGTCAGCCCAACATAAGGGTGATCGGCACTTGCGTCCGTAAAGGGCTTCAAATGGCGCGACACCAATACTGGTGTGGTAGCTGTTGTTGTACGAAAATTCAACCAAAGACAAATGTTTGTCCCAGCTACTGCCCAAATCCATAACACACGCTCTCAGCATGTCTTCCAAAGTCTGTATCGTTCGCTCGCTCTGACCGTCAGTTTGCGGATGAAACGCAGTGCTCAGATTCAAATGTGAGCCAAAGGCTTCTTGGAAGGATTGCCATATCCTTGACACAAACCTTCCGTCTCTATCAGAGATGATTGAGAGAGGTACTCCATGGCGCGCGACGATCTCTCTCATGTAAATTTCAGCCAATTTGCTCGTATTATCCTTCTCTCTGATAGGTAAGAAGTGTGCTGACTTTGTTAATCGATCCACTATTACCCAAATAGTGTCATGGCCTCTTGGCGTTCTTGGCAATTTCGTAATAAAATCCATGGAGATTTGTTCCCATTTCCACTTGGGGATCTCGGGTTGTTGCAGAAGTCCTGAAGGCTTCTGGTATTCCGCTTTAACCTTAGCGCATGTTAAACATTTGCTCACATAAACAGCAACATCGCCTTTCAACCTAGGCCACCAATAATAATTCTTGAGATCCTGGTACATCTTATCCGCTCCACGGTGGATAGAGTACCGCGACTTGTGAGCTTCATCGAAAATAACCTTCCTTAAACCTCCAAACAAAGGAACCCAAATCCTTTTCTCAAAACATAACGTTCCTTCCTCGTTTGGTACCAGTAGCTTCTCCATCCCACGGAGATATTCTTCTTCAAGGTTTCCTTCCTTGAGAGCTTCTTTCTGACACGAATGCGCAAGGAAAGATCGGTCTGGATAATCATTTCTAAAGCCCTAACCCTTATGGGCTTGATCCTCTCCTTCCGACTTAGGGCATCGGCGACTACATTCGCCTTCCCTGGATGATACTTTATCTCGCAGTCGTAATCGTTCAGCAACTCAACCCATCGTCTTTGTCTCATATTCAGCTCCTTCTGGTTGAATATGTGTTGTAGGCTCTTGTGATCTGTAAAGACGTTAGTGTCTCCAGATCTTCAATGCAAAAACCACTGCGCCAAGCTCTAAATCATGTGTGGTATAGTTCTTTTCGTGCACTTTCAGTTGACGCGATGCGTAAGCAATAACCTTTTGGCGTTGCATCAACACACAACCTAATCCTTGACGCGAAGCGTCACAGTATACCACAAAATCATCTGTACCTTCCGGTAGTGCTAAGATTGGCGCATTGCAGAGCTTATCCTTCAGTATCTGGAATGCTTCCTCCTGTTTGATTTCCCAATCAAACTTCTTATCTTTCTGCGTGAGGAGCGTCAATGGTTGAGCGATTTTTGAGAAATCCTCAATGAACCTTCGATAGTAGCCAGCCAAACCCAAGAATTGTCGAATCTCGGTTGGCGTCTTTGGCGTTTCCCAATTCTTGATCGCTTCGATCTTTGTTGGATCCACGTGGATTCCATCTCCATTTACCACGTGTCCAAGAAATTGGACTTCATGTAGCCAAAACTCGCACTTAGAGAACTTGGCATACAACTGTTCCTTCTTCAGCAACTCCAAAATAGCTCTTAAATGTTGTTCGTGTTCAACCTTAGTCCTTGAATAAATCAAGATGTCGTCGATAAACACAATCACGAACTAGTCCAAGTACGGCTTGCAACTCTATTCATCAAATCCATAAAGACTGCAGGTGCGTTTGTCAAACCAAACGGCATAACAAGGAACTCGTAGTGTCCATAACGAGTTCTGAAGGCTGTCTTTGGGATACTCTCCTCTTGTATCCTTAACTGATGGTATCCAGATCGAAGATCGATCTTTGAATAAAAGCTTGAGCCTTGCAGTTGATCGAATAGATCATCAATCCTTGGCAGAGGATATCTATTCTTGATCGTCAGCTTGTTCAGCTCCCGGTAGTCGATGCACATACGAAAACTACCGTCCTTCTTCTTGACAAACAGGACCGGAGCTCCCCAAGGCGAGAAGCTTGGTCGGATGAATCCTTTGTCTAACAACTCTTGAAGTTGTGTCGACAGTTCCTGCATCTCAGACGGAGCAAGTCTATATGGTGCCTTAGCCACAGGCGCGGCGCCTGGAACTAAGTCGATGTGGAACTCTACTTGCCTCTGAGGTGGCAGTCCAGGTAAGTCTTCTGGGAAGACTTCTGGATATTCCCTCACGACAGGGATGTCTTCGATTCTCGGCTCAGCAGCCTTCTTGTCCACAATGTGTGCCAGGAAGGCAACACATCCCTTCTGCAAACACTTTCGCGCTTTCAGGCAGCTGATAATTCGTAACGGCGTATCACGCTTCTCACCGTGAACCACAATTGTTTCGCCATCTTCGGTTGTGATACGAACAACCTTTTCGTGACAAACTATCTCAGCCTTGTTGCCTGATAACCAATCCATTCCTACTACTACGTCAAAGCTCCCCAGCTGGACTGGTAGTAGATCCAAAGCAAACTCACGCTCTCCCAATTCGATCACACAACCTCTGATAACTTCATTGGCTTCTACTAACTTCCCATTTGCCAATTCGATTAAGTAAGGAATATCTAACTTATTAGTGGCTAAACCAAGCATATCCTTAAACTCTAACGACACGAAGCTATAATCGGCACCAGTATCAAACAAAACGGATGCATAGCGTTGGTTTACAGGGAACGTACTAGTAACGACATTGGGGTCCTGGCGCGCTTCCCTTGCTTCGATTTGGAACACTCTTCCACGGGCTTGGTTTAACTCTGTGCAGTTCTTCTTAAAATGCCCGATATCGCCACAGTTAAAGCATCCAAGTCTTTGCCCGTTTCCACCTCCATTTCCAGCTTGGTTGTTGTTTTGGTTCGCATTACCAGCCTAATTCACATAGTTGCCTCTATTCCCGTTCCCTCCATTGTTCCCCTGTGGGCGATTCCCAATACCACCACGATTATTATTTCTATTCCCAAATCCTCCTTGGCCTCCCCGGCCAGCACTAGCCCAACAGGAATCCTTCAAGTGACCAGTCTTTCCACAAGCTTCACATACTTTTGGCCCGCATCGGCCAGAATGGTGGCGCTGGCAGGTGTTGCACTTGGGCTGGGTGCCCATATATCCCTTCCCTTTCTTTCCACTACCAGCTGTAACCTGAGCTGGCGTGCTTGGTTCTCCTTTCTTAATAACCACACTGGCGCCCTGCTTGAAGTTCGAGAACTTCCGTTTGTTACCTCCTGACGACTCGACGTGAGTCTCTGCCTTCTTCGTCTTGATCTCATCAAACTTGTTCAGGCGAATAGCCTCCTCAGTGAGAGCTACACTCAAATCGATCGCCTCAGTAATGGTCGCAGGCTTGGATGAGGTTACCATGCTTATGATTTGAGGAGCTAATCCCCAAATGAAACGTTCAATCCGCTTGAACTCCGGAGTGACCATGTAGGGTACCACATGCGATAAGTCATGGAACCTTTGAACGTATTCTGCGATCTTTGGACCGTCCATTTTCAAGTGCCAGAACTCGTTTTCCAATCTCTGGATTTTCGCGCGAGAGCAGTACTTTTTGCGCATAAGTTCCTTCAGTTCGGTCCAGGTTAGCGCGTAGGCAGCAGCTTCACCAAGTGTCTGTACTTTCAAATTCCACCAAGAGAGGGCTCCATCCAAGAATAGCCCTGAGATATAGGTGACTTGCTGATCCAGTGCGCATTTGCTCATGCGTAGAACAGATTCAGTTTTCTCCGCCCAACGAACAAAGGCGACAGCACCTCCTGTGCCATCAAAGTTGACCGGTTTGCAGTCTAGAAAATGCTTGTAGGTGCATCCTGCACATACGTTATAACATACGATCGGCATTAGCATCATTGCTAAAGATATCCAACTAGGTCATGGTATGTCTAAATGACTTAGTATTACCATGAGGTGGATTATTGTTGTTGCCAGTGTTGCCAGAGTTGCTTCCACTAGTCCCTCCTTGAGAGGCGGCGTATTGTGCAATGGCAGCAGTGATAATTTGCTGGAGTTCTGCCTCATTAGTAGGCATGTGTGTCTCACGTCTCGGCGGCATCTTCTAAAAGATGTGTTTACGTCGGTCAGGCCATAGTTATAATACATAAGTCAGGTCATAATTTAGCGTATGTATATAACGATAGTAATAGTACATAACATCTCATGTTATAATCATATCAATCACACAACATCCCATGTCACAAACATCAATCACACAACATCCCATGTCTTAAAATACAAATAACCAAATCAAGCATCAAATATGATGAGAATACTGCGATTGCCATATATCGAGACCACATAGTAAGCGTACAAGTACATCACAGTGTCATACAACATCAGTCGACTAAGGGCTACATCACCCTAGTCCAAAAACTATATCGAATCAGTGTCAATACATCAAATACATGTCAACAAAAATCAGAATCATAATGTAGTCTCCAAAAATGCTGTGCAGTCAAAAGCATTCGCCGTCTTCTCACCAATGTCTACCTATACGGTACTGAAGAGCTCTACACGGATGGCGGTGGAGGAGGGGGAAAGTAAGTGTAAAACAAGCGGCGCAAATGGAGCCAGTCCTCCTCCATGGCTCTCTGGGTGCGTAAGAATGAAGCAACCTGCTGCTCCAGGGCAAAAAGGCGTGCAACATAGTCTGGTGGAACAGGTCGAGAGGGCTGCAACGGAGAGTGGGTCTGACCCTGGCACGGACACGGCGGCGTCTGAGCTCTCTCAAGCTCCTGAATGCGCTGCGTGTGTGCCTCGTGCTGGGTGACAAAAGACATCAAAACGTCCTCAATAGTATACCCCATGTGGAAAGAATGGTAGGGGTCAGTAGGTGGCATAGCAGAGTGTGGTGCCCAAAGGAACGGCTCACTGGTGGGATCAAAAGGTGCCACATGAAATGGAGAAACAGTGGGAAAAGTAGCAGATGGTGGTATAGTAGGGATAGATACTGGTACATGCCCAAAAGGGTGAGCCGAAGAACCTTCTCCAGCTCGTGCTGGAGGTGTAAACTGAGGAAATGAAAATGAGGTATCAATGTGACGGGTATCAGTGATCTGAGGGGGAATAGGCAGCCGGGATCCACCCACACTGAGCGTGCTCGTCTCGGGGGTCGATCCGTGCCTCAAAAAGCGCACGATCAAACTGAGCTGGCATAGGATCATGGTGAGGTACAACAAGAGGGTCAACTGGTGCATCAGCAATGAGTGGGGGATCAACGTGATCAGCAACAAGGACATGATCGCCCTCCAATAATGGAGCATCTATAGGATGATCATCAATAGGTGGGTCAGCAACGACAGGCTCAATAATAGGTGCGTCGGCATGAACTGGGTTATGCTCAAGTACTGGGTCAGGAGCAGGGTCTAGTGGCTGCTCGGGCTCATCAAAGGCCATCTCAAAATCAAACTCAGGGTCGATGGGATCAACTGGGTCGACTGGATCCTCCATAGGCTGATCCATGGGTATAAACTCTATATCCTCATCCGGGTCGAATCCTGGGGGAAAGTCAGGATCGGAATCCTCCACGTCCTCGTGGTCGAAAGTAAAACTAGGAATAGGGGCAACAGAGGATGCCTGGTTGGGATCTGATCCATGAGAAAAGTGCTGCGCACTCTGAGTGTGTGAAGGTGCGGAGGCCACAGACTCGAAAGAGTCTGGGACCGGAGAGTGAGCATGTGACTCCTCAGCGGGAGCATCTGCGATCATCAAGAGATCACCAGCAGCAAGAAGGGCCTCGCCCTGAACCTCATCCTCCAAAGGCTCGTCATCAAAAAGATCGACGTCGTCATCAGCGTCGACGTCGAGAAGCAAATCATAGGCAGGATAAACAGCTAAGGGTATGGGAGCAGGGATCTCCACTAACGGTAGGTCCCCGGCCAAAGGGCCATCAGCGAGCTCATCAGCATCATCAGGTAAGGCAAAGGGCTGGAAATCATCCTCGTCCGTGCTCGTAACGTCGGATGTGTGAACCTCACGCTCAGAAGACTCTAGGTCGTCCGATACTATAGGTCTAGGTCCTGTGGTGTCTGAGTCACCAGTGCCAGAGGTATCCATAATGTCTGTAACATAAACACAACATGCACAAACAGTCAATCATACAATCAAATAATCACATAAGTCACCAAGTAAGCATTCAAATCATTCTCCTAGTCCCACTAGCCTCCCAGCCTCTCAGACTGCTCTTCCTAGTCCCACTAGCCAATTCTCCTAGTCCCACTAGCCAATTCTCCTAGTCCCACTAGCCAACTACCTCGATCTCTCAGACCGAGCCTCGGCCTCTCAGACCGAGCCTCAGCCCTTCTAGACTGAGCCTATAAATAATAAAATGTGCTCAACATTTGTTTGTAAAAAGTTTTGGATCTGGACTTAAGTGGTATGCAGTAAAAATGTTTTCGTGAGAGCCCTAGTGATCATAGTCTAGACTCGAGAAAGAATCCTAGTTCGCTATGATCAGAGCTCTGATACCAAGCTGTCACACCCTGGCTTTGCGGAAGCGTGGTTAATTTTGGTGTGACTTCTTAATACCATAGCTTAACCATAACAAAGCTATATGAAATAAAATCATGCAAGATCATCCATTCGATTAAGTTTTAAAACCAGAGTAACACAACATTGTCTTAGAGACTTACAACCTCATAACATAAAACATTGTCTTGAATAACATAAACACCGACATGAAATAAACGCAGTTTAAGATTTGTGACTTGTCCAGGAAAGAGTCACATTTCCTAAACTGGGATGACCTTGGAACCCTTATGCAGCGGGAAAACATAACATACCGCGCCAGATCTTTAATTTCCTGAAATACATGTAAGTTGAAAAATCAACAATAATGTTGAGCGAGTTCATGTGTAAGTGAGTAAGTAAACCTTTGTGAGTATAAAAATAGTCTTGGTATGTAGCAAATAAGGGAATTGAGATCACCAGTGGTTTGCAAGGCCACCGATATATGTGAAGTGCAAGTAGGAAGACTCAAACCTAGCAGATTTAGCGTTGGGTACAAAGTCACTCCAAGGTCCGTTCTGTTGGGCCTCCCAGAGGTCCGTTCTGTTGGGCCTAGAGTTGGGCTCGCTACACCCAGATAGATCTACCGCTTACGTCCCTCGGTCCTACAATGAGGATTAATGGCCTCCAGTTTCTGCCTACCCACTCACATGATCTAAGTAATAAACCTCCTTACGCTAACCATACCATGTATAAAGTACTTGTAAACAAAGTAACATGTATTTCACCCCCGCAGTTTAGAAAACTGAAAACAGTTAAGAGAAAAGGGGGACATGAACTCACAGTGGTGCGTCTCTACCAAGTATGCCTCCAAATCAATCAGCTGTATGACGACCTACACGTGCTAACTCTATTAGACGGACGGCCGTGCCTTAGCTTTATGTCACACCCCGACCACGTAGAACATACAAAATGTGGCGGAAACATCGGGGAGTGTTGTAACAGAATTTATGTTTCACAACCATGGAAATTAAAGTTTCGCTTTATTGATTAAAAGTGTTACAATGTCTTAACAAACAAAGAAATACAACATAATTAACTAGTCTTGCATCTTTTATTTTCACTAAAGCCCAAGTCTGCCTATGTGTATCTTGATCATCTTATGCAACAGCTCCTGAAAAACACATGTGAAAATAGGTACGTCAGCATAAAAATGCCTGTGAGATACATAGGTTTTGTGAAAATAGGTTTCATGACTTATGTTTGAGAAAATGTTTAGTCATGAACCTTGTAATTTGCTTTGTCCTTGTAAATCATTTGAAAAACAATAAGTTCAGATGATATGTATAAATAAGAAAATAATGCATGGTTAAATGAATAACCAAGTAAAATGAGTTTGTAAAAGATAAGTTGTTTTGTAAAACAATGTCTTGTGAAAAGTATGTTATTTGTATAAAATGTTATATGTATCAAACTGAAATGATTCAAATAACGCTACGATATATGTAATACCATACAAACACTTATATATAGGAAGTACCAGCGGCGTATCCACCATGCTTGTATCATATTACACACGCATCGTTACTTAATCACTTACTCAAACCACCAATGTAATAAGTCTATGTTTAAACCAATAGTCAAAAGTCCTTGTATAAACCATGTCAAATGTTTATAGTCCAAAAGTAGTCAAGTAATGTATAACCAAAATGATATGTATGGTAAGTAAAATTTAGACTACTTAAACCATAAGTAAACAAGTTAATTACCCAATGGTTCATGTGTCCACTAGATTTTAGGCAAGAGGATTAAAATAATAAATCAAGGACAAGGGGTGTCCCCTTCTAGTTGGGGCCGGTTAGAGAGGGGGGGGGGGGGTCTTGGTCCGATTCCAACTAGTTAGTTAGGTATTAGTTAGGTTAAACCAAGTTAGTTAAGTGTTTAACCCAGTTATTAGTGTGTCACGCGTTACAGTGGGTGTTAGGGTGTTCAGGGACCCTAACTGGCTCAGAAAAAGATAAATAATGAAAATAACAATATTTTCATGTTTCGGGTATAGTCCGGTTGTTTGGTTGGATAGTAATCCGTTAAAGTGCTTGACAAAGCTTTAAAGTGTCGTTAATACCCTTTTTAGTGACACAACTTATTTCTGACACTTTGGAAAGTGTCTAGTAATATTTTTCTCAAGTTTTGGCACTTTATTAGTTAGCTAAAAGCTGAATTATTATGTAAAGTGCTGAGTTTTGTACTTAGAGTACGTTTTAGGCACATCCAGTCATTGTAACTTATTCCTAGAGACGCAGTTCTACAACCCTTATATCCCTACACTCACCACTAGTGTAGCAAAATATTCCAGGCTCTTACAGGCCTTTAGAGGCAGTGTCTGCCTGATGCTGGCTTATCAGCATGTTCAGTAGGTTATCCGTTATAGTGCTACTGTGCTTTTTGTGCATCATGTTTGTCACTAAGGTTCAGCATGTAAATAATGTAGTGACAGCAAGTAAAGTATGATGCAAGTAAGTACATGTATCAGTATTCAAGTAGCAGTTTATTCACAAGTTCAAGTAAGCACAGTAATTAAGCAGTAATTAATTACTAATTAAGTCGTACGGATACCTGGTTTAGTGCGGGTTGTCACGTATAATGACGAGTAAAATACATAGCTCGAGTTACGATTTGATGTCGATTTGATTAGTATAGCTTGATTAACTTTATCGCATTGTTACTTCCTATCATTCACAGTCGTAGGTCGATTGAAATACGGTCAGCATGATTCGATTATTGCAATGAACGACACTTACTCCACATAATATAAATAAAATATAAACATTTCTACGAGTCAAGTAGTGCGAAATCGATCGTTGACTTTGACCTTGACTTTGACTTTCACTTATGAAAACATGGGGTGTTACAGCCTCCTCTTGTTTAGGGAATTTCGTCCCGAAATTAAGCTGAAAGCCGTAACTAACCGTGGATCACATGTGAGCACTTTTCGTTCGGACCACTGAAAATCGTCAAATTAATCGACTTTTTACGGTTAAAAATCGGATAAAATTTGGATATGTTATGCGAAATTCACTGATCTATAAGCCTTCAAAGTTTCAGATCTTAATTCGAAGCCGTTTGTGAGAAATCTGAGTTCGTTAAAAAAGTTGAATGTTGCTGTTGATGTTCACCGTACGGATGGTAATCCGTGCGGATAACAAATCCGTGTTGACTTTGTTGACTAGCCTATTCGCGCGGATAATTGTTGACTCTGAGACGTGCGGAATCCGTGAACGCGTGTGACTAAACATAATCGTAACGGAGTCGAAACCGGTCCTACAAGTGGCATCTGAGTAGGTGCTCGATTGCGCGGATCAAATATACTAGGATGTAACAAAATCGATGATTCTATTGATAAATCTGAAATCGTACAAGCACTAGAATCATAAAGCCATTTTCTCTCTAACGCTTCCCTAATTAAACAACTGTGGATACTTTGCCTTCATGTCGCTTTCGAGTTCCCAAGTGAACTCCGCGCCTCGTTTGCCTTCCCATCGGACTTTCACAATGGGAATGCGTGAGCGCCTGAGTTGCTTGGTTTGGCGATCCATGATTTCGACAGGCGTCTCCACGAAGTGTAATGTTTCGTTCACTTGTAGATCGTCTAGAGAGACATGTAGATCGTGGTCGGTGATGCACTTTCAGAGGTTTGACACGTGGAAAGTCGGATGGACATTGCTAAGTTCCTCCGGTAATTCGAGTCTGTAGGCGACTTTTCCGATCCTTTCCAGAATCTTAAAAGGTCCAACATATCGAGGCGCGAGTTTTCCCTTCTTTCCGAATCGGACTACACCCTTCCAAGGTGATACCTTTAGGAGTACGTAGTCACCAACGCCATATTCACGGGGCTTGCGCTTTTTATCGGCGTAAACTTTCTGTCGATCCCGAGCTTTCGCTAGGTTGTCTCGAATTTGGAAAATTTTGTCTGTCGTTTCTTGTAGCAGCTCCGGACCGGTTAGTTGTGAGTGACCGATCTCGTGCCACACAATAGGCGATCGACATCTTCTTCCGTATAAGGCCTCGAAAGGTGCCATCTGGATGCTAGCCTGGTAGCTGTTGTTATACGAGAATTCGACTAACGGAAGGTGTCTATCCCAATTACCACCGAAGTCTAGAACACACGAACGGAGCATGTCTTCAAGAGTACGAATCATTCTTTCAGTCTGACCGGCGATTTGTGGGTGGAACGTAGTACTTAGATTAAGCATTGTACCGAGTGCCGTTTGAAATGTTTCCCACAATCGTGAAGTAAACCGAGCATCACGATCAGAGATGATGTCACGAGGCGTCCCATGTCGACAGATGATCTCGTCGGTGTAAATTCGGGCTAATTGTTCCACCTTGTAGTCTTCTCGTATTGGTAGAAAGTGAGCTGATTTAGTCAAACGGTCAATAACAACCCAAATGCTGTCGTGACCTGATGACGTGGTTGGAAGCTTGGTTACGAAGTCCATAGCTATACTCTCCCACTTCCACATGGGGATTGGAGGTTGTTCGAGCAAGCCAGAGGGTCTTTGATGTTCAGCCTTGATTCTAGCACAGGTTAGGCATTTTCCAACGTAGAGAGCGATATCCCGTTTCATACCCGGCCACCAGTACCTATAGCGAAGATCATGGTACATTTTGTCAGCACCGGGATGGATAGAGTATCGGGATTTCTGGGCTTTATCCATGATAATCTGTCGCAAATTGGTTCGCTTGGGAATCCAAATTCGGTCTAAGAAGTGGAATATCCCATTTGATTTGCTCACAAGCTGGGCTCCATCGTGGTAGATTCTTTCTTTCTTCAAGGTGCGTTCGTTGAAACATGCATGCTGGGCGTTGCGGATGAGAGCTTCGAGGTTGTGCTGGGCTTAAACATTACGAGTGCTAAGCAGATAGCTCCTTCTGCTAAGTGCGTCGGCAACAACATTTGCCTTGCCTGGGTGATAACGAATCTCACAGTCGTAATCGTTGAGAAGTTCTACCCATCGGCGTTGACGCATATTTAGTTCCCTCTGATTAAAGATGTGTTGTAGGCTCTTATGATCGGTGAAGATCGTACACCTTGTACCATACAGGTAGTGTCGCCAAATCTTTAATGCAAAAACAACTGCGCCTAGCTCGAGATCGTGGGTTGTATAGTTCTTCTCGTGGACTTTGAGCTGACGAGATGCGTAAGCTATGACCTTGTCTCGTTGCATTAGGACACAACCGAGACCAAGGTTGGAAGCATCATAGTAGACAATGAAATTATCGTTTCCGTCGGGTAGTGTGAGAACAGGAGCATTGCAAAGCATGTGTTTAAGGGTTCGAAAGGCAGACTCTTGTTTGGTTCCCCAGACAAAAGGCTGGTCCTTATGCGTGAGAGTGGTAAGTGGTACAGCAATCTTCGAGAATCCTTCGATAAATCGTCGATAATAGCCCGCTAGCCCGAGAAAGGAGCGGACTTCAGACGGGTTCTTAGGCGTAACCCAGCTCTTAACAGCTTCAATCTTCGCAGGATTGACATGAATACCCTGACTATTTACGATGTGACCCAGAAACTGAACCTCCCCCAACCAAAACTCGCACTTGGAGAATTTGGCGTAGAGTTGGTTCCCCTGGAGTAACTCGAGAACCAAACGTAGATGTTGCGCGTGTTCGGCTCTCGTTTTGGAATAGATCAAGACATCGTCGATGAACACGATGACGAAACGGTCGAGATATGGTTTACACACTCGATTCATCAGATCCATGAAAACCGCTGGTGCGTTGGTTAGGCCAAAGGCATGACAACGAATTCGTAATGGCCGTAATGAGTACGAAACGCGGTTTTGGGTATATCCTCCTCCTGTATACGCAGCTGATGATATCCTGAACGTAGATCGATCTTCGAGAAACACGTAGCGCCTTGTAGTTGGTCAAACATAGGCAGAGGGTAGCGGTTCTTGATAGTCAACTTATTCAACTCCCGGTAGTCGATGCACATCCGGAACGACCCGTCCTTCTTTTTTACGAAAAGGACTGGTGCGCCCCAAGGAGAGGTGCTCGGGCGAATAAAGCCTTTTTCAAGCAATTCCTGGAGTTGGGTTGAGAGTTCGCGCATTTCGGACGGCGCGAGTCGGTAAGGAGCTCTGGCGGTAGGATTAGCTCCAGGAATGAGATCAATGCGAAAATCAATATCGCGTTTTGGAGGTAGTCCGGGAAGGTCCTCTAGAAAAACTTGAGGGAATTCCCGAACCACAGGAACGTCTTTTACTTCCTTCTTCTCTTTCTTTTCCTTCTCTGCTGCTACGACGTTAGCCAAGAAAGCCCTGTATTCCTTGCGGAGATACTTGCTAGCTTGGAGGCATGACATAAGTTTGAGACCCTTCGAAGTAGTATCACCATAAACGCGCAATGAATCACCGTTTGCGAGCGAAAAACGTATCATCTTATCGAAGCAAACAACTTCGGCATGGTTTCCTCGAAGGAAGTCCATGCCTACTATGACGTCGAAGCTTCCGAGTTGCATCGGAATAAGGTCGATTGAGAAGATGTGATTGTTGAGCTCGAGAGTGCAATCACGAATAACAGAATTTACAGCGACGGTTCTTCCGGTAGCGACTTCGACATCGAATGCAGAGGAGAGTCAGGAACGTTTACGACTAAGGAGTTTCTCAAATTCGAGCGACACAAAGCAATTGTCGGCTCCAGTATCAAACAAACATGAAGCATAAATACCATTCACAAGGAACGTACCATTGACCACGTTGTTGTCGGCCTGGGCTTGACGCACATTGAGATTGAAAGTTCTGGCACGTGCGGCCTGTTGTTGCTGCTGCTGTTGCTGTTGTGGTTGCTGCTGTTGCTGTTGTGGTTGCTGCTGTTGCGGTTCTTGTTTCACTACCCTGTTCGGGCACATGTTGGCGAAATGATTCGGGTTGCCACACGTGAAGCATGCTCTGGCTTTGACTGCGGGTGCCGGAGGAGCTTGTTGGCACTGTGGGGCAGCGAGTAAGGCTTGATTGGCAGGAGCTTGGCGAATACGGCAGTTGGCAGTAAAGTGGCCGTATACATTGCAGTGAGCACAGAAGCGGCATTGAATAGCTGTCGGGTGATGATAGGTGCAAGTAGGGCAGAGCGGGTGCAGCCCAGTATATGCACGCTTCGCAGGCGGTGCATTGGCCACAGGCGCCGCTACTTGACGCTGTTGGGCAGGTACAGCTTGGATCGGTGCAGCAGTAATCGCACAGTTCTTGTTGGTGGAGCTGTTCTTTCTCTTGTTCTTTCTCTTGTTGCTTGACGAGGTGGTTTCAGCAGTTGGTGCAGCGGTGGTAGCTTGATGCAGATGCTTGGAGGTCTTATCCCATACCCCCGCCTTGACCCTTTTGTCATTGATTTCAGCGGCTAGCATATAGGTTTCCTCGATCGTGGTAGTCTTAGCCGCTTGCACGAAATCAGCAACGCAGTCGGGCAAAGCTCGGATGTACTTCTTGATGGTCATCTCAGGAGTCTTGACCTGGTTGGGATAGATAATGCTGAGCTGTTTGAAGCGAGCAGTAAGGCCAGCATTGTCTCCATCCTTCTGATGTATGTGCCAAAATTCATCCTCAAGCTTTTGACGCTCGTGAGGAGGGCAGAACTCCTCTAGCATGACTTCCTTGAGCTCATCCAACGACAGACCGTAGGCTGCATCATTCCCTCGCTTGTTCCTCTCGGCCGTCCACCAGTCTAGAGCACGAGACTGGAAGACGCCGGTAGCGTTCAGAGTTCGAAGGTCATCAGGGCAACCACTTTGTCGCAGAGTAACCTCGATAGAGTCAAACCAGTGGAATAGTGCAGTAGGACCTCATTCGCCTGTGAATTCTTTCGGCCCACATGACTTGAATTGTTTGAAACTGAAAGGTCTCGTGACAGCTTTAGGACCTTCAGTCCTCGATTCCTCAGATGATTTGCTGGCGTTCTCGTAGGCATCACTCACGGCTTTAGCTACACTCTTTGCGATGATAGAAGCAAGGCGTCTGTCCCTCTTTTCCTGACGAGAGAGCGTATGACGAGATCCAGACGACATTGTCTGCAATAGACATCGCCACAGAACTCAACACATGTGTTCGAATCTCACCTCACACGTCTATTACTACTAAAGTTCAGTAACACGTACCAGGTAAACGCATATAGTCACAAAATCACAGAATTGCACAAAATCACATAAACACATAGAGCACATAATTGCAATATTCCTAAACATGTAAGCACAATAGCAAAACACACATACCTTAGTCACTAGAGATATATACGAGCATACAAAGCATTCTGGATGCCTCTATTGTCGATTTGTTAGCGATGTGTTGTGTGGGTTTTGTGTTTTAGCAGAAGCAATAGTGTTGGGTCGAAACCAATAGTACCTCAAAATGTTAACAAATAAGCAGAAAATACATAAAATCTTCATAAAGGTCGATAAATCAAAGGTAGATTGTCTGCGGCTAATAGACTTCGACTAACCAAAGTGGCTCGACTATTCGCAAGGATCCTGTGTGCACAATTACCTCCAGGACTATGCCTTTACCTCGATTCTTGGGCGTTGGCGCAATTCCCATTGGTTATATTGTGTCTTTAGATCGTTGGAGTCCATCGAAACTTTGGTGGGAGTTTTTGTATAAAAGCAGGACGAGTCGTCAAGGTTAGGGTTTCACCCCTATCTTGCAACTTCCGTCCTTGTTCTTGATAAAATTTGAGGAGATTATTCATCAAAATATGGATTTCACTCCTAATTTGGTATGATTCTCCTTGTTTGTAGCGAAAACGCAAGTTGATTAGGCAACTTTAGTCGAGAGTTTGCGGTTTTCACACCTATTCTAGGCCTCATTACCCGTTCATAACTTGAAAATTTGAGTGCAGTGATGGAAAAGGAGTGAGTGATAGTGGCGAGTTTA
This sequence comes from Helianthus tuberosus, assembly GCA_030545235.1. Taxonomy (NCBI): domain Eukaryota; kingdom Viridiplantae; phylum Streptophyta; class Magnoliopsida; order Asterales; family Asteraceae; genus Helianthus; species Helianthus tuberosus. Next base: position 18,459,016 of record CM060383.1, read on the forward strand.
CGCATACGCGTGAGTTGGTCTGTTGGTTCTTAACTATAGACTAGGTCTCTAAGACTTCGACCCGGACTAGGTCCAGTCTTGCCTAATTCCCTATAGTTATGGCTCTGATACCAATCTGTCACACCCCAACCGATGGCGGAATCATCGGGGCGTGGCACTGAGCGAAACAGATTGTCCAGAAGTTTCCATAACAACTATCATTACCATTCAATTAAATCAATACGTCCCATACCGTATCTCAAATAGTTAAATAATTATTACAGACAGGCATCAAGACAAGTATTCTGTTCCGACAACTCAGGTTTAAACGTAACTAATTTATTTGTTGGTTTCTAGGACTCCAGTTCCTAGCTTCAAGTTCATCACAGCACAAAGAGCATAAAAGCAACCTAAGCACCTGTCACATACGTTAAAATAAAGTCAATACATATAATGTAAAGGTGAGCATACAAGTTTGATAATAGCATATAGAGTTCGAATTCGTTTACGCATAACCAGCACGTACACATAGAGAAATGAAGCACGTTAGTTATCGACATAGATCCATCGATACTAATGACTGCGGGTTGACTGCCCGAGGCAGTTCGCAATACATGATTACCACCGTAATCCATGCAAGTAAAGGATCCTTAACAACCCCCGTGTGAACGGGTGCTGAGTCCAAACTATAGTACTATCGTTGCTAAGGCAGGTAGACAGCATTCCATGTGTAAACATAACAAACAAGCATTCATAAGCCATGTATAACATGCGTAATTGGTTTAGCGTTAAAAATAGCTTGAGTAGTGTGATAGTTGTAGTTTGAATATTCGTAACGTATGTAACACCCAAAAGTGCTAAAAGCAAAAAGGGTTCGAGTATACTCACAGCGATTATGGATTGAAGGGAGCGCTTTTCAGCGAGTACGGTTAGCCTGAATAGATTCGATAACGTAAGGATAAGTGGCACGCAAAACAGTACAAGGTGAGAGTGGGTAAGGTGACTGGTCGTGCGGATTTGTAATCCGTGCGAGTGGCAATCCGTCCGGATTAGTCGCTCGTGCGGATTGTTATCCGTGCGGACAAGTTATTCGTGCGAGTGGTGATCCGTCCGGATTAGTCGCTCGTGCGGACTGTTATCCGTGCGGACAAGTTGTTCATGCGGATAACATGTTCGTGCGGATAACTATTCGAGTGGATTGTTTCTTCCTAAGTTAAGGATATGTTTGTGTATGATGGCTTGTGCTTTGGAGTTTTCGTTGTAGTATTTAGATAACATCTAAGGATTTCTACCTTTCAAGCCGGTCGCGCGGACAACAATCCGTCCGGATGGTAGTCCGTGCGGACAATGGTAATTCGTCCGGACAGTCTGTTTGCGCGGACAGAGATAATCCGTCCGGATAGTCTGTACGGGCGGACAATGGTAATCCGTCCGGACAGTCTGTTCGCGCGGACAGAGACAATCCGTCCGGATAGTCTGTCCGTGCGGACAACTTGGCCGTGCGGATGAACATGGTTTGGAATTGTTTAAGGTCTTAGTATCTCATGGTCCGAAGAGCAATCCATTCAGAGGTCGTCCGTCCGGATTGTCCATTCGTTGATACTCAAACCTTGCTTTTGAAAGTGGGTCCCAAGCGTAGTTCGTCCGGCTGACAACCCGTCCGGATCGTCTGTCCGTGTGGACCACTTGTCCGTGCGGACAACTTGTCCGTTCGGACAGTCTCTCGTCTGGCTGTTTCGTTCGTCTACTCTTGGTCTCTGTTGCCGCTTATCGAGACGTTCTGATTACGTGGCAACCACTTGGAATTGTATTCTTACTCGCATGACTAAGCCGGCCAGGAACCACCCTAACTCGACCTATCGGCGGCTCAGAACGGTCATTCCGGTTTGTCTCGTAATCAGGTGTCTTGTGGGTAGAATCCAGATCTAGGACTAGTGCTTCACTATTATCGAGTAGAAGACTAGAACCGATCAGATTCGTACCAATTCTAAGGGTAAAAGAAGGGGAAAACTTGAGTTTATCTTTTTCAACCCTTTTATCCTTTGAAAAGTTTAGATTTAGGTGATGTTGTTGTGAAATCTTATGGAAATCGTTCAGATCTGAGTTATTCTTGGTGGAATGAGGTCAAGCTTGAAGTTCTGAAGTTCATGAGAACTTCATGATGACGTCACCCGAGAATACCTCAAATCTTGATGATTTCATGGTTAGAAGTTGAGATTTGAAAGATGGAAAGGTGTAGAATTGTGTAGTGATCAAGAATGTACAAGAATTAGTGCAAGATCTTACCTGGATTGAGAGAAATCTGAGAAAAGGTGAAGAATGCGTGCGGTTCGGACGTCACTTGCCAAAAGTGGAAAATTTGGAGAGTGACCCGTGTATTTATAGGATGCCAAAAAGGGAAAAGGGTAATCCGTGCGGATAGCACGTTACCCGGATTGGGTTATCCGTCCGGATTGGTCATCCGTCCGGATTGGCAATCCGTGCGGATTGACCATCCGTTCGGATGTCGCCTGATTTGGTGCGTTCGGTGCGACGACGCTTCGGCTTCGGTTTTCGAGCGATTCGATAAGGTTTCCTAGTCAAATTACTTTCAGTCCCAACTACTTCGTATATGGTTCGACTCGGAATTTGCTTGATCATCACAACAACCCATAAATAAACATGCACAGGTAACACGTAAGGCACACACACACACGTATAATGACGAGTAAAATACATAGCTCGAGTTACGATTTGATGTCGATTTGATTAGTATAGCTTGATTAACTTTATCGCATTGTTACTTCCGATCATTCACAGTCGTAGGTCGATTGAAATACAGTCAGCATGATTCGATTATTGCAATGAACGACACTTACTCCACATAATATAAATAAAATAAAAACATTTCTATGAGTCAAGTCGCGCGAAATCGATCGTTGACTTTGACCTTGACTTTGACTTTCACTTATGAAAACACGGGGTGTTACAGTTAACTAGTGCACAGTGTGTACTATCTAACCGACAATGTAAACATAAATCATACCACTTATTGTGTCGAGTCTTGCACGTGGAGCGAAGCGTCGTTGTGGATCGTTGAGCACTGTACAGGTTGTAGTCTGGTTTTATCAAAAAGCTTTTCCCCTTTTTAAAACCAAGTTCGCTATAACCAATGGCTCTAATACCAATCTGTCACACCCCCAAAATCCACCATGCGGAGTATCACCGCTTGGAGGCGTGACATGACCAGGATCGAGCCACCAATCATATTGAACAACGTAATTAAGTAAATAAAACCAACCACAATACAATTGGTGACCAAAAGGAAGTAACCAACTCTAAGTTAACAACGGAAGCATAAAACGTAGTCCAAATCATAAGTTCCATAGTTCATAAGTTTAAAGACCAAAACGTAAGTTTAATAAGTTCATAAGGATAAATGTTAAACACGGGACATAACAGTCCATATCCCACAACGACCTCCTCCTCGTGCAAGCTCCATAAGCATCTAACGACCTGTAAGGCATGTAACAACTAGTCAACAACAAAGTTGAGTGAGTTCACGATTGGTTGTTTAGTTTTAAGTTGTTTCCGAAAACATGGTTTGTCTTTTGCTGGCTTACTTGCCGTGGGGGTTACCCCATAGTTGAAATTATGATTAATCCAGTTCCTTCTTTATTACCCAAACCATATCCATGATCAGTGGGGGCTTCCCCATGTGAACCACTAGACCGTTACCATATCGACAACTGACGAACAATAGTTGTGCCCTACGTCAATGTCAATCATCATTGACAGTTTGCCATAGTCCATTAGTACACGCCCGTCCGAACGGCACGGTGTGAGGTTTGTTAAACCTAATAGCGCTATTAACTAATGACCCGCTCACCATTGGCCTCGGCGATTAAGTCGATATAAAATGAGGGACTTAATGATAGAGTTTTGTCTAGTAAGTTTTAAGGTTGTTGTCTTACCCAAGGAGGACGAACGTACGTATTCTACCAAAGGAGAATACGCAGGATTAATATTGGCATCCTACCCATAGAGGATGGCGGTACATATCCTACCCAAGGAGGATATGTAGGTTCCGTTTTAATTCTTTAACCCATTCCCAACCACCGGGAATCCCATGCCTTAGAAAGTGTGTGAACTCACCTTGGTTTGCTCGGTTAGATTAGTTACTCGAATAATCAGAAATCAAGCATGTCCTAATAAGGTACAGATAACAATCAGTTTCTCATGCATAACACGTATCCTACATACGGTTTATTTACTCATTACTTCTATCACATACCACACCATTCAAATGTCAAGTTATATTGTTAAATTACATTATTTTACCCTAAAATAATATAACTATCTCACAAAATAAACAAGTACCCACACAAGTGTTCCAGCATAAAACATATATATTCTAAATATATATTTAACCGTTTTACTCGTAAAAGTCAACCTCCGATACTTTGTATTTTTGTAACAAACTCATGGCGAAGTTTATTTTGAAAAGCAAAGTTAAAACATATATGTGAACACTTGATAGAAACATAATTTCTAAGTGTTGGAATTTTTTAGAAAATTTCGCCAGAGTTTCCTTTGTAAATGGAGGTGTCCATGCTTATAAGCATATCATTTTCTTTTCAAAATTTCATTCAACAATCATCAACCATTCACTAAACAATATTACATTCACCAAGTGTAAAAACAATGCACTCTACGTAGTAACATGAAGTTGAGTTTTCGTAAAAACGCCTAGTAACTTGGTAAGGTATTTAGTGGTCTTAGTTACCCTCCAAAGTGTGTTTACTTTATTTAAAATCTCATTCTCGTGATTTTTAGATGTTCACAACTTGTGAACATATTTTACAAAAATATCTATTTACCACATTTTCATGTTTCACTTGCATCCTTATACTCTTTTTAATTTCCAAAAATAATCTATATGCAAGAAAAGTTATGATCCTTCAAAACCCGTCTTTTAGACTTGGTTCATTTAGGGAAAATCATCCACAAGTTTTAGATCTACAAGATCACTAGTTCACTTGGCTTATTATTTTTTTCAAGAACAATCATTTTTCTTTCAAGTTCATGTGTAGACTAGAAGATGATTATTTCATACAAGCACATAATCACCTCTAACTTGTTAAACCATGTTTTTAATCATGCTTTAACAAGTTCCATATGATGATCAATCATCACATTACTAGTAATCACCAAGTAACATCATACATACTCAAAATAACATCATTCTAGCATTATTTCATCTCATGTAAAGCTTATGTTCAAGACTTTGTTTACGATCTTTTAGTGTTCTAGAGAGTTCATCATAAAATAACTATTAACCACCATAAACATGAAGTAAATGAGGATCAAAGAAGCTTACTACTAGCTTTTATGCTAGGGAAGAAACACTAGAGAAAATGAGTGGATAAAAGCTCGTGAAGAAGGTCCTTGATGATCCGTGAGTTCCACACCTCGTGATTCACCTTGATACACCTTTGTATATGAATGGAATGGATGGAACAAGCTTGAATGAAGGTGATGATGGTGGTGGTGAGTTCGGCCGAAGCCAAGGGCGGAAGAAAGAAGGAGTTTTGTTGTTGTTGTGAAGATGATAATGAAAGTATGAAGATCTAGAAGTTAGTCTTATAATCATCCACCAATTCTTTAACCATTAGTCCATGTGTTTCTTAAGTACTTAACATATCTAATAAACAACTAAATAAAATCATGAGGGGGGGGGGGTGTCCTACTTGTCTCATAACCGGTTTGGGGGGGGGGGGGTATAGGGTTAGGTTTCAACTAGTTAGTTAGATGTTTAGTTAGGTTTCAAGTATAAAGATTAGTGTTTTAGATGTTATGCAATTATAAGGTGTGTTATGATGTTCGGGAACCATAACTAGTTCAGAAAAATAAAAACAATGCTTCTAGCATTATTTTGGTGTTCCGGGTAATGTCCGGTTGTTCGGTTTGATACCGGTTCGTTAAAGTGCTAAGTTATCCCGTTTAGTGTCCTATATATATATATATATATATATATATATCTTTTTGTAACATTTTTAATTCCCAACACTTGGGAAAGCATACAGGATTATTTAGTCAATTTTCTGCACAAGACTAGTATGTTTACAAGCACATGTAAGTACGACGCGGTAATCAGAAAGCAGTTAAGTAATTCAGCACAGTCATCAAGCACTTTAATTATCATTAATAGATCGTACGGATACATGTAATTTAGGAGGGTTGTCACATTCTCCCCCTGTTAAGAGAATTTCGTTCTGAAATTTAGCATGTGGTTACTGAGGAAGCTAGTTAAGTTGCGTTGGTTTCCTGGTTTTCCTGGGGTGTCACAATTCCTTCAACTATGCTTCGATTCATCCTCTCAACTTGACCGTTTGACTGTGGATATGCCACTGAGCTGAAAACATGAGTGATTCTGAATTCTTTACACCAAACACTGAAAGGCTTCTCGGCAAATTGCTTTCCATTGTCGGTGACAAGTACTCCCGATAATCCATAACGGCAAATAATGTTTTCCCAAACGAAGTCAATGACCTGTTTGCCCGTGATTTTTGCAAGTGGTTTAACCTCAGGCCACTTGGTGAAATAATCTATGGCCACCAACAAGAATTTTACTCCACCTTTGGCCGGTGGGAATGGGCCAACGATATCCATTCCCCATTTATAAAATGGCCATGCTGAGGTTATTGGGACAGGGTCATGCTTGGGATTCTTCGGGACTGGTGCATGAATTTGGCAGGCATCACATTTCCTTAATTGCTCAGTGGTATCTCGGTGCATTGAGGGCCAAAAATACCCAAGGTTCATTAGCTTAGCAACCACCGATCTAGCCCTAAAATGAGCTCCGCATATACCTTCATGAACCTCTTTGACCAAATACTGGCTTTGCTCGGGACCAACACATCTTAGCAAGGGTGCAAGCTTACCCTTCTTGTAGGGGATTTCACCTTGCAGTACGTACTGCCTTGCCTTGATCTTAACCCTTTCAGCCTCTGTTTGATCAGCAGGCAATTCACCATTTTTAAGGAATTTCTTGATTGGAGTCATCCAATTTGGATCTTCTTCGGTGATTACGTCTTGAACTTCCAACTCAACAAATGACGGAGCTTTTAACACTTCTACCAATACCTTCTTGGTAAGGTGGGCAAAAGTGAGAGATGCGAGTTTACTCAAGGCATCCGCTTTCTTGTTTTAAGACCTGGGAATTTGCTTGATGGTACATGTTTGGAAGGTGTTCATCAATTCTTTGGATTTTTGTTTGTACCTCTTCATGTTGGGCTCCTTTGCAATGTAGCTATCATTCACTTGGCTTGATACCAGCAACGAGTCTGTGAACACATCAAGCTTTTGGACCTTCATTTCTTTAGCCAGTCTTAAGCCGGCTATCAGTGCTTCGTATTCAGCTTCGTTGTTGGTGGTCTGAAAATCAAAGTGAAGAGCATATGTGAATTCTAACCCTTCTGGGTTGATCAAAATAAGCCCAGCCCCTGACCCTTCAACGCTTGAAGCCCCATCAGTAAAAAGCTTCCAGGCTTCAAGGTCTGAGGGTTCAGTGGCAGCTATGTTCACTTCAGTGATTGTTTGCTTTGGGACTTCTACAATGATATCAGCCAAGACTTGGGCTTTGATGGCTTTTCTTGGGACATAGGTGATGTTATGTTCACCTAGTTCCACTGCCCATTTGGCTAATCGTCCCGAGTTTTCTGGTTTTTCAAGCACAGTCTTAATAGGTTGGTCAGTGACCGCTTGTATAGGGTGTGCTTGGAAATACCTTAGAAGCCTTCTAGCTGTTTGGACTAGGGCTAGATCAAGTTTTTCCAAGGGAGGATATTTGATTTCGGCCAATTTTAGAGTTTTGCTGAAGAAATAGACGGGTACCTGAACCTTGTCTCGTTCAATGGTGATGACCGCACTTATTGCTTCTTCAGCAACTGAAAGGTACACCGAGATCAATTCTCCCGTTTCTGGGGGCTGCAATGTCAGGTCGGGAAGCTAGGTGTTGCTTCATCTGGTTGAAGGCTTCTTCGGCCTCCTCAGTCCATTTGAAGTCCTTCTTATCGGAGCAACCCTTGAGTGTTTTGAAAAAAAGGTAAAGACCTTTCAACCAATTTTGAGGTAAAACGCTTCAAGGCTGCAAGCTTCCCCTTTAAGCTTTCAACCTCCTTTTTGCTTCTCGGTGGTTTGGTTTCAAGAACAGCTTTCACCTTGTTTGGATTAGCCTTAATGCTTTGTTTTCCCACAATATGCCCCAGGAATTTGCCTTCCTCAAACCCAAACAAACATTTCTCGGGGTTGAGTTTCATGTTGACCTTCCTTAGGTTCTTGAAGGTTTCTTGAATGTTATCGAGCATTTGATATTCCGTTTTGCTTTTGATCACCAAGTCGTCGACATATGCCTCCATGTTTCTACCAATTTGACTTGCAAAGGCCTTGTCAACCAGGCGTTGGTAGGTTGCTCCAGCTTTTTTGAGGCCAAAAGGCATCTTTTGGTAACAAAAGATCCCTTTGTCCGTGTGAAAGGCGGTCTTTTCTTCATCTTCTTCCTTCATGAGGATTTGATGGTAACCCTTGTAGGCATCAAGAAAAAACTTGAACGGGTAACCGGTGAGGGAGTCGACCTTGAGATCAATTTCTGGCAACGAGTAACAATCTTTGGGACAAGCCTTGTTAAGATCCTTGAAGTCTATGCACATTCTCCAAGAGTTGTCCGATTTTCGAACCATGACCGGGTTTGCAACCCATGGTTGATACTTGACTTCTCGGAGAATGCCGGCTGATACAAGCTTTTCAACTTCTTGGCATGCAGCCAAGCTTCTTTCAGGTGCTAAACTTCGCTTCTTTTGGACAACAGGCTTGACATCGGGTGGTATTTTCAACTCGTGTTCAGCGATGCTTCGAGGGATGCCTGTCATATCTTCCGGGCACCAAGCAAAGACATCGCTATAATGTGTCAACAAATTTTCAAGATATGAGAGAGTTTCTTGTGAAAGGCTTGGATTGACCCTTATCCTCTTCTCGGGGTACTTAGGGTTTATAATTAGCCTATGCTTGTCTTCTTCACTTTTAGAACTTTCACCTTCAACCATGTAGGCCTCCTGAGTAGGTTGAAGGGTTGCTATTCCCCTCTCGGTAGGGAATTTGACAGTACCATGGCCAACATACACAGCCATATAGAATGCACACTGCCCTGGCCTTCCAATGATCACATCATAGTTTGAAGGTATATTGATAACCACAAAGGTGAGTGGTTGGACTCTCTCCTTCTGACCTTCGCTGAAACGAACATCAAGGGTTAGTTGCCCTAAAGGCTTAAGGGGTATGTCGGCAATACCTTTTATGGAGGTCCCAGAGGGTTGAAGCCTTGAACGTTCTTCATTGCTCAAACGGTTGAAGAACTTTTCAAACATGATTTCGGTGGCAGCACCAGTGTCTATGTATGCTATGTTTGTTTGTAATGTTCCCACAGTAGCCTTAACCACAAGAGGGTTTGAAAGAGGGTCTTTCTCCATTGGAGGGAAGCTAACACACTGAAGCTCCCAAGCTTCCAACCGTTGCCTTTTGTGTGGAGCCCTTCCATCAAAATCCACCATATTGACTTCCTTGCCCTTTCCTTCAGCCATTTTGTCCCTTACTCCCTTCACCAAGTGAGCAAGTTCCCCGGACTTAACGGCTTCTTCGATCCTTTTCTTAAGCTGAAAGCAATCACTGGTGTGGTGCCCCTTTTCTTCATGAAATTCACAGTATTGTGTGGAATTTTCGTTCTTCCTGCTTTTGGGGAGAGGCATAGGAGGCCGAAAGTTTTGCTTAACTTCTTCTGTTGCAAGGATTTCTTGAGGGGTCTTGGTGAGGGGTGTGAAACTTATGCCTTTCTCCCTACTGGAAGGGTTCCGACCTTCAGACCTTCATTTCTCTGAACCCTTTTGGCGCCTGTCATAGGAGTTATAGTTCCCCCTTTTTCTAGCGGGGTTGTTGCCTCGCCAGCTTGATCCCCTTTTTCTTTGCTCTTTAATGTGTATTGCCTCCTCTCCCCGGATGTGGGCTTCAGCCCTTTCGAGAGCTTCTTCCAAGGTCTTGGGTAGAGATTTATTAAAATCTCTTGTGAGATATTTGGATGTAATAGCGTTCATAAAACCGGCCACTCTCATTTTTTCATCTGCCCCTACATATGTTAGACCTTCCTTTTTATATCTTTCTATGAACTCTCGGAGGCTTTCATCATCCCTTTGTTTTATCTGAAAGATTACTGTAGCATCTTTAACGTACCGCCTCTGCTGGGAGAAATTGGCCAGGAACCCCTTGCTGAGGTCATCGAAGCTTCGAACGCTTCGAGCAGGTAAATCATTGAACCAGATTCTGGCTGATCCGACAAGGGTTTGCATGAACATTAAGCAACATTCAGCATTTGACCATTTCTCAATTCTTGCAGCACCAGTAAAGATCTGGAGATGGTCCTCAGGATCTTCAGTCCCATCATATGTTTTGATATGGGATGGCATCTTAATCTTCGTTTGAAAATCATAATCAACTATTTGCTGTGAAAAGCATGAGATGTTACTTGGCTTATAAGGCTTGGCCAAATCTTCTTCAGCCCTTACACCCGCGTTGTTGTTGTTACTGTTGTTCCCTTGAGTGGCTAGTACCTTATTAATAAAGTGCTGCCACGGGAAGCTGGCCATCATCTGGGGCATAAGGTTGAAGCCTTGAAGGCTTCCGGGTGAAACTGGGCAACTAACTCCCAAGGGAGTGCTCATAACAGCACTTCGTGCCAAGGGGAGTACGAACAAAGCTTGCTCCCATGAAGTTGTTGTTGAGGGTGGAAGACTCTTCACTGGGGACCATAGGAGCTGGTCAAGGGTCAGCTCATGGCCCAAAGGAGCACCATTTGTAGCTGGTTGGGACGAAAAGAGAGGATATGCTGTAGGATTTGGACTTGCGGAAAAATATGGGTTAGGGTTTGGAGGAGGATTACTGGGACCAGCCTCATCCATAGACACCAAAGGTTGTGAGTTTGCAAAAGGAGGGATGGGGTGTCACACCCTGTCTTTTGCGGAAGCGTATGATGTGTGACTAGCTTGTTATCATTGCATTCAATCGTAATAAACAACTACATGATCAAAACGATGTTCATCCATTCATGAAAATTTGAGTATTACAAACACTTGTTATTTAAGTTTTCAAAACATGACCTTTGACAAGGTTACAATTCAACAAAAGTGGATGACATCTAAACTTGTAGTCTATTTCTAGTTACGACACTTGCGCCCAAGATCCATCCTGTCACCTGAAATACATGTAATTTTGGAAAACATCAACATAAAGTTGAGCGAGTTCATGCGTTTTTGTATTTCACGTTTTTACACTTTGTATGAAAACATAGTATGTGTCATGTATAATTCAAGTCTTTCTTGAGTACCCCACGTACTGAAGTATAATTCCCGTTTTCTTGAGTACCCCACGTACTCAAGTATCATTCAAGTTTTCTTGTGTACCCCACGTTTTTTAAATGATTGTTTATACAAGGACTTTAAGGCACGTGAGGACATAGGGAGCATTAGTATATTCTCCTTCAAGGCATGTGAGGACATAGGGAGCATTAGTATTTTCCCCTTTAACTGTGTCGATTACCCTCGACTGTGTCGATTACCCTCGACTGTGTCGATTAACCTCGACTGTGTCGATTAACCTCGACTGTGTCGATTTCCCTTGACTGTGTCGATTACCCTCGACTGTGTCGATTAACCTCGACTGTGTCGATTTCCCTCGACTGGGACACCGAAGCACTCAAGAGGTCACATAAGGACCATGAGTGGGGCTCGGCCGTACCCGTTAGATCTAACCCTCGTCCCTAATTAAGTATTAATGGCATCTCAATGTCTAGTTTAAGCTCACATGATCTAGTATTTTCTAGGCTTTTCTTAAAGCTCATCATATTGCACTCACCACGAGTGCTTCTCGTATTCTCAAATCATATTGCACTCGGTTCTCGTTCTCACCAAGAGTGCTTCTTGTATTTTTACCCTTTGTAAAAATTATAATATTTGTAACATGTATTTCACCCCCGAGAGTTATAAAAACTGAAAACAGTTAAAGAAAAGGGGGAGCATGAACTCACAACTTTGCGTTCCTTGCGTCGTAAACTTCACCGGATTTGCTTAATTAACGTCATAACCTATACGCGTTTTCTTAACATTAGTCACTAGACTTGCGTCGCACAAGTACAGTCACTCTCTTTTGTATATATATTCTTGTGTTAAAAATATTTTATATTTTTAACTAAGTATCTTACTTATATTATTTTCTCTAAAATTAATATAAGTGTCTCGTGTTTTGCACTTTGCACCCGAATTAAGTATCTTGTATGTTGTATGTGCATTTTTATGTTTATACTCCTCATGAGTATTTAGTGTATTTTTAAGTCTTAATACACTAGCACGTATAACACATACTATATACACTTAGCACACAAGTTGGTGATCAAATAATATATATATATTTTTCTCAAAAATATACATACTTAATATCCATTTTTATTCTTGAGGAAATCACCATTTCTTATCACCAAAAAATTAGGGTAACCTTGGTAATGTTTTTAGGTATATTTTTAGGGGATAAGTTTCTCAAAAACTTATATTTTTCTAAGTGTCAAAATTTATAAAAATTTTGACAGAGTTTCCCCTAAAAATGGAGGTTTCCCATGTTTTCAAAACATGTGTTTATTTTCTTTTAAATCGTCAACAATCATCAACAACAATTATCAACAATAATCATCAACAATAATCACTAATTTCTCCATTTCATGAACTTGAATATTTACAAAAATGTGTAGTAACTTACTAGCACATTTAGTAAGTCTTGTTATCTTTAAAAATAAGTTTAATTTCTTAAAAACTTTATTTTTAAAGAATATGAAGTTTCACAACTTCTAGTCGGTTTTTACGAATATTATTTCTTTGTTAAAACTTTTGTTACACAAGTGTCCACACACTTGTTTGTTCACAAAAACACCTCTAGTTCATGAAAGACCCGACTTAAAATGAGACTTGTATATATTTTACTTGGTTCTTCCGAAAAACCACTTGTAGATCTTTAGATCTACATGTTTAGAGTCTTATTTTACAAGAAAAATTACTTTTACTCAAGTTCATGTTTCATGAGTGGAAGGGTTCATCATCTTTCACATCTCTAGCACTAACATGCTACTAGTTCATGTTCTTGAACATAACCTAGTATGGTTAGATGATGATCTATCCCACTTCTAGTAACAAACAACATCAAATAATAACAACCATACAAGATTCACATGATTTACACACATATCTACTCTTTATCCAACTAGTTTATCTTTCTTTCAAGACTTGTTTTGATCTTGTGTGTTCTTGAGTTTTAACCGTTAAATCACCTATTAACCACTTTAAACAAGAACAAGAGGATGTTTTAGAACACTTACTACTAGCTCAAGGCTAGGGAAGTTCAAGAGTGCAAATGAGGTGGATAAAAGCAAATGGTGAAGGTCCTTCAAGATCCGCTTGCACCGAGCTTCGTTAGTGACCTTATTACACCCCAATATCACCTTGGAATGGATGGATGTGGATCGAAAATGAAAGTGTGTGTGTGTGTTGATGAGGCCGTAGCCAAGGAAGAAGGAAAGGAGTGAGTTCTTGAGTTTGAGTGATGAATGAAATGAAGTCTTGAACTCTATGTGCAATCTTATAACCCATGTTTAAGTATTAACCCAAGTGTAATGTGCTTCTAAAGGACCAACAAGATCAATTTAAATAATCAACAAATCAAAGGGTGGGTCACCCTTGTCTCCTAACCGTAAGTGGGGGGGGGGGGGGTTCCTAGTTCCATCCTAAATGTTACTTACACTATCTAGTTACATGTTAAGTATTAGATTTAGTGTTTAAGAATGTTAAGTAATATATAGTGTGTTAGGGTATTCGGGGACCCTAACTAGCTTAGAAAAATAAAAACAATGCTTCTAGCATTATTTTGGTGTTCCGGGTATTATCCGGTTGTTCGGTTAGACACTGGTTCGTTAAAGTGCTAAATCACACTTTTTAGTGTCTTTTAAGTACCCTTCTTGTACCCTTTCAATTCCCAACACTTAGGGAAATATTCTGGATGATAAAATGAAATTTCTGCATAATATTCATATGTTTAAATGCTGAATTGAGCTGAATTATACAAAATTATGCACTTAAAGTGCGTTTCGCGTGCTTTTTAGTGCTTATTTTTGCTTTCGCAATGTCTATAAATTAAACCCTTACATGTACTCTTGGGTTTTAATGTACTTTTGTCGTCGGACCTACACCTAGGCCTCAATTCTAATGTCTGACTGCTTTCTGCAGTTCTGTTGACACGATGTGTCTTACCGGTGAGTTTACTAATATTTCTGACGCAACACTCTCGTTTATGCATAAAGCTATATTTTGTAGCACAAAATGTGCATGAATTCACTTGCATGGAATTCAGAAATTTATTTGTCTGGTAAACCAGATCATGCACAGTCATTTAAGCATAAATTACTGTTCATTTCGTGTACGGAATGTACGGAAAAGTGACGGTTGTCACATGGGGGGTCCAGGAGATAGTGTTGGCTCCGGCTCGTCATAGTCTAAATGAATCCTCACTCCCTTGTCCCTTTCCCTACTCACATATTGGCTGAGGAGAGACCTCAACTCAAGGAAATTATTGGCGACCCCCTCAGGGGTAAGCTCAACGTGTGATGGGGGTGCCAGAGACACCGATATTAGGGGAAGGGACCCCTGATCTGGACGGAGTTGGAGTGCTGAAAGTGAGAAACTCGGGAGTGCTTCCCGGTGTCGAGAAAGAAGTTGGTATAGCCACATGAACTTGGCTAGTACCTGGGGTAGAAGTGTTTGGAACCTGATTCACTTCTCCCGGGGATCCACTTTATGACATGGTAATTTAAAGAGAATGGAGCTACACTACTAGGTCTTTTGAAGAAAAATAGTGGCGTAGCCCCACGGTGTGCGCCAACTTGTTGATGCAACAAATAATAGACTAAGGATGGTAGCTGGGCTGGTTAGGCAGAAGGGTTGAAGGGTTCAACTTTGCCTAACGCAGGTCGTAGGGTCCCCCCACGTTTGCAAGACGTGGAGAGAGGTTCACTAGTTTACTTTTGTTATTTGCTCAAGATCCTCTACTGAAGTATGCTCAGCTTCGGATGCAGGAGCAAAGGGAATATGTGTGTGTTGAGTGTGAAAGAAAGTGACTTGCACAAAGCAAGTACTCGAGGAGAGTGACCAGAGATTTCAGGACGAAGTTGTTATGATAGTTGCCTAATCAGCACGAAGAAAAATCAATTTGCAATACAAAAATAATCTCATTATTATTATGTTATAAGCGTATGGTTCATTTCAAATAATAATATTTAGCAAACAAATTCGTATTATCACAAGTCAATGGCTTTGACTTTTGTGTCATTACGAAGTTGCACAACGCTTATGGCAATGTAACATGATTCAGACCACAACAGGTTGTAGTCAACGAAGGTAACCCGATTTATTCTTAAACATGATTACTTTAAAATATTACTTGGATTTGGGGGTTTAGGTTCCTGGCGATTGGGGGAAGAATTGATTTCGGGAAAGTAGTGATAACCGTTTCTCTCGTAAGTATCGGTCTATCACGTTAATTTATATTCTGGGTTCTTTTTCTTAAGATATAAACTTATGGCGTTTAGAGTTTATAATTAGAAAGAAGTTGTAGGGATGGATAATAGTGTTAATAAATTGTTCTTTTAGTTTTACTGACGATTTCCGGCTAAGCGCTGCTTGCCGACTTTGTCTACACCACATTATTTTCTTATCAGATTATTTTGAATCTCCCAATTAATTTAATGATTTCTTTGTAGCCCAATTCAATTACCCAATTATTCTAATCAATATTGCATATATGAATACAAGATTACATAATGGAAATTCAAAAACATTTTACGTTGGTTTATAAATTCAGATCTGTAAAAGTTTTTAAGTAAATTTTAGTATGAGATTTTATGGGTCATCAATGATTTGTGAAGCAATGTTTATTATTATTTATGTAAAAATAAATTTTGATATGAGATTTATTATTATTATCATGGAAATTCATTATCATATTTATGTAAAAAACAAATGACTTATTTGTGACGTAAGGTTTACTATAAACAAATTTGTTTGTGAGAAGCGAGATTATGGGTCGAAGTATTTGCCTTTTTTCCGAATTATAGTTATATTAGTTGTATAGATATTCTTATTAACATTATAGTTATGATCATATTTAATTTTAACATTTTTAGGAATTACAAATATTGCTCTGCATACATAATCGTGATTTGGTACATCGTACTTTTATTGTACTCTTTCTAAATAGGATTTTGTTTCTTCATAAAGATAATTTTACTATGAAAATAAGTATGCTTTAATATGTTCATGTACATTCAATTTTGAGTATGTGCAATACATGTATTTCACATATAAATTTTGAGATGGGTTTTATTAATATGATAAGTGTATATTTATACATTCTTATTTGATATATAAGAACTTTAGTGCCTTATATGACCTTACTTGACAAATTATCATATAATTTTCAATCCCATTAAAATAATGTCTATATTTTAGCAGTAAAAATCATATGTTGATTTACTTATCCTTATTCTATAAATGTTATCTTGGTTTTATAATTGCATTAATATATGCGTCAAGATGTATGATTTTGTTGTGGCTTTTATCGTATATCAACTTTATCCTTTATCGAACAACACTATCTTGAAACTCATGCATGATGTATAATAATAGGTTCATTGGAAAGTTATATTGTTGCAGATTTTATATGTGTTTTATATGCCCTGATCTATTTAGATGATATATTAAATAGAATAATCAAAGCAAAGTTGTGGTTTATTATTACTATTATGTAATAATATAAATATTCTTAGACTTGGCACCTGAAGTGTCATACTCAATAAATCTCATTATCTATTCATATAAGGTCGTAAGATTTTAGACCGATTAACATTGTATGAATCAGATACGCAATTCTTTCTCAATTGATATCATGTAAAGAGGAGATTGTTTATGAGGAAAACTTGATAAATTCTTTTTAGCTATCACACGTGAGATATGCTCCCGAAGTAGCAATATTATTGAGAGAATATGAACATGCTGAAATGATTTTATATCCATGTGGCCGAGTAAATAATGAAAATTGAAAAGTTATCAAGTTTGTCCTGGTTATTCCATTCCCTGAAGTAGATGTGATTATATAACGATCATTGAAAATTTCATGGACATAATTGAGAAATTTGTAATGGTGGTCATGTTAATAATGAGATCGATCATCAGAAGTACTATGATAGCTAAGTTGATAATGAGATTGACCATCAGATGTTATGATAGCTAGGTTAATAATGAGATCAACTATTGGAATTGTAAAAATGTCATAATGAGATTGAACACTAGATGTGATAAATTATGAGAGTGATTATATGAGAACATAATGTGAAGAAAGGATACAAAGTAATATAACATGATACTTTGAAATGATAACACATTGTTTTCTCACATTTTATGTTATTGATCATAAACCAGAAGTTTATGGATCATAATTAATTAATTAATTAATTAATTGGCATGACAGGTTAGACCACACCATGTCAATGATGATGTGAAATGTATTGAAGAACTAGAACATTCTTCAAGTTGGTAATCGCATGCAATATTTGTTCTCAAGAGAAATTCATTATTTATCAACCAAAGTAGGGTGAGAATCCCTAGTTATTCTGGAAATGATTAAAGGATATGCATATCCCAACATGATACCATTTAGTGTTTTAAATCGATGCATCGTCTAAATGGTTATCAAATCCACAACCTGAAGTTTGTGTGATTGTGACTTATCTAATGTGATAGCAAGCATATTAATCTAGATTAGTATATCTATTTGGTAATAATGAATTTAATCCTAAGTTATTAACGATCATTGGAATAAGTGTTACTGTTGAGATGATCACTAAACGATTACTATTGATTACAAAGCCAATGATCATGAGAGAAGTAAAAGTTCATTTAGGTACATGTAAATGTACATATAGTACCATTAATTCACATCAAGCCAATAAGTTATAGTTCTCCCCATACAGTTGGTTTTTGGTCAGGAACCAAAGATGTCTCATCAAAGATTTTGGTTGTGTGACATATATTGAAACTCATCCACCACACCGCACAAAGATGGGACTTATAAAAGGGTTGAGAATAGATGTTGGGTAAAAAAATAATTGATTATGATTAAATAGTTAAAGCCATTGTTGAAAGATTTACTTACGGCTCATTGGTTTACACTTTTGTGAATGAATGTTCCCAACATTAGGGGGGAGATAACACGGAGTTGGAAAGTGAAAAGTGGAATGAATTATCATGTCATCTTGATCCTCAGACTATAAACGGTGAACCAAAAGTTCAAAGGATAATTCATTTACCAATATTAAAGAACAAATTACCAGATAAATTCACTGACCTAAATAGAGTGACTAAGTAAGTCATGTAATCAACTGCTTATGCTCCAGTCATATTTGTGTCCCAAGAGGACAACCACATATTTTCTAATGAGTCTATTGCACGCCTGAAGCGTGGTAGACTAGTCGATTCCAGTAATACAATTCCTCGAAAATTGGAGCAAGTAATTAAGATGGTCAAGTCGAGGTTATAGTAATAAAATCTTCTGGAAAGACAGTAGACATGATGGTTCAAGAAGAACCACAGATACCTAAAAATAAAGAGATCTCGATAAGTTGTATCATGTCTAAGATATGTATGGAATCGAAACAAAAATCGACGTCGTTATACTTTTGTATATAATATAGCGCTTGAAAAGATGAAATGACGAGGATCAAGATTTAAGATCTGCCTATGAATGAAAATACATAAATGATTGGCCAAAATGGAAAGACGCAAAGTATGGCAGATTTAAATTCTCTAATGAAATGGAAAATTTTCGGACCAACAGTCCATACAACTGACTTTGTAAAGTATGTTGGATATTAATGGGGCTTTTATGCGAATCGTGTGAAAATCAAATTAAATGAGATAAGGCAAATATGGTGCACAAGGATTTTCGCGAAAACCCATGATTGATTATAATGAGACACATTCTCTAGTGGTGGATGTAATGACTTTCCAATATTTTATTAGTCTGGTAATATAAAGAGAGAAATGATATGCGTCTTATGAATGTTATGTATCACTTGATACTAAAAGTTTACATGAAAGTCCCTCAAGGATTTGAATTATAAAAAATCATGTAAAATGAGTTCTCGAGAACGATATGGTCGTTGTATACAAATTCATATTTGAATACGTTGAATATAATTGGAACTCCTGATGAGTATCATAAAGCATTTAAGTGCTTATAAGGTTAGTTGAAACAGCTTAAGGATGCAATTCTTGTGCACCAATAACTATACATAGAAAACTTGTGCCTGGTTATTATAGCATCTTAATGTACAATGTATAAGCATGGTACAATATGGATTAAATATTCAAGACATCCTTGCATATGATATATAAATCAATAAGGAGGTATCTGTAATAGAACTCCTAAAGAGTGAATGCACATACATTGTTTTTCAAAGTTGAAAAAATTATGTATATGATTGCAAATGCCTGAAGCAATGATTTCAAGTCCTCAAGAATGTATCTTTATAAAGTTAAAGATAGCATGAACTAAAATAGTCAAGTTGAGTATTGTACAACTCATGATATATTCTGATAAAGAGCAATATAAGTTTGATAATATTATCCATCTTTATCAAATGTTCTTTCTTAAAAATTCACTATAATCGCAATTTACAATGATGATGTCTGAGCAACATCAAGAGAAACTGGCGAGCTTTTGAAGGGGAATTTTTAATGACCCTAGCACAGTCTAATTATTACTCGACTTGCAGTTCGAGTATATTTGTAATCATACTTTTATTCATCTATCAAACTACATCTAGAAGATGTTGGTGGGATATTTTAGTATGTAGAGAGCTCAACCTTATAGTATGTTAACGGTTGTTCATACATTTTTTATAAGAAATGATTATTATCATCTCCTACCATAGTAGAGATTCTCATTTCAAAAGTACCATGGCTAAAGTGCAATTGTGCAGTAACTTAACTTTCTAGTTATGCATGATAATATATATTTTTTATTTGAATTTATCAACATGATATAGCACATGTCTAATGAGGAGACATCTGAATGGTAAAGAAGACATGTCGATACCCTAAAGGTAAGAATAATATGTGTCTATATTTAACTAACCCATGAAAGCTAGTTCTGTTAGTTTTGTAGATATAAAGAATGTAACATAAATAGTCTTGGATCTTATGGTATTTGTTCGCAAGAGGAAGCACTAGAAGTTTCACAAGAAGATTTTACAACATTACTCAATATAAAGGATTGCACTTCAAGGCATCAAACAACAAATCATTCTACAAAAGTTTTGAGTAACTTTCGAGGATGATGGACACACTTTAGTTAAAGGATACGCATTATAATGAGGGGGAGATTTATTCAAGTTGCACTCTTTTCCCCTTAACTAAGTTTTATCCCAATGGGGTTTCTTAGTAAGGTTTTTAATGAGGCAACATCAAGCGTATTATGTTGATAACCAAGGGGGAGTGTTATGAATATAAATATTATTATTGTGGTTATCAACTCCTAAAATAACTTAGCTTCTTTTCCAAGACTCCACCTCCTATATATATAGTCATTGTATTCTCTAGTATTTGATACACCTATCAATGAAATATTAATCTTTTTTCTCTACATCTATTCTATATTATTTAGCTATTAGGCTTGTTGTTTCACAACACGTTATCAGCACGATTGCTTTGGATCACACAATCATAAGGTATATCATATTCTCTAATTATTTTACCATTATTCATTACACTCATACATAATCCATATTGTAATTCATACAATTTTGGTTGTGTTAGAGACAACCACATTAACAAACCATATTCATTACGTATATATAAATAATAATCGAACCCAACATATTCAGTCTAGTTAACTACATATAAAAATTTTGGTTGGTTTTATTAGACAATAAACATATTCTGTTTTAATTGTTAGTCTAGTTAACCATATATTTTATTATGTTTATGAATAATTATCAATCATTATATATTTTAACAATTTTGGATCTGTACGTTAATTGTGTTATGATCCTTCAGACGAGATATACTGTAATATATGTTGGCCTGTTGGGTAATATAATTGTTTTTACATATATTTTATTTTAGCAAATATATGAAACAATCACACTGATAATTTTAAGGGATTAACCCATCAATACGAATTTGGGCTGAACTAAGTATTTATGCTATATTCTCTTTTATTGTTTTTATTTAGTTCATCAACGTATAAAGTTAACTCGAATTATTCTACCATTATATGTGGATTCGAGAAGCATGTCTGCATATTTGAATGGTCTTAGTGTAGCTCGAATATGCCTTGAAGTTTGATGTTGAATATTGTTCTAATTGAATCATAATTTACTTGCTAATGGTAATTATAAATTAAGGTCGCTGGATAATTACATCCTAATTTCTATGTTAGGAAAAATATGAAATTACTTATGGTATATTGTTCAAGTCACATGTTAATGGCCAAGGAACCCGGTTTTAGTCGGTTTTTGCCTTGGCTAATTTATTTTTGGTTGCCATATTTAACGAACTCGTATGTCAAATTAAATTATTATTATTATTATTATTATTTTTGGTTACCATCATTAAATAAAGTAATTATGGAACATGCAAAGGTAATTGCTATTTTATTTTAATAAGAAAAAAAATTTCGCAATAACAATATATCACTGAAAAAAAAATCGTATTAGATATTAAACAGTTATATATAATCTATTTGTTATCTTATATTTACAATATTATATTGCAATCAATGTTATTTATAGTTTTAATTCACATGTATCTTTTTAATACAGTTCATCATGACAAATCTTGCAAAACTTGAGTTCATGGCTTTAGATATTACTGGACTTGTGGATATTAATGGGTTTAGATATAATGAGTTCATGTATCTTTTTAATACAGTTCATCATGACAAATCTTGCAAAACTTGAGTTCATGGCTTTAGATATTACTGGAAAAATTAATACAGTTCATCATGACAAATCTTGCAAAACTTGAGTTCATGGCTTTAGATATTACTGGACTTGTGGACTTGTGAACAAATAGTTTTTTCCAGTAATATCTAAAGCCATGAACTCAAGTTTTGCAAGATTTGTCATGATGAACTGTATTAAAAAGATACATGTGAATTAAAACTATAAATAACATTGATTGCAATATAATATTGTAAATATAAGATAACAAATAGATTATATATAACTGTTTAATATCTAATACGATTTTTTTTTCAGTGATATATTGTTATTGCGAAATTTTTTTTCTTATTAAAATAAAATAGCAATTACCTTTGCATGTTCCATAATTACTTTATTTAATGATGGTAACCAAAAAAAATAATAATAATAATAATAATTTAATTTGACATACGAGTTCGTTAAATATGGCAACCAAAAATAAATTAGCCAAGGCAAAAACCGACTAAAACCGGGTTCCTTGGCCATTAACATGTGACTTGAACAATATACCATAAGTAATTTCATATTTTTCCTAACATAGAAATTAGGATGTAATTATCCAGCGACCTTAATTTATAATTACCATTAGCAAGTAAATTATGATTCAATTAGAACAATATTCAACATCAAACTTCAAGGCATATTCGAGCTACACTAAGACCATTCAAATATGCAGACATGCTTCTCGAATCCACATATAATGGTAGAATAATTCGAGTTAACTTTATACGTTGATGAACTAAATAAAAACAATAAAAGAGAATATAGCATAAATACTTAGTTCAGCCCAAATTCGTATTGATGGGTTAATCCCTTAAAATTATCAGTGTGATTGTTTCATATATTTGCTAAAATAAAATATATGTAAAAACAATTATATTACCCAACAGGCCAACATATATTACAGTATATCTCGTCTGAAGGATCATAACACAATTAACGTACAGATCCAAAATTGTTAAAATATATAATGATTGATAATTATTCATTAACATAATAAAATATATGGTTAACTAGACTAACAATTAAAACAGAATATGTTTATTGTCTAATAAAACCAACCAAAATTTTTATATGTAGTTAACTAGACTGAATATGTTGGGTTCGATTATTATTTATATATACGTAATGAATATGGTTTGTTAATGTGGTTGTCTCTAACACAACCAAAATTGTATGAATTACAATATGGATTATGTATGAGTGTAATGAATAATGGTAAAATAATTAGAGAATATGATATACCTTATGATTGTGTGATCCAAAGCAATCGTGCTGATAACGTGTTATGAACAAGCCAAACAGCAAGAAGATGAGAAGAGGTATTGGGGAAGAAAGAGATGTTTATTATTAATGGTGTGTCATATAAAATAGAATACATTGAGTATTTATAAGAGGAAAAAGGCTTGGAGAACAAGTTGAACTATATTAGGAATTGATAATCATAATATTATTAATTATTTATAACACTCCCCCTTGATTATCAATTCCATACGCTTAACGCTGCCTCATTAAAAACCTTGTCAGGAAAACCCAATGGGACAAAACCTTGACTAAGGGAAAAAGAGTGCAGCGCGTATTATCTCCCCCTGATGATGATCACTTAAGCTCCTTGAGTCGACGCATCCCGATCCCATGAACTAACTTCTTGAATGTTGAGGTCGGCAATGATTTAGTGAACAAGTCTGCTAAATTTTCGCTGGAACGAATTTGTTGGACAATAATATCTCCATTCTTTTGTAGATCATGTGTAAAAAAGAACTTTGGCAAAATGTGCTTTGTTCTATCACCTTTGATGTATCCTTCCTTTAGTTGAGCAATGCATGCTGCGTTGTCTTCATATAAGATTGTTGGTCCCTCTTCTCCCGAAGAAATACCACAAGATCCACGAATGTGTTGTATTACAGTCCTTAACCAAATGCATTCTCGACTAGCTTCATGTATCGCCAATATTTCTGCATGATTAGATGATGTGGCTGTGATTGTTTGCTTTACCGAACGCCATGAAATTGCAGTACCTCCACTTGTAAATAAATATCCAGTTTGAGATCGCCCAGTGTGAGGGTCAGACAAATACCCTGCATCTGCAAAACCAACCAAACCTGTTTTCGATTGATTTGTAAAATACAAACCCATATCTTTTGTACCTTGAAGGTATCTAAATATTTGTTTTACCCCATTCCAATGCCTCTTTGTTGGACATGAACTATATCTTGCCAATAAATTTACAGAAAATGATATATCAGGTCGTGTATGGCTAGCAAGAAACATTAGTGCACCAATTGCACTTAAATATGGTACTTCTGGACCAAGGATTTCCTCTCCATCTTTAGGAGGTCGGAATGGGTCTTTTTCCACATCAAGCGGCCTTACAACCATTGGGGTACTCAATGGATGTGATTTTTCCATATAAAATCTTTTTAGTAGTTTCTCTATATAAGTTTCTTGATGCACAAGGATTCCACCCTTAAGGTGTTCAATTTGTAATCCAAGACAAAACTTTGTCTTCCCAAGGTCTTTCATTTCAAATTCTCTTTTCAAGTATTCAACTGCCTTTTGAAGCTCCCCTGGAGTTCCAATTATATTCATGTCATCAACATATACGGCAATTATAACGTATTCAGATCCTGACCTTTTTGTAAAAATACACGGGCATACAGAATCATTTTTATAGCCTTCTTTCGACAAATACTCACTAAGGCGATTATACCACATACGCCCAGATTGTTTTAGCCCATATAATGATTTGTTTAGTTTGATTGAAAGTTGTTCTCGAGAACTAGATTTACATGAGTTTGGCAATTTGAATCCTTCAGGAAGTTTCATGTAAATATCAGTATCAAGTGAGCCATAGAGGTAGGCTGTCACAACATCCATTAGACGCAAATCGATCCCTTCTTGTATTACCAGACTAATAAGATAACGAAAAGTTGTCGCATCCACCACTGGAGAATATGTCTCCTCATAATCAATTCCAGGTCTTTGTGAAAATCCTTGTGCTACTAATCTTGCCTTGTATCGTACAATTTCATTTTTCTCATTACGTTTTCGCACAAAGACCCATCTATATCCAACAGGCTTTACACCTTCAGGTGTGTGGGCCACAGGTCCAAAAACTTCTCGTTTATTTAGGGAATTCAATTCTGCCTCTATTGCGTCTTTCCATTTTGGCCAATCATTTCTTTGTTTGCATTCCTCAACTGATTTTGGTTCTTGATCCTCATTGTTTTCCATTACTTGTAGCGCTACATTATATGAAAAACTATCATCGACGTCGATTTTGCTTCGGTTCCATACATTTCTAGACATGATATAATTAATTGAGATCTCTTCGTTTTCAGGTACCTGAGGTTCTTCTGGAACCATCATGTCTAGTGTCTCTTCTGGAGACTCATTTTCTTGCGTTATTGTTACCTCGACTTGACCATCTACATTATTTGCTCCCTTTTTCTTTCGAGGATTTTTATCTTTAGAACCGATTGGTTTACCACGTTTTAGGCGTGCATTAGACTCATTACCAATAAGTGGTTGTCCTTGTGGGACACCTATTTTAACTGGAGCATTAACAGCTGGTATATGTGACTTAGTCACTTTCTTTGGGTCAGTGAATGCGTCTGGTAATTGATTTGCTAATCCTTGTAAATGAATTATCCTTTGAACTTCTAGTTCACATTGTTTAGTTCGAGGATCAAGATGAGAGAATGATAATTCATTCCAAATAATACTATTATCCAGCTGTTTTTTGTCTCCCCCTAATGTTGGGAATGTTGATTCAACAAAATGACAATCACTAAATCGAGCTGTAAATAAATCACCCGTTGTAGGTTCTAAATACTTAATGATCGATGGTGATTCATACCCAACATATATTCCTAACCTCCTTTGAGGCCCCATCTGTGTGCGTTGTGGTGGAGCGATTGGAACATATACAGCACAACCAAAAATCCTTAGATGGGAAATATTTGGTTCCTGACCAAGAACCAACTTTAATGGGGAGGAAGTATGATAACTCGTTGGCCTGATGCGAATTAGTGTTGCTGCATGTAAAATTGCATGTCCCCAAGCAGATGCTGGTAGTTTTGATTTCATAATCATTGGTCTTGCAACCATTTTAAGTCACTTGATAAGCAATTCAGCAAGCCCATTTTGTGTATGTACATGAGGTACAGGATGCTCAACATGTATCCCAATAGACATGCAATAATCATTAAATGTTTGGGATGTAAATTCACCAGCATTGTCTAATCTGATTTTCTTGATGGGGTAATCGGGAAAATGTGCTCTTAGTCTTATTAACTGAGCAAGTAGTCGTGCAAATGCCATATTATGACTTGATAGTAGGCACACATGTGACCATCTAGTTGATGCATCAATTAAGACCATAAAGTATCTAAATGGTCCACTAGGAGGATGTATAGGTCCACAAATATCCCCATGTATTCTTTCCAAGAAAATCAGGGATTCAGTCTCCACCTTCATTGGTGATGGGCGAGTAATTAACTTCCCTTGTGAACATGCAACACATGTAATATCCTTGGACTGAAGAATTTTCTGATTCTTCAAAGAATGCCCAACTGAATTTTCTATAATTTTTCGCATCATTGTTGATCCGGGATGGCCTAACCGGTCATGCCATATGATAAAATTTTCTTGGTCGATAAACTTCTTGTTTATGACTGCATTTGATTCGATTGCATTAATTTTAGTATAATACAAACCAGAGGCAAGTGCGGGCAACTTTTCTAACACATGCTTTTTACCCGAACTTATATTTGTGATATGAAGGTACTCATCATGTCCCTCAGATGTAGTCTCAAGATGATATCCGTTTAAACGAACATCTTTAAAACTTATTAGATTTCTTTGAGACATTGGGGAAAATAACGCATTGGTTATTTTAAATGGTGTTCCACCTGGCAACACTACATAAGCTTCTCCAAAGCCTTCAATTAATTTTGATTTACCAGATATAGTACCAACATTTGCCTTTTTCATGGTTAAAGTAGAGAAATAACTCTTTTTCTTAAGAATTGTATGCGTTGATGCGCTGTCAATTAGACATATGTCTTCTCCATTAATAGGGATCTTAGTTACACACTCCATATGCTTCAAAACAAAACAAAATCATATGAATAAAATGTCTAACATGATTCAAACATAACAAATCCCAAAATGTTTCATACGCATCAAAACAAAACAAAATAAAATCTCAAAATGTCTTAAAGAAATAAAAGAAATAACATCACTTAAAAAACTAATAATTTATATGTAAGGAAAGTTGCAAGCATCCAACTGGGTTGTATCAGCCACGATATCACCAGAATCCAAGTTAGTTGGCTCAATAAGGAAATCATCATAATCCAGGTTAGTTGCATCATTATAATCTTTATGACCATCAGTGACATCAACATTTGCAACCTCATATGTAAAATTTGTTTCTATTCCTTTTGCTTTGTCTTTGATGGATTGTTGATAAAGTTCCACCAAGTGTTTGGCCGTACGACAAGTCTTCGACCAATGATTGTTACTTCCACATCGGTAACATGCATTCGATGAAGATCCCACCTTCTTTTTATTTTTTTCATCACTGGATTTATTTTCATTATTATGCCACTTTTGGTGGGTCCCTTTGTTTTTAAACTGAACACTATGATAATTTCCTCGGCCACGTCCACGACCATGACCACGACCACGACCATAACCACGACCACGATGATAACCTCGACCACGTCCGTAACTTTCACTTTGGCCATTATATGTTGCCACATTAGCTTCAGGGATTGGGGTTGCTCCAACCGGACGAGTCTCATGATTTTTCATTAAGAGCTCATTGTTTTGCTCGGCCACAAGCAAACATGATATTAACTCACTATATTTGGTGAAACCCCTTTCACGATATTGTTGTTGTAGTATCACATTTGAGGGGTGAAAGGTTAAGAATGTTTTTTCCAACATTTCCTTATCAGTAATATTTTCACCACATAGAATCAATTGTGATGTGATTCTAAACATTGCCGAGTTGTACTCGCTTATAGACTTAAAGTCTTGCAACCTTAAATTGATCCACTCGTAACGAGCTCTCGGTAATATTACCGTTTTCTGGTGATCATACCTTTCTTTCAGGTTGGTCCAAAGGACAAGTGGATCCTTGATAGTGAGATACTCACTTTTCAAAGCCTCATGAATATGATGGCGTAAAAATATCATGGCTTTTGCCTTATCTTGGGTACTTGCTTTATTTCCTTCTTTAATTGTTTCACCCAGATTATTGGCATTCAAATGTATTTCAGCATCCAATACCCATGACAAATAGTTTTTTCCAGTAATATCTAAAGCCATGAACTCAAGTTTTGCAAGATTTGTCATGATGAACTGTATTAAAAAGATACATGTGAATTAAAACTATAAATAACATTGATTGCAATATAATATTGTAAATATAAGATAACAAATAGATTATATATAACTGTTTAATATCTAATACGATTTTTTTTTCAGTGATATATTGTTATTGCGAAATTTTTTTTCTTATTAAAATAAAATAGCAATTACCTTTGCATGTTCCATAATTACTTTATTTAATGATGGTAACCAAAAAAAAAAAAAAATAATAATAATAATAATAATAATTTAATTTGACATACGAGTTCGTTAAATATGGCAACCAAAAATAAATTAGCCAAGGCAAAAACCGACTAAAACCGGGTTCCTTGGCCATTAACATGTGACTTGAACAATATACCATAAGTAATTTCATATTTTTCCTAACATAGAAATTAGGATGTAATCATCCAGCGACCTTAATTTATAATTACCATTAGCAAGTAAATTATGATTCAATTAGAACAATATTCAACATCAAACTTCAAGGCATATTCGAGCTACACTAAGACCATTCAAATATGCAGACATGCTTCTCGAATCCACATATAATGGTAGAATAATTCGAGTTAACTTTATACGTTGATGAACTAAATAAAAACAATAAAAGAGAATATAGCATAAATACTTAGTTCAGCCCAAATTCGTATTGATGGGTTAATCCCTTAAAATTATCAGTGTGATTGTTTCATATATTTGCTAAAATAAAATATACGTAAAAACAATTATATTACCCAACAGGCCAACATATATTACAGTATATCTCGTCTGAAGGATCATAACACAATTAACGTACAGATCCAAAATTGTTAAAATATATAATGATTGATAATTATTCATTAACATGTTATTTCATACAATTTTAATACATCTTGATCTAAATAATATCATTACTTTCTATTAAAGTAATAAGTTTGATTTTCACATGATTGTTTTTACATCAAGCGTATTATGTTGATAACCAAGGGTGAGTGTTATGAATATAAATAGTATAATTGAGTGTCTATGAAATATTAATCATACGTGGAATAGATTCCTTTTATCAATAGAATGGATTATCCAACGTTTATGGTGGTTTTGATATGTGTTTATATTTTAAGTTATAGATATAGATATACTTGTGATTGGTTAAACGTTGTCATATATGTTTGTTTGTATTTTGACACGAAAAATTTCATAAAGTTTTATCATAACTCGTTTATATCGTAACATGTTATATCATCATGTATTGTATAATATAACTTTATGGTATGCCTTATATTTTGTACGATACCATTTATTTATGTAGATAGTATTGAGAGAACAACACCAAAGTTATGGCTTATTATCACTATCATGAATGAGTGTTAATATGTTTAGATATAACACCTAAATTGTCATACTCCTTGAATCTCATTATGAAGTTGTAGAAGGTCTTAAGATGTTAGATTGATAAATCTAATATCACTCGAACATCTAATTATTTCTCTATTGGTGTTATGGAAATTGCAAAGAAAATATTATTTACAAGGGAAAGTTGGATAAAACAATTTTTGTTTATCACACCTCAAATATGCTCTTGAAGTAGCAATATTATTAAAAGAGTGTGACAGGTTTGAAGTGACTTAATATCCATATATATATATATGAGAAAATAATGAAAATTATGAAGCCTAATTGGTTTTACTCCATTCCATGAAGTGAATGTGACTATATATTGATCGTTGTGATCATGGAATTAAATGGAGATTTAATGATGGTCATATTAATAATGAGATTGGTCATCAGAAATGCAACTACAATGGTGGTTATGTTAATAATGAGATTGACCACCATAAGTTGCAAAATAAAGGAATAATAATATGATAATGATATGTGAAAATAATGATGGTGATGTAACATGATAGTTTCAAATAAAATTATCTCGTGTCTTGTACTAGCATAAGTGCAAGTAATACATATACGATCATAAACCAGAAGTTTCTGGATCATAATTATTCAATTAGTTGGCATGACCGGTTAGACCATATTGTGCAATGATGATGTGAAACGTATTGAAGAACTAGAAGATTCTTCAAGTTGGTAATTAGCATGCAATATTTGCTCTCAAGGGAAATTCATTATTTACCAACAAAAGTAGGGTGAGAATCCCTAAATATTCTGGAAGTGATTAAAGGATATGCATATCCCAACATGATACCATTTAGTGTTTTAAATCGATGCATCGTCTAAATGGTTATCAAATCCACAACCTAAAGTTTGTGTGATTATGGCTTAGTTAATGTGATCACAAGCATATTATTCCAGATTGACATATTTATTCCGGTTGTAATAGTGAATTGGATTCCCAAGTTATTGATCATCATTGGAATCCATGTTTTGTTGAGACGATCGCTAAACGTCTATGATTGGTTGAAAACCTATGATCATGAGAGTTGAAGTTCATATGTTATGGACATGTTATTTTACATGCAACTTTAATTCACATCAAGCCAACAAGATAATACTTTCTCCCCGTATCGTTGATTTTTTTGTCAGGAACCAAAGATGTCCCCTTAAAGATTTTGGTTGTGCGACATATATTGAAACTGATCCACCACGATGCACAAAGATTGGACCTTAAAAAGTGGTTGGGAATATATGATAATGAATATAGCCATTGGCGAGTTATTTAATTACGGCTCAATTATTTGATATCCATTTCAATGGATTAACATTCCCAACATCAGGGGGAGATAAAAAGCAGTTGGAAAATAAATGAGTTGGTATGAATTATCATTGATCCTCAAAAACTAAAAGTGGGAACCAGAAGTTCAAATAATAACTCATTTACAAAGATTAGCGAATCTATCACCAGACACATTCACTGACTTTAAAGAGGTGATTTATATCACATATGCCAACTGCTAATGCTCCAATTAAGATGAGTGTCCCAGTAGGAAAACCACATATTTGTGATGGGTCTATTGTACGTCTAATGCGTGGTAGACTAATCGATTCCAATAATAAAATTCCTCGAAAGTTGGAGCAAGTAATTAAGATGGTCAAGTCGGGGTTATATTAATAGGGTCTCTTGAAGAGACATTAGACATGATGGTTCTAAAAGAACCCCAGGTACCTGAAAATAAAGAGAATTATTATATTGTATCATGTCTATGAAATATATGGAATCGAAACAAAATCGACGCCGTTATACTTTTGTATATAATATAGCGCTTGAAATGATGAGGATCAAAATTTAAGATCTGCATATGAGAAATGATTGGCCAAAATGGAAAGACGCAAAGTATGGCAGATTTAA
Organism: Helianthus tuberosus; assembly: GCA_030545235.1. Classification (NCBI taxonomy): domain Eukaryota; kingdom Viridiplantae; phylum Streptophyta; class Magnoliopsida; order Asterales; family Asteraceae; genus Helianthus; species Helianthus tuberosus. The sequence goes on from CM060383.1 coordinate 18,490,815, forward strand.
ATTCTGTAATGAAATGGAAAGTTTTCGGACTAACAGCCCATACAACTGAATTTGTAAAGTATGTTGGATATTAATGGGGCTTTTATGCGAATCATGTGAAAATCAAATTAAATGAGATAAGGCAAATATGGTGCACAAGAATTTTCGCAAAAACCCATGATTGATTATAATGAGACACATTCTCTAGTGGTGGATGTAATGACTTTCTAATATTTTATTAGTATGGTAATATAAAGAGAGAACTGATATGCGTCTTATGAATGTTATGTATCTCTTGATACTAAAAGTTTACATGAAAGTCCCTCAAGGATTTGAATTATCAAAAAATCATGTAAAATGAGTTCTCGAGAACAATATGATCGTTGTATACAAATTCATATTTGAATACGTTGAATATAATTGGAACTCCTGATGAGTATCGTAAAGCATTTAAGTGCTTATAAGGTTAGTTGAAACATCTTAAGGATGTAATACTTATGCACCAATAACTATACATAGAAAACTTGTGCTTGGTTATTATGGCATCTTAATGTACAATGTATAAGCATGGTACAATATGGATTAAATATTTAAGACATCCTTGCATATAATATAGAAATCAAAGAGGAGGTATACGTAATAAAGAGTGAATGCACATACATTGTTTTTCAAAGTTGAAAGAAGTATGTATATGATTGCAAATGCCTGAAGCATTGATTTCAACTCCTCAAGAATCTATCTTTATAAAGTTAAAGATAGTATGAACTAAAATAGTCACGTTGAGTGTTGTACAACTCATAATATATTCTGATAAAGAGCAATATAAGTTTGATAATATTATCCATCTTTATCACAGTTCTTTCTTAAAAGTTCACTATAATCGCAGTGATGATGTCTGAGCATCATCAAGAGAAACTGGCGATCTTTTAGAATGGGAATTTTTTTAATGACCCTAGCACAGTCTAATTCTTACTCGACTTGCAGTTCGAGTATATTTGTAATCATACTTTTATCCATCTATCAAACTACATCTAGAAGATGTTGGTGGGACATTTTAGTATGTAGAGAGCTCAACCTTATAGTATGTTAAAAGTTGTTCAGACACTTTTTATAAGAAATGATTATTATCATCTCCTACCAAAGTAGAGATTCTCATTTCAAAAGTACCATGGCTAAAGTGCAATTGTGCAGTAACTTAACTTTCTAGTTATGCATGATAATATATATTTTTTATTTGAATTTATCAACATGATATAGCACATGTCCAATGAGGAGACATCTGAATGGTAAAGAAGACATGTCGATACCCTAAAGGTAAGAATAATATGTGTCTATATTTAACTAACCCATGAAAGCTAGTTCTGTTAGTTTTGTAGATATAAAGAATGTAACATAAATAGTCTTGGATCTTATGGTATTTGTTCGCAAGAGGAAGCACTAGAAGTTTCACAAGAAGATTTTACAACATTACTCAATATAAAGGATTGCACTTCAAGGCATCAAACGACAAATCATTCTACAAAAGTTTTGAGCAACTTTCGAGGATGATGGACACACTTTACTTAAAGGATACATATTATAATGAGGGGGAGATTTATTCAAGTTGCACTCTTTTTCCCTTGACTAAGTTTTGTCCCATTGGGTTTTCTTAGTAAGGTTTTTAATGAGGCAACATACCTAATCCAGAAGTATCAGGGGGAGATAATGCGCATTACACGTTGCACTCTTTTTCCCTTAGCTATGGTTTTGTCCCACCGGGTTTTCCTAGCAAGGTTTTTAATGAGGCAACATCAAGCGTATTATGTTGATAACCAAGGGGGAGTGTTATGAATATAAATATTATTATTGTGGTTATCAACTCCTAAAATAACTTAGCTTCTTTTCCAAGACTCCACCTCCTATATATATAGTCATTGTATTCTTTAGTATTTGATACACCTATCAATGAAATATTAATCTTTTTTCTCTACATCTATTCTATATTATTTAGCTATTAGGCTTGTTGTTTCACAACACGTTATCAGCACGAATGAAAAAGAAAACTTTTGAATTATACTATATTTACAAAATATTTTAACATTCATGTGTAGTTTAATACAAAAAGAGAAATATAAAATATTACGCCATCATATTCATAATATGCCATATATAAACAAAAAAATATATATTATGTTAAAAACTATCAACCAAATTAACAATAATATAAAATCATACATCTTGAGCATTAAGTAATTGTTCTTAATTCTGTTGCTTTGGGGGAGTTGATTTTAAACCTTTTGGGTTTACTTTCATGAAGTTGAATCTGGGTAATATATCTTTACTGTTAAAATCTATATTAATAATATTATATTAAATATTTAACTTGTATATTCTGAAGAATGTATTCAACATCTATATTTTGTATATTTTTTTTAAAGGATATATTATTCAAATACGATGATATTAATGATATTAAAGAATAATATTAGTGTTGAGATATTCAAAATTATATCTAGATGGATATGTAACCGTACAGATTTTAAATGGCTAATAAATAAAATATCTTTAATTGTTTCATCAGTGAATGCTTTTTCAATGGTGAGTTTTAGATAATCATAAATCAATACATATATTAGATTGATTGGGTAGTTATCTTTCATTTATTTTTATTTAATCGTTCATCCACTGTTGGTTTTATTTGTTGTTAGATAAATGTCTAAGTATGAAATTACTTATGGTATATTGTTCAGGTCACATGTTAATTGCCAAGGAACCCGGTTTTAGTCGGTTTTGTTTTGGCTAATTTATTTTGCTAGTTTCGCAATAACAATATATCACTAAAAAAAAAAAATCGTATTAGACATTAAACAGTTATCTTATTTTTACAATAATTATATTGCAATCAATGTTATTTACAGTTTTAATTCACATGTATCTTTTTAATACAGTTCATCATGACAAATCTTGCAAAACTTGAGTTCATGGCTTTAGATATTACTGGGAAAAACTATTTGTCATGGGTATTGGATGCTGAAATACATTTGAATGCCAATAATCTGGGTGATACAATTAAAGAAGGAAATAAAGCAAATACCCAAGATAAGGCAAAAGCCATGATATTTTTACGCCATCATATTCATGAGGCTTTGAAAGGTGAATATCTCACTATCAAGGATCCACTTGTCCTTTGGACCAACCTGAAAGAAAGGTATGACCACCAGAAAACGGTGATATTACCGAGAGCTCGTTACGAGTGGATCAATTTAAGGTTGCAAGACTTTAAGTCTATAAGCGAGTACAACTCGGCAATGTTTAGAATCACATCACAATTGATTCTATGTGGTGAAAATATTACTGATAAGGAAATGTTGGAAAAAACATTCTTAACCTTTCACCCCTCGAATGTGACACTGCAACAACAATATCGTGAAAGGGGTTTCACCAAATATAGTGAATTAATATCATGTTTGCTTGTGGCCGAGCAAAACAATGAGCTCTTAATGAAAAATCATGAGACTCGTCCGGTTGGAGCAACCCCAATCCCTGAAGCTAATGTGGCAACATATAATGGCCAAAGTGAAAGTTACGGACGTGGTCGAGGTTATCATCGTGGCCGTGGTCGTGGTTATGGTCGTGGTCGTGGTCATGGTCGTGGACGTGGCCGAGGAAATTATCATAGTGTTCAGTTTAAAAACAAAGGGACCCACCAAAAGTGGCATAATAATGAAAATAAATCCAGTGATGAAAAAAATAAAAAGAAGGTGGGATCTTCATCGAATGCATGTTACCGATGTGGAAGTAACAATCATTGGTCGAAGACTTGTCGTACAGCCAAACACTTGGTGGAACTTTATCAACAATCCATCAAAGACAAAGCAAAAGGAATAGAAACAAATTTTACATATGAGGTTGCAAATGTTGATGCCACTGATGGTCATAAAGATTATAATGATACAACTAACCTGGATTATGATGATTTCCTTATTGAGCCAACTAACTTGGATTCTGGTGATATCGTGGCTGATACAACCCAGTTGGATGCTTGCAACTTTCCTTACATATAAATTATTAGTTTTTAAGTGATGTTATTTCTTTTATTTCTTTAAGACATTTTGAGATTTTATTTTGTTTTGTTTTGATGCGTATGAAACATTTTGGGATTTGTTATGTTTGAAGCATGTTAGACATTTTATTCATATGATTTTGTTTTGTTTTGAAGCATATGGAGTGTGTAACTAAGATCCCTATTAATGGAGAAGACATATGTCTAATTGACAGCGCATCAACGCATACAATTCTTAAGAAAAAGAGTTATTTCTCTACTTTAACCATCAAAAAGGCAAATGTTGGTACTATATCTGGTAAATCAAAATTAATTGAAGGCTTTGGAGAAGCTTATGTAGTGTTGCCAGGTGGAACACCATTTAAAATAACCAATGCGTTATTTTCCCCAATGTCTCAAAGAAATCTAATAAGTTTTAAAGATGTTCGTTTAAACGGATATCATCTTGAGACTACATCTGAGGGACATGATGAGTACCTTCATATCACAAATATAAGTTCGGGTAAAAAACATGTGTTAGAAAAGTTGCCCGCACTTGCCTCTGGTTTGTATTATACTAAAATTAATGCAATTGAATCAAATGCAGTCATAAACAAGAAGTTTATAGACCAAGAAAAGTTTATCATATGGCATGACCGGTTAGGCCATCCCGGATCAACAATGATGCGAAAAATTATAGAAAATTCAGTTGGGCATTCTTTGAAGAATCAGAAAATTCTTCAGTCCAAGGATATTACATGTGTTGCATGTTCACAAGGGAAATTGATTACTCGCCCATCACCAATGAAGGTGGGGACTGAATCCCTGATTTTTTTGGAAAGAATACATGGGGATATTTGTGGACCTATACATCCTTCTAGTGGACCATTTAGATATTTTATGGTCTTAATTGATGCATCAACTAGATGGTCACACGTGTGCCTACTATCAAGTCGTAATATGGCATTTGCACGACTACTTGCTCAATTAATAAGGCTAAGAGCACATTTTCCCGATTACCCCATCAAGAATATTCGATTAGACAATGCTGGTGAATTTACATCCCAAACATTTAATGATTATTGCATGTCTATTGGGATAAATGTAGAGCATCCTGTACCTCATGTACATACACAAAATGGGCTTGCTGAATCGCTTATCAAGCGACTTAAAATGGTTGCAAGACCAATGATTATGAAATCAAAACTACCAGCCTCTGCTTGGGGACATGCAATTTTACATGCAGCAACACTAAT